>JAQPPZ010016717.1:6429166-7715000 GCA_028583015.1 Wollemia nobilis
ACTCATAAATCAAGAAATTCCTCCACATGAAGAACTCCCCATAAATGATCCATGTCCTCCATCTCCTTCTACTCCTCCATCTAATGATCAAGCCACATCATCCAATCCTTTACCTAAGTGGGTTCAAGCCACCATAGATGAAGCCCAAAGTCATTTTCCCACTTATACAGGTAAAAGGCCTTCAACCCTAAGACACCAAGTGAATTATGCCCTCATGGCCAAAGTCCTTAGCCAACCTGAACCTTCTAATATCAAAGAAGCACTTGGTGATCCTAAATGGGTTCTTGCCATGGATCAAGAATTGGATTCCATTGAAAGGAATCACACTTGGGAGTTAGTTGATTTACCCCAAGGTAAATATACCATTGGCACAAAATGGGTGTACAAGGCAAAGTATAAAGCAGATGGCTCATTAGATCGCTACAAGGCTCACCTAGTAGCTCAAGGCTACAAGCAACAAGAGGGAATTGATTATGAGGAGACTTTTGCTCCTATGGCAAATATGACTACAATCAGGACAGTTATTGCTTTGGCAGCTCAAAAGCATTGGCCTATATATCAGATGGATGTCAAAAGTGCATTTCTCAATGGTAACTTGAAGGAGGAAGTGTATGTGAACCAACCACCAGGGTACACAGTTGAAGGCCAAGAAAACAAAGTCCTCAGATTGAAGAAAGCTCTATATGGGTTGAAGCAAGCACCCCGAGCTTGGTATGCAAAGATTGAATCCTATTTCATCAACCTTGGTTTCACTAGATCTATAGCAGAATCTACTCTCTATGTGAAACATTGGAGGAACCACATCATTTTGGTTACATTGTATGTGGATGATCTTCTCATTACAGGTGATGACACAGAAGGAATAAGGTTGCTCAAGGAGGACTTATGTAAAAATTTTGAGATGATAGACTTAGGCCTCCTCCACTATTGCTTAGGCATAGAGGTATGGCAACAACCTGGTAAGATTTTTATCTCACAAGCTAAATACATTCAATCTATTTTGGAGAGGTTTCGCATGGAGGAGTGTAAGCCCTCCCTCACTCCCATGGAAACCAGGTTGAAATTGGTTAATAGTGATGATGAAGAAAGGGTTGATGGCACCCTTTACAGGTAGCTAGTTGGAAGTTTGATCTACTTAACTTCAACTAGACCAGATATTTCCTATTCAGTTGGCCTTGTTTCTAGATTCATGCAGGATCCTAAGAAGAGCCATTGGATAGCAGCTAAGAGGATTTTGAGATTCCTCAAGGCCACCCCTCATCATGGCCTTATGTATACATCATGTGATGATTTTTATTTGATTGGGTACATAGATTCAGATTGGGCTAGTTGTCCTGAAACTAGAAGATCCACATCAAGTTATTGTTTTTAGTTGGGCCAGGGCTCTATTTCATGGAGCACCAAGAAGCAGAACATAATTTCATTATCTTCAGTAGAGGCTGAATATAGAGCAGCAGTTGAGGCAACTAAGGAGGCAATTTGGTTGAGGCAATTACTTTAGGATATTGGGCTATTCATAGATGGTCCAAATATATATATATTGTGATAATCAAAGTACCATCAAGATGACCAAGAATCCAATTTTCCATGCCAGAACAAAGCACATTGAGATCCATCATCACTTCATCAGAGAAATGGTCCAAGAAGATATTATACACATGGAGTATGTACCAACTCAATATCAAGTGGTTGACATCTTCACCAAGTCACTTGGGCAAGACAAGTTTTCTCAGTTTAGCAAATTGCTCTATGTATGTAATAGAAGTCAACATTAAGGGGGAATGTTATCTAATGTTGACTTATTTTTTTCTATAGTTAGGATAGTGCACATTAAGGGGGAATGTTAGAATATTATTTTAATGTGCACTATGCCTTCCTTCAGTTATGCCACTTGTCTTATTTCCAGTTTGAGTTCTCCAACTGGAGTTATGTGTCTTCTGCATGACACTTGGAGTGGAGATTATGACACTTGTCAAATCTCCCTCATAGGCTTGATGCCTATATATTGTAACATATTTGTGAATACATTTGTGCCTTATTGTTATGTCCCAACAACTTCTTCCTTATCAAGCTCAACAATGAAGAAGACATGAACCATATCTTGGGTGGTGGACCATGGTTCTTTGGTAAAAGGAGCTTATTTCTAAGGTGATGGGGGATGGATTTTGACCCTGACATGCAAAAAATTTACTCTACCCCCATATGGGTGAAGCTTCTAGGCCTACCATTCCAGTTCTAGCATGAGGATATTTTGAGAGGAATTGCCAAAATGATTGGAGAATTGGTGATGATCGATGCCACCACCAGAGCCAAATCTCAGATGGTGTATGCAAGAATGTGCATTAATGTGGACCTCTCCTCTGAGCTCCCAGACTCGATTGAGCTAATTTTAGATTATGGGTCTCATACTCAAGCCATTGAGTATGAGAACATACCAGTGTACTGCTTGGGTTGCAAGAAGATTGGACACCAAGTAAATAACTACTCGAATAAGTCTCCTTAGTTTAAAAAGGTTTGGATAGAAAAAGAAAAAGAAAGAAGTGACAAGTCGAGTTCTTATGTTTAGGGAAAACCTGCAAATGATAGTTTAGGTATGGAAGAGATCCCCATAGTTGAAGCTCTTGATGTTATACGAGATACCATTATCCAAATGGTTGGTGGTGCTCCCATAACTGAATCCTTTTATGCCATAATTTAGGTATGTAAGCCCACCTTTGAGTCTCTTCCCTCTAAGCCCTTTGTGAAAAATCAATTTGAGTGCTTAGCCACTATTTTGGATACTGATCTTCCCATGGAGGAAATGACCCACCCAACCTATTAAGTCAGGGCCATCCTCCCCAACTAACCTAGTTGGCCAACCCCAGCCTCTAGCATCTCCTTCCAAGAGCTCAATGATCGGCATTTGTGGCTCCCTTGGCAAGGTGGCTGATTTAATGAAGGCCATGAACTCCCCTTCCAAGGGAAAAAATATTTTGGACACTAGCTCAGGCCCAGTTATGAGAACTCATAAGAAAGGCCCTATGGATGTTGGAGTGGACAAAAAAGTGGGAAAACCCATGAACAAAGACCTTAGAAGGTGTGCAATGGAAGTAGATATTGCAGATAGTTCTCAATTAACTCTATCAATGGATGGATATAAATGCTAGGAGGATTCCTCTCTCACCTTAGTAGAGTTAAAGAAACATACGCTGACTATGTCAAGTGGGGGTAGGAAACATTCCAAAAATCCTAAATGAAGATCCTATCATGGAATGTTAGAGGTCTAAATGGCCTTGCCAAATAGAGACTTCTCATCTCTATGAGAAGAGATTTATCCCCTCACATTATTCTCCTTCAAGAAACTAAGCTTATGGAAAATAATTTACTCAAAGCTAAGAATCTCATTTGGAAGGAAGCTCTTTTTGCTGCCAACCATGCTCATGGTGCCTCTAGTGGAATTCTCTATTTATGGGACCCCATGAAGGTTGATGGGTTTTTGATTTCCTCTTCTGACAGAATCATTAACATCCTCTTTTCTTGCAAATCTTCCAATAAGAGATGGGTTCTTTCCAACATTTATGCTCCCAACTCCATTTTTGAAAGGTGCTCCCTCTGGGCTCTTCTTAGCTAGATGAGACTCTTTTTTTGAATGAATATTGGATGCTTGTAGGTGACTTCAACACTCCTTTGTATCCCTCTGATAAAAAAGGTAGGAATCCTCTCTTATCTAAGGGCATGATTGATTTCTCTAGTTTTGTTAACCAACTTGAACTTTATGACTTGGAGCTTTAGGGCAAGAATTTTACTTGGAGTAATAGACGGTTTGGTTCCCTTCTCATTCAATGTAGGTTAGATAGAGTCTTAATCTCCAAATATAGCCTTGACCTTTTGGGTTATTCCTCCCTCACCTCCCTCCCTAAGATAGGCTCGGATCACAACCCCCTTGTTCTTGAACTTCTCCCCTCTCTATCTAACTTCAGAAGACCCTTTAGATTTGAGTCTATGTGGACCCTTCACTCTGACCTGGAACCAAGAATTGTGGAGTGGTGGTCAAAAAGTTTCCTAGGCCCTCTAATTTCTTAGATCTCCAAGAAGCTAAAATTTATTAAAACCAATCTGAAAAGCTGGAATAAAGAGATTTTTGGGCACTTTGGCAAAAAAAAGAGCTGAAAGCACAATTATAGGATTTAGAGCTTGCTCAAGAACTTGGACCTCTTCAAGAGAATCTTAGAATTCAAGAAAAGCCTCTGCTATCTGAATTCCACAATATCCTCAAGAGAGAGAATTTTTTTGGAGGTAGAGATCCAGGGTTCAATGGCTAAAAAATGGGGACAAGAACACAAAATATTTTCATATGATAACCTTGAAGCATAGAAGCCATAACAAAATTAAAGAGATTGTCAAAGAAGATGGATCCAGGCTAGTTGACCCAAAGGATATCAGAGATGAAGTTGTCAACTTCTTTCAATCCCTGCTTAACTCCTCTGGACCGGGTGATATCAATGTTGAAAGAAGACTCCTAAACAACATTCCTTCTCTCATCTCTCAGGAATAGAATTCCAGGTTGACCTCCCCCTTCACTCCTGATGAAATCAAAGATGCAGTATTCTCTATGGTGGGTGAGAAAGCCCCTGGCCCTGATGGATTTCCTGCACTATTTTTCCAAAGGTTTTGGCATATCATAGGTTCTGATGTTATTGTTACTATCTCTGATGTTCAAAGATCTAGTTTCCTCCCTAATGATGTCAATTCCACTTTTCTCATGCTCATTCCCAAAAGTGTTGGTGCTAAAGATCTTAAATATTTTAGACCCATTAGCCTCTGTAATACCATATACAAAATCTTAGCAAAAGTGCTAACCAACAGGTTGAAAACCATCCTTCCTACAATCATTGACCCCAATCAAGGAGGTTTTGTGCTAGGTAGACAAATTTTGGATGGTATCATTAAGGTCCATGAACTAATCCATTCTATCAGTAAGAGTGGTAAAGCAGGTATGTTTCTCAAGCTCGACATAAGTAAAGCTTATGATAGGGTCTCATGGAACTTCTTGGAAAAGGTGTTGTGCAAATTTGGTTTTCATCCTAGATGGATCTCCCTTATTAAACAATGCTTCTCTACCCCTCGATTCTTAGTTATTGTGAATGGGGAGGTCTCTGGATATTTTAGTAGTAGTAGAGGCCTTCGATAGGGAGATCCCTTATCCCCATGTCTCTTCATCATTCTTGTTGAAGCCTTGAGTAGAGCCCTGAAGGTAGCTACTTCAACCAAGAGCATTGAAGGAATAAAACTTGCTTCTCCCATTGATCCTATGACACACCATCAATTTGCAGATGACACTTTGCTCTCCACTAGTTCCTCTATTCCCTAGGCAAAAGAAATTAAAAAAATATTGAAGGACTTTGAATTAGTTGTTGGGCAATACATCAATTTCTTGAAAAGTAAACTCTTTTTCTTTAACACCCCTCTCAGCAGGCAGAGAGCTATTGCCCAAATTCTTGGTTGTTCCATTGTTGTTCTTCCTTCTACCTACCTTGGCCTACCTCTGTTCTTTGGAAGATGCAAGGAGGATCTCTAGAATCTGCTTCTTGAGAGAGTTCAAAAAAGTTGGCAAGCTAGAAGGGAGCTCTCCTCAGCCAAGCAGGTAAGGCTCAATTGGTCAAGTCCACCCTACAAAGTCTCCCAGTTTATTTTCTATCTCTATTCCAAATTCTTGTTAAAATTGCTAAAAAATTGGAGTAGTTCCAAAGAGATTTTTTATGGGTAGGGACTGAAGTCAAAAAATATTTCACCTCATCTCTTGGGACCAAGTGTGCTAAAAAAAATAGGTTGGGGGTCTTGGATTAAGGAAAATCAAACTCATGAATAAAGCCTTGTTGGCCAAGCAATGTTGGAGGTTTATCACTCAAGATAGCATTGATTGGACCCATGTTATTAAAGAAAAATACCTGAACAGAGGCCAAAATTTTATGAATGATCAAAACCTCCCCCATGGCTCGACATTCTAGAACAGTATTGTCAAATCCAGAAAGCTCATCCAAAGAGGCATCAAGTGGAGACTCGAAAATGGAGTTAAAATAAAATTTTGGGAAGATCCATGGTTGGAGGATGTTCCCCTCATGGAGATCCCTTCCCTTGCTACCCTTAGACCCAAACTCACTTAGAACTTTGGATCTAAAGTGGTAGATTTCATTGAAGAAGTGGGTGGTCTGAAGAAGTGGAAGGATATTAGGATTCCTTTTTTGAACCAAGATGATGTGGCATCCTTGAAGACCCTTGCCCTCAAGCTGAGAACCCAAGCTATCAAAAACTATGCTTGTGAAGATTCTATAATTTGGAGGGAGGATGAGAAGGACATATTTTCTATTAAATTTGCTTATCATCTTGTGGTTGCAAACAATTTTGTCTGGTTCTCTTGCTCTAAAATTTGGTCCAAAGAGCTCATTCCTAAGGTGAATTTCTTCCTTTGGCTCACCCTCCAAAATAAAATTCTATCCCTGGACAATCTTAGAAAGAGAGGATTAATTCTGGCCAACTATTGTTATCTTTGCGGTTTGAATGAGGAGACCACCCAACACCTTTTTCTTGAGTGCCCCTTCTCCCTTGAGATCCTCTCCTCACTTATTTCTTCCTTAGAGACTTGTTGGGTGACTCCTAATTCTCTGTTGGACCTTTTTGAGCAGTGGTCCCTTTCTCCTTTTCGTTCCCCCTTGTGTAGAGCGTTGTGGAAATTTTGCCTTCCCCATTTTTTCTGGGGGGTCTGGAAAGAGTGCAATAATAGGGCCTTTAATAACCTTTCATGAAACCCAACCCAGGTTAGTTCCAAAATTCGTTTTTCTCTTTTTGAAAATATTTCTAATATACCCTTTGGCCCTTCTCCCACTCCCCCTTCTGAAGCTTCCCTAATTGCTAGCCTGGGCCTATCTATCTCGGAAGGCCCTCAAGCCAATCCTCCTAGATGACAAACCTCATGGACTCCTCCTAGGGATTGGATCAAATTTAATTTTGATGGAGCTTCTAAAGGTAATCCTGGCCTAGTAGGGGCTAGAGGTCTAATTAGAAATGATAAGGGGGAGATCATTGTTGCCTTTGCTAAAAATATTGGAACTCAAACTAGCCATTTTGTTGAGGCAAGAGCACTCTTCCAAGGTTTGGCCCTTCTTGCTGGGATGGATGTCAACAAAGTCCTTATAGAAGGAGATTCACTTAATATCATCAACAACATAAATGGTAGATCCTCCACTAGTTGGAATATAGCTAATATTTTGGATGAATCAAAGAGGGTCCTAAGTAACTTTGAAAACTTTCAATGCCAACATACATACAGAGAAGGCAACTCATCTGCAGACCTTCTTGCTAATCTGGGTACCCAAATTGAAGGACTGAAGGTGTGGAAAGAGAACTTTCCGCATGATCTCATTTTGGTAGCAAGAAGAGACTATGAGCATCTCAATGAAGATTTATAACATGTTACTTGCCAGGAGTCTTTGGGCCTCCCTCTCCAGGATTGTAAAGATGTCAGCTATCTACGCGAAGGAACTCGCCTGGATGCTGAGGTATTTCAAAGACCCTCAGGTCTCCTTCTCTAGAAATCTTGAGTAGTTCAAGGGGTTCTCCTACTCTCTTGATTTCTCCTGTTTTCTCTCCTTTCTTTGTCGTGTATTTTTTGGTTGTTTGTGGGCTTGCTCCTTGTCTCATTTTGCTTCTGGGGCACTTTGCTTATGGTTCTTATGGCTGGTTTTCTGGTCTTTGTAGCTTGTATGAGAGTGTTCTCTTGTTGGTTTCTTTTTGGACTTGGTTCATGTTCACCTGGTGTTCCGCTCTGTCCTCTCTCTTCTGGACAGACAATGATGTAATTATGTAAAAGGTTCGAGGACCCTTTCAAAACCCCTTCTTTCCATCTTATAAAAAAAAAATATTTCTATTTTTTCAATTATGATTTTAATCCCTGCAAAAGGTGCTCAGGCCTCTACATAGTTGTTAGTTGAAGTTCCATAGGGGAAGATAATTGTGTCTTCATTATTTCAAAAAAACTTCACCTCCACAAAATTTTCCTAGATTTCCTTTGGAAACACTATCAAAATTAATATTTATAAACCTAATTTCTAAACATTTCCATTTTATCATATATTGAAGTAAACTCTATGTTACCTTCATTGTCGCATACGAACCTTCCATACATATTTAAATCTTCTAACCAAGAAACTAGCATCATTTTTCTTGCACATGAGATTTCAAATGATGAGCATCATGTTTGTAAATATTTTGGAAGAGATGCAATAATATGGGTCTAAAATTGGGCATGACTTTCAGATTTGTTTCTAAAAATTCTATAATTTCTTTCAAGTCATATTCTAACAAATAATAGCAAAATCAATCCTCAAATCCTTCACAAAAATACATAAAGCTTTAGCTTTCCAATAATTAATCCAACATTTCATCAACTCTTTCAATTTTGATGAAGCTATCTAATATATTCTCATATTTTTGAAAAAGTAGCCCCAAATAATGTAAGAAAAAAGACTATACATAAGTAAATGTTCTCATGTTTTTAGATCCTTCTCACTTGAGGCACCCCTAAAAGGTTCATGATATCCTCCTGTTGATTCTTTCCTAAAGCATCTTACTTTGGAATCCTAACCAAAGAAAAAATGACGCCTTAGGGAGGGCACCTAATGACTTAAACATTCTTCCAAAGGAAAATCATTAAGAGGAGTAAATTCCAATTGTTCTAAATCCTCATATTCAAAATTGAGCAAGTATCCACCATATTTTGATAGGTTCCAAACTAACTCATCGTTTTTCCCAAAAGTAGACAAAAAAACTGTTGAAACATTTGGTTAAATAACATTTGATATAAAGTTTAATACAAATTATTTATTTTTTTAAAAAGGAAAATTAATTTGTATAATAGTTGGGATGAATAATTACATAATGTTCATACACATCCACATTAGACAAGATCAAGGTTTGGATCACCAATTATGCCAGATCATATTTTTCTTGACTTTGATAGGGTATTTTTTCTTCTTTTCCTACAGTTCCTCCTTTTGTATGTTCTGCTTCATCCACATTTGTTGTATGTGTTGATTGTTCTACTTGTATTGCATGTGGCTCTATATGTTTTATTAGTTTTGCATGTTTGGATGTCATTGTGTGTCTACCCAACACTACATAGTCCACTATCACTTTGTATTCGATTGTCGCTACATGTTTATGAGGCACTACATTTTCTAATGGTGCTACTCATTCATATGATGCTACATAATCCACTGACGCTACATATTCATCTATCATTGCATATTCACTTGGTGCTGCAAATTTAGTTGGTGTTGTCCATGCTACTAATATTTTAAATTTAATTAGCATTTCCTATCGTACTGGTACGACTTGTTCTTCTAATAGGGTAAGTTAAAGTAACATTGGGTGTTCAGTTTACGTTGCACATATTTTACTACATTTTTTTCTTGCTACTGATTCCTATTCTATAGATTTATTGGTTGACATATCTTCAATACTCATTTCCCTAACTAAGTTCTTGTTGGCCTTGTAAACAATTCCCCCTTTCTTTCATTGTTCGAGTTTTATTTTTGAGTCCTTTTCTTTGAGCGCTCAAGATTTCGGTTAGGTGCTCCAAATTTTTGAGTCATGCACTCTATTCTTATGGAGTGCACAAAGGTTTTATGGGATGCACAAAGTTGTGCGTCCCAAGTTCAAGTCATGCGCCTCACTCTAAGTGGAACGTGCAAGAGTCCCAAAGGGCGCGTAAAGTCACACGTCTCATTATTGAGTCATGCGCTATCTTCCTTATGAGGTGCATGAAAGTCTTAAGGGGAACGCTAAGTCGTGCATCCCGTTTAGTCTCATGCACCTTAATTCTAGTGGAGAGCACAAAAATTTTTAAGGGGCATGCTAAGTCACATGTCTTGTCTAGCCTTGTGCATCCCACTTCTAGTGGAACGCACAAAAGTGTTAAGGGGTACACTAAGTCGTGCACCCCACTTCTAAGTGGAGTGCACAAAAGTGTTAAGAGACGCGCTAAGTCACACGCTCTATTTTTGGATTGTGCACCCCACATTTAGTGGAGTGCACAAAGGTCTTGAGGGGCACGCAGAGTCGCACACCCTGCTTTTGTGTAGTGTGCTCCACTTCTTGTGGAGCGCACAAAATTTTGAAGGGTGCATGAAATTCATGCGTCCTACTTGGAGTCGTGCGACTACTTGTAAAATGCACAGGTGAATTAAAGGTGCACACACTTTGTGTGCCCCTTCTTAAAGTTGCACATCTCATAAAAGCACGCCCCGCCTGAACCAAAAAAATTATTTATGTGTGCGGCTTGGATTCCACCTAATAACGATCCAATCAAACAGATCCGAGAGGCATCCAATCAGCACCCAGTTAAGAATTAATTTGTGTGCCTAGCCCTCATGGCACAATGAATGAGGCTCCTTCTACCAATAAGGAAGTGACACTCCACCTAATGATATTAATGCAGGCCCTTTAAAAAGAAAGTGGCAAAATTCCCTCATGGCATCAACGTAAGTGGATTAAATATACGCATGTAGAGTGCATTATGAATATCAGTCATGAAGGCAAATTGAACTATTGAGAGGTTGAGTACTATGGTGTAAGAGCATCACCAGCCTACAAATGGCTTCCGTGAGCATAGCTATAACTAGAGTAACAGACGTGAAAGCTCGAATCAAGAAATTAACAAGGGCTTTCCCAGTGACAAAGGATAGGGACGGCCAAGGACCCAAAGGTACTAATTGACCTGCCTGATTTGAACAAAGACATCACACCAAACCAATAGCAGGAGGTAGAGAATGTAACTATATATAGTTTTGGTCTAACAGAGGGGGATGACCAGCATCACCCTACTCTGTTGAGGGGTTTGTTCATGAAGGTACAAAGGGATAGTGCTGACCCAAGCCCCGTCTACAACAAATGGGCTACCAACCTTGGCAAATTAACCTACCCTAAAATCTACCATTCCTTAGACCTTTTGGCATGGCTAGAAGTAGTTTCCGATCCCAAGAACAAAACTATTAGGGATCATGCGAATCAAGTGGTATTTAGGTTGACAACAAATAGAATTAGAAAGGTATTTGGGATCTCCACAGCCTCGCGAGTTTTGAACTTCCAAACATTAGCTCTCCAATCCAATTTCATGCTCAAAACCTCCTTCTCGAACATGCTCTCGAAGTAAAATAAGTGCATGCCTCCCAGTTTTCCCATACGTAGGTTCATTATTCGCTCCTAGACATAGGATTATATAGATATGATCAACCTAGTGTTGGGCACAAAAGACTTGGAACATATTACAAAAGAGGTCATTTTCTTAATACTATAGTGCAAAAAAATAGATAATATGCCTATGTATCTATGGAAAGAGGTCATCAACAACAACATGAACAAAGAATTAATAGAATTGTAGAAAGCCATATTGGCATATAAGGAGCAACTACCCCCTTTCTCCTACTACTCATTTTTTATTCATTTGGTTTTGGGCCAATTGGAGAAATCCTCAATCTCTTGAATAGGTGGAGTTTGTACCACCACAATCCAAGATAGATTACTGTGTGTATAGGAGGGGTGCTCAAGCTATGTGAATTTCTTTGATAATGTCCTCCCAATGATCCATGCTCACCTATGTGAAGAAGAACATGATAGATTTGGGGTCAGGTGAGGACGTTCCTGCATGAAGTAAAAGCAGGGGATTTCTTCTACATAGAAGAATATTCTTACATTAGACTGTACGAGTCTAAGCTGCCCTCGAAAGCATTGCCCAAACATTACCCAATGTCCATAACCATTTTGGAGATAACCAGACAAATAGTAGAGGAGGTGAAAGTTTGGTCTATAAGGAAGAAAGGAGGAGTTCCATGGCTGCCAATACCCTGCACTATGGGCCCCTATACATACCTAGGGCACTTCTCTTTACTTTGGGCCATCTGGAACATGGACACATACTATTTTCAAGAAGTTACTTGGAGACCCTATGACCATTATGGTTATCATAAACATACTATATCTTAGAAGCTCTCCCTCTTATAGGTTACACACAAGAAGGACAATTTTGAGGATGAAATGCAAAAGGCTTTCAGGCAGAACCGATTGTTAGAATTGGTGTGGAAAATGGATGATAGACTACACAACAAATTAGAAGTAGTGGAGGATTATGGCTTCGACTTGAGGTTGCACAAACAATTATTGGTTGATAAGGTGGTCCCTCTAGTCCTTGTTGCTCCTCCAAAAGAATTCCAAGATCCCACCTTTCATGTTGTCCATCAAAATATGATTTTATTTGAAGTTATGATGAAGATATTAGATGAAGCTCAGCAGGAGCAGGCAAGGCTCCCCGTGTCCTCTAGCTCTCCCATTGCTAAAACAAAAGGAAAGGAGTTGGTCACTCATTCCTCACACCAAGTGCAAAGCTTTGCATCATCAGCCAAGGCATTGATGTCTCCATATTACCAGAATGGTCTAATAGTTGACCAATCCACATTGTTCTCTGCCACCCTGTTAATCAATCAAAAGGAACATCCAATCCCTCCTAAAGCTCTAAAGAAAATATAGGAAGCAGGGGGATTTTCAAGCATACTCAGGGAGTATGAAGTCTAGGAGAGAAGTCCCTCATAATATCCCACCAAGAAAAGGACCAAGACTGAGTCATTTGCTCTAGACATGGAGAACTTCACACTAAATAGAATGAAATACACACTCCAGTTCATTACCAATGAAGAGGATCAGATACAAGACATGGAGGAACAAATATATCCTAGTAAAGGAGTAAGTAGATCTAGGGGGATAGCAAGATAAGAGACATGCAATGTGTCCACTACTACATTTGCCATCCCCTTACAACCTAGTCTAAAGGAAACCACGATTGATCTCGATAAGGGAGTAATGATGGCTGAAGCTGACCCAGTGGCTATGATGAAATCATACGTAGCCTCCCAAGTGTAGGTGACAAAATTTGTGAAGGAAGTTGCAATTTTAAAGACCAAGGTCGCAGAGGTAGAGCAGTTAAAGCATAAGGTGCAACAATTGCAAGTTGAGATAGATCAACTGAAATAAGTACTAACTCCCTCTCGAGATGTTACCATGCAAGCCAACGATCACTCCAAAACCATTGAGGAGTTCAAGTAGGAGACGAAGGATAAGATACAGGGGAGTATGGATGATCTCATAGTGATATTTTATAATATTTATGCTACTAGGTATATTGTTGGTATTTTAAAGGACCTGTTGAAGCAAGCTAATCAGAGGGTGAATCTGATATACCTTGTGTTCCAAAAATTTAAAGAAAAATATGTGGATATCAACGCAGGGGTAGTTACTCTGAGAGATGGTTTTGTTTGTTTCTTTGTAGAAGAATATGCGAAGGTTTCCATTTATCTGTATAACAAAACAAATTGGCTTTGTTGGGACCAAGAGATCATTAGCTTTGAAGAGGAAGTAGAGAATAAGCTCAATGACTGTGGGTTCACGTTGGAGGAATTTATCCAAGCACCCGATATTAAGGATTTTGTCTTTAATAAAATACAAGAGTTTGACTTCGATCAAAATGTGAAGCTGACAAAGCAATTTACCTCTTTGGTGGAAATGGTGGATCGCCTATGTGTATTCTATGAGAACACCATGGAATGGTCTAAGAAGCAGGTAAATAAAATCACGTAGGATGTCAACTTGCTAACATTTGCCTTGACCTTTCATGATGAGGCATGGGTTTATATTGATCAAAATCTATAGAATCTTGGAGAAGACAGAGTGGGGCCCAACACACCAAATGAAATGTCAGATCAAAGCACGATAGAGCCGCCTTCTCAGGGTAGCTAGAAATATGGCACACAATAACAACACCCGTAGAAGGAAAGATATGGGTCATTTGTCCATTTTTGCTTCTGCCATATTTTTGTGTAAGAAAGGAGATCAAGCTAGGTGGAGGGTCGCTCAAGCATCTGACTCTATATATAGAAGACCATTGTAGTGGCGATAATTTTATCAATTCTGAGAGAGAAAAAACCTGAGTACAAGTATAATTGTGTTCTAGAGTTAGTCATATTTTATTTCTATGTGTTTTATACCTTCTCACATCGTCTCTTCCTCTACCATTTTCTAGGTACTATCTAGGAAGCTTTTTTTGTAGAGATTATTTTCTATGGACGTGCTAGAGTTGGAGACTCTCACGTCACCGCAATAGGGATGGAGAGAAACAACCTCCTGTTACAATATTAGAACAGGGGTGCCATTGTAACCACTTTCATATAAGACCCGAGCATTCTACTAGGATTTTCATATGTAAATATTCTTATATGAATATAAAATCCAACTCTATTCTTGGCATTTCTTGTGTTTATGGTATATGTGTTACAATACCAATATAGCCAAGTCGACTATATTTCCAAGTGATAATTAATTTATTGATTTATCATTATATATAGTTGTAGGTTGATTTATTATTGATCATCTATCATATTTCAAAATCATTTGTGTAATCCCAAGGACTAAGCCCTCCTTAGTGGCGAAGGACTTAGCCCTCCTAAAGTGGCAAACTGTTTTCATTCTCCATTCGTATATTTCTATTTTGCTAGTTTATATATTTGTTTGGCTTCAAGTGGTATCAGAGCACTTTCCTGGTTGCTAAAATATTTTTTGTTGGAAGGAATAGAGGAACGTTCGCCAGTAGAAGTGGGTGCATAAGTGTACAGGTTCTAGTTTATTGAGAAGCCGCATCGGAATAGCATAAATTTTTTTCTATCCAAAGGATATAATGTAATCATAGTTGTACAAGTCAATCTGGTTCACGTTGAGACATTCATTCTTTGAAACGTCCGTGATAGCACTGCACAAAGACAAGGTGCTTCTCTAAAACATTGATGATAGTATAGCATGAAGTCATTCTTGGCAATATGGAGGCATTCACATATCATCAATAATTTATCCTAACATTTTTGTCATTCAATTTGTCGCATGGGGAAAACCAATATTTGGTTTTGGTAAGCTAATACGTGATTAAAACCCTAAAATTAGGTTAATCCCTAAAGTAGGTAGAGAACATAAAGGACATTTCATCTCCAGGTAGGATTTGCGCATTGTAAACCCTAAAAATCAAATGAGCGTCTCAATGTTAAGCTCCGTGTCACGCTAAGAAAATTCGACCACGCCGAACGTCAAAGCGCCAATATTGAAAATCACTACATAACTCAACTCCTCAGATTAATTCTCAAATAGAAAGCGAGTATCGACAAAAGATCTAGATTACATCATTCACATCAAGTTTAATTATTTTGGCATCAAGCAAGTGATTAAAATCTGGCAAAAAACGGTAATCTAAAATAATGTGCGAGCAAGGAATTGATGGATTAAAACAATGCTAGGCCTGTTGGTAATTTGAGTTATTTTATGTTGTCATTGATGTCACATGGATCACATTGAGTTTTGGTGGCCAAAGCATTTCATAAATAAGCATTTATGATATTTTGGAGAGCATGGATATATATAGGGTTTTTGTGAAAACCAAGGCAGGAAAAATAAAAGGTTTTATTTAAAACCATAGATGGTAGATTTGAAATGGATTTTTCTTAAAACCTAGGTTGGATTTTCGTTTCATCGAAAAAGGTGCCCCGGTGATGGAGATATTTAATTTTAAATATTTAGTTTAAATTTTAAATTATTTAAAATTAAAATTAAAATTTTAAAATTAAAATTAAAATTTTAAAATTAAATATGTTAATTATAGCGCCGACTAAAGAAAGGAGGAAAGGCTATATTAATTTATAGTGTCGACGTCTAAAGAAAGAGGAAAGGCATATATATATGCCAACAAAATCTTAGACTTCATGACCCCTAGCGCTTATTTTTTCGAATGCCTTCGATTGGGGAACGAATTACGAAAAGAGAGAGAAGTGTGACTTTGGTCTATTGAAAAATCATTCATGGAGTTTAATAAGATGCATAGGCATCTTTGGCCTAGCGGTTCATGCGCTGTGTGTTACACATAAGGTTCTACGATCGAGTCCCATCGTGGTTCTACGATAGAGTGCATTAGCATTCATTGTTGAATTCATCATTGAGCCTTGCCTTCATAGATTTGTGGATGAGATTTGAGTGCTACTTGAGCATGATTGGTTGAGCCTTTGAGAAGGCTTTTGGGATATATTTGTGGTAGTTTTTGTGGATGATTGATTGAGCCTTTGAGAAGACTTTTGGGACAGATTTGTGGATAGATTTGGGACAACATTTGAGCAAGTTCTTGGTGAGCTTGTTGAGCAGATTTTTGAGCAAGTTCTTAGTGAGCTTGTTAAGCATATTTTGAGCAAGTTCTTGGTGAGCTTGTTGAGAAAATTTTGGGCAAGTTCTTAGTGAGCTTGCTAGAGTAGTTTTGGGCAAGTTCTTGGTGAGCTTGCTGAAGCAAATTTTGGGCAAGTTCTTAGTGAGCTTGCTAGAGCAGATTTTGGGCAAGTTCTTAATGAGCTTGCTGAAGCAGTTTTGAGCAAGTTCTTGGTGAGCTTGCTAGACCAGATTTTGGGCAAGTTCTTGGTGATATTGCTAGAGTAGATTTGTCCAAGTTCTTGGTGAGATTGTTGAAGTAGTTTTGGGCAAGTTCTTAGTGAGCTTGCTAGAGCAGTTTTGGGCAAGTTCTTGGTGATCTTGTTGAAGCAAACCAGTGGATTGCCTACCTGAACAGATCAGTGTATTGCCTAGCTTTGTGTAGATCAAATTAATCATTTATATTGGGATAAGGATCCTTATTTATGTGTGAAATATTATAAGGAGATTATCTTGTGGAGTACCCCACATTGGGGGAACCACGTTAAATCTTGTGTCTCAATTATGTGTGGTGATTTGTACACTTTTTTACTATTGCTATCTATGTCATTAATGCACATTGCTATATTTGGTTATTACAATTAAGGACATTAATTGATGTTGGTTTGGAAAAAAAGTAAAAAGTGGGAGCTATATTGTTCACCCCCCCTCTCAGTATAATCTTGTGTTCTTCAATTGGTATCAGAGCGGGTTCCTTCGGAAAGGCTAACATCTTGAAGGTAGATTCTACAAGAACACAAATGGCTTCACAGAATGGATTATCTAAAAATAAGGCTCCATTGTTTGACTGTAACAATTATGCTTTCTGGAGCATGAGAATGAAGAACTACTTGATATCACAAGGATATGAAGTATGGCAGATGGTTGAAAAATAGTATAATATTGAAGGATATCCTGAGGCAGATAAGATTATCAAAAAATTGGTTGAGATCAATGCAAGGGTAATAAATTATATTTTGAGTGGGCTATGTAAAATAGATTTACAAAAGGTCATGGTATGTAATTCAGCTAATGAAATGTGGACCAAGTTGCAGAATACTTATGAAGGGGATTCCAAGGTAAAGTTGGAAAAACTACAAACTCATAGAAAAATATTTGAGGAATTGAAAATGGAAGATTCTGAAGATATTGCAAAGTTTTTACTTTGATTTGATGAGATTAATAACACCATGAGAGGCCTAGGATTTGAGATGAAAGAATCAGAAGTTACTAAAAAGGTTTTGAGATCACTTCTCATGAAGTATGATGCAAAGGTTTCAGCAATAGAAGAAATAATGGATATCAACAAGCTAAAAATGGAAGAACTACAAGGAACTCTCACAACTTATGAGATGAGGGTGAGTAAGCATAAGGTTCTAATAAAAGAGATTGCATTCAAGGCTTCAGAAAAAAATAAAGGAAAAGTTCCAGAGACAGATAGAGATTCAGATAATGATGAGGAAGCTAACTTCATCAAAAGGAAAAAAGACTTAAGAAAGTTCAGGGATATGAAGAAAGTCAAATGTTACAAGTGTGGTGATTTTGGTCACTATGCACACAAGTGTCCACATGAAGAAAATAGTGATGATAAAAAATAGGGTCACAAAAGAAAAGAAGATGGAAAGCATAAGCATGACAAAGATGACAGATTCAAGCAAAACAGGTATGAGAAGAAGAAAAAATTTCGTAAGACAAAGAAAACTTACTACATTGTAGAAGCAAGTGATAGCTCAGATCATAGTGATAGAGACAAGTCAGATGATGAAAATGAAGAACATCTATTTCTAGGAATAGAAGGTGAAAGAGAACAGTGCTTTGTATGTGGTCAAAGAGATCACAGGTCAGGATATTGCAATGGTTTCAGTGATAGTGAAGATGAGATGACACATCAAGAAAATAGGTATGGTAAAATAAATCATGAAATTTTGTTTGCTATAGAATATTATAACGATCTTAGTGATAGTGAAGATGAAGAAGGGTTTTTATATGGGATAAAAGAAGTAGAAGAAGAAAATTCACTCCAAACAGAAGAAGTTAAGCACGAGAACATTGTAAGAAAGACAGATGTCTCAGTTGATCTAAAGGAAGACTTCAATGATATCCATGAGCAACTACAAGAGGTTAAGGAGAATCTAAAATAATTGAGATGTTCCATACTTGAGAAGTTTGATCCATCACATGACTCAAAAGATCAAGATATTTTCACTAAGAAGGAAACATGTATTTCAGAGACAATAAAGATGGATGCCAATTTGCTATTTGACACAAATAAAGAGAAAGAAGAGGAAGGTCCCAAAGCACCAAAGGTCTCATATTTCAAGTTTGGGGAATCACACTCAAAAGGAAAGGAAGTTCTAATATATGAAAGCAAGGAAGCACCTAAGTTTTATGAAGAAAGTTCCAAAGTTCCTATGGCTTCAAACATCCAGTTTGGATCTTGTTTTGAGATAGGTGAATCAAGTTCAAAAGGAAAAGAAATTCTTGAAGAGGAAAGCAAGGAAGAAACTGAGGAAGAGGATTTAGATACTACAAAGAAGGTTCAAGGATGCAATGCAAAAGTTGAAAATGATCATAAGGATAATGGTTAAGAAAGGTATGAGGAACCAAGGCATGAACAAAAAAAATTTCAAGGACATTGTTTTTCTTGTAATGGATTTGGACACAGGGCTATACACGGTAGGATCCATGGATCAAAGAAGTTTGATTTTGCTAGAAGAAAATTCAAAGGAAGAAGGTATGGTTTTCAGGGAAATTGCTTCTTATGCAACAAGATTGGTCATAGAGCTTCTCAGTGCAAAGAAAATGAGCAATATGGTTTTGGTTTTAGAGCTACACAAATCAGAAGTCATGGTCATAATGGTCATGAAAATAAAACTTCACAATACAGGGTTCATGAAAGAAATAGATACGAAAATTATTTCAATAAATAATTTAGGATATGGACACTATCCAAAGGCTACAATATCAAGTGTTTTAATTGCAATAACTTTGGACATATTGCAAAATGGTGTAGGACTCAATTCCAAACAGGTTCAAGACAAGAAGGTCAAACAAGTTCAATAAAAGAAGGTCAAACAGGTTCAAGACAAGAAGATCAAGTAATTCATCAAGAGAAGGATATCAAAAAAATATGGAAGGAAGTTGATAGAGGAAATAAACAATGTAATATGGGAGTAAAAGTACTCCTACCCCAAAATTAATCACCTCAAGAGAGAAGGTGGTGAGGGGGGCTAAGCTTAAGAGTCATATCTTTTAGCCCCATAGGTGTCCCTTTTGCTATTGATGTCAAAGGGGGAGAGATTTTAGTAATGGGGAGAGCATTGAGTTAGGGGGAGCAGCCTCCAAAGAGAGCATTGAGTTAGGGGGAGAAGCCTCCATAGAGAGTATTGAGTCAGGGGGAGCAACTTTAATTCTCAGAGATGGTTTTTGCAGTGATTGTGGTTTTTGCATTAGAGGTGTTGCCACCAATGACAAAGGGGAGATTGTTGGCAATTTGAGTTATTTTATGTTGTCATTGATGTCACATGGATCACATTGAGTTTTGGTGGCCAAAGCATTTCATAAATAAGCATTTATGATATTTTGGAGAGCATGGATATATACAAGATTTTTATGAAAACCAAGGCAGGCAAAATAAAAGGTTTTATTTAAAACCATGGATGGTAGATTTGAAATGTATTTTTCTTAAAACCTAGGTTGGATTTTTGTTTCATCAAAAAAAGTGCCCTGGTGATGGAGATATTTAATTTTAAATATTTAGTTTAAATTTTAAATTATTTAAAATTAAAATTTAAATTTTAAAATTAAATATATTAATTATAGCACCAACTAAAGAAAGGAGGAAAGGCTATATTAATTTATAGCACCGACGTCTAAAGAAAGAGGAAAGGCATATATATATGCCAACAAAATCTTAGACTTCATGACCCCCAACGCTTATTTTTCGAATGCCTTCGATTGGGGAACGAATTGCAAAAAGAGAGAGAAGTGTGACTTTGGTCTATTGAAAAATCATTCACGAAGTTTAATAAGATGCATAGGCATCTTTGGCCTAGTGGTTCATGCACTGTGTGTTACGCAGGAGGTCCTGCAATCGAGTCCCGCTGTGGTTATTTGCTTTGTTGAAGCGCTCGAAGAGCTGTTAAGTTTTTTGAAGGGTGCAGAAGTTTATGATATAAGTTTTTGTTTGTGTCCCTTTGGACACGTGAGGGCGTATGGCCCAACGACAAGCTGGCTATGGTTTAAGCACTGAGCAAGGAGACGTCATGAGATTGAATCCCGTCAGGGACAGAGGCAAGTTAATAATTTTTTTAATATATTTTATTTTTCTAAAGTTTCCCTAGGAGGAATAAGGGTTGTGATGCATGTTTAGAAAAAGAGAGATTTCTAGTGTTTCTCCTTTTGAAAGTATATCATATTATATATCATTGGAAATATTATTTCAAGGGCTATTTGATTAACTTGATTAGAGGGAGAAATAAGATGTATGTAAAGATATATTTCTATTTTTGTAAAGGGTTTCAAAAGTGAAGGTTATTTTGTTCTTTTTCAAAGGTGATTAATTCTTTCATGAGGGGACATGTTGTATCTTATTGAGTAGGAGTGATAAGGTGTTATTTGGATATTATTGTTGTGATATTAATCATGATATCTAACCCTTGTTGAAAGTTGAAAAAGAAGTTTGTTGAGTGTGGCAGATTTAGTGGACATCCAATAAGGCATCAAAAGGTATGAGTAATATTCTCCATTGACTTTGTTTATGGTGGTTGATTTCTGAAATATCATTGGAGAGAAAAGGATTGATTGTGGTTTTATTTTCTAAAGTGGTTGGTTGAATGCTTCAAGGTTTTTTTATTTAAGATTTGTGTTTAAATCTTGTTTTATAAGCATAGTTGTTGAAGCCCATTGGTTATGCAAAGAACTTGAGTTAGAAAAGAACATGAGTATCATTGTTATGTGAGATTTGTGGTTGAGCATTGTTGGAAAATTTTGAGTTGGTTGATACATGCTTGGACTAGGATTTTGTGAGAAAGAGTTGTCCCTTGTGGTGATTGGTTGAGTTGAGTTGATTGAGCCTAGTCAAGTTATTGAGTGAGGTGATTGTTCAAGTCCCATGAAACAAACAGTTCTATAATTCTAATTTGGGTTGAGATTGAGTTTTGAGATTAGAACATATTGAGTCTCTAACAATTCTCTTTATGCTTTTATAAGATTTGAGTTGAGTTAAGATTGACTTGAGTTGAGTTGATATTGATTTGAGTTGAGATCATTGTGGATCATTGTTGTCATCCATTGTAGAGTGCATTAGCATTCATTGTTGAATTCATCATTAAGCCTTACCTTCATAGATTTGTGGATGATATTTGAGTGCTACTTGAGCATGATTGGTTGAGCCTTTGAGAAGGCTTTTGGAATATATTTGTGGACATATTTGTGGAAGTTTTTGTGGATGATTGATTCAACCTTTGAGAAGACTTTTGGGACAAATTTATGGATAAATTTGGGATAACATTTGAGCAAGTTCTTGGTGAGCTTGTTGAGAAGATTTTTGAGCAAGTTCTTAGTGAGCTTGTTGAGCATATTTTGAGCAAGTTCTTGGTGAGCTTGTTGAGCATATTTTGGGTAAGTTCTTAGTGAGCTTGCTAGAGCAGTTTTGGGCAAGTTCTTGGTGAGCTTGTTGAAGCAGATTTTGGGCAAGTTCTTAGTGAGCTTGCTAGAGCAAATTTTGGGCAAGTTCTTGGTGAGCTTGCTGAAGCAGTTTTGAGCAAGTTCTTGGTGAGCTTGCTAGAATAGATTTTGGGCAAGTTCTTGGTGAGCTTTCTAGAGCAGATTTGGGCAAGTTCTTGGTGAGCTTGCTGAAGTAGTTTTGGGTAAGTTCTTAGTGAGCTTGCTAGAGCATATTTTGGGCAAGTTATTAGTGAGCTTGCTAGAGTAGTTTTGGGAAAGTTATTAGTGAGCTTGCTGAAGCAGATCAATGGATTGCCTACTTGAGAAGATCAGTGTATTGCCTAGCTTTGAGCAGATCAAAGTAATAATTTGTATTAAGATAAGGATCCTTATTTCTATGTGAAATATTATAAGGAGATTATCTTGTGGAGTACCCCACATTGAGGGAGCCACGTTAAATATTGTGTCTCCATTGTGTGTGGTGATTTGTGCACTTGTTTACTATTGCTATCTATGTCATTAATGCACACTGCTATATTTAGTTATTGCAATTAAGGACACTAATTGATGTTGGTTTGGAAAGAAAGTAAAAAGTGGGCACTATACTGTTCAGCCCCCCTCTTAGTAGAAGCTTGTGTTCTTTAAGGCCAACCAATCAAATTCTAGGTACACCAAAAATAATTTAATTTTTACAAGTTGTTTAGCGCCTCGCTGCATTGGCAAACAATTTCCTTATCCCACATTCACAAGGAAATTGACATACAAATCCTTATATTTGTTTTTGGGTATGAGTGTAGTTGTGGCTTCGACCACATGATTCTTCTTATCTTGCACTTAGCCTAATTGCTTGATATTTGTTGTTAGTTAGGTGTCACTGTGGTATTCATTGTGTTGTGTTATCCCACGTTTCTAGTTATCCTCGTGTTTTTTTAAAGTCCCTTGGTTCGTTTTCATATATTACGTCTAGTTTCCTTCCCAGTTTGTCGCGTCTTATAGCGGGTCTTGTCGCATGTCAGTTTCGCTTGCCTATCTAGCACGCGATCTCTTGTGTCGTCTAGTCAACAAAAGGTTCCATGTCCTTGTCTAGTTATTTTTTCCTCTCTGGTCATCAGTACTTTTTTGTCATTTGGTACTTCTATATCATTTAAATCCTCCTTTGAGTCCAAAGGTAGATTGTATCATTTCAAAAATATTGTGAGTCAACCATGTCATCACATTGTAATATAGTCATTAGCAACAAAGAAACTAGCCGTTGGGTAAAGGATTACGGATATAGCCGTTGGAAACAAGAAACTAGCTATTGGAGATAAAGAAACTAGTCATTGCTCAATTTCAAATCCACGTCACAGTTGGAGAGACAATTAGGCGAAAAAATAACACATTTTTTCTTCAAATTAACCAATATTTTGCAGGAATTAAGACAAACTCCAAGAAAATTATTATTAAATTCAACATATTGCAGCAAATTTTGGGGCAATTTTTAGCAGTAATTCAAATTTTATAAAGCAAATACATGAGTGACAGGTGGACTAAAGGATCAAACAGATGATTATTTATCATAGATAATACAAACGAAGGACTTTCGAAGTCACCAAGAAGACCTCCATGAAATAAAGGTACACAATACAAATCTCCTTTACGCATTAACAACTTTGACCCCAACCATCCTACTATTAACCCATGGCTCCTTCCAGCTCATCCCATGATAATATCACACATGAGGAAATATAAAATACCAATGCAAGTAACCTAGACATCCAAGCATGTATAACTCAACTAATGACTAGTATGAGCACCATGAATTTAGTGTTGGAGCAATTATTGAAAAAACAGAACCAAGAAACTCCTCATTCCCCAAATAACTACCATAGACAACATGATAATGAGGATCATGATACAAAGGAAGTTTATTAACAAGAAATATGACCTACAAGTGTTAATATTCCATGTGCTGATATGATCACATTTGAGGGTAGTGATCCACGAGGTTGGATAGCTAAAATGGAAGGTATCTTACAACTATATCGTGTGCCTAAATAAGAAAAAGTTCCTTATGCCTCCTCCAAACTAGGTATTGAAGCTTACCAAAGGTTCGCTTGGCAAAAAAGTCAACATAGTAGACCTCTCTTATGGCCTGAATTCAATAAGCTTTTCCTCAAGATATTTGATGAAGGGAATTCATCCTCATACATAGTTCATCTATTGGCACTTAAACAAACAAATTCAGTAAGAGATTATGTTTTAGAATTCACAAGTCTTCTTGCTTATACAAGAGATTTACAAAATGATGTGGTGGTTTCAACCTTTAGACATGGGTTGAAAGAGAATATTCAAATCGAAGTAGACTTGCAGGATCCATAATATTTGGATGATACTATAAGGATTGCTAAACTTGTGGAGAAAAAGGTGCAAAATTTGACATATTTTAAACGTGACTCTTATAATCATCCTCAATATTGCAACAATGCCTTCCATAGAAATGACCAATCATCAAGATATTACTGCTATAAATGTCACAATCATCATCCAAAAGATCAACCATGTGTGCCCAAACAAAACTTCCAAATAGAATATGATAACAGGGAAGATGATAAGGAAGCAGAGGATATCATTCCACAAGAGTCACCTATGCTCGAAGAGCAAATAGATCATAATGAAGCAAAAATTGACAAAGATACTATGGCTATTTTAGTACATGCTCTTATGGGATTAAAAACTCACCATACAATCAAGGTACTAGGATTCATTCAATAGAAGAGGATAAATGTGTTGATCGATTCAGGTAGTACTCATTATTTTATTGACCTTAAAACTGCTAAGGCATTGAACTTACAAATTCACTCCTCCAATCAAGATAAGTTTTAAGTTTTATTTACAAATGGAGGAAATGCTCAATGTATTGGTAGAACATATTAAATTTTGATACAAATGGTAAGTTATACTTGGCATGGAAATCTATTTATTATGAGCTTAGGGAATTCAGATGTCATTTTAGGAGTTGAATGGTTAGAACAATTGGACATTGTCAGTTTTAATTTCAGAAAACTATTTGTGGAATGGAAAGAAAATGGAAAGACCATTCACCTCTAAGGAATTACAACTCCTCCATCAAAGGTAGTGAGTTATCACAGCATGGAAAAAATATTAAGGAAAGGGGGTTATGGATTCATAGCTCAAATAAATTGTTTGGAAAAGCAAACATAAGATATTCCTGAAATTCACTCAAAGGATCTTCAAGATATTGTGGCTAGCTATGATGAAGTTTTATAGGAACCAAAAGGACTACCTCCCAAATGATCTCATGACCATGCCATACATATTGTTCCAGGAAGCCTTCCTCCTAATGTTCGTCCTCTCAAAAAATAGAAATTGAAAATATTATCCAAGAACTTCTCGAACATGGAGTCATTCGTCATAGCACTAGTCCTTATTCCTCACTAGTGGTTTTGGTTTGTCATAAGGATAAATCTTGGCATACATGTCTTGATTTTCACCCCCTTAATAAAATCACCATCAAGAATAAATTCCCTATCCCTGTCATAGATGATTTATTAGATGAATTGCATGCTGCAAATTTTTTCACCAAATTATATCTACATTCTGGTTTTCATCAAATCAGAGTAAGAGATAAGGACATTCCCAAAACTACTTTTCATACTCATGAAGGTCATTATGAATTCTTATTCATGCCGTTTGGTCTCACTCCCTCCACTTTCCAAAGTCTCATGAACCATGTCTTTCGTCCATTCCTTCACAAATTAATCTTAGTCTTCTTTGATGACATTCTAGTATACAATAAAACATGGAAGGATCATCTGATGCAAGTAGAAAAGGTTCTTCATATATTACATAAGGAATTTTTTTTTGTCAAATGCTCCAAATGCTCTTTTGGTGTTCAAGAAGTTGAATATTTGGGTCATATCGTTTCTAATGAAGGTCCACATATGAGAAAGAAATATTGGCTATTCTACATACGATTGAGAAATTAAGACACTACTTAATTAGTAGTCGCTTTGTCATAAAAATAGATCATAGTAGTCTCAAGAATTTTCTAGAACAATAATTTTCTTATCCAGAGAAAAATAAGTGGTTAACAAAATTATTGGGATATGATTTTGTTATCGAGTATAAGAAAGGGAAAGAAAATGTTGCAACAGATGCATTATCTCATAAATATGAATATGAAGTGGTTATCAATACCATTTTAGGTCCTTGTTCCCAATGGGTATCTCAAATCCAAGAGGAATGGTTTTCAAATACATAAACTGCTCAAATAATTCAAGAATTGAATCTAGGATCATCCAAGCATCCTCATTTTTCATATGATGACAAGGTATTAAGAAGAAAGAATTGCATTTACATTATGAACAATTCTACCATCAAATCCAGGATTCTTGAAGAATCGTATGCTTCTCCATCAACAAGACATTCCAGTTTTTTGAAGACATATATGCGGGTAAAACAATCCTTTTATTGGAAGGGATTAAAATCTGAGGTCAAAACATGGGTGGCTGAATGTGAAGTATGTCAACGCAATAAGGGTGAAACAGTCAAATATCTAGGACTGCTTCAACCACTACCTATCCCAGATCACCAATGGGAACATATTTCAATGGATTTTATTGAAGGTCTTCCTAAATCGGAAGGTAAAATAGTAATTTTTGTGGTAGTGGATCACCTCTCCAAATATGCTCACTTCAATGCTCTCCAACATCCATTTTCAGCAAGCAAATTGGCTAAGGTATTTATGGACTCAATTTTCAAATTGCATGGAATGCCAAAAATATTGTAAGTGATCGTGATCCCATTTTTACTAGCAATTTGAAAATAATTATTTCATCTTAGTGGTACAAAGTTAAATGTCTTCTGTATACCATCCTCAAATAGATGGCCAAACTGAAATAGTTAACAAATGTTTGGGTACCTATCTAAGATGTTTTGCTCAAGATAAACAATATCAATGGAGTCATTGGCTTTCATTAGCAGAATGGTGGTACAACACTTCATACCATTATTCCATCAAGATGTCTCCATTCAAAGCATTATATGGAGTAAAACCACCAGTAATAGTATATTATGTTCTAGGATCTTCCAAAGTGGCTCAAGTAGACGATTGGTTCCAACACCGACAATCAATGCTCAACATTCTCAAAAATAATTTGGTCCAAGCACAAAATTACATGAAGCAGTAACAAGACTCACACAATTTTGAAAGATAATTTAATACACGTGATATGGTGTTATTGCATATGCAACCCTACAAACAACTGTCATTGAAGATCAAGACCAGTCAGAAGTTGGCTCCAAGATTTTATGGTCCTTACAAGATGGTGCGTCACATAGGTGACATGACATATCAACTAGAGCTTCCTCCCTCATCTTGTATACATCCAATATTTTATGTCTCATGTCTCTAGAAGGTGATCAGATAAAAAGTACACTCTCAGTCAAAACTGCCAGTACTTGATGAAGAAGGACATATATATCTCCAGCCAAAAGAAATTTTGCAAAGCAGATCTCAAATTCTTCGATCCCGTCACATCAAAGAATTTCTAATCAAATGGTAGGACCTACCAATAGAAGATGCTACATGGGAAACATAAAGTATTTTTGAAACATTTCCAACTTTGAGGACAAATATTTTTGAGGGGAGCCATGTTATAATACCAATATAGCCAAGTCGGCTATATTTCCAAGTGATAATTAATTTATTGATTTATCATTATATATAGTTGTAGTTTGATTTATTATTGATCATCTATAATATTTCAAAATATTTTGCATAATCGCAAGGACAAATCCCTCCTTAGTGGCGAAGGACTTAGCCCTCCTAAAGTGGCAACTATATTCATTCTCCATTCGTATATTTCTATTTTGCTAGTTTGTATATTTGTTTAGCTTAATTATGTGTCCTGCTTATGTGCATATTACAGTAGTCTGAATATGTGAATGATGCTTTCCCTCGCTAGTTTAATAATTCTCATTGATTACATCATTTGAATGAATGTGGATGAACTAGTTCTTATTTCTTGTTATTTTCTTTGTTCATGAAAGTTTTTAATTTTCTACGATTACCAAATGGACATGGCACCAGTCTGGTCTTAATGATTTTAACTTTACTTGGTTTAGTCAAGAAGAAAAAAAACTAATATATCATCATCAAATCTGGTAAGACCTAGTTATAATGGCCAATATCCGAACTCATTGTTTGGGGTTTCCTTACCCAACCTGGTCTGTCTAGAGTCTTGTAGATAATCTATTCCTGGGTCAAATAGGTAGATCCACTAGAGTCTACAAATTAGTTGTGATTCTCAGGATTATTGTGACGTGACATGTTATAATGAAGTAAGCAAGAAATACCCACAATAGTTCCTATATTGGCTAGCTGATCTACTCTTTTATTTAGATTTTTTAGATGTGTTTAAATTTGATATGGTCAAAATTAAAGTTGAATTCCTTGACTTCCTAATACACTCTTTGAAGCCAAACATATTTTGGCTTAGCTTTATTATTCAAGCTATTAATAATCAATTGAGAGTCCCCCCACACTGTAAATTGTTTGATTTCTTTTTCTACTGCTATCTCTATTCCTATATTGAGAGCATGAAAATCTAAAAATTTGTTAGTATTATAACCAGTCGATTGAAAGTAAAACCACATCTTTCCACATTCATTAAGGATTGTCCCCCCTATAACAAAAATGTTAGGGTTGCTTGTGGAGGCCCCATAAAACTTCAAAAGGATTTTGTGCTTATATTTTCTTAAGGAAGTTATCTTAAGGATTTTTTTTAATATTACATGGATAGGCTTTCATAGAGTCCCTAAATATTGCATGGATAGGCTTTCATAGTATCCCTAACTACATATTTTATTTTGACCATGGTTTTATCTATATTAGGAGCTTATTTGAAAATTTTCTTGTTCCTACTAATCCATATTCTCCAAAGAAAATATTTGGGGATGATTTTTCAAGTTCAAAGTATAGATTTATCATTTTTAAGTTCTATAAACATGAAGGGATTTTTAGAAGAAATGAACTCAGATATCTAAGAGAGCATGGGGACTTCACTCCAACCAAGAAGGCCTTCATAAAGCTTGGCCCATAGTGCTCTAAAAAAATGGCATAACACTAGATGAACTATGTTTTCTTCTTGATTATACCATAAGAGGCAGATAATCAGACCAAAAAATCCTCTTTTTAATATTATCTTGAGTAACCTGATGATTATGGCAAGCATTCTAGAGGAAGAAGTTGGACTTTGGGACTAAATAAAGAGTCTAAATTAGATTTCCAATAATGTTATCTATGGAATTGAGATTGTTTATAGACTTAAATCCTTTGTTTACATCATATCTTCCATCTTTGGTAGGAGATTATCGTATGATTAAATATGTATTTTCAACATAAAGTGGTAGTCTTCCAATCAATTGATATTTAACCATATTCCAATGAGCTTGTAAAATTAAAAGAAGGCCAAGCTGTCCTTCATTTTTCAACTTATGATTGTGCATGATGGAATTTAAAGTTTTAAAATTATTGTAATTAAGGTACTCTTGTAGTGAAGGTCCTATTTGCAGTTGTTGGTCACTCAAAATGTCACGGTCATCCATCACGATAGCCAGATGCACCTAATACTCATGCCTTGCATAGAGAGACATAGTAAGAAATCTTTGTGGGTGTGGGACGTGACTCACAAAGCAACCTCTAGGATTTTGTTATGGCTAGCTCCTTATTTGATTTGATATTTGATGAATTTTTTTAACTACTTGCATATATCAAAGGAAAAGAAAGAGAGAGATAAAAAATAAAAACCTAGTCTAATAGAGGTGTTATGCTAGATATTAGGCATGAGTAAGCAATTTCCAATGCCTTATAATGAAAATGAAACTACTATTTATAGGTAAAAACTAGGGATCTTCCCATTCCAAAACTGCGCAAGTGATCCAAAACTTCCTCCATACATCATGCAAGGGATTGATTCTATATTTAATATTGATTGGCCCAAGGTATATGGAGTTGGAGCCATTAATGCCAAAGGGTTTAGAGCCTATGGATCTAAAGTTTTAGCAGCTAACACCAACCACTTTTACTAGGAGTTCTCCCTAAAATTGAGTGCAAGGTCTATTTACAATTGTTGGACATTTTGAGTCCTAAAAGTTAAAGTTGTCATTGATGTCAAGAAATGAAGTCAACATTAATATCAAGGTTTTTCATCAAGGAACAAAGTTGTCAAAGTTGTTATTTGATATCCAGGAAGAAGGTCAAAGGTCAAGAGATTCAGTGCAAAGTTAAAAAGGAGATATAATATTTTTTATAAATTATTTAAATTCAATGAGAATTTAAATTTTATAAATAAATATTATTTACACCATGGAATGCAATGTGAAGGAAGCAATAATATTATAATGGTTAAAAGGATATAATATTATAATGTTTGATATTATAATATTAAAGTGATTTGGTTAAAATGCCCAAAGTAAAATATTTAATATTTTACAATACCCAAAGATGGGCTTGGAGTTTAAAATATTCAAAGCACTTTATCAAGGTTCTAATCTTCGCCGACGTCTCATGGTAATGAAAGCTTCAAAGGCATCGACGTTTTACAAAGCATGGAGGAATTTAATATAAATACCTATGCCAAAGGGCATTGAACCTTATCCTTGCTCGATCGATTATTTTGCATACGAATTATTTAAAGAGAAGAGCTCGTGAAAGAGGGACTACGAATTTCATGTTTGATTTGCCAATGAATAGAAACAAAGTGGAAGGCATCGAATGGTCGAAGCCCAACCAGGCAGCTTGGCCTAGTGGCAAGTGGGCAGGTGGTAAAACATTTGTTGGCAAGGGAGCCAACGTTCGAAATGCGGTGGTGTGCATTGGCAGGCGTGTTGGTTGAAGGTGCCAAAGGTGCACATTTTTGCAAAGGGGCAAGAGCGTGATACATTTTGAAGCACGTGGTGCTTCCTCCATATCAAACGAGCGTGTAGCTCATGCGGCTATTGGAGCCATGGCAAGGCGTACATCATGGGCATTATTGAGGGTTCGAATCCCTCCGAAGGTAAGGTAAATATTTTGCATTAAATTTTTATTATTTGCCTAAGTTTGGAGGTATAAGGGTTGTTAGTGGAATTGTTTAGAAAGGGTGTTTGTTGGATAGTGGTGGTAGTTGAAAATTATCACTTGGAGTAATAAGGAAGTTTTGGTTTTAATTATTTTTGATAAAGTCTTAAATTACTATATTGGCATATTGAAGGATTAAGACTTTTGAGTGTTGTTTAATTTTAATAAGGGGTTTTTGTGTTAAAGAAGATTATTGTGAAGGTATTGAATATTATTTAAGTTGGAGTGATAAGGTGTAATTTTGATATCATTTTGCATTGTGTTTTGTTGAGGAAATTATTATCTTCTAACCCTTATTGAGATTGGCAAAGAAGTAATTGTGAGTGTGGCAGATTTGTGAGATCAACTCCTTGTCAAGCAAAAAGGTATGGGCAAATTCTTTCTTGGTTGAGTTGATTGATTGGCTTACTAGAAAATAAAGTTTGGAGTGAAAAGGATTTGATTAGGGTTTCCTTTTCAAAAGTGCTTGAGTTAATGCTTCAAGGTTTTCTGGAATTAAGAGTTGTGATTAAAACCTTGTTTGATAAGCATAGTTGTTGAAGTCATTGGATTGTGTGAAGAACTTGAGTTAGGGTTTTGAAAAGAACATGAGTATCATTGTTATGTGAAGAGTGTTTTATGAGCATTGTTGTTGAAGTGAGTTGTTGTGCAAAGAACTTGAACTAGGGTTTGAAAAGAACATGAGTATCATTGTTATGTGAGATTTGTTGTTGAGCATTGTTGGAAATATTTTGAGTTGGTTGATATATGCTTGGACTAGGGTTTGTGAGAAAGGGGAGTTTCATTAAGTAATTGGTTGAGTTGAGTTGGTTGAGCCTAGTCAAGTGGTTGTATAAAGTGATTGTTCAAGTTCCATAAAACAAACTATTCTATATTCTGATTTGAGTTGTGAAAGTGATTGAGCATTGAGTATAGAACATATTGAGTCTCTAACAATTCTCTTTATGCTTCTATGAGATTGAGAAAATTGAGAAAGTGATTGAGCATTGAGTATAGAACATATTGAGTCTCTAACAATTCTCTTTATGCTTCTATGAGATTGAGAAAATTGAGAAAGTGATTGTGCATTAAGAGTAGAACATATTGAGTCTCTAACAATTCTCTTTATGCTTCTATGAGATTGGACAAGTTCTATGTGTGGACTTGTTAAGAAGATTTGAGGTAAGTCTTTGAGAAGACTTGTGGACTAATTTTGTGTGAGATTTTGTAGAAGCTTACAATACATATTTGGTTAAGTTCTAGAGAGGACTTATTGAGCAGATTTGGACAAGTTCTGTTGAGCTTAAGTTATGACTTTTGAGAATTCTGATGGACCTATTGAGAATTTGAGCAAGTTTTGGACTTTGAGCAGATTTGAGAGTTAGTGGACAAATAGACTTTAAATTTGAGTAGACCTATTGAGATTAGCAAGTTCTAGTGAACTTGTTGAGCAGATTTAGCAAATTAATTAGTGGACTTATTGAGCAGATTTATGCTAGACTGGACTATGTTTAGTGTAGATTTGAGTGGACTTATTGAGCAGATTTGTGCTAGACCGATTGGACTATGTTTAGTATAGATTTGAGTGGACTTGTTGAGAAGATTTGTGCTAGATCGATTAGACTATGTTTAGTACAGATTTGAGATAGAGCTTTGGAGGTGACAGAGCAGAGAGGATAGTAGTCTCTAGTGGATAGAGATCCATCATCTAGGGTAGTGAGGATAGGTCTTCTGAGTGGGGACAAGAGTCTTCAGTGGAGAGAGATCCACAAGCCAATGCAGTGGAGGCAGTAGTCTTCTAGAGGATCACCAGCCAGAGCAGAGGAGAAGGAGTTCTCCTATGGATAGAGATCCACAAACCAGATTTAGGGGATCAACATCTCCTTTGGACAGAGGTCCATAAACATTGTAATTGGGAAGGATTCCCAAGAGATTATTTGAGAAATATTTAGAAGAAATATTTTCTCCATGGAAGTAGCCATATTTGGGTGAACCACGTTAAATATGTGTCTCTATTGTGTGTGGTGATTTGTGCATTGCTTTGATTACTATTATTGATATTGCTATCTATACATTGCATAATATTGATTTGGAAAGAAAAGTAAAAGTGCTCTTATACTTTTCACCCCCCTCTTAGTATAAGCTTGTGTTCTTCAATTGGTATCAGAGTGGGTGCCTTCATAAGAGTTTAACAACTTGAAGGAAAAGCTAACAAGAACACAATGGATCCTAAGGAGGTGTCCTCAAATAACTCAGCACCAGTATTTGATGGAAATGACTACATGTATTGGAGTATGATGATGAGGATCTACCTAATGGCACTTGGCAATGAAGTTTGGGATGCAGTGGAATTTGGATATGATCCAATAGTCAATCCTCCTACAGATAAGGAAGGTAAGCTTCTACAACACTATAATTCAAAAGCAATGAATGCACTTGTGAGAGGTTTGCGTAGAATAGAGTCTATGAAAGTTATGCATTGTAGAACTGCAAAAGAAATGTGGGATAAATTGTAAGGTATATATGAAGGAGATAAAAGTGTCAAGAAAGCAAAGATACAAAATCTCAAAGGACAATTTGAAACATTGAGAATGAATGAAGAGGAAAATATTAGTGCTTATCTAATTTGAATTGATGAGGTTGTTAATGATATGCAAGGACTTGGAATGAAGATTGATGAATCAGATGTTTGTGATAAAGTCTTAAGATCTCTTCCAAATAGATTCAGTGAATAGGTTTCTGCTATAGAAATTTCATTGGATGGTGATACTTTGACAAGAGATAAGTTGCTTGGTATGCTAACAACTTTTGAGATAAGAACAAAAGATCCTACTCCCTAGAAGGAAGCAACATTCAAAGCAATCAAGAAAACAAAGGGTAAGAAGTCAGAATCAAGCAGTGAGTCATCCAGTGATGAAGAAGCTAATTATGGTAGAAGAAATAAAGGTTCCAGAAGATCCATAGATCTAAGATCTGTTAAGTGTTTCAATTGTGGAAAGTTTGGACATTTTGCAATAGATTGTAAAGAACCAAAGAACAACAATGGTGAAGAAAAATAAGATCACAGGTACAGGGAATCAGAAAGATATAGGCAGGATAAGCATCAGAAGAAAGGCAAGGATGGACAAAGTAGACAAGGGAAGAAGTTCTTTCAAAGACAAAAGAGGAGCTACTATGCGGATAATGCAAGTAAGTACTCAAGTGATAGTGATGCTAGTGTTTCAGACAATGATAGAGATGAAGTTCTGTTTATGATTGAAGAAAAAGAACCAGTTAAGAAAACTCTAGTTATTCTCAAGTGTTTTAGATGTGGTAACTTTGGACATCTTGAAGATGATTGTACAAGGGATGGTTATAGTTTTAGTGATGATGAGTATGAGAATGCACTTGAAGGACCAGATGAAAATCTTCTAATGGCATTAGAAGAAGAAGTGAGTGATCCTATAGAAGACAAGCCTAAAGAGAGTAATGATGTGGACAAAGGCAAACAAATAGAGGATTATTCAAAAGAGAATGGTTATGATCTCAAGGGAGAACTCATCTATGCCCTTGACACGGTAAAGAAGGTAAGGAAGCAACACTCTAAACTTGAAATTCAGTTTCAAGAATGTGATGAAGAAAGAAGATTGCTTATAGAGGATTTAGAAAAATCAAAGGCTAAAGCAAAGAAGTTCAAAGATAAGTTAGAAGCAAAGATCTTGGAATGTGAGAAGTTAGCACAAGAAGTGGCACTACTAAAAGAAGATTTAGAGGACTCCAAGATCAAGATGAAAGGATTTAAAAATAGCTCAAAGAACTTGGATAAGTTCATCAAGACACAAAAGCCTACATCAAGTAAAACAGGTCTTGGATTTGAACAGGTTCAAAAGAAATGGGAAGGAGAGTCAACTTCAAGTTTTGGAGGAGAAGAAACCTCAGATGAAGATACTTCAGAAGAAGATAATGTAAAAGAAAGTGAGACATCAGAGGATGGGTTGGACAATAGTGAATTCAACAAAAATAGGAACAATGCACAAAGAAGATACAGATGGAACAACAATCAGAATAGGAGACCAATGAGGTCAAGACAAGGAAGCTTCAATGGAAGATGTTTTTCATGTCACAGGTTTGGGCACATGGCTTCATAGTGTAGGACACATGAAATATAAGAATATGGGAATGGATAACCTTTCCATGGGTATTGCTACTCATGTAATCAGTTTGGTCACAAGGCAATGAATTGCAGGGTTCATGACAGAAGAGGATATGGCTTCACTAGGAGAAATCCTAAGACATTTGCACCTCCAAGGAATAATAACATTAAGTGTTATAAGTGCAATAATGATGGTCATACAACAAAGTGGTGTAGAGCAGACATTTCAAGAGACAAGTATAAACAGGAACTTGAACATAAACAGGAATAGGAACAAGAATATGGATATGAACAGAGCAGAATAGAAACATGGATAGGAACAGGAACATGGATGTGAACAGGAACAGGAATAGGAACATGAATGATGACATGGATAGGAACATAGACACGGATAGAAATAGTCAGAGGATTCAAAAAATTTAGAAAAGAAGAGAAGAGGATAAAGGTAAAGAATAGTGCTTTCTAGGAGTAGAAATACTCCCACCCCAGAATTAACCACCTTAACAGAAGGTGGGGGAGGGGCTAAGCTAAGAGGCTCATTCTTAGCCCCGAGCCCCAAAGGTGACCCTTTGCCATTGATGTCAAAGGGGGAGAAATATTTGAGTATAGGGGAGAGATTTGATATTTGAAAGAGCATTGAGCCAGGGGGAGCAACATAAGAAGAAGTCAAGTTTTCGGTAAAAAGTTTTTGGGTTGCCATCAATGACAAAGGGGGAGATTGTTGGACATTTTGAGTCCTAAAAGTTAAAGTTGTCATTGATGTCAAGAAATGAAGTCAACATTAATATCAAGGTTTTCGTCAAGGAACAAAGTTGTCAAAGTTGTTATTTGATATCCAAGAAGAAGGTCAAAGGTCAAGAGATTCAGTGCAAAGTTAAAAAGGAGATATAATATTTTTTATAAATTATTTAAATTCAATGAGAATTTAAATTTTATAAATAAATATTATTTACACCATGGAATGCAATGTGAAGGAAGCAATAATATTATAATGGTTAAAAGGATATAATATTATAATGTTTGATATTATAATATTAAAGTGATTTGGTTAAAAGCCCAAAGTAAAATATTTAATATTTTACAATACCCAAAGATGGGCTTGGAGTTTAAAATATTCAAAGCACTTTATCAAGGTTCTAATCTTCATCGACGTCTCATGGTAATGAAAGCTTCAAAGGCACCGACGTTTTACAAAGCATGGAGGAATTTAATATAAATACCTATGCCAAAGGGCATTGAACCTTATCCTTGCTCGATCGATTATTTTGCATACGAATTGTTTAAAGAGAAGAGCTCGTGAAAGAGGGACTACGAATTTCGTGTTTGATTTGCCAGCGAATAGAAACAAAGTGGAAGGCATCGAATGGTCGAAGCCCAACCAGGAAGCTTGGCCTAGTGGCAAGTGGGTAGGTGGTAAAACATTTGTTGGCAAGGGAGCCAACGTTCGAAACATGATGGTGTGCATTGGCAGGCATGTTGGTTGAAGGTGCCAAAGGTGCACATTTTTGCAAAGGGGCAAGAGAGTGATACATTTTGAAGCACGTGGTGCTTCCTCCATCTCAAATGAGCATGTAGCTCATGTGGTTATTGGAGCCATGACAAGGCGTACATCATGGGCATTATTGAGGGTTTGAATCCCTCCGAAGGTAAGGTAAATATTTTGCATTAAATTTTTATTATTTGCCTAAGTTTGGAGGTATAAGGGTTGTTAGTGGAATTGTTTAGAAAGGGTGTTTGTTGGATAGTGGTGGTAGTTGAAAATTATCATTTGGAGTAATAAGGAAGTTTTGGTTTTAATTATTTTTGATAAAGTCTTAAATTACTATATTGGCATATTGAAGGATTAAGACTTTTGAGTGTTGTTTAATTTTAATAAGGGGTTTTTGTGTTAAAGAAGATTATTGTGAAGGTATTGAATATTATTTAAGTTGGAGTGATAAGGTGTAATTTTGATATCATTTTGTATTGTGTTTTGTTGAGGAAATTATTATCTTCTAACCCTTATTGAGATTGGCAAAGAAGTAATTGTGAGTGTGGCAGATTTGTGAGATCAACTCCTTGTCAAGCAAAAAGGTATGGGCAAATTCTTTCTTGGTTGAGTTGATTGATTGCTTACTAGAAAATAAAGTTTGGAGTGAAAAGGATTTGATTAGGGTTTCCTTTTCAAAAGTGCTTGAGTTAATGCTTCAAGGTTTTCTGGAATTAAGAGTTGTGATTAAAACCTTGTTTGATAAGCATAGTTGTTGAAGTCATTGGATTGTGTGAAGAATTGAGTTAGGGTTTTGAAAAGAACATGAGTATCATTGTTATGTGAAGAGTGTTTTATGAGCATTGTTGTTGAAGTGAGTTGTTGTGCAAAGAACTTGAACTAGGGTTTGAAAAGAACATGAGTATCATTGTTATGTGAGATTTGTTGTTGAGCATTGTTGGAAATATTTTGAGTTGGTTGATATATGCTTGGACTAGGGTTTGTGAGAAAGGGGAGTTTCATTAAGTAATTGGTTGAGTTGAGTTGGTTGAGCCTAGTCAAGTGGTTGTATAAAGTGATTGTTCAAGTTCCATAAAACAAACTATTCTATATTCTGATTTGAGTTGTGAAAGTGATTGAGCATTGAGTATAGAACATATTGAGTCTCTAACAATTCTCTTTATGCTTCTATGAGATTGAGAAAATTGAGAAAGTGATTGAGCATTGAGTATAGAACATATTGAGTCTCTAACAATTCTCTTTATGCTTCTATGAGATTGAGAAAATTGAGAAAGTGATTGTGCATTAAGAATAGAACATATTGAGTCTCTAACAATTCTCTTTATGCTTCTATGAGATTGGACAAGTTCTATGTGTGGACTTGTTAAGCAGATTTGAGGCAAGTCTTTGAGAAGACTTGTGGAAATTTGTGTGAGATTTTGTAGAAGCTTACAATACAAATTTGGTTAAGTTCTAGAGAGGACTTATTGAGCTGATTGGGACAAGTTCTATGTGAGCTTGTTGAGAATATTTGAGCAAATTAAATTGAAAGTTGGACCTATTAAAGGAGAGCAAGTAGAAAGTTTGACCTTTGAGCATATTTGAGAGGTTGAGTGGACTTTAGAATAGCAAGTTAGTGAACTTTTAGAGATTTGCAAAATGGACTTATTGAGCAGATTTGTGCTAGACCAATGACTATGTTTAGTGCAGATTTGAGTGGACTTATTGAGAGATTTGTGCTAGAGACAACAAATTTGTGCTAGATTGACTAGACTATGTTTAGTATAGATTTGAGATAGAGCTTTGGAGGTGACAGAGCAGAGAGGACAGTAGTCTCCAGTGGATAGAGATCCATCAACCAAGGCAGTGAGGATAGGTCTTCTGAGTGGGGACAAGAGTCTTCAGTGGAGAGAGATCCACAAGCCAGTGTAGTGGAGGTAGTAGTCTTCTAGAGGATCACCAGCCAGAGTAGAGGAGAAGGAGTTCTCCTATGGATAGAGATCCACAAACCAGATTTAGGGGATCAACATCTCCTTTGGATAGAGGTCCATAAACATTGTAATTGGGAAGGATTCCCAAGAGATTATTTGAGAAATATTTAGAAGAAATATTTTCTCCGTGGAAGTAGCCATCTTTGGGTGAACCACGTTAAATCTGTGTCTCTATTGTGTGTGGTGATTTGTGCATTGCTTTGATTACTGTTGTTGATATTGCTATCTATACATTGCATAATATTGATTTGGAAAGAAAAGTAAAAAGTGCTCTTATATTGTTCACCCCCTCTCAGTATAAGCTTGTGTTCTTCAACAATCAATGTCACTAGGCTCGAGGTATCTAGAATTGGAGCTTCCACCTCTACTACCTTTAATAAACCAATTGATTTCTTTTGGGAGATCACACATAGATGTTACTTAACAAAGGCACTTACTGATCATGGATGTTCCTTGCTATGGAAGGGGAGAGGTTGGTGGTAAAATTTTAATTTTATTTTTAAATTGTAGCTTCTTAGATTGGACTTTTTCCATTTGATAGGATGATTGGACTTGCTTATATTGATTTTCTATTTTGTTAGCTTTATCCTTATTAGACCATCAATCACTAAGATCAAACGATTGGCAATAATTCCTAATGCTTCATCATATAAGTAGTTATTTTCTCACGAGCCATTGGATTATTCCTGGCCAAATCTACAATAATTGATGTCTTTTGTAGGGGGAGTGGGGGATCATGTGGTAGCCATGTGGATGATCATCATGAGCTCAATGAAATGTGAAAGAATTGGTCTATGATTATTTACATTGCAATGCTTCAACCAATGATGGGGTTACTTTTGTTAATGATGAGAGCTCCTTAAGATGGCATGAGTCATCAATCATTGAGATTGGATGATCCATAGGATTTTGTGATCTAGATACCTCAACATTATTCTTGATGTTTCACAAGTTGTTGGATTTTCCATCTATCCATGATATATGATGCACCTCCTTTAGATGTGAGTTTTGAAATTAAATCATTGTGGTATGTTGATGTGCCTACCATGTATCTTTGGTATAAGCCAACGGTGAGGGTTTTGCATGATAATTTTATCACTTGATTTTTATGATGGCACGAGTTGTTGATCATCAAGGTAGGAAGACTCACAAAACTTCATGATCTATATGTTTCAATATCTTCCTCAAATATCCATAGACTGTGGGATCTTTTTTTTGCCTACGATCGATGGTGGATATTTTTTGAATGTGGGTCTTGATGGGACAACTAATTACTTTTTTGTGAGTCACCAATGTGTTTACCACATGTCTCACACTTGAACGAATGGCAATGATTTTCATTTGAAAATTTTATTACTAAGTTATCAAAATGGCATGAGCTCTTAGATGGATAAATAATAGTTCGTAGAGCTCTAAATATACCCTTTTGGTTGATTTTCCTTAGGGACACTCATTGTATGATCAAATGGGACCAACAATATATATTATTTTACTGCTTTTGCCCCTTAGTTTTCTTCAAAAATAAATACCAACTATAGATGTACTAAATCAATGGACCCAATGTTTTGAGGACTTTTTGTGGCTTTCAACTTTACAAATCAATACTTTCCATTGATCAACAAGATCAGATGGCCCGTGCAGCTTCAAAAAATCTTAATGAACCTTTTATGTGTAGAACCAATTCCTATCATTGATCTAGAAAATCGACGGTTTGTGTTACTTTGCTCCTCCACAAATTAATTTTTCTTTAGCAATTAGTTCTTGTTGTAGATCTTGAAAATAAATAGTGCACATGGATTTGGGGGTCTTTTGTGCCTTCTGAATTAATAAATTAGCACCTACAATTTATTGATAAGATTAGACAACCCACACAACTTTAAAAATTTTCCCTACAAATTACAAGATTGATGGTGCGTGTTGTCCCCACTTTCTCTTCTACTTCAACTTGTTAATTTACCTCCTACCATAACAGACTTACAAAATTGGCCAAGGCAACACTCCTCCCAAGTGTAATGAATTTTTATTACAGTTCTAGTGACTTATAGGGAATATTCTACTTGTTAAAGATAAATATTCTAGAAGAATGTTTCCTCATCCATTGGACATAGAGTCAAATGAAAGAATGAATAATTGGAAGAATTAGAGAAAGATTAGAAAAAAATGTAAAAAGTTAAAGGATTATTGAAAGAATATCTTATCCATTAAGGCCTTGACTTCCTTTCACTCATCATTTGATGGTATCTTGGTCATTTTGAATAGCCTATAGCACTTCTAGATCTCTAGTTGGTCACCATGGAAGATTTTTTTTGTTTTGTCCATGACCTCATGTAGTTGTATCTTGAGCTTCGCAAGTAGTTTAATAACTCAAGCTACATCATTCAAAGTGGGAGGGCTCGACCATGCATCAAACTTGGTTGGATCCTCCTATTTCTTGAGCAACTGTATATATTGTTGCTCAAAGAGGGTCTTATTATTTGAATCCTAGGGTGAAGGAAGACCCTTGTAAATTAATGAGTCAATGTGACTATTTAGGTTTGTGATGATAGTGGCTAGAGATTTTATTTAAGCTTTAAATTGTTGTGAAATCCATTCTTTTTCTAGGTAATTCACCTTATCTGCAACACCTTCTCTATATTGAATATCTATAGTTACCAATTTGTGATCAAGTGAGGTGGCTAACTTTGATATTTATATCCTCACCTCGACCAACCTTGTGGAAGTTGCAAGTAGGACTTGCTCAACTTCTTGATTAATCTATGAGCTTTAAGCGATATTTATGTCAATAAATTTCAGAATTTGTAACAATGTTGATGTAGTATTAGAGATATCTTCCCAGTATGATTTGTAAACCTATTTTTTTAATTTACTTCTCCTAGTCATTGTTTGAGCTTTATATTTTTCTTCCTTTCCTCCTCAAACTCTTTCTACAAAATAACCATCTCCTTATTGAAATGGGCCTCCTAGGCAGTAAGCTAATTAGTGATGCTTTGATTTTTGCTCCCTTATTCATCTAGGAGAGAAGCTCATGGCTATAAAGCCAATTATCTAGTAAGCTAGTCTATTTGGTCTTGGAGTGATTTTGCTTTCAGTTAGGAGTTTTTATGAGTAATTTTAATATTTTCAAGCTTCTCCTTTTTTACCAATTTATTTTTGAGGAACAAGTAGTCATGGGTCATGAATTTGCCTACCCACTTCATGAACTCTACTCTGCCCTCGACCCGGGCATCTCTAAGACTAAACCCTATTGTTGAGACCTAATAGTCTGGTCTTGCATTTGTCCTTTAGGTTTGGAAATGATAGGGGTCAGTTGGATAAATTATAATGTGTTGCCCTAAGGATTGTAATGACTCCTCATCTTCCTCTTCATGGGTCACTCAAATCTTTTAGCTTGCTTCTTCTATGTATACTACAATGTTTGGTTTTGAATTTGTTAGAATTTTTAGCATATTTGATGCAGAAGGAGGTGCATTTGAGCCCATTAGTTTCCTTTGGGTGGTAAAATTTTTGGGTAATGGTATAAATAATAGAATAGGATGGGAGGGTGAAGTGGTGAATAGAAGGGGGAATCATATTTTTTGATAAAATGTGACAAGGACCAACAATTAGGGTGGTAGAGGTAGAGGAAATGGGTGTGATGGAAGTAGGAGATGTGAATGGGGGCATCACCTAAATACAAGTGGTTTTAAAAAAACATGGATTAGTAGTGGCCAATATGTTTGCAATAGAAGGAATAGAGGCCAATGGGGCTAAAACAATTGAAGAAATTAGGGGCCACTAGCTAGTTGCCACGATAAAAGTTGAATAAATTAGGGAAACATCAATGGAAAATAAGCAAAAAGTGGTAATGGCTATGCCCTTGAGGCATCCTCCTTCTTTTTCAAAGGTGGAAAGCTTACCCAGTGCATTGATTTTTGTTTCTCTTTTGTGATGTCACTTGCTAGGGTGCCTATTGTTGTAAATTAATTGTGACTAGAGGTGTCTAGGGTGGTGATGTTATTGTAGGAGGTGCTTGGGAAGAGGTAGTGGCTAGGTATTATACATGTTTTGGTAGATATTCATCTATATACAAGACCTCTTTGGTCATCACCTCCACTCTTAATGCCATTTGGGGCATCTTAGTGCCTATTTCCTCCTCACAACCTTCATCTGAGGATGTGCTCTTGATGTCCTCATCCTCTTAATTGTAAAGCTTGCTAAATTTGTCATCATCATCCTGGTCATCATAAGCTATCACAATGTCCTTGATTTCTTGTTAAAATTATTGTCCTATCCAATTGTACTAGTCATCAAACATGGCAGATTGTGCCTTGTGTGGAGCTACACAATAGGTCCAATGCCAAGAGCACAATGTTTGGCTTAATTGGGGGACTTTGGAATTTGGACAAAGGTCAACTCCTTTATAGGTTGGGGATCTTTGACGCACTTAATAGCTTAGGGAAAAAGGGTAAAAAGTAGAAAATAAAAGCAAAATAAAGTAAAATCCTAAGCTAAAAATGTGGTGATGCACCAAATATCAAATAATATCTCCCTACACAATAGGTCTAAATTTAATATGCCAACATGAACATTGTCCTCTCGTCAATATAAGTAAGCATAGAAACACAAGATGCATACACACACATAAGAGAAGCAGGTCTAGACATGAGGTCCATAGATGGACTTCAAAATAGACGTATGGCCTCCAATATATATATCCAAAAAAGTGTATTACAAAAGATTATGCCTAGAGTAGGGGTTCGATTGCCCACAAGGCTACTCAAAATTCCACAAACTACTATACAAAGAGAAATAAAAGGAAAACTTTACAAAATTTTCAATCCTTTCTAATGCCTATACTATTGCTATATATAGATTACAAAGAGGTATATTTTCATCAAAAAATCATGCAAATATTTCAACTTGACTGTTGCTCTTAGTACCAGGTTATATCTTCATTTAAGTTGATTTATCTGAGGTCTCTAGATTTGGAATCATAAATGCAAAATGGTTATGAGTCTTTGGATGAGCAGTTACCACCATTATTGCCATATAACCTTTTTGGATATTTTCAAAATTTACATGCATGATTTTTGAGTTTAATACTTTAGATTTTTGGGTGCTTTTATTGTGGCTCCCATGATACTACTTCAAGCTATACTTTCTAGGAGATATATCATGATGTTTTGCAAGAAATGAATGTAATTTTAGGAAGACTATACACCTCAGCACAATCTGTAGGGTCTAGGGTCATGACCCCCATTGAGGGTGTAGACATGGAAAATTGATTCACCTAAGTGAATCAATACTCCTAGAACCTCTAAGAGGGTCCTCAATATTGTCCAACCACAATTTTGGGCCTCTCTTCCCCTCCTCCATTTTTTTCCTAGTTTTACCAAAATCATGGTCACCTCTTACAGGGCACAATTTCAGTAAGTTAGGTTTTTCTCTTAGAAAACCCAACTTTTGAACCAACCTCTAGGATGTTAGCCCTCCCTTAGGCTTACCTTTTCATTGTCTTACCCTTTTTCCCTCCAAATATCTTATAAATAGAGGGTTTGGATCCTATTTTTCCTTAGAGGTTTTAAGTGCTAGAAGCTTTCCATGTTTCAAGCAATTTTAGAAGTACTAAGTGATCAAGATCAAGTGTCTTATGGTGTTATTCTATCACTTTGTTGTTGATTTTGTTATCCTTGGTGGATGAGTGTTGAAGCCTTGAGGAGGAGTCTATAATTTTATGGATGTCTTCATCCCTTTATCTTCTCTTTCACTGCCACTAGCTTCCTTCTTGCATTTTATCATTCTTAGATCATTAATTGTGAATTTTTATATTCCATTTTGTATTGGTAATCCATTCTTGCAATTTTTGCTCCAAAATTGTGCCCCATTCGTACAAGGTGAGGTTTTGATAGATCTAAAATTACGATCATCCCTTATGGGACACGACTTTGGGCACGTAAGGTTTGGGGGTAAAGTTTCACTCCCAAGATCTTAATTTGTGATTTCATACTTTATCTAGGTTATAATACCACTTTTTACATTCTATTTTTTGCTCTATTTCATTTCATTACATCTTTGCTTGTTCATTTCCAAAAGGACACCTCTGGTCCTTTAGGACTCACCCTTATGCATGACATCCCTAAAGCTATATCGAAAGTTATACATTCATATGATGGTTTGGGTAAGACTACTTATAAGCATTATCAAGATATATTAAATCTAAAAGTTATCCATAATATTAGAAATAAAGATGTCATTGTCAGACTTCTAGCCCTATCCTTTAGAGAAAAAATCCTTCACTAGTTTAGAACCCTAGAGGACAACAACATCAATTCATGGGATGCATTAGCTGGTCCTTTTATGGAAGATTTTAACGAGTCAGTTAATCCTTTTTCCCTCCTAAATCAATTCACAACTATGCAAAAATATAAGCAAGAGTTAGTCTCTAGTTTTAATTTGAGGTATAGTAGGACATGGAAAAGAATTCCTCTTGAAGCTAGACCATCTGCTCCCCTTACTTTTATGTATTATATCAGAGCCATTGGATCAGACCTGGGGTTACAAAATTAGTAGTTAGATATAAATACCTTTCCATGAGTTTACCATGAATATGTACAAGTAGAGAATATTCTAATTGCTATAAGAAGGCTTACCCCAAAGACGGTCATGCCTTATTGTTCTAAGATACCTTAGTTTACACCTCAAGAAATAAAATCAAAACCTTCATATATAGATCCTCCACCCCTATCATAACCATTTTATCAAATGATTCCAATTCCTCCTCCAAAAATAACATCTGCCTCAATTCCTTTTCCTCCACCCCCATCTCAGATTTCCCAAGAATCAACTTTGTTGCTTGATATTCAGAATACCCTAAATACAATCAATAACAAGGTGAATATAATGGAAAAGAGGGAAGTAGAAAGGTATCCATAGATAATATTCCCATATGTTAATAGGGATCAAAATCTTGGTACTAGTAGTAATATCGGGCCTAGGGTTAATGCAAATCAAGAAGATCAAGAATTAGCCCTTGAGGCCAGTTTGGTGAATGTTTAGTATATAGTATTTAATGACCCTCATGATTTTGCACTTGTGTAATGTACCAACACCATGTACAAGAAGCCATAGAGAAAGCTAAGAGAACTCAAAAGGGAAAAGTTAATATGCTATGGTAGCCAAAGCAAGATATGTCCAGACAAGATCCCTTTGAAAAGAATTAGTTTCTATCATAACCAGATCTGGAAAGAAAACATTGCAAGTAGGTCCACAAAAAATAGGTTGATTCCAGGTTCATTCTCAGAAGAAAAAGGATCCACCCTTGCAAAATAATGATAAGTTATCGGTTTCACAAACAACTGAGAAGAGGGATATAGTTCCTAGGGGCAAAGGAAAAGAGATGATCACTCCAAGGCAGTATGAGAAGGAAAATAATAAAGAACAAGTAGGTTCTAAAGATGAAGCATAAGAGAAGCTAAAATTTTCATCCATCATTAAGAGATAGAGAATAGAATATACCCAATAATACAAGAGAAAGTATGGTGAATCAAAGAGGAAGTATGAGAAAACTCCTCTGGAAAAGTCAGAGTTTAACATTATGGAAGAATTAAATAAGAATCCTTCTAGAGTAAGTATTTATGACACTCTCTTCATCCCTAGACATATTGATATACTCAAGGCTTATTTGAGCAATAATTCTTAGAAAAAGTAGACTAATACCATCTTCAACTTGTCATATGGCTAAGAGAAAATGATTCCAACAACCTTGAAAAACAAACCCCCTCCCTTTTGCATTTATTTAAGAATGGAAGAGTGGATTTTTCATAATTATATGATAGATTTAGGGCTTCAACTATAGTCATGGCTAAAGTATTATGTGATGAATTGGGAATGGAATATACTCATTCTTATCCAGAAGTGTTGCAGTTGGATGGTACACCAGTTAAGACCATTGGAGTTGTAAAATATGCACTGATAAAATTACATAGAGCTCCATAGTTTACTATTGTGTAGGAAATTGTAGGAGTAGACCTAGAATCTTACTTTAGTTTATGTCTTTCTAGGGAATTCACTACCAAGCTAGGAGGTTACATGTATTTGGATTACTCTAGCACAATTATTCCATACAAAGGTAAAAGAATAAGGATAACCCTTGAAAAGCATGTGGCTTATCATATTGAAAAAATAGAGGAAGATATGTGTAACCTCTTAGTGTTGGAAGAACCTAAATTAGTAGAGAACCTTGAAGATTTAGAAGTGGAAGATGAGTTGCCATTTAGATAAGACTACAGTCTGTTTGGGATAGGAATGATCACTTATAGTATTTCTTTCGAGACTAAGAAAAAGATCCCTACCATATCTAATCTGTCATTGAGAGGGTCAAAAATTTGGACAATGCATTTTGATGGGGAAATATGCAAAAATGAGGTCGATGCTAGCATAATTTTGACATCCCCTTTAGAAGGTATAATTTTTTTTGCTTATAGATTGACTTGGTCTTGTACCAATAATACTGCAGAATATGAGGCTATGTGCTTAGGATTAATGCAAGTAGAGAATATGAGAATCAAAATGTTAGATATATATGGTGATTTAGAGCTAGTAGTTAATCAAGTCACATAGAAATGTAGCAACAAGCAGCATTACTTAAAATTATATAGGAATAGAGTATGGGATTTGATGGAATATTTTGATGCTCTAAAAACCCACTCTATTCTTAGAAATCAGAATATTTTGGCTGATTCTTTAGTCATTAAAGGTTCTAATTTCAACCTATCTTTATACTTTGGGTCAACTAAGGATAAAAGGATCAAATTAGTTTTCGGACTTGTAGTACATCGATAGACAAATTTTCTAGTAGATTTTTGATAATGATGATCATAATATTGACTTTCTATTTAGAGAGGCTTGCTAGTCTAATTTGTAGGAATATTTCCCTCAAGAAATGGATCATCAAAAATAATACAATTGAAAAATAATCATATCCCTAAAGTCTTGATCATACAAGAAAGCCTTTTTGATAATGAAGATGGAGAGAAATCAAGAGCCATGAAAATTGATGATGAAATTTATAAAGATATTGAAATAGAAAAGGATATAAATCTTAAGATTGGCATTCAGTGTTCTCCAAAATAAGTGGAGGAATTTAAGGCCATATGCTTTAAATACCAAGCTATTAATATAGCTAGGTCATATGAAGATCTCAAGGTATATGATAAAAATATTATTCAACACACTATTGAGATAATATCTGATGCAAAACCTTTCAGGCAGAAGCAAAGACTTGTAAAACCTAAGATTGAATCTACAATGAGATAGAAATTGCTCAAATTGCTGAAGGCAAAGATTATCTACCCTATCAAATATTCTACACGGGTTTCTAACTTGGTACCTGTTAGAAAAATAAATGGAGACATTTGCCTATGTGCTGATTTTAGAAACTTGAACAAAGCATCACTAAAAGATCACTATCGTCTTCCTCAGATTGACCAAATTTTGTATATTTTTGTAGGGGTTGAGAGGTTTTCTCTATTAGATGGTTTCTTAGGATACAACCAAATTTGGGTGAAGGATGAAGATCAGTTTAAAACAACCTTTACTACTAAATGGGGTACCTTTACTTATTAGAGAATGCATTTTAGTTTATACAATGCAAGGGCTACTTTTCAGAGAGCTATGGACTATGCTTTTGGAGGGTTGATCAATAAAGTTGTTTTCATATACCTTAATGATATGACTGTATTTTCCTATTAAAACAATCACACTTGGAACACTTAAACAAGTTTTTGAAAAATACAAAGAATTTGGCTTCTCCCTAAATCCAAAGATATCATTTTTTATAGTCCACGAGGGAAAATTATTAGGGCATGTGGTCTCTAAAGAGGGAATGTCAATTGATCCTGATAGAGTAAAAATCAATACTGGCTCTTCCTCTCCCCATGAATAATAAATCCTTGCAATCTTTATTTGGACATATCGATTTTGGAAGGAAGTTCATTTTAGACTTTGCTCAAGTTGTTAAACCTATTTCAAAGTTGTTCAAAAATAATATGGAGTTTAAATGAACTGAGACAAGAAAGTAAGCTTTTGAGGTAATTAAGCAAGTTGTTGCTACTGCCCCAGTACTAGTAAACCCTAATTTCAACAAAGATTTCATAGTATATGCCTATGGAGCCGAGGAGAGTTATGCAGTATTACTAACACAAAAGAATGATGTTGGAGTGTTAGTATTACAATGGCACCGAGAGGGGGATGAATCGAGTGTAGTTCTTTAAACTTAAATTCATAGCTCTTAAAATTGAAATAATGAAACCTTAAAACCGGATAAAGCAAGTATCACAAGAGAACATCACACAACACAAGATTTAATGAGGTTCACCAATTTGGCTACTCCTCAAGAATGACTGCTTGGACTACCATCCAAATCCAGCCTTTGCAAAGCACCAACTTTACAATCAATTTACCAGCACCTACTGGAAGGAGCAACAACCCCTGATTTATCTACACAAATAGAAAGGAGCACCAACCCCTTATTTATCTACACCAAAAAAAAGGAGCACCAACCCCTGATTTACTAGCACCAACTGGAAGGAGCACCAAACCCTGATTTACCAGCACCAACTGGAAGGAGCACCAACACTTGATGCCAAGCACCAGCTTGGACTTCAATTCTAAAACTAGAAGATTGATAGTAAGATACCTTTGATTTTGCAAGACCCTGACTGGTCTTCTTCACATTTGCGTTCTCTATGCACTCTTTGCACTATTTGTGCCTTCTGCTTTCTCTGTGCACTCTTTGCACTCTCTGTGCCTTCTACTTTATCTGCGCAATCACAGTCGCACTTGGTCAAATTTCAACCTCTTCGCTCTCTACGCACTTTGCTCTCTCTACACACTCACAAACACACTTAGGACAATTCGATATGACTCTTCGCTCACTTTGCACACTTTGCCATCATCTCGTCGCTTCTGTGCTCTTACGACCACATTTCACACTTCGACATGCATTCAACGACTTATTCAACAACACAACAATTCTCCAAACAACCCTCCTTTTATAACAATATTTTCATGATGAAAACCCTAATCTTAGTCGGCTTGCATAACAAATGTAAACCCTAATCTTAGTCGGTTGTCATCGATCTTAGTCGGCTTCAACTCATGAAGATATTCGGTAATTCCACCGCTCGAAGATTTCATTCGGTAACAGTCCCTGTAGCCGCCGCACTAACTTTTGTTCACTCTTCATATTTTAGTTGCATGAATTCACTCTATATCTACCCTTGTAAATGTCGTATTGATGTCGGTCCACTGTCATACTTCTCATTGCAGTCGGGTTCTTCTTCTTATATTGCGCACATACAACCTGTCACGAAATCATGACATTTCCGCCTCTGAAGCTTCTTTTGTTGTTGTTGTCACGAAAACACATGTCGCGATATCATGACACTTTTTCTTTCTCTCTCTTTTTCTTTGCATCGGACCGCAAAAATGCTACATGTCGCGATATCACGACACTTTTTCTCCTTGCTCTTTCTCTTTGCATCGGACCATGAAAATACAACATGTCGCGATATCATGACACTTTTTCTCCTTGCTCTTTCTCTTAGCTTTGGCCCGCGAAAATACAACATGTCATGATATCGCGACACTTTCGCCTCCGTACGCTTTCTCTATTCTTTTGTCGTGAAATCGTGACACTTCGCTTCGTACTTAGCTTCTTTGCTTTTGTCACAAAATTGTGACACTTCTGCCTTTGAAGTCTTCTTCTCTGCTTTTGTCATGAAATCGCGACACTTTTGCTTTCGTACTTTACTTTTTGCTTTTGTCATGAAATCGCGACACTTCTGCCTTCGAAGTCTTCTTCTCTGCTTTTGTCGCAAAATCATGACACTTCTGCTTTCATACTTTACTTCTTTTCTTTTGTCACGAAATCATGACACTTCTACTTTCAAAGTCTTACTTTCTGCTTTTGTCATGAAATCGTGACAGTTCTGCTTTCGTACGCTTCCTCTTTGTCTTTTGTCGTGAAAATGCGACATGTCGCGATATCGCGACATTTTTCAAACTTACTTTCTCTCTCCTATTTTAGTCGCGAAAATGCGACATGTCACGAAATCATGACACTTTTCCAACTTACTTTCTCTCTCCTATTTTAGTCGCGAAAATGCGACATGTTGCAAAATCGTGACACTTTTCAAACTTACTTTCTCTCTCCTATTTTAGTCACGAAAATGCGACATGTCGCGAAATCGCGACACTTTTCCAACTTACTTTCTCTCTCCTATTTTAGTCACGAAAATGCGACATGTCGTGAAATCGCGACACTTTTCCAACTTACTTTCTCTCTCCTATTTTAGTCACGAAAATGCAACATGTCGCGAAATCGTGACACTTTTCTTACTTGTTCTCTTTCTTCAAACTTGTCGCGAAATTGCGACACTTTTTCTTGCTTTCTCTTTCTCTTCCAACATGTCGCGAAATCGTGATAGTTTTTCCACTTGCCTTTTTCTCTTCCAACATGTCATGAAATCACGACAATTTTCTTACTTGTTCTCTTTCTTCGAACTTGTCATGAAATCGCAACACTTTTTCCTCGCTTTCTCTTTCTCTTCCAACATGTCGCGAAATCGCGATAGTTTTTCCACTTGCCTTTTTCTCTTCCAACATGTCGCGAAATTGTGACACTTTTCTTACTTGTCTTTTTATTTGATCTTTTGCATATGGGCCACTTCGATCTTCTTGGAAAATTACTGTACATACTCTGAATAACCTTTGAACTCTTGTCTTCTACATCTGAAGCTTTTGAACTTCCTATCCACTACATCAACAGATTTGAGGATAGGTCTTTTGAGTGGACCTGTTGAGCAAAGTTGAGCAAGTTATGTGTGAGCTTGTTGAGCATATTTGAGCAGGTTTTGAGTGGACATGTTGAGTAGAGTTGAGCAAGTTTTGTGTGAACTTGTTAAGTAGATTTGTGCTAGACCTACTAGACTGTGTTTAGTGCATATTTGAGTGGAATTATTGAGCAGATTTGTGCTAGACGAATTGGATTGTGTTTAGTGCAGATTTGAGTGGACTTATTGAGCAGATTTGTGCTAGACTGACTGGACTATTTTTAGTACAGATTTGAGTAGGCTTGTTAAGAAGATTTGTGCTAGATCAACTGGACTGTGTTTAGTACATATTTGAGATAGAGCTTTGGAGGTGACATAGCAGATAGGACAATAGTATCCAATGGATAGAGATCCATCAGTCAAGGCAGTGAGGATAGGTCTTCTGAGTGGGTACAAGAGTCTTCAGTGGAGAGAGATCCAAAATCTAGTGTAGTGGAGGCAATAGTATTCTAGAGGATCACCATCCAGAGTAGAGAAGGAGTTCTCCTATGGATAGAGATCCACAAACCATATTTCGGGGATCAACATCTCCTTTGGACAGAGGTCCATAAAAATTGTAATTGGGAAGGATTCCCAAGAGATTATTTGAGAAATATTTAGAAGAAATATTTTCTTCGTGGAAGTAGCCATATTTGGGTGAACCACATTAAATCTGTATCTCTATTGTGTGTGGTGATTTGTGCATTGATTTGATTACTGTTATTGATATTGCTATCTATAAATTGCATAATATTGATTTGGAAATAAAATATTAAAGTGCTCTTATATTGTTCACCCCCCTCTCAGTATAAGCTTGTGTTCTTCAACAATCAATGTCACTAGGCTCGAGGTATCTAGAATTGGAGCTTCCACCTCTACTACCTTTAATAAACCAATTGATTTCTTTTGGGAGATCACACATAGATGTTACTTAACAAAGGCACTTACTGATCATGGATGTTCCTTGCTATGGAAGGGGAGAGGTTGGTGGTAAAATTTTAATTTTATTTTTAAATTGTAGCTTCTTAGATTGGAATTTTTCCATTTGATAGGATGATTGGACTTGCTTATATTGATTTTCTATTTTGTTAGCTTTATCCTTATTAGACCATCAATCACTAAGATCAAACGATTGGCAATAATTCCTAATGCTTCATCATATAAGTAGTTATTTTCTCACGAGCCATTGGATTATTCCTGGCCAAATCTACAATAATTGATGTCTTTTGTAGGGGGAGTGGGGGATCATGTGGTAGCCATGTGGATGATCATCATGAGCTCAATGAAATGTGAAAGAATTGGTCTATGATTATTTACATTGCAATGCTTCAACCAATGATGGGGTTACTTTTGTTAATGATGAGAGCTCCTTAAGATGGCATGAGTCATCAATCATTGAGATTGGATGATCCATAGGATTTTGTGATCTAGATACCTCAACATTATTCTTGATGTTTCACAAGTTGTTGGATTTTCCATCTATCCATGATATATGATGCACCTCCTTTAGATGTGAGTTTTGAAATTAAATCATTGTGGTATGTTGATGTGCCTACCATGTATCTTTGGTATAAGCCAACGGTGAGGGTTTTGCATGATAATTTTATCACTTGATTTTTATGATGGCACGAGTTGTTGATCATCAAGGTAGGAAGACTCACAAAACTTCATGATCTATATGTTTCAATATCTTCCTCAAATATCCATAGACTGTGGGATCTTTTTTTTGCCTACGATCGATGGTGGATATTTTTTGAATGTGGGTCTTGATGGGACAACTAATTACTTTTTTGTGAGTCACCAATGTGTTTACCACATGTCTCACACTTGAACGAATGGCAATGATTTTCATTTGAAAATTTTATTACTAAGTTATCAAAATGGCATGAGCTCTTAGATGGATAAATAATAGTTCGTAGAGCTCTAAATATACCCTTTTGGTTGATTTTCCTTAGGGACACTCATTGTATGATCAAATGGGACCAACAATATATATTATTTTACTGCTTTTGCCCCTTAGTTTTCTTCAAAAATAAATACCAACTATAGATGTACTAAATCAATGGACCCAATGTTTTGAGGACTTTTTGTGGCTTTCAACTTTACAAATCAATACTTTCCATTGATCAACAAGATCAGATGGCCCGTGCAGCTTCAAAAAATCTTAATGAACCTTTTATGTGTAGAACCAATTCCTATCATTGATCTAGAAAATCGACGGTTTGTGTTACTTTGCTCCTCCACAAATTAATTTTTCTTTAGCAATTAGTTCTTGTTGTAGATCTTGAAAATAAATAGTGCACATGGATTTGGGGGTCTTTTGTGCCTTCTGAATTAATAAATTAGCACCTACAATTTATTGATAAGATTAGACAACCCACACAACTTTAAAAATTTTCCCTACAAATTACAAGATTGATGGTGCGTGTTGTCCCCACTTTCTCTTCTACTTCAACTTGTTAATTTACCTCCTACCATAACAGACTTACAAAATTGGCCAAGGCAACACTCCTCCCAAGTGTAATGAATTTTTATTACAGTTCTAGTGACTTATAGGGAATATTCTACTTGTTAAAGATAAATATTCTAGAAGAATGTTTCCTCATCCATTGGACATAGAGTCAAATGAAAGAATGAATAATTGGAAGAATTAGAGAAAGATTAGAAAAAAATGTAAAAAGTTAAAGGATTATTGAAAGAATATCTTATCCATTAAGGCCTTGACTTCCTTTCACTCATCATTTGATGGTATCTTGGTCATTTTGAATAGCCTATAGCACTTCTAGATCTCTAGTTGGTCACCATGGAAGATTTTTTTTGTTTTGTCCATGACCTCATGTAGTTGTATCTTGAGCTTCGCAAGTAGTTTAATAACTCAAGCTACATCATTCAAAGTGGGAGGGCTCGACCATGCATCAAACTTGGTTGGATCCTCCTATTTCTTGAGCAACTGTATATATTGTTGCTCAAAGAGGGTCTTATTATTTGAATCCTAGGGTGAAGGAAGACCCTTGTAAATTAATGAGTCAATGTGAATATTTAGGTTTGTGATGATAGTGGCTAGAGATTTTATTTAAGCTTTAAATTGTTGTGAAATCCATTCTTTTTCTAGGTAATTCACCTTATCTGCAACACCTTCTCTATATTGAATATCTATAGTTACCAATTTGTGATCAAGTGAGGTGGCTAACTTTGATATTTATATCCTCACCTCGACCAACCTTGTGGAAGTTGCAAGTAGGACTTGCTCAACTTCTTGATTAATCTATGAGCTTTAAGCGATATTTATGTCAATAAATTTCAGAATTTGTAACAATGTTGATGTAGTATTAGAGATATCTTCCCAGTATGATTTGTAAACCTATTTTTTTAATTTACTTCTCCTAGTCATTGTTTGAGCTTTATATTTTTCTTCCTTTCCTCCTCAAACTCTTTCTAAAAAATAACCATCTCCTTATTGAAATGGGCCTCCTAGGCAGTAAGCTAATTAGTGATGCTTTGATTTTTGCTCCCTTATTCATCTAGGAGAGAAGCTCATGGCTATAAAGCCAATTATCTAGTAAGCTAGTCTATTTGGTCTTGGAGTGATTTTGCTTTCAGTTAGGAGTTTTTATGAGTAATTTTAATATTTTCAAGCTTCTCCTTTTTTACCAATTTATTTTTGAGGAACAAGTAGTCATGGGTCATGAATTTGCCTACCCACTTCATGAACTCTACTCTGCCCTCGACTCGGGCATCTCTAAGACTAAACCCTATTGTTGAGACCTAATAGTCTGGTCTTGCATTTGTCCTTTAGGTTTGGAAATGATAGGGGTCAGTTGGATAAATTATAATGTGTTGCCCTAAGGATTGTAATGACTCCTCATCTTCCTCTTCATGGGTCACTCAAATCTTTTAGCTTGCTTCTTCTATGTATACTACAATGTTTGGTTTTGAATTTGTTAGAATTTTTAGCATATTTGATGCAGAAGGAGGTGCATTTGAGCCCATTAGTTTCCTTTGGGTGGTAAAATTTTTGGGTAATGGTATAAATAATAGAATAGGATGGGAGGGTGAAGTGGTGAATAGAAGGGGGAATCATATTTTTTGATAAAATGTGACAAGGACCAACAATTAGGGTGGTAGAGGTAGAGGAAATGGGTGTGATGGAAGTAGGAGATGTGAATGGGGGCATCACCTAAATACAAGTGGTTTTAAAAAAACATGGATTAGTAGTGGCCAATATGTTTGCAATAGAAGGAATAGAGGCCAATGGGGCTAAAACAATTGAAGAAATTAGGGGCCACTAGCTAGTTGCCACGATAAAAGTTGAATAAATTAGGGAAACATCAATGGAAAATAAGCAAAAAGTGGTAATGGCTATGCCCTTGAGGCATCCTCCTTCTTTTTCAAAGGTGGAAAGCTTACCCAGTGCATTGATTTTTGTTTCTCTTTTGTGATGTCACTTGCTAGGGTGCCTATTGTTGTAAATTAATTGTGACTAGAGGTGTCTAGGGTGGTGATGTTATTGTAGGAGGTGCTTGGGAAGAGGTAGTGGCTAGGTATTATACATGTTTTGGTAGATATTCATCTATATACAAGACCTCTTTGGTCATCACCTCCACTCTTAATGCCATTTGGGGCATCCTAGTGCCTATTTCCTCCTCACAACCTTCATCTGAGGATGTGCTCTTGATGTCCTCATCCTCTTAATTGTAAAGCTTGCTAAATTTGTCATCATCATCCTGGTCATCATAAGCTATCACAATGTCCTTGATTTCTTGTTAAAATTATTGTCCTATCCAATTGTACTAGTCATCAAACATGGCAGATTGTGCCTTGTGTGGAGCTACACAATAGGTCCAATGCCAAGAGCACAATGTTTGGCTTAATTGGGGGACTTTGGAATTTGGACAAAGGTCAACTCCTTTATAGGTTGGGGATCTTTGACGCACTTAATAGCTTAGGGAAAAAGGGTAAAAAGTAGAAAATAAAAGCAAAATAAAGTAAAATCCTAAGCTAAAAATGTGGTGATGCACCAAATATCAAATAATATCTCCCTACACAATAGGTCTAAATTTAATATGCCAACATGAACATTGTCCTCTCGTCAATATAAGTAAGCATAGAAACACAAGATGCATACACACACATAAGAGAAGCAGGTCTAGACATGAGGTCCATAGATGGACTTCAAAATAGACGTATGGCCTCCAATATATATATCCAAAAAAGTGTATTACAAAAGATTATGCCTAGAGTAGGGGTTCGATTGCCCACAAGGCTACTCAAAATTCCACAAACTACTATACAAAGAGAAATAAAAGGAAAACTTTACAAAATTTTCAATCCTTTCTAATGCCTATACTATTGCTATATATAGATTACAAAGAGGTATATTTTCATCAAAAAATCATGCAAATATTTCAACTTGACTGTTGCTCTTAGTACCAGGTTATATCTTCATTTAAGTTGATTTATCTGAGGTCTCTAGATTTGGAATCATAAATGCAAAATGGTTATGAGTCTTTGGATGAGCAGTTACCACCATTATTGCCATATAACCTTTTTGGATATTTTCAAAATTTACATGCATGATTTTTGAGTTTAATACTTTAGATTTTTGGGTGCTTTTATTGTGGCTCCCATGATACTACTTCAAGCTATACTTTCTAGGAGATATATCATGATGTTTTGCAAGAAATGAATGTAATTTTAGGAAGACTATACACCTCAGCACAATCTGTAGGGTCTAGGGTCATGACCCCCATTGAGGGTGTAGACATGGAAAATTGATTCACCTAAGTGAATCAATACTCCTAGAACCTCTAAGAGGGTCCTCAATATTGTCCAACCACAATTTTGGGCCTCTCTTCCCCTCCTCCATTTTTTTCCTAGTTTTACCAAAATCATGGTCACCTCTTACAGGGCACAATTTCAGTAAGTTAGGTTTTTCTCTTAGAAAACCCAACTTTTGAACCAACCTCTAGGATGTTAGCCCTCCCTTAGGCTTACCTTTTCATTGTCTTACCCTTTTTCCCTCCAAATATCTTATAAATAGAGGGTTTGGATCCTATTTTTCCTTAGAGGTTTTAAGTGCTAGAAGCTTTCCATGTTTCAAGCAATTTTAGAAGTACTAAGTGATCAAGATCAAGTGTCTTATGGTGTTATTCTATCACTTTGTTGTTGATTTTGTTATCCTTGGTGGATGAGTGTTGAAGCCTTGAGGAGGAGTCTATAATTTTATGGATGTCTTCATCCCTTTATCTTCTCTTTCACTGCCACTAGCTTCCTTCTTGCATTTTATCATTCTTAGATCATTAATTGTGAATTTTTATATTCCATTTTGTATTGGTAATCCATTCTTGCAATTTTTGCTCCAAAATTGTGCCCCATTCGTACAAGGTGAGGTTTTGATAGATCTAAAATTACGATCATCCCTTATGGGACACGACTTTGGGCACGTAAGGTTTGGGGGTAAAGTTTCACTCCCAAGATCTTAATTTGTGATTTCATACTTTATCTAGGTTATAATACCACTTTTTACATTCTATTTTTTGCTCTATTTCATTTCATTACATCTTTGCTTGTTCATTTCCAAAAGGACACCTCTGGTCCTTTAGGACTCACCCTTATGCATGACATCCCTAAAGCTATATCGAAAGTTATACATTCATATGATGGTTTGGGTAAGACTACTTATAAGCATTATCAAGATATATTAAATCTAAAAATTATCCATAATATTAGAAATAAAGATGTCATTGTCAGACTTCTAGCCCTATCCTTTAGAGAAAAAATCCTTCACTAGTTTAGAACCCTAGAGGACAACAACATCAATTCATGGGATGCATTAGCTGGTCCTTTTATGGAAGATTTTAACGAGTCAGTTAATCCTTTTTCCCTCCTAAATCAATTCACAACTATGCAAAAATATAAGCAAGAGTTAGTCTCTAGTTTTAATTTGAGGTATAGTAGGACATGGAAAAGAATTCCTCTTGAAGCTAGACCATCTGCTCCCCTTACTTTTATGTATTATATCAGAGCCATTGGATCAGACCTGGGGTTACAAAATTAGTAGTTAGATATAAATACCTTTCCATGAGTTTACCATGAATATGTACAAGTAGAGAATATTCTAATTGCTATAAGAAGGCTTACCCCAAAGACGGTCATGCCTTATTGTTCTAAGATACCTTAGTTTACACCTCAAGAAATAAAATCAAAACCTTCATATATAGATCCTCCACCCCTATCATAACCATTTTATCAAATGATTCCAATTCCTCCTCCCAAAATAACATCTGCCTCAATTCCTTTTCCTCCACTCCCATCTCAGATTTCCCAAGAATCAACTTTGTTGCTTGATATTCAGAATACCCTAAATACAATCAATAACAAGGTGAATATAATGGAAAAGAGGGAAGTAGAAAGGTATCCATAGATAATATTCCCATATGTTAATAGGGATCAAAATCTTGGTACTAGTAGTAATATCGGGCCTAGGGTTAATGCAAATCAAGAAGATCAAGAATTAGCCCTTGAGGCCAGTTTGGTGAATGTTTAGTATATAGTATTTAATGACCCTCATGATTTTGCACTTGTGTAATGTACCAACACCATGTACAAGAAGCCATAGAGAAAGCTAAGAGAACTCAAAAGGGAAAAGTTAATATGCTATGGTAGCCAAAGCAAGATATGTCCAGACAAGATCCCTTTGAAAAAGAATTAGTTTCTATCATAACCAGATCTGGAAAGAAAACATTGCAAGTAGGTCCACAAAAAATAGGTTGATTCCAGGTTCATTCTCAGAAGAAAAAGGATCCACCCTTGCAAAATAATGATAAGTTATCGGTTTCACAAACAACTGAGAAGAGGGATATAGTTCCTAGGGGCAAAGGAAAAGAGATGATCACTCCAAGGCAGTATGAGAAGGAAAATAATAAAGAACAAGTAGGTTCTAAAGATGAAGCATAAGAGAAGCTAAAATTTTCATCCATCATTAAGAGATAGAGAATAGAATATACCCAATAATACAAGAGAAAGTATGGTGAATCAAAGAGGAAGTATGAGAAAACTCCTCTGGAAAAGTCAGAGTTTAACATTATGGAAGAATTAAATAAGAATCCTTCTAGAGTAAGTATTTATGACACTCTCTTCATCCCTAGACATATTGATATACTCAAGGCTTATTTGAGCAATAATTCTTAGAAAAAGTAGACTAATACCATCTTCAACTTGTCATATGGCTAAGAGAAAATGATTCCAACAACCTTGAAAAACAAACCCCCTCCCTTTTGCATTTATTTAAGAATGGAAGAGTGGATTTTTCATAATTATATGATAGATTTAGGGCTTCAACTATAGTCATGGCTAAAGTATTATGTGATGAATTGGGAATGGAATATACTCATTCTTATCCAGAAGTGTTGCAGTTGGATGGTACACCAGTTAAGACCATTGGAGTTGTAAAATATGCACTGATAAAATTACATAGAGCTCCATAGTTTACTATTGTGTAGGAAATTGTAGGAGTAGACCTAGAATCTTACTTTAGTTTATGTCTTTCTAGGGAATTCACTACCAAGCTAGGAGGTTACATGTATTTGGATTACTCTAGCACAATTATTCCATACAAAGGTAAAAGAATAAGGATAACCCTTGAAAAGCATGTGGCTTATCATATTGAAAAAATAGAGGAAGATATGTGTAACCTCTTAGTGTTGGAAGAACCTAAATTAGTAGAGAACCTTGAAGATTTAGAAGTGGAAGATGAGTTGCCATTTAGATAAGACTACAGTCTGTTTGGGATAGGAATGATCACTTATAGTATTTCTTTCGAGACTAAGAAAAAGATCCCTACCATATCTAATCTGTCATTGAGAGGGTCAAAAATTTGGACAATGCATTTTGATGGGGAAATATGCAAAAATGAGGTCGATGCTAGCATAATTTTGACATCCCCTTTAGAAGGTATAATTTTTTTTGCTTATAGATTGACTTGGTCTTGTACCAATAATACTGCAGAATATGAGGCTATGTGCTTAGGATTAATGCAAGTAGAGAATATGAGAATCAAAATGTTAGATATATATGGTGATTTAGAGCTAGTAGTTAATCAAGTCACATAGAAATGTAGCAACAAGCAGCATTACTTAAAATTATATAGGAATAGAGTATGGGATTTGATGGAATATTTTGATGCTCTAAAAACCCACTCTATTCTTAGAAATCAGAATATTTTGGCTGATTCTTTAGCTGTTAAAGGTTCTAATTTCAACCCATATTTAAATTATGGGTAAACTAAGGATAAAATGGTCAAATTAGTTTTCAGACTTGTAGTACCTGATAGACAAATTTTCTAGTAGATTTTTGATAATGATGATCATAATATTGACTTTCTATTTAGAGAGGCTTGCTAGTCTAATTTGTAGGAATATTTCCCTCAAGAAATGGATCATCAAAAATAATACAATTGAAAAATAATCATATCCCTAAAGTCTTGATCATACAAGAAAGCCTTTTTGATAATGAAGATGGAGAGAAATCAAGAGCCATGAAAATTGATGATGAAATTTATAAAGATATTGAAATAGAAAAGGATATAAATCTTAAGATTGGCATTCAGTGTTCTCCAAAATAAGTGGAGGAATTTAAGGCCATATGCTTTAAATACCAAGCTATTAATATAGCTAGGTCATATGAAGATCTCAAGGTATATGATAAAAATATTATTCAACACACTATTGAGATAATATCTGATGCAAAACCTTTCAGGCAGAAGCAAAGACTTGTAAAACCTAAGATTGAATCTACAATGAGATAGAAATTGCTCAAATTGCTGAAGGCAAAGATTATCTACCCTATCAAATATTCTACACGGGTTTCTAACTTGGTACCTGTTAGAAAAATAAATGGAGACATTTGCCTATGTGCTGATTTTAGAAACTTGAACAAAGCATCACTAAAAGATCACTATCGTCTTCCTCAGATTGACCAAATTTTGTATATTTTTGTAGGGGTTGAGAGGTTTTCTCTATTAGATGGTTTCTTAGGATACAACCAAATTTGGGTGAAGGATGAAGATCAGTTTAAAACAACCTTTATTACTAAATGGGGTACCTTTACTTATTAGAGAATGCATTTTAGTTTATACAATGCAAGGGCTACTTTTCAGAGAGCTATGGACTATGCTTTTGGAGGGTTGATCAATAAAGTTGTTTTCATATACCTTAATGATATGACTGTATTTTCCTATTAAAACAATCACACTTGGAACACTTAAACAAGTTTTTGAAAAATACAAAGAATTTGGCTTCTCCCTAAATCCAAAGATATCATTTTTTATAGTCCATGAGGGAAAATTATTAGGGCATGTGGTCTCTAAAGAGGGAATGTCAATTGATCCTGATAGAGTAAAAATCAATACTGGCTCTTCCTCTCCCCATGAATAATAAATCCTTGCAATCTTTATTTGGACATATCGATTTTGGAAGGAAGTTCATTTTAGACTTTGCTCAAGTTGTTAAACCTATTTCAAAGTTGTTCAAAAATAATATGGAGTTTAAATGAACTGAGACAAGAAAGTAAGCTTTTGAGGTAATTAAGCAAGTTGTTGCTACTGCCCCAGTACTAGTAAACCCTAATTTCAACAAAGATTTCATAGTATATGCCTATGGAGCCGAGGAGAGTTATGCAGTATTACTAACACAAAAGAATGATGTTGGAGTGTTAGTATTACAATGGCACTGAGAGGGGGGATGAATCAGTGTAGTTCTTTAAACTTAAATTCATAGCTCTTAAAATTGAAATAATGAAACCTTAAAACCAGATAAAGCAAGTATCACAAGAGAACATCACACAACACAAGATTTAATGAGGTTCACCAATTTTGCTACTCCTCAAGAATGACTTGTTGGACTACCATCCAAATCCAACCTTTGCAAAGCACCAACTTTACAATCAATTTACCAACACCCACTGGAAGGAGCAACAACCCCTGATTTATCTACACCAATAGAAAGGAGCACCAACCCCTTATTTATCTACACCAAAAAAAAGGAGCACCAACCCCTGATTTACTAGCACCAACTGGAAGGAGCACCAAACCCTGATTTACCAGCACCAACTGGAAGGAGCACCAACACTTGATGCCAAGCACCAGCTTGGACTTCAATTCTAAAACTAGAAGATTGATAGTAAGATACCTTTGCTTTTGCAAGACCCTGACTGGTCTTCTTCACATTTGCGTTCTCTATGCACTCTTTGCACTATTTGCGCCTTCTGCTTTCTCTGCGCACTCTTTGCACTCTCTGTGCCTTCTACTTTATCTGTGCAATCACAGTCGCACTTGGTCAAATTTCAACCTCTTCGCTCTCTGCGCACTTTGCTCTCTCTACACACTCACAAACACACTTAGGACAATTCGATATGACTCTTCGCTCACTTTGCACACTTTGCCATCATCTCGCTGCTTCTGTGCTCTTACAACCACATTTCACACTTTGACATGCATTCAACGACTTATTCAACAACACAACAATTCTCCAAACAACCCTCCTTTTATAACAATATTTTCATGATGAAAACCCTAATCTTAGTCGGCTTGCATAACAAATGTAAACCCTAATCTTAGTCGGTTGTCATCGATCTTAGTCGGCTTCAACTCATGAAGATATTCGGTAATTCCACCGCTCGAAGATTTCATTCGGTAACAGTCCCTGTAGCCGCCGCACTAACTTTTGTTCACTCTTCATATTTTAGCTGCATGAATTCACTCTATATCTACCCTCTGTAAATGCTGTAGAGATGTCTGTCCACTGTCATACTTCTCATTTTAGTTGGGTTCTTCTTCTTATATTGCGCACATACAACCTGTCACGAAATCATGACATTTCTGCCTCTGAAGCTTCTTTTGTTGTTGTTGTCACGAAAACACATGTCGCGATATCATGACACTTTTTCTTTCTCTCTCTTTTTCTTTGCATCGGACCGTAAAAATGCTACATGTCGCGATATCACGACACTTTTTCTCCTTGCTCTTTCTCTTTGCATCGGACCATGAAAATACAACATGTCGCGATATCATGACACTTTTTCTCCTTGCTCTTTCTCTTAGCTTTGGCCCGCGAAAATACAACATGTCATGATATCGCGACACTTTCGCCTCCGTACGCTTTCTCTATTCTTTTGTCGTGAAATCGTGACACTTCTGCTTTCGTACTTAGCTTCTTTGCTTTTGTCACAAAATTGTGACACTTCTGCCTTTGAAGTCTTCTTCTCTGCTTTTTGTCATGAAATCGCGACACTTTTGCTTTCGTACTTTACTTTTTGCTTTTGTCACGAAATCGCGACACTTCTGCCTTCGAAGTCTTCTTCTCTGCTTTTGTCGCAAAATCATGACACTTCTGCTTTCATACTTTACTTCTTTTCTTTTGTCACGAAATCATGACACTTCTACTTTCAAAGTCTTACTTTCTGCTTTTGTCATGAAATCGTGACAGTTTCGTTTCGTACGCTTCCTCTCTTTCTTTTGTCGTGAAAATGCGACATGTCGCGATATCGCGACATTTTTCAAACTTACTTTCTCTCTCCTATTTTAGTCGCGAAAATGCGACATGTCACGAAATCATGACACTTTTCCAACTTACTTTCTCTCTCCTATTTTAGTCGCGAAAATGCGACATGTTGCAAAATCGTGACACTTTTCAAACTTACTTTCTCTCTCCTATTTTAGTCACGAAAATGCGACATGTCGCGAAATCGCGACACTTTTCCAACTTACTTTCTCTCTCCTATTTTAGTCACGAAAATGCGACATGTCGCCAAATCGCGACACTTTTCCAACTTACTTTCTCTCTATTATTTTAGTCACGAAAATGCAACATGTCGCGAAATCGTGACACTTTTCTTACTTGTTCTCTTTCTTCAAACTTGTCGCGAAATTGCGACACTTTTTCCTGCTTTCTCTTTCTCTTCCAACATGTCGCGAAATCGTGATAGTTTTTCCACTTGCCTTTTTCTCTTCCAACATGTCATGAAATCACGACAATTTTCTTACTTGTTCTCTTTCTTCGAACTTGTCATGAAATCGCAACACTTTTTCCTGCTTTCTCTTTCTCTTCCAACATGTCGCGAAATCGCGATAGTTTTTCCACTTGCCTTTTTCTCTTCCAACATGTCGCGAAATTGTGACACTTTTCTTACTTGTCTTTTTATTTGATCTTTTGCATATGGGCCACTTCGATCTTCTTGGAAAATTACTGTACATACTCTGAATAACCTTTGAACTCTTGTCTTCTACATCTGAAGCTTTTGAACTTCCTATCCACTACATCAACAGATCTATCTGACTGTGTTGACAACAATGACAATACTGTTGCTGCACCTTGCTCAACAATCTCCCCCTTTGGAATTGTTGGCAACACATGTGCAATTTCTTGTAACTCTTGTCCCCCTTTGACAATAATACCAAAGGGCTACTACAGACTCCCCCTGAGTCCATGCACAACATTCTCAGATAAAAATTATTACACTTAGCAAAAATCACAAACATGAGCAAAAAGATAAACAAATACACAAATGCTCCCCTTGAGAATGTGATCCCAATAGCTAGTCAATTCTTGGGAAACGTGACCACTCCCAATTTATTGCGAAGGTACTCAAAAACTTCCTTGGGAAATGGTTTTGTGAAGATATCCGCTACTTGCTCTGTTTTTGGAAAAAAATCCAACTTAACCTCACTTTCTACAACTTTCTCCTGCGTACAACACGCTGTCGCTACAATATATTCTGCCTCTGCTATGGATAAGGAAAATGACTCTTGTTTCTTACTGTTCCACGCGACCAACCTGTCTCTAAGATAGAATGCACCTCCACTGGTACTCTTTTTGTCATCTACACATCCTGCCCAATCTGCATTTGAATACGAAATAAGGGTGAAGTCTTTACCTTTTGGATACCATAACCCATACTCCATAGTACCCTTGAGGTACCGAAGAATCCTCTTCACTACTGTCACATGAGTCTCCTTGGGATTAGCCTGAAATCATGCTACCATGCATACTACCTGCAAAATATCTGGTCTGGTAGCTGTCAGGTATAGTAAGCTTCCAATCATAGATCCGTACATGGTTTGATCAACAAGTGGAGATTTGTCATCCTTGCTCAACTTGCAACTTCGTCATCATGGGAGTGCTAACTGGCTTACAATCCTCCATTGTGAACTTTTTTAACATCTCTTTCATATATTTAACTTGAGAAATAAATATGCCCTTCTTATTTTGATTAACTTGCAACTCGAGGAAATACAAAAGTTCACCAATCATTGACATTTCAAATTATTTCTGCATCTTATTTGCTAAATATTTACACGACTCATCTTTGCTGCTACCAAATATGATATCATCTTTCTTAAACCCTTTTTGAGTGAGATAGTTGTCTAGCCTTGCATACCATGCTCGGGGTGCCTGTTTCAAGCCATATATCTTCAACTTAAAAACCATGTTGGGATCATCACCAAGCTGGAAACCATCTAGCTGCTCAATATAAACCTCTTCTTCAAGCTTCCCATTCAAAAATGCTGATTTCACATCTGTCAAAAAAATTGTCAAGTGACTCACACTTGTACCCACTTTTGTCCAACATCTGATCCGACACTTGCAATTTCATCGCCAACTTTGTGCAAGCATCAAACACTCGTACCACAACATCAACCAAATACCTTTTTACATTTTTAACTTGGTCTATGTTTTCATACTATCATCTGGTCACACCTTACTTTCAACTGTTCGAATCAAGAGACAACATTTTGTCAAACACTTCATGGCCAACTATAGTGCACCTTACTCAAACTCATACTTCGGACCTCGGATAGGTATGATTCACAAAGCAAAGTTGCTCATCTTGATGAGCTAAACATGAATCAATAATCATACTTCAATATTTTTCACCACAACATCATAATAGATCTAACAATATTCACGTCAATGTGTAGTTCAAATACACACTGCTTTTATCGAAACACATATATGCGGCTAGGGCAACATTATTTCACTAACCAAATTATCTGAACTGTTATAATCCTTAACTTTGGACAGTGGCAGTGAAGAACCATCACCAGTACAACAATGAAATATAGCAAGACTACCAATAATGACAACTCTCAATTTAATCATCACCCTTCACGAAACTTCCACAAACAACTACATGAACTAAAAACACACTTCGACAACTATACGACAACTTCCCTGACTACTTTCCTTTCATCCTCAGGTAATCAAACAAATACATAGGAGCATTAAAATGAAACTTCAAGATTTCTCCCCCTGAGGATGTGCTCCCTGGAGTTGCTTAGTGCAATAGCGGAGTAGTCTCCTTCAGTCCAAGGAGACACGATTTCCTTGCAATCTTTATTTGGACATATTGATTTTGGAAGGAAGTTCATTTTAGACTTTGCTCAAGTTGTTAAACCTATTTCAGAGTTTTTCAAAAAGAATATGGAGTTTAAATGAACTGAGACAAGAAAGTAATCTTTTGAGGTAATTAAGCAAGCTGTTGCTACTGCCCCAGTACTAGTAAACCCTAATTTCAACAAATATTTCATATTATATGCCTATGGAGCCAAGGAGAGTTATGTAGTAGTACTAACACAAAAGAATGATGTTGGAGAACATCCTATATTTTTCTAGAGTCAAACTCTTCATGAGTACCAAACTAAATATAATTTTATTGAGAGATAAGTATTTGCAACCATGAAATCATTGAAGAAATTTAGACAATACTTGGCTCAAAGTAAGACTCTGGTTTATGTAGTACATCCATATGTTAGGAGTTTCATATTATAAGGAGAGTTGCATGATAAAAGAGTTGGTTGGATTACAAAAATTCAAGAACATGATGTAGAAATACATCCTACAAAGTTAGTCAAAAGCAAGACATTATGTTAGGAAATGGTAAAAAAAATAAGCTTAGATAAGATATAAGCTTGTCAACCATTAGGATCTGGATAGAGGGAAGACAATTCTTTAGAAGGGTCAGATTGGGTTGATCAGTTGATGAGTTATTTCTAAATAGGAGTATGCCTTCAAGATCTTAATGCTTCACAAAGAAGAAGGTATAGACTTCAAGATTTGAAATATATCCTTTTACCTAAGGGAATATATAACAATAACCTTGATGGAGTTATTTTGAAATGTTTAAAGGATAATAAAAAATATAAGGTCATTGAAGAGTTTTATGAAGGACTATCAGGGGGACATTTTTTAGGAAGAGTTACTGCTTTGAAAATAATAAGAACAGGATACTTTTGGTCTACTATCTTTGCTGACACTTTCAAAGTAACATGAACATGTGATAAGTGCCAGATATATGTAGGGAGGAATAAGAATGCTTCATTCCCCCTTAAGCCTATCCAAGTAGAATAACCTTTCCAGCAATGGGGGCTAGATTTTATTGGAGTAATAAATTTCAACTCTTTAGCAAGTCATAAATACATTCTGATTGCCATAGACTATTTCATCAGATGGGTTAAAGCAATTCCAATCCAGAGTTTAGATTAGGATGTAGTGATCAAATTTATTGAAGGCCTGATCACAAGTTTTGGTCTCCTTAAAGCTCAAGTAAGTGATAATGGTCCATCTTTCATAGGTGCAAAATACATTGAATTTGTAACTCAATATGGCATACGCTTAAAGAATTCTTCTAACTATTACCCTTAAGGGAATGGACAAGCAGAGTCCACTAACAAAAATCTACTCAAAATTATAAAAAGAGCATTGAAAGATAACAAAAGAAGCTTGCATATTCTATTAGAATAGGCCTTGTGGGTAGATAGGATTACTATTATGAAGTCAATCAAAACATCCCCTTATGCATTTGTGTATTGGAAAGAAGCTATTTTGCCCACTCATCTGGAGATATCAAATCTAAGATTGGCTAGCCAAGATTATGAATTAGATTAGAATCTCGTAGAGGTCATATTGATGTATCTTTTACAGTTGAATAAACAAAGGGACAAAGCATTTGAAAGTTTTTAGAGGTACTCCATGAACACTAAAGAATGGTTTGATAAGCAGGCTAGATTCAAAAAAAATTTGGTTGTTGATTCAGTCCTAAGATGGAATGAAGAAAAATACAAACCAGGTAACCACCAAAAATTTATCTCCTTCTACGATGGTCCATTCAAGGTATTTGAGGTCAAGAAGAACAATGCTTTCCAACTCCAATATCGGGATGGAAATTTATAGCCAATCCTAGTTAATGGATATCATCTTAAGTTGTAATTTGAGTAAGAAATCCTTCCCTATGTAATATATGTACATATTTATATTATATTATATTTTCTTTTAGCTTTTTAGCAGAGAGAAAAAATAAAAAATAGAGGCAACGACCCACAACATGTTCCCAATCGAAAGTCAAAATGATCAAAATCTAAGAAAAATGTGCTATTTCGCTACGTGTTCTGTGTTGTGCCCGAAAAATAAAAAATATGTTGGTTGTGAGTCGTGATAGGTTCTAGGCCATGACCAATTAGCAAATGAGATGCCACTTACAAGCCGTGCCATTTTTCTACCAATTCAAAATTTTGAAACTTGCATCTAAGTGGTAGCTCATCTATCACATTAATGACGAAAGGCATGCATGCATGTTATTTAAGGCTAAAATTCAACAAAATTTCATTTCACAAATAGTGCTAAGCTTTCAAGAGCAGTGATAGTGAGATTAAGCAAATTTGTAGAGCATCAAAAGAGCAACTTCAAAGGTTTTACATAAATGACATCAAAAGCTACAGAGCAAGCTACTCAACCAGAAAGTAGTGAGGTTATACATTACATTGACAAAGCATTGACAATAGCTAATATAAAAATAACATGGAGAACAAGAGATAGAATCAAGCAAGAGATTGACCATAGATTGTTGCAAGGAGTACCAATTTTAGTTCAAGGTACTTGCATCGCCCCTCTCTTGTCCTTCTATATTTGTGATTTTGTTCATCCTTATCCAGATTTAATTAATGCCATAGTGAAATTTTATGACCCTAAAGCTAAAGTATTAAAAATAGCTTAGGGTAAAACCCTTTTTGATATAACTGCACAAGTTTATTGTGATATTTTTACCATGGATAGAGTGTCACCTTTAAGTCCTACGCCCTTCGACTGACAAGAACAAGCTAGGTATTACTTGTTGAAGGGGCATCCACAAAATGGTGACCATTTTAGAAAATGGGTGTATAGCTAGTTCAAAACCATAAGGACTAGGGGCACTTTGCCTAGTATCCCAATTACCACCAAGCAATTCGCCAACCTAGAACTCTTCAATGCTAGCAACATTAGTCAGGTTGGATTTTGACCAATATATGAGAGATTGGTAGATAGCTATAGTTTATTGCATCTCCAATGAAAACCTGTATAAAATGCCTATGGGAGATGAAAATAACAGATTGATTTACTTTGATTGGCCTACTTTTCTTGCCAAGAGAATGCATAAGCAATTGGTTACAAAGAAGAAATATTTTGAAGCTCCCTCTTTCAGACACTGCTCTAATTTGTCTTAGATTTTTCTCAATGCTAGAAGGTAATATATGCCTTGGATAGCAGTAAAAGACAAAGATAATAATGGAAATCCCATACTAGTACATACATGGACTAGGATTATGAGCAAGACTGAATCCTGTTATGACTTCAATAGAGAATTTTTGGGGTTGGCCCTAAAAATTATGTATGGGCAATGTCTTAGAATTCTTCCTTTAGCTAAAGAACTATTGCAAATAAAGCAAGCTGAGGAGGGAGATGATATATTTTGATTGAGGGTATAGTCATTAGATTTTACAGCTTCACTAGGAAACCATTCTTGCTTCCACACTTTATCACTAGCAGAATGATGACATTGGAATATTGTAGATAAGCTAACTACATTAGCGTCACTTTTGGCACTAGGATAAGGAGAAAAGGGACAATGATTTACCCTCACAATGTGGAAGATATTATAGTAACAAGGAAGGACCAATATTAGTAGATTACTCAAAACTTGGAGTATTCATCTTCCACAGAGATGGAGGTATGACCCAACCAATATATTTTTGGAGAAACTAACTACTCTCAATGGTGATAAGGCTTCTAAGTTTAAGAGGAATTTGAGTCTGCAAATTGAAAAACACAAAAATAATAGGGATATTTCTCCATTAGAATAGAATGTTAGAAATATGGAACCACTTCCCCCTTGGAGAGACTTTTATGAGCAATTGGTTGATTATGACCTTGAAAGTAAGAAAATACACCAACTTAAGGAATCCAAAATCTAATCCATTCAGGAAAAGGTTGGATGGGATGAGGGTAAGGTTTTGGAATGGTGGAAAATGAGAGTGGAGACAAACACTATAACCCCTAGGTTTGGCTGCCAATCCAATATGAATTTATTTGAGAGATATGATAAACACATTAAGACTTGGATGGCCAAGAATGGTAAAATATTAACATTGAGCTTCAAAAAAATTGAGATAGGGAAAGCAGAGAAAGGTAAGGCCAAAGGGAAAATATCAGGAGGAAAAAAGTTTAAGAAAGATCAAACACTTCTAGATTCTCCCTCCTCACCATCTCAATAATAGACTGATATTGCAAAAGCTTCACCACCAATGACTAAAGAAGCTCAGTCTACTTTTGAACCTTCATAGGAACAATTGCAACAATACACTATGGGGGTTGTAATGATGAAAAGGATGGGATATCCTAGTGGTGGTCTTGGAAAAGATGAAATAGGAAATCTAGAAAATATTTAGGTGCAACGAAGGTCAAAACGTTTGGCCTTGGGGGTAGAAGCTTCTTCACAAGACTAAATGGCAGACAAAGCAGATGACAACTTAGCATTTTTTTGTTAAATTTATTGTTGTAGCCCCCTACAAGACCTCAAATCCCCTTGTTATAGAGGTTGCACTACCAAATCCACAAAAAAATATGATACTCAAAAGGTTAAGCCTTCAATACCTATTATATTTAAAATAAAGGAAAAGGATTTAGTGGGGGAGGCTGAGAAAGAGATCAGTAAAAAGAAAAACTAGATCAAACATAAGCAGTTGAATAGATATAGGTTACAACTATAGAATAATAGTTCAACAAGTACAACAACAAAGTGTTGATGACCTCTTTCAATAGTCTACTTTGGTAGGCGAAGGTAGTATTTCTATCCTTTTTTCTCCTTTTCCTTCTCCTTCCCCAAATAATTCTCCCTCCCATTCACAAGAGCAAAAGGAACAAAGGATATCATCTCCACCTCATAATTCCCCATCATCTTCACCAATTCCTCCATCATCTCATTCCATTCCATATCCACCTCATTCAGTAGAAATTCCAATATCATCATCTCCAATTCACACCCCTTTAGCTCCAATTCACACCCCTTCCATAGTTGTAACATTTGTTGCCATTTGAACACCCATTACAACCCATGCTATAAGCACATATTCCACCATTATTACTGCTAAACCTCTTCCATATGTGCTAGTTCCATTTTTTCCTTCACTCATCACTACTTCCACTCCTACAAATAATCCTACAACAACTTCTTTGTAGAAGGTCAAGAATGTCCCACTAAAGACCCAAAAATTTTGAAGCAAGAAATTAGCCCAACCTTTGAAAAAGTTACTCAATTGAGGAATACTATGATTACTAATCCTGTTGGTAGGAAAAGAACAAAAATCTCCCTCACCCCTCTTGTTAGTAAACCAGAGGAGGACATGACTGCAAAAGATTATCAGCTAGAGGAGCACATTGAAGATATTTCTCAATTGCCCAGGGAAGATGAATTGGTTGTAACTAGGTCTCATCTTGAGACCACTTATGTGTAGAGTGATATTTGCAAGGAGAAATATGAGAATTTAGAGGAAAATGTTGAAAAGTTGGAAAAATCAATAAATAATCAGAAGAAGGTGGAGAAAGCTGTAAGAAATGAAGCTAATAACTAGTAAAACAAGTACCAAGAGGCCATAAAATTTGTTAGAAATAGAGTCTATTCCATCATTTGGGTTATGTAAATGTATCTTCCAAGGTACATGCTTAGGACATTAGATTACTTTAGGGGGAAATTATATAGTTACTTCATGCAATGTAATAAATGCACAAGTGCTAATGTGCAAGCTGTATATGTGCAAGTTGTCCCTTGCATAGCTAGGTAGAGTGTTGGCCAAGGAACCTGTGTTCCTATATAATAAATGCCTCATTGTTATATAGATATGAGAAGGGGGAACATAGCTAGATAGAGCTACTTTCAACATAGTAGTAGGTAGTAGTACAATGCTGTGTATATCACCATGTATTGGTTATGGGTAAATGTAGTTCAGTAGCTTCATTAATGGAGTGTTCATTTCCTCCATATCTACGTTGTATTCATTTATGTTATTTCAATTCAAAATACTTTAGTCATCTTGTAAAATTATTTTCTTTTATATTATTTTGCATCTTGTGATTGTTATCTCCCATTGCTCATTACATCAAAAGCTAACAGTGGTATCAGAGCTATGGTAGATCTAATATGTGTAGGTCAATAGGGAAACCACTATTATCTTTGAGCCTTAGTGTTTTGTAAAACTGATGCACCGCTAGACCAACCACTGTCAAAAGTTCTCAGAAGAATCTATATGATAGAATTAGGAAGAGTCACGAGTGAGGAATAAAAGAAATCTTAGTTCTAAAAAATACTGAGATTGCACTTGACTAGAGTCTTTCCATAGAGTTACAGGAAAAACTCGTGAAGACCAGGACTCAACATTAAATCCACTAGATTGACAAATCATCTAGTGAGAATCATCCAAGATAGCTAGAATTTTCTAACAATTGCTTAAAGTTTCTTTTGTTGCAGAAAATTAATTCTCAGAGGATTGGGATTCCTCCTACAAAAAAAATCTAGGAGACTCCTCCTAAAACCATGATGTAATATGTCTCATTATTAAAGGTATGAAAAAATAAAAATATTAATAAAGATGAAAGAGTAACATGAGAATGAAAAAATAAGGCAAAAATCCAAGAAGCAAAAACATAAAGGAAACTAAGAGGGATGTTGATATGTGAAAACAAAAGCAAATATCATGAGTGTGAGGAATGTTGATATCGAAAAATAAAAATAAATATCATGAGTGTTGAAAAGAAGTGGGGCTAAGCTCACAAATAATAGAAAAAAGTGATAATGAAAATTGTATCTTGGAATATTAAATGTCATTAGTTCAATGAGTTAAATTACTCATCTTTCAAGAAAGAGACCCAAATTTGAATCTTGACAAGTGATGCATGCATAATAGTCAAATTTTTGTAATACCATCAAGAAACCATGATGTAATATAAGTCTCATTATGAAAGGCATGAAAAATAAAAATATTGATAGAGATGAACAACTAACATGAGAATGAAAAAAGAAGGTGAAAAGCCAAGAAGCAAAAACATAAAGGAAACTGAGAGGGATGTTGATATGTGAAAACAAAAGCAAATATCATGAGTGTGAGGAATGTTGATATGTGAAAACAAAAATAAATATCATGAGTGTTGAAAAAAAGTGGGTCTAAGCTCACAAATAATAGAAAAAAGTTATGATGAAAATGGTATCTTGGAATATTAAATATCATTAGTTCAATGAGTTAAATTACTCATTTTTCAAGAAAGAGATCCAAATTTGAATCTTGATAAATGATGCATGCATAATAGTCAAATTGTTGTAATACCACTAAGCAACCATGATTTAAAATAAGTCTCACTATGAAAGGCATGAAAAAATAAAAATATTGATAAAGATGAAAGAGTAACATGAGAATGAAAAAAGAAGGTGAAAAGCCAAAAAATAAAAACATAAAGGAAACTGAGAGGGGTGTTGATATATGAAAACAAAATAAAATATCATGAGTGCGAGGAATGTTGATATGTGAAAAAAACAAATATCTCGAGTGTTGAAAAGAAGTGTGGCTAAGCTCACAAATAATATAAAAAGTGATGATGAAAATGGTATCTTGGAATATTAAATATCATTAGTTCAATGAGTTAAATTACTCATATTTCAAGAAAGAGATCCAAATTTGAATCTTGACAAGTGATGCATGCATAATAGTCAAATTGTTGTAATACCACTAAGCAACCATAATGTAATATAAGTATCATTATGAAAGGCATGAAAAAATAAAAATATTGATAAAGATGAAAGAGTAACATGAGAATGAAAAAAGGAGGGAAAAATCCAAGAAGCAAAAACATAAAGGAAACTAAGAGGGATGTTGATATGTGAAAACAAAAGCAAATATCATGAGTGTGAGGAATGTTGATACCGGAAGATAAAAATAAATATCATGAGTTTTGAAAATAAGTGGGGCTAAGATCACAAATAATAGAAAAAAGTGATGATGAAAATTGTATCTTGGAATATTAAACGTCATTAGTTCAATGAGTTAAATTACTCATCTTTCAAGAAAGAGATCTAAATTTAAATCTTGACATGTGACGCATGCATAATAGTCAAATTGTTGTAAATGTAATATAAGTCTCATTATGAAAGGAATGAAAATATAAAAATATTGATAAATATGAAAGAATAACATGAGAATGAAAAAATAAGGTGAAAAGCCAAGATGCAAAAACATAAAGGAAACTGATAGGGATGTTGATATGTGAAAACAAAAGCAAATACCATGAGTGTGAGGAATGTTGATATGTGAAAACAAAAATAAATATCATGAGTGTTGAAAAGAAGTGTGGCTAAGCTCACAAATAATAGAAAAAAGTGATAATGAAAATGGTATCTTGGAATATTAAATGTCATTAGTTCAATGAGTTAAATTATTTATCTTTCAAGAAAGAGACCCAAATTTGAATCTTGACAAGTAATGCATGCATAATAGTCAAATTGTTGTAATACCACTAAGCAACCATGATTTAAAATAAGTCTCACTATGAAAGGCATGAAAAAATAAAAATATTGATAAAGATGAAAGAGTAACATGAGAATGAAAAAAGAAGGTGAAAAGCCAAAAAATAAAAACATAAAGGAAACTGAGAGGGGTGTTGATATATGAAAACAAAATAAAATATCATGAGTGCGAGGAATGTTGATATGTGAAAACAAAAACAAATATCATGAGTGTTGAAAAGAAGTGGGGCTAAGCTCACAAATAATAGAAAAAAGTGATGATGAATATGGTATCTTTGAATATTAAATGTCATTATTTCAATGAGTTAAATTACTCATCTTTCAAGAAAGAGATCCAAATTTGAATCTTGATAAATGATGCATGCATAATAGTCAAATTTTTGTAATACCACTAAGCAACCATGATGTAATATAAGTCTAATTATGAAAGGCATGAAAAAATAAAAATATTGATAAAGATGAAAGAGTAACATGAGAATGAAAAAGAAGGTGAAAAACCAAGAAGCAAAAACATAAAGGAAACTAAGAGGGATGTTGATATGTGAAAACAAAAGTAAATATCATGAGTGTGAGGAATGTTGATATGTGAAAACAAAAATAAATATCATGAGTGTTTAAAAGAAGCGGGGCTAAGCTCACAAATAATAGAAAAACGTGATGATGGAAATGGTATCTTGGAATATTAAATGTCATTAGTTCAATGAGTTAAATTACTCATATTTCAAGAAAGAGACCCAAATTTGAATCTTGACATGTGATGCATGCATAATAGTCAAATTATTGTAATACCACTAAGCAACCGTGATGTAATATAAGTATCATTATTAAAGACATGAAAAAATAAAAATATTGATAAATATGAAAGAGTGACATGAGAATTAAAAAAGAAGGTGAAAAGCCAAGAAGAAAAAACATAAAGGAAAATGAGAGGGATGTTGATATGTGAAAACAAAAGCAAATATGATAAGTGTGAGGAATGTTGATATGTGAAAACAAAAATAAATATCATGAGTGTTGAAAAGAAGTGAGACTAAGTTCACGAATAATAAAAAAAAGTGAAGATGAAAATAGTATCTTGGAATAGTAAATGTCATTAGTTCAATGAGTTAAATTACTCATCTTTCAAGAAAGAGACCCAAATTTAAATCTTGACAAGTGATGCATGCATAATAGTCAAATTGTTGTAATACCACTAAGCAACCATGATGTAATATAAGTCTCATTATAAAAGGCATGAGAAACTAAAAATATTTATAAATATGATAGAGTAACATGAGAATGAAAAAGAAGGTAAAAAGCCAAGAAACAAAAACATAAAGGAAACTGAGAGGGATGTTGATATGTGAAAACAAAAGCAAATATCATGAGTGTGAGGAATGTTGATATGTGAAAACAAAAACAAATATCATGAGTGTTGAAAAGATGTGGGACTAAGCTCACAAATAATAGAAAAAAGTGATGATGAAAATGGTATCTTGGAATATTAAATGTCATTAGTTCAACGAGTTAAATTACTCATATTTCAAGAAAGAGATCCAAATCTCAATCTTGACCAAGTGATGCATGCATAAAGGTCAAATTTTTGTAATACCACTAAGAAACCATGATGTAATATAAGTCTCATTATGAAAGGCATGAAAAAATAAAATATTGGTAAATATGAAAGAATGACATGAGAATGAAAAAAGAAGGTGAAAAGCCAAGAAGCAAAAACATAAAGGAAATTGAGAGGGATGTTGATATGTGAAAACAAAAGCAAATATCATGAGTGTGAGGAATGTTGATATGTGAAAACTAAAACAAATATCATGAGTATTGAAAAGAAGCGGGGCTAAGCTCATAAATAATATAAAAAAGTGATGATGAAAATGGTATCTTGGAATATTAAATGTCATTGGTTCAATGAGTTAAATTACTCATATTTCAAGAAAGAGACCCAAATTTGAATCTTGACAAGTGATACATGCATAATAGTCAAATTGTTGTAATACCACTAAGAAACCATGATGTAATATAAGTCTCATTATGAAAGGCATGAAAAATAAAAATATTGATAAAGATGAAAGAGTAACATGAGAATGAAAAATAAGGCAAAAAACCAAGAAATAAAAACATAAAGGAAACTAAGAGGGATGTTGATATGTGAAAACAAAAGTAAATATCATGAGTGTGAGGAATGTTGATACCAGAAAATAAAAATAAATATCATGAGTGTTGAAAATAAGTGGAGATAAGCTCACAAATAATAGAAAAAAGTGATAATAAAAAAGGTATCTTGGAATATTAAATGTCATTAGTTCAATGAGTTAAATTACTCATATTTCAAGAAAGAGATCCAAATTTGAATCTTGACAAGTGATGCATGCATAATAGTCAAATTGTTGTAATACCATCAAGAAACCATGATGTAATATAAGTCTCATTATGAAAGGGATGAAAAAATAAAAATATTGATAGAGATGAAAGAGTAACATGAGAATGAAAAAAGAAGGTGAAAAGCCAAGAAGCAAAAACATAAAGGAAACTGAGAGGGATGTTGATATGTGAAAACAAAAGCAAATATCATGAGTGTGAGGAATGTTGATATGTGAAAACAAAAATAAATATCATGAGTGTTGAAAAAAGTAGGGCTCAGCTCACAAATAATAGAAAAAAGTGATGATGAAAATGGTATATTGGAATATTAAATGTCATTAGTTCAATGAGTTAAATTAATCATCTTTCAAGAAAGAGATCCAAATTTGAATCTTGATAAATGATGCATGCATAATAGTCAAATTGTTGTAATACCACTAAGCAACCATGATGTAAAATAAGTCTCATTATGAAAGGCATGAAAAAATAAAAAAATTGATAAAGATGAAAGAATAACATGAGAATAAAAAATAAGGTTAAAAACCAAAAAAAAAAACATAAAGAAAACTGAGAGGGATGTTGATCTGTGAAAACAAAAGCAAATATCATGATTGTGAGGAATGTTGATATGTGAAAACACAAAAAAATATCATGAGTGTTGAAAAGAAGTGGGGCTAAGCTCACAAATAATAGAAAAAAGTGATGATGAAAATGGTACATTGGAATATTAAATGTCATTAGTTCAATGAGTTAAATTACTCATCTTTCAAGAAAGAGATCCAAATTTGAATATTGACAAGTGATGCATGCATAGTAGTCAATTTTTTGTAATACCACTAAGTAACCATGATGTAATATAAGTCTCATTATAAAAGGTATGAAAAAATAAAAATATTGATAAAGATGAAAGAGTAACATGAGAATAAAAAAAGAAGGTGAAAAGCCAAGAAGCAAAAATATAAAGGAAACTGAGAGGGATGTTGATATGTGAAAACAAAAGCAAATATCATGAGTGTGAGGAATGTTGATATGTGAAAACAAAAATAAATATCATGAGTGTTGAAAAGAAGTGGGGCTAAGCTCACAAATAATATAAAAAAGTGATGATGAAAATGGTATCTTGGAATATTAAATGTCATTAGTTCAATGAGTTAAATTACTCATCTTTAAAGAAAGAGACCTAAATTTGAATCTTAACAAGTGATTCATGCATAGTAGTCAAATTGTTGTAATACCACTAAGCAACCATGATGTAATATAAGTCTCATTATGAAAGACATGAAAAAATAAAAATATTTATAAAGATGAAAGAGTGACATGAGAATGAAAAAAGAAGGTGAAAATCCAAGAAGCAAAAACATAAAGGAAACTGAGAGGGATGTTGATATGTGAAAACAAAAGCAAATATCATGACTGTGAGGAATGTTGATATGTGAAAACAAAAACAAATATGATGAGTGTTGAAAAGAAGTGGGGCTAACCTCATAAATAATAGAAAAAAGTGATGATGAAAATTGTATCTTGGAATATTAAATGTCATTGGTTCAATGAGTTAAATTACTCATATTTCAAGAAAGAGACCCAAATTTGAATATTGACAAGTGATGCATGCATAATAGTCAAATTTTTGTAATACCACTAAGCAACCATGATGTAATATAAGTATCATTATGAAAGGCATGAAAAAATAAAAATATTGATAAAGATGAAAGAGTAACATGAGAATGAAAAAAGAAGGTGAAAAGCCAAGAAGCAAAAATATTAAGTAAACCGAGAGGGATGTTGATATATCAAAGCAAAAACAAATATCATGAGTGTGTGGGATGTTGATATGTGAAAACAAAAACAAATATCATGAGTGTTGAAAAAAGTGGGGCCAAGCTCACAAATAATAAAAAAAAGTGATGATGAAAATGGTATCTTGGAATATTAAATGTCATTAGTTCAATGAGTTAAATTACTCATCTTTCAAGAAAGAGATCCAAATTTGAATCTTGACAAGTGATGCATGCATAATAGTCAAATTGTTGTAATACCGTTAAGCAACCATGATGTAATATAAGTCTCATTATGAATGGCATGAAAAAATAAAAATATTGATAAAGATGAAAGAGTAACATGAGAATGAAAAAAGAAGGTGAAAAAACAAGAAGCAAAAACATAAAGGAAACTGAGAGGGATGTTGATATGTGAAAACAAAAGCAAATATCATGAGTGTGAGGAATGTTGATATGTGAAAACACAAACAAATATTATGAGTGTGGAAATAAAGTGGGGCTAAGCTCACAAATAATAGAAAAAAGTGATGATAAAAATGGCATCTTCCAATATTAAATATCATTAGTTCAATGAGTTAAATTACTCATATTTCAAGAAAGAGATCCAAATTTGAATCTTGACATAATGATGAAATTGTTGTAATACCACTAAGCAACCATGATGTAATATAAGTCTCATTATGAAAGGCATGAAAAAATAAAAATATTGATATAGATGAAAGAGTAACATGAGAATGATAAAAGAAGGTGAAAAGCCAAGAAGATAAAACATAAAGGAAACAGAGAGGGATGTTGATATGTGAAAACAAAAGCAAATATCATGAGTGTGAGGAATGTTGATACGTGAAAAAAAATAAATATCATGAGTTTTGAAAAGAAGTGGGGCTAAGGTCACAAATAATAGAAAAATGTGAAAAAAGTGATGATGAAAATGGTATCTTGGAATATTAAATGTCATTAGTTCAATGAGTTAAATTACTCATCTTTCAAGAAAGTTGATCAAGAAAGAGATCCAAATTTGAATCTTGACAAGTGATGCATGCATAATAGTCAAATTTATGTAATACCAATAAGCAACCATGATGTAATATAAGTCTCATTATGAAAGGCATGAAAAAAATATTGATAAAGATGAAAGAGTGACATGAGAATGAAAATGAAGGTGAAAATCCAAGAAGCAAAAACATAAAGGAAATTGAGAGGGATGTTGATATGTGAAAACAAAAGCAAATATCATGAGTGTGAGGAATGTTGATATGTGAAAACAAAAAAAAATATCACGAGCGTTGAAAAGAAGTGGGGCTAAGCTCAAAAATAATATAAGAAGTTATGATGAAAATGATATCTTGGAATATTAAATGTCATTCGTTCAATGAGTTAAATTACTCATCTTTCAAGAAAGAGACCCAAATTTGATACTTGAAAAGTGATGCATGCATTATAGTCAAATTGTTGTAATACCACTAAGAAACCATGATGTAATATAAGTCTCATTATGAAAGGCATGAAAAAAAATATTGATAAAGATGAAAGGGTGACATGAAAATGAAAAAGAAGGTGAAAAATCAAGAAGCAAAAACATAAAGGAAATTGAGAGGGATGTTGATATGTGAAAACAAAAGCAAATATCATGAGTGTGAGGAATGTTGATATGTGAAAACAAAAATAAATATCATGAGCGTTGAAAAGAAGTGGGGCTAAGCTCACAAATAATAGAAGAAGTGATGATAAAAATGGTATCTTGGAATATTAAATGTCATTAGTTCAATGAGTTAAATTACTCATATTTCAATAAAGAGATCCAAATTTGAATCCTGACAAGTGATGCATGCATAATTGTCAAATTGTTGTAATACCACTAAGCAACCATGATGTAATATAAGTCACATTATGAAAGGCATGAAAAATAAAAATATTGATAAATATGAAAGAGTAACATGAGAATGAAAAAAGAAGGTGAAAAGCCAAGAAGATAAAACATAAAGGAAACTGAGATGGATGTTGATATGTGAAAAAAAAAGCAAATATCATGAGTGTGAGGAATGTTGACATGTGAAAACAAAAACAAATATCATGAGTGTTGAAAAGAAGTGGGGCTAATTTCACAAATAATAGAAAAAAGTGATGATAAAAATGGTATCTTGAAATATTAAATGTCATTAGTTCAATGAGTTAAATTACTCATCTTTCAATAAAGATGCCCAAATTTGAATCTTGACAAGTGATGCATGCATAATAGTCAAATTGATGTAATACCAATAAGAAACCATGATGTAATAAGAGTCTCATTATGAAAGACATGAAAAAATAAAAATATTGATAAAGATGAAAGAGTAACATGAGAATGAAAAAGAAGGTGAAAAGCCAAGAAGCAAAAACATAAAGGAAACTGAGAAGGATGTTGATATGTGAAGAAAAAAGCAAATATCATGATGTGAGGAATGTTGATATGTGAAAACAAAAACAAATATCATAAGTGTTGAAAAGAAGTGGGACCAAGCTCACAAATAATAGAAAAAGTGATGATGAAAATGGTATCTTGGAAAATTAAATGTCATTAGTTCAATGAGTTAAATTACTCATGTTTCAAGAAAGTTGATCAAGAAAGAGATCCAAATTTGATACTTGAAAAGTGATGCATGCATAATAGTCAAATTGTTGTAATACCACTAAGAAACCATGATGTAATATAAGTCTCATTATGAAAGGCATTTAAAAAACATATTCATAAAGATGAAAGAGTGACATGAGAATGAAAAAAGAATGTGAAAAGCCAAGAAGCAAAAACATAAAGGAAATTGAGAGGGATGTTGATATGTGAAAACAAAAGCAAATATCATGAGTGTGAGGAATGTTGATATGTGAAAACAAAAATAAATATCATGAGTGTTGAAAAGAAGTGGGGCTAAGCTCACAAATAATAGAAGAAGTGATGATAAAAATGGTATCTTGGAATATTAAATGTCATTAGTCAGTGAGTTAAATTACTCATATTTCAAGAAAGAGATCCAAATTTGAATCCTGACAAGTGATGCATGCATAACAGTCAAATTATTCTAATATCACTAAGAAACCATGATGTAATATAAGTCTTATTATGAAAGGCATGAAAAAAAAAAAATATTGATAAAGATGAAAGAGGAACATGAGAATGAAAAAAGAATGTGAAAAGCCAAGAAGATAAAACATAAAAGAAACTGAGAGGGATGTTGATATGTGAAAACAAAAGCAAATATCATGAGTTTGAGGAATGTTGATATGTGAAAACAAAAACAAATATCATGAGTGTTGAAAAGAAGTGGGGCTAATTTCACAAATAATAGAAAAAAGTGATGATAAAAATGGTATCTTGAAATATTAAATGTCATTAGTTCAATGAGTTAAATTACTCATCTTTCAAGAAAGAGACCCAAATTTGAATCTTGACAAGTGATGCATGCATAATAGTCAAATTGATGTAATACCAATAAGCAACCATGATGTAATAAGAGTCTCATTATGAAAGACATGAAAAAATAAAAATATTTATAAAGATGAAAGAGTAACATGAGAATGAAAAAAGAAGGTGAAAAGCCAAGAAGCAAAAACATAAAGGAAACTGAGAAGGATGTTGATATGTGAAAACAAAAGCAAATATCATGATGTGAGGAATGTTGATATGTGAAAACAAAAACAAATATCATAAGTGTTGAAAAGAAGTGGGACCAAGCTCACAAATAATAGAAAAAAGTGATGATGAAAATGGTATCTTGGAAAATTAAATGTCATTAGTTCAATGAGTTAAATTACTCATGTTTCAAGAAAGTTGATCAAGAAAGAGATCCAAATTTGATACTTGAAAAGTGATGCATGCATAATAGTCAAATTGTTGTAATACCACTAAGAAACCATGATGTAATATAAGTTTCATTATGAAAGGCATTTAAAAAACATATTCATCAAGATGAAAGAGTGACATGAGAATGAAAAAAGAATGTGAAAAGCCAAGAAGCAAAAACATAAAGGAAATTGAGAGGGATGTTGATATGTGAAAACAAAAGCAAATATCATGAGTGTGAGGAATGTTGATATGTGAAAACAAAAATAAATATCATGAGTGTTGAAAATAAGTGGGGCTAAGCTCACAAATAATAGAAGAAGTTATGATGAAAATGGTATCTTGGAATATTAAATGTCATTAGTTCAGTGAGTTAAATTACTCATATTTCAAGAAAGAGATCCAAATTTGAATCCTGACAAGTGATGCATGCATAACAGTCAAATTATTCTAATATCACTAAGCAACCATGATGTAATATAAGTCTTATTATGAAAGGCATGAAAAAATAAAAATATTGATAAAGATGAAAGAGTAACATGAGAATGAAAAAAGAAGGTGAAAAGCCAAGAAGATAAAACATAAAAGAAACTGAGAGGGATTTTGATATGTGAAAACAAAAGCAAATATCACGAGTTTGAAGAATGTTGATATGTGAAAACAAAAACAAATATCATGAGTGTTGAAAAGAAGTGGGGCTAATTTCACAAATAATAGAAAAAAGTGATGATAAAAATGGTATCTTGAAATATTAAATGTCATTAGTTCAATGAGTTAAATTACTCATCTTTCAAGAAAGAGACCCAAATTTGAATCTTGACAAGTGATGCATGCATAATAGTCAAATTGATGTAATACCAATAAGCAACCATGATGTAATAAGAGTCTCATTATGAAAGACATGAAAAAATAAAAATATTGATAAAGATGAAAGAGTGACATGAGAATGAAAAAGAAGGTGAAAAACCAAGAAGCAAAAACATAAAGGAAATTGAGAGGGATGTTGATATGTGAAAACAAAAGCAAATATCATGAGTGTGAGGAATGTTGATATGTGAAAACAAAAATAAATATCATGAGTGTTGAAAAGAAGTGGGGCTAAGCTCACAAATAATAGAAGAAGTGATGATAAAAATGGTATCTTGGAATATTAAATGTCATTATTTCAATGAGTTAAATTACTCATATTTCAATAAAGAGATCCAAATTTGAATCTTGACAAGTGATGCATGCATAACAGTCAAATTGTTGTAATACCACTAAGCAACCATGATGTAATATAAGTCTCATTATGAAAGGCATGAAAAATAAAAATATTGATAAATATGAAAGAGTAACATGATAATGAAAAAAGAAGGTGAAAAGCCAAGAAGATAAAACATAAAGGAAACTGAGATGGATGTTGATATGTGAAAACAAAAGCAAATATCATGAGTGTGAGGAATGTTGATATGTGAAAACAAAAACAAATATCATGAGTGTTGAAAAGAAGTGGGGCTAATTTCACAAATAATAGAAAAAAATGATGATAAAAATGGTATCTTGAAATATTAAATGTCATTAGTTCAATGAGTTAAATTACTCATCTTTCAAGAAAGAGACCCAAATTTGAATCTTGACAAGTGATGCATGCATAATAGTCAAATTGATTTAACACCAATAAGCAACCATGATGTAATAAGAGTCTCATTATGAAAGACATGAAAAAATAAAAATATTGATAAATATGAAAGAGTAACATGAGAATGAAAAATAAGGTGAAAAGCCAAGAAGCAAAAACATAAAGGAAACTGAGAAGGATGTTGATATGTGAAAAAAAAAGCAAATATCATGATGTGAGGAATGTTGATATGTGAAAACAAAAACAAATATCATAAGTGTTGAAAAGAAGTGGGACCAAGCTCACAAATAATAGAAAAAAGTGATGATGAAAATGGTATCTTGGAAAATTAAATGTCATTAGTTCAATGAGTTAAATTACTCATGTTTCAAGAAAGTTGATCAAGAAAGAGATCCAAATTTGATACTTGAAAAGTGATGCATGCATAATAGTCAAATTGTTGTAACACCACTAAGAAACCATGATGTAATATAAGTCTCATTATGAAAGGCATTTAAAAAACATATTCATAAAGATGAAAGAGTGACATGAGAATGAAAAAAGAATGTGAAAAGCCAAGAAGCAAAAACATAAAGGAAATTGAGAGGGATGTTGATATGTGAAAACAAAAGCAAATATCATGAGTGTGAGGAATGTTGATATGTGAAAACAAAAATAAATATCATGAGTGTTGAAAAGAAGTGGGGCTAAGCTCACAAATAATAGAAGAAGTGATGATAAAAATGGTATCTTGGAATATTAAATGTCATTAGTTCAGTGAGTTAAATTACTCATATTTCAAGAAAAAGATCCAAATTTGAATCCTGACAAGTGATGCATGCATAACAGTCAAATTATTCTAATATCACTAAGCAACCATGATGTAATATAAGTCTTATTATGAAAGGCATGAAAAAATAAAAATATTGATAAAGATGAAAGAGTAACATGAGAATGAAAAAAGAATGTGAAAAGCCAAGAAGATAAAACATAAAAGAAACTGAGAGGGATGTTGATATGTGAAAACAAAAGCAAATATCACGAGTTTGAGGAATGTTGATATGTGAAAACAAAAACAAATATCATGAGTGTTGAAAATAAGTGGGGCTAATTTCACAAATAATAGAAAAAAGTGATGATAAAAATGGTATCTTGAAATATTAAATGTCATTAGTTCAATGAGTTAAATTACTCATCTTTCAAGAAAGAGACCCAAATTTGAATCTTGACAAGTGATGCATGCATAATAGTCAAATTGATGTAATACCAATAAGCAACCATGATGTAATAAGAGTCTCATTATGAAAGACATGAAAAAATAAAAATATTGATAAAGATGAAAGAGTAACATGAGAATGAAAAAATAAGGTGAAAAACCAAGAAGCAAAAACATAAAGGAAACTGAGAAGGATGTTGATATGTGAAAACAAAAGCAAATATCATGATGTGATGAATGTTGATATGTGAAAACAAAAACAAATCGTAAGTGTTGAAAAGAAGTGGGACCAAGCTCACAAATAATAGAAAAAAGTGATGATGAAAATGGTATCTTGGAAAATTAAATGTCATTAGTTCAATGAGTTAAATTACTCATGTTTCAAGAAAGTTGATCAAGAAAGAGATCCAAATTTGATACTTGAAAAGTGATGCATGCATAATAGTCAAATTGTTGTAATACCACTAAGAAACCATGATGTAATATAAGTCTCATTATGAAAGGCATTTAAAAAACATATTCATAAAGATGAAAGAGTGACATGAGAATGAAAAAAGAATGTGAAAAGCCAAGAAGCAAAAACATAAAGGAAATTGAGAGGGATGTTGATATGTGAAAACAAAAGCAAATATCATGAGCGTGAGGAATGTTGATATGTGAAAACAAAAATAAATATCATGAGTGTTGAAAAGAAGTGGGGCTAAGCTCACAAATAATAGAAGAAGTTATGATGAAAATGGTATCTTGGAATATTAAATGTCATTAGTTCAGTGAGTTAAATTACTCTTATTTCAAGAAAGAGATCCAAATTTAAATCCTGACAAGTGATGAATGCATAGCAGTCAAAGTATTCTAATATCACTAAGCAACCATGATGTAATATAAGTATTATTATGAAAGGCATGAAAAAATAAAAATATTGATAAAGATGAAAGAGTAACATGAGAATGAAAAAAGAATGTGAAAAGCCAAGAAGCAAAAACATAAAGGAAACTGAGAAGGATGTTGACATGTGAAAACAAAAGCAAATATCATGAGTGTGAGGAATGTTGATATGTGAAAACAAAAACAAATATCATGAGTGTTGAAAAGAAGTGGAACAAAGCTCACAAATAATAGAAAAAAGTGATGATGAAAATGGTATGTTGGAATATTAAATGTCATTAGTTCAATGAGTTAAATTACTCATATTTCAAGAAAGAGACCCAAATTTGAATCTTGACAAGTGATGCATGCATAATAGTCAAATTGATGTAATACCAATAAGAAACCATGATGTAAAATAAGTCTCATTATGAAAGGCATGAAAAAATAAAAATATTTATAAATATGAAAGAGTGACATGAGAATGAAAAAGGAATGTGAAAAGACAAGAAGCAAAAACATAAAGGAAATTGAGAGGGATGTTGATATGTGAAAACAAAAGCAAATATCATGAGTGTGATGAATGTTGATATGTGAAAACAAAAAAAAATATCATGAGTGTTGAAAATAAGTGGGACCAAGCTCACAAATAATAGAAAAAAGTGATGATGAAAATGGTATCTTGGAAAATTAAATGTCATTAGTTCAATGAGTTAAATTGCTCATCTTTCAAGAAAGAGACCCAAATTTGATACTTAAAAAGTGATGCATGCATAATAGTCAAATTGTTGTAATACCACTAAGCAACCATGATGTAATATAAGTCTCATTGTGAAAGGCATGAAAAAAATATTGATAAAGATGAAAGAATGACATAAGAATGAAAAACAAAGGTGAAAAGCCTAGAAGCAAAAACATAAAGGAAATTGAGAGGGATATTGATATGTGAAAACAAAAGAAAATATCATGAGTGTGAGGAATGTTGATATGTGAAAAAAAAAACAAATATCATGAGTGTTGAAAAGAAGCGGGGCTAAGATCACAAATAATAGAAGAAGTGATGATGAAAATTGTATCTTGGAATATTAAATGTCATTAGTTCAATGAGTTAAATTACTCATATTTCAAGAAAGAGACCCAAATTTGAATCTTGACAAGTGATACATGCATAAAAGTCAAATTGTTGTAATACCCCTAAGAAACCATGATGTAATATAAGTCTCATTATGAAAGGCATGAAAAAATAAAAATATTGATAAAGATGAAAGAGTAACATGAGAATGAAAAAAGAAGGTGAAAAGCCAAGAAGATAAAACATAAAGGAAACTGAGAGGGATGTTGATATGTGAAAAGAAAAGCACATATCATGATTGCGAGGAATGTTGATATGTGAAAACAAAAAAAAATATCATGAGTGTTGAAAAGAAGTGGGGCTAAGCTCACAAATAATAGAAAAATATAAAAAAAGTGATGATAAAAATGGTATCTTGAAATATTAAATGTCATTAGTTCAATGAGTTAAATTACTCATCTTTCAAGAAAGAGACCCAAATTTAAATCTTGACAAGTGATGCATGCATAATAGTCAAATTGATGTAATACCACTAAGCAACCATGATGCAATATACGTATCATTATGAAAGGCATGAAAAAATAAAAATATTGATAAAGATGAAAGAGTAACATGAGAATGAAAAAAGAAGGTGAAAAGCCAAGAAGCAAAAATATAAAGGAAACTGAGAAGGATGTTGATATGTGAAAACAAAAGAAAATATCATGATGTGAGGAATGTTGATATGTGAAAATAAAAACAAATATCATGAGTGTTGAAAAGAAGTGGGGCTTAGCTCACAAATAATAGAAGAAGTGACAATGAAAATTGTATGTTGGAATATTAAATGTCATTAGTTCAATGAGTTAAATTACTCATATTTCAATAAAGAGATCCAAATTTGAATTCTGACAAGTGATGCATGCATAACAGTCAAATTGTTGTAATACCACTAAGCAACCATGATGTAATATAAGTCTCATTATGAAAGGCATGAAAAATAAAAATATTGATAAATATGAAAGAGTAACATGAGAATGAAAAAAGAAGGTGAAAAACCAAGAAGATAAAACATAAAGGAAACTGAGATGGATGTTGATATGTGAAAACAAAAGCAAATATCATGAGTGTGAGGAATGTTGATATGTGAAAACAAAAATAAATATCATGAGTGTTGAAAAGAAGTTGGGCTAATCTCACAAATAATAGAAAAAAGTGATGATGAAAATGGTATCTTGGAATATTAAATGTCATTAGTTCAATGAGTTAAATTACTCATATTTCAAGAAAGAGACCCAAATTTAAATCTTGACAAGTTATGCATGCATAATAGTCAAATTGATGTAATAGCAATAAGCAACCATGATGTAATATAAGTCTCATTATGAAAGGCATGAAAAAATAAAAATATTGATAAAGATGAAAGAGTAACATGAGAATGAAAAAAGAAGTGAAAAGCCAAGAAGCAAAAACATAAAGGAAATTGAGAGGGATGTTGATATGTGAAAACAAAAGCAAATATCATGAGTGTGAGGAATGTTGATATGTGAAAACAAAAACAAATATCATGAGTGTTGAAAAGAAGTGGAACAAAGCTCACAAATAATAGAAAACAGTGATGATGAAAATGGTATCTTGGAATATTAAATGTCATTAGTTCAATGAGTTAAATTACTCATCTTTCAAGAAAGAGACCCAAATTTGAATCTTGACAAGTGATGCATGCATAATAGTCAAATTGATGTAATACCAATAAGAAACCATGATGTAAAATAAGTCTCATTATAAAAGGCATGAAAAAATAAAAATATTGATAAAGATGAAAGAGTAACATGAGAATGAAAAAAGAATGTGAAAAGCCAAGAAGCAAAAACATAAAGGAAATTGAGAGGGATGTTGATATGTGAAAACAAAAGCAAATATCATGAGTGTGAAAAATGTTGATATGTGAAAAAAAAAACAAATATCATGAGTGTTGAAAAGAAGTGGGGCTAAGCTCACAAATAATAGAAAAAAGTGATGATGAAAATGGTATCTTGGAATATTAAATGTCATTAGTTCAATGAGTTAAATTACTCATATTTCAAGAAAGAGATCCAAATTTAAATCTTGACAAGTGATGCATGCATAATAGTCAAATTGTTGTAATACCTCTAAGCAACCATGATGTAATATAAGTCTCATTATGAAAGGCATGAACAAATAAAAATATTGATAAATATGAAAGAATAACATGAGAATGAAAAAAGAAGGTGAAAAGCCAAGAAGCAAAATCATAAAGGAAATTGTTGTAATACCACTAAGCAACCATGATGTAATATAAGTCTCATTATAAAAGGCATGAAAAAATAAAAATATTGATAAAGATGAAAGAGTCAAATGAGAATGAAAAAAGAAGGTGAAAAGCCAAAAAGCAAAATCATAAAGAAAACTGAGAGGGATGTTGATATGTGAAAACAAAAGCAAATATCATGAGTGTAAGTAATGTTGATATGTGAAAACAAAAACAAATATCACGAGTGTTGAAAAGAAGTGGGACTAAACTCACAAATAATAGAAAAAAATGATGATGAAAATTGTATGTTGGAATATTAAATGTCATTAGTTCAATGAGTTAAATTACTCATATTTCAAGAAAGAGATCCAAATCTCAATCTTGACCAAGTGATGCATGCATAAAGGTCAAATTGTTGTAATACCACTAAGCAACCATGATGTAATATAAGTGGAGCCTATATCAATCCGACACAATTAAATAAAGGAAGAAAATAATATCTTTGAATATTAGGGGCATTGATAGGACCCCTGACAATGAGGTATCAAGCAATTGACAAGTTGTTATAGCTAGCATATTTATGGAGAAGAAAACTAAGAAGCAAACTGAGAAGGAGATATTTTAGCCCTTCTTGCTATTAGTATTGATTTTTTATTTAACAAATTTAAATTATAGAAGGAAAGTGAGAAGTAGATATTTTAGCCCTTCTTGCTATAGATATTAAATTTTATCTTAGCAAAATTTAAATTTTACAAGGTAATTAATCTAGTTTAATTTTTTTTTCATGAAATAATATTAAGAAGTTGATTTTAAAAAATATAACACTTTATGAAAAATATATTTAACAAATAAAACAAACCAAATATAATCTAATTAACCGTATAAAAATAATCTTAAACAAAAACTACAAACAACTGATTAAAAAAAATTTAAATAAAGTAACATATAAATATAAATTATAAAAATTAATATAATCATGTTTTTAAGACATTCTTACTTTCTAAGTACATTATCTTACTTTTAAGATGTACCTCAGTCATGCTATTGTTTGTAGATGTTAATTGTCAAACAGGATAATATTCTTCAAATTTACCATACAAATAAATAATTAATTAATTAAAAATAAAAACAAATATAATTATATAAAAATAATTAAAAATTAAAATTAAAATTAAAATTTATTTTTCATTTATTAAAAATATATATTATTATTTTTATTTAAAAATGATAGAATATTATAAACCAAATTAATGTCTAAAAGTGCAAGAGTATTGTGGCCAGAACGACAGCTGTTATACATTTTCAATCCTGGTTGCATGTTTAACCCTTACCTGTTTAAGGTCAGGTGAGAACATGTTCATGTTTCCGTTTCTTTCCTACAAGACAGTAAGATATCTACTCTGTGTTTTTTTTTTATAGACATTTATAAAAATCATCAATGTCGCTGATAAGGTAAAAATGGCATTTGTATTTGAAAAACAAATTGCTATAATAACAGCACATAAAAGATGCAAAGCTCTGGATTGAAGAATAAATTTATTTGAATAATTGAAATTAAAAAAAACGGTAATGGACTGGATGAGTTCTAGTGCTCTCAAAAATACTTCATATACCTTGATTGCTGGAACTTCTTTCTCCAAGATCGACAACCCTAATTATGACTGCTTTTGAATGATCAGGCTTAAAATAAAAAAAAATTATCATTCATGTAAAAAATCTTTGTAATCTAATTGCATGTAAAATAATTAAAGCTTAGAATTCTTACTTTACTCCATGAAGCACAACCATTCCTAAGCGACCTATTTACATCATGCACAAGCTTTCTATGCACATGCTGACGCTTCCAACTTTTATTTTGTTTCTCGTAATTGAATGTTCTCCCACTACGACGTCATACACAGGTTGCATGGGGCGTAAACGGTAACCGTGTCTTCATTTATTAGTGTTCTGGTGGATGGCAATGGTATTTCAATTTGCATTTCTTTGATAAATGTGGGTTGCTTTTTCCCTTGCAATTTGGAAAGGCACATTTAATTCTAAAACGTCACCGACATGACTATATTTAATTTTTTGAATTTTTGGTTTGATGAACACTGGCAGATGTTAAAGGAACGACCAAACGCCCATCTTTAAGTCATTATTCTTTAAAATTACATTTTAGATGGATTTATGTCCGTCAGAAAAAAAAAACGTCCATAATTATTGGTTGCATGTTGAAATAATATTTATATTGTCAATTTATACGTCATAATGCATGCACGTCATTATTTAACAAACATAAGAAGGTAATTATTACGGTACTATCCTTGTATTTTAAGATTTCTAAGAAAATATTAAGAAGAAAGTGTTTATATATATATATATATTTTAAAGAAGGTGAAGTACAATGGATGGCACAAGTTGTGGGGACCACATTCACCCGAGGTATTATGTTATTCCTAGCACTTCATATGCTTCATAACAAGATCTGTTAGAGGAACATAATTCTATAAGAAAAAGCAAAGATATTAATAAAAATGAAAGTGTTATGGGGAAATGAAAAAAGAAGGTGAAAACCAAAGAAACAAAAACACAAAGGAAACTGAGAGGAATAATGATATCTAAAAACAAAATCAAATACCCAGGTGTTGTAGGTGAGTTGGAGAGGAGAGGGCAATCATCCAAGGGAGGTCCTAGGTTCGAATCTCCACCCTACCAAAAAGCTGAATTGGGTATCCAAAATCCAATTGATAATGTTGGTGCGAGAAGGGTCGGGTGCGACTCCCGGGTGACTTTGACGGTATAAAACCCCCTGTTCGTGGTCTCTCAGACCAAGGCGGCCCTGCAAGGGGATTTTCGCTTTAAAAAAAAAAAAAAAAAAAAAAAAAATCAAATTTCATGTGTTGAAAAGAAGTGGGACTAAGCCCATAGATCATAACAAAAAGTGATGATGAAAATACTACGGTGGAATATCAAATGACATTAGTTGAACAAGTTAAATTATTCATCTTTCAAGAACAAGACCTAGATTTGAACAAGTGATTCATGTATAGTAGTCAAATTGTTGTAATACCATGTGCAACCATGATATAAGTGGGACCATATCAATTCCATACAAATAATTATAAAAAGAAAATGATATATTGGAATATTAGGTGTATGGATAAGACCCGTAAAAAGAAGTATTAGGGAATTCACATGTAATTACAGCTATAGCATATTTATAGAGAAGGAAATTAAGGAGTAGATATATTTATTTTAGCAAAATTTAAATTTTAGAAGATAAGTGGTCTTCATGAAATAAAATTTTAAAGCTAATTGTAGAAACACAACACTATAAGGATGACTAAATATATATTTAATAAATAAAATAAACCAAACATGATCTAATTAATCTAACAATAATATAATATTTTATTATTTTTATAAAAATAATCCTAAAAATTACATATAACTTATTAAAAAAAGTTTACTATAATTTCTAGTTATAACATTTATTAAAGTGACATATAAACATATACATCTTAATACAAATATATACATCTTATATAATATTATATTAAGAGTGTAATAACTAATGTAACTAATTAATTTAATAACTAGCTTAGATATATAAAATATATATCTATAAACGCTATCTATCATTAAATATTTTAAATCCATTGTAACCCTTAATGTTTGGCCCATAATTTTCTTAATGTGGGCTTTTTTAATAAAATATTAATATTGTTTACATGACTGACCTTCGCCGTAATTATATAATTCCTCATTGAAGTTAATGTTTATAACTTTCATAAATGTTACCAATTCTTTGTATATATATAAATAAATTAATAATATTAAAAATGTAAAATTAATGTAACTATTTTCTCTTACTTTTTAAGATGCACCTCATTCATGTGATTATTTGTAAATGTTAATCGTCAAGCAGAAGATAATATTCTTCAAATTTACCAATATATTAACAATAAAAATAAATATACTTTTAATTATATAATAATAATTAAACATTTTAAAAATTGATTAAATTTTTATTTATTAAAATATAAATATAAAGGCATATAAAATATTATAAACCAAATTAATGGGTTAAAGTGCAAAAGTCTTGTGGCTAGAACGACAGATACTGTTATACATTTTCAATCCTGGTTTCATTGTTAACCCTTACCTGTTTAAGGACAGAAGTTTAGAACATAATTCAACATAAAAGTATTGCATCTCTTGTTTGTGTCTTTCCTACAAGACGGTAAGATACCTATTCTGTGTTTTTTTTATAAACATATATAAATATCATCAATGTCACAGATAAGGCAAAATTGGCTTTTGTACTGAAAAACAATGTCCACAATAACAGCACATAAAGGATGCAAAGCTCTGGATTGAAGAATCAACTTATCTGAATAATTAAATGAATAAAAATGGTAATGGGATGGATGAGTTCTATTAATCTGAAAAAAAATTTATATACCTTGATTGCTAGAACTTCTTTCTTCAAGATTACGAACCCTCTTTATTATTAGACTTGAAAGATAATTTTTTTTTATTATAAAATGATGAAGTTAATTAACTTCGATAAGACACTACCAACTAACCTATCACTATACTAAAAGCTTAGAATTCTTACTTTATTTGCAACAAGCACAACCATACCAAAGCGATCTGTTTACATCATGCACAAGCTTTCTGTGCACCGTACTGACGTTTCCAACTTTTATTTTCTTTCTTGTGATTGAATGTTCTTCCAGTACGACGTCATACACGGGTTGCATGGGGCGTAAACTGTAATCATATCTGCGGTAGATGGCAATGGTAGTTGCCTTTGCATTTGTTCGAAAAATGTGGGTTCCTTTTTCGCTTCCAGATTTGGAAAGGCACATTTAATTCTGAAACGTCGCTGACATGGATATATTTAGTATATTTTTGCTTTTTGGTTGGATGAACACTGGCAGACGTTAAAGGAACGACCAAATGCCATCTTTAAGTCATTATTCTTTAAAATTACATTTTAGATAGATCTATGTCCGTCAGGGAAAACGTCCATAATTTTTGGTTGCGTGTTATAGTAATATTTACATTTTCAATTTAGACGTCATAATACGTCATTATATATAATCATTGCATTCATTTCGTTGCAAAATGACTTTTAACATAAAATTTTCAGTTAATTTAGAGCAACATAAGAAGGTAATTATTATGGAGGATTATCTTTACACTATAAATATAATCATTGCATTCATTTCGTTGCAAAATGACTTTTAACATAAAATTTTCAGTTAATTTAGAGCAACATAAGAAGGTAATTATTATGGAGGATTATCTTTACACTATAAGGGTTTTAGGGCAACATAAAGAAAAAAATGCTTTTGATTTTTTTGTAAGGAACGAAAGCCTTCCTCTATGTGATTTGAACTTGGGTAGTTTGGATAACAGTCCAACAACATACCACTAGGTTGTCCTACACAAGACTTTTAATGTTATTCCTAGCACTTCATATGCTTCATAGCAAGATCCTTTAGAGAAAGATAAATCTATAGGTAATAAGTCTCATTATGAAAGGTAGGAAAAAACAAATATATTAATAAAGATGAGAGACTTTTAATGTTATTCCTAGCACTTCATATGCTTCATAGCAATATCCTTTAGAGAAAGATAAATCTATAGGTAATAAGTCTCATTATGAAAGGTAGGAAAAAACAAATATATTAATAAAGAAGAGAGTGTTACGTGGGAATGAAAAAAGAAGGTGAAAACCAAAGAAGCAAAAACATAAAGAAAATTGAGAGGGATATTGATATTTGAAAACAAAAGCAAATTTTGTAAGTGTTGAAATGCTCACAAATCATAACAAAAAGTGATGATGAAAATACTATGTTGGAATATCAAATGCCATTAATGCAATGAGTTAAATTAATCATATTTCAAGAAGGAGACCCCCAGATTTGAATTTTGACAAGTAATGCATGTATAATAGCCAAATTGTTGTAATACCACTATGCAACCATGATGTAATATAAGTGGGGCCATATGAATTCTATACAATTAATTACAAAAAAAAAACGATATCTTAGAATATTAGGGGTATGGATAAAACCCCTACAAAAAGGTATTAGGGAATTCACAGGTTGTTATAGCTATAGCATGTTTATGGAGAAGGAAACTGAGGCTATGCCCTTTGCACTATTGGTATTGAATTTTATCTTAGCAAAATTTTAATTTTAGAAGGTAATTGGTCTTCATGAAATAACATTAAGAAGTTGATTGTAGAAACACAACACTTTAAGGAAGATGAAGCATATATTTAATAAATAAAACAAACCAAATATGGTCTAATTAATCTAACAATAGTCTATTATTTTTGTTATTTTTATAAAACTAATCTTAAATTTTCACATTGGATTTTATTCAACTCTTCAACTTTCAAGGAGAAGGGGAGATTGTCAATGGATATGAGAAACAAGGGAACCGATCGATGAGCTTTGAAAGGGAAAACTAAGGCATCAGTTGGGTAGACAAAGTACTTTCTGGTTGCTATGAAATTGAAAATAAGATTATTGCCCTGGGCGAGCCCAATGGGGATACCTCAAGATCCTCTTTTAGATAGACAAAGTTCTTTTGCAAATTTGTTGATGGAAAAATCTCCAATAGAGACTGAAGAAGCATAAAAACTGCACTAAAAATACTCTTTATGGCTGCTAGGAAAAAATCATCTCAAAGAGTCAATGGATGCTTTCCATAGTTGGAATCAAGGCCAAAGATTATCATTGAGTAGAGGATGGTAGAATAAATAGTCTTATATAAATCCAATCATGATCTAATATGTAAATTCATGGGTATTTGCCCTACCCTACTTTTTTTGCATTTGTGGGTTTGGCAAAATTGAGAGCCTCTTGGTGAGTATTCTTTATGGTTTATTAGTAATGGATATTTTATTGCTAGTTTTTACTCACCTGTCAACACAAATAGGGCTTTCAAATAAAAAAAGAGAAATCATGGTTTGACATGATTATTTGTTCAACTCTAGAGATTGGGATTTGATCCCCAATTGAACCCACTACTATCCTGATTTGGATCTATTTGTATGTACTTACAATGGAGTTCTAGAGTGAGTAAGTATTGAAAATTATCAATAATTCCCTTGGAAAATATTTGGGTGTTTCTAAAGACACAATGGTAGGAAACACAGTTGTTTATGCTAGATTATGCATGGAAATGAACCTCAACCAACCTTTATTTATAGAGATGGAACTCGAACTTGAAGGTATATCTTGGATTCAAAAATTGGATTATGGGGTGTTACCTTTTAGATGTAGAGTTTTCCATAAATATGGACATTTGGTCCAGTCCTCTCCAAAAAATATGAATACAAAAATGGAGGCTCCTATAAGAATGTTGAATCCTCATAAGGAGGGTAAGTCAACAATCAACAAAGAAACAACCAAAATTTATCAGGGTAAAGAAGCACAAGGAAATGGTTTTGAATAACCTAAAAGAAGGCAAAAGCAAAAATATGATAAAGAGCAAACCTAGCTCAAACCCTCAAATAGGTATGAGATATTCAAGATACTAATGGACCAGGAAGAAGAACAAATCATGGAAGGAGAGAATGGGAATAATGAAAATAATAACAACCATGTTCAAGCCCCTCTTTCAACTCCTCCTATCCTAGAGCAGGTAATAGATTGTAGTGAGTTACCACAATCATGGATTGTAAGGCATTTATAGTGTAAAATCAAGAGTAGCTAATAATAAAAGATGTCATCATGGGTATGGAAGAAAAGAATAAAGAAAATCCAACTCTAGGGATAAGCCAGTTGGAGAAGAGATAAGAGAATAGCAACTCTTAAGGAGTGGATAGAAAATAAAATAAGGAATTGATAGTAGTTTAAGGAGATAAAATGATCATTGAGGGATTGGTGAGACCTATAGACTCTTACTGATGTTAAGGTATAACCAATGATTATACAATCCTGGAATATTAAGGGTTTAAACAATAGAAACCATCAATATATTGTTCAAAGACTCTTAGAAAAAAATAAAACATATTTTTTGCTCATCTATGAGACACAAATATTGTTGGATATTATATGTAAAATAATAAATAGATTTTGGAGAGGTGTTGGTCATATGGAAGTGGCTACCCAAAGGGCCTGAGGAGGGGTAGTTACCTTTTAGAATTCTCTTGAATGGACAACAATAGAACATATAGCCTGGAGGGATGTTATCACATCACATTTTATGAACAATATGATAATTGAGCAGATTTTAATCACAATTATATATGGGGTTCAAAACCGATATGGTTAGATTTATCAATGGAAAGTAATGCATAATATGAGCGTATCGAGGGAGGAGTTAGAATGGATTATTGTTGGGTATTTTAATGCTAAATTATCATCTATAGATCAAGAATGGGAACCCAAATTTGGATCCAAGGGATCAATTTATGATTGCCCATGTCCATGCATTACACTTGGTGGATATTAAATATCCTGGAACCAACTATACTTGGACTAATAAGAGGAGGGAGCCACATAGAAGGAAGGTGAAGTTAGACCATTTTTTTTGTTTTAGAGAAGGCATTTCTGAAATGGAATCTAAAATTTTATATTTCGGAGGATCTAGTTTCATATCACTTCCCTATTTTATTGGAAGGGGGGATCAATATAGGATAGCATCGCAAAGGGGATGCCTGACATATGGGACAACAAATGTTTAGATTCCACAAGCAATTTCATTATGTCAAGGATCAACTAAAACAATGGAGGTAAGCTAACAAGATGGACTTCCAGGTCCAAAGAGCTCCATTGGTGGCCAAATGGGATGAGGTGCAAAAAAAATTCAAGGAAGGAACAATTACAAAGTAACTAAAATAAGAGGATGATGCATTGCATAAAGTTGTTGAGGATATTAACAACCAAGAGAAGATATACTGAAAATAGAGAGCAAGAACCACTTGGTTATTGGAAGGTGACAGAAACACCAAATTTTTCCATTGGGTTGCTTGTGCCAGGAGGCAGAAAAAATAATATGGAAGCTCTTAAGGATGAGAATGGGCACTCCTTTAATACAATCTCAGGTATGCATTTCCATTCAATGAATTATTTTTCTAAATTGTTCTAGGAAATTATGGTGCAAGATGAAGAGGCTCAAAAATAAGTTCTTGTTGTCATACCCTCTATTATATCCAAAGAAGAAAATCATGCCCTACTTAAACCCATTGATAGAGAGGAATTGAGGAAAGTAGTCTTTGAAATGAATACAAGAAAAACACTCGGTCTAGATGGTTTTCCAATTGAGTTTTTTAGACCTTCTAGGACAACTTGGAGGAGGATGTAATGGTTGTTATAAAGGAGTTTAAAGGTAGTAAAAGAATGCTTAAAGCATTAAGTCATACATTCATTACCTTAATTCCAAAAAGATATGAGGGGATGCATATTTTAGATTATAGATCTATTGCCTTATGCGATGTCATATATAAAAAGATCACAAAGGTAATGGTTGAGCAACTAAAAACTCTCCTAAATAGCATTATCTCCTTGAAGAAATGGGGTTTTATAAAGGGTAGGAAGATCTTGTATGGTGTGATTCTAGCTTAGGAGGCAATCCACTTAATGCAAAAATATAGAAACAAAAAAATATTTATAAAATTGGATATGTCAAAAGATTATGATAGGGTGGAGTGGACCTTCTTGAAAAGGATGATGGTAGCCTTCAATTTCTCTTAAGATTGGAAAGAATGGGTTATGGGCTTCTCGGACATACTCAGTGTTAATCAAAGACCTTCCCTCGTAACTGTTTGGATCCACTCAAGGCTTTTGTTAGGGAGATCCTTGTTTCCCTTATATTTTTCTCATATTGGCTGAAGGCTTGGATAAATTCATCTTGAGGAGAAGATAATAGGGTTTGCTAACATGTATCAAGGTGGGTGAGGAGGTTTTGACTCACCTACAGTTTGTGGATGACACAGGATAGGTGGGAGTAAAAGGAGAGAGGAAATGAGCCTTAATAGGTTGGAAGAAAGTAAGCCATCCCAAGGTAAAGAGAGGTTTGGGACTAAGGAGATCATAGTTAAATAATAAAGCTTTGGTTGGAAAGGTTTACTATATGTGGATCTCCCAACTAACTTCTTTATTTAGTAAAGTTTTAACTAGTAAATATTTGAGACAGGTGAACCCAAATGAGGTGCGTCATTTCCCTTTGGATGGTAATGGGTGCTTAGTGTGGCAAACTCTAAAGTTAGGATCTTAGATAGTGAAAGATGAATTATTTTAGAAAGTGGGGAGAGGGAAGAAGGCACAATTTTGGATATATTCATGGGATCAATACCCACTTATCATTGCTAATTTTCTAAAATTAAAACTAGTAAAAACAATCATGGAAAGCATGGATTGGATCCAGATTGAAATTTATTTCAACACTAGTCATCTGGGGGATTATAGGTTTAAGCAGTTTAAGAAGTTGGATGAGTGGCCAATTCCAATCCCTCTGGAATTGACACCCATCATGACTAAAATCTTGGTAGAAAGGTTTCTCATAGGTAGAAATGAGGAGGATGAATTAGCTTGGGGATATGAGAGCCTTAGAGTCTACAGTGAAGGATGGATATGATAATATTCTTCTAGAACGTCCTTGTCATGCATATCAAGTTGATGATTGAAGAAATATTTGGTAATTCAAGGGCTGGCCAAAAGCAAACTTCTTTGCCTAGTAGTTTATGCACAATGAAATTCTTACTTTTGATAATCTAATATATAGGGGAATCATTGGTCCATCTCAATGTGCTTTATGCTACAAGAGCAACGAAACATCTAACAATTGATTCACACACCAAATCTAGGAGCGATGGTTTTTAGCTTATATAATCTAAGTCAGTGGTGATTTGAATTGAATTAATATTTGGGAAATATGGAAGAAGGGTAGATTTAAATCTGAAGCTCTTTGTATCAGGTAGAAGCTTGGATTAAACTTTATTTTGTGGCAAGTGTGGTTAGAAAGAAATAACATTTTTTTTAGAGAAACCTTCTCATCCTTGAATGGTGTTTGGGAGATCATTTTGAGCAAAGTCATGAAAACTATGGCAGTGTATGCTAAAGAGGAAATTCATGCTGATATAGGGATGATGGAGAAGGAAGCCAAAGCACAAGAGGGATAGGATAGAGGTAGTTGGAAACCACCCCCAAAAGGTTGAATTAAAATTAATAACGATGGAGCTACAAAATGCAATCTAGGTAGAGCTAGAATTGGAGAGGTCTATAGGAATCATGTTGAGACAATGCTCTATTGGAAACTGCAAGGCCTAGGTAGGGCCACGAACAATGAAGCAGAAGACTTAGCTATAAATCTGCTTCTATCTGGGCAGTAAGACAAGGTTATAGGAGGATAATCATAGAATCATATTCTCAAATATTGGTAGGAGCTCTATATTTCATGAGAAATTTTGCTTTGGATACATGGAGGTTGAGGATTCTTGTCACCCAAATTAAGGAATTGTGGAGGAATTTAGATTATGTAATTTCGCTTTATGTGGGTAGAGCTCCAAATAAAGTGGTATATTTCTTGACTAATATGGCTACCAAGAAGAAGGTAGGGGTTCAATGACATAATGGTATGACTATTGAGGATGAGAGGAGAGGATTAGGCAGGTTGGTGAGTAAATCTAGTGTTTAGCTAATTTAGATAGCCATTGCAAATATATGGTCTAAGAGATTTGACTCCAATGCAAACATCCTTTTACTGTTGTAAACAAGTGTTCTTACTGACCAAGGTTAGAAGGAGTCTCATCCCAACTTGTAAATGATGTTTGTTTTAATATAATTTTTTAAAATTCTTAAAAATAAAAAATCTTAAATAAAAATGACTATAATTCTTACTTATAGGATGCATCAAAGTAACATATAAACATATACATCTTATGTTAAGAATGTAAAAACTAATATAACTAAAAGGAGTCTCATCCCAACTTGTAAATAATATTTGTTTTAATATAATTTTTTAAAATTCTTAAAAAATAAAATAAAATTAATCTTAAATAAAAATTACTATAATTTTTACTTATAAGATGCATTAAAGTAACATATAAACATATACATCTTATGTTAAGAGTGTAAAAACTAATGTAACTATTTTTAGACATTCTCTTACTTTTTAACATGCACCTCATTCATGTGATTGTTTATAAATGTTAACTGTCAAACATGCAGAAGATAATATTCTTCAAATTTACCAATATATTAACAATAAAAATAAATATATTTTAAATTGTATAATAACAATTGAAAATTAAATTAAATTTTTATTTATTATAAAATATAGTATTAATTAAAAAATTATTTTTTTATAAAATATCAGAAACGAAATTAGGGTAAAAGTGCAAAAGTCTTGTGGCTAGACAGATACTTTTATACATTTTCAATCCTGGTTGCATCTCTTGTTTGTGTCTTTCCTACAGGACACTAAGATACTTATTGTGTGTTTTTTTTATAAACATAAATTAATATCATCAATGTCACAGATAACAAGGTAAAAATGGCTTTTGTGCTTGAAAACAAAATATATCTATAATAACAGCACATAAAGGATGCAAAGCTCTGGATTGAAGAGTCAACTTATTTGAATAATTAGATTAATAAAAATGGTAATGGGTTGGATGAGTTCTATTGTTCTGAAAAAAAAGTTCATATACAAGATCACAAACCCTCGTTATGATAGGCCTTGAATGATCAGGCTGAAAAGAAAAATAATTCTATTATATGAATGGTTTTATTTTTTTAAGAAAATTTTATAAAATCGAAACAGTTGATCGTTACCACAGAGACTATGATAGGAGAGTGCCGGCGTTGCTAAGAGAGATCTCAAGAGTTAAGAGTATTCATCTCTTGTCTGATGGCTGGTTTGAAACGGTTGGTTTTTTATCTCTACAATTCGCTTTAAAAAAAGAAAGAAATCAAAAGCACAGTATGGAAATCCGTAGACGTAGGCAACAACAACGGACAATTAATAATGCAGTGATTCTCATTTATTCTCAAATTTCTCAACAAGATACAGCTTCTAAAGCTTAGAATTCTTACTTTATTTGTAACAAGCACAACCATACTAAAGCTTAGAATTCTTATTTTACTTGCATCGCGCACAACCATTCTCAAGCGATCTATTTACAGCATGTACAAGTTAGATTACATGGAATTTGGTTTATAATTAATTTTAAATTATATATGATAAGTTTTTATAAGATCTATTATACAAAAAAAACTTCTAGAAGATGATGCAGCCAATATATCTACTTAGAGCTTTTTAATTTGATTTGTATATAGATAATCTCAAATGGTTCTAATTAGTCTCTAACGTCTTAAATATCTCACCACAAATTCTCACACACCACACCAGAATAATAATAAATTACATTGAAATTTTTGAAAGATGTTGCAGCCAATATATCTACCCAGAGCTTTTTAATTTAATTTGTACAGAGATAATCTCAAATGGTTCTAGTTAGTCTCTCATAACGTCTTAAATACCTCACCACAAGTTCTCACACACAAGAATAATAATAAATTACATTAAAAAAAAGCTTTAGAAGATATTTGCCTATATATTTACCCAAATAGAGATAATTTTTAATGATTTTAAAATCATTTTTATAAACTTAATAAAAATATTATAAATAAAATATTTTATTTATTTATTTATTTATTATTATAAACTTAAATCAAATAAAATAATTTTTTTCAATTATAATTATTATTATTTTTTTATCAAAAGATTACTTGTGAACCCTACATAACTCAAACCATAAGAATTTTATTTTTCACCTACAATTTTTTTTTTCCCTTTAATACCTCTTCCTTCTCAATATATACACTAAAATTTAGTCAAATGTCAATTTTTAAATAATTATTATATTATTAAATTTTATATTATAAACAAATAATATATAAACATTATTAGATTTTAAAAAAAATATTTAATAAAAAATTTAAATTAATGGTTTAGTAGAATTTTGGTTATCTTTCGGAAGATTCAATTAAATTATAATATAAATGAAGGGGTGAGTATACATTTATAAAAAAAATTAAATTAATTTATATAATTGTTAAAAATTTATTTAACCAAAAAATAATATAAAGCTATAATGTTAAAATTTCCATTAAAAAAATAAACTCTGCATAAAAAAAAATAGTTTTCTTAATTAATATTTATTATATTATATGTTATTACTAAAACTTATTTTTAATAAATATTTATATTTTTATAATCTAAAATAGTATTGTGAAACAAACATAGTGAAAGCTCACACTACCACGCGATCTCTAAATTTCAACGTAAATAGACATACGACGACAATTTGCAGAAATCATTTGATTTTCCTATGATAGGCAAGCCTGCGCTAATGTCCGCACACAACAGCATTCATACGCTAAAAGACCACCATTACACTTAAGCTAATTGGACTTAAGCTTTCTGGTCATAGAATCCGTCAAGCTGGCGGCTGGCCAATAATGAGCACAGTTACAGATGCCATAGAAGCTGCGAGAAGAAGGTTCGTTTATTAATTTGTCAGGCAATGCATGCAAAAGCCATTATGATGGTTCAGAACGATTCTTCTGAAATCTAGGAAGATCACTTCCCAATACACCATTTTTTTTTTACACAATTTATGTTGAATCCTTCGCCACAAATGAGGTGCAGTTTCCTGCAACAAACAAAATCCTTTTCCTATGGATTGCATCACAAAATGAAAAATCAAACACTTCGAACATAACATATGAGGTGGAGAAATTCGGAATTTACCCATCTTAGTTGATGGGGGAGAAATCCGGAATTTGAACTGGGTAGTCGACGATACAGTCGGACCAGGCATTATCGACAGATGGCGCAACGTCTCTGTTGACGACCCAGACGGCGCTGTTGCATTTGAAGCCGCTGCCGAGGCAAATCTGCCAGATCTTGCCCCCTTTCTTCATCCGGCCCTTGGATTCCAGATACTGGAACTGATACAGGGTGGAGGAAGACGACGTGTTGCCGAACCGGTAGAGCACCATCTTGGAGGGCTCCGCCATCTCGGGTGCGAGATTGAGCCCCTTCTCCACGGCTCGGATGACGGCCTTCCCGCCGGAGTGGATGCAGATGTGCTGGAACGGCCGCTGGAAGTCGGGCACGAAGTTGAAGCGCGACTTGCCGTTTTTGAAGAAGCGGGCCAGAATTTTGCAGCCCATGTAGAGCGCCTGGTCCTGGTAGGGCAGCACCAGAGGCCCGAGCTGCCGCATGTTGGCCTTGAGCGCCTCGGCGGCGATCTCCATTATGTGTTTGGAGAGCGACACCCCCACCGTCCCCATGGTGTCCTCCTCCTGGAAGGCGGCGCGGTACGACATGTCGTCGACGCCCGCCCGGTGAGTCCTCACGAGGTGGAGCAGCCGGTACTTCGCCCGCCGCCGATAACTCTGTTTGTTCGTCAGCAGCACGGCGCCGCAGCCCATCCGGAACAGTATGTTGGACACCAGCATCGATTCGTTGTTGCCGAAATACCAGTTCTGGGTGATGTTTTCTGTGCTGAGAACGATCGCATAGGTGCCCCGGTTGGCCGCCCGGAGACAGTCCTTGGCGAGGTCGAGGGCTATGAGGTTTGCGCTGCACCCCATTCCGCCGAGGTTGAACGACTTGACGTCGTCGCGCATGCCGAAGCGGCGCACGATCATGGAGGAGAGCGAGGGGATGGGATTGAAGACGCTACAGTTCACCACCAGGATACCTATGTCGCGGGCTCCCACGCCGCTCTTGTCCAGCAGGTCCTGGACGCAGGCGAACATCACGAGCTCCGCCTCGCGGCGCGAGGATTCGATCGTCAGCGTCGGCGGGAGGTAGTGGAGGTGAAGCGGCACCGCCACCTCCTCGCCCAACGCGGCGCGCTCCAAGATCCGCCGCTGGAACTCGATGCTCCGCGGCGTGAACTTCTCCGAAACGATGGCGTGCTCGATGAAGTGGTGGTGAGACACCCTCCAAGCTTTGGGCGCCTTGTAGCACGACACCTCCAGCATGTAGAGTTGGTTCGACAGCCGAAAGAAATGCACCGCCGCGCCCAACAAGACGGACGCTGCAATGCCGAGTAGCGTTATGTGGGTCGGGTATAGACCCGCGGTGAACCATATGTAGTTCTGCTGGATGACGAAGGAGGCCGCCACGGCAGAGACTAAGGGTACCCAGAAGGCCGCAAGGCTCCAGATGAGATAGGAGTACCCCAACTTCACGTAGTGAAAGTCCACATCAATACTGAAATCTTTGCGTCGATCCATCTCAATTCTCCTTGCTCTCGGGTTGAATAAGAGCCGAATGCTTTGGGGGTATAGATATAACTAAGCTTTTCTCTTTTGGGTGTCATTTATGCCCGACGTGGCACGGCGTTGGACTCGACTACGTCGCTGTAGGGTACGTCTTACATCAGATAGGGCCTTAGGGGATGAGGGAATCGTCGATCGGTCTTACACTCTGTTGGCCGAGTTGGTCTCGCAATTAAGTGTTGTGATTTAATGTGGATGCCGACACTGGGGCGCATCGACGGGCGGGGCGAATCGCTTCGGGGTCGGAGACGGCGTCGGCCGTGGATGTGGCGAGACGTGGTTGTGTGGCTCGTTTCTCCGTGACGTTCGAGAAATGAAGAGAGTTTTACCAACTCCCATTGGCGTTTCCGTTGTGGTTTAATGAGGGTGGGCCGCAGGGCAGGCTGGCCATTGGAGGGATTTGTTGGGGCAATGCCCTTAAAAGAATAGGATATCCGTGGTTGTGAAGAGTCGTGTGATGTTCCTAAGGACACTGCAATAACTTAAGGTAAGGAAAGCAGGGAAATCACAAATTGTTGAAAGGAGTAGCGGAATAGGACAGTTTGTAGTTGAAAAGAATAGCGGAATAGGTCAGTTTGTAGTTGTTGGTATACTTGAAAGGATTAGGTCAGTTTGTAGTTGTTGGTATACTTGAAAGGAATAGATTAGTTTGTAGTTATATCTATTTGTCAATAGGTTTTTCTTCAATTAGTGGCGGAGTGCTTATCATGGGCTGCTACCCAAACTCTTTAATTGATAACTACGAGGTGCTTGACAATAAACTACTCCCCTAAAAAGGTAAAAGTAATTCCTGTCTTTCTTACTCCGGCCAAAAAAAATCCCTGTGCTCACCAACTCGAACTGTACATTTAAGGGATGTGCTTTCACAAGTGTTGATTTGACAAACCATGTCGGCTAGGTTGGTATATAACATATAAATGTGTGGTCCTCCGTGTGCTCACCAACTCCAACGGTACATTTAAGGGATGTGCTTTCAAATTTTAGGTTGCTTTGTGAAACTACGTCGGCAAGGTCGGTAAATAACACATAAATGTGCGGCCCTCCGGACGTTGGGACATTAGAGGAACCCGAATTCATTGCACAGGACATCTTTCCTCCATAATCATTAATAGAGTTATTCCTTTTCATTTTGAACGTAAAAGTAAATATATAATATAAAAAATATAATTTTTTTTAATAAGAGATAGGTCGGTAGGTAACAGTTTTGTTTAGTTATTTTAATTTAATTTTTTAAAAGTTTAGAGTCAATGTTAACTGAAAATTAAAATTTTATTAACTTTATTTTTACCTAATAAAAATTCCTTAAACATGAGTTTTTTTTTTATAAAGTCAACTTCTTCTTGTAAGTGCCCTAAGGATTATGTGCGGCCCTCCGGACGTTGGGACATTAGAGGAACCAAATTCATTGCACAGGACCTCTTTCCTCCATAATCATTAATAGTGATATTCCTTTAACCTAGTGAAAAATGATATATAGTATAAAAGATATTAATAAAAGGATAGGTTGGTGGGTAACAGTTTTTGTTTGTTGGTAAGCTACTTCAATTTAATTTTATAAAAGTTTGGAGTCTTGTTAATTTTATCTTTATGTAATTCAATTTGTTGGAAGGTTGGAGTCCTGTTAACTTTACCTTTACATATTGAACTATAGATTACAGAGGTTCCCTAAGCATAAAAAAAATTATAGAGTCAACTTCGTCTTGTACTAAGGATTATAAAGACTACTAAACAAAATATATATATAGTTTTGGGTAAAGGCATATACACATCTCACATCACACAATACTTTTAGATGATGACTGGTTTATATATATATATATATATATATATATATATGAGAAAAATTTATAAGATTATTTCTTGTAAGATGTGTATAATCATTATGAATATATTTTTCAATGCTTAGGGATCATAAAGGTTCCTTAAGCAACATATATAAAAGAATTAGAAAAATCTATCAATTTTAGATATATAAAAGAATTAAAAAAATCTATCAATTTATCTAAAAGTATTATGTGATGTAATATGTATATAATCACTATCAAAATTATAGAGTCAACTTCGTCTTGTGCAACTTCGTCTTGTAAGTGCAACAAGGATTATAGAGATTACCTAAACAAAAAATATATAAATAAATTATATATATATATATATATATATATATATATATATATATATATATATATATATATATATATATATATATATAGAGTTTATTTATATATATGAGTCATCATCTAAAAGTATTATGTAATGTGAGATGTGTATATGTATTTACCCAATGTCCTAGGGATTATAAAGGTTCCTTATATATATAAGAAAAAATTATAAGATTATTCCGTGTAATATGTGTATAATCATTATGAATATATTTTTCAATGCCTTAGGGATCATAAAGGTTCCTTAAGCAACATTTATAAAAGAATTATAAAAATATATCAATTTATCTAAAAGTATTATGTGATGTAATATGTATATAATCACTATCAATATAATTTTCAATATTATTATTTATATGTAGAACATGGTTATCATATTATTTTATTATTTTTGTTTATAACATAAGGAGACAAAATTTTTGTAATGGGCAAACATTTTCAAGATTTTTATTCTTTAATTTTATATCTAAAATTAATTTATTATTTATTATATATGATTTTAAAAAATATTAATGATACTTGTTGCAATATAATATATAGAGCGTAATGATTTTTTGCTTATGGTGTAAGATGTGTATAGCCATTATGAGTATAATTTTCAATATTATTATTTATATGTAGAACATGGTTATCATATTATTTTATTATTTTTGTTTATAACATAAGGATAATTTTTTTCTGTAATGGGCAAATATTTTCAAGATTTTTATTCTTTAATTTTATATTTAAAATTAATTTATTATTTATGATATATGATTTTAAAAAATATTAATGATACTTGTTGCAATATAATATATAGAGCGTAATGATTTTTTGCTTATGGTGTAAGATGTGTATAGCCATTATGAGTATAATTTTCAATATTATTATTTATATATAAAATATGGTTATTATATTATTTTATTATTATTTTTTATAAGATAAGGAGACACAAATTTTATAATGAACAAATATTTTCAAGTTTTTTATTCTTTAATTTTATATCTAAAATTAATTTTATTTATGATATAATTTAAAAAAATGTGAATAATATTTTGTGGCAGTATAATATATAAGCGTAATGATTTGTTGCTTGTATTATAGGGGTTAATTTTTTTCTTGTGTAACAAACAAATGGGTTTAACATTAAATTAGTGTTACTATGGATCACATTGTTGATGTTATGACCAACCATCTAGCAATAAATGAGATGTTAAGTACTAGTACCACAATAAATTACAACAAGTATTGTTTCTTCTTGGAAAAGGATAGATCAAGCACAACATGTGCATAAGTATATTATAAGATGCAATAAAATCTCACATAAATCAGACAACATAATGGACCACATGGAATAAAAAGGCAGATGGACCACATGGAATAATAATGATGGACTCCTTTAAGAAGTTTAAATTTTTGTATACAAAGCACATTGGAGCAAAAGCCTTGTTAGAAATAAACTAATTGCTATTGATTCAAATATTATTATTCACATAAATTTATGGACTATATAAGATTGAAACAAATGTGAATTAGATCCAACACCCATAGAAAAATATGAAAAATTCAATTTCAATAGATTTAACTCATAATAGATATAGTTGTTGATTTATTAAGTACTTATCCACTAATAGTATGAGGTGTCTCACATAACCATTCAGAAACTAAACTTGTAACAACCCAAAATATAACCATCTTGAGAGAGTATTTATTTTCTTCTTTTTACACAAGTAGGGTTCACCAAAGACGTTCTAGATAGATTCAACAAAATATTTCTACCACATTTCGAGTTTTAGATGTTGCAGCATCCCTCGGGTGGATAGGAGTGGCTAATTCTCCTACATCGACTTTGGGGATTCACCTTGTACACTGCCCATATAGCTTAAAGGACACCTCTACATGGTCTCCCCATTTCCTTACCTTCCTTTGAAGGAAATTTTGACCATGGCATAGGATTAACCCTATCTCATTCAGTTGAGAAGGGAACGCCAATTCCACTACTAGTCTTATTCGATTTCCACTAGTACCTAGGCACAAAGCTTCTTATAGTTTTACCCACTACACCATGTGTAAAACTATTATGCTCAATTAAACCATCCCCTTGATAGTTTAATTGAGGTGACTATCACCCATGTGACATCTCTCACCTGGATGCCCAATAATCAATCAAGGTTTCCAATGACTATCACACCCAATGATATCTCTCATAGGTTCTCCCATAGTCAATCGAGTACCTATGACTATCATCTACATGACATATCTCACATGGATACCTCATAGTCCATCGAGGTTCCATCACACAAACCTAGTTACAATGGGATCCAGGCTTATCCCACCTTTTGGCTTCATTTCGATGATCCATTATCGACGTGCCCATTGTAACCCTAAGGGATTGCTACACCACAATTCCCTTAGTTTTGGTACCATCCTTTAGGGTCTAGCTAGGCTGATTTCCTATGGATAATCCCTCCTAAGGAAGAACCCCAAACCCCAAAGTAACTAAGTTCAAGCTCCTCTTTCTTTTGTATATTATATTTACATAAACCTTACTCTATTGCAAGTGTAAAAGAAATACTTAACATTCATCTTACTCTACCAAAGCACAAGTACTTCGATTACAAGCATAACATGATTAAGTATACAATTCCATTTTCTCTTCATATACATTTCATAGCAACTCAAATAATCAGCTAGATACTTACATGCATATAATAATTCCAAAGCAAGATCCATAAATGATACACATATAACACATCATATATCTTGGGAAACCCTTACGGGAAAAACCTAGCCTCAAAATATCCATTTTCATTGCATAAAGCTAGCAGTCATTGATACAACTAAATAAAGGAATCCCTTTTTCCTTTTTCCAACATATCAAAACCATTACATAAGAATTCCCATAATTCTTATGTCCCCAAAAATATAAAACATTTGTAATTCTCTTTACAAAATAGAGAGAGAACCCCATAATTCTCTCGAATGAGTTCTACCCTCATTCTTCTATTAATAGATACTTAAGAACCCCCTTTAAGTATCTTTCCAAAAAAAATAATAAAGGGACCCCCATAAGTCCCAATCTATCCATTGGGCATCATGCCCAATCTTCCATATTTCAAGGATATTTTCATGAACTCATAAAGAAATAATAAACCATCCACTAATATTTACTTACTTTCCTATAGTATAATAATTGCTACTCTTCATTCAAAAATTACAACATTGATATTTCCTCTATATCATCATACCAAACCAACTTCCTAATATTTCTAAAGATACATATAATACATATATCTTGCTTCCTTTCTATTGATAACAAAACTAAATCAATAATACAATTTACTTATAAACCAACTATATTTATAAGTTCTTTATAATAGATTATTTTCCAATAGAAAGCATCATTTATAACTTAAGTATTTCAAGGGTAACTTTCAAAATCTACAAATGAAAGTATAATATTTTTCAATCAACTTATAGTCTTCAAACCCAAAATATAATCCTATCTTTATAAAACAATAATTCATTTCATCTTTATAAAATAAAGATACATTAAAATTTCCAATAAACTTATAAAGTAATAAATCCATTTCCAAACCACAATATTTTCCCAACTATAAGTAGGCTTTATCAAAATGAAATTACTAAGAGACCTTTATAACATAGTCCTATTTTTCATTGCAATTTCATTTAAAGCTAAATATTTAAACAATCATAATAAAGTGAGGGTGCATCTTATAAACCAAAGGAGACCCCTACTTAATTATACATATGTTTTCCTTTTCTTTAAAGGACCTTTATATCATTGTTTAAAACATTCAAAAGAACTTATAATACAAGGTATACATTCTTCTACATCCACTACCCAAATGTTAAACAAGTTGGTCACATATCCAAAGCCTTGGATTGGTCAATGCTACAACTTTGGCTGTACATTAACCCTTTAAGTTCTAAGTTTTAAACAATGATAATTGTTGCTATCCACTTATGCTATGGTAGGGGTTAATAATCTGAGCAAAACAAAGACATTATTCCCTATGCCCAACACAAATCTCATCAGGCTCTTTATATAGTTAAATCAATCCATGATTTGCACAGCCGCGATTGAACCAGGGTGCACGTCACACTGGCCAAACTCCTATTCCCCATACCAAGATACTAAAGATATACAAGTGGATGCTATTATCATAGGTTTGCTGGAGATGTCATCATCAATTCCAGACATTATGAGGAGGGTGCACGCTCCATGAGAGCCTTAATGATCAGCGTAGGTAAAGGGTGTGAGGTCTAGCATTTCCATTGGCAATCTATGCACATAATTTCTTGGTTAGACACCTTCTACCAAGGTTGGGTGTGTTGATGCTTTATGGTCCAAAGGGAAGTCATAATTCCCCTTTCAAAGGTATTCTAGGTATAGCATTCCTGAATACAACAACATATCTAGACCCATTGTTGAATACAAGTATAGCAAAAGAGGGATGACTATTTTTCCAAATTACCTTATGATTCTCTCATCACAAGTCTTCTATCTTACAGGCATGCAAAACCAACTATTGCACTAAATCAAATCATTCATTATTGATTCCTATTTATAAATCGAAGCAACTTCTTCAATCAAATATATATGACACATAGTACCTTATTTGTAGATGAAGATATAGAATTGGAGAAGACCAAACTAGAACAAGTCGGTAAGGTTCCTTGTGCTCTATCAATTCTTCAATCCTTCCTCTATGTTTCTTGATCTTCAATGAAACCCCTCAAAAACTCCTTTTGATAGAAAAAAAGGTCCCTTTCAAATTCTTGCCAAGGGGTTTTTGAAGAAACCGGTAGAGGATTCACTCCTAGAACGAACTCCACAACTACTCGTATGACATCTTATTATGTTTGGATTTTAAATTTGTTTAATACAAAGCCATTCCAATATTTGTGGACGTTCAAAATACTATTTTCATTCACTATTATTAATAAATCCTTGTTATTAATAATATATTGGAAATCCATTTTAAAATCCAAAGATACGAAATATTAATAGGAAAGATTCATTAATATAATTTTCATAGGCAAATTACTATTTGCAAGCATAAGATATTAATCATTCCTCCCTACTTCCATTCCTTAAAAGCAAACACCAAACATGCTAGGTTACTTTATATCAATCTAAAGTAATTCAAACCTCATGAAGATTTAGGAATGATAACAAGCACTCAGATGCATAAATGACAAATGTAAAATGCAAAAGATATGAATTAGGTCTAAATATGACTATCAAGTATTGCATAGATTAGACCATTCTATCCATAATTTCCCTTTCCTTCATGGAACACTTCACTCTTGGTGGTCAGTCCTTTGCCCACCCATGAGGTTACCTATTCCTGAAAATACACAAATCCATTAGCAACATCATATCCTTCAATAAAATAAACAACTAATCAACATTTAGTCATTTAATCTATCATTAAAACAACATATAAGTCCATAAGTCCATCATATGAAAAATTTTTAGCCAAGGGAGGGTCATGACATACTACCCCCATTAGACTAAACATAGTCCTCTGTGTTTCATTAGTATCTTGAAAAATTAAATATTACATTTCATTTTCAAATAAATATGGAAAGTGTCTCTGCATTTCAATCACTCTCTCCCAAGTGGCATTCTTTTTAGAATAGTGGTCCCATTGGACCTTACACTGCTCTAGAGTCTGGTTCCTCATCATCTTGGAATGAAACTCTAGAATATTCATAGGCTTCACTTCAATCATTGAAGGGTTGACTATCTACAAATTAGAAACATTCCATACATGGTTAAGATCAACAACATATCTGCTAAGCATGGTGGTAAGGCGAGATGATAGGCTATTGGACTTATCTTCTCGATGATCTCAAAGGGCCCAATATATCTAGGATCCAACTTGGTAGATTTGATGGTGCTTTTCATGGGCTTTACTCTTAAGAATACTCTATCCCCCATAGAGAATTCTCTAGGTGATCTCTTTCTATCAGCATAACTCTTTTGATGATTAGAGGCTTCCTTAAGCCTCTGCTTAATCATCTTAAGCTGCTCCTCCATCTCTCAAACCGTGTCTAGTTCGATGACAATACGATCCTCTAGATTATCCCATGATAGAGGTGTTCTGCATCTTCTACCATACAATGCTTCGAAAGGAGCCATTCCCAAAGAAGCATGATGACCATTATTGTAAGTAAACTCAACCAGGTGTAGAAAGTCTTCCCACTTAGACTTTTGATCCATGCAGTACATGCAAAGCATATCTTCCAAAACTTGGTTGACTCTTTCGGTTTGACCATAGATCTTTGAATGGTCAAGAATTGATATTCAGTTTTGTGCCTATTGCATGATGTAGAGCTTTCCAGAATATAGAAGTGAATCTAGAATCTCTATATGATATAATTACTTCAAGAAATCCATGTAACCTAAATATATCCTTGGAAAATCTATTAGCCACCACAACTACATCATCCTTTGTACTTCTTGGTATGAAGTGCGCAACCTTGGTTAGTTTATCAACCACAACAAGGATTGCATCATGTTGAAACCTATTCTTAGGTAGTCCCACAATGAAATCCATAGATATTACCTACCACTTCCGTATAGGTATATCATGTGGGTATAGATATCTTATTGGATGCCTATGTTCAACTTTCACCTTTTGGCATTCCATACATCTAGCGATAAAATCATTGATGTCCTTATTCATTCCTAACCAATAGAAAGTCTTCTTCATATTCTCCCTCATCTTGGCCCCTCTAGGGTGAGAAAAGTAAGGAGATATATGCACCTCCTACTAAATTACCAATTTCTAGTATGCCAACCCTATCCTTAAAGCATAAGAGTCCATCCTTAATACTAAAATATCTATTTTTCTTAGGATTTATTACCATTTTTACTTGAATATCGTTATAAAACTGATCTTGAGCTTGCTTTTCTCTGATGTGACTCATCAAGTCTACATGACTATGCATTATTGCAGCTATATGCCTTCATCTACTCAAGGTATTTGTGACTTTATTTTCTTTACCTTTGATAGATTCAATATCAAAGTCATATTTGGATAGGAACTCGATCCGCCTTCTCTATATAACATTAAGCATTGGTTGAGTGAAGATGTACTTCAAACTTTGATGATCAGTCCTAAGCTCAAATGGTTTCCCTAGCACGTAGTGTCACCACATATTGAGAGCATGTACTACTGCTACACATTCCAAGTCATGTGTGGTATAGTTCACCTCATGTTTCTTGAGTTTTATTGACTCATACGCCACTACTGATTCATCTTGGGATAGGACCCCACCTAACCCTTCCAATGATGCATTAGTACATACTGAGAAATTCCCTTATGGATCTAGAATTTTTAGGATAGGTGCTATAGTGAGTTTCTATTTAAGCAATTCAAAAGCTACTTTGCACTTATCTATCCATTTAAAATCCTTTCCTTTCCTCTGAATATTGGTTATTGGGTAGGTAATCTTAGAGTAGTCTTTCACAAAATATCTATAATAGCCTGTGATACCCATAAAAATTTGTACTTTAGATACGTTGGTGGGTGGTGGCCAACTCAAAATGGCCTCAATATTCCTAGGGTCTACTATAATTCCCTCCATAGATATGATGTGTCCAAGATATTGTACCTCAAGGACATAAAAGTCACATTTTGACAAGTTACCATAAAGTTAATTTTCCCTTAACAACTCAAGCACTATCCTCAAGTGCTTGTCATGCTCCTCCTTACTCTTGGAATATATTAGAATATCATCTAGAAATATTAATAAAAATCGATCTAACTACTTCATGAATATATTTTTCATCAGGTTCATGAATATCGTCGACACGTTGGTTAACCCAAATGGTAGCACTATGAACTCATAGTGCCCATATCAAGTCTTGAAGGTAGTTTTGTGAGTATCTTCCTCACGTATCCTTAATTGGTGATATCCTAATTTCAAGTCAATTTTAGAAAATATGGTTGCCCCCTTCAATTGATCAAAAAAATCCTCAATTTTAGGTAAGGGGTATCTATTCTTGATGGTTGCTTTATTCAACATTTTGTAGTCGATGCACAATCTGAGTGATCCATATTTATTTTTAATAAAGAGGATGGGTGCACCCCATGGAGACACACTAGGTTTTATCAACCCCTTCTCTAACAATCCTTGAAGTTGTACTTTTAACTCCTACATTTCTATAGGATTCATCCTATAGGGAGTTCTATGTATAGGTTCAACTCCTGGAACCAGTTTGATAGTGAAATCAAATTCTCATTTTGGAGGAAGACCAGAAAGATGTTTAGGGAACACATCACTAAATTTTTTCAAGATTAGGTGTTTTACAAAAACCTCTTCCTTTTTATTTTTCTCAACCTCATTTGGATTAACCACAAAAACCATTCCTCCTTTTCTCATGGTCTTCTTCAATTACATAGTTGATAGTAGTTGAGGTTAAAAGGATCCTTGCTCATTGATAATTCACCATATTTGCTTATCTTTATTAGTATAGTCAATCCATCTATCATGGAAATTGATCACAACTTCATGGGCCTTCAACCAGTCCATCCCTAAAATAATATCAAAGGTATGGAGGGGAGCTACATACAAGTGCCATTCTATGGAGCCATTGGGTAGGGTGATTTGAATGTCAAGAAAACATTGATCCATGGAGTAGGTTTGTCCAGAACCATACTCTACTTTCCACCCTTTTTCCAAAAATCTTGGTCTTTCTAGCATATCCTTGACTATACTAGACAAAATAAAACTATCTATTGCTCCACTATCTATCAAAATTTTAACATCTTGATTAAAAATCATACCTTTCAAGAGCAGTGGAGTAGCCTATCCATCCAAATTCTAGTTACCCATGGTTGCATAAATATTGTTATTGGGATATTTTGGTCATTTATTGGGTCTTTCTCTATGTGGATATTTGTTGGAATAATGAGGACCTCCACAGTCAAAAAAACTAGTCTTGGGTCCGAGGAGTTTGTTCTGGTCTTGCTCCTTGGCTTTATCTATCTGAACTCCTTTAGGTTATCTTTATTATTATTATTTTTCTAGAATTTATTTTTATAATCCCCTTGTTTCCTATCATTTTTCTTTTCAAAGTGGGGGTTTCTCTTGCTTTTTTTATTTTTATACTTTTCCCCTGGTATGAAACTATTACTATTACTCTTTCTCCAAGCCTAACGATCTTCTTTAGTTATATCGACATTATTGAAATAAGATCTACTTATATGTAGGTTTGAATTAGCTTGTCGACCCATATCACAAGAATTTTGTATTGTTTCTGGTTTAGATATAATTACAACCAATCTTATATTAGGATATAATCCTAAGATAAACTTGTGCACTTTCATAACTTTCTTTAACTCATAAGCAAACACATATATGAGCAATTTGACAATTTTTTGATAATAGGTTTCTACTATCTTTATCCCTTGGATGAGTGTGGTAAAATCTTCAAATCGTTCCACATAAAATTGCTTTGTAAGAAATATCTTTTAGAAGGCTACCACAAATTCTTCCTAAGTTAGATTCACTACCTCAATCTGATGACATTTCCTATATGTTTTCTACCAGTATAGTTCCCTTTCCTGGAGGTGTAGAGTTACCCAAACAATTCTAGTCATCGATGAATAGTTATTCAGGATGAAATATATCTCTAACTCTCTCATTGAAACTTTGACTACTTCACCACCTTATTTTTCATTGAATTTGGACACTTTCACATTCTTGAGGTCTTTATCCATCTTTGCTTCAATATGTGCTTTGGCTTCTTGTTCTACTATTATTGGGTTCCTCTCTTGTTTGACTTCAAAATTTTTATTTTGATAGTTCTAACTAACTAAAGTCTCTAGAATTTGTCTTTGTTGTTCCATTTTCTCTTGCAAAAGAGACACAACTATTATGAGGTTTACCACTTCTAGGTTTGGATTTTTCATGTTCCCTCCTTGGGGTCTTACCGATGTATTATTTGGTTCAATTAGTGGTAGCTATTGAGAGAATCTTCCTCTTCCCCTATCTATTCCTCTTTACGATGTTGATTCCATTCTCCTTGGCCACACAAGTGACTTAGGTTAGGTACCATTCCATGTACCTCCATCTACGTAGTTAGTTTTATCCTTAAAATAAACTAACAACCAATATTAGCAATTATTCAAGAGTATTATCGATCACTCTTACATCACGTAAGGTGCCCTACTAAGAGTATTATCAGTCTATTGATTGATGACATGTTTACTCCAAACCACCATCTCCATGGAAATATTCCTCTCTCCTTAAGCCGCACATCATAATTGGTCATAACTAGGTTTTTTCCATGGATATTCTAATCATACAACCTAGAGTGCTTTTTAGGGAAGTTTAAAGTACTACGACCATGCTCTAATACCAACTATAACAACCCAAAATCTAACCATCTCGAGAGAGGAAATTTTTTTCTCTTTTTACACAAGTAGGGTTCACCAAAGATGTTCTAGATAGATTCAACATAAGCTTTCTACCACATTATGAGTTTTAGATGCTATAACATTCCTCAAGTGGATAGGAGTGGTCAATTCTCCAGCATTGACTTTGGGGATTCACCTTGTACACTTCCCATACAACTTAAAGGATACCTCTACATGGTCTCCCCATTTTATTACCTTCCTTTGAAGGACATTTTGACTATGGTGCAGGATTAACCCTATCCTATTCAGTTGAGAAGGGAACACCAAATTCCACTACTAGTTGTTCTATTTCCACTAGCATCTAGGTGCAAAGCTTCTTATAGTTTTATCCACTACACCATGTGTAAAACTATTATGCCCAATTAAACCATTTCCATGATAGTTTAATTGAGGTGACTATCACCCATGTTACCTCTCACCTATATGCTCAATATTCAATTGGGGTTTCCAATGATTATCACACCCAATGCTATATCTCATAGGTTCTCCCACAGTCAATAAACTACCTATGACTATTTCTTGTATGATATCTCTCACATGGATACCTCACAATCCATTGAGGTTCCATCACACAAACCTAGGTACAATGGGATCTAGGCTTATCCCACATTTTGACTTCATTTCGATGATCCATTACCCATGTGCCCATTGGAATCCTAAGGGATTGCTACACCATAATTCCCTTAGTCCTGGTACCATCCTTTAGGGTCTAGCTAGGTTGGTTTCCTATGGATAATCCCTCCTAAAGAATCATCCCAAACCCCAAAGTAACAAAGTTCAAGATCCTCTCTTTATTTTGTATATTACATTTACATAAACCTTACTTTATTGCAAGTGTAAAAGAAATACTTAACATTCATCTTACTCTACCCAAGAACAAGTACTTCGATTACAAGCATAACATGATTAAGTATACAATTTCATTTTTTTTTCATATACATTTTATAGCAATTCAAATAATCAGCTAGATACCTACATGCATATAATAATTCCAAAGCAATATCTATAAATGATACACATATAACACATCATATATCCTAGGAAACCCTTATGAGAAAAACCTAGCCTCAATTTTTTTTTTATTGCATAAAACTAGCATTCATTGATACAACTAAATAAAGGAATCCCTTTTTCCTTTTTCCAACATATTAAAACCATTACACAAGAATTCCCATAATTCTTATGCCCCTACAAATATAAAAATTTTATAATTCTCTTTAAAAAATAGAGAGAGAACCCCATAATTATCTCGAATGAGTTCTACCCTCATTCTTTTTTTAATAGATACTTAATAACCCCCTTTAAGTATCTTCCCAAAAAAAATAATAAAGGGACCCCCATAAGTCCCAATCTATGCATTGGACATCATACCCAATCTTCTGTCTTTCAAGAATATTTTCATGAACTCATAAAGAAATAATAAACTATCCACTAATCTTTACTTACTTTCCTATAGTATAATAATTGCTACTCTTCATTCAAAATTATAACATTGATATTTCCTCTATATCATAATACCAAATAAACCTTCTAATCTTTCTAAAGATACATATAATACATATATCTTGCTTCCTTTCTATTGACAACAAAACTAAATTAATAATTCATTTATCTTTTTAAAATAGCAATATATTAAAATTTTCAATAAATTTACAAAGCAATAAATCCATTTCCAAACCACAATATTTCCCCAACTATAAGTAGAATTCATCAAAATAAATTTTATAAGAGGCCTTTATAACACAATCCTATATTTCTTTGCAATTTCATCTAAAGCTAAATATTTAAACAATCGTAATAAAGTGAGGGTGCATCTTATAAACCAAAGGATACCCCTACTTAATTAAACATACATTTTTATTTTCTTTAAAGGACCTTTATACTACACAATTATGTGATTTAATATGTATACTAGCTTAGATATAAAGGATATATATCTAAACATGCTGAGAGTTATCAATCTCGAGGCGCCTATCTCATTTATTATAGTATTAATATAAAGTATTAATTTCTAGGGTTTCATTGATTTATCGGAATGTATGATAACTATAGTATTATTATAATATTAATATTAGTATTATAAGTTGGACTATAGTATTATTAATATAAGATTAATATTATTAGCCGGTTGTTTTAGTTTAAATATTTTAAATGTTTGCAACGATTGGTTAGTCGGTTGTTTTAGTTTAAATATTTTAAATATTTTTGTTAATGTCGACTTTTTAAAAACAAAAAAAAATTGTTTAGGCGTGACATGTATGACCTCTTTGCCTCCCACCCCCTGTTTGCCATTGTAGAAACGCCTCTCGGTGTAATAATCACTATCAATATAATTTTCAATATTATTATTTATATGTAAAACATGGTTATCATATTATTTTATTATTTTTGTTTATAATATAAGGAGACAAAATTTTTATAATGAGCAAACATTTTCAAGATTTTTATTCTTTAATTTTACATCTAAAATTAATTTATTATTTATGATATATGATTTTAAAAAATATTAATGATACTTGTTGCAATATCATATATAGAGCTTAGTGATTTGTTGCTTATGGTGTAAGATGTGTATAACCATTATGAATATAATTTTCAATATTATTATTTATATATAAAATATGATTATTATATCATTTTTTTAATTTTATTTTATAAGACAAGGAGACACAAATTTTATAATGAACAAATATTTTCAGGCTTTTTATTCTTTAATTTTATTTATCATGAATGATATTTTGTGGCAGTATAATATATAAGCGTAATGATTTGTTGCTTGTATTATAGGGGTTAATTTTTTTCTTGTGTAACAAACAAATGGATTTAACATTAAATTAGTGTTACTATGGATCACATTGTTGATGTTATGACCAACCATGTAGCAATAAATGAGATGTTAAGTACTAGAACCACAATAAATTACAACAAGTATTGTTTCTTCTTGGAAAATAGATCAAACACAACATGTGCAAAAGTATATTATGAGATGCAATAAAATATCACATAAACCAAACAACATAATGGACCACATAGAATAAAAATGCAGATGGACCACATGGAATAATAATAATGGACCCCTTTAAGAAGTTTAAATTTTTGTATCCAAAGCACATTGGAGCAAAAGTCTTGTTAGAAATAAACTAATTACTATTGATTCAAATATTATTATTCACATAAATTTATGGACTATATAAGATTGAGACAAATGTGAATTAGATCCAACACCCATAGAAAAATATAAAAAAATCAATTTCAATAGATTTAAATCATAATAGATATAGTTGTTTAATTCTTACGTACATATCCACGAATAGTATCAGGTGTCTCACATAACCATTCAAAAACTACACTTGTAACAACCCAAAATCTAACCATCTTGAGAGAGTATTTTTTTCTTCTTTTTACACAAGTAGGGTTCACCAAAGACGTTCTAGATAGATTCAATAAAATATTTCTACCACATTTTGAGTTTTAGATGTTGCAACATCCCTCGGATGGACAAGAGTGGACAATTCTCCTGCATCAACTTTGGGTATTCACCTTGTACACTGCTCATACAGCTTAAAGGACACCTATGCATGGTATCCCCATTTCATTACCTTTCCTTTGAAGGAAATTTTGACCATGATGCATGATTAACCATATCCAGTTCAATTGAGAAGGAAATGCCAAATTCCACTACTAGTCTTATTCGATTTCCACTAGTACCTAGGCACAAAGCTTATTAAACTTTTACCCACTACATCATGTGTAAAAAATTGTGCTCAATTAAACCATCCCTCTGATACTTTAATTGAGGTGACTATCACCCATATGACATCTCTCACCTGGATGCCCAACAATCAATCAATATTTCCAGTGACTATCACACCCAATGATATCTCTCATAGGTTCTCCCACAGTAAATTGAGTATCTATGACTATCATCTATATGACATCTCTCATATGGATACCTCATAGTCCATCAAGATTCCATCACACAAACATAGTTACAATGGGATCCAGGTTTATCTCACTTTTTTGATTTATTTCGATGATCCATTACCGACTTACCCATTGTAACCCTAAGGGATTGCTACACCACAATTCCCTTAGTATCGGTGCCATCCTTTAGGGTCTAGCTAGACCGGTTTCCTATGGATAATCCATCCTAAGGAAGAACCCCAAACCCCAAAGTAACTAAGTTCAAGCTCCTCTTTTTTTGGTATATTATATTTACAAAACCTTACTCTATTGCAAGTGTAAAAGAAATACTTAACATTCATCTTACTCTACCAAAGAACAAGTACTTCGATTAAAAGAATAACATGATTAAGTACACAATTCCATTTTCTCTTCATATACATTTTATAACAACTCAAATAATCAGCTAGATACTTACATGCATACAATAATTCCAAATCAAGATCCATAAATGATACATTTATAACACATCATATATCTTGGGAAACTCTTTCGGGAAAAACGTAGCGTCAAAATTTCCATTTTCATTGCATAAAGCTAGGAGTCATTGATACAACTAAATATAGGAATCCTTTTTTCATTTTTCCAACATTTCAAAACCATTACATAAGAATTCCCATAATTTTTATGTCCCCACAAATATAAAATAGATGTATTTCTTTTTAAAAAATAGAGAGAGAACCCCATAATTCTCTCGAATGAGTTCTACTTTCATTCTTCTATTAATAGATACTTAAGAAACCTCTTTAAGTATCTTTCCAAACAAAATAATAAAGGGACCCCCATAAGTTCCAATTTAACCATTGGGCATCATGCCCAATATTCCATGTTTCAAAAATATTTTCATGAACTCATAAAGAAATAATAAACCATCCACTAATATTTATTACTTTCCTACATTATAATAATTGCTACTCTTCATTCAAAAATTATAACATTAATATTTCCTCTATATCATCGTACCAAACCAACTTCCTAATATTTCTAAAGATACATATAATACATATATGTTGCTTCCTTTCTATTGATAACAAAACTAAATCAATAATACAATTTACTTATAAATAAAATATATTTTTAAGTTCTTTATAATAGATTATTTTCCAATAAAAAACATCATTTATAACTTAGTATTTCAAGGGTAACTTTCAAAATATACAAATTAAAGTATAATATTTTCAATCAACTTGTAGTCTTCAAACCCAAAAGATAATCCTATTTTTATAAAACAATAATTCATTTCATATTTATAAAATAAAGATACATTAAAATTTCCAATAAACTTATAAAGCAATAAATCCATTTCCAAACCACAATATTTCCCCAACTATAAGTAGGCTTTATCAAAATGAATTTACTAAGAGACCTTTATAACATACTCCTATTTTTCATTGCAATTTATTTTATAACTAAATATATAAACAATCATAATAAAGTGAGGGTGCATATTATAAACCAAAGGAGACCCCTAATTAATTATACATACATTTTTTTTTTTTGTAAGTAGCGATTTATATACAAAAAGGGTTTTTTAATAGGATCCCAAAACCTTATGACAATAGGGGCATATCAACCTAGCCTTGAAACCAGAAACAACCAAAAGCATTACAGACATAGACCAAAAAAGGACAGGCCCCTTGGGCTGTCCAGGAAACCGAGAATTCGGTGGAACCATTACAATAGCAAAACCTGCACCACGACAGGACACCGAAGTAGCGAGAAACCCGAAGCAGAAGAAACACCACTATGTTCTATCACCCATAACTCTGAAATTGGGGAATGCATAGGAACAAATAAGACCTTCATCAATTGTTGTCAGGATCCTCCCTGTCGGACCCCGCTCCTTGCCTGCGACGCAACTGTTTGAATATGCGGACGGTGGAGGAAGCTGAGTTTGCCACCGAGGTCATAGTGTTGATTGCCATATCCAGAAGAAGGTTGGTGGGGAAGGCCTCAAGGTCACTGTCATTGTCTGAGATGACCTGAGGAGAGGCCTTCCTCTCTAGCTTCGGCTTCTTGAGATGGGTTGAGGCTCTGGAACCACCGGGACAACTGGGACCGTTGGGATCACCGGGACTGCTGGGAGTGCCTTCAGAGACTCACCGCTTTCGGGTGGGATTGCGCTTTTGGCTATTGGGAGGGGGCGTCTTGTCTGGGACCTCAGGGCTGCCATCCCTATCTTTGGAATTGAGATTTTTAGAGGAGGCCGGGGATTCAGGGGGGTGATTCGATGATAGGGGGGATCTCCTGGGCAGGGGGACGATTGGCAATCACATGGCGATAAATGACAACCAGAAGCCCCTGGTGCATGGGCTTGGACTGAGTTTTCTTGGCTTTCTCGATTGAGAGGGTGAGGGAATACAAGAGGTATTTGGGGATGCAAAGCTGAGTGGCATCACGAAGATGATTCACAAAACTCAGGTGGAAACTTCGGAGGGGTTTCTCAGGGTCATCATAGGTAATGAACTGCATGACAGGGACAATGGCTTCGTTCTAGGGGTGGGGCAGGGCAGACCTATAAAGGGTCGATTTATCCCACCCGAAGCTCTTTGCTCTATCCAGGAAATGCTCGAGCTCTTCCTCCCAATTATGTTTGTCTCACCTGATGAAGCGCCCCTCGGTGTCAAGGCCCGTGACTTCGCACAGAAGCTCCCTGGTGACCTTAAAATGGACTCCCTTGACCACCACCTCATCGCTCTACCAGGTTTCAATGAAGTGCTTGGTAATCTCCTCATCAGGGCCAACAAATTTACGGAGGAAAGGGGTGAGGCACTTGGCATTCATGTGGACGAGGGTAGGGTCGCTGAGGGACAGGGTGTCTGGCTTGACATAAACCATAGCCATCGGAAGGGGATGGGAGGATAGAGGTCGCAAAGGGTTGTAGAGGTAAGGCCAAAGCCAAGGCCGCAAGCTAAGGATAAAGGAGGCGACGGGGCAGAGGGAAGGGCGGACGACAAATGAGGTAGGCGTACTCCAAGGGGGAAATAAAAAGGCCAAGGTGGACGAAGGGGGAGGCAAAATGACAGGGAAGTGATGCATGCATGGGGACTCAACAATGAAAATAAAGGGTGGCACACTTGGAATGTGGCGGGGTTGGAGAAATGGCTGAGAGGCAAGGAAGAAATAAGCAAAAAGTAGTGAAGGACGAGCCACTTGGAAAGTGTAGGGTGAGGTGGCAAATAGAGATGGGTCATGAGACACCTCTCAGACTGACAAAGGGAAGCTTGCACCTTGCAATGATGGGGGGATAGGCCTGGATCACCATGATGAGTGAGCGGATTAGGCATGAGGTAGTTATTGGTCGAAATGATGAGGTTGGCATGGTAGTTAAGGAGTTTGCTCAGAGTCGAGAGGGCGCCAAGGATAGGGCTGATGTGGCAGTCAAAGCAAGGTCCGCAAGGTAAATGCTTACTAGGAAAGCCCACCTTTGGACACGTGGGGCCAGGGGAGAGCCTGTTGCTCAAAGTCAACGAGGCCCATGGGATGGAGCCACTAGGAATCAGCTTGGTGGGTGTCCACATCTTGGCATGTGAGTTTTTCTTGGGAAGCTGCAATAGCTAGATCTTCTGGGAAGTCATCTCTCCAAATCTAGAGGCCTGCTGACAAGGCCGCTGAGTTGGCCATAGAATCCACCAGCTTGTTACCTTCTCTAAAAATGTGGCGGAGGGAAGTCTAGGGGAGACGTTGGAGGATCGATCTTGCTTCTTGAATGATGTTGAAGATCCTCCAAGATGGATCCCTCTGCTTAGTTATGAAATTTATGGTGTTCAGGGAGTCTCCCTCGATGATCACTTTTCTGGGATCTTCCTAGAGGATCTCCAGTCCATGCAAGAGAGCCGAAGCTTCCACAAAATTGTTGGTTTGGGTGCCCAAGAACTCCGTATAAGCTAAAATCAGGTTCCCTTCATGGTCGTGGATGACCCCGCCTACTCCTGAAGGCCCAGGATTACCTTTGGAGGCCCCGTCAAAATTTAGCTTAACCCACCCAGGAGGGGGAGCCACCCATCTGATATTGGCTCTGGGGTTGGGGAGGGGGTGGGGATCCGGGGAGTTCAAATGGATGCCCAGGGAGCCAAGGAGGGTAAGCTCACTCACCTTCGAGGGTGGTCGAGATGGGGGGAAAAGATGGATGTTCTTGGATGCATAAGCCATAGCTTTGCTCGCCACCGCTAGGGGATCCCTAGGGGGGAGGAAAAGGCTCTGCTATTATGCTCCAACCAAAGCTGCCAGATCAGGTGGGGAAGGCAGAAGAACTAGAGGGAGTGGAGGATGGGGTGGAGGAAGGGATTCGACCACTGGTAGAAAATATCGGGGATGGATTTGGGTTGGACCCACTGAATGGAGAAGGAATGGAGGAGGTGGCCTAGGGCTTTAGTGGAGAAGGGACAGTTAAGGAACAAGTGGTTAGTCGACTCCCAGGCTGAGCAGTAGAGGAAGCACCGGTTTGGGATTGAGAATCCCCTCTTGGCCAAATTTTCAATTGTGAGGATTTTGTTTTGGATGGCCATCCATGAGAAGAAACTAATTTTGGGTATGAGTTTTTTGGCCCACACATGGTTGACAGGGAAACGGGCCTCTTGGGGATCCTCCTAGAGAGAGTAAGTAGACTTGACTGAGAAGGATCCACTGTTGGTGCCTTTCCAGATGCATCTATCCTCTGCCTCACCTGAAGGGATGACAACTGAGTTGAGGAGGGCAGAGAGGTTGGTCACCTAAAGGGGAAACCTGACATCTTCTATGGGGCTCCAAGCTAGCTTTCCATGGATCCTGGCTATGAAGTTGGCCACCTTGGGTCCTTTGGAAGCATCCATCATGGGTCTGAGCATCAAAAGATCTCTATCTTCACTTAGGGCCTTGTCAAGGATCCACTTGTCATCCCAAAAATTGATTTTATTGCCATCTTCGAGGATCCACCTGGAGCCTTTCCGGATGAGGTCTTTAGTTTGGGCCAGGGATCTCCAGAAAGCTGACCCATTGTGGGGTTGATGATCACTGAGAAAAGGGTGGTGCTGAAGATATTTCCTTTTCACTATACGAACCCACTCGGTCTGGTTGTTGGTGAAGACTTTCCATGCGTGTTTAGCCAGGAGGGCAATGTTCATTTGGGATACCCTCCTAAGGCCGATCTCGCCTTCTCCCTTGGGTCGACAAACCAGAGGCCAGGATACCAGTGGGATCCTTTTATTTTCTTTGCTTCCAGACCAGAGGAATCTCTTCTGGATCTGCTCAATGTGGGTGTTGACAGAGGCGAGGATTCTGAAGATGGACATGAAATACATCGAGAATGCTCTAAAGGCAGGCGGAAGTGAGGGTAGCTTTAGTAGCCTGGGAGAGAAGGTGGCCTTTCCAGGAAGCCAATTTCTTCTGAATCCTCTCTACTATGTTGGTCCACAGGGCCTTGGAAGGGAAACCAAAGAACAGGGGGAGCCCGAGGTAGGTGGAGGGGAGGGCCTCCGAGGAACATCCAAGGATCTAGGCTATCTTGGCTTGCCTTGCCTGGGGAGTGTGGATGAAGTAAATTTTGCTTTTTCGGAGATTTATCTCCTGCCCAGCCGTGCTCTCGTACAACTTGAGGATATGCTTGATGGTCTTGGCCTGGACCACCAAGGCCGAGGTGGCCAAGATGGTGTCATCCACGAATTGTTGGTGGGAAACCGGGGCCAGGCCTGAGGCGGGTTTGATCCCTGAGATGAGCCCATTCTTGGTTGTGCATGCAATGGTTCTCCCTAGGGCTTCGGCCAGGATGATGAACAGGATCGAGGATAAGGGGTCACCTTGTCTGAGGCCTCTGGAGCTAGGAAAGAAACCTACGGGGGATCCATTGACCAAGATGGAGAACCAAGGGGATGACACACAACGTTTGATGAGATCAACCCAGGTAGGATGGAAACCAAATTTGAGGAGGACCTCGATCAGGAAGTCCCAGCTGACTCTGTCGAAAGCTTTGTTCATGTCCAGCTTGAGAAGGAATGTTGGTTTCTTGGCTAGGGATGCAGAGTGCAATGCTTCATGGATGATGACAACCCCATCTGTGATGACCCTCCCTTTGACAGAACTCCCCTGGAAGGAGTCTATGATTAGAGGGAGGATGTCCTTGAGTCTGGTCATGAGGGCCTTAGTTAAAATTTTGTATAAGACATTGTAGAGGCTGATGGGGCGAAAGTCAGACAAGGACTTGGCTACCTAGATTTTGGGGATCAAGGCTATGAAGGTGGAGTTGATGCCACGGGGAATGAAGTCTGAGGACTGGAGGTCCCTGATGGCTGCACACACTTCTTGACCCACTAACTCCCAGAAGGCCTAGAAGAAATGGGGAGGGAAGCCATCTGGGTTGGGGGCAGTATCGGCCTTCATGGAGAACAATGCTGCTTTGATTTCCACATCCACAAGGGGGCTAATGAGCATTTCATTGGTTTTCGGGGAGATGGAGCGAGGGATGTGTTCGAGAAGGACCTTGGCCTCTTGAGGGGAGGATTGGGATGGGGTGCCTAGGAGGCCCTGGAAAAAACTTGAGGCCTCAGCTCTGATTTCACCCTCATCCCTAGTAGAACTACCATCACTGCGAGTGAGTTCAAAAATTTTGTTAGTGCTTCTATTTTGGAGAGTAGACACATGGAAGAATTTGGTGTTCGCATCACCGTCTTTGAGCCACAGGGCTCTTGACTTCTACCTCCAGTAGGTTTCCTCCCTTGCTAGAACATTATGAAATTTGGCTAGGATTCTACATTCCTCCTCCCTGGATCCGGGATCCTGAGTGCCTTCCTAGAATTTGCATTCTAAGTTTTCCAGCTTCTCCTTCAGGAGTTTTTTGTTCTCAAAGATGTTGCCGAAGATGTCCCTATTCCAGGTTTTGAGGTTGTCTTTGAGGAACCTAAGTTTCTGGTGGAGCTACCCAGAAGGGGACCCTCCGAAGGGTTGGGTCCACCACAGGGCCACTTGCGATCTAAAGGCGGGGTGGTGGAACCACATAGACTCGAAATGGAAGGGGCACTTGTAGGGAGTAGGTCTGCCAGCTTCAAAGAGGAGGGGGCTATGATCGAAACCAATTTTGGGGAGGGCGTGGAGGGTTGCATCTGCAAACAAAGGGATGGCTTCTCTAGACAGGAAGACCCTATCTAGTTTGACTTGGATAAGGTTGGCCCCGACCCTTCTGTTGCTCCAAGTGAAGTTTACTCCTTTCAGGTGGACGTCCATAAGCTCGTTGGAGTCGATGAAAGCCCCAAACTCTTCCATGCTCCTGGAGCTCAAGGAGGATCCTCCATGTTTGTCTGAGGGAAATAAGGGGTTGTTGAAGTCACCTACCAAGATCCAAGGAAGGGACCTGAACGCTTCTCGCATGAGGCTAATCTCATCCCAGAGGGAAGCCCTTTCAATCGGGTTATTGGGGGCATAAATGTTGGAGAGGATCCAGGTCTGGTGGGAAGCCAAGCTGTGAAACATGATGTTGATGATTCTAGGAGAAGATGAAATCAACCTCCCTTTGACTATGGTCGGGTCCCACAAGCAAAGCAGACCCCCAATGGTGCCTTGGGCTGGGGTGAAGAGGAAATTGCTATTGCTCCAGACTGCCTTGGCTACTTTGGGAGATGAATTCTCATCGAGTTTGGATTCTTGGAGAATGAGGATGGATGGATTATGCTCCTTTCGAAGGTGGGCTAGGGTGCGTCTCTTGGGGGCTCCATTGAGCCCTCTCACATTCCAAGTGAGGATCTTCATTTGGCACCTTTGGGGGGTCTTCTACCTCCTTTCCCTTGATGGGAGGGAGGTTTGGATCTCTTTGGTTCTTCTTTCAAAATATTGAGGGCATCAGATAGGAGGGTCATCTGGAGTCCATTGGCAATGTCATCTTCTGCCTCCTTCCTTCTCTGTTCGCCTAGGGTGGGACGACCTCTCTTTCTATCGCTTCCATAATCGGGTGTGAATCTTTTGTTGTGGGTCCTCTTGGGACTGAAACCTTCTAGGGCTGAGTGGGAGAAGGATGGAATACCATCATCATCATCCTCAGACATCTCGGACCCGGCCTTAGAAGTAGCTAGGGGGGAGAAGGGGATCAGGGAGGGGAGGACAGTTGGGAGCGATGGTAGAGGAAATGGGAGGATCTAGGGGAGGGGAGGCAACGGGATGCTCTGGATGGTCTCCCAAGCCCAGATCTGAGCTAGGCTAGCCCATGATCGGGGGAGGGGTTGGGAATGAACCTGTGGGGGAGGCCGCTGAAGAGGCGGGGGGGTTGGGGATCAGATGCGGGATAACTGGACCAGCAGTCGGTTGGGAAAGGTCCATAGGGGGGACCAAGACATCAATAACCTCAGGGTTAGGGTCAGGATGGGTACATACCTGGTCATTATCTATCATCGGGAGAGGGTCGACCTTTTGTTTCCCCTTATCAGCTGGATTTGGCCTCTTTTCTTGCCAAGATGGGGGCCCTGAAGGTCTTTGGATGGGGTGCCCATTTTGGGATGAGTCATGGTTGGGAAACCTGCTATTGGAGGGAGCCTTTGGGAAGGAGTCCCCGGCCACAGGATCCTCTGAACGCTTGGTGAGGGGGCACTGGTTGAGAAGATGCCCTTGCATGCGGCACTGAGAGCAGAAAGTTGGCTTGTTCTCATACTCTAGAGGTTGGTGCCATTGGTAGGATCCAGACGTCAGGGTGACTGAGGATGGAAGCTCAGATTCAAGGTTTGCATTAATGCATAAGTGGGCATGGACCATTCAGGATCCCACCTTGGTTGCAGAGTCGAAAGCCACCAACTCTCCTATGGCCCTCACGATGATTTATAGCACATCCTCTTGCCAGAGGTGAAACGGAAGGTCTGGGAGCTAGACCTAGATCGGGGTAAAATTTATGCTCTAGGTATTGGGGTTGAAGTCTGTAGCCCAACATCTGAGGAACAAGCTTCTACGATCGAGGAACTAGGGCCCGCCCGTAAGGATCCGACTGGTGTCATCCCGATTGTTGAGCTTGATGAGGAAGAAACCCTTTGAGAGGGCAATGATCTCCATATTCCCAGTGGTCTTCCATTTGGAGAAAGCCCAGCGGTGAATGGTTTCCATGTCCGGGCATCCCCTGACGAACTTCTCGACCAGGGAGTAGGATGCCCCTAACATGTAGGTGGAGAAGACGTCAGGTGAGATGGAAATGTTCATCCCTTCCAGGGATAAGCCCACGCTTGGGGGTTTGGGGAGGCTCGCCTCTCCCGAGGTGATCTGAACATAGGAGGGTTTGTTGGGGCCCCCATGGAAGGTTTCCTCGATAGACTTGTCGGGGGGTTCTTTATCCGGGGGATCTGAGTGCGCATTCCTAGTGGGGCCTATTGTCCCATCCTTGTCCTTACCTAGGCTCGAATCCCCTACATCATGCCAGGATCCATCCTGCTAGGTCCCACTTCCACCATTGGAGGTTTTTGGACCCACTCCCACTATCGTTGCCACTGTCGCTCCCACCATCCTCATATCAACCGATTTGAAAACCTTTCTACTCCATACATACATTTTCATTTTCTTTAAAGGACCTTTATATCAATGTTTAAAACATTCAAAAGAACTTATAATACAAGGTATACATTCTTCTACGTCCACTACCCAAATTTTAAGCAAGCTGGTCACATATCCAAAGCCTTAGATTGGTCAATGCTACAAATTTGGCTGTACATTAACCTTTTAAGTTCTAAGTTTTAAATAAGTTTTGCTATCCACTTATGCTATTGTAGGGGTTAATAATTTAAGTAAAACAAAGCCATTATTCCCTATGCCAAACACAAATCTCATCATGCTCTTTATATAGTTAAATCAATCCACAATTTTCTCATTCATGGTTGAACCAGGGTGCACATCACACTAGCCAAAATATTATTCCCCATACCAATATACTAAAGACATACAAGTGGATGCTATTATTGTAGGTTTATTGGAGATGTCACCATCAATTCCAAACATTATGTGGAGGGTGCACACTCCATGAGAGCCTTGATGGTCAGTGTAGGTAAAGGGTGTGGGGTCTAGCATTTCCATTGGCAATCTATGCACACAGTTTATGGTTAGACACCTTCTACCAAGGCCATATGTGTTTATACTTTACGATTTTAAGGGAAGTCATAATTTTCCTTTCAAAGGTATTCTAGGTATAACATTCCTGAATACAACAACATATCTAGACCCATTGTTGAATATAGGTATAGAAAAAAAAATATGATTTTTTTGCCAAATTACCTTATGATGCTCTCATCACATATATTTTATCTTACAGGTACACAAAACCAACTATTAAATCAAATCATTCATTATTTATTCCTATTTATAAATCAAAGCAGCTTATTCAATCAAATATATATGACACAAAGTACCTTATTTGTAGATGAAGATATAGAATTGGAGAAGACCAAACTAGAACAAGTTGGCAAGATTCCTTGTGCTCTATCAATTCTTCAATCCTTCCTCTTCTTGATCTTCAATGAAACCCCTCAAAAAATAATTTTTATGAAAAGAAGTTCCCTTTCAAATTCTTGCCAAGGGTTTTTTGAAGAAACCAATAGAGGATTCACTCCTAAAATGAACTCCACAACTACTTGTATGACATATTATTATGTTTAGATTTTTTTTTTTTTAATACAAAGCCATTCCAATTTTTGCAGACATTCAAAATACTATTTTCATTCACTATTATTAATAAATAATTGCTATTAATAATATATTGAAAATCCATTTTAAAATCCAAAGATACGAAATAATAATATGAAAGATTCAATAATATATTTTTCATAGGCAAATTACTATTTGTAAGCATAAGGTATTAATCATTCCTCCCTACTTCCATTTCTTAAAAGCAAACACCAAACATGCTAGGTTACTTTATATCAATCTAAAGTAATTCAAACCTCATGAATATTTAGGAATGATAAAAAGCACTTAGATGCATAAATGACAAATGTAAAATGCAAAAGACATGAATTAGGTCTAAATATGACTATCAAGTATTGCATAGATTAGACCATTTTATCCATCATTTCCATTTCTTTCACGGAACACTTCATTCTTGGTGGTTAGTTCTTTTCCCATCCATGAGGTTACCTATTCTTGAAAACACATAAATCCATTAGCAACATCATATCCTTCAATAAAACAAACAACTAATCAACATTTAGTCATTTAATCTATCATTTAAAACAATATATAAATTCATAAGTCCATCATATGAAAAAGTTCACCAGGTGAGGGTCATGACATACTACCCTCCTTGGACTAAACACAGTCCTCTGTGTTTCATCAGTATCCTGCAAAATTAAAAATTACATTTCATTTTCAAATAAGTATGGAAAATGTCTTTGCATATCAACCACTTTCTCCCAAGTGGCATTCTTCTCAGAATATCGGTCCCATTGGACCTTACATTGTTCTAGAGTCTGGTTCCTCATCATTTTGGAATGAAACTCTAGAATCTTCATAGGCTTTACTTCAATCACTATAGGGTCGGCTATCTACAAATTAGAAACATTCCATACATGGTCAGGATCAACAACATATCTCCTAAGCAGGGATACATGGAAAGTATCATGGATCTTGGATAGGTTGGGTGGCAAGGCGAGATGATAGGCAACTGGACTTATCTTCTCGATGATCTCAAAGGGCCCAACATATCTAGGATCCAACTTGGTAGATTTGATGGTGCTTTTCATGGGATTTACTCTTAAGAATACTCTGTCCCCCATAGAGAATTCTCTAGGTGATCTCTTTCTATCAACATAACTCTTTTGATGATCAGAGGCTTCCTTAAGCCTCTACCTGATCATCTTAAGTTGCTCCTCTATCTCTCAAATCGCATCTAATTCGATGGTAATCTGGTCCTCTAGATTATCCCATGATAGAGGTGTTCTGTATCTTCTACCATATAGTGCTTCGAAAGGAGCCATTCCCAAAGAAGCATGATGACCATTATTGTAAGCAAACTCAACCAGGTGTAGAAAGTCTTCCCACTTAGACTTTTTATCCATGCAGTACATGCAAAGCATGTCTTCCAAAACTTGGTTGACTCTTTTGGTTTGACCATCGATCTCTAGATGGTAAGCAAAACTGATATTCAACTTTGTGCCTATTGCATGATGTAGAGCTTTCTAGAATGTAAAAGTGAATCTAGAATCTCTATCTGAGATAATTACTTTAAGAAACCCATGTAACCTGAATATATCCTTGGCAAATCTATTAGCCACCATAACTACATCATCCTTTGTACTTCTTGGTATGAAGTGTGTAACCTTGGTCAATTTATCAACCACAACAAGGATTGCATCATGTTGAAACCTATTCTTAGGTAGTCCCACAATGAAATCCATAGATATTACCTACCACTTCCATATAGGTATATCATGTGGGTATAGATATCCTACTAGATGCCTATGTTCAACTTTCACCTTTTGGCATTCCATGCATCTAGCGACAAAATCATTGATGTCCTTCTTCATTCCTAACCAATAGAAAGTCTTCTTCATATTCTCCCTCATCTTGGCCCCTCTAGGGTGAGCGGAGTAAGGAGATCTATGCACCTCCTGCATGATCAATCTCCTTAAATTACCAATTTTTGGTATGACAACCCTATCCTTAAAGCATAAGAGTCCATCCTTAATGCTAAAATCTCTATTTTCTTCAGGATTTCTTGCCATTTTTACCTGAATATCATTGCAAAACTGATCTTGAGCTTGCTTTTCTCTGACTTGATTCATCAAGTCTACATGACTATGGGTTATTGCAGCTATATACCTTCACCTACTCAAGGTATCCATGACTTTGTTTTCCTTACCTTTGATATATTCAATACCAAAGTCATATTTGGCTAGGAACTCAATCCACCTTCTCTATCTAGCATTAAGCATAGGTTGAGTGAAGATATACTTCAAACTCTGATGATCGGTCCTAAGCTCAAATGATTTCCCTAGAAAGTAGTGTCACCACATCTTGAGAGCATGTACAACTATTGCAAGTTCCAAGTCATGTGTGGCATAATTCACTTCATGTTTCTTGAGTTTTCTTGACTCATACACCACAATTGATTCATCTTGGGATAGGACCCCACCTAACCCTTCCAATGATGCATCAATACATACTAAGAAGTTCTCTTATAGATCTAGAATTTTTAGGATAGGTGCTATAGTGAGTTTCTATTTAAGCAACTCAAAAGCTACCTCACACTTATCTATCCATTTAAATTCCTTTCCTTTCCTTTGTATATTGGTTATTGGGTAGGTAATATTAGAGTAGTCTTTCACAAATTATCTATAATAACCTATGATACCCATAAAACTTCATACTTTAGATACATTGGTGGGTGGTGGCCAACTCAAAATAGCCTCAATCTTCCTAGGGTCTACTACAATTCCCTTTGTAGATATGATGTGTCCAAGATATTGTACCTCAAGGACATAAAAGTCATATTTTGACAAGTTACCATAAAGTTGATTTTCCCTTAACATCTCAAGCACTATCCTCAAATGCTTGTCATGCTCTTCCTTATTCTTGGAATATATTAGAATATCATCTAGAAATATTAATACAAATCAATCTAACTACTTCCTGAATACATTGTTCATCAGGTTCATGAATGTCATTGGCACATTGGTCAACCCAAATGGTAGCACTATGAACTCATAGTGCCCATACCAAGTCTTGAAGGTAGTTTTGTGAGTATCTTCCTCATGGATCCTTAATTGGTGATATCCTAATTTCAAGTCAATTTTAGAAAATATGGTTGCTCCCTTCAATTGGTCAAACAAATCCTCAATTTTAGGCAAGGGGTATCTATTCTTGATAGTCACTTTATTCAACATTCTATAGTCGATACATAATCTGAGTGATCCATATTTATTTTTAACAAAGAGGATGGGTGCACCCCATGGAGACACACTAGGTTTTATCAACCCCTTCTCTAACAATCCTTGAAGTTGTACTTTCAACTCTTGCATTTCTATAGGATTCATCCTATAGGGAGTTCTATGTATAGGTTCAATTCCTAGCATCAATTCGATGGTGAAATCAAATTCTCATTTTGGTGGAAGACCAGGAAGATATTTAGGGAACACATCCCTAAATTCTTGCAAGATTGGGTATTTTCCAAACACCTCTTCCTTTTTATCCTTCTCAACCTCATTAAGCTTAACCACAAAAATAATTCCTCCTTTTCTCATGGTCTTCTTCAATTGCATAGTTGATAGTAACTGGGGTCGAAAGGATCCTTGCTCACTAATAATTCACCATATTTGTTTATCTTTATCAGTGTAATCAATCCATCTATCATGGAAATTGATCATAGCCTCATGGGCCTTCAACCAGTCCATCCCTAAAATAATATCAAAGGCATGGAGGGGAGCTACATACAAGTGCCATTCTATGGAGCCATTAGGTAGGGTGATTTGAATGTCAGGAAAACATTGATCCATAGAGTAGGTTTATCCAGAACCATACTCTACTTTCCACACTTCTACCAAGAATCTTGATCTTTCTAGCATATCCCTGACTATACTAGATGATATAAAGCTATCTATTGCTCCACTATCTATCAAAATTTTAACATCCTTATTAAAAATCATACCTTTCAGGAGCAATGGAGTAGCCTATCCATCCAGATTCTGGTTACCCGTGGTTGCATAAATCTTGTGATTGGGCTCTTTTGGTCATTTGTTAGGTCCTACTCTATGTGGATATTTGTTGGTATAATGAGGACCTCCACAGTTGAAACAACCAGTCTTGGGTCCAAGGTGTTTGTTCTGGTTTTGCTCCTTGGGTTTATCTACTCCAGAAACTTCTTCAGGCTGCCATTGTGGGCAAGGATTATTATTATTATTATTATTCCTTTTTTGGAAATTTTTTTTTATAATCCCCTTGTTTCTTATCATTCTTCTTTTGTAATGGGGATTTCTCTTAATTTTCTTATTTTGATCCTTTTCCCCTGGCATGAAACCAATACTATTCCTCTTTCTCCAAGCCTAATGATCTTCTTCAGTTATATCAGTATTATTGAAGTAAGATCTACTTATCTGTAGGTTTGACTCAGCTTGTCGAGCCATATCGCAAGCCTTTTGTATTGTTTCTAGCTTAAATATATTTACAAATGATCTTATCTTAGGATCTAATCCTAAGATAAACTTGTGCACTTTCATATTTTCCTCTGACTCATATGCAGGCACATATTTGAGCAATTTGACAAATTTTTGATAATAGGTTTCTACTATCTTTGTCCCTTGGATGAGTGTGGTAAACTCTTCAAATCATTCCACATAAAATTGCTCTATAAGAAACCTCTTTTGAAAGGCTACCACAAATCCTTCCCAAGTCAGATTCACTACCTCAATCCGATGACCTTTCCTATATGTTTCCCACCAGTCTAGTCCCATTTCTTGGAGGTGCAGAGTTGCCCAAACAATTCTAGTCACCGATAAATAGTTCTTTAGGGTGAAATATATCTCTAACTCTCTCAGCCAGGATTCAACTACTTCACCACCTTATTTTCCATTGAATTTGGACACTTTCACATTCTTGAGGTCTTTAGCCAACTCTACTTCAATACGAGCTCTAGCTTCTTGTTCTACTGTTGTTAGGTTCCTTTCTTGTTTGACTTTAGAATTTATATTTTGAGAGTTCTGACTAACTAAAGTCTCCAAAATTTATCTTTGTTGTTCCATTTGCTCTTGCAAAAGAGATACAACTACTATGAGGTTTGCCACTTCTAGGTTTGGGTTTTCCATATTCCCTCCTTGGGGTCCTACCAATGTATTATTTGGTTCGATTAGTGGTAGCTGTTGAGAGGATATTCCTCTTCCCCTACCTCTTCCTCTTTGCAATTTTGATGCCATTATCCCTGGCCACACAAGTAACTTAGGTTAGGTACCATTCCATGTACCTCCATCTACTTAGTTTTATCCTTCAAATAAACTAACAACCAATATTAGTAGTCATTCAAGAGTATCATTGATCACACTTACTTCACGTAAGGTGCCCTACTAAGAGTATTATCAGTCTATCGATTGATGACAGGTTTACTCCATGTAAACCACCATCCCCATGGGAAGATTCCTTTCTCCTTAAGATGTGCATCATAATTGGTCATAACTAGGTTCTTCCAGAACTTCTAATCCTACAACCTAGAGTTCTTTTAGGGAAGCTTAAAGTCCTACGACCATGCTCTAATACCAACTATAACAACCCAATTCTAACCAACCTGAGAGAGGATTTTTCTTTTTCACAAGTAAGGTTCACCAAAGATGTTCTAGATAGATTCAACATAAGCTTTCAACCACATTCCAAGTTCCAGATGCTACAGCATCCCTCAGGTGGATAGGAGTGGCTAAACTCCTGCATTGACTCTGGGGATTCACCTTGTACACTACCCATACAACTTAAAGGATGCCTTCACATGGTCTCCCTATTTTCTTACCTTCCTTTGAAGGACATTTTGACCATGGCATAGGGATTAACCCTATCCCATTCTTTTGAGAAGGGATGCCAATTCCACCTACTAGTCTCATTTGATTTCCACTAGTACCTAGGTGTAAAGCTTCTTATAGTTTTATCCACTACACCATGTGTAAAACTATTATGCTCAATTAAACCATCCCCTTAATAGTTTAATTGAGGTGACTATCACCCATGTGACATCTCTCACCTGGATGCCCATCAATCAATCAAGGTTTCCAATGACTATCACACCAAATGATATCCCTCATAGGTTTTCCCATAGTCAATCAAGTACCTATGACTATCATTCGCATGATATCTCTCACATGGATACCTCACAGTCCATCGAGGTTCCATCACACAAATCTAGTTACAATGGGATCCAGGATTATCCCACCTTTAGGTCTCACTTTGATGGTCCATTACTGAAGTACCCATTGCAACCCTAAGGGATTGTTACACCACAATTCCCTTAGTCCTGGTACTATCCTTTAGGGTCTAGCTAGGCTGGTTTCCTATGGATAATCCCTCCTAAGGAAAAACCCCAAACCCCAAAGTAAACTAAGTACTAGCTCTCTCTCCTCTCTTTCTTTTTTTTAATACATTTATATAAACCTTACTCTATTGCAAGTGTAAAAGAAATACTTAGCATTCATATTACTCTACAAAAGCACAAGTACTTTTGACTATAAGCATAACAAGATTAAGTATACAAATCCATTTTCTCTTCATATACATTTCATAGCAAATCAAATAATCAGCTAGATACTTTCATGCATATAATAATTCCAAAGCAAGATCCATATATGATACACATATAACACATCATATATCCTAGGAAACCCTTATGAGAAAAACCTAGCCTCGAAATATCCATTTTCATTGCATAAGTCTAGCAATCATTGATACAACTATATAAAGGAATCCCTTATTCCTTTTTCCAACATATCAAAGCCATTACATAAGAACCCCATAATTCTTATGTTCCCACAAATATAAAACATTTATAATTCTCTTTACAAAACAGAGAGAGAACCCCATAATTATCTCGAACGAGTTCTACCCTCATTCTCTATTAATAGATACTTAATAACCCCCTTCAAGTATCTTCCCAAAAAAAATAATAAAGGGACCCTCATAAGTCCCAATCTATCCATTGGAAATCATAGTCAATATTCCATATTTCAAGAATATTTTCATGAGTTCATAAAGAAATAATAAACCATCCACTAATATTTACTTACTTTCCTATAGTATAATAATTGCTACTCTTCATTAAAAATTATAACATTGATATTTCCTCTATATCATCATACCAAACCAACCTTCTAATATTTCTAAATATACATATAATACATATATCTTGCTTCCTTGCTATTGATAACAAAACTAAATCAATAATACAATTTACTTATAAACCATATATATTTTAAGTTCTTTATAATAGATTATTTTCCAATAGAAAGCATCATTTATAATTTAAGTATTTCAAGGATAACTTTCAAAACCTACAAATGAAAGTATAATATTTTTCAATCAACTTGTAGTCTTCAAAACCAAAAGATAATCCTATCTTTATAAAACAATAATTCATTTATATTTTTAAAATAAAGATACATTAAAATTTCTAATAAACTTACAAAGCAATAAATCCATTTCCAAACCACAATATTTCCCCAACTATAAGTAGGATTTATCAAAATTAATTTACTAAGAGACCTTTATAACACAATCCTATTTTTCATTGCAATTTTATTTAAAGCTAAATATTTAAACAATCGTAATAAAGTGAGGGTGCATCTTATAAACCAAAGGAGACCCCTACTTAATTATACATACATTTTTATTTTCTTTAAAGGACCTTTATATCACTGTTTAAAATATTCAAAAGAACTTATAATACAAGGTATACATTCTTCTATGTCCACTACCCAAACGTTAGCAAGCTAGTCACATATTCAAAGCCTTGGATTGGTTAATGCTATAACTATGGCTATACATTAACCCTTTAAGTTCTAAGTTTTAAACAATTATAATTGATGCTATCCACTTATGCTATGGGTGGGGTTAATAATCTAAGCAAAAAAAATTTCATTAGACTCTTTATATAGTTAAATCAATCCATAATTTTCTCATCATGACCGAAGTAGGGTACACGTCATGTTGGCAAAACTCCTATTCCCCATACCAAGACATACATGCAAATTATATTATCATAGGTTTTCTGGAGACATCACCATCAATTACAAATATTACTTGGAGGGTGCATGCTCCATGAGAGCCTCAATGGTCAACGTATGTAAAGGGTGTGAGGTATAGCATTTCCATTGGTAATCTATGGACACCGTTTTCTGGTTAGACACCTTCTACCAAGGCCGGCTGTGTTGATGCTTTACAGTCCAAAGGAAAGTCATATTTCCCCTTTTTAAAGGTATTCTAGATATAGCATTCTTGAATACAACAATATATCTAGGCCCATTGTTTAATATAGGTATAGCAAACAAGGGATGACTATTTTTCCAAATTACCTTATGATTCTCTCATCATAGGTCTTCTATCGTACAAGCATGCAAAACCAACTATTGCACTAAATCAAATCATTCATTATTGATTCTTGTTTATAAATCAAAGCAACTTCTTCAATCAAATATATATGACATAGAGTACCTTATTTGTAGATGAAGATATAGAGTTGGAGAAGACCAAACTAGAATAAGTTGACAAGGTTCCTTGTGCTCTATCAATTCTTCAATCCTTCCTTGGTGTTTCTCGATCTTCAAAAAAACCCCTAAAATACTCCTTTCGACGAAAAAAAGATCCCTTTTGAATTCTTGCCAAGGGGGTTTTTAAGAAACCAGTAGAGAATTCACTCCTAGAATGAAATCCACAACTACCCATATGACATCTTATTATGTTTGGATTTTAAATTTATTTAATACAAATCCATTCCAATATTTGTGGACATTCAAAATACTATTTTCATTCACTATTATTAATAAATCCTTATTAATAATATATTGGAAATCCATTTTAAAATCCAAAGATACGAAATATTAATAGGAAAGATTCATTAATCTAATTTTCATAGGCAAATTACTATTTGCAAGCATAAGATATTAGTCATTCCTCCCTACTTCCATTTCTTAAAAGAAAACACCAAACATGCTAGGTTACTTTATATCAATATAAAGTAATTCAAGCCTCATGAATATTTAGGAATGATAACAATCACTTAGATGCAGGAATGGCAAATGCAAAATACAAAATACATGAATTAGGTTTAAATATGACTATCAAGTATTGCATATATTAGACCATTATATCCATAATTTCTTGTTTCTTCACAAAACACTTCACTCTTGGTGGCCAGTTTTTTGCCTACCCATGAGGTTACCTACTCTTGAAAACATGTAAATCCATTAGAAACATCATATCCTTCAATAAAACAAACAACTAATCAATATTTCATCATTTAATCTATCATTAAAACAACATATAAGTCCATAAGTCCATCATATGAAATTTTTTTCTAAGGGAGGGTCACAACCATAGTAAACAATCCCTACATATAGACTTATAGTTGACCTATTTTCCCAACTATTAGAACACTACAACGTAAATCCTCAAGATTAAACTATAATCAACCTCATTTTGTGTTTGCAAATATAAATGAATACAAATTCCCTAGTGATTCATAATAGGAAAATGGACCTATATTTTTTAGATATGGTATTTAAAAGTAAAAATAACTAAAAGAACATCTAAATATCTCCTAGGTTTAGGCATGAGTGTCCTAAAATTATGAAAAACATAGAATCAAATATGGTCACTAATGAAATCCCTACATTTCTATCCCATTTTTCATAAGATTGAATCTAGATAAGTGAGATCAAAAGGTGAATAGTGCATAAACAAATATGAATAGCATAGGGATCAATGATACTTTGAGACAAAGTGTGCTCTTGGTGGCCAAGGAAACCATTTCATTGGTCATAGATCTATTGACCAAATGTTTGGGATTTGGTGTTTCTTTTTAATTAAGAAGGTGATATTCATGCCATCATAGAAAATATTCTATTATCGATATAATAATACTAGGACTTGAAGTCACTAGCTACATGAAGTCCTTGTTGTTATTATATTCACAATTAGGTTGTTTAGGGTGCATTTGTTATAGCTTAACTCGTTCACATGTGACACATTATGATAGTATATTTAGTAACTAAACCTTACACACATAGAATCCATTTTCATGTTAATAGGCCTAGGGTTCTAAAGAAGAAAAAATACTTATAGACCTAGTTTTTGACAATGAAACTGTTGGTCTTAAATGTATTAGTGTACTTAATCCTAGAATTCCAACCACGTTTGGAGCCAACAATGTGATCCTTGCTAGACTTGTTACTAACCATAGCTAGGTCACTCATCATCACTAGACCCCATTCCAAAGACTCTCTCACCTCCATTTAGTTCTCCTCACCAAGGGAGATAAAACTAGCTAGATTGGTAAAGATAGCATTGATCCACCTAAGATCCCTGATGCACAAGCATATGATCATGAACTTTTTATGCACAAGTTTGCTTTTCTAATGTAATATTTTCAATATTCAAGGTGTGATTGATTTGCTTGAATCTTAGTGGTGTTTACACAGGTAGATGAGGTTAAAAGATGATATTTCAAGACTAAATTTATAGGATTTGATGAAAACATAAGAGTGGGAGTCCATTGAGGTTATAAACCTAGGCAAAACCACCCTATCATGACTATAGGAGATAGATATAATACCACTTTGACTCTCAATGATGTCTCTCTTCCACTTCCATCCATAGGACCATTGTCATCATAATGATTTCATTGTTTATGGAGGAATGTGACATTAGTAACAATTGAGTGATAGACAACTAACTGTGCTACATGTGCATGGAGGAGAAAAAAAGGATAATGTTCATTTATAAATGACTCACATCCTAAAAACCATGTTCCATAAACCATAGGAATAGAAACCACTAGATTAAAACTATCCACATATATCCAATACATCATTATTTATATGCACTCCTTTCTCCCACTATAAATAATCACAAATCCTAAATAATATAAAAAATATAAAAATTAACTTTAACAAAAATCTTTCATAAAAATATAAATTGAAAAATCTTAACCTGATTGGTTTCCATTCACCACTGTCTATTTCAATCCTTATTCTCATTCACAAATTGAAAATATAAAATACTAAAATTTTTCTTTATAAAAACTAATCATTATATATATTTTTTTATATTTGCAATAATATGATGGTTATCATCCACCATTGTATCATTACTAATGTATTAATAATGTACTCAATTGGTTTATATAGTGCTATAAGAGACTTATATATATATATATATATATATGATATTTTTATTTATTTTATTTATAAATTATATGGAATACACATGTTCACACCTTTTTTAACCTTTATTTTATTTATTTATAATAAAATAATATATAAAACTAATCAGTTTTAAATAATCACAAATCTTAAATAATACAAAAAATTAGATAATTAACTTTAACAAAAATCATTTATAAAATTATAAATTAAAAAAAAAACTTAAAATGACTGGTTTCCATTGACCACTGCCTATGTAATTCCTTCTTCTCATTCAAAAATTAAAAATATAAAATATTAAAAGTTTTCAACTTTAATAAAAACTAATTATAAGAAGGGTTTCGGAGGAGCTCAATCGGTGCAAATGAAGATAGCAATATCCATATTGCATTCTAGGTTGGGAAGATTTGACCCTTATGTATTTTGGGTGCAGAGTGGAATGGTAGACCATGTTTGGATATCTTGGAGTCTTTGCAAGAGAGATTTGTATCCATTGGTCCGATCGTTGCTAGTGGTGAAGCTTTTCTCCTGCCTGGTAGGGACTCTGTGGTGGTGCCAGAGTCCCTTGTTCTAGTTTTTTCCAATCCACTATTGTGCAACTGGCTAGGCGGTGGTGAAACATTTTTTGTGTCTTGCGGTGACCTGATGTTAGTACCAGAGTCCCCTGGTCCAAATTTTTCCAAAATGCTATTGTTATTTTGGTTGGGTAGTGGATGGGAGCTTTTTCGGTCCAAGGGCAGTGTTTTACTGCTTTTTTGTTGTTGGGTTCCTTCATTGGGGGGTCTTCTATTATTTTGCATACCAGTAGGATTAGAACCCACAGGGGTGGGGGGTTTTTTCTCATCGATTGTTTGTGGGATTTGAACCCATAGATCCCAAGGTTCTAGGTCCTTTCCAAAACCTTGCTCCATGGCCCCTATTTTTGTTCTGAGATGGAGGTTTGGTATGAGTTGTTCTCTAGAGTTTGGAGGATGGTTGGAATCCAACAGGATCTATGGGGTTTTAGTCTTCACAAATTTTTGAGATGGAGGGTTTTACTATCGTTGGGGCAATATGTTGCAGATATCCATTTTCGATGGTTGGTTTCTATTGATTTGGTTGAAAGGGTGATCCAAATTTCAAATAATTCTTCTACGCTTAAGTCCCAATGGTGTTCTTAGGGAAGAACACTTTTTGTTTCGATGGAAGTGTAGGGGCCTTAAGATTTTTATACCTCGAAGATGAATCATTGATACCCGGAGTCCTAGTTGTTAGGGTTTGATGACACTATTGGTCGATTGGTTGGTCCCCTTCTAGGTGGATGAGGATAATTTTGAATTTGATTTTGTGTTCAAATTGTTGTGCTACCATTGGATGAGAACATAAGTTTGATTATTTTTTCTTTCGGTAACTTTTTTGTTGAACCTGCCTTTGTGCTAGATTGAAGATTGTAAGTTTTGGTTATTGGCTGACTCCTTTTGGAGCTCTATGTACAATGTTGTCGGATCCTTAAAACCTTCACCTTTTACCTACAAAAAAAAAAACTAATTATAAGAAAATAAATTTTAAATTTGCAATAATATGATGGTTATTATCCACCATTGTTTCATTACTAATATATTAATAGTTTACTCAGTTTATACAGTGCTATAAGAGACTAATAAAAATATAATATATATGCTATGTTATTTATTTTGTTTATAAATTATATGACATAAACATGTTCACACTTTTTTAACCTTTATTTTGTTTGTTTTTTATAACTAATTTTATTCATTTTTGATAAAATAATATTTAAAACTAATAGGTTATAAAGAATATTTATAATTTGTGATATGAATGAGAAGACCTATCATAAGCATTCATAAATTATCTAATCTATAAATAACTATATTTAATTATAGAATAAATTATGATCTACATGTTATTAATAACTAGATTAGTTGACCTCATTTTCATGGCTTGCCATCCAAGAGAAAATCCTTACCATTGAACTTCTCATGAAAAAAGGATTACCCATCCCTAATAGATGCTACCTTTGCCACTCTACCTCGGAATCCACCTCTCATCTCTTCCTCCATTGCCCTGTTTCTTCCTCCATCCTTGATTCCATTTTCCAATCCTTCCAGATCTAGTGGGTTAGACCCTGCTCCATCAATGACCTGTTCATCCATTGACCTTCCCCCTTCCATGACCCCCGCATCAAGTTCCTTTGGAAGGTTTCCCTTCATCATTTCCTCTGGCAAGTTTGGCTCGAAAGAAATAGTAGAGTGTTCTCTGGCAATCCCAAGGCCCCTAAACTCATTTCCTCTAAAATATTGGCCTCTGCTTTGGAAAATGCCTCTCTCATCCCCCCAGCTTCCAAACCTTCCTCCAAATATGAATCAGACCTGGGTCTTGATCTAGGTTTACCCTTAGATGAGATCCACCCTCCCACTAAAATCCGTCCTAAGTCCATTTGGAAACCTCTTCCATTAGGATGACTCAAACTCAATTTCAATGGAGCTGCTAAAGGTAATCCTGGAAAGGCTGGGGCTGGAGGTGTCCTGAGAAACCACAAAGGAGAAATCATCCTAGCATTTTTAGAAGGCTGGGTGAGTAGAATAATCATGTATCTGAGGCCAAAAGCATGTGGAGAGGTTTATGTTTCACCAAGAACTACTACATGACTTATAGTTGAAGGCGATTCCCTCAACATTATCAACTACCTCAAGAACATAAATTGTATATCTTCATGGAGAGTCAAAGAGTACATTGAGGAATCTAGGATAATAGTCCTCAATTTGTAAGAAGTTATCTTCCAGTATGCCTTTAGAGATTATAATAAGGTGGCAGATAAGCTACCTAACATTAGGATCAATCTGGCTAATCCTCAAACTTGGCACGATAACGTTCCAAAGGAAGTTCAGGTACTTGCAGATCAAGAGAGACAATAAATCATATTTCCTCAGCATGAGGTCCTTCCTCAGAGTAGTCAACCTTATCCTCATGAATAATTTCATAGGGCCAGTTGTTAGTGTCAAGGTCCACGTGGTCATTCCTATTCCTTTTGGTATTTTGTTTTCTGCCCTCGTCACTCATATGGGTGATTGCCACCTCATCATCCATATGGCCCTCTGCTTTTCCCATAGCCATCTTCCTGTCTCCACCACATCCCAAAGGCTAGCCCACATCATCTTCCACTACCCCCACCAATTTCCCCCCCACTCCATTGGCTGCCACCTTGCAAACTCCCTTTGGGTCTCTTTTTTTGGAATGCACACTAATTTAATTGTCAACTTCTATCACTGTCGTTTCAATCCTTGTAGGTCCCGAGTTATGGTTTCCAACATAGATAGCAAGAAGATGGCTAGAGATACATTTTATTCCAATAATTCACATAAAATATGGATCTATAACCTCACCTCCTACGGTGTGAATGTCTCCATCAACCGATCCACTGCATATACCCATGATGAAGGCATTTACCACACTCACAATGACATGACATGGCAGAACAATATTATACATACTATGGCTAACGGTCAAGACAGGTTGCATTCACATACCTCAAAGTACTCCACTTCTTTTGTATGGGGATGTGTGCCTTTCCTTATTGGTCCTCCTCATTTTATCTCAATGGTTTTTCCCTTCAGTGGCATGATTTCTAAGCATACCTTTCGTATTTATTTGTGTCTCTACGTGAGATGGTTGCCCTGTCACCTGTGTGATTTTCCCACTTGTCATGAGCTACCTCTCACCAGATTTCACTCATGGTCTTCCCCTCCTAAGCCTCATCTGGATTTGTCTCACCTCGCTGCCCCCCCCATCTCCATCTCCTTTTAAACCCTGTCACTTCCCCTTTCGCTCGCTCGTGGCCCCCCATTGCTGCTCAGTATTTTTGTCCCTGTCTACATTTTTCTAGCCATTCACCCATCCCCACCATGTCTAGCAATTTCATGGAGTCCGATTCCCTCGTCTGTGATGATATCTCAAAAAGGGTCCTCCAGGACAAACAATTTCTATCTTTCTTCCTCATGTTCTCTAGAAATGACCCCGATATTACCATTGCCTTCCTTGAGACCTGGGATAATGGGGCTATCTCTGTCTGAGGTAAAAATTTCATGGTCGATGTCCACATTTTAGTGACTATTACTGGCCAGAACCCTGTAGGTCATTCCATTCACTGCCATAAACATAACTGGGAGGTTGAATTAGCATAATTTAAAGGGAATAGAAAAATCCAAAAAAAGCCAAGAGTTCCAGCCTTTACAAAAGCGACTTCAATTCTCCATGGGATTCTGTAATGAAACCAATCATGGAGTTCATTACAGTAGACAACCTTGATAAAGCCTTCATGAATTATCACCTGGCTTTCATCAATCATTTTAGAGAAATCAACCCCCTCAACATTCCCCTATTTCTCCTCAACTCCTTGAACCATACCATTCCCAACTGTAGGGACAAGAAAACCATGACCTCCCCCAACATCAGGGTTTGTTCAAGGTCATCTATGCTCACACCCTAGCCACCAGCCCTAAGCCTAATCCCGTCATGACCAGCTCTTCTAAATCCCCTATGACCGAAATTCCCCTTGTTGAGAGAAATAAAAAGACCATGATAAATGTTGCCAAATTAAGGGCAAGGAAAAGTATAAGTTTTAACAATGCCGAGGAACCAGTTAGGAAGTCTGCTAGGCTCCAAAATATGGCCACAAGAGGGAGTGTCATCGACATTTCAAATGATGAGGAAGAACTGTAGGATGAAAAAAAATAGCTGAAGGACTTCATCATTGCCTCCACCATGATAATGATGAATTCAATGGTGAATCACATTCTAAACATCAGAGAAGGTATTAAAACTCTTTTCGACGATAGCCAGTCTAATCAAGAAGTAGAGGAAGGATCTGAAGCGAACAAGGTCACTGTGAAGAGCAAACCCAAGGATGAAAAGCTTAAGGAAACTGAGAAGGATTATATCAAGGAAGATGAGAAGACCTCAACAGAGGAATAATCTCCACCTTCCTCTTTGCTGCTCCCATGTTTACCTGCTTTGGTTCGAACTTTACTAGTTTTTTGTCTCCGTGTCTTTCTTGCGTGGTAGTCTACCGACAACCTGTTATAGATTTTTGTCTTAAGTTGTTAATTGCTCTGGTATTTTCCTCAAGTTCGAGGTAGGGTCCTCCTTTTAAATTTATGTCTATAATGTTTGGCATTTCAAGTTTGAGGCTGCATCATCATATTTTGCTTATGTTACTACATACTCTGTTACAGTATTTAAGCACTTATATTACTATGACTATGCCATTCTAGCTACTTTTTTATATAGTTTAAGGGATCCTTTAAAACCCTATCAGTATTATAAAGTACCTTATTTATAAAAAAAAATTACTAGATTAGTTGAAACCATTGTTAAAAAGAAAAATAAGTCAATGCATTAATCTAAATATCTATTATTTAAAGATAAATAACACAATACTTCATAATTGATCAGATTTTTAGGATTATTATCAAATATTATCATTATAAGAGCTACGAATAAGTGCAATCTAGGAGTGAGCCTTGTCTTTTTTTGTTTTAGATATTTAGGAAATAATAGGGAATGTGTGTTGTGAGTGAGAGTAGATAGTAGGTGCAAAAAAGAAAAAAGCCTCATATTTTCTTGCTCCACATATTTGGGAAATACCAAATATAAATAATCACTATGAGGAAAAGCTAGGTAGCATGGTAGTAAAGTTATTTTGTAAGTACTAACTAGTAATAAGGATAACATAGATAAACGTATAGATGCCCTAGTTGAAGATAAGGAAAAGTAAACTATGGAAAACATTATATTAGTAGTAGATGTTATACTAGAAGTGAATATCATGGATAAGATGATCTCAAGCATGCCATAACAATTCTTAAAAACCATAGGGTTAGTATTCAAGTTTTATGAATATTGGTATGGTTTTTCAAAGATCTAAGATTGGATCAAATGGAAGTGGGGATTGAATTCAAATTACTCCATAGCTTTTATTTTGAAAGAGTTTTTCTCATCATCCATGGTTTAGTGGAGAGATGCATTATTTATATGATCGTGGAGAGAGAATTTTTCTATGGAGATAAAAAATATTAGAAGGATTTCAAGGATTGTTATCAATGAGGTAAGAAGGTATAGTGGATCCTCTAACCCACAATCAGAGTTGCCTCTATACCTTGAAATTGAATGCTACATTGATCATTCAATGCCTATTATATCAATATCTTATAGACATGAATAAACTACTTCAATACAATGCTACATTGATCATTCAATGCCTATTGTATCAATATCTCATAGACATAGATAAATTACTTCAATACAATGCTACATTGACCACTAAATTTTCTATGACAAGTATTGAATTATTGTTGCTTACTGAGCATAGATAAAGCTCATTCAATAGGTTACATATTCTCACCAAAGGTTTTTATTCTTTATAAAAAGCATTGTGTTTGTTGTCACTCTTCACACTCTAGCCCTTATCAATATGTCAAGTTAATGTTGGCTCTCTCTCATTACAAATTCAAAATTTGAGTGCATGCTTATTGAATATTTAAATATTAAGAGCACATAACATCAAAGCTTTATCCTTATTGATTTGGAAGTCAATAAGACCCTCTTTGGTTTTCATGCCCCATAAATAAAATTGTTGATGATACTAATGGAGCGTAAAATAACTTGAGGTTCTAGGAACATCACAAAGTGATAATTTTAGAATTATAAAATTCCATAGATCAATTTATGAATAAGAATGTTTTGAAGAATATTGAAAGTACTCTAAGGAAATTCATCCAAGAGGGATCAACTACTAAGTGACAAAGGTATAATATATATCCAAATATGCATTGCCATAAAAATTTTGAAGTCTTTTCCACAATACACTATGATTAAATGATATAAGAGAACAAAATAATTGAGTTGATTATAAAAAACATGATGGTATAATAATGTGGGAGCATATTCTAGGTAGGAGCAATAGACAAAAATGGTTTGGGAAATCGTTCAAGCAACTATCTATGTGACAAACTAGTCAAATACACACTAGTTGAAATAAACTAAACTCACTTATAGGATTGACAAATAAGAAAGATGGTTCAATAGGGGTAAAATATTTTTATTTTTAATATTTATTTCGAATCCATTAGTAATCAGTACATAGCATTGAATTCTTCTTTTGGGATTATGACCATTGCAATTGACCTTCCAAAAGGACGAGACTAGCCAGATCCTATAAAAGGTGTCTTTAGTGATTCTATCCTTCTCACCCTTGGGCTCATCATGAGAACTTAGAACCATGACTTGGGGTTATCCTCTAGGGCCCATAACACCTAGAGGGTGGACGCATAACTCCCCTCCCTTACATGTGGAATCTTGAGTTAGTTTTACTCATCTATTCCAAAATAACATGTAAGGGTGTTTAGCATAAATGCTATGGTGCTTAATTGGTGATCATGTATCTAGATTAATATCTAGCACCATGGGCAATTAAGGTCATGCCATTCACCTAGCACTAATCATGGTCTTCTTGAAAAAATTGCAAATAATGTGGTGGTTTATCCCATACCAAACCATTGTGGAATATTATCTTGGAGTCATAGTTCTCCTACCAAGATCCACTAACCATGGATTCTTACACCAAGATCCACTAACCGTGGAATCTTATCATGGTTCTCCCACCAAGATTCTCTATTTGACAACGTCATACAAGAGCTATCGCTGCACTACTTGTACAATAACCTAGATGGACGTCCTATACTGCCCATCCATAGTGGCCATTATCAAAGATCTATTAATTACATACACATAAATAATTGATATTGGATGAATTTTATTTACTCATCCTCTCCGATGTTGTAGATAAAAGTAAACTCAAGGTTATGGTATCATCCTTCTTAAGGGTTTAACCAATAAATGGTGTTTTCTTCTGATTATTTTCTCTAATTTTTTTTAAGTAAGAATCATAGGTTGATCATGAAAGACCCTTTTATTGATTACTAAAGATAAATTCATCCATTTAAATAAATCCTAAAAATAAACCAATAATTCAATGATTTAAAATAAAATAAATAATTTAATCTTCTAACTCAAATAAGAATCTTCCCTTAAATAATTTCTCTATAAATAAACTAACTAATTAAAATAAGTTGCTTCTATTAAAAACCTTTAAAAGAAAGGTTAACTTAATAAGACTAGTCATTTTCAATGAAGGTAATATTAAAACTATTTATTTTCAAAAGAAATAAGATTAATTATTTTTCAATGAAAATAAAACTATGAAAAGTAACAAGAATAATTTTTTAAATAAATATTAAAGTTAATTATTTTAAAAGAAGACTAATTTATTTATCCCATATTATATCATGTAGGTTCAATCAATCTACCCATACTATTATCAATTAAGGTAATGTTAAAAATATATTTATTTAAACTCATAGGCACATTTTGAAAAGATCTGGTATAACTACATTGACTTTAATTTTTTCCAGGGAGCGAATATAAAAATGCTTCATATCATTTAAGAATGCATCTTTTCATGTTTATTTACTTTTTGAAATAAGAGCTATTGGGTAATAACTATTATAGGCCTAGATTACCACAACTAACATTAGGAAGGAATGTTATAAAGAAGACAAGTTAAAAATGACAAACTTTCTTTCTCTTCAAGAAATAATTTCCAAATAATAGTTATATAATAGCCTCAAGCTAGTCTTTTCCATATCCACAATTTGCTTGTAAAAAGTTTTAAACCTTTTATTTCTAAGAGTTTCTCTCCTTTCATTAAAAGTATTTATACGGAAATTCAATATCTTATTAAAAATATTTATACGGAAATTCAATATCTTAAAAAGTGGAAAAGAGAAACTCTTTTAACCCTAATGAAAAAGAGTGATATTAAAACACAATACTATCCGAATGTGAGAAATATACATATTCTTTAAGCTTTTATAATCTAGGTGGGTAAAGCAGATTATAACAATGCTTCTTAAATATTTTATTAGTTGATTTCAATAATCATGTTAATAAATAAACCTTTGAATATTAATATCTAAAAGTAAAAACATTAATTCAATCCAGAAATAAACGTTTGAATATTTTTATCTAGAAATCATTATAAAATAACTTGATGGAGGGTACAATTAAACACACCTATTATTTTTGAATATTCAGAAAAATATTATTTATGGAGAGTTCAAACAGTACCCAAATAGATGTTCGTTAATGCTGAATATATCTAAATGAAAGTTCATTCAAAGAAAAAAGAAGGGCTCATCATTGGCTAATACATATCTAAAAGGACTGATTTCAATTAATCGTTTTGAAACTTGCATTACAAAAAAGGCTATTAAGAAAGAGATGAGCATTTACCGCTATTCTATATTACTTTAAAACTTACGTGGTTTGTTTAAAGAAGGGAATGACTTTTCCTTTTCATAAAGGATAATATTTTCTTAATCAACAGAGCTAGGCAACTGGCAACTTATTTAGTTGATGCCCATTATTTCCAAAACAAGCTAACAATTCTATATTTTCAGACATAAACTAAAGGTGCACATTTAAAATAAAAAGAGCGTTTATATAAAATCTTAATTTACACTTAGCCACAGAAAAGAAATTGAGATCAAAACATTATCTACTTCTCAAGCATTCGGATGGAGGTTCTTCAGGATCAAAGCGGCCCGATTGGAAATCGAAATTCCAAAGATGGATGCATTCATAATGCAAGTGAGATTTGTTTAGCTTAATAGATGACGTTTGGGTATTTTGGTTTACCAGTAGTTTTTTGCTTGATAAAAAGGTTGTACTCGGGTTCCTACCTTTAAAAAATTATATATCTCTTCCTTAGAGTTTGAGAGTTTACAAATAAATACACTTTTCATATCAATTAATTAAGATGCTATAAATAAAAACCTACATCATTTTACATAAAATGTCTAAATTCTTGATTTTCATTTTCTAGATATTTTCAAATCCTTGTATGAATATAATTACTCTAAAATTTAGCAATATCCAAGTAAATATATATATATATATATATATATATATATATATATATATATATATATATATATAAAACAAAAACGAGAAACAAACTAGGCCATGGACATAAACCATTTTCTCATTTACCATTTTTACAACAACAACAGAGTGGATTAATTTATTTAGAAACTATATGTCAAGCTTCACAAATATTTACGAAGGAATAAGAATTGAATTAGAAGAGAGGACCATGATTTGATCTGTTATAAGGAGTATGTAATCATCACTTGTCTCCTTTTATTTTCCTTATTTCTCATCCTTCCTTTTCCATTTTTCCAGTTCTTCCCAATCAACCGGCCTTTTAACATTTTTCAATAGGAGGTTTCACATTTATAAATTCATAAAAAAAAGGCCAAATCTCTCACCTCGTTACTTGCCAAATGTAAATGTAGAAGGACGTAAGGTTGCCCTACTAAGTCATATAAAAATTAAAGTATTTACTTTAATTCTTTGTTAGTTATTTACCATTTAAATTATTTATTTATATTAAATTCAAATAGATTTTTATATTATTTATTTATATTAAATTCAGATAATTAAGGTTATTTAATAATTAAAGTTAAATAGGAAATTTTACATTAGCAACTATAATGATACAAATGTATCTATAAGGGCTTCCATGTACCCTTGAGCCATTGATGGATGTTCTGCCTCTAAGGTTATTCTGCCCTTGTCATAGTGAATACACCACCGTAGGTGAAAGTTTTCATCCATCATCATTTCCCATTTTATTTCTTGTGGACTAATGCAGGAGCATCCAGTGGTGTAAGAGTGATCTTGCATCACTCGAAAAAAATTGTAATTGTTTAATTTTGTAAAACTATTAAAACTAATAAAACTAGTAAAACTAGTTTAACTTGTAGGAGATTTTTGAAGGTCTTAGAAGTTGAATTTGAGGATTTTCGGCTAGATGCGAGCCTTGGTGCGAAGAGCCAAGGATCGCCCCGCTTAGCTCGTTTGTTGTAATAGTCAAATGGGTCAACGAATGCGAAGTTACGACCTCGACAAGTTGCCCCCAAATTTCAAATTTGAAATATATGGTTTTAGGTAGGAAAAGGGGAAAACAGGGTATTTGAGGGAATTTTCAAAATTGTAAAAGGGCTTTTTTCTTTTGTATCCTCATTTCTGGCATGAAAGTAAGGAAAGGTTTGATTCTCTGAGTTGTTCAAAGGAGAAACACTTGTGTATCATTTTTTTGGTGTTGCTTGTGTAACGTGATCTCTACCGTGGCCCTGTACCTACAAAACAAAGACCATCAATAATACCATATCCATGAATGATAAAGCATAATAATAATAATAATAAAAGAGATGCTCAATATATGCAAATAGCAACATCATGAAATATGTTTTTGGGAGGGCCATGAAATTCTCCCCCTCTAGTTTTAAACATAGTCCCGTGTATTTTAAAATATATTTTTAAATAAAAAGATGAGGAAATTGTTCTTTCATGGAATCCACATCCTCCCATGTAGCATTCCTCTCTAAAAATTGGTCCCATTGGATCTTACATTGGTTTATATTTCTTTTTCTTAAGTGTTTGGTACAATAAGCCAAAATTCAAACTGGGTAAACTTCAATGGCGAGGGGATCTACCATCTGCAAATTAGACACATTCCAGATATGTGATGGGTCAGCAACATATTTCCTTAGCAAGGATATGTGGAAGACACCATGGATCTTCGACAATTAGATAGAAGGACTAGTCTATAGGCTATTGGACTAATCTTTTCTATGATTTAAAAAGGTTTGAAAAATATAAGATCAAGTTTGGTTTATTTGATGGAGCTTTTGTTGGGTCTCACCTTAAGAAATACTTTGTCTCCCATAGAGAATTCTCTTGGTGATCTTTTCAAATCAGCATAGCTCTTTTGTCGATCCATGGATTCTTTGAGCCATTGGTAGATCACCCTTAACTGTTCCTCCATCTTCCTCATAGTATCCAATTCGATCACTACTCAATCCTCCAGATTGTCCTAAGATAGAGGAGTTTTGCATCATATCCCATACAGGGCCTCAAAAGGTGCCATCCCCAAGGAAGCATGATGGCTATTATTATAAGCAAATTCTACTAAGTAGAGATATTCCTCCCACTTAGTCTTATGGTCCATGCAATACATACATAGCATATCTTCAAGGACCTGATTAAATATTTCTATTTGGCCATCTATCTCTAGATGATATGCAAAACTAATATTTAATTTCATACCCAAGGCTCGATGTAAGGTTTACCAAAATTTTGAGGTAAATTTAGGATCTCTATCTAAAATTATGACTTCAGGGAATCCATGCAGTCACACAATCTCCCTAGAAAATTTGCTAGCTATGGTAGGTGCATCATCCTTGATATTTCCTAGAATAAAGTGAGCTACCTTGGTCAATTTATCAACCACAACTAGAATTGCATCATGTTGAAACTTGGTCTTGGGTAGTCCTACAATGAAATCCATTGAGATGACTTACCATTTATATTTTGGAATATCATGAGGGTAAAGTTTTCCTGTTAGGTGTAGATGTTTAACTTTTACTTTTTGGCACTCAAGACATCTAGCCATAAAATTATTGATATCTCATTTCATTCCTGGCCAATAAAAAATTTTCCTCATGTTTTCCCTCATTTTAGCCCCTCCAAGATGTGTAGAATAAGGAGTGCAATGGGCTTCTTATAAAATAAGATTTCTTAACCCTCATATTTTAAGAATAACAAGCCTATCTTGGAAGAACAACATACCATCCTTAATAATGAAGCATGTCCTTTTTGGGTTCTAGCTCAACCCATGTTTGACATTTATTGCAATAGCTATCACCCTATTGCTATTTTTTGAACTTATCAAACAAATCTATATGACATCTAGACATAGTGACTATGTGTTTTTTTGACTTAAGGCACCCACTATATTATTCTCTTTCCCCTTAATGTACTCAATTCCAAAGTTATACTCGGCTAGGAATTCCATCCACCAATGTCTTGCATTTAAAACTAGTTGAGTGAAAATATATTTCAAACTCTGATGATCTATTTTTAATTCAAAGGGTTTTCCCAACAAATAATATCTCCAAATTTTAAGTGCATGAACCACAACTACTAACTCCAAATCATGAGTAGCATAGTTGAGCTCATGCTTTTTAAGCTTTCGAGACTTGTAGGCTATGATTGCTTCATTTTGAGTTAGAATCCCACCCAAACCTTTAGTAGAGGCATCAATGTAGACTATGAACTCTTTTGAGGGGTTATGTATTTTCAAAGTTAGGGTGGTTGTCAATATTTCCTTAAGTATTTTAAAGGCTTTTTCACATTGTTCTATCCATTTAAATACTTTTCCTTTTCTTTACAAATTAGTAATTGGATAGGCAATTTTTGAGAAGTTCTTCACAAAACATCTATAATATCCTGCCATTCCCATAAAATTGTGTATTTTTAACACATTGGTGGGTGCAGGCCAATTTATTATTGCTTCAATTTTCTTAGGATCAATGACAATTCCATCAACAGATATGACATGCCCTAAGTATTGGACTTGTGAGGTGTAAAATTCACATTTAGAAAGTTTTCCATATAGCTGATTCTTCCTTAGTATTTCTAACACAATTCTCATGTGCTGATCATGCTCTTCCTTAGTTTATGAGTAGATCAAGATATCATCCAAAAATATGAGCATAAAATGGTCTAGTTGTTCATGGAAGACACTGCTCATAAGATTCATAAATGTTGCTAGGGAATTTGTTAACCCAAAGGGTAAAACTGTGAATTCATAATGCCCATACCTTATCCTAAAAGTTGTTTTGTGAGTATCTTCTTCTCTGATTCTTAATTGGTGATAGCTGGATCTAAGATCAATTTTTGAGAAGATAGTAGCTCCTTTTAGCTGATCAAATAGATCATCAATTCTAGGCAAGGAGTATCTATTCTTGATAGTTACCTTATTGAGCATTCTATAATCAATACATAACCTTAAGGATCCATACTTTTTCATGAATAACACGAGGGCTCCCCAAGGTGATACACTTGGTTTAATTAAACCTTTTTCAAGAAAATATTGAAGCTGCACTTTTAATTCTTGTAGCTCAATCGGAGTCATCCGATAGGGTGATCTAGCAATAGGTTCAGCTCCAAGTATGAGTTTGATAGAAAAATAAAACTCTCATTGTGGGGGAAGTCTAGGTAAGTCTTCAAGAAAAACATCCTTAAACTCTTCCAACACAGGAATTTTTTGGTAAAGTTCCATATTAGCTTCATTCTCTTCATGTTTATTTATTTTGACTACATAAACTACCCCATATCTTTTAATTGATTTCTTAAGTTGTAATGCAAATAGTATATGTGGTTGAAAAGTACCCCGATCACAGTGGATTTTTATCCTCTGATTAGGTTCTTCAGTGAAATCTACCCACCTTTCTTGGAAGCCAATAAGAGCTTTATGGGCTTTTAGCCAATCTATTCCTATGATAATATCAAATTAATGTAAGGGGACTATATACAGATGCCAACTAGGTAGAGATATGTAGGCATCAAATATACATTGGTTGATGGAAAAGGTTTATCTTGACCCATACTATACCTTCCACCCATTTGCCAAAAATCTTGATCTTACAGGTATATCCCTAACTAAATCAGAAGAAATAAAACTATCTATTTACACTACTATCAACCAAAATATTTTCACCTTTCAAGGCATAGAGTTGGCTTGAATCTCCAGTTGTGACTTGTCCATCTAGACTTGTATTTTTAGTTGCCACATAAGGTTGATTTTTTGTTGCTTTTCTTTAGTCTATTATTAGAGGATATTTATTAGTATAATGTGGTTCTTCACAGATGAAGCAACCCATCCTTGGTGCTCGAGGATTTATTTCCTTATTTTTACCAATACCCGCTTCATAATCTAACCCACTTATTTTTTGAAGGGATATTTTTAGATTATCTTTATTTTGATTTTTTTTGCTTGCAGATCTTATTCTCAAATTTCCCTTGGTCTTCTTTCCTCTAGGTTTTTGTTCAATATTTGCTTCCATTATCTTTTGTTTTTGCTCCATTTTCTCTGATAGTAGCTTAATTATAGATATAAGTTGCTCCATTTAGCCCTAGAACAATTTAACTATGGATGCGAGCTCATCCATTTTTTTCTGAATACAAAAAAGCTATGTCAATTTTAGTGATCATGGGTTGTTGAAGGTGTATGGTTTAGAGTTCATAGAAGTTCTTCGGACCCTATGACCTAAGTATCTTACATCCTAGACTTTGATACCAACTATGACAACCCGATCAAATACACACTGGTTGTAACAAACTAAAATCACTTATAGGCTTGACAAATAAGGGAGATGCTTTAACAAAGGTATTTTTTTGTTATTAATATTTATTTTACACCCATTAGTAATCAGTACATAGCATTGAATTCCATGTTTAGAATTATGATCGCTACAGTCAACCTCCCAAGTGGATGAGACTAACCAAATCTCGTAAAATATGCCTTTAGTGATTCTATACTTCTCACCCTTGGGCTCACTTCCACCTCACCTCCTTATAGAATTTTACCTCACCTACCTTACCCATGTGGATCCTATGTGGCATCCCACTCACCCAACCCCAAAAACTCTTTAAATATCCTTGGCCATGGCCAAGGAAGAGGAGCCCATTTTGAGCTAGGATTATGCTGCCAAAATCCTTCCACACAGTTGCCTAAACCTACTTGATACCCATATGTAGCTTCTAATCCCATCACTACACTACCTTGATCCTGTTTCACACACTAACAAGCTTTCAAACCTGTTATTTTATAACTTACAAGTACAATATCGAGACTGCTTCCCTTGAGATGGTCTCACACTATTTTATTTCTTCCCTAGAGATGGTATCACATCTGTCACAAAAAAACACCAACAACAAAGGTTTAGTGATAATTTCACACAACAACAAGTATATTCTCCATGTTTTCTACATTTTGTTTCCAATAGCAGTAGTTATCTTTTTTTTTATTGTGGTTTTTATCTTATATGGACTAAGTCCCAACTTAGGTGGGTCCATTTAGCTATTAATACCTTTCTTGTTGGTTGTGTACAGGTTTTTCACCTTTTTACAGTAGCCCTCAGAAGATACTACACCCTCATACATACCCTCACAATATTATCTTGATCACAACTTTTGTGGGAGAGAAGCACAAATACCATATTAGTTGTAAAAGTCCTCTTAGGCTAATTTATAATTGTAAAAGATAAAGATATTTTTTTGTATCATAAAATGACACACATTTGTAATAAAATTTTATTATATAATGCACTCTTTATATTTATATATCAGTTGTATATGGTGGCTTCTCATATCTACAAAATGGTGGCTTCTCATCCTCCCATAACCCTATCGACTCTTTGTTGCCCTCTCCCCACTCTGAATTAGCCCATGATTTTGGTCAACCACATGAATTACCTTTCAATTATTGATGCCATTTCTCCTTTGGGTCCTATATCTACCCATACTAATTTTGTGTCTGGGGGACTTGAAACTTCTGTTAATTTTGAATCTCTCACTCTCGACCTTGAGGAGGATGAAGATGCAAAATCAAAACCAATTTCCATATCTTCTAACTCTCGTCTGCCTCCACACCCTCCTCCATCTAAGTCGGCACAAATTTCCCTCACTCTTGATCCTCAATCCCCAAAAACTTCATAGACAACTCTTTACAAGATGCCCTTATCCATCTCCTTTCCCCAAACATTTTAGATGACAAGCAAATACCTCACCCATCCAAAATATCTCCAAATCATCTCAAGAAAACTTACCTTACTTTACCTTGTAATCCATCCAAACCTCACCATTATCCTTCCCCTCATGAGATGGATTGTTCTTCGGGGCACTCACCTTCTAGACCAACCCATAAAACCCCTCCAACTTGATCATCCATATGTTTTAAAAAAAACCATGTGCAAATCCTCACACCAATCCTCCTCATATCTTCCCCTACTTCTTCCAATGCCTTGTCTACCACCACTTCTTCCAACACCTGCTCGCCCACCACTTCTTCCAATACCCTGTATACCACCTCTTCTTCCAATGCCCTCTCTACCACCTCTTCTTCCAACACCTCTTTGCCACCACTTATTTCAAAACTCTCTCTACCACCTCTTCTTCCAACACCCTCTCTACCACCCCTCCTTCCAACTTCCTATTCACTATCCCATACCCATAACATGGCCTAATGCTCACAACTCTACCATTCATCCTATCTCTTTCCTCCATCTCTTCCATATTCTTGTCCTTATCCTCATAAACTTGCTCATAATCTAATTTCCCCTCTATTCAATCTACTAAGTCACAAAGTCATATCTTCGACACCCCTGCAATTCATTATCTATGATATATTCCTTCACTTCACTCCCTTCCAATTGACCTCATCCACCTTATACACCTCGCTCATCTCACTCAAGTGCCACTTTATCCCTATACATCCATCATCAACTACATTATTTATCCTATTTTTCTTAATTATACCCTTCCCACTCCTTCAGATAGATTAGGAATTCATTCCTCATTCACCACAAATTTTGACTAGGGGAGTTCACACTCTAATACATTTTCTTTCCATCTTCCCCTTGGTTTGGTGAAGCATCATGTCTTCCTTTTTTTTCTCTTGTACTCAACATCATAATTCCATTTGATGACTTGAATATATAAATATTATCCACTTACATGCCTTTTATGCCTAATATAATATATCTACTACAATCCTTGTACATACACTTTCTTCCTATCTACTAACAATATATAGATCCCTATTTATACATTTTGCCACCCTCTCTTTGTTCCTACATATTCCTATTGTTACCTTTTTCATTCGCTCCCTTTGGGCTATGCACTTTTCACATTGCCCCCTTGGGCATCCTTTTTGTTTGAATACTTCTCTTACAATCATTATGACTCTATTCTTTGTATTCCCCCTTCTACACCATAACCTTTTGTCTATTATGGAAGGTGCTTGCCTCATTAACCATTGATATTTTGTTTCTTATGCAAGGGTATATGAGTGTCTTCCACAATCTATTTCTTCTTGCATCCCTTTCCTTCTTATCCCTTTATCTGTATCCCAAGGATATTTTTATCATTAAACCATACATATTATCCTCCTCAAGTGCACATATATCCCATTCAAAGCCATGGTGATTTGGAGCATCCCTTTGTGACCTATCAAGGCATCCTAGAATCCACAATTTACAAACATAATTAATATTATTTTTGTCTAGGCAAGGATGACATCATGATTTCCCTTTAGTGGTCCAAAACCTAAGGGTTCATGCTCTAAAAAAAAGAAACAAAAATAATTATGATGATATAACCTAAATTCTTAGGCATATTATATGACTCCATCGGGGCTATAGATGCATGGCTAGTAGTGGAATGACATCGATGGATCATGTGCTATCTCCATTAGGGCTATATATTCCTGACTGGTAGTGGAGTATACCTTCACGATGAGCTTACCTTTCTCATTAGGGCTATGACTGGTTATGTACAAACCTATTAACAATCAGGTTAATGAATGCACTATAGATATAGTGGTTTTAGGACATTTTGATATGTCCCAAGGGACCTCTAATCCTAATGGTCTTGCATGGGCACTTCACTACTTGAGAGGAGCACTAGGGTGTTTGAGTCTCGTGAAATATCCTTCATACTATCCTCTCTCCTTTTATTCCATTCCCCTCTCCCTTTTTCCCCATGGACATTATACCCTTGTGTATTTAAGGAAAGATTTTTGCTTAATGCGGTGAGTGTTTTCCATTACCCTCATAATCATTATTATCTAATATTCATCATTAATCCACTTTTCTTAATTATATATTCTCCTCATTGATATCCATCGTATACTTACATGCATTATTAATCATCCATAAATTATTTATCTATTCTACCCTTGGTCTTGATCCCTCCTCAGACCAAACTACGTAGCTCTGTACACTCTCTCCTCAAGTGATCTCGATTCTCACTCTTCTGAATATGCTTTACCTGTAACCTCCCCACTTGGCATAGAAGCCCATCCTACTCCACTATAATCCTAAATGTCTCTCACCCCCATAATATAGCATCACTACTAGCTCATTACACTCAGCATGCAGCCTATCTCGCTCTCATCCATAGCCTTGAGCTATTACACCATCCTTAATATTTCAACCTCCCACTCTAGGTAATGCACCTCTCGTTGTTTCCTACTACATTGACTCCAACTCTATTCTATTGCTCTTCATTTCATCAACTACCCTAACCACACTCAATGCACCATGATACTTTTTAGACTTGGTAGTATCTCCACATTGCACTATTTTTATCTTGCCTTCTTGAGCATTAAATTTTTTTACACATTGCCCCCTTAGGCACCCTTTCACACTTTTCCTCCTTGGGTACCCTTTTACACTTGCCTCCTTGGGTAATGTTTTTACACATTGTCTCCTTAGGCATCTCTTTTACACTTGCCTCCTTGGGCATGTACTTTTCACTAGCCTCCTTAGGCTACACACTTTTTTTTACTTTTTTATAGTGTAATTGTTGACTCTTCCTGTATGGGTCTGCTTTTCTTTCCATGGTTGCATTATCCTCCCTTACATACCCTTGAAAACCTCCTTCTACCCAGGAGTATGGATCTCACAACCTTCCCTCCCTTTTTTAACCTCCCCCATACCTTCCCCCTCCCTCCTCCCTCATCACCTATAGGAATGCGGTCCCTTAATAGACCATATATGACCAGACAATCTCTTGCTAGACTGTATTTGAGGATACAATCTTCCCTTGACACCCTTAACCTTTCCTTTTCCTACCCCACCCTTTCTAACTAATCACCCTAGCTCACCACCTTCCCTTACCATCCCTAATTCTATCAATTGGTTTGTCCTTGGCCTCATGACCTCACCTACACACTCACCACTTGAGGAGATAATCATCTCCCATAGGGATAATCATCTCACTGGGGCAATCAAGCAACAAAATTTTGACACAAGTTTTTGCACTATGTTGTTTTTACAAACAACACATTGCAAAAAGGGGCATTTGTAGACATCAAAAATTAGCATTTTTGATAACATAATAAATTATAAATTAATATACCCAAATATTCCTTTTGTCACCTTACAAAATTATAATTAATATCTAAATTCCCCCTAATTTCTTAATTTCCCTAACTCTTCTAATTCCATTCCATTTCCATTTAATTCTCCCTCGGTTCTCCTAAGGTTCCCTAAAAATATTTTTTTTCTTCTAAATTTCCCATTTTTTCTAAAATCCTTAATTCTTCAATTTCCTTAATCTTCCCCTAATTTTCTCCTACCTTGCTTAAGTCCTCTAATTCCCTCTTAGCTCTCCTAATCTCCTAATTTCCACCTAATCTCCCTCATTTATTTCCCCTTTCCTCTCAAAATTCTCCTAACCTTGCTTATTCACCTATTATCCTCATCTAACCCTAAATTAATCCCTAATCCCATCTAATGTAAAAATCCCAAATCAAATCCCTAGGAAGCCCCCTTTGGAATTCCCTCTCATTTAATTCCTAAATTCTCCTACACCCTCCCATACATCCCCATGCCATTTTAATATATTAAAAATTTCTCCCACATCTCCTAGTCAACCCACCTATTTAATCCATTTGTCCTCCATATCCTCCACCTTGCATTTTTGGCAATTTAAAATTATTCACATGTCACCCAAAGCACACATATTCCTATGCACATCCTCTCATGTCCCCTTTTTGGAATGTATAAATACCCCTCCCAAATATTTAGAAATCCTCCATATTAATGTTGCACCCCTCGTGTACTCCTCCTCTTGCCATAGAAAGAAATTAAAAAATAACCATAAATCAAAATCTGCATTTACACCACCTGTCCATAGGACAACCACATCACCATTTCTTGCAATTTTAAATTCATGCCATACTCCCCCATGTTCCTTGGGAAACTAATTAAAAATTAGTTTCCCTTCCCCTAGGTTACCCTTTTCCAAAACAATTAAATGAATCCCCTCCACCTCATCTCCCTCTAAAATTTTCCCTCATCTACCTTACCCATGTGGAGCCTATGTGGCATCCCACTTGCCCATCCCCAAAAAATCTATAAATATCCTTGGCCATGGCCAAGGAAGAGAAGCCCATTTTGAGATAGGGTTATGCTACCAAAATCCTTCCACAAACTTGACTTAGCCTACTTGACCCTTGTCCATAGCCATTAACACTATCCCAAAACCTCCCACAACCCCATTAACACTTTTTCAAGCTCTCAGGTTTATTATTTTTTAGTTTATAGTTGCAGTCTCGAGACTACCTCCCCTGAGATGGTCTCACACCTCCTTACTATCTGCCTAGATATGATCTTGAATTTTACCTATTTCCCCTATCAAACCATAACTATTTCTCCTAAAACCTATACCATTGGATAGGGCTTGAAAAGAGCTTTCCAATGGTATATTATATATCTAATTCTGACACCCTTTGACCCCTCAAAGTGCCAAAATAATACACATCCCAGAGACAGTATTGCCCTACCACCTCCCTTGAGACGGTTTCACACATACATACCACCTCTCCAGAGACGGTCTTGCCTCTAGCATAAAATAACACCTACGATAGAGTTTCAGCGATGGTTTTGACATGACAATAGGTATATTTTGGTGTTTTCTTACATTTCCTTTCATACAACAACAATTATATTTCATTTTACTATGATTTCATTTCATCTTGGATAAGGCCCAACCTAGGTGGACCTATTTTGTCTATTAAATCCTATTTGTTGGCTATGTGCAGGTATATCAGTCATCCACAATAGTGTTGGAAGATCTTACACTCACATACGTGCCTCCAACAATTTTTCCTGATCATAAACTGTTGTGGTAAGAAAGTATCACACCATCTTGATTGTAAAAGCCTTCTTAGACTAATTTATATTTGTATAAGATAGAGAGTTGTGTTGTATATTGTAAAATCATATATTTATAATAAGATTCATTGAATATCTTGTGCTCTTTGTCTTTGTATCTCTCTTGTTGATGGTGGCTTTCTCATCCCTACACATTCAATTTAAAATTTGATCATATAGTGATATAACCATACTATTAATTTGGTTTTCCGATGAGAAAATATCATACAATTAATAATTCAAATTGGAAATGTTGTTGTATGATAGGTGGACATAATCATACAAGGAGAAAATTTGGTATGTCATATAAATTAAGAGACCATATAAATCAGGGATCATTCGATTGAATGATTGCATCGTTGCAAAAGGAATGTGGTCGTATAGAGGGTATGACACTTTGGGAGATAAGAATCATACAAGGCTATAAAAATACACTTATATGAATAGAGAAAGATCATACAATGAGAAGTCAGTCATATGACAGAAAGAAGTATGAGATATCCTACTGTTTGGTGATTGCATCATTTTTTGGCATCATTGTATGATAACAAGGGCATTAATATAAAAATGGGGTTTGTAGTTTTTTGTATCAGATCTAGAAGATATTTAAAGCATGGCACATTCCAAGGGAATGGTGACACAATGGGGAAGCAAAAAACTGCTAGGCCCTTGAGCTGTGGATATAGCTAAGATGATGAGAGGAATCATCACTTGATTAGGTGGACTTGAAACTACCCATAGGAGGGGCGTTCAAATAGAATATGTAAATGATAGTGAAGACAAGGAAGTAGGCCAACCAAAAGTTCACAATGAAGGACAAGGGAAAAATATCAAAGAGAGATTAATTTAGGAAGTTTTTAGTATAGTCTGAAAGCCAAAGTAAAAAACCTTGTCATATAATGCAAGTTTAAACCCTGAAGAAATCATCAATTGGATTACAAAAATGGAGATATATTTTGAATTTAAATGAATAGAAGATCCCAAGAAGGTGAAGTTCACATGTACGAAGCTAAATGGGCATGCATCCTTGTGGTGGGATCATGTCCAAATAGAGAGGCAACAGAAAGGGAAGGATAAAATTTGAACTTGGGATAAGTTTATAATCAAATTGAAGTCTAATTTTTTTTCCATTGATTACCAAATAGGGTTGTTTAGAAGACTCCAAAACCTCAAGCAAAAGGAGTTGGGAGTGAAAGAGTATACATAGGAGTTCTATAAATTGACCATAAGGGTATGTCACATTGAATATGATGAGGAAAAGTTGCGAGATATATAAATGTACTAAGGTTGTCCATACAAGATGAAATTGGTTTGCTTTGAATTACGACCATTGAAGAGGAATATTAGTATATGCTCAAGGCATAAGAGAAGTTGTTTTGCAAGCAAAAAAATAATTCAAGAGGAAGAGGATGATCTTCTCAAGGAAGAGAACACTCAAATAATGGTGGAGGGAAACATTTCCAAGAAGGATAAATCAATACTTCTCAACGTGATTTCAATTAAAGTACTTGGAAAAAAGGTGAAGCATCAAGAGAACAAGGTAGATTTGGTAGAGGTAGAGGATGTGGTTTTGTTGGAAAGTATTATAGATGTGAAGAAGATGGAAATTGGGTATTTGAATACCCTAAAGTGAAATAAACTAGTGGGCATGGAAGGGAAGCCCGTAACCAAATTGGACAAGCAGATGAAAATAATATTACTTCACTGAAGAGCATGAAAGAACCAAAACAAGGATAATTCCTTATGAAAGAAAGGATATTGTTAAAACCTACAAAGAAGGTGCATGAAATTGAGCAAAGGAAGTGTTATAAGGTGATTGTGGACAATGAGAGTATGGATAACTGAGTGTCTATAGAGATGGTAGAGAAACTTGGATTGAAGAGGATGGAGCATCCAAACCCATACAAAGTGTCATGGTTGCAAAAGGGACATCAAATTTTGGTGATTGAACAATGTATTATAGACTTCCAAATTGGTTCTTACATGGATGAGATACTATGTGATGTTATACCTATGGATGATTATCATGTATTTTTGGGTAGACCATGACAGTTTGACAAAAAGGTAATAAATGATGGTAGGGATAACACCTACACAATTAAGAAGGATGAAAAGATGTACACATTAAGTCCATTGAAGGACAAATGGAAAGAAGTGGACATCAATCCTATGTTAAGAACCTCCTTTGTTCATCCACATAATTCATTAACAATTTATAGTAATATTAAATAAAACAACTGCAACAATAATTCTACATAATTAATATATGAAATTAATCCAAATCATTCAAATATTTTCAATTTATAATTCAACCCCTTAAGGTAGGGCAACAATATACAATGCTCATTATTAGAAAAAAGTCACTCCTTAAACATATCTCAATGTGATACATATGCAATATTCTTTCTTCTCCATGCCCCATCTATGAGTCTTTGCCCACATTTATAATGCCCAACTACTTACCACTCCTACTTATCCATACATGTGGGATAATTACATCTATTATAATATTATAATATTAAATACTTATCTTGGGTACCTAACATTCCATCCCCCTTACAAAATATTTTATCCTCAAAATATAAGAAGAGATTAAACAATATGATCTTCTATACCTTGTTGTGAACTAGTACCGATCTTGATCATCCATACATCCCAGTGAAACTATGATTAGTGGTGGTCTTTGTTGATGTTGATATACCCTTATACCATTTGAATTTTTGGAAGAAATACCTTGGTTCCATGTGTTGGAGGTATCTCTTTGATAACAATAAATATCACTCTTTTTCATATGTGCTTTCTTTTGGAACTTGAGTGTCCAATACTACTTTGTTAGCTCCATGCTTCTACTGCTTTACTTTGGTAATTCGAATGATGGGTTTATTTGTTCCTTGATGTTATTGCACCACTCTGAAAACTAAAGTTACTATGCTTTCTTTGCCAAACATTGTCATGGTTGGTATCCTTTTGATTCCATGTAGAACTATAATATTTTTACCTTAAGCCATACCTCCAAGATTGTTGTTGCTCTTGGTGGTGTGTATGGTGATATGTTGCAACTTTAAAAAGATGTTATACCTTCTTTGTCTCCACATTTTGCTCCTCAATTTTAAATTCTTCCACAATATGTTCTAATTTTGTTGACTCTTTAACATCTTGTTCCTCTATTTCATGCTTTGTTTTCATGGTCACATCTTTTGCTTTATCCTTGGATTGTATTTTTACTTCTTTCTTGATCTTTGCTACGGTCTCCTACTGATATTCCATTTCAAATTCTTTTGCTTCTCCAATAATAACTTCTTATTTTTCCCTGATTGCTACTCAAGTTGAGAAATATCTTATATTGTTATCTTCTTTTTTTTGTACCAAAATTTCTTTAACTTCTTTTGTACATTAATATTAACAGTACCTAATGAATGCAACTGAAGCTAACCAAGAGCAGTATCTGCATTGTCCATCTCAATAGCATAAATATATGAATGCAAAACATATTTATCTATGGTGAGCTTCAAATCCTCAAAAATTTGAACATTCTCACCCTCAAGCGATATGTCTTTGATTTTCTTTGCTTGAACTTGCAACCTCTTAGCCAAAGACATATTAATAAAATTATATTTATTTCTAGGATTAATGGAAATAATAATTTTTTTCTTCTGAATGTTTCCATGAACTTGCAAAATAGAATTTTTAACATTGAACAATATTTTTGACCACTATTTGGCCCTAACAAAAAAGGTGTAGTTTCCCTAGATTGCAAATTATTATGCTTTTCTTTTGATCCCAATTTTCTTAAAAATATAACTTCAAATTATTCCCATGTGTATCTATAATCATGAGCATGCACAAAGTTTGAAAAAAAAAGCTTCCCCTCTCAAGTAATTCCAAATATTCACTTTCCATTCTCTCAAAAAAATTTAAAGAAAATTTTTTCCACTTCATCAACCATTCCCTAGCATCATCATTCCTTCCAATGAATATTGGCAAATCCATGACCTCAAATCCAAAAATTTTAAAACTTGGATTTTTTTTTAATTCTTCAAGTATGCTCTATTCCTTTTTGTAAACAATTAATTTTACACTCCAAACTAGCAACTATTAATGGTCTATGGACTATATACTTCTAACAACTGATAACGAACTATTATAAGATCTTTTTTTTAGCACACAGATTAACAATTTTTAATGGCTTACATACTATGTACTTCTGACAACTAATAATTACATGCTCTACAAACTATTTTATTTTTGTGATTTTGACCAAACTACAAAATTCTCTCTCTATTTTGTTTTAAAAATTACCACACCTAGATTTCTACCAAACTACAAAACTTTTTTAAATTGTTACCAAAATAAAAACTTTTTTTAAATGAACTACCACTTTCAGACTATTACAAAACTATGGGATTTTTTGAACTATTACCAACTTGTAGACCCTTTTTTACCTTTTACAAAATTGTAGACTGCATATTTCAGCACTGCTACAAAATCACGATTTTTATTCTCTAGACTACTACAAAATTACAAGTTGCTAGTCTACATATTTTCCCTTCAAACTCTCTGGTAGATTGTAAATAGTCTACTTTATTGAAGCTATGGAACTATTTTTGACTATGGAAACTCTGTAAAGACTCTTGTTGAAGCTATTGTTGATGGCTATACAATTCTTTTTTGGAAGTCATGGAAATGAACTAGGTTCCATATTTTGGCTTCCTAGTGGCTTAAGGAAAATCTCACCAACCATAAAGGTTGTCTAAGCGAGTATCGCTCTTTTATCATCAACAATATTTCCTTAGGAATTAATTGACGAGAAACCAACCATGGATTTACCTCTAAATGATAACTCTTTGTATACTCTCATAGGGTAAAATACTATTAACAAGATGTGGGGTCATTGATCCTTTTCATTGGTGACACACTCAAACTAGTTACTCTAGGGTTCTTAGGGTACTCAAAATAAGTTTTAGGAAAAATATTAGCCAAAGTACTTCCCCAATTAAGCAGTCGAGACTTACTCCCAATCCTACAAGAGGTTATTAGCCTAATGCATGTGCTTAATGAGCATCGAAACTTCTACAATTAAACTTGGCCCTAGAGTGTCCTCTAGTACTAAAGCTTTTGTAGTGAAACAAGACCCTGGAAACACTCTGATATCACTTGTTATGAACCTCCTTGCTCATCCATAAAAAATATTAATAATTCATAAAATATTAAATAAATAATTGTAATGAATAATCTCACAATGCAATTTATGAAATTAATGGAAATTACTCGAATGATTTCAACTTATAGTTCAAAATCTTAAGGTAAAGCAACATCGTACAATGCTTCCCATTGGAAGAAGACTACTCCTTAACATATTTCATTGTGAGACATACTATATTTTTCTTCTCCATGCCCCCTCTATGAGTCTATACCCACATTTATAATGCCCAACTACTTACCACTTCCACTTTGTTGGAATATATTACATTACTTGTGAAGAACACAAGCTTATACTGAGAGGGGGGTGAACAGTATAAGACCTCTTTTTACTTTTTCCTTTATACTTCAAAATAGTAAAGCAATATACCCAAAGCAATATCAAAGCAATGCACAAAATCATCCACAAAGTGACACCAATTTTAACGTGGTTCACCCAGAATGCTGGGCTACGTCCACAAAACTTTTCTCTAAAAGTTATCTCAAAGTTCTTTGGGAAACCTTCCCAATTACAATGTTTATGAGCCTCGGCTCAAAGGAGATACCTTCCCCCAATCTGAATTTATGAGCCTCTGCTCAAAGGAGATACCTTCCCCCAATCTGAATTTATGAGCCTCTGCCCAAAGGAGAAACCTTCCCCCAATCTGAATTTATGAGCCTCTGCTCAAAGGAGATACCTTCCCCTCTGCTCTGGATATGATCCCTCAGAAGATCAAGCTGTCTCTACCTCTTGCCGGCATGTGGAACTCCTTTCCACCGAAGACCTCCTGTCCTCAATGCTTAGCCTAAGAGACCTCTGCCTTCTATGATCACGTCCACAGCGGCTCGACAACCTGTACCAAACACGGTCGGTCGGTCTAGTACAAGTCTTCCTCTGTCTGTCGAATCTGTCCAACTCTTGAACAAATCAATCCTCTATCCACAAGCCTTCTCAAAGACTTGCCAAATCTGTCCTCGGGTTCTCTGATAGAACCAATGTACCTCTGTCCTCAAGTTCTCCGATAGAACTATCAATCTCAGCTCACAAGTCCTCTGCTAGGACCTGTCCAAATCTGCTCACAAGTCCCCACCGAAACCTGTCCAAAACCTGCTCACAAGTCCCCAACGGAACCTGTTCAAAACAGCTCACAAGTTCACCAAGAAAAAACTTGCTTAGCATGAACCCACAAAGAGAATTGTTAGAGACCCAATGTGATTCATCAACCTCATAGAAGCATAAAGAGAATTGTTAGAGACTCAATATGTTCTATACTTAACTCCCAATCTCAATCTCAAATCTCATAGAAACATAAAGAGAATTGTTAGAGACTCAATATGTTCTATATTTAACTCTCAATATCAATCTTCAACTCAATCTCAAATCTCATAGAAACATAAAGAGAATTGTTAGAGACTCAATATGATCTATACTTAACTCCCAATATCAATCTCAACTCAATCTCAATCTCAAAAGAATAAGATAGATGTAGTATGCTTTTCTCAAGAACATGAAACACAACCCAACAATTGCCAAACATGCAATATCTCATATAACAATGCTACTCATGTTCTTTCCACAACCAATATCTTTTCTCAACCAATTAGGGCTTTAACAACAATGCTTATAGACAAGGTTTAACCAACATCATTCAACTCAACATTAACCTTGAAGCATTCAACCAATCATCACAAGAAAAGGAAACAAGTAGAAATCCTTTTCCCTCCAAAGATATTTGAACAAAATAACCACCAACACAATATCACCAAATGCAAAGAATAACTTGCTCAAATCAACTCAATGGAGTAAGCCCAATATCATGAATCAAGTAAAGCAATAACTTGATCAAACAACCTCTATGGAAGCAACTCAACCATCAAACTCAAAACAGCCAACCAAGGGTTCCACCAACTCAATGCAAGTAGCTTGACTCACAAATACAAACCCTAGTGCACAAAGCTTCCACTATCTCAAACCAGAAATTATGCATTCATCAAAAAACTCTCCTTAAGGATAACAATGCATAAGTAGTCTTCAACAAACCAGAAAATAGGATTTACACCCAATCAAAGAAAACCTAGTTGAAAACCTTTTCACTCCAACCTTATTTCGAAAAACATACACCAATCATACTCATAAGAAGAATGTGCCCATACCTTATTGGAGTAGAAGAAACTTGACCCTTAAAGCTGTCACCACACACAACCCTCAAACTTCCAACCAAGTTAGGGTTAGAACCAAGATAAATGAGCATATAAAAACTTTCCTTAGTACACCTTTTAGCTTCTCTTCTTTTGAAAACAACCACCAAAGAAGTCAAAAACACAACAACCAAAACTTACACCTTATATCTCCATTTTAAACTTTAGCATAGCAAAAGACTAATCTCAAAAATACAACCAAAGAAATATCCCCTTATTTCTCCTATGTCTTTTAAACAATGCTAAACAATGCCAAAAATTATATCAAGAAATTAATCACACCTTAGAATGGCTGCCCTTGAAGAATCCAAAAATCGTGGAATGGCTGCCCTTGACGAATCCGAAAATCGTGGAATGGCTGCCTTTGACGAATCCGAAAAATGTGGCACAAAATACGTTTTAACAAAAACGTGACTTAATCCATGCACAGCTCCCTCCACGGGAATCGAAACGCAGACCTCCGCCTACGCAAAGCCCAAACGCAGCCTATGCTGCCACTAGCCCACAAGGGGCTAACGAAGTCTAAGACAGACTTCCTACCACTTCAACGAACAAGCACTTCGTAAGTTTTTCAAACGCGAGCTCTCTTCTTCCGCGGCGTCAACAGAGCATCGATCGCAGCCAAAAATTAATGCATTCAAAATTCTCAAGAGGAGTTAAACCTTAGGATCCTTCCCATATTTATAGTCCAATCGTGGACTTTAGAACACGTCGGCGGCAGAGAAACGTAATTTCGAATTTAATCGAAATTGCTTTCTAAAGGGTTTAAAAACCCTTAATTAATTTTAATAAATTAAGAATAAAAAAGGTTTAAAAACCTTTAAATATTTTTAATAAATTAAAAATAATTTCTCCCTTAATTAATTAAATAATTAATTAATTAAAACCTTGAAGGGTTTTAAATAATAATTAAATAATAAAGAGAACCTCCATTGGTTTTAATAAAAACCATTTAACTTGGTTTTAATAAAAACCCTATCCAAAAACCTTATCCAATGGAATCTCTCCGGATTCTCTTAAGAATATTCTCTTGGAATCTTTCACCTTTGAAGCCAACACATCCTCTTAACATTAATGCCATTTCCTTTTGACATCAATGACAACTCATAGACAAGGAGCTAGGATCTCAAACCCAAAATTGCCAACAATCTCCCCCTTTGTCATTGATGGCAAACCATGCTTCTCAACAACAAAAAACTCAACATAAACAGCTCCCCCTGTCTTGAGGCTCTCCCCCTTACTCAAATCTCTCCCCCTTTGTCATCAATGGCAAAGGGTCACCTTTGGGGCTCGGGACTAAGAATGAGCCTCTTAGCTTAGTCCCTCCCCCACCTCCTGATGAGGTGATTAATTTTGGGGTGGGAGTAAAACTCCCATTAGGCACTGATCATCATCAGCGTCTATAACTTCCTTGTCGGGCCTTCTCTTGAACTCTTTGTCCATATTCCTATTCTTGTCATTGTTCTTGTTCTTGTTCTCATCCCTGTTCTTGTCCATGCCTTGATCCTTGGACATGATCATGCCACTGTTTCTGTTCCTGTATTCTGGAATTTCAGCTCTACACTGTCTAGCTATGTGACCTTTATTGTTGCACTTATAACAAGTAACAATGTTATTTCTCTGTGGTAAACCTGATCTTTGAATCCACCAGTTCTGACCAAACCTGTTTTGGCCAACCCTGTTCTGCGACCAAATCTATTCCTGTTATTTGCCTTGCAATAAAGTGCCTTGTGCCCAAACTGTTGACAAGAGTAGCAATACCCTTGAAAGTAACTAGCACTTCTAAAACTGTCATTTACCTTCTTCACTTGAGCCATGCAATGTGAAGCCATGTGACCAAACCTGTGACAAGCAAAACATCTGCCTTGAAACTTTCCTTTATTTGACCTCTTGGGTCTTGAAAACTTCTTCTTCTTCTCATTCTGAATTCTGTTTTCTATTTCTGTGCATCTATCATTCAAGGACTCATGATCTGAAATACTTTCCTCATCAGAACTCTCTTCCTTTTGGAGTCTCTTACTAGACTCTCCAACTTGTTCCTTGTGTGACTTAACAAAACCAAGGCCTATTTTATCTGTTGTCTTTCTTTGACCTTTGATGAGTGACTTAACCTTTTTGGAGCTATCTTGAAACCTGTAAAGCTTATCCTTGTACTCTTTAGTTTCCTCTTTCAAAGAAGCCATTTTCTGTTCTAACTCACTATACTCAAGAACCTTAGACTCTAACTCATCCTTGAGTTCTTGTGTCTTAGCTATAGAGAAATCAAGATTTTCAATAAGATCATCTCTCTCCATACAACATTCATCTAACTTATCCTTGAGTCTAGCATTCTTCTTTCTTTCCTTTTTCAAAGCACTAAGAGCACTAATAAGTTCACTCTCAAGATCCTTTATTTGATTTCCTTTTGAATCATCAAAGCCATTTTCAGATTTCTTATCACTAGAGGTGCTACCCTTTTCAAAAACCATACATGCATCTTCCTTATAGTTTTCTGAAGCATCCTCATACATACTAGAAACCAAATCATTATTTGTGCAATCATCCTCAAGGTGACCAAAATTTCCACATCTAAGACATTTCATGATAATGAATCTATGTTTCGGTTCTTCCTCTTTTTATGATATGAACAACATCTCATTTTCATTATCACTTGAAGAACTTTCACTATCACTACTAGAACACTTACTTGCTTTGTCTAGGTAGAAACTCTTCTTGTGCTTGTGAGAATACCTCTTTCCTTGATTGTTGTGCTCATATTTGTTTTTCCTGTGATGCTTGTACCTTTTAGAATCCTTGCTCTTAGAATCCTGTTTATCTTCATCACTTTCATTCTTGGAAACAGTACGATCAGTAGCATAATGACCAAACTTTCCACAATTGAAACATCTTACATTTTTCATACTTTTGTGCTTTCTAGAGAACTTGCCTTTCTTGTTGTAATATGCCTCTTCATCACTAGAAGACTCATCACTATCTTGAAGTTGTTTACCCTTGGATTCTTTTGTAGCCTTGAAAGTTGCCTCTTTCTTGACATCAACCTTCACTTGAGTTCTTAACTCAAATGCTGCAAGTATACTATGGAGCTCATCCTTTTTCAATTTATCCAAATCTTTAGCTTCCTCAATAGCAGAAATATTTTCACTAAATCTATTAGGAAGAGATCTTAAAATCTTATCACAAACATCATTTTCAGCAAGCTCAAGACCTAAGTCTTTCATGGAGTTAACAACCTCATCCATACGAAGCATGTAGTCACTAATATTTTCATCATCATTCATCTTGAGTTGTTCAAACATACCTTTGAAGTGTCTCAACTTGGCCTTTCGACATTTGTATCACCTGTATGAACCACCTTCAACTGTTTCCACATTTCACTAGCTGTCTTGCAGTGAATCACTTTGGTGAGATCGCACTTACGTAAGCCTTTCGGGATTGCATTCATTGCTTTTGAATTGCTGTGATGTAGGAGCCTTTCTTCTTTAGTATTAGGACCATGTACGGGAATAGTGTACTCATCTTCAATCACTTCCCATACCTCATTCCCAAGTGCCATTAGATGAACCTTCATCCTTGCACTCCAAAGACCAAAATCTGACCCATCAAGAATAGGTGTTGCATTGCCACTTGAATGATCCATTGTGTTCTTTACTAGCTTTTCCTTCAAGTTGTTAAACTTTTCGAAGGCACCCGCTCCGATACCAATTGAAGAACACAAGCTTATCTTTGAGAGGGGGGTGAACAGTATAAGACCTCTTTTTACTTTTTCCTTTATACTTCAAAATAGTAAAGCAATATACCCAAAGCAATATCAAAGCAATGCACAAAATCATCCACAAAGTGACACCAATTTTAACGTGGTTCACCCAGAATGGCTGGGCTACGTCCACAAAACTTTTCTCTAAAAGTTATCTCAAAGTTCTTTGGGAAACCTTCCCAATTACAATGTTTATGAGCCTCGGCTCAAAGGAGATACCTTCCCCCAATCTGAATTTATGAGCCTCTGCTCAAAGGAGATACCTTCCCCCAATCTGAATTTATGAGCCTCTGCCCAAAGGAGAAACCTTCCCCCAATCTAAATTTATGAGCCTCTGCTCAAAGGAGATACCTTCCCCTCTGCTCTGGATATGATCCCTCGGAAGATCAACTATCTCTACCTCTTGCCAGCATGTGGAACTCCTTTCCACCGAAGACCTCCTATCCTCAATGCTTAGCCTAAGAGACCTCTGCCTTCTATGATCACGTCCACAACGGCTCGACAACCTGTACCAAACACAGTCAGTCGGTCTAGTACAAGTCTTCCTCTATCTGTCAGATCTGTCCAACTCTTGAACAAATCAATCCTCTATCCACAAGCCTTCTCAAAGACTTGCCAAATCTATCCTCAGGTTCTCCGATAGAACCAATGTACCTCTGTCCTCAAGTTCTCCGATAGAACTATCAATCTCAGCTCACAAGTCCTCTGCTAGGACCTGTCCAAATCTGCTCACAAGTCCCCATCGAAACCTGTCCAAAACCTGCTCACAAGTCCCCAACGAAACCTGTCCAAAACAGCTCACAAGTTCACCAAGAAAAAACTTGCTTAGCATGAACCCACAAAGAGAATTGTTAGAGACCCAATGTGATTCATCAACCTCATAGAAGCATAAAGAGAATTGTTAGAGACTCAATATGTTCTATACTTAACTCCCAATCTCAATCTCAAATCTCATAGAAACATAAAGAGAATTGTTAGAGACTCAATATGTTCTATATTTAACTCTCAATATCAATCTTCAACTCAATCTCAAATCTCATAGAAACATAAAGAGAATTGTTAGAGACTCAATATGATCTATACTTGACTCCCAATATCAATCTCAACTCAATCTCAATCTCAAAAGAATAAGATAGATGTAGTATGCTTTTCTCAAGAACATGAAACACAACCCAACAATTGCCAAACATGCAATATCTCATATAACAATGCTACTCATGTTCTTTCCACAACCAATATCTTTTCTCAACCAATTAGGGCTTTAACAACAATGCTTATAGACAAGGTTTAACCAACATCATTCAACTCAACATTAACCTTGAAGCATTCAACCAATCATCACAAGAAAAGGAAACAAGTAGAAATCCTTTTCCCTCCAAAGATATTTGAACAAAACAACCACCAACACAATATCACCAAATGCAAAGAATAACTTGCTCAAATCAACTCAATGGAGTAAGCCCAATATCATGAATCAAGTAAAGCAATAACTTGATCAAACAACCTCTATGGAAGCAACTCAACCATCAAACTCAAAACAACCAACCAAGGGTTCCACCAACTCAATGCAAGTAGCTTGACTCACAAATACAAACCCTAGTGCACAAAGCTTCCACTATCTCAAACCAGAAATTATGCATTCATCAAAAAACTCTCCTTAAGGATAACAATGCATAAGTAGTCTTCAACAAACCAGAAAATAGGATTTACACCCAATCAAAGAAAACCTAGTTGAAAACCTTTTCACTCCAACCTTATTTCAGAAAACATACACCAATCATACTCATAAGAAGAATGTGCCCATACCTTATTGGAGTAGAAGAAACTTGACCCTTAAAGCTGTCACCACACACAACCCTCAAACTTCCAACCAAGTTAGGGTTAGAACCAAGATAAATGAGCATATAAAAACTTTCCTTAGTACACCTTTTAGCTTCTCTTCTTTTGAAAACAACCACCAAAGAAGTCAAAAACACAACAACCAAAACTTACACCTTATATCTCCATTTTAAACTTTAGCATAGCAAAAGACTAATCTCAAAAATACAACCAAAGAAATATCCCCTTATTTCTCCTATGTCTTTTAAACAATGCTAAACAATGCCAAAAATTATATCAAGAAATTAATCACACCTTAGAATGGCTGCCCTTGAAGAATCCAAAAATCGTGGAATGGCTGCCCTTGACGAATCCGAAAATCGTGGAATGGCTGCCTTTGATGAATCCGAAAAACGTGGCACAAAATACGTTTTAACAAAAACGTGACTTAATCCATGCACAGCTCCCTCCGCGGGAATCGAAATGCAGACCTCCGCCTACGCAAAGCCCAAATGCAGCCTATGCTTCCACTAGCCCACAAGGGGCTAACGAAGTCTAAGACAAACTTCCTACCACTTCAACGAACAAGCACTTCGTAAGTTTTTCAAACGCGAGCTCTCTTCTTCCGCGGCGTCAACAGAGCATCGATCGCAACCAAAAATTAATGCATTCAAAATTCTCAAGAGGAGTTAAACCTTAGGATCCTTCCCATATTTATAGTCCAATCGTGGACTTTAGAACACGTCGAGCGAGAGAAACGTAATTTCGAATTTAATCGAAATTGCTTTCTAAAGGGTTTAAAAACCCTTAATTAATTTTAATAAATTAAGAATAAAAAAGGTTTAAAAACCTTTAAATATTTTTAATAAATTAAAAATAATTTTCTCCCTTAATTAATTAAATAATTAATTAATTAAAACCTTGAAGGGTTTTAAATAATAATTAAATAATAAAGAGAACCTCCATTGGTTTTAATAAAAACCATTTAACTTGGTTTTAATAAAAACCCTATCCAAAAACCTTATCCAATGGAATCTCTCCGGATTCTCTTAAGAAGATTCTCTTGGAATCTTTCACCTTTGAAGCCAACACATCCTCTTAACATTAATGCCATTTCCTTTTGACATCAATGACAACTCATAGACAAGGAGCTAGGATCTCAAACCCAAAATTGCCAACAATTTGGTACATGCCAATGTACCACCTTGGGTACATCTTTAGATTAGGAGTTTGTCTTAGATTAGGATTTGAGTATTTACTTTATGCAATGTAATAAATGCACAAGTGTTAGAATGTGCAAAGTACTTGATGATGTAAATGTGCATGTAGTCCACATGTACATGAGTCATAGAATAGGAAGATGAAGAGTCATAGGTAGGTGAAAGGCCAAGGGACATATCTCCCTATATATAGGCCTTTGATAGAGTGAATGAGAGAGGAGAAGCATATAGAATAGTAGAGAATAGTGATGAGAAGAGAAGGTAGATACAATGTAGATCATGCATGAATTTTGGAGTGTTTGAGACCTCCATTATACAACATTGTACTATTTTCATGAGATTTCATTAATGGCTATTTTTTGAGTTATTACAGAAGTTTCTCATATATTTTTCCTGCATATTATATTGTCATTATCATATAGTTAACATTGCTTACTTATTTTAGATCTTGTGGTTGCATTTCCTTAAATATATATCATCAAAAGCTAATAGTGGTATCAAAGCACAAGGTAGATTGATAGGAGATAGAGAGATCCACAAGAGAGATTGAGAGGAGATAGGAAATCTCATTTTTAAAATTTTTGAAATTGCATTTTGGCTAGAGTCTTTCCACAGAGTTGCAAAAAACTCGTGAAGACTAGGACTCAACATTGATTCCACTAGATTGACAAATCAACTAGTGAAGTTCATTTTATTTAGATTTAAAGAAATTTCCATTATCATTTTCTAATACTTTGTTGCAGAGAAGAGTTGATTCAAAGAAAGTTGAGAAGCTTCCTACAATAGCTAGGAAGAATATCTTCTTTGGAATTGATCCAGTACTTGAAGCAACAAATTGAAGATTGAATATTGGAGGTAGAAGATTGAAGACTCCATATTGAAGAAAGAAGAGACTCAAGAGAAGAAGTTCTCATTTTAGATTGAAGATTGAGAAGAGAGAAAGAGGCCAAAGGAGCCTATTGAATATTGAAGGAAGAAGAGACTCAAGATAAAAAGAGTCCCATAGAAGATTGGAGATTGGAGATCAAGGAGGCCCAAGGAGGAGGTTTCCATAGAAGATTGAAGACTATAGATTGCAAAGTGAAGAAAGAAGAAAGCATCTCTAGAAGGAGGAGACCCAAGAGAAAGGTCCCATTGAAGAACTTCCATATTTGGAATATTGAAGATAGAAGACTAAGAAAATTCCTATTAAATATTTAAGAAGTTGCAAAAATTAAAGACCCAAGAGAAGAGGTCTCAAGAAAGGTTGAAAGGAGGAGAAGAAGAAGGCTAGAGAAGCCCTACCAAAAAATTGTAGAAGTGGCCATTGGAGGAGATTTGAAGATAGCTTAAGGGAGAAGAGTGATAGCAAAGAGAAGCACCTAAGAAAGAAGAATTTGGGATAATTATCACCATCTGAAAACAAGCCCAAAAGGAAGAAGGATTTGGCAAGAAGTTTGCCAAATTTTGGAAAGGTTATTCGAAGATCTCAAGACATTTAGATTCTTGAGAAGGAGGCCAACAAATAGGCCAAGGTTGAAGTCAGAATTTGACAAGGATATTGAAGGAGAAAGAAGCTAGAAGAAGCCACCAGATTTGAGAGTTTTGAGGATAGACATAGAAGTTGATAATTAGGCAGCATTGAAAGTTGCAAATTAAAGGATTTTAGGACAGCAAGAAGACAAAATTCTGGATAGCAAATCAAAGGCTAAAAGATAGAGAGAATTGGGTAGTATTATAGTTGTAAAATTATACTTTCTTGGACAACAAGATTAGGATAAGTATTCATAATATTGAAACTTATTGGAAAGCAAGATAAATATAAGATAGACAAGTATAGGGTAGCAAAGCATAAAGGAGTTGAAGTTACAAAGTTTACAAATCTAGGGCAGCAAATAGGTGAACCAAATCACCAAGAAATATTGCTACAAAGGAGGCCAAAATAAGGTTTGAAAATTGGTGTTATTAAATTTTTTATTCAAGTATTATTTAAGTTTCTTGAAAACACCATATTAAAGTTATTAAAGGTAGCAAAAGGAGTTTAAGTTTAAAGGTCTTCAAGTTAAGTAAGGAGGTAGCATTATTATCTTGAAACCTACAAAATACATCAACACAAGTTAGTGTTAAAAGTTGCTTAAAAGGAGTAATAAGAAGTAGTAGATAGTGCTTAATACATGTTGTTTCTGAGAGCTACGAAAGTGCAAAAGTATTAAGCAAGGTAAGGAAGAATAGTGCTCAAGAACAAGGCTGAGTTAGAGTGTCAAAAGACACCATTAAACATAGGTAAAGTTGTAACAAGTCTTGGTGAAGAGAAGCCACCAAAGGAGTAGTACAACCACCAAGAGAAAGAGGAGGTGCCACCATATTAAAACAAGAAGGGGCATTTGATAAAGACAAGAAGGAAAGGAGACTAAAAGGTCTCAAATTTTTGGTGCAATAAAGGTATTTTATCTTAGTTTATAATAGATTCATTTTTAGTTTATAATAGCACCATATTTGTCTTTTCTAAAGTAGCAAAAGAAAGACAAGAGTTGAAGTGTCTTAAGACACCAAAGAGGCACAAAAGTAATAGCCATTAATGGTAGAATCATCAAGTTGGAAAGAAGAAGCCATAGAGTGAAGGAGAAAGAGCTGAATAAGGGCTCAAAGTTAACACATTCAAGGTGTCTAAAGACACCAAATAGGGTACCATAATTCCAAGAAGGTAGCACCCATAGTGGATAGAAACCTGCAGCAAGAGAAAGAAGACAAATATAAAGTAAGGATAGCAAGGACAAAGGTGCAAGTAGCAAGGAAAATAAAGCAAATAACAAGGTGTTACCCAAGCGGAAGAGAATCGAATATCTAGTAGAACAACCACCAAGGAGAGAAGCATTGAAACACCACCAAAGGAGGAGCCACCTTCATTGGAGAGGAGCCACCACCATACATTGGAAATCAAGAAGCACTCAATAGTTGCAAAAGAAGACCAAACAACTTGCAAGGAGTTGGCAAGTACATTAAGGAAAAAGAAGGGAACATTGAGCGCTAAGGATAGGTTACATGCAAGAGAAGAAGCCACCACTTGTCACAATAAATAAAGAAATCATATGCCACTTGGCACAAAGGAGAAGAGCACCAATAGTCCTTAGTAATGCCTCAAATAAGCAAGGAGGGAATATATCATCATAAACCCAATGTCCAAATATTGAAATAATGCTTGCGCCACCTAATAGCAATATCCAAAGACTATAACACCTGCGCCACCTAATAGCAACATCCAAATATTGTAATGCCTGCGCCACCTAATAGCAATATCCAAATATTATAACATTTGCACCACCTAACAAGGAAGAACTACGTCCAAAGGCTATGTTAAATGCCATGTGGCATGCAATGCAAAGGAGATAGTCAAGTATTAATAGCCCAAACCTGAAGAGAGCATGTATATCAAGCTTCCAAGGTTAGAGAACATTGAAGAGGATAAGGAGGATAGTCTAAAGTGGAAGAGTGCACCATAGAAAGAGGAGCAATAAATGCAGTATTATCACACCTTGAAGTCTGAGGAGAGAACAACACCCAAATAGCTTGGAAAGTGCAGTCAAAGGAGGAGCCAATCAATACATAGCACCTCACCAAAAAGAAAGGTATATTGACATTAAATTATTATTTGCATTCCATCAAGTTTAAGGAGGCATAAGGTCTATTATTTCTAAGGTTAAGTTTAACTAATTAATGCATGGAGATATAAGGAAATTACAACCTTAGATAATTCATTGATGGATTAGAAAAGGCAATTGAAGTAAGGAAATTATAACTTAAGAGTTTTTTCAAAATTGCATTATTTGAGATTCAAGTATCAAAATATTTGCAAATAATTAAACTAGGAGATATAAGGTTTTCTACCTTGAAATTGAAGCATTATTTTTGCAAATATCCTCATTTTCTAAATTTCTAATTAGGGAGATATAAGGAGTTCAACACCAAATTAAATATCTTGAAATTTAGAAACCATATCATTGAGAATTAAAGGATATAGGAAGCAAAACATAGAATTTCTTGAAAGTTGGAAAATTATTGTTGATACTAGTCTCCTATACAAATTGAAGGGACAAAAGGAATCCAACTATAGGGTCTTGAAAATAGAGAACATTATCAAAATTGAAAGTGCATTAAAATTATTTTTAGCTTTCACAAATAGGGAGAAATAAGGTGAAAAATAGTAGTTGAACATTAAGGAGATAAAAGGGATTCAACTCAAAGGAAATCTAAAGAAAGCTAAGCACTTTATCAAGACTATAGTATATTCATAACTAGGGAGATATAAGGTAGTCTACAAGTGTTATTATGGCAAAACATAATTTCTTACTTTCAAAATCCTAACTTCTTAAAGGATAAAATTACACTTTATGGAAAATAAAGTGAGGTCAATATTGATAGTTGAAAAGCTTTGGGATATTGTTAAGGACCAAAAACTAAACTTGCTACAAGAGATAGTGAGATTCAAGAGTTTGAAGAAATTGAAGCAAAAGCACTCATGATAATAACATTTGCAATTACAGATGAAATACAACCATACATTAGTACAACAATTTCTATAGAAGCCTGGAAAAATTTATCGAAGATATTTGAAGGAAGGAATAAAACCACTATCTGTTAGAAATAGAGTCTATTACATCATTTGGATCATGTAAATGTACCTTTCCTTGGTACATACTTAGGACATTAGATTACTTTAGGGGGAAGTTATCTAGTTACTTCATGCAATGTAATAACTGCACAAGTGTCAAAGTGCAAGTTGTATATGTGCAAGCTGTCCCTTGCACATCTAGGTAGAGTGTTGGCCAAGGAACCTATTTCCTATATAAAGGGCCATAGGTATAGAACATAGATATAGAGGAGTGTAGAGAGTGAGTACTACATTAGTAGGAAGTAGTATTGACCAGAGTGGTATGATGTAGCAGTGTGATGTAATATGGTGGAGTGTAATATGCTCAATACCCATTCTTGAGCAGTAGCTCTATTCATGGAGTGTTCATTTCCTCCAGAGCTATTTTGTAAACATCTCCATCATTTATATATATATTATTTTCAGTCATCTCGCAGATTTACTTTATGTCATATTATTCTACATCTTGTGTTTGCTATCTCCCATTACATGTTGCATCAAAAGCTAACAGTGGTATTAGAGCTATGGTAGGTCAATAGGAAAACCACCATTATCATTGACCCTAAGTTTTTGTCAACCTGACGCGCCATTGGACCAGTCACTATCAAAAATACTTAGGAGAGTCTAGGTGGTAGAATTAAGGAGAGCCACAAGTTAGGACTGAAAGAAATCTTAGTTTCTAGAATACTGAGATTGCATATGGCTAGAGTCTTTCCACAGAGTTTCAAGGGAAAACTTGTGAAGACTAGGACTCAACATTTGATCCACTAGTTTGATGAATCAACTAGTGAAGCTCATCTAAGAGATCTAGAGAAATTGACCTAAAGTTTCTTTTATTGCAGGGAATTAATTCTTAGATGATTGGGACACCTCCTACAACAGAAATCTAGGAGATTTCAACTTTGTTGCCTGAAGGTCAGAGTGCTTTCATAGTGCAGATATTAGTTACTGCAAGAGAAGAATACTATAGAAGAGACTTCTGGAGTAGAATTATGGTGAAGTTGGGAGATAGGAGATCTCCATTGCTAAATTGGAAACTTCACAAGAAGAAAAGGCCATAGAAGCCTTGATCAAGAAGAAAAGGCCATAGAAGCCTTGATCCAGAAGAAAAGGCCATAGTAGCCTTGATCTAGAAGGAAAGGCCATAGAAGCCTTGGAAAAAAGGCCACAGAAGCCTTGGTACTAAAAAAGGCCACAGAAGCCTTGATACTTAAAAAGGCCATAGTAGCCTTGATCCTGAAGAAGACTTCAGAAGAGAGTATCTAATTCAGAAGTAGATTTTAGTACTAATATTTTGTTGCAGGAACAAGAAGATTCAGTGAGTTGGGAAAGCTTCCTATAAAAAGGTTAGGAGGAGTATCTTCTTTAGAATCAATCCAACACCTAAAGCAAAGAGATCAAGAGAAGATCTCATTGATGAAGAAGGACTAGGAGAGTCCTACTTGAATACAGAGGTAACAAAATCAGAGATCCAGGAGAAGATCTCACCACCAACACTTCCAGAAGTAGAAGGTTGAAGATAAGGTCTCAAAGAAGACCAGAAGGAGCTGCAGGATCAAAGGCCTTGGAGAGGTCTCTACGAGCATCCAATAAAAGGCTTGGAGAGCCTTGCTAAAGAATTCATCAAAGGAGTTCCAAGGAGAACTCATTGGAGAAATTCACTATTGGAGATAGTGAAATATTTGGGATAATTGTCGTCATCCGACAACAAGCCCAAGAAGAAGAATTTGGCAAGGAGTGCCAAATCTTAGAAGACCTCAAGACATACAAAATCTTGAGAAGAAGATCCTATTTGAAGTCAAAATTCGACAAGAATCTTGAAGGAAGATTCAGATAGAAGAAGCCTACCAAATCTAGGAGACTTGGAGATTACCTCTCACAGCAAGAAGGCACCACTTTAGAATCAAATATCTCTACAACAAAAAGGAGACTACAAGAGGAGAACAAGCCACCAAAATTCTAGGCTCGTGAAAGGGAGACCATATTTTGGTGAAGACAAAGTTGTTCAAGGCAGCCTACAGAGAGTTGCAAGATCTTATCTAAGGTAGCAACTTGGTGATCATAGACACCAAGATCTACATCCTCTACAAAAGTGGTGAAAAGGGATTTCAGAAAAAGGTAAGCAACTATTGGTGCAAGTAGATTCATTAAGTGGATTACTTATCAGATTTGTTTAAGCACCTTAACTGGATTGAAGTTGCAAAAAGGAGAGTTGAATTAGAGTCTTCAAAAAGGTGCAAAAATAAAGGATTCTTTAAGGTTCATTTGCACTTTAGGAGTTGATTAGATTTTAGAATCTCAAACTATCTATCAACTACCTATTATCTACTTTGAAAAAGAAAATGAAGACTAGCTCCTATTACCTTGTTGTTAAAGAAATTTTAGAATAATTCTTGAAGATTCATTTCAGATTATTCTTGATTAAGTTGTAGTAGATTGATTAAGTGCATTAGTTTTTGAGAGTTAATTGGAGTAATAAGGTGATATTATTAGTGCATTAAAATATTATTAGATTTGCACTATTATTGCTCTCAAAAATATTATTGCTTGTGTTCGTAAGAAGGGCACAAAAATAGAATTTGTCAAAGTGTCTAAAGACACTATTAGTGCACATAGATCTGCAAATTTGGGTGGCCTGAGGAAGCCACAAAATAAGCTCAATCCTCCAAGTATTGGAGAAGAAGGTAACCACCTAAAAAGAGCATCAAAGGAAGCATTGAACGAGACTTGGTGAGTCTCAAGTTCAAGGCACAAAAATAGTGCAAAAAAATACAACAAAACAAAGCTTCCATCATGTGGTTACAAGCTTGGATCCATACATAAAACATCCAAGCTAAAAGGGGAAGGTGTCTATTCAAAAATACAACCTTAAAACCCCTATATTGCACTCAAATATTCTACCTCAAAACCAGAAATTTAGATGTAAAAAGAGGAGTGCAAAAGAAGGTGCAATAAGCATATTTTATGTAAAAACTATTTTACATTATATTGCACAAATCCTAATCTGGTTATACAAGGAGAAAATATAGATTTAAAGGTGCCCCAAAGGCACTACGCTTGCTGGAAAAACTAGCCGAAAGGTAGTATGCTAGCATCAATCAAGCTTAGCTCAAGGAGCCAACCAATGGGCTCATACTCCTCGCATCCAATATGGTTGAACTTGCAAGACACAACTAGCAAAACAAATGGAAAAAACAACATTAATCAAGAGCAATATCATCTATAGAAGGAGTACGTAAGCAAGCAAGGAAGAAAGAAAAATGAAGCACCATTGGAGTGTCACTTACTCCACAGTCCATAGCCAGAAATCAATGCTCAAAGCCTCCATATTGTTGCTCCATATCCCAACTGAAAGCAAGTGCAGGTGAACGAAAGAGGATTTGGGGATTTTTGAAGCTAAAAGGATCTCCAAAAAGGTCCATTTGAACCAATGAAAGGGAGGACATCCATGCAGAGAAGAATGTGATAAGAAATGGATGTGCCACTTGGCACCTTAGACAAGAAGCTTCTCCATATTAAGGACATCAATGATCGAGGTCAAAGGAGAAGGCAAGTAAATTCTCATCTCGGTATTTACACTTCATCGTATGCACACAATGCAGAATTGTAGCATGGAAATAAGGTGTTAGAGCCTTCAATGCTCAATCCAAGCGAGGTCAAAGCAAGAGTCCAAGTAGTGTTGGTTTTGGAACGCATATAGCTCCAAGCGATTCCATTGGAGGGTGCAATCATAACATCAAGATGTCTACGTAAATAGCATGCAACCCTAGCTTCTCAACAGAACAACATCGTATATTGCTTGGTGAAAGGTAAAGTTTATTTCCTATTATTATATGCTTTCTTTCCTTGGGAGTCATAAGGTTGTAATTAAAGGAATTTAATTAATTGAAAGCAATTTATCAAAGGGAATACTTTATCAAATAAATACAATATTTACAATATAAATCCTAGGAGCAATAAGGGTTTCTACTGGAATAAATAATAATTATTTGCAAATATTATTGTGATCTAATTTATCCAAAGATTAGGGAGTCATAAGGGCTACTACATCAAATTAATTAATTGGAAAATTAGATACACTAAACCTAATTCCCAATAGGTTATTCATAAAAGAGAGGTTTATCATAGCTCTTTCAAAGGTTGGATATTCATAATATTATTGTCTCAAAATTATCAAAAGGAGACAAAAGATCCAACATTATTACCTCTTTAAAATTTGGGAACAATGCTTAGTTCAATAGGAGCAATAAGGGATAATAGGAATTGATTTTTGCATTTACAAAACCTTTACAAAATCAATCAAATATTGAACTATAATTTACAAAAAGCACTATATCTTATCCATAGCATACTAGGGAGTCATAAGGCATTCTACAAAATATAAGGATTGATATTAGGGAATTTAAATGGCTTCAAAAAAATTCTTCCTAGCCGAATCACAATTACTCAAGGGTCCTAATTATTTTTCTTGGAAGAATAAGGTGAAAGCTATCTTGGTATATGAAAAACTATGGGATATTGTCAAAGGGAGAACACAAATACCTACCACAGATGATATTGAAATCCAAAAGTTCATATAAAATGATTCAAAGGCTCTAATGATAATAACCTTTGCTATCATTGATGAAATACAACCCTATATCAGTTCTGCAAAAATATCTTCAGATGCATGGACAAGCCTAGAGAAAATATTTGAAGGAAAGAATAAGGCAACTATTCTCCATCTTTAGACTCAACTTCATTCATTAAAAATGAATAATGGAGAAAGCATAGAACTATTCCTAAGGAAGGTAGCATATATCAAAGGGAAATTATTTACCTTAGGGGAAACAATCAAAGATGAACTTCTTACTCAAATAACTATGAGAGCACTTCCAGACAACTATAAGCAGTTGGTAACATCTTTACAAGTTCTAAGTAAAGATACTTATTTTGATGAATTAGTCAATATTCTATAAGAATATGAAGTGGAAAATATAGGTAAAGATGAAATTTCTAACAATGCACTGGCATATAAAGAAAATCCATAGGGAAACATTGCTACTTCATCAAAAGGATGGAAAGCATGGTACAACAGGTATTGTTAGATATGCAAGAAAAAAGGCCATAGCACCAGCTACTATAGGTTCAATCCCAAAAATTAGAATCAAGGAAATCAGATGAACAATGGGAACCAATTTCAGACACGACAATATCAAAATCCTTGTCAACAACAATTTTAGCATCCAACCAATTATCCTCAATTGGAGTATCAAAAAAGAAATAAAAAAGGACATCTAGCTCATAGGATAGAAGAAATTGAAGAACTGGAAGAATCAATAGATGATTATGAAATCAAAGCTCTCTCAACAAGAATGATAGGTTATGAAGACACTAATCACTTGCTTGAACAGGTTGCAGAAGATAGAGAAGAAGATTCAGAATCTCAAGGACTCTATGAAGATCCACATTGAAGACTAAAGTCTTCAATATCCAAATAATGTAATACAAGGGGGTGTTAGAAATAGAGTCTATTACATCATTTGGATCATGTAAATGTACCTTTTCTTGGTACATACTTAGGATATTAGATTACTTTAGGGGGAAGTTATCTAGTTACTTCATGCAATGTAATAACTGCACAAGTGTCAAAGTGTAAGTTGTATATGTGCAAGCTATCCCTTGCACATCTAGGTAGAGTGTTGGCCAAGGAACCTATTTCCTATATAAAGGGCCATAGGTATAGAACATAGAATATAGAGGAGTGTAGAGAGTGAGTACTACATCAGTAGGAAGTAGTATTGACCAGAGTGGTATGATGTAGCAATGTGATGTAATATGGTGGAGTGTAATATGCTCAATGCCCATTCTTGAGAAGTAGCTCTATTCATGGAGTGTTCATTTCCTCCAGAGCTATTTTGTAAACATATCCATCATTTCTATATATATTATTTTTAGTCATATTGCAGATTTACTTTATGTCATATTATTCTGCATCTTGTGTTTGCTATCTCCCATTACATGTTGCATCAAAAGCTAACACTATCTTGAATATTCAAACTCAATTACATTCTCTAAAAGATAACAGTGGTGAAAATATAGAACTGTTCCTTAGAAAGGTAGCATATATAAAAGAAAAAATTTTAACCTTAGGAGAATAGGTAGAATATAAATTTGTTGTTCAAGTAACCCTAAGAATGCTTCCAAAAATCTACAAGCATTTAGTTACATATTTACAAATTCTAAGTAAAGATACACCATTTGATGAGCTAGTCAATATTTTATAGGAATATGGGGTGGAAAATTTAGTAAAATATTAAATGACTAACAATGCCTTCGTTACAAAAGATAATCCATAGAGAAATGTTACCTCATCCCCAATAGGAATATCAATATGGAAAAAAAGATATTGTCAAGTATGCAGGAAGAAAGGACACATTATCAATTATTTCAGATTCAATCCTAGAAACCAGTATCAAGGAAATCAATTTTTTTTTGGAATCCAATCAAATAGGCCATTCCAAAAAAGATAATATTAGAATCAATATAATCCACATCAGCAACAATTCTAGTGTCCATATACTTCTCAAAATCAATACAATTACCACAATTGCAATATAGATAAGGGAAACACAAATGACACTTAGTTCAAGAGATTCAAGAAATTTAGGAACTAGAAGAACCTACATATGAACATGAAGTTAAAATTCTCTTAGCAAGAATAATATTTTATGAAGATACTAACTATTTACCTGATCAAGATATAGACAGGGAGCAAAATGAAGAAAGCAAAAAAGAAGAGTTCAAATTCCATAAACTAGGACGAAGACCATATTAAAGACTAAAGTCTTCAATACCCAAATAATGTAATACATGGGGTGTTGGAATATATTACATTATTTGATACATGCCAGTATACCACCTTGGGTACATATTTAGATTAGGAGTTTGTCTTATATTAGGATTTGAGTATTTATTTTATACAATGTAATAAATGCACAAGTGTTAGAATGTGCAAAGTGCTTGATGATGTAGATGTGCATGTAGTCCACATGTACATGATTCATAGAATAGGAAAATGAAGAGTCATAGGTAGGTGAAAGGCCAAGCGACATATCACTCTATATATAGGCCTTTTATAGAGTGAATGATATAGGAGAAGCATATAGAATAGTAGAGAATAATGATGAGAAGAGAAGGTAGATACAATGTAGATCATGCATGAATTTTAGAGTGTTTGAGACCTCCATTATACAACATTGTACTATGTTTGTGAGATTTTATTAATGGATATTTTTTTAGTTATTGTAGAATTTTCTCATAGATGTTTCCTACATATTATGTTGCCATTATCATAAAGTTAACATTGCTTGCTTATTTTAGATCTTGTGGTTGCATTTCCTTAAATATATATCATAAAAATCTAACACACTTATCTATACATGTGGGATAATTACATATATTATAATATTATAATATTAATACAATATTACAATATTAAATACTTATCTTGGGTATCTAACATCCTACTATGTGCTAGGGTACAAAAAGAAAATCCTCGAAGGGAAAGAAGAAGGAAGCATGCTTTGCTTTAATTGCTAAACCCATAACAAAAGGGATAGTGGAAGGATGGATGAAATCTCACATGAGGTAGAGGATTTTTTGAAATAATATATAGATATTATTTCAAAATATGGCTTGCAATTGATAATGAGCATGGTTCATCATATAGATTCCAATATTGGATCAAGCTTACATGATAAGTTGAAACTAGTGGAGAATGAAAAGGAAAGGATAGAGATTGGTATAAAAAAAAAGAGGTAGATAACCCAAGTCACCAGTAGTAAGGGTTATGAGACCAAGTTGAAAGGAGAAGAGCCAGTTTTGAAAGAAGTTGTGAAACAAGTAGAGGAAAGGGTGGACACATGCAAGAGAATAAGAATTAGAAAGAGGTTGATGGTCTAGGTCACCTATAGAAGTAATGATGAAGATGATGGTACAATAATTCTTGTTGTTGATAGGAAGGAAGAGGAAGAGATAAGTGGTCAAGATATAGTAGAGGAAAATGAACCTCATCAAGTAGTTGTTGGCCCTGAAAAAGGCCATATTGTCAAAGTTGATAATAATAATGGTATTTCAAAGTGTGGTGAAGGACATTGTGATGATGACCAAGGTTAAAGTGGGGATGAAGCATTTGGGTGATTTGAATGACACACCATAAGAATTGACTCCAAGTTGATAAGAATAATGAGGTACAATGGTGAAGGATTTGGGAGATATAGGCAAGATGTGGAAATAACCATAATACCAAAGATAAGGCCAAGGAATGAAGGTCTTAGACATGCAGGTTAAGCGAGAAGTAGTAAGACCAATTTTTTAAGAGGAGACAATAGTAAAAGGAATGAAGGTTCAAGAATGGATTGTTGTAGTCAATGTGGAAGATATAGGCATGCAACAACTAGGTATTGGAACATACATTATTGTGGGAGTAGGTGAGGATGTAATCACTCTACATATGAGTGTTGGTACTAAAAGGGAGTAGCCAACAAAGTGCATGTTGATTCTAGTTGGATGGATGTGCCATAATAGGACAAAGTGAAATGAATGTTGAGTGCATTCTCCAAGAAGAGTTTTGATCCTCAGAGGAAGGCTAAGATAATATAGTGAAGTTGGCATTGTGTAGACAACCAAGCTAGAGTGGTAATAGCTTGGAAGAACACTTCATGAGTTGGAGCACATGAAATGTTTTTCATACCCAATGAATATGATGCGAGAGCATCTTCCAAGAAAGAGCAAAGAAAGGAAATGGGTTGGAAAACCATTCGAGAAACCATCCAGTTGGCAGGTAAAGAAGAAAAATATAAGTGAAAAGAACACAATGGTAGACAAAAAGGAAAGGAAATTAGAAGACCAATCGTCCCAGCTAGTTCGATAACTATTTTCTAAAATTATAAAACCAAGAATTTATCTCGATGAAGAGGGTATGGTAGTGGAAAAAAAGAGCTAAAAGAGGAGTGTAAAATTTTCCACCTTGTAACATCAAGAAATAATTTATGAATAAATTTTTCCCATTAAGTTTGTATATTCATCATTGAGTGTTGAAGTTCCATTTTCATAGACTATATATACATTGTTCTTAGTTTGTGTGTAGGCTACAAGGAAGAACATTAGAGTTGAGGGGAGCAATTTTAGAAGTTCCACAATTTTGGGAGGGAGCTATTATTGGCACAAAGGAGTTACACATAATATCACAATTTTAAAATGAGTGGTCATTTAGTTAAGAGACGTTATGCCAGATAAGAGGCCCCACCTTGTCAACATTTAGTTGGGGATCTCTGGCGATGACCCTAGCTTCAATAGTTTCAATGCTTTAGAATTATTTGGTGCAAAGAGTCCCTTGTTTTTAGTCCAAAAATTATAGGATCTGCAAACTTCTTCTTTGTTCTCTATAGTATTTAAGTCTCTCAGTTTAGGGTTTTGATATATTTACTCTATTCTATGTTCAGTGTAACATTTTAATATAACCCCTAGATCCTCTTATTTTAGTTTTGGATGGGTTATCAACTTAACATTTTGAGGTGTGCCTTCATACCACCTACTTTTTTGTGATAAGTGTAACTATTATTCTTTCGTAATACAATGCACTTTTCAACCAAAAAAGAGAGTTGAAGTTGTTCCAATTTATCACCAAGGAGGAGTACAAATATAGGGTCATTCAACATGATGTCTTGGTAGGGTACCTAGGAATAGATAATTGGGGATATATTATTATATTGTATAAGGGTTGGCATGGGCCATACATAACCCAAGGTTGATTGTATTATAATATTATATTATATTATAATATAATATTATATTAGTAGTAGGCTCCCCAAAGTAGAATACAAATATAGATATATAAATAAGAGATATTTGTCATTGTAATAATCATTGGAGAATAATATTATGTAATAGTCTATGTCCACGAAGTGGCCTCTCACCTTGGGAGATCTTGTGGAGTTATTCCTTCCTTAAGGATTATTATTGGTGTTTCTCTACCTTAAGAGTATTATATATATCTCTCTCATTTGTGGATAATTATTGTGGATGAAGGATTTGATATTTATGCATATTGGTGAATGATTTATGTTAAATATAATAATAGTTTTGCCAAAAGTGGTATCAGAGCAACGATTTTGGCAAAGTGGAGATTTTTGTGTGAAATTGCAAAATTAGGGCAAATTGTTTTTGGAAAAATATCTCATATTTCGAGAGCCATATCTCTGCTCAAGTTTATCCGATTCAAGCGATTCTTGGATCAAATTGTGCAGAATTTGAAGAGCTTTAAAATGAGTGGTCATATGAAGGAATCCGAGTAGTATTGAGGGAGATACAAAATTTTGAATTTAGTCATCCGAAACAAGGAAAGTGACGAATTTCATAGATTTTTTATAGAAAAACGTCTCATATTTTAGAAACCATATCTCTGTGAGAGTTTATTTGATTCGGGCTATTATTGGGTCAGTTTGTGCAGAATTTCAAGATATTTAAAATGAGTGGTCATATGAAAGAATCCGAGTAGTATTGAGGGAGATATGACATTATGAAGTCAGCCATCTGGAACAAGGGTAGTGACAAATTTTCAAGTTGCGCATTTTTTAAAAGATGAAATTTGTTTAGTTCGGGTAAGCAAATCAGTTGCACTTTATTTTTTTTGGAAGAAAAATTGTAGATCTAGTTGTCTATGTGGATTTTTAGCTTCAAATTAGTGGAAAGATATTTATTTTCATAAAACCCTAGTTTGCATTAGGACATGATATATATTGTCAAAAAACCCTAGTTGCATTAGGGCATCAACTATGTCATTGAAAAATTTTAATGGAGAAAATGATATTGATGTGAGAGTGGAAATGTTTAATGGATAAAATGATATTGATGTGAGAGAGTGGTTGAAAATAGTAAAATATCAAGCTAGTGGAAAAAGGTTACAATATGGTTGTCATACCTTGTTTACGGGGAAAGCTTTACAATGGATAAAAGAGTTTAAATGTGGTAAAGGATTGTGCAAATGGGATCACATTGAACCAAAATTCTTGAGCACATGGGTACCTATTCAATTACAAAGAAATTTAGATATTTGTAAGAGAAAACTTGAAGGAAGGGATAAAAATATAGATAGCATGTTGGATGTCATCAAAGACCTTGAAAAGAAACTACAAGGAATTCAAAATGAGCAAAATAAAATAAAATGAGAATGGCAAGTTTTCAAGACAAAAATGAAGACTATTAAAAAGAAATAAACTTACTCAAGAAGGAGAAAGAGGAAAATGTTAAGGAAGATAATGAGAAGAATGAAGTCACATCTTTAGATTTTCAAAAACAAGAGAAAAATCAAAAGGTTTTAGATTCATCTAAAATTTCTATTCTGCAGGTTCATGGAAGCATTAAAAAAGAACAAGTTATTATTTCCATTGATCCTAGTAGTAGATATAATTTTATTAATATTGCTTTGGCTAAGAAGTTACAAGTTCAAGCAACAAAAATCAAGGACAAACAGCTAGAGGGTGATAATGTTTAGATTTTTGAAGATTTAAAGATCACCATGGATAATAGCTTTTACATTTAAATTTCTATACTATTGAGATGGATGATAAGGATATTGTTCTTGGTTATCCTTGGTTAGATTCTTTGGGTACTGTTAACATTAATATGCAAAAGAAGTTTATGAAGTTATGGTACAGGAAAAAGAAGATAACATTACAGGATATTTCTTAGCTTAAGGAGCAGGGATCCAAGGAAAATCAAGAAGTGGTTGTAAAGAAACAAATTGAAGAACCTGAAACATAATCCAAGAAGGCAGTAGCAGCAAAAGAGTCCATGGAAGAAGTAGCAGAAACTGATTCAGTGGAAATAACAATAACAGAGTCTTAGGAAGCTTTGATAGAAGAGCACAAGGACACACTAAACAAAGAGAACATGAAAGAACAATGTGTAGAGGAATTTAAAATAATGGAGCCAAATTTTGAGAAGTCAAAGAAAGTAGAACATCAAGATAAGGTTGCACCATATCACCATCCACACCACCATGAGTGAAAATAATCTTGGGGGCATGGTTCAAGAAAAAAATATTATGGTTCTACATGGAATCAAAAGGGCACCAACTATGGTAGTGTTTGGAAGAGAAATCATAGTGATCATGGTTTTCAGAGTGGTTCATCAACATCAAGGAACAAGTAGACCCATCATTCAAGTTATCAAAATACAATAGCGTAAGCGTGGAGCCAACGAAGCAGATTTGGATACTCAAGTAACAAAATGGCAACCAACATCAATGCATTTCACTTGGATGGATGGATGATCGATATTGGTACCAGTTGATAACATTGCTTAGCAAATCATATTATCATATTTCTTCATATGTTTCGAGGACGAAACATTTGTAAGGAGGATGGCATGGTAGGGTACCTAGGAATAGATAATTGGGGATATATTATTATATTGTATAAGGGTTGGCATGGGCCATACATAACCCAAGGTTGATTGTATTATAATATTATATTATATTAGTAGTAGGCTCCCCAAAGTAGAATAAGAATATGGATATATAAATAAGATATATTTGTCATTGTAATCATCATTGGAGAATAATCTTATGTAATCATCTATGCCCACGAAGTGGCCTCTCACCTTGGGAAATCTTGTGGAGTTATTACTTCCTTAAGGATTATTATTGGTGTTTCCCTACCTTAAGGGTATTATATATCTCTCTCTCATTTCTGGATAATTATTGTGGATGAATGATTTGATATTTCTGCATATTGGTGAATGATTTTTTTAATGATAATAATAGTTCTGCAACAGTTATCAACTTGACATTTTGAGGTGTGCCTTCATACCACCTACTTTTTTGTGATAAGTGTAACTATTATTATTCCATAATACAATGCACTTTTCAACCAAAAAAGAGAGAGTTGAAGTTGTTCCAATTTATCACCAAGGAGGAGTACATATATAGGGTCATTCAACATGATGTCTTGGGAGAAGCATGATGAGAAATATTTAATGCAAGTAGGTGATTTCAAGTATTTGTTCAAGTGGTTAAGGCAATAAAAATTGGTCTTACCTATACATATAAATGCCTAGTACATCCAAGAAAGAGGAAACCCCACCATCATTTGAGTCATCATTCAAATGAATGATTACACAATCATTCAATTGGAAATGCAATCATACGTGACATAACTATACTATTAATTTGGTCGTATGATGAGGAAATATCATACAATTAATCATTCAATTTGGAAATATTTTTGTATGATAGGAGGACATAATCGTACAAGGAGAAAATTTAGGATATCGTACAAATTAAGAGATCATACAAATCAAGGATCATTGATTGAACAATTATATTTTTGTACAAGGAATGTGGTCGTATAAAGGATACAATTGTTCAAGGGACAAGCATCGTATAAGGCTATAACTATACAATTGTATGATTAGGAAAAGGTCATACAATGAGGAGTTAGTCGTATGATAGAAATAAGTTATACAAGAGATCATGTTGTTTGGTGACTACATCATTTATTGGCATCATTGTATGGTGACAAAGTCATTATCATACAAAGGAAGCCAATAGTTTTTCTACTGCATCATACAAATATTATGAGACTAAACACATGACAAGAGATTACAAAGGGAAAATGATGGAGAACGAGATAAACAATATCTATATTATGAAATCAAATTAGTATGAAATATTTCCATTAAGAGAGGATGTTAATTAAGATTATTTCTCTAGGTCTCTATTTAGCTTCAATGTAGATTTTGACATATGGTTAATCTTCATTTTAGGCCATGATCAATATTATCTTATGGCTATTTGTACATTTCCCATAAGAGTTTATTCACCTTACACATTATTGTCAAAATTATAATATAATAATGTAAATTATAATAATTTTAGCTAATTATAATATATAATATGTAAGTGTTATTATTATTGATATTTATGCATTATATTATTGTGGGTATTTATATCTCTCCTCACCCAATTATTTACACATAAATCTAATATTTGTTATTCATTAGTGATAGATTATTAGTGTCATTGGCTATATCATATTTATTTTCTTTATGAGTACTATTTTTACTTACCATTATTAATCATATAGGTAATAGGTTCCACTTGATTTAGTACTTCCTACAAATGTCTACATTCCTCTATTCTAACCTCTACTTGGATGAGTTTTTTATGACTATCATTCTACACTCACACAAATATAAGCATGTCATGTTAATGGGTATAAAAGTATTAAAAATATTAAAACAATTTCAAAGATAATATGTAGTGTTTACTCCACATACTTTTCATAGGTGACATAAATAAAAATTTCCAAATGGCAATGAATAGCTATGTTTAATAGATTTTGTATACCTTTCATGTGCTAAAATAGTTTCAATATAGAAATAAACAGAACATGATTCACACTATGTAATGTTATTCAAAATATAAAAATAATACTATACATAAAAATAATTTATTTTCAAAATATGTATGTAGTGTAATAGTTGCTTGAAAATAATGACACTAGCCTAGGACAAGTGGTTCACTTGGTATGTATCATATCTTTATGTTTAGGGCATATCCCAAGCATACATCAATATTTTATGGCATTGATTTGTTTGTCATGATAACGTTTTATTTCTTCCCATATATACCATATACATTGAAAGTTGTTAAAACCCTTGATAAAGGAATTGCATACATAAAAAATAAAGATATTAGATAAAGTCAAGTGTCAATGCTTGATTATTTTTTTAAGGTAAAGTACAATGGGTGGCACAACTAAGGCCACACTTCCTGAGGGCGCAATGTGGGCCTCCCTTCTTGTGATTCAAACTTGGATAGCCTAGATAACAGTCCAATGACATACCACTATGATGTCTTATGCGACACCAATGCTTGATTGTTACTTTCAAATGCAATGCTTTTAAAAAAAGGGGTTAGTAAGGGTATAGGATATTTTAAAATATTGAATATGATCAAGTATCAATGGAAAACCACACATTCCAAAATGAAAAATATTTCAAAATAAAGACATGCATATTTTAATCTTATCATTAACAATAAATTAAATTCAACAAAAAAATATTGAGAACTAAAAGAACACATAGAACTCTTATGTATAAATCCATGTTTTATGTTGGGTGAACCAATTTATTAGTTTTAATTGATCTATTTTTTTGGCCACAATCAAGTGTTCATTGCTCTAAATCCTTCAATATCACCATTTTATAGTAAAATTTTCTCTTTTCATCCTTTTAGATAACCCACTTGCCTCAATAGAAAGTATATTTTTAATCACCATTATGGCACTTCAGTGATGTAAATTTATGCTAAAATAGCACTACATGCACACAATTAGTGAGAGCTTTTACAATATTTGTGCAAAAAATAATAATTTGATGCTAACTTGATACAAGATATGCTAGTTTTTCAAAATGTACTTGATTCAATTTTGGCATCAATTATGATGCTATAGCATCAAAATTTAGTAATATCATCACTACTAGATTTCATAGATATATTTCCACATATAACATGATCATAGTGCCTATATAGCACTATATTTATGCTTTTTAACATTATTCAATCTTTTCAATACTTATATGATGCTATGGTGTAGCTAACATGACTCTTTTACAATATATTAGCATTGAAGTAGCATTACTCTTTTGCACCATCATAGCATAAAAGTACACCATTGGTGCAACATCATATTAGACTACAAATTTTGAAAGTTATTCAAGTTTACAAGAGATGTATAGATATAAATAACTATATTGCTAGTGCTTCTATTATTTCTATTTGTTTTTTAATAGTTATTGCCAGTGTTTGAGTTATCAAAGTAAAAATGCATTGAAAATGATTATTATTTCCATATATTGGAAAGCTTTAGCTTAAAATCATACTTGCAATGATAAGCATTATTTCCATTATTTAGAACCAATAAAATATGTATAAATAAACTCAATCTAGTAAAATAGTAATAAAAGTATATATATTCTTTGTTGGCTACCATAGCTTCCGTCCCAGAAGCCCGTACTATCAAGACTATTCTTAACCTCTTTCAAGATGTAGCTGGGCAAAAAATAAATTATTCCAAGAGCAAAATCTTTTTTCTTAATACTCTTGTCTCACGAAAAACTTCTATTGCTAATATCCTGGAATGTTCCAGTGCTAATCTTCCCACTGCGTATCTTGGGTTGCCCATGTTTGTGGATCATACAAAATATGCAATGTGGAATAATGTCATTGAGCAGATTCACAAGAAATTAGCAGGCTGGAAAGGTGTTTTGCTTTCTTTAGCAGGAAAAGCCACGATGGGCATGTTAGTTCTTTAGAGCATTCCTGTTTATTTTTTATCTATTTTCAAAGTGCCTACAATAGTTGGATCTAAAATAGAACAAATTCAAAAGTGCTTCCTATGGACAGGAACTAATAATCATAAAAAGTTTCACTTGGTTGCTTGGGATATTGTTTGCTCCCCAAAAGATAAAGGGGGTCTTGGTTTTCGGATAATTCACAAGATGAATCATGCCCTTTTGGAAAAATAGGCATGGAAGATCTTTACCCATGAGAAATTAGAATGGATATCTATCATAAGGGAGAAAAATCTACAACACCATTCCTTTATGGATGAGGAAGCTCCTCAAGCTGGAACCCATTTCTAGAAGTCTATCCTCCAAACAAGACCGTTGCTCAATAGAGGTGTAATATGGCAGCTTGGTGATAGGAAGACAATCAATTTTTGGCATGATCCTTGGGTCAATGACGAGGCTCTTATAAATTATAAGAACATTGTTGTCTTAAAACCCTTAACAAATGCAAATATGAGACCAAAAGTTGTTGACTTCATCGTCCAAACCCAAGGGCATCCCATGTGGAAACAACTAAGTTTCAATTTGGATGATGAATTAATTTCCCAAGTTTTTAAGGCCATGCAGTCCATTCTTAGATCAAGTTTTATCCCAGATTCTTAGGAAAAAAGATAGGCCTTTCTAGAAATGCAGTGAGGATGGCAACTTCTCAGTCAAAACGACCCATGGGTTATATAAAAATTATGATTCTTAAGATGAGCAAGTGACATCTTTGATCTTCAAATTTGTTTGGCTCAAAAACATTATCCCCAAAGTTGCTCACTTCTCTTGGTTGGTTGTTAAGAATAAAAATTTAACTACTGATAATTTGATTAAGCATGGAGTCATGTTACCCAATAGATTTTATTTGTGCTACCAAGCTTGGGAATTAGTGCAACATATTATGGTTGACTATCAATTTGACTATGATTTTTTTACAGTACTTTTAAGTATCTTCAGAGTTCAATGGGCATGAACCCAAACTATTGTTGATATGTTTACCTAGTGGTCTCCTGTGTTTTTCCACCCCAGATTAAATTTTATATGGAAAGCTTCCCTCCATCATACCTTATGGTAGATTTGGTTAGAGCGAAATAATAGAGTGTTCAATAATCAGACCAGGGATCCAGTGATGGTAGCCAACATAGCAGTGAGGTTCACTACCGAGAACACCAAATTAATTCAGTGTGACAAACCACCTGATCTAGGTTTAGAAATGTTTTTGTTTAAATTTCTCAATATTTCCACCAAAATTTCTAAGCAACCAGTTCACATCAATTACAGGATCAATACTAAGTGGAAACCTCCAACGTTGGGTTGGCTAAAAGAAAATTTTGATGGTTCATATAAAAGTGATTCTAGGGATGCTGGGGCTGGTGGTATAATCTGGGATCACAGTGGAAAGATCATCAAGGCCATTGAACATTTAGGGATTCAATCAAATAATTATGCTGAGGCTCATGCCCTGTGGAGGTGTCTTGTTCTATGCAAATATTTTCCTAACCCAATAATCTTTGAAGGTGATTTCCTTGTCGTGGTTAATCATGCAAAATGTTCCTCGAAACTAGGTTGGAATATTCAAAATGTTATTAATGAATTCAAGCCATTCTCAGGCAACTTCCCTTAAGTATAGTTCAACATGTCTTCCGTGAAGCCAACGTAGCTGCTAACACTTTGGCTAATTTGGCAGCAAACCAATCTAATTGCATTATTTGGTAAGATTGCTTTCCAAAGGATTTAATAAGCATTGTTCAAAAAGAAAATGAGCAGGTTTCTTAATAATCACATAAATTATAGCAAAGGTATTTTTTCAACGCCATAAGGCATTTTGTCAACATCGGTGTCTTTCCTTTCAAGTGTTTTTTCAACACTATTTTCAGTTCCAAAAAAGGTGTTATTTTTAATGCTATAAGGTGTTTCATAAACACCTTATTTATTTTGTATTTGGTATTTTATCAATACCATTCCTTATTCATTTTAGGATCCGATCTATTTCCTTTCAAATTGTGGGCTTTTTCAAAATTGTGGTTTTCATCACAAGGCTATTATTTTCACCTCTGTGCAAAACCTTCTCCATCTGACGAGTTTGCTAATTCATGGAATGATGGAATGGTTCATGTTAGAGGGATTCAAATTGAGTTCGTGGATGCAACTAAAAATATTACTAGTTGTGCTTCTAAAGCCTTTCACTCCAAAATCATCAGCCATGTCTCGGGGGCGGTTGACCAACTCCTGGCAATAGCCAATATGATCAAGGAAGCTGGGATCATATTCTCTCTTAACTTCAAGGAATTACAGGATCTTTCGATGTCTCTCAATGCTCTTCTCACTCATCAGTAAAATAATGCTACTGAAGATGGTGATAAAGCCCAGTAGTCCTGGGTTCTAGGTTAGTGGGATTTTTGAGTTTAGTTTTTGTTACTGAACCTTACCTGTTTTATCAGGTATATCCCCAGTTTCTTTCTGTTGTCGAAAAAGGTTATTGAAATCTTCTATTTTGTTTTTTTTGTGTTTCCATGGAACTAGTACAACTATTCCTTATGTCTATGGGGGTTGTTATATTTTTGTTTCTTCGGCACTAGATAATAGCCTTATGTAAATAGGGATTGGGACCCTTCAACCCATCGATATTAATAAATTTTATTACCTACCATATATATATATATGTTATACCATGTTTTGAAAAATAATGAGCTAAAGCCTAACTTTCTTCAAATTTGCTTCAATTATAACTTACCTAGACATGTTCCCTATATTTACAACTAAAATTATTTAATATAATATGTAATAATAATTTATTAATTTAACTAGAAAATTAAATTTACCTACAATAGCTTCAATATTGCTCATAACATCCCTTTTCCAACCATGAAGATTAAATATAAGGTGATAATATTCATTATAAGTAAAAACAAGATGAATCTAAGTATAAAAAGAATAAATCTACTTATAATATAATAGCTTCATGGAGCATGATTTACTCATTGACTTATTTATTTATTTTTATTAGGCTAAAATCAAGGTTTTGAAAGGGCCTGAACCCTTTTACAAATATTCATATACATTCTTACAACAACATCCCACATCTATTATTCTTTTTATTTCAATTGCATCAAAACTCCTAAAATTTTAGTACATTCATTGCATCAAATATTCAGTTTATTCTTGGTGAATAAACATGCACTATACTCCACTCTTATTACATTTTTAATCTCTATAAGAAGAAACCCCTCAGTATAAAAATCCATAGATCTTCAGAAAATGGGTCCCTAAGTAGACAAATCCATAGATATTAAGAAAATGATACCCTTCTCTCTAGGGGCCTTAAAATACTTCCAAAAATTCATCTCTAGAAAATGAGTCCCTTAATAGATAGGTCCATATATATTTTGAATATTGAACCTTTAGTAGCCTAGCCCATAGACAAGTCCATAGGTCTTCAGAAAAGGAGCCCTCAATAAATGAATCCATAGAACTCTAGAAAATGGATCCATCCACATAAGCAAATTTTCAAAAAATTGGAGCCCTCATTAATTAAATCTTTTAAATTTCTTACAACTAAAAGCTAACAAATCCTCTCCTAAGGATATGGCCCTCCAACATACAATTCCATAAATCTCCAAAAAATAATTTACTATGGCCATATTGAACATAGGAACTTTCACCCCTTGGATTGACTTTCTAAATGTCCTCCCTCATTTACCACTAAACCAAGGACATCTAGATTTATCCCATCTGGTAGTATCCATATTTAATCTTCCTCTCTAAGAGCTCCCTAGTTGGCTAGCCAGTCGACAACTCAATTTCCTTCTCTATAGGCATGTACCACTTGAAAATATTCTAGTGCATTTCGGTCTCTTAGTGTACCTATTACAATATTTAATGAGTCTCCCTCAATTATTTATCTCTTAGCCCTCAACTAAATTATCATCTTTACTCATGCCAACACTGATCTAGCTTTAGCCTAATGACTAGTCATTATGCCCAAGTACTCACTCATAGCTCTGATCACCATTCCTTAGCTATCCCTTAGGAATTTTTCTCCTCTGTCCTTCCATGGATTTCCTTTAGAAGCCCCATAACAATTTATTTTCATCCATACTTGTATTGGTGGCTATCATTTGGTCAAGCTCCTCAAACCTCCTCGAGGATTCACATTCTTTCCAACTGGACTTAGGTTTCAATTTGCACTTAATTTAGCCTCCTCCAATGAATCTACTCTCATGCACTTTTACTACTTTAATATTATCCAATATGGTCACTATAATGTGTTCTCTATTCTTGGTTGTATATCTCTTCTTCCCTTTAAAATCCTTCTATTTCTCTCCAACCAAACTCCCCATGCATAATAAAATAGAATTAGATTCTAAATTTGATTCGATATTGGGATTTTAAAAGGCTTCTATCATTATTTTGTCCATACTTCCATGCTATTAGGCATCACCCACACCACCCCCATCTTCTCTATTATATCATAAAATATTTTGAGGGAGTAATTACATTTTAAAAATATGCGATTCATCGATTTCTCATGATCTTCACAAAGGTAACATCTATTAGGGAATTGGAAACCCCTCTTATGAAGGTTATATATTGTTAAAACCATATTTCGGGCTATCAACCAAATGAAAATTGCTAAAATTGGAATGACTTTCCTTCCCCAAATTTGATCACATTGAAATCCCCCCTTAGGGATTGCATGTGATAGATCATAGGTTGATTTAATAGTGAACGACCCTTCTTGAGTAGCTTCCCATACTATTGTCTCCTAAGCCAAATTAGGGCTTACATAGTATACTATTAATTTAGTTGTTAGCTTTTGGAGCTCATTGTCATACTAATTATAGATTTTTAAATCCTTCCATCTTACCTCTCCTATTGCCAAATAGTCACTCACTATTTTCCCATAATTTTGTTCTAGGTCTATTATGATACTTGATAACCTATCATCCTTCAGTAACGGGTACTTCTCCAACCATGCGTATTCCTAGAAGTGGACAGACTTACCATTCCCTACCTTCCATTGGGTGTTTTTCCATATCAACTTATTCTAGTTAAGAAGGTAAACACAAATATGTGTGAGAGATGAATTAGTCAACACAATGTGAGATTTCATGACACATGTGGGTGATGGAGGAATGTGTCAACACAATATAAGAGACTGTGACACATGTATGTAGGAGATGAATGAGTCAACACCATAAGTAAGATCATGACACATGGCATCTATGAGAGACAAATAAGTCAACACCTTCCTAAGCAAGCATGTCCCAAGTGCTAGGATAACTAATTCATAAAATAATAAAATGCACTAACAGGTATCTCATCTCAAAGATCAAAATCAAAAGCCTTATTGTACTTATCATCTTGAATGTTATTGAATTCAACAATTTCTTTATAGACATCCACATCACCTAGAACTACAACAATGTTTTAATTCATATAAACAACCATATTTTATTCCAAAATATCTAAGGTATATAAAGGGTCTATATCAAAATAGTCTACAATGATCTTATTCACATCATCATCTCTCAAGATTAAAAGACAAAAAGGTTATGGTTCTTACCAAACTAGATAATATAGTCTAAATTTTGAAATACACTCATGGATTCAAATTAAAAGGTAATTTTCACAAGTTTTCCACTCAAAATCAATGCTTCTTAGGGTTGATTTAGGATGGGTTAGTCCTGATTCTATGAAACACTTTTCTCAATATTTGCAACACTTATATCACCATATATTTTCTCATGCTTCAAGAAAGTGTTCACCTCTTTTGGGCAATATGTTAAAGGAACCTATAAGGAATCAAATCAAGAAAATAAAATATCCATTACCATTTCATAATTTTTGATGATGCTTCGAGGTTGAAGCTTTTTGGAGAAGGGGGGACATGTAGTGAACCTAACCACTACCTTATTATATCCTTTTATAATATATTTATATTATATCATATTCTAATATTATCCCCTCTCTTATATATATATATATATATATATATATATATATATATATATATATATATATATATATAACTTACCTTATTGATAACCTATTAAATGGTTATTTAATAAGGGGTGTGTATGAAGGGTTATAACCCTTGGATGAGATATATATCTCCTTCATGGAGAGGGAATCCATATCCACATTCTTATTCATATCTCATTTACATATTAGATCCTTTATGGATTTTACATAGCAGACCTATTGGTCCATTATAGGTTTCCTCAACTCAATGGTGATATTTTGGATGAGTCATCAAATGATAGTCATAAAAGTCCATAAAGTGATGGTATGTTGAATTTTTATTAGTACACCATTGTTTGGCAAGTAAGAACCTATCAAAAAAGTATATAGTTGTTGGTAACAATTTTTTTCTCTCCTTTTATTTGCATCAAAATAGACAAGTATGTCATGATTTATTAGAGACTTATGCCTTCCTCATTCATTGTACCTTAGAAGAAATTATTCTAATTAAAACAGTCTTATAATGAAGTCATCAACAATGTCAAGGTGGAAGTAAAAACGTTGTTGAAATCAATAACTCCACTCATCAACTTGGTTTAATGAGAATAAAGATGTAACCACTCTAGATAGTAACTTTATAAATTTAAGTAAATAAAAAATAATATTTGACATCTTTGAATACCTATTTTTATATAAACTATACAACAATTACTTAAAGTTAACATACCATGTAACATTTGAATTCTAACTTTCTTGTATTAATAGTTTATATGCTCATCTTAAATTAAAGTAATGTCTTAATTATAACTCCTTTATCCTTATATCTATTTCTTTTTACAATATTTTAATTCTTATAAAAAAACTATATATATATATATATATATATATATATATATATATATATTTATTTATTTATTTATTTATTTATTTATTAAAACATAAAATAAAATCAATTTATTTTTTCTATAATATTAGTTATATTTTTTTAAGTAAACATATTATTTTTCCCATGTTAGCAGGAACGAAAATGATTGGACTCAATCTCCATAATTTTTTTTTTTTTTTTTTGGTGGTGGCCACAAGGGGTAAACAGACTGGGACCACGAGGGAACCATTACATAACATATCCGCAACATGTGAGGCGAGAGATTTGAACCTGGGCCTCTCAGCAACTAGAGAGGTTTAACTACCCACTTGCTCTCCAACTCCTCTACATAGGCTCAATCTCCATAATTACCAACAAACACTGGTCCTCTTTTTTATTGGATAACACAATTTTCATGGTTGTTAATTATAATTTTATAATTAAATTTAATTTAAATTAAATAATTATTTTAAAAATTAATTAAATAAATAATTATGAATAATTTTCAAATTTACCGTCAAAACATCACTCATAAAATATTATAATGCAGAACCTTTCATAGTTGTGAACTTGTGAGGTTGGTATCTACTTTATTATCCTCTACCACCCAGACATCATTATTCAATGAATGTATATGACTTAAATAACTTTAATCAATCAATAGTGTTCAACTTTGGTAGTCAAATTTATAATAAGAATATTATTTCGCGGATAGGGGTCCTACAATAGCAGCTAGGAGGTCAGCCACGCTGTAAACAATATTAATATTTTATTAAAAAAACCGACATTAAGAAAATTATCTACTGTCTATCACATCCTCGATAGGTGCTTCGAGATTGATAACTCTCGGCGTTTATATATATATATATATATATATATATATATATATTATATATTATATATTATATATTATATATTATGAGAAATTTTTAGGATCAATAAAATTTAGGTTAGGTATTTTCATTTTACTCCCATTTCATGATGATCTCTCATAAAAAAAGAGCTGAGCTTATCTATAAGAAATTTAACACACAACCTTACACAAGTTACCTTCCAAAAAGAGCCAAAGCCAAACTACTAAAAAAATATAATTTTAAAGGTAATGTATCTGTAAGCGTGTCCTAAGTTTTGAGAATTACAAATCAAAATTAAAAATTGGAATCGACGCTCAGGATTTGTTTTTGCCTTTGAATGTTATTAACATTGACAGTTTTAGTTGGACGAAGCAAATCATATAGAGGGCAGACTTTTGGGTAATTATTAAATCATTTGAAAAAATTACTGTAATTATTTAATATATAATTGTTGATTTATTTTAATTTTAATTTTAATTATTTTTTAATTTAAACAGATAAAAATTTAATTGTAACATTCGAATTAATATGTTTTAGATTTTTATCAAAGAGATTTAAGTTTGGATGAGGAAAAAAGTGACTTTCATTATATCCGAGTTGCATTTTGTATCTACTCCAACAAACAAAAAAAAAATAAAAAAAATATTTGTCAGAAAGGTGCTATTTACTTTGAGAATGGAGTATTACAACATTCAGTACAAGGAGTCGTGAGTGGTGAGACTTGTCATGAAGAGATCAATGAAGAAAATAAAATAAAATAAATATTTGTCTATTTACTCTGAGAATGGAGTATTACAACATTCACTACAAGGAGTCGTGAGTGGTGAGACTTGTCATGAAGAGATCAAGGGATTCTTTGATATTCAACAACATTTTTCCTAATGTTTTTCATGTTTCCAAGTTATATATATATATAAATAAGGTAAAGGTAAAGTAGATTTTAACGTCAATGGGCTTATAGGTCATATGAAATAATCTTCACGAAGGATGTTTACTTAATATATTGTTATTTAGCTATACACTTGTTACTAAGCATAGTGTACAATCTTACCCCCTCTAGTATTTAGACCTTAAACTTCCTCTTTAGAAAAGTCTTCAATGTTAGGCCCACTCAAATTGTACACCATGCTTTGATAACTAGGATGGGCCGAATATTAAAGACTTTATAATATCAAGCTAACGAATATGTAAAAGATTTGATATACTGCTTATATACTCTTTTTGTTGGTTATCCTTGTCAAGGATAAGCAAATAAAAATTGTTTGTGAAATGTAGGGACCACCATAGACTTTGAGAAAGAGCTGAAAAATCTCTTTTTGGAAAAGAATCCTTCCATTGCTCTGGGAAATAAAGGTGATAAAAATATTTATCTGACCTGGCTAAAATAGAAGGGTCTGAAGGCCAAGGCATTAAAAAGTGTATTCCTAATAAACTACTTCTATGGCTCATTGCCTATAGTTATAAAAAACACTCATTTTGCATCCAAGGATAGTCCTTATATTTTGATATCAATCAAACCCAGGCCCCCATGCCTCGAGGGCTATATCAAAGATCCCAATTAATTCTATGAAAACTAGTATTGCCATCAATTTTAGCCCATAGAAAAAATCTTAAAATTTCACTATCTTTTTACAAGAGGTCTACAAGCCTGTCCAACAAGACAAAAATTTAGAATATATCTAGAATTTCCCAACAAACCAAAGTGGTTTAGGCACCCAATTGTCCAATTTGACTGCAAATTTCTCCACCACACTACTCTGTAAGGATAAGGGATAGCATTCAAAGACTAAAACAAATCCCAATAACTTAAAAATTTGGCCTAGGTGTAGCTAGTTTCAATATCTGCTTTATAGCCACAAAGGTAGTGATTATTTAATAGTTTTGTAGGTACAAACCTTATGTTAATGGGTCATGGACCCTAAAACTTTACAATATATATCCATGCATAATTCACTTGTTTCAATATAGTCCTAATTTTCCTAAATAGTTAGGAATGTGTCATCAACAAAACAACCATAAGTGAATGAATGCTAGAGGTTATTTGGGTATAGGAGCCCTTGGATTGGTCTTATTTATGTTTGAAACTATAGTAAGTATCCAAATGCATTAGCAACAAGAATAAAAAGTGATTGTGCTAGAGGGTAGCCCTGACAGACGGATCATGTTAGAGAGAAGCTTCTAGAAATATGGCCATTGATATTCAAGGTTGCATTGGCATTAACAAAAAGGGAAGTTGTCATGGTACAAAATACATGGTCAAAATCCAATGCTTGCATCATTTTTTTTTTTTAATTTGTGGAAAACATCCCAAAAGGGATGCCACTTTTGGGTAAGACCCAAGGAGGCAGGGGTATCCATTCCGCCAAAAATGCCTAGGACTCGGACCTGGCCTACCACCTTTGACATACTCAAGGAGCAAACAAACACACAAAACCAAATTAAAAAAAGTAAATAACAACAAAAATAATAAAATAAAATAAAAAACATGCTCCTTGAGTGTGTCAAAACCAAAAGCACAACCAAACACGCACAATAAGATAAAAGAAACCACAACACAAACCACATAGAAAAACACAAGAACCACATAACAAAACACAAACAAGACAAAAACAACATAACACTACAAAGACATAACCCAAAAAAACATGAAAAATAAAATAAAAAAAAATAAAAATAAAAATAAAAACAACCAACAACAGACAATAAACAAAAACAAAAAGCATAGAAAACACTCACACATAAAAAAATGAAATAACACAAACAAAGAGAAACCCAAGAACAAGAACGAAAAAAACACAAGAACAATAACAAAAAACATAAAAAAAAAAACAACAAAAACACAAGAACAACAAAAAACAACACAAAGAACACAAAAACAAAACAAAACAAAAGAACCCACCCACCTTAAAAAACTAAACAAAAAAACAAAGAAGACAAAAGAAAAAAAAATGAACAAAACAATGACCTATCTAGACCAGAAGACTATTAATGCAAGAATCAACAGAGGAAACAAAATAAATAATAGAATGAGATAGGGAACTAAAAAAACTGAAAGAACCAAAGAGAAAAAAAAAAAAAAACAAGAAGAAACTAGGTACCTTCAGAATTGGAGCCATCCAAAGAAATGATAGAAAGAAGAGCTTCCCTAATTTGAGAAGCCCATCATACAGGAGGGTGGCCATAACAAGTAAGATCACCTTTGTCCAAAGCCCAATTAGCTAAAGCATCAACACTCTTGTTTTGATCTCTGACCACATGATTGTAATCAACTTTTAAAAATCCCATCTGGATTAACTGAATCTTCTCAATAATTCTTTTTATTCTCCAATCCACCTTATGATTCTTAGGAGTCTTCAAGATATTAATCATAAGTTGAGAATCAAACTCAACTAACACCTTTTCCCATCCAACCTTAGTAGCCTCCTGAAGGCCTCTAAGGATACCATACCCCTCAGCAAGGTTATTGGAAAGAATACCCAAATTCTCAAGCAAAAGTAAAAACCAGGGAGCCATCTCGAAAGTCTACCAATTCCTCCCACACCGGCTTTTCCAGGGTTCCCTCTAGAGGCTCCATCAGTATTGACTTTTCCAAAATCCTTAGGAGGAGGTTGCCAATTTCTAGTCCTATCCATCTTACTAATACTCACATTCCCTTTAAGATGGTTGCCCTTAGAAGGTTTAATCTTCAATCTTTGCATCACTTGATCCCATCTTTGGTGGGAGTTTTGGGGGTGATTAAGGAGTTGATGGACTGATTCAACTAAGTTGGCTATGGTCTTTTGCCAAATATAGTGAATATCCTTCCTATCTTGATTAAAAATTTGGTTGTTCCTTTCATTCCAAATATTCCAAAGAAGAATGGTAGAACCCATCCAAACTAACTCGCCTAATAAAATGATCAACACCCTCTTGATTAGGCCAATCCCTCCAAAGCTGTTCAAAAGTGAAAAAATTGGACCACTGTAAGCCAAGTAAAGTTGCCATTCTCCTCCATAGCTCAGAGGCTAAAGTACACTCAATAAAAATATGGTTGATATTTTCTACATTCTCTTCACACATTTCACATCTAAAAGGGCCATGAAAACCATGCTTCATAAGTTTCTCACCAGTAAGCACCCTACGATGCAATAAAAGCCAATTAAAGAACCTCACCTTAGGCTAGAGCTTTTGAGCCCACAATTGAGAAAATATGTCAGAAGAATGGTTGGGATTATTATGGCATAAGGTCAAATAACCTTGAGCAACCGAATACTCACCCTTAGTAGTGTTGTTCCATCCAAAACAATCTTTTTCATGGGACCAAGAGAGGGATCTCATATGAAGGATGCCTTGGATATCTTGTCTTTGCCTTTCTGGGATTTGAATAGGCCAGTCCTCAATAGGGATCCAATATCTACCAACCTTTGATTTACCAGTATGGTACCGACAGTAATTAGCCACCTTTATCCAATTATTTCGGTGAAGCTCCTCCATCCAAGACCTCCAATCGAGAAACTAAGTGATCAAAGGCTTGTGACCATCCCAAGAATTTGTCCAAAAATTTGCATGTTGACCATTATGAATGATCCAAAATAATTTTTCCTTTATCAAATCCTCACCAGTCTTAAGAACTGCTAAAATGGGAGAACCTTTGGTAGGAAGTTGATAGCGAACAAGGTCTTCAAGACTTTTGTTCTCAGCATATTTAGCACGAAGATTATTGGCCCAAATAGCATTGGGGTTATGCAACATCCTCCAATATAATTTAGCAGCTAAAGCTTTGTTGTTATTAATTGAAGACCAAAATCCTAATCGCCCTTCACTCTTAGGAAGACATAAAGTATCCCATTTCACCAAGACCCATTTTCTTTTCTCCTTCGTACCACTCCAAAGGAAACGATGACTGATTTGATCCAATTCTCGTAGAACAACCTTTGGGATTCAATGCTTGCATCATTATGTCAATGAAATTCCATTCTATTTTTTAAAGAAAAATCATATTGACATTAATGTTTAACGCATAGTGGAGCCCCTCCCACACAACAAGCACATTATCAAGAATATACTTACCTTTCACATATCTCATCTATTCAAGACAAATGACATCTGGCAACATTTTATAAAATCTTAAGGCCAGAGTTTTAGAAAAAAATACACATTGAGGAGAGTGATGGACCTCCAATTTGTCAAATTGTCTTTATTTCCCCTTTTGAAATGAGCTTGACAAGACAGTGATTAATTGACTTCCTAAGGGATCCTCTCATCAAGGCATCTTTACACACTCTCAGTAAATTTTGTCCCACCAATTCCCAAGTGGATTTGTAAAATTTAATGGGAAGGCCATCCATACCTAGAGCTTTATCGTTCGTCATGCTAAAGGATGCCTTTTTAATTTCTTCAAGAGTGATCGACTAATCAAGATTATCATGAGCTTGCAGACTAAATTTTAGTAGTGTGACATTAACACACTCTTACATGGCCATCCTATGTTCCTATGTTTAGCCTTGCAATGTGAAAATATATTGGTATAAATTAAGAGAAGTTCATTTAGTCATATCTTAATATTTGACAACCTAACCATCAATGTTTAGCTAGGAAATTTTCTGATCCCTATATTTTACCTTAATAAAGGAGAAAAAGTCCTTGGAGACGATCTAAATTCTTGAGCCAATACAATTGAGCTCTTATTCTTTCCCCTTGACCTTTACTTCATATTCTAGAATTCTGGCTAAAATACTAGTAGCCTTTTGAAAAATTCAACATCATAAGGCTTTATTTAAATCTTAATAAGAAACCCTTTGAGGTTTTCTCAACTCTTGCCAATCTATCTCTCCTAGCCTATGCAATTAGCTTACCAAAATTATTGAGAAATAAAGTTATTTGACTTATTGTTCTTTGCAACCAGATAATCTACCCTGAAGAAGATTTAGGACTAAATAAAGAGGGCCATAAATATTTTATATAGAGTATGGACCCTTCTATTCTCTTACTTTGAACTATAGGCAAAAAGGATGGGGTGATGGTCCATGTAGTTTGGGTTTGTGATAGCTTGAAATGGCTAGGAATTACCTTCTTTAAAAAAGAAGGGATAGTCGTAAAAGAGTATGGACCTCTATAATTATTTGAGTACGTGCATCTCACCTACCCTATGATTAGACCAGGTACACCAAATTATTTTGATTTCTTGTTTTTTGAATCTATTTGGGCCAAATATTGAGTATAATTTGGAACACCACCCAAACTTGACGTTCCCTCTCTATTAGCCTCATCAAGACAAGATCCACTTTATCTTCTTAGATTTCCACCATGTTAAAATCCACAAAACCATCCATGGGATGTCCAAAAAAATTTTTAAATCCCATTCCCACAACTTGGTTGTCTCCTCATCATCATTGTGAGCGTAAATGTTGAGAACTCCCAACAACAAGTTATCAATAGAAATATGAATCCAAGATATATTATGGTGGATGTTAGACCCCTAATTGACCACTATCCTTGTAAGATGAGTATGCACCACCATGACCCCCAAGGTGGTATGCCTATACCACTATAGAGTCTTTCCAATGAGACTTGAGAAAAAAATTCAAGAAAATAAATTTATCCTTTTTACAAAAAATCTTAACAATTATTCTTTTATACGTGTCAAATAGACCCCTAAAATTCCATGAGATACAACTTATCTAGTTCATTGACATTCTTTGGGGGTGTTAAGAATTGTACCCATATCCTATCCTTTATTGTTTACATCTTTAGCTTTACCATTGTCATGGAGTACTTCAATCCTATTGAGTGAGGCAAGAGAACTACTATAGGATGAGTTTAAATATTCCCCCAACTAAATTGGGGTTCTTGCTTGTTAGGAATTATTATGTCATAGCCTATATGACAATGAGTGTGGTATAACCACCCATCACAAGGACTATGCATTTACTAGAAGATAAAGATAGTTGCAACTTTAGTTAGAGGTTTGTTATGCCAAAAATGGACATCCAATATATAAATATATTTCGTAATGAAATCATCAAATATTCAAGCATTATAATTGGTATCAAGTAGGTTGAAGGAAGAACTATCTCTCCTTTGGATCATCCTCTTGCTTCAATCCAAATAAGCTAAAGAAACACTCTATCGATAAGAAGTCTCAAGGTAAATAACCCTATGAAATATTTATTAGGTTAAACTCAAGAAGAGAGTTAACCATATTTATTGTGAAACAATTCCATGGAAGACTCCAAATCTAAACATTATCAACAGATTCTAGATGTCACCAAAACAAGAACTAGGGCCCACCAGTGAATAATTTGCCATGATATTCTCAGAGAACATGAGAAACTAATGTTTTTCAAGCAGGTGGATGATTTCAAAGATTGTGAAGACTCAACATTCCATCAACTAGGTGAATGATACCAAAGAATGTGAGATATTTCACTAAGTAGGTAGATGGCATCTTAATTTGAAAATCAATGAAAAGTTTATCTCATGAAAAATAATGAAGATTATAGAAGACAAAGTCCATCAATGTAGCTCGTTTAGAGAGTATTTCTAGCATTGATGCCTATATGTGCATAAAAAGTATCACATTTATTCAAATGAATCTATAAGATCACTCGAGCAAGGAATTAGATTGAGTGCAATCTAAAATGTATGTATAGATAGCATACAAATACAACCTTACAAGAAGATATTCTTCAAAACCATCACTCATCACTTCACAAGGTTGGTAGATGTCTTTACAAATGTGTCATTCCAATCAATTAAATTTTCATAAGATAAGAAACACTCTTGAGGTCGTTATCTTCGATCACTAGATTCAATAAAAGAAAAAAGAATCTCATATTCATTTGATCCATGCACAACCTAAGAAGACACATATAAGGTGGACATGAGTTCTAACCAAGTAGACAATTAAAATTTCAAAGTGTTTCTTCCATGGCGTCTCGTGTTCTAACAATAAATTCGACCAAATTTTACAATATGTAGCATAGGAGATAATATATTAAAGAGAGTCTTAAAGGATAAAAAATGGACAACAAAGTAATCATGATGTTAAGGTTGTTTGCTACCTAGAGAAGTAGCAGAGCAATGCATTATGAATATTGATATTGAGACAAGATCTAGAAGGTGTTAAGTTGCAGAGACGATGGTCATAAAAAATGCTTCCTATACATGTATTAACATTCAATCAAGGATGCCCAATGTGAATCTATAAGATGTGGACTTGAGAGAAGAATCCCAATATTGGAATGTCTCAAGAGTCTCGCTTTATGCATACATCACCATTTTATTGAGCTATGATGAGAATCATAACACATCACATCTTAGACTCAAATCAATCTCTCAGGTGCCATATTTATTTAAAATATATAAAAAAAAGGTCCAAAAATTAAATTGATAAGTGAAGAGCAAATTTTATTTTGCTTAGACATATTCCACCCAAACCAAGGTGTTTGAAGAAATTTTTTTATTCCACCAATAAAATAGTTACGTGTGGCATAAATATTATTTGTCAGAAAATACATCAATGTTAACCAAGGTACTTCTGCATATAGCAAATTTTCTTTTATCCCACATGAATTGTGGGGAAGGTTATTAAAGCCTATATTTTTTAGTTCTTCCCTTCTATTAATTATAGGAGAATAAAAGGAAAGACTTATAATTTTAAAATATTGGAATATTTCCTAAAGGAAAAATATCCCCCCTACTTAATTTGTTACCTAATAAGACATTGATTTCTTACAATTTGAGGCATCAATCAAGCAATAAATATAACATTACATACACTTGTTGGAAAGTAATTTTTTATTTTGATATAGTGGAATTGAGTTTTTCCACTTTCGTAAAGTTTTAAAATGGCTAGTGGTGCACCAAATTTCTTGTTTCTTGATTTCTAGTTATTGAGGGAAGAAGTATGAGAAGTCATAGATGGGACCATCATATGTCCTAATGTAGAAGGTGAAGAGTATGCAAAATTCAACATGGTAGATAGAAAATCACAATTGATCATCAAGTTTGAATTAGCCAATGAAGTACAACCATATATTCAAGATTCTACCATAGCTAGATATGCATGGGAGAATTGCAAATAGTATTTGATACAAGAAACCATATTCAAATTCTATTTCTACAAAGTCAAATTCGTTGCTTGAAAATGAAGAATGGAGAAAGAATCACATCACTTCAAGATTTGGGAGAAAAGGTATCTAATGAAACACTTGTTCCTATCATTTTAAGATCTCTCCCTTCTCAATATAATATATTTATTAAAAATTTGAATATCATTGAGAAAACACCAACATTTGAGAAGTTGGTGAATCTACTTCAAAAAGTAGAGGCCTCAAATACAACACAAGAATAAGACCAAGCTCTTATTACAAATAAAAAGGGAAACATCCATTCAAAAGAGGCATAAGATCTTACTTCTAGGAATAGAGAACTAATTATCATATGTAAGGATATCAACAATAGAGAAATGATTCTCACATGCAAGTATATTAGTAGCAAAGAAATAATTTTCATAGATAAAATATATGTGAACTTTATGGTAAATATGGCCACATAGTGAAGAAATATTGGTATAATCCATTCACAAATGGATCTCCTTCATAAGAGATGAATCGATAGCAACATAGGTCATCATCAGATAAGAGAAATTAAAATTGAAAAAAGATACAACAAAGTAATGTGTCTAGAGAGAACCAAATTAGAGAAGAATAAAAAGATCATGTAGAAGAGGAAGAAGAACATGTATTTGTTGTGCATGCTTAGCTAAGTTAGCACAATAATGTTTGGTATGACTTTAAAGTAACCATACATTTAATAGATCAAGAAAATTGGTTTCATCCAAGTCAAATAAGTAAAGTATCTCTACAATATAATGCATCCAATGACTTTAAAAGCTTAGTCAATCGATATAAGTCACTGAAGAATCAACAATAGAACAAGATGATTGATCAAACTTTGCAACTTCAAATAAAGCAGATTCAAGGACCTAAGACTGAAGATTTGTATTCTAAATGTGATTCTGATCCATCCATAGATGAATTTGAAGTAGAATCCATAAAATAAAATAAGGAATCAATGCATTAGATACTTAAGATTCAATCATTAATAGCACACCAAAGAAATCATGAATACATCACATTCCACAAACATCTTATTCAAATGAACAAAGCTAGGACAAAGAAGAATCATAAAATTATTGATATCACTACATCAAGTGATGATCAAAACATGAAATGGAGACAAATCAACATAGAAGGCATGGGAACACATGACAAATATTGGTGACCAATCAATTCAATAGTCGATATAGGATGCATGTTAGTACATACTCCACATGAAGGAATTTATAAGTATTAGAAATTGAATAAGTATTTGTAATAAGTATATATTTGGAGTGCATGATTGGTGGAACTCGACACTCCTAAGTATTATAGTATAAAATCTACATTGAGGAGGGGATTTCTCTCTCAAATCTAGATATTCCAACATCACCCTAGAACTTATTTTCCTTTAAATATAAATCCAAGAGCTAGTTTTAGAAGCTAAGAGCCCAAGCCAGATCCATGAGCCAAACCTAGAGCCAAGAGCAAGAGTTAGAGCTAGAGCTAAGACTATGATATAATAAGGGGGATATATTAGGAATTATTACAATATAGTCCATGTGACAATGAGTGTAGTATAACCACCCATCACAAGGACTATGCATCTAGTAGAAGATAAGAATAATTGAAATTTAATTAAAGGTTTGTTATGCCAAAAATGGGCATCCAATGTATCTAAATATCCTTCATTTTATAATGAAATCATCAAAGCTTCAAGTATTATCATTGCTTTCTTGCTATGGCCATCCATGAGAATGCCAAAGTGAGTTGATTACTTGGGATGTGTAGACACCTAAAACACATCATTTTGAGGAGACTACCTATATGGACACCTTTTCAGGCCATATGACCCACCTTGGGCAGCCTTAGGGCTTAACAGTGGTTTTTACCACTCAAACAGGGGTAAATTACCTTTTGCAGCCTAGACCGTCCTACCCAAGGATGGCCTCCAGAGGCCGCCCTACCCTAGGATGGCCAGCAGTCATGACCACCCTACCCTAGGATGGCCATGCCTATAACAAACTCAGGCTCCCGAGCCGAAGGAAAATCAGTTACAGGACAGCTAAGCATCAACTATCAAGTGCGAGAAGGTTCTAGAATGGGTGGTTGGTCTTCCTAGATCCTAACCGTTTCTTGATTCTTGGCTTCTCTCACAAGCCAAGATTCCCATTTTGGAAATCTATAAGAAGACACCTTGCCTTCATGAAAATATAGCAATTGGATGACAACGAAGTGCTGTCGGATTGTTTACTAGAGAGATTATCCTCTCATAAGCAATGAAGTGCTGCTGGATTTCAGTCATGGAGCTTTCAAGTGCAACAATGGAGTGTCTCAAAGCTTGAAGACCAAATTCAACACTCTTTCACCATCAAACATCCTTATTTCGTGCCAATTTTTGCAATTTAATCGTGCTTCAAGAGCGCAACCCTTGAACATCAATTTGGTAGATCAATCCTGACATTTCTTGCATCGGTCACAAAATAATTCTTTTTCTATTTCAGTGGTCGTCTCACCCCGAGATGGCCCATAGGTGCCATCACCCTACCCTAGGATGGTCAGCAGGCCAGACCGCTCTGCCTCAGGATGGCCTCCTAGTGATATCTATTTTACTATTTTTCTTAGTTACAATAGGATTAGCAACATTCCATTTATTTTCTAACATAGTTTAATTCTATTTATCATGCATTTTTTTATCATATTTCAACATTTCTTTTCAGTTTCTTTATCATGAATAAGGGCCTCATCATGAAAGGCTCTACAAATGCTATTAATATCTTTTGAGTGTTCTTGTGTGTAGATTTTAGATCTTGGTAGGAGCTATCAACATAAAGATTCATCACATTTACATCATACCTTGCGGAGGTCACAAGAAACTCCTCCCCAAATCAGTTTTGAGGGTGCAAATATTCTATGTGTTACACCTACCATATTTCTTGATTGTAAAATTGTATCAAATTGGTATTAAATCCCTCAGAGGGATATCATTGTAACCTCCTTTTCAAGGACATGTATAATAAACCATTCTATTTATCTTTATCTTGATGGTTACATGATTTGTTATTCAATTTTATTTCATATAATTGCATTAGGTGTACGATTTTTGCAATTCTATCACTAATTATTGCTTTTCTTGATTTTATTGAATTGTAGGTACCACCATCCTAGGCTAGAATAGTCAGCAGTTGCCACCACCCTACCCTGAGACAATCAGCAGACCCCGTCGCTCTACCCCATGATGGCCTTAGAGCAGAATCACAAAATCAGAAAAAACAAAATCTTTAGTATACTAAGGCTTCACCTGTAAGTCACTATGTTCCCATTTTCTTGCTTTCAGTACAAAAATATAAAAATTTCATACTTAAGTAGAGAATAAAGAACAAATTCAAATTTTAGATAGTCTATATGTGACCACCCCTAGGTCAGATGACCTCTATTTTTGGCCACCCCTAGGTCAAGCGGCCCCTATTTTTGACCACTTATGTGTAGGATGACCTCTACTATAGACCATCTACACAGAGATGACCTCTGTTTGCTTACTGTGTGGATTGTGTGCTTGCTACCTATGCAAAGGTTGACATCATATTAGGGTTCTGTAATTTTAGATTTCTGAAACTAAAACATTTTTACTTAGGAATCTAAAAAATTAAATGTCATTTTATGCATTAGCAAAAAGATATTGAATGCTCTATGTTTGCATTTTTTTTTGCATAAAATAAAATGAACCCACACACACCACACACCATATTAAACATCAACGAGTTAGAATTCACACCCAACCATTGATCAAGACCAACGATGGTGGCCTTCATCTCCACCTCATTGGCTTGTATGTTGTGATTTCGTACCCTATTTTGGCCAAGGCCAATCCAAGAACCATCATAAGGTGAGGACTGGTAGGACCTAGGCTCCCTCATCAAGTTTGGACTTCATCACCAAACTTTGGTGGGTTTCATGGCTTGGACTTCATCACCAAGTCTATGTGTGAGAGCATACAGGTGAAAACCCTTAAACTGAGTAATATCATCAACAAAAGCAAAAACATGAACAAGAAAGCAAAACAACAACAAATCAAAACACACCAAATAGTCTAGGACTCACAAAGAAATTTTTAAATGAGATAATCATTTTGTATACTTTATTTGTTTCCTTTATTGTATGCTTAATCAACACATAATGGTCACTACACGTAGCCATGCTCAGTCACAAATTGATGCTACGAAGAATTTACAAGGAGGCCCAGAATACCTTCGCTATAGTCCAACGGACTTACTCATGCCTGAACGATGGCCTAACAACCATCATGATGATAATTCCACTCATGGGGGATCCAACCATCGAGATACCCCTACTAGGAGGACACCTATGGGACCTCCACGTGATCGAGAAGATGATCTTCTCAGACCATACCCATCTCATGCTATTTCTAGATAGGATCTACCCATTGAGGGGCCAAGTAGGGGAGTGGCATGAATCCATATCCCCAATCGATCCACACACCCATATGAGCATGGGGTGGAATATATGCCTCTACCTAGCTTAGATGAGTAGGCTACTCCACTCGATCATCCTTGGATGAGTAGGAAGTTTAACCACATAGATATATATGATGATCATCCTACTCATAGAGTGACCTCTTCCATTCATACCCATTCTGAGGATGAGCGATATGAAGACCTAGTGCACCCTATCCTCACATGTGGAGAGTGTTCCACATGGACACATCATACTCCTACACCATACTTGCATGAAGGTGACACTCCTAGGGTCGAACATCAAGTCAACATGGCTTCCCTCGATCATGGGAAAAGGATAGCTACTCCTACTGCACTCACAGAAAGAGCCAAATCCCCTCATGTTGATACGAGAACCCATAGACCCCATACAGCTGATCAGATAGATCAGTTACCTAGACCTAATACTAGTCAATGAGAGCAATTACTCCAAATATAGTTGGATGATTTACAAAAATATAGAGAGTGCCTAGACCAAGAACATGTAGAACAACAAAGACTACACCATCAGAGGTTGTATGAACATAGATTACATGAAGAAAGGATTCTCGAACAAAGATTGCATGAGGAGCAATCACATAGGGTAGCTTACGATGAAATCCCTATACCTAGCACATATAGGCAATAAGCTAACCCAAGGTGCACTACAACATCATGAGTTACCTCCTAGGTCGATGAAAAATCATCCTCCTCCTACATCTATTCATCATTCTCGACCATGATAACATCAATTGCTAAATCATCCAAAATATGAGACATATGAAGAGCTAGAACCTGAGTACCAGGATCAAGGGTATCTTGAGTCACTCTGTGAAGATGTGGCTGATGATTACATTCAACCACCTCAATCTAACAGAAATATTCCACCTCCACCTCCTAGGAGATCAATTCAAGAGAATGAGATCATATCATCTCATGCATATAAGGTCCTTACGAAGTGAATTAAATCATTAGAAAAGCAAGGGATGGGCTATCAAAAGCCAACATTGTGTAAACTATGCAATCAACCCCTTCACCCATCAGTTCCTTGTCCTCCTTATCCAGAACATTTTGAAATGCCAAAACTGGATAAATTTAAAGGAGACGACGATGCACAGGAACATGTAACAAGTTTCATGAACTTGTGCTTCCAGCTGCAAGATGATGATGCCTTGTTGTTGAGAACCTTCTTAATAACACTCTCTAGCACAACCTTAGAGTGGTATAATCAATTACCAAGACATAGCATCTCTAGCTTCGAACAACTAGCTAACACCTTTTTAGAATGCTTCTCATTCGACATCAAAAAGAAGGCCAACCTAACTGACTTATCAAACCTTCATCAATTTGATGATGAGCCAGTTATGGATTACAAAAATAGGTGGAGAAAGGTAATGTCTAAATTGCCTTTCACTATACCAATTTTAGAACTTACTCGAATGTTTACAAAAAGTTGCTCGAAACACATCTCGCTTCTTCTTTAGTTGCAACAATACCAAACATTTGAGGAGGCTTTGGTGCAAGCCAAAGTTATCGAGGACATAAAGGTCCAAGAGGGGGATATAAAACTCCAGAAAAAGGAGTGGAACAAAAACCCTTGGAACAACTACACTCAGCAAAAATAAGCTTCGATCAATCAAATTGTTCTGAATGTTCCTAAAATGGAGAAAGCACCCCAACAACCTAACTATCAGGCTCAACCCCCTCCAACACAATATAATAATCAGTACCAATGGAACCAAGTGCAAGATCAGCCATGCCACCCTCCTCACACTTATACACCACTACCTGAGTCTTTGGCATCCCTCTTCAATCGTTTATGTGAGGCAAAGGCCATTACCTTACCCGAGATCCACCTAATAGATCCTGCCCACCCAAAACCTAAGGGGTATAAAGAGGATTTGTATTGTGTTTATCACCGATAAAAGGTCATGATATCCAAGCATGCTATGGATTCAAGAACCTGATACAAGATATGTTAGACAAGAACCAATTACAAATCGATAACCCTCTTGCCCCTGATAATCAACAAATGGGTATTTTTAAAGATCCCTTGCCCACTCATGAGGTCAAGGATGATCAGACTAGGCAAGTCAATGAAATCCATATGGATCCACCCACTCATGGATTCGTAGGTATGATCAACATCATGACAAGAAATAGAAGGTATGATCAAGTCATGCCACCTACAGCGCCTATCCGAATCCCTTCTATACCCTAACCCTTGCCGGCTCAAAATCCTCTTCAAGGTCCACCACCTCCATCGATGATAACAATCAGGAGTAGGCTTACACAAAGCCTACAAATGGCATCGACAAAGCTTTCCATATACGAGCTTATCCAACAATCACCTAGACATAGGGAAGCTCTTATGGAAATCTTAAAATCCATCGAGCTTCAGCCTCGAGACCCTAACGCATTCACAAAATTTGTAGGGCATGTGCAAAAATGTAAAGAGCCTGTGGTAACCTTTTATGATCATAAAATAAAATAGGTACCTACAAATATAGTGGATCCCCCATTACATATTATCGCTTGCATCAATAGGATCCCATACAAGTGAGTACTGATTGATACAGGTTCATCAATCAATATAATAACAATGACCACTCTAGAGCATTTGAGCCTTCCAACATCACACATTGTAGCATCTACCTTCATACTATGAACATTCAATGATGTATTATGCTCAATAGTAGGCACAATAGTCCTACCTATCCAAGTGGGACTAAAGATAATTTTTGTATTGTGCCATGTGCTAGAAGGAGCAATGCAATATAATATATTGCTCGATCACCCTTGGATCCAAGATATGAAATGTGTTCCTTCAATATTACATCAATGTATCAAATACGTACATGAAGGACAAGTTCATGTGGTCCCTTTGGATGATGAGCCATTTAAGTATGTAAATCATGTCAGTAATCCAAGGGAGTTTGTTCTACCCTCCATGCATCTGGATATCTGACCAAGTTCCCCTATCAAGCATCTAGAGTGCCCACCAAAATTAGCACCTATTGATCCACCCACTTCATTACCACCACATCCACCTACACCATTGGCTTCTCCAGATATTCCTTCTTCATCATCGGGTCCTCCGATCGAACAAAAGTTGAAGGTACCTATGGAGGACATTCCAGTAGTCATCCCCAATGTTTCCATGATAGAAATTTTGATTCCTATGGAAGAGGAAGAATCACCTACCACAATGGATGACTTACCTCACCCCACATCCCCTGCATCATCATCGACATCATCCTCACCGCAAGTGATAATTCACTTAGCCAACCTAGGTCTCATAGAATATTTGGTGCAAAATGTTACATTTACACCAATTATCGAGTCCACGTAAGACATGGGAAGACCTCGTGTCCCCTCCTTGCCAATCGGAACTATCGTACCCCTAGGTATACCACCTAATCAAATAAACTTCATCTATGGGGGTTTCGATCAATCCATAAATCAATCTCCTATGATTAGCCATGATAATGAACCATTCGTAGGAAACATATATTACATGTCAAATCCAAATTTTGCTCTGAGATATTTCTACCATTGCCATTGGCACAAAAATGGCTTAGGTCTTTATGAGCAGGGTCTCAGAACACCCTATTTACTACAATACCAATTACCCATAGATAAATTTGGTTTAGGGTATTCCATCCGCATGTCGGATGAGCTCTTGGTTGACTCCTTACAATGCCTAAGCTTAGGTTTTGGGGAAGACATTGATGAGAATGAATACATTGACCCTAGCCATTCTCATCTATTGGGAGATCATCTCCCAATTACAATGGTCTCCATCGAGCCTCCTGATTCTATCAGTGAATCATCCGAAGAGACCAACCAACAAGAGGAGTTCGAGCTCGACAATAATCTTGAGAATGATTGGATTGAAGAAGATGATGAATACGAGGATGAAATAGAAGTAGCATACCTAGGTCCTCGCTACTTTCATCACCTTAACAACTATAGAGGAGATGTCGATCCTGTTAGACCCCTTATTAACCTAGATGATATCTATCATAGGGTGTTTCCTCCCCCACCTAACTAGAGGTAGCTGCTACCGCTAGAGGACCCAATCATCTTATCTACTCCTAGAGCAGATCTAATAATCCCATTTCCTCCTAAGCCACATCTAGCACATGTAGAGCCATCTATAATCGATAGGTTCTCCCTACATAATAATGGAAATTACCAACCATCCATAAACATGATTTCCATTGACCTAACTATACCTCTCTATAACCCCAATGACCCTTCAAAGCCTTTGCACCTCAATCATGAGGTAATTGATTTTGATCATATCGCATCACCATCATCACCCGAGGAGTTCTTCCCATGTGAAGAGATGCTACAACCATTCCATTTCTCTCTAGGGCCAACTCAAGATGTCTATCATGCTGAGGTTGAATATGACATGATAGATCCTCCAAATCCAATGGATGACATCTACCTGATCCCTACACCTCATCAACTTGAGGAGGGGTCTCATATGTCAATTGAGGAAACTTTCGATGTAGATATTGGCAATGACCCTGACAATCCTAAGAAAGTAAAATTGGGATAGAGTCTATCTCTTGAAGAACGTGCCATCATCATAGCTCTATTGACAAAAAAAGTGACATGTTTGCTTGGTCGTATAAGGACATGTCGGGTCTTGATCCAAATATGGTCACGCATAACCTTACACTAGACCCAAATATTAAGTCGATCAAGTAGAAGCTCAAAAAATACATCCAACAATCACCTTAATGGTGAAATATGAATTACAAAAATTGTTGGATGTGGAATTCATCCAACCGATTGATTATCCTGAATGGGTATCTAACATGGTACCCATAGGAAAACCTGATGGGAGGATTCATATCTGTATAGATTTTAGAGATCTTAATAAAGTGACTCCCAAGGATGCATTCCCCTTGCCTAATATTGATGCTCTAGTAGATGCAACTATTGGTCATGAAATGTTATCTCTTATGGATGGGTTCTTAGGCTATAATCAAATTTGGGTCAAGCTTGAAGATCAACATAAAACAACCTTTACTACACCATGGGGAACATTTTGTTATAAAGTCATGCCATTTGGCCTTAAAAATGTTGGTGCAACCTATCAACGAGCCATGACATACATCTTTCATGACTATATGCATAAGATATTAGAATATTATATAGATGATTTTCTCACCAAATCTCTCTTGCGTGAAGAGCATGCAGATATTTTACGAAAAGTCTTTGATCACCTAATAGAGCATAATGTCAGGCTAAATCCTAAAAAGTGTGTTTTCGGAGTCACATCAGGAAAAATTTTGGGATTCATAGTCTCCAAGTGAGGGATCAAAGTAGATCCCACAAAGGTCAAAGCAATTTTAGAAATGCTTCCCCCACTAACCTTAAAGAGCTTCGTAGCTTGCAAGGAAAAGTAGCATCTATCAAATGCTTCATAGCACAATTATCAGACAAATGTCGACCCATGAATCGATTATTACAAAAGGGGGTCCCATTCAATTGGGATGAGGAGTGCCAGAAGGCCTTTGATGAGATAAAATAGTACCTAGCATCACCACTAGTATTAGCTCCACCTCGACCAAGTGTGCCTTTCTTATTATATATTTCAGCCATAGATTTTGCTTTAGGGACCATGTTGGCCCAGAAGAACAAGGAAAATAAAGAATAGGCTATCTACTATATTAGTCACACCTTGGTCAGTTATGAGCTCAAATACGCATACATTGAGAAGCTGTGCCTAGAAGTGGTATTCACCACCAAAAAGCTTTACCACTACATGTTAAATCATACAACGTATGTCATCTCAAAAGAAAATCCTTTGTGGTATATGATGAGTCACACATATCATAATACGTGAACCGCAAAGTGGATCATGCTATTGATAGAATTTGATCTTGAATTCATCAGTCAAAAATCAATCAAAGGTCAAGTCATAGTTGATCAGTTAGTAGAGGCTCCTCTTCAGGATGATAAGCCTCTTGTAATTGAGCTACCCGATGATGCAGTGTTCACATTATCGATATCACCCAAACCCGAAGAACCAAAAAATAAAGTAGACATGACTTTGTTCTTTGATGGTTCAAAATGTGAGCAAGGGGGTGGTGCAGGGATCATATTTTTCACACCACAAGGAGCTCCTATACCCTTGTCTTTCAAACTTGACTTCCCTTGCACCAACAATAATATTGAATATGAGGCTCTCATCTTGGGTCTCCAAACAACTATCACCATGAAGATTAAAAAGCTTAATATCTTTGGTGACTCCTTGCTCATCATTAACCAAGTCAAAGGTATTTATCAATGTAGATGTCCTATCTTGAAAGCTTATAAAGATCTTGTGGACAAATTACTAGCCAAACTAGAATGGTATGACATCGAGGTAGTCCCTCGTACATCCAATCACTTTATGGATACAATGGCTTCTTTGGGATCCCTAATCCCACAAAACCCTTTCGATGATATTACAACCATCCATGTTAAAATGCTCTCGCAGTCAATGATGTTGCGTGAGGCTTTGGATAATAATGAATCAGTTCACATGATTCAGATTGAATCGAATCAAGATCGGTTCTCCAAGGTACAAGACTTTCTAAAACAAGCATCCTGGGGGTCCTTGATCTCATAAGGTCCTTCAGATAATGGCATGACCATTCACCACAAGGTTGTTTTCCAATCCATATATATGTGTGATGAATCACAATGGGAACAAGTTGTTCAATCAGTTGAAGCACAAGCTTATCAAGATTGGCTCATCCAATTAAAATATTATCTAAAACTTGGTAATATCCCTCTAGGATTATTGCATGTCGTAAAATGAGCATTTAAACAAAAAGTGACCAAGTATGTCTTGTTAGGAGATATTCTCTATCATCGGAGCTACGATGGACTCCTCCTTCATTGTCTCGAGCCCCAAGAATCTACTTGGGTAATTTTACAAGCTCATGATGGTACCTATGGTGGCCATTTTAGTGGTATGGCTATCATCAAGTGCATCCTTTGAATGGGTTATTATTGGCCCATAATGGAAAAGGATTATTGTACATATGTCAGGAAGTGCGTAAAGTGTCAGCATCATGCCAATATCTCACACCTACCATCTTAGGCCTTACAATCGATTCAATCGATATGGCCTTTCTCTCAATGGGGATTTGATCTAATTGGGAAGATCTCTCCTCCATATTCAGGCCATCACACATTCATATTAATGACCATTGAGTATTTTACTAAATGGGTGGAAGCAATCCCTTTAACCACTATGACTGGAGCTCGTATTACGGAGTTCATACTCCATAATATTATATGTCATTTTGGTATTCCATCCAAAATCATATCGGATAATGGGACATCATTCAAGAACAAATATGTGTGGGCCTTAACATCCAAATATAACATTCAACATAGCTTTACCACACCCTATTATCCATAAGCTAATGGGTAGGTAGAGGCCTCAAATAAAATTGTAGTTGCCATATTGAAGAAAATCGTCAAGGAAAACCACAAAGATTGGCACCTTCAACTACCTCTAGCTTTATGGGCTTATCAAACTAGCATTTGGACACCCACTAGGGTAACCCTATTTTTTCTAGTGTATGGCATTGAGGCCATTATGCCCTTGGAATTAGAAATTCCATCATTGCGTGTGTCATTGAAAGAGTTCATCGATGATGACACCTCATGACAAGCTCACCTTGATCAATTGACCCTTCTTGATGAATGATGAGTTAATGCTCTTGAGCATCTATGCATTTATCAAGATCATATTAAATGAGCTTATGATACAAAATTCCATTTAAGAGACTTTAAATTTGGGGATCTTGAATAACACAAGCTTATACTGAAAGGGGGGTGAACAGTATAAGATCAACTTTTTTTTCTTTCCCAAACAATATTATCCAATGTTATCAATTGCAATATCAATAGCAATAATAAAAGCAATGCATAAATCATCACACACATGAGAGACATAATTTTAATGTGGTTCACCCAATGTGGGTTACGTCCATAGAGAAAATATTTCTTCTAAATTTTCTCAACAAATCTCTTGGGAATCAATTCCCTATTACAATATTTATGGATCTCTGTCCAAAGGAGATATCAATCCCTAATACTTTAGTTTGTGGATATCTCTCCATAGGATAACTCTATTCTCGTAGTTATGGTTTATGGATATCTCTCCACAGGAGAACTCTATCCCCTATGCTCTAGTTTTTGGATCTCTCTCCACAAGAGAACTCTATCCCCTCTGCTCTGGTTTGTGGATCTCTCTCCATTGGAGAACTCAATCCCATTTGCTCTGGTTTGTGGATCTCTCTACACGAAAAATTTATCCCCTTTACTCTAGTTTGTGGATCTCTCTCCATAGGAAAATTCTATCCTCTCTACTCTGGTTTGTGGATCTCTCTCCACAAGATAAATCTATCCCCTTTGCTCTGGTTTATGGATCTCTCTCCATAGGATAACTCTATTCCCTTTGCTCTGGTCTACTCCAAATTCTACTCTCAAATATATCTCAAATCTATACCAAAATCTATCATAAGGTTAGCACAAATCTACTCTAACTCTGATCACAAATCTCTACCTCAATGTTGCTTCAAGTCTTATCACAAGACTTTCTCAAATCTACCTCAATGCTACTTCAAGTCTTCTCACAAGACTTGCTCAAATCTACCTCAATGCTGCTTCAAGTCTTCTCACAAGACTTGCTCAAATCTACCTTAATGCTACTTCAAGTCTTCTCACAAGACTTTCTCAAATCTACCTTAATGCTACTTCAAGTCTTCTCATAAGACTTGCTCAAGTCTGCCTCAATGTTGCTTCAAATATTCTCACAAGACTTGCTCAAATCTACCTCAATGTTGCTTTAAGTCTTCTCACAAGACTTGCTCAAATATACCTTAATGCTTCTTCAAGTCTTCTTACAAGACTGCTCAAAACTTCCTGCATACTGATCATTGAACCTGTTCAAATATTTCCAAATATTGCATACAAACAAGGCTTATATCTCTTTCAAAAATATTTTCTTCAAACAAACATATTCTACTTAGAATTTTTTTAACCTCTAGAACATATAGAGAATGATATGCACTATCAAAAATATAATATGTTCTTCACATTCAAAAATTTTGCATTCAACTAATCCAAACTCTACCTCTTGCAAAATCCCTTTCAAATAAAATCAAACTAGTGTATAACTTATTTCACAAAACTGGTCTATATTTCTTGAAAATTTGTTCTCAAGGATCAACCACACTAATCAACCCTTTTATCTCTACCTTATAATTCTGAAATATTTTTCAACCAAAAACCTTAAATAAAGAGTGATATAACCATACCTCTTTGATGAAGGAGTTATCTCAAAAACTTATCTTAAGATATTATGGCTTTCTTATGCCATTTTCAAGGGTTAGTTAGCATAACACTTTTCAAACCAACCATAAAATATTTCCTCAAAATTTACTCATAAAATATTTAATATCTTCCTTTTTATTTTCACAAGACAAAGTTTTGACAATAATCAAACCCTCTCAATTTTATTTTTATCAAAAATACACACAACAATTTAAACCATAGTCATACCTTATCACTCCTACTTATAAGAGTCACTTGCAATTCTCAATATCACAATTCAATATCCCTAAGTACATTCCATACATTAATTTTACTTTCAAGCACCTTATTGCTCCTTTCCTTTCAAAAATTATTTCTAATTTATAAAGTCACAACTAGAATCTAACATATCATTATGTCCTCAAAATATTTAATTTCAAAGCATTACCCTTATCTCTCCCTAGACAATGCAATATGCACTTTTTAACAAACAAAATTTAACCTTATGTCTCCCTAGACAAGTGCTAACATACCTCAACATTAATAAAAAATTTTATGCCCTTATCGCATCTGCCGTTGTCGCCACTGAGATTCAAACATGAAACCTCACAGAGCCCATGCTCTAGCATGAGTTAGAATGCCAACTAGGCTGGCCCACATACTGGAACCAAATATGCACAAAACGGTTTTATTGCTTATTTTTTGCCCAAAAAAAAATTGCAAAAATACTATCATGTCTTACGTAGGATTCGCCTACCACCTGGGTTAACAGCCCTATTGGAACCAAGTCGTGCACTCTCCCTTATGATTCGATGTCATTGTTTGAAATAGGTGTGCTGCCTTTTCTTTCTCCCTCTTCCCTCGATGAATGGTGTTATCTCCTCCTTACTCTGCTCTCAACGAAATAGAATTCAAATAATTGCTTCCTCTCTTATCTTGTAAAAATGATTTATTTTCCTTCTTAAATATGCATTCGATTTTTGTTATGACATCATCTCAACCTTTTATTGCCACCTTTTTTAAATTTGAATTCTTGGCACCTTTTGACAATTCAATTTTTTTATCAATATAATAGTTAACCTTGGTGTTAAATATTATTTATTATATTATTTAACCTTGGTGTTAAATAATATTTTTGCTTGTAGTCCTTTGTCAAATTAATTTCTTTTTGAGACCTTTGTCCAATGCACTTTCAATCCTTTTTTTAATAAGCCCTTTTTGGCCTAAATATTATAATATTAAAATATTATAATATCATCTCTTTTAAGCCTTAGTCACTTGCTTTATTTTGAACCATGGTCTTAAACTTGGGCCTTCAACCTTTTAACCAAACACTTAGAACTTTGTCCCAAACCTCTTTGGCTTATAATATTTAAAGTAAATATTATAACATTTTCTTTTTATCAATTTCCTTGCATTGGAATGAACCTTGTCTTGCATCTTATAAAACTTATCTTATTTGGCATACCAAACTATCTTTGACATCAATGACAATCAATGTCATCAACCTTTGACATAAATCCTTTGACATCAATGACAACACAATATACTCAAAATTTCTAACAAATCTTGTGCTCAAAGAGAACCAACAGAACTCAAACATGTCATCTCATCTATGAGATAAATTTGTGGACAATTGGTTATGTTATTTTATCGTAATAGAGAAAATAGGACCAGGAATATAAAAAATCATAAACTAATCAAAATTACAAAAACAACAAAAATTATCAAAAATACCAAACAAACCAGAAAGCATAAAAACACATAAACACAAAAACAATACAAAACATCAAAATACAAAAATATTTACATTATGTTATCATGTATTTCACTATATGCATTGATTAATTACATTAAACATCTCCATCCATTGCACTTGCATTATAATAAGTCGTGTTTACATTCTTATGAATGAAACCATGTTTGTATGCCAATCATGAACCTCAAATCAACCTTATCAATCATCATAATTCACAATTTTCTTTACATGATTTTGCTTATTAAGAGGTCCTCATAAGATAGGTTAGATTTTGGATAAATATCAACAATGATATTTAGATGGCCACTGGCTATTTTATGCACACCTTTTAGTTTGCAAAAGCTTGTAGGGAAAACCCTTACATCCCACATATCATTATCATTCACATTTCCCTCGTGAGTAATTGTGTTTTCAACACAACTAATGAGTTGCTATAGGGTGTATACTAGGGTTTCCTATCATTCAACTATCCCTAGTTATCTTTTCAAATTTTGTAGAAAGCTATCTTGGCTCTTATAAGGTAAGGTATCACTTTGATAGTACCTTGCATATTTCAAAATCCCAACATAATTTTGCACATCAAAATCCAAGTTTGGAAAAAATAAAGATGACACTACAAAGTGGTCCTTATCACCTTAGCGAAAGGTTTTCCTTGCTCTTATTACTATGCGCATGGTCTAGGATGTTGAGAATTGACAAAAGAACAAGCCCTCTCTCCTACCCAAAAAACCCCTTTGCTCTTCCACAAAACAAACAAATTCCCAAAATAGAACAAAAGCAACAATGATTTTCATCACTAAGCAAAACCCCTTGCTCTCAAAAAATAAAAATAAAAAAAACAAACAAAAAGAGTGGTTTTTACTACTATAAATGAGCAAGTATCCCAAGAAATCAAATTAAAAGAAGGGGGTAACGAGCTTGAATCCCTAGATTTCTCAGTATTCAAAAGCTGTGGGGCGATCTCCATTACAAAAATGGGTTGAGTGAAACCCACCTGACAATGGAGTAGCCTTACACATGGTGATATGTATGTCACATTAGCAATCTTCTTTGGTACAAACCAATATCAGCTTACGGTTGAACTAGATTTTGGTAACTTGTATTACCTAGTAGTCTAGTATACCTACGCCTAAAATTAGGATAAAATGATCATAGGGTGATCCTCATTACAGTAATGGGTTGCATGAAATAGACCTAAAAATGAGGTAGTCTTATGCATCATCAAAATACATTCACTTTACACACATAGGGATATTGAATATTTGGGTCTTCTTAATAGGATTTTATCTTTCAAGAGTCTTGTGTAGTCAATATACAACTTTTGATCAATCAACTAGGGTGTTTGAGTCTCACAAAAACCTCAAAATCCCTTCATTGCACAAAATCATCTCATCAACAGTCACAATTTTCCTTATGAGTTTTTTCTTATTAAGGGGTCCTCATAAGATAGGATAGATACCAGGTGAATATCAAAATTGATATTTAGACGACCACTGAATATTTTATGCACATATTTTAGTTTGCAAAAGCTTATGGGAAAAACCCCTACATCTCACATATTTCATCTCATATACAAATGTATAACTTTTATGATAAGGTTAACATTTAAATTCGTAATTTTTATACATTATGTGGTGTGTGCCATTAGTTTTTTAAACACAAATTAGATTCATTCATTATGTTTTAAAAAATTAAAGCATACATGTACAATTTGCATTAGAACGTCCACATAAAATTAATGCATTAGATACACATTACATTCATCATATCAATAACAACAAATGAATGCATAATAAAAAAAAAAATATTTAAAAATTTGCATTTAACATTAAACATTGCATCCATATACACATACATAATAGGGAATCCATACATATAGACTACAAAATCTAGTCATACATCCATAACCTAATCATTGCATGTCATAAATACATCACATGTATAAATCTATACGTTATATATTCATCACATCCATCACTACATCCATAACATAATATAAAACCATAAAATTACACAAGATGAGCCATAAAATGAGAGGAATGATCTCATATATATATATAAAAGATGCGGGTACATAGTGATACAAAACTGCCCATAAGCTACAATCCTGTAGGTCCTTAGAACTTACACCCAAAAAGAATCAATACAAATATACATCAAGCAGGGCCTACACCCATAGAGTCATAGCCTCCCTCGATATCATCCTTGCATTGCTGCCTGGAGCCGCAACCCATTGATATCTCTAGCCTAGTTTATGACCTATGACTAGGTTGCACTGAAGACTATCTAGAATTACTGCACCAGTTCCTCTAAGATCCCCCTACTATGGATCGCTCAGGTAAGTGGCTGCCAAGTAGTGCTACCTAACCCTATATCTACAAAATGTAAGCAGCATTAGATTGGTACCAAGAATCATACTGGCCAAGAAAATCCTATATAACTATCTCAAATTGCAACCCTGCAACATCCCCTGCATCCTACGTACCTGCTACAACCTATCCATGACCTGTAGTAGCGGTGATAAACTAAACCTATAGATCATATCACTCTACTATCCTAGCATCCCTATTTGCTATGCGAACAACCATATAAGTATACAAAGTATCTTATTTTGATGTCACTCTGTCCCCCTCAATAGTCACCCTATGTATCTTCACCTGGGTTGTGTCTACTTGGGCCTTGAGGAGATCCCTCTCCTTAGAGAATCCTCTCCATAGTTACTACCAACTACTCAGCTAGCTTTGAACTATCACCAGGGTAGCTACCCCTGTAAGGTCTATATATGTGCTCTCAATTGAGCTACCTCATCTGAAGGGTCTTCCTCATCACCATCACCCTTCTACTGGGGCTCCTCTACCCCATCTATGGGCTGATCCCACTCTCCCTTTATCCAATGACATACTCATTATGCAGCCTCATCCACATCCTCCTCCATTATCACCTTAGTAGATCTGCCCATCGATCCACCTTTTTGCCATAACTGAGTCACCCACCAGGTATCATGCTCTGCACTGGTACTTAAGTCTGCTAATATTATTTCATATATAGAAAAATACTCATCTGTTAGAGCCTTCACTCAAGGCCATACTAGTTGTGTCTCATCTAATCAATGGTATTAGATGATGGGATCCTCTAGGATATCCTGATAGATGCCAAAATATCATAAGACATGAGAGTAATATAAGTAATCCTACTCAGTGTTGTGATATCCAATAAGCCACTGTTCATACCTCACACACCCTAGGTATGTTGCAGCCTTGACCCAATGAGGGCAATCCAAGTAGGGCCTCTAGACCACCTGATATGGGCACACTATCACTAGAGATCCTACATAGTGCACCGGTATACCTACTTGTGGTTGGATCTGACCTCTCTTCCAGTACCATCTCCATCGAGTCGTGTATCCAATATCCATGTCATCCATCTTGGATTGTGGTACTAGCAACCCCACTATTTGATCTACTTGGATGTGCTTCCATCCCCAAATCTGAAGGAACAGGTTTCAACCTAATCCATATTGACTCTAATGTTGTATCTCATACAACTCATAATATAAGTGTGCCAATACAGTGCTATCCCATGCCATGATGATCGATTGTTGAGTATCAAACTCAATCAAATCATGGACCATATCAAGGAGGTTCCATGTGAACCTCTATCTTGAATAATTTGGTAGTAGGATGTTCGAAATGATGTACATCACTACTATATGTCTTTGAGTAAACACCTGGGCATCGTACCATACCTTGATCAAAACCTCACCATGGTCCATCAACTGCAGTGCAACCCCTACCAAGGCTCTAAAGACTCTCTGAAGTACTCTCTCCTACTACAGAAGGGGAGTGGAGGTGATGGGGCATCCCTCAATAGGAATACGAAATATCCTGTATACATCCTCTAAAGTGACATTTATATCGCTAGTAGGAATATGAAAGGTGTTCACCCTCACTATCCCAGTGATAATCTAAGGCCATCGGATATGCCTAATCTGACATCACGATAGATATCCAAATAACATGTTTGAGGCCAAACGCCTCAAACCAGGCCCAATCCTCATATATGAGCTAAACCTACAACTTATCAAATAATGTGGGTACTCTGTATCGAACCATAAATATATAAAGCCCAAAAACACAAAAACTAAACATAAAAAAAAATAGTTTCAAAAACTTAATACTTTTGCATTCAAAATGTAGCCATCTCAGCCTAAGATAGTTTGCAGATGAGGCTACCCTACCCAGGGATGATGACCCCAATGGTCAAATATTTGACTATTGTGTTTTAAATGAGACTGCACCACCCTAGGACGATCTCAAACCTGTCAAAAGGGAGCTACCCCTACCTAGGATGGCCTCGCAATAGCATCAAAAAAATTCTAAAAAACAAAAAATTTCACAAAAAATTAAGTTTAAACCTACAGTAGCCTAATATAGATTACCTAATCTAATATGAGGTTCATTAATAAAAATTTAGTGAGGTTCATTTACTACATTAGTTAAGGAGGTTCATTTTAAATTTACAAAATTAATGAGAACGAACAAGGTTTCTACCTTCCTAGCACTGACTCCTCTACTAGTAGACATCTCTGGTTGATCCATTGCGATAGTAGGTCAGGTTTCTAGCATTGATTTGCTTTAGAAAAATATCTCCTCCACATCGCATCTCCTTTTTTTTCATTGATAGCTATGCAAATGATGTCAAAAATTTGCAAAATTTGGTTTTATATTTTTCAAATTTTGTGATCGCCCTTGGATGGGGTGGTCGTATTTCGGTGCAATCGGCCTACCCCAAGACGACCCCAAGATTTGTAAATTGCAGTTTTCATACCCAAATATGATCCCAAATATGATAGCATTATATTAGCATCATAAACATCAATTGGGGCATTTAACAACATCTAATGGTCCATATTAATCAAAAACCTCAAAAATACCAAAAAATCAATAAAACAAAATCTCAAGTGAGCCTTGTACATAGTAATTTAGCCTATACACTTGGAGGTTGCAACAAATTGCTATCCATTCCATATGATAATATGAGTAAGTTATCATGAGGCCATTTGAACCCCAAAATAATTCATATATAAATCAAAATACTTTTCTCTCAATCCCCAAGAAGGCCATGCATCCAGACTGCTCCAAGGGAATGAGACGTACATTTCATTCTTCCATTAAATTTCAATAGATCATCGAACATAGTGATTTACCTTAGAAATAAATTAAATTATTGTCATATTAATTCCCTAAGAAAGCCATGTGGTTAGACTGGTCGAAGGGATAGACATGTACAATTACCAATAATGGTCGAAATCATCGCTATAATAGGATTTTCCCCTTTTACATTTGTTATAGTATCACAAAGCCCAAGCAAGTCATATTGGTCAAGTGACTCATCGATTTCATCACTTTCCATCTCCTCATCGACTCATCACTTAAGGGGGTAGTCATAATCATAGAATTGATAATTAAAATCAATAAAAAACACTCAATCATGCAAATTAGACTCATTCAAAGAATCATTGCTAACAACTATCTCACACTTCCCTCTTTGTTGGGGCTAAAAGCAAAAATGTCAAACCAAACCTTTGTCAGTCTAAACTACGGCCATGTAGTAAAACAAAACTACCCAAATGCTTTTAGATTGCCAAAATTTTACACAAAATTAAGTCTACCAAAGTGTTGGAGGTAATGATTCAAAGATGCATGCTCTTTTTGTGATTGGAGCATCTAACATTGATAAGATTAATGAACATTTGTCAACCTTAAATTTGACTTTAGGTTATCTATTTTTTCTTTGCATTGTGATTTCACATAGTGCATCCCAAAAAGAGGCATCTATAGACACCTAAAACATGTCATTTTGAGGAGACTACCTATATGGACACCTTTTCAGGCCATATGACTCACCTTGGATAGCTTTAGGGCTTAACAATGGCTTTTACCACTCAAACAAGGGCAACTTGCCTTTTGTAGCGTTGACCATCATACTCAGGGATGAAATCCAGAGGCCTTCCTATGCTGGATCAACCAGTAGTCATGGTCACCTTACCCTAGGACAATTGCACCTGTAACAAACTTAGGCTCCCGAGCCAAAGAAAAATTAGTTAATAGATAGCTAAGCATCAACTATCAAGTGTGAAAAGGTTTTAGAGTCGGTGGTTGGTCTTTCTAAACCCAATTGTTTCTTGATTCTTGGATTCTCTCACAAGCCAAGATTCTTATTTTAGAAATCTTTAAGAAGATACCTTACCTTCATTAAATCATATTGCAAATTCTCCATAATGAAGTGCTGCCAGTTTGTTTACTAGAGAGATTCTACTCTCGAATTGCTGCTGGATTTTTGTCATGGAGTTATGAAGTCCAAAATCGATGAGGGAGCCCAGGTCCTACTAGTACTCACCTTATGAAGGGTCTTGGAATGACCTTGGCCAAAAATAAGGTATGAAATAATAACAAGCCAATGAGGTGGAGATGAAAGCCATCGTCATTGGTCTTGATCAACGATTGGGTGTGAATTCCAACTCAATGATGTTTAATATGGTGTGTGATGTGTGTGGGTTCATTTTACTTTTATGCAAAAGAAAAATGCAAAAATAGATCAATCAATATCTTTTTGCTAATGCATAAAATGAAGTTAATTTTTAAGATTCCTAAGTAAAAATGTTTTAGTTTCAAAAATCTAAAATTATAGAACCCTAATATGATGTCAGGCCTTGCACAGGTAGCAAGCACACAATCCATAGAACAAGCAAACATAGGTTGTATCTATGTAGGACAATCTAAAACAGAGGCCATATTACATGAAATCAATAAAAAATAGGGACCGCTTGATCCAGGGGCAACAAAAAATAGAGGCTGCTTGACCTAGGGGTGGTCACATATAGTCTATCTAAAAATTGAATTTACTCTACAATTTCTCTACCTAAGTATGCAATTTTTATATTTCTATACCGAAAGCAAGAAAAGGGGAACATAATGACTAATAGGTGAAACCTTAGTCTACTAAAGATTCTATTTTTGCTGATTTTGTGATTCTACTCTAAGGCCATCACGGGGTAGAGCAGTAGGGTCTGGTGGCTTTCTCAAGGTAGGGCAATGGTGACTGTTGATCATTCTAGCCTAGGATAGTGGTACCTACAATCCAAGAAAATCAAGAAAAGCAAGAATTAGAGATAAATTTGTGAAAATTTAGCCAAAGACAAATAGGGGTAACTTTGTGGAGACTACCTATATGGACACTTTTCAGGCCATATGACCCACCTTGGGTAGCTTTAGGGCTTAACAGTGTTTATGGTCTGTCATACTTAGGGACGACCTCCAAAGGCCATCCTACCCTAGAGTAGCTAGTATTCATGGTCACCCTACATTGGGACGACCATGCTTGTAACAAAATTAGGCTCTCGAGCTGAAGGAAAATCAGTTACACGATAGTTAAGCATCAACTATTAAGTGCAAAAAGGTTCTAGAATTGATGGTTGGTCTTCCTAAACCCAACTATTTCTTGATTCTTGGCTTCTCTCACAAGCCAAGATTCCTATTTTGGAAATCTATAATAAGACACCTTGCCTTCATTAAACCATCTTGTAAATTTTGCATAATGAATTATTTTCGGTTTGTTTACTAGAGAGATTATACTCTCATAAGCAACAAAGTACTACTATATTTTATTCATGGAGATCTCAATTGCAATAATGGATACCCTTGGAGTTTGAAGACCAAATTCAACATTATTTCATCAACATCCTTATTTCATACCAATTTCCACAATTAATTCATGTTTCAAGAGCGGGATCCTTGAACAATCAATTTGGTAGATTAATCTTGGCATTTCCCACATCGGTCACAAAAGAATTATTCTACTGTTCAGTGGTCGTCTCACCCAAAGATGAATTACAGGTATTATTACCCTATCCTAGGATGGTTAGTAGGCTAGACCTCTCTATCCCATGATGGCCTCTCGGTGATATCTATTTTACTAATTTTCTTAGTCACAATCAATTTATTAGCATTTCATTTGCTTTCTTACGTAGTTTAATTCTATTTTTCATGTATCTTTTTATCATATTTCAACATTTCTTTTTAGTTTATTCATCATGAATAAGGACCTCATCATGAAAGGCTCTACAAATACTACTAATTTCCTTTGAGTGTTCTTGTGTGCAGATTTCAGGTCTTAGTAGGAGCTATCAACATAAAATATTCTCACATCTACATCATACCTAGCAAAGGTCACAATAAACTCCTTCCAAATCAATTTGAGGGTTGCAAATATCTTTCGTGTTACACATATCATATTTATTGATTTGTAAAAATTGTTTCAAATGGATATCAACCCTTTAGAGGGATATCATTGTAACCTCCTTTTCAAGTACATGATTCAATATTATTGAGAAGGGCACCATTTTTTTATTTCTTATCTCTTATCTTGATGGTTACATGATTATGCTTTCAATTTGGTTTCATATAATTTCTTAGGTGTATGATTTTGCATACTACAGTGGCGATCACGAACGAAATTTGGCCAATTTTTACAAATTTTGTTGCTAATTATTGTTTTTTTTAATTTTTTTGAATTGCAGGTACCACCATCCTGGCATAATATGGTCAGCAGTCATAGCCACCTTACCCTGATATGGCCAGTTGACCTAGTCGCTTTACCTAGCGATGGTCCTAGAGCAGAATCACAAAATCAGAGAAACAAAATCTTCAACAGACTAAGGCTTCACCTGTAAGTCATTATGTCCCCATTTTCCTACTTTTAGTACATAAATGTAAAAATTTCATGCTTAAGTAGAGAAATTGTAGAATAAATTCAATTTTTAAACAATCTATCTATGACCACCCCTAGGTTAGGTGGCCTTTGTTTTCGGATACCCTTGGGTCAGGTGGCCCTTCTTTCTAATTGCTCCTGTGTAATATGGCCTCTTCTATAGATAATCCTACATAGAGATGACCTTTGTCTTCTTGTTGCGTGGATTGTGTGCTTGTTGCCTATGTAAAGGCTGACATCATATTAGGGTTTTTCAATTTTATATTTTTGAAACTAAAATTTTTATTACTTAGGAATTTGAAAAATAAGATGTCATTTTATGCATTAGCAAAAATAAATTGATTGGTATATGTTTGCATTTTTATTTTGCATAAAAGTAAAGCAAACCCACACACACCACACACCATATTAAACATCATTGAGTTGAAATTCACACCCAACCATTGATCAAGACCAACGATAGTGGCTTTCATCTCCACCTCATTGGCTTGTTGTTATTTCATACCCTATTTTTGGCCAAGGCCAGTCCAAGACCCTTCATAAGGTGAGGATTGGTAGGACCTAGGCTCCCTCATAATGTTTGGACTTCATCACCAAAATCTAGTGGGTTTCATGGCTTGGAATTCATCACCAAGTCTGTGTGTGAGATCATACAGGCAAAAACCCTTAAATTGAGAAATATTATCAACAAAAGCAAAAACACGAACAAGCAAGAAAAAACAACAAATCAAAACACACTAAACAATTTAGGACTCATAAAGAAATTTTTAAACGAGATAATCATTTTTTATACTTTTTTTGTTTCCTTTATTGTATGCTTAATCAACACATAATGGTCACTACACGTAGCCGTACTCACTCATAAAATGATGCTAAAAAAAAATTACAAGGAGGACCATAATGTCTTCACTACAGTCCAACTTACTCATGCCTAAACGATGACCTAACAACCATCATGATGATAATTCCACTCATGGGGGATCTGATCATCAAGATACCCCTACCAGGAGGACACCTATAGGACCTCCATGCAATCGAGAATATCATCTTCTCACATCATGCCTATCTCATGCTATTTCTAGATGAGATTTTCCCTTTGAGGGGTCAAGTAGGGGTGTGGCATGAATTTTTATCCCCAATCAATTTGCACACCCATATGAGCATGGAGTGGAATAAATACCTCTACCTATATTATATGAGTGTTCTACTCTACCCGACCATCTTTGTATGAGTAGGAAGTTCAACCATATGAATATATATCGTGATTGTCCTGCTTGTAGAGTGATATATTGCATTCATAATCATGCTAAGGATGAGAAATATTAAGACCTAGTGCATCCTATCCCCACACACGGAGAGTGTTCCACATGGATACACCATACTCACACACCATCATTGTATTATGGTGACACTCCTAGGGTCAAACATCGAGTTAATGCGACTTCCCTTGATCATGGGAACTGGATAGATACTCCTACTGTGCTCATAGAAAGAGCTAAATCCCTTTGTATTGATATGAGAACCCATAAAAATCATATAGTTTATCAGATAGATCAGTTATCTAGGCCTAATACTAGTCAACGAGAGTAATTACTCCAAATACAGTTGGATGATTTATAAAAATATAGAGAGTGCCTAGATCAAGAACATGTAGAACAACAAAAATTACACCGTTAGAGGTTGTATAAACATAGACTGCATGAAGAAAGGATTCTTGAAAAAATATTGCATGAGGAGCAATCACATAGGGTAGCTTATAATAAAAACCCTATACCCAGTACATACAGGGAACAAGATAACATGAGGTGCACTATGCGACGCCATGAATTACCTCTTAGATCGACAAAAAACCATCCTCCTCCTACGTCTATTCATAATTCTTAACCATGACAATGTCAAGTGCTAGATCATCTAAACTATGATATATATGAAGAAATAGAGCCTAAATAATAGGATCAAGAGTATCTTGAGTCACTTTGTGAAGACGTGGCTGATGATTACATTTGCCACCTCGATCTAACAGAAATATTCCACCTCCAAATCCTAGGAGACCGATTCAAGAGAATGAGATCATTTCATATCATGCGTATAAGGTTATTACAAATGAATTAAATCATTGAAAAAACAAGGTACGAGATATCAAAAGCTGACATTGTTAAAGTATGCAATCAACCCCTTCACCCATAAGTTCCTTGTCCTCCTTATCTAGAATATTTTGAAATGCCAAAATTGGATAAATTTAAAGGAGACGATGATGCATAGTAACATGTAACAAGTTTCATGAACCTTTGCTTCCAGTTGCAAGATGATGATGCCTTGTTATTGAGAACTTTCTTAATAACACTCTCTGGCATAATTTTAGAGTGGTATAATCATTTGCCAAGACATGGCATCTCTAGATTCGAATAGCTAGCTAATGCCTTTTTAGAATGCTTCTCATTCAACATAAAAAATATAGCCAATATAATTGACTTATCAAACCTTCATCAATTTGACAATGAGCCAGTTATGGATTATAGAAATAGGTGGAGAAAGATAATGGCTAAATTTCCTTTCATTGTACCAGTTTCAAAACTTACTCAAATGTGTACAAAATGTTTCTAAAAAAAAATCTCTCTTCTGCTTCAACTACAACAATACCAAACATTCGAGGAGGCTTTGACACAAGCCAAAGTTATTGAGTACATAAAGGTACAAGAAAGAGATAAAAATTTGGAAAAAGGAGTGGAATAAAAACCCTTGAAACAACTTCACTCACCAAAAATTGGCTCCTATCAATCAAATTGTTTTGAATGTACCTAAAATAGAGAAAGCACCTTAGCAGCCTAACTATTAGGCTCAAATCCATCCAACGCAGTATAACAACCAACACCAATAGAACCAAGTGTAATATTAGCCACGCGGCCCTCCTCACACTTATACACCACTACCTGAGTCTTTTCCATCATTTTTCAATTGCTTATGCAAGGCCAAGGCTATTACCTTACCTAAGATCCACCTAGTAGATCTTGCCCACCCAAAAACTAAGGGGTATAAAGAGGACTTGTATTGTGTTTATCATCGACAAAAATGTCATGATATCCAAGCCTACTATGGATTTAAGAACCTGATACAATACATGTTAGGCAATAACCATTTACAAATCAACAACTCTCTTGTCCCTGATAATAAAAAAATGGGTATTTTTAAATATTTCTTATCCACTCATGAGGTCAAGGATGATCAGACTAGGCATGTCAATGAAATACATACAGATCCACCCACTCACAAAATTGTAGGCATGATCAACATCATGACCAAAAATAAAAGGTATGATCAATTCACACCACCTAAAGTGCCTATCCAAATCCCTTTTGTACCCCAGACCTTGCCAGCTCAAAACCCTATTCCAGGTCCACCATCTCAACTGGTGATAACCATCAGGAGTAGGCTTACACAAAGCCTACAAACAACATTGACAAAGCTTTCCATAAATAATATTATCCAAAAGTCACCCAGACATAGAGAAGCTCTCATAGAAATATTAAAATCATCGACCTTCAACCACGTTTATAAAATTTGTAGGGCATGTGTAGAAATGTAAAGAGCCTATGATAACCTTTTATGATCACAAAATAAAATAGGTACTTGCAAATATAGTGGATAACCCATTACATATTATCGCTTGCATCAATAGGATCCCATACAAGCGAGTATTGATTGATACAAGTTCATCAATCAATATAATAACAACAACCACTCTAGAGCATTTGAGCCTCCCAACATCACACATTATAGTATCTACCTTTATGCTACAAGCTTTCAATGATGCTTTATGCTTAATTGTAGGCACAATAGTCCTGCCTATTTAGGTGGGACTAAAAAATTGTTTTGTATTGTGCCATGTGATAGAAGAAGCAATCTAAAATAATATATTGCTCGATCACCCTTGGATCCGGGATATGAAATGTGTTCCTTCAGTATTACATCAATGTATCAAATACGTACACTAATGATAAGTTCATGTGGTCCCTTCGAATGATGAACCATTTAAGTACGTAAATCATATTAGTAATGCAAGGGAGTTTGTTCCACCCTCCATGCATATGGAAATCTAACCAAGTTACCCTATCAAGTTCCCAGAGAACCCACCAAATTTAGCATCTATTGATCCACCCACTTTATTACCACCACACCCGTCTACACCATTGGTTCCTTCAAATGTTTCTTCTTCATTATCAGGTTCTTTGATTGAACAAAATTTGAAGGCACCTATGGAAGACATTTCGACAGTCATACCCAACATTTATACTATAGAAATTTTGATTCATATAGAAGGAAAAAAATTACCTACCAAAGAGGATGGCTTACCTCATCCCACATCCCTTACATCATCATTGACATCATCCACATCGCAAGTGAAAATTCACTTAGACAACCTGGGTCACAGAATAATTGGTGTAAAATGTTATATTTACACCAATTATCTAGCCTACACAAGACATGGGAATACCTCATGTCCCTTCCTTGCCAATAAAAATTGTAGTACCCCTATGGATACCACCTAATAAAACAAACTTCATCTATGGGAGATTCGATGAAGCCAAAAATTAGTCTTCTATTATTAGCCACGACAATGAACCATTCACAAGAAACATATATTACATTTCAAATATAAATTTTACTCTATGATATTTCTACCATTTCCACTGGCATGAAAATAGCTTAGGTCGTTATGAACAGGGTCTCAGAGCACCCTATTTACCATAATAACAATTACCCACAGAAAAATTTAGTTTAGGGTATTCCATTCGCATATTGGATGAGCTCATGGGTGACTTATTACAATGCCTAAGCTTAGGTTTTTGGGAAGACATTGATAGTAATGTATATGTTGACCCTGGCTATTATCATCTCCTTGGGGATCATCTCCCAATTATAATGGTCACCATCAAACCTAATGATAATATCAGTGAATCATCTGAAGAGACCAACCAATAAGAGGAGTCCATTTTTCTCCAAGGTCAACTCAAGATGTCTGTCATTCTAAGGTTGAATATAACATGATATATCCTCCAAATCCAGTGGATGATATCTATTTGATCTATATGCCTCATCAACTCGAGGAGGGATCACATATGCCAATTAAGGAAACGTTCGATGTCAATTATGGAAATGACCCTGACAATATTAAGAAAGTAAAATTAGGATAGAGTCCATCTCTTGAAGAATTTGCCATCATCATAGCTCTATTGACATAAAAGAGTGACATTTTTTCTTGGTTGTATAAGGACATGCCGGGTCTTGATCCAAATGTGGTCACACATAATATTACACTAGACCCAAATATGAAGTCGATCAAGCAAAAACTCCAAAAAATACATACAATAATCATCTTAATGGTGAAAGATGAATTACATAAATTTTTGGATGTAGAATTCATCCAACCGATTGATTATACTGAATAGGTACCTAACATGGTACCCATAGGAAAATTTGATTGGAGAATTCGTATCTGTATTGATTTTAGAGATCTTAATAAAGTGACTCCCAAGGATGCATTCCCCTTGCCTAATATTGATGGTCCAGTAGACGCAAATGTTGGTCATGAAATATTGTCCCTTATGAACATATTTTTAGGCTATAATCAAATTTGGGTCAAGTCCGAAGATCAACACAAAACAACCTTTACCACCACATGGGGAACATTTTGTTATAAAGTCATGCCATTTGGCCTTAAAAATGCTGGTGCAACCTATCAGTGGGCCATGACATACATATTTCATGATTATATGCATAAGATATTAGAAGATTATATAGATGATTTTCTCACCAATCTCTCCTACATGAAGAGCACACAGATGTTTTACGAAAAGTCTTCGATCGCTTGATAGAACATAACGTCAGGCTCAATCCTAAAAAGTGTGTATTCGAAGTCACTTCAGAAAAACTTTTGGGATTCATAGTCTCTAAGTGAGGGATAAAAGTAGATCCTGTAAAGGTCAAAGCAATTTTAGAAATTCTTCCCCCCACTAACCTTAAAGAGCTTCACAACTTACAAGGAAATATCACATCTATTCGACACTTCATAGTGCAATTATCAGACAAATGCTGACCCATGAATCAATTATTGCAAAATATGGTCCCATTCAAATGGGATGAGGATATCCAAAGGGCATTTGATGAGATAAAAAAACCTTCAGTATTAGCTCCACCTCAACCAGGTGTGTCTTTCTTGCTATATATTTTAGCCACCAAATTTGCTTTGGAAACCATGTTGACCCAAAAGAACAAGGAAAATAAAGAACAGTCTATCTACTATATTAGTCACACATTGGTCAAATATGAGCTGAAATAAGCATACATTGAGAAGTTGTGCCTAACAATGGTATTCACCACAAAAACTATTTACCACTACATGCTAAATCATACAATGTATGTCATATTAAAAGAAAATCCTTTGTGGTATATGATGAGTCACATATATCATAATATGCGATCCACAAATCAGATCATGCTATTGATGGAATTAGATCTTGAATTCATCAATACAAAATAAATCAAAGGTCAAGTTATATCTAATTAGTTAGCAGAGGCTCCTCTTCAAGATGATAAGCCTCTTGTAATTGAGCTACTCGATGATGTAGTGTTCACATTATCATAATCACCTAAAACCGAAGAACTAGAAAATAAATTGAACATGACTTTGTTCTTTGATGGTTCAAAATGCAAGCAAGAGGGTGGTGTAGGGATCATCATTTTTACACCATAAGGATCTTCTATGACCTTGTATTTTAAACTCGAATTCTCTTGCACCAACAATAATATTGAATACGAGGGTCTCATATTGGATCTCCAAAAAACTAACACCATGAAGATTGAAAAGCTTAACATATTTGGTGACTCTTTGCTCATCGTGAACCAATTCAAAGGCATTTATTGTTAGTATCACAATGAAACTGAGAGGGGGGGTGAATCAATGTAGATATTTTATATGTAAATCTTCAACTTCTTAAAGCCGAAACAATGAAAACTTAAAACCAAATAAAGCAAGTATAACAAGAGAACATCACACAACATAAGATGTACCGAGGTTCACCGATTTGGCTACTCCTCAAAATGACTATTTGGACTCCCATCCAAATCCAACCTTAGCAAAGCACCAAATTTACAATCAATTTACCAGAACCCACTAGAAGGAGCATCAACCCATGATTTACCAGCACCAACTGGAAGGAGCACCAACCTCTGATTTACCAACACCAACTGGAAGGAGCACCAACCCCTAATGCCAAGCAATAACTTGGACTTCCATTTTGAAACTAGAAGATTGAAATAAAAATGCCTTCACTTTACAAGACCTTGACTGGTCTATTGCTTACCCAAAATATACCACAATTCACAAAACACACACGCTTATCACGCTTCAAAGAATAAAATCCCCTGTCTATAATTATCCAAGTAACACTCCTTTTATAACTTTCCTTTCGTATATTTTTAGAAGGTATTTCATCAAACAAGTCACATGCAAATAATTGACACCATATTCTCCTACCATGACTGTTCATTTTCTCGGTGATGACTATTCTTTTTATCCTTTGATGACTGTTTGTTTTCTCCTTCATGACTGTTCATTTTCTTTTCCCTTGTGCATGCATTTGTTTTCTCCTTCGATGACTGTTCGTTTTCTCCTTCATGACTGTTCATTTTCTTTTCCCTTGTGCATGCATTTGTTTTCTCCTTCGATGACTATTTGTTTTCTCCTTCATGACTATTCGTTTTCTTTTCCCTTGTGCATGCATTTGTTTTCTCCTTCGATGACTGTTTGTTTTCTCCTTCATGACTGTTCGTTTTCTCGGTCATGACTGTTCTTTTTTGAGTCGCAAAAATGCAACATGTCACGATATCATGACACTTTTGTTTCTCTGCCTGCCTGCCCTTTTTGAGTCGTAAAAATGTGACATGTCACGATATCGCGACACTTTTGTTTCTCTGCCTGCCTGCCCTTTTTGAGTTGCAAAAATGCGACATGTTGCGATATCGTGACACTTTTGTTTCTCTGCCTGCTGCTCTTTTTGAGTCGTGAAAATGCGACATGTTGTGATATCATGACACTTTTGTTTCTCTGCCTGCCTGCCCTTTTTGAGTCACGAAAATGCAACATGTCGTGATATCACGACACTTTTGTTTATCTGCCTGCCTGCCATTTTTGAGTCGCTAAAATGTGACATGTCGCAATATCGTGACACTTTTTCCTTCTTGCTCTTTCTCTTTGCTTTGGACCATGAAAATACAACATGTCACGATATCACGAAACTTTTTCTCCTTGCTCTTTCTCTTTCCTTTGGCCCGCGAAAATACATGTCGCGATATCGCGACACTTTTTCTCCTTGCTCTTTCTCTTTCCTTTGGCCCGCGAAAAATACAACATGTCACGATATCGCCACACTTTTTCTCCTTGCTATTTCTCTTTGCTTTGGCCCACGAAAATACAACATGTCACGATATCGCGACACTTTTTCTCCTTGCTCTTTCTCTTTCCTTTGGCCCGCGAAAATACAACATGTCGCTATATCGCGACACTTTTTTCTCCTTGCTCTTTTTGTTTCCTTTGGCCCATGAAAATACATGTTGTGATATCACAACACTTTTTCTCCTTGCATTTTCTCTTTTCTTTGGACCATGAAAATGCAACATGTCGTGATATCGTGACACTTTTTTTCTTTGCGGTGTTTTGCTTTTTCTTTGATCTTTAGCATATGGGCCACTTCGGTCTTCTTGGAAAATATGAAAAAAGGTGGGTAAACATCCTCATAAGCATTTAACATCACTGTACATACTCTGAATAACCTCTGAACTCTTGTCCACTGCATCAACCGATCTATCTGACTGTGTTGACAACAATGACAATATTGTCGTTGCACCTTGCTCAACAATCTCCCCCTTTGGAATTGTTGGTCAACACACGTGCAATTTCTTCTAACTCTTGTGCAATTTCCTGTAACTCTTCTCCCCCTTTGACAAAAATACCAAAGGGCTGCTGCAAACTCCCCTTGAGTCCATGCACAACATTCTCAGACAAAAATTATTACACTTAGCAAAAATCATAAACATGAGCAAAAAGATAAACAAATACACAAATGCTCCCCTTGAGAATGTGGTCCCGATAGCTAGTCAATTCTTGGGAAGCATAACCACTCCCAATTTATTACGAAGGTACTCAAAGACTTCCTTGGGCAACGGTTTTGTGAAGATATCAGCTACTTGCTCTGTTGTTGGAACAAAATCCAACTTAACCTCACCTTCCACAACTTTCTCCTTCAAAAAGTGATATCAAATAGCAATATGTTTTGTCCGAGAATGCTTAACTGGATTCTTTGAGATGTTAATGGAACTGGTGTTATCACACTTAACTAAAATTGGCTCACTGAAGTTAATACCAAGATATTTCAGGGTTTGTTTCATCCATAATACCTACGTACAACACATTGTCGCTGCAATATATTTTGCCTCTGCTGTGGATAAGGAGACTAACTCTTGTTTCTTACTATGCCATGCGACCAACCTATCTCCAAGATAGAATGCACCTCCACTGGTACTATTTTTGTCATCTACACATCCTACCCAATCTGCATCTAAATACGCAATAAGGGTGAAGTCCTTACCTTTCGGATACCATAACCCATACTCCATAGTACCCTTGAGATACCGAAGAATCCTCTTCACTGCTGTCACATGAGTCTCCTTGGGACTAGCCTAAAATCATGCTACCATGCATACTGCCTGCAAAATATCTAGTCTGGTAGCTGTCAAGTACAATAAGCTCCCAATCATAGATCTGTACATGGTTTGATCAACATGTGGAGATTTGTCATCCTTGCTCAACTTGCAACCTGTCATCATGGGAGTGCTAATTGGCTTACAATCCTCCATTGTGAAATTTTTTAGCATCTCTTTCACATATTTAATTTGAGAAATAAATATACCCTTCTCATTTTGATTAACTTGCAACCCGAGGAAATACGAAAGTTCACCAATCATTGACATTTCAAATTCTTTCTGCATCTTATTTTCTAAATCTTTACACCACTCATATTTGCTGCTGCCAAATATGATATCATCAACATATACAACAAGAACAATAAGATGGAAATTTTCTATTTTGACATACAAATTACTATCCACCATACCTTTCTTGAACCCTTGTTGAGTAAGATAGTTGTCTAGCCTTGCATACCATGCTCGGGGTGCCTGAACTTATCATCATTAGTGATGATGAAGAGGAGGTAGCTGAGAACAACTATGAACCTAAAGAACCTGCCTTCATTGTCATCAGTGATGATAGTGACAATGGCTATGAACATGCTTCATACAAATCAAAAGAAATCGGATACCCGAAGATCGGTGACCCGATGGCGATTGAACAAAATATTGCACACGCAGTTGAGAAAATGTGTAACGATCAACTGTGGATCAATCTAAATTTATCTCCCTGAATATTTGTACTCAATTTGTATTGATGTAACTTCCTACTCATGTAGCCGCTTTGAATGCAATAATAAAATGTGAGCTTTCTGATTTTGCATGCGAATTAAATATTTTCAACCAAAGCGTCATAATCAATCTAATAATCTTCACATCAATGTGTAGTACAAATACACACTGCTTTTATCAAAACATATATATGCATCTAGGGCAACATTATTTCACTAAACCAAATTATCAAAACTGTTATAATCCATAACTTTAAATAATGACAGTAAGCACCATCAAAAGTACAACACTGACATATAGCAATACTACCAATGGTGACAACTCTCAATTTAATAACCACCCTTCACGGTACCTCCACAAATAACTAAATGAACTAAAACACACTTTGAAAACTACACAACAACTCCCCCTAATTACTTGCCTTTCATCCTCAGATAACCAAACAAATACATAGGAGCATTAAAATAAAACTTTAATATTGCTCCCCCTGAGGATGTGCTACCTGGAGTTGCTTAGTGCAATAGAGGAGTAGTCTCCTTCAGTCCAAGGAGACACAATTTCCTTTCTTCTTTCTTTCTCCAACCTTTCTTGAACTTGGGCTTGAGTTTTTCAACTACATCCCTATTTTGAACCTTTTCGTGAACTTGAAAATTTCTCTTGGGTGGTTTTCTCTTGTGCATCCTTGATGGATGATTATTTTCCTTTCTTTTATGCACATGATTTATTCCCTGTCTGTGTTGCATTCTTTGTGTCTGATGAAATCTACTGTCTTGCCTTAGATTAGATACAAAAGTGCTTGGACAAAACCTTGCTATGTGCCCATGACCATTACATTTAAAACATTGCATATGGTGTTCAATCAGAAAAGCATATGTATTTCTACCATCATAACTCTTTGATCTATTATTCAATCCACAATAAATTGCCTTGTGACCATAATGGTTGCATCTAAAACAATAGCCATTAAAAGCATTATTATGAATAGAGTGATAGTGATAGAACCTATTTTGTTGTGGTTGCTTTGCTGTAGATATCCTTTGATATTTTCTTCCTTTTGAAGATTCAACTTCAAAATTTTCTTGCTTCGATCCTTCAACAGTGAACTTCTTCTTCTCTGCATATTTGGAAGATGAAGGTTGTTCAACTTCATATCCAAGACCAAGCTTAGCCATGGAGCTTCTTTGTTGCCTTATCATTTCATCTAGCAACTCTGTGCTCTTCTCAAATTTGAGGTTTGTATTGGCCTCTTCTAGTTGTTTCTTCAAAAAAAAATCTCTTCTTCTTGTTTGTAGCAAACAATCTCTTTCTCATTGATCTATGACTTGAGAGTTTCTTCAATCCTTTTGGACTCTTATACTTGTAGCTTTAGATCACTAATAACTTTGTTAGATTCCTCTTCACGTTTGCTATATACATCGACTTTATCATCCAGGTGTGACTTCAAGGCTTCTTCTATTTTATTGGATTTATGAATTTGTAGGAAGAGATCTTCTATCTTATCCCCATATTCTTCCAACTTCTTGGACATTATTTTGTTCTTTTTCCTTTCTATATTCAACTCTTCAAGTGCAGTGATCAACTCACCTTCTAGATCTACTTCAACCTCAAGGTTTTCATCACATACTTCAGAATTCACTCCTATATTTTCTAGTTCAATTTTCTCTTCCATAGGAATTGAAACTGACTGAGATGCCTTATTGGATGAGGATCTATTTTTCTTACCCATTGCATATTAATCCAAGATCAACCCTAGCTAATTTAGCCTGACAAGGGAAACTGGCTATGATACCAATTGTTAGTATCACAATAACACTGAGAGGGGGGGTGAATCAGTGTAGCTCTTTTATACTTAAATATTCAACTTATTAAAAGCCGAAACAATGAAAATTTAAAACCAAATAAAGCAAGTATAACAAGAGAACATCACACAACATAAGATGTACCGAGGTTCACCGATTTGGCTCCTCCTCAAAATGACTATTTGGACTCCCCTCCAAATCCAGCCTTAGCAAAGCACTAACTTTACAATCAATTTACCAACACCCACTGGAAGGAGCATCAACCCATGATTTACCAGCACCAATTGGAAGGAGCACCAACCCCTGATTTACTAGCACCAACTGGAAGGAGCACCAACCCCTAATGCCAAGCACTAACTTAGAATTCCATTTTAAAACTAGAAGATTGACATAAAAATGCCTTCACTTTACAAGACCCTGACTGGTCTATTGCTTACCCAACATCTACCACAATTCACAAAACACACACGCTTATCGCGCTTCACAGAATAAAATCCCCTGTCTAAAATTCTCCAAGTAACACTCCTTTTATAACTTTCCTTTCGTATATTTTTAGAAGGCATTTCGTCAAACAAGTCACATGAAAATAATTGACACCATATTCTCTTACCATGACTGTTCGTTTTCTCGATCATGACTGTTCGTTTTCTCCTTTGATGACTGTTCATTTTCTCCTTCATGACTGTTCGTTTTCTTTTCCCTTGTGCATGCATTTGTTTTCTCCTTTGATGACTGTTCGTTTTCTCCTTCATGACTATTCGTTTTCTTTTCCCTTGTGCATGCATTTGTTTTCTCCTTCGATGACTATTCATTTTCTCCTTCATGACTGTTCATTTTCTCGGTCATGACTGTTCATTTTTGAGTCACGAAAATGCGACATGTCACGATATCGTGACACTTTTGTTTCTTTGTTGGCCTACCCTTTTTGAGTCATGAAAATGCGACATGTCGCGATATCGTGACACTTTTTTTCTCTACCTGCCTGCCTTTTTGAGTTGCAAAAATGCGACATGTCACGATATCATGACACTTTTGTTTCTCTGCCTGCCTGCCCTTTTTGAGTCGCAAAAATGTGACATGTCGCGATATCGCGACACTTTTGTTTCTCTGCCTACTTGTCCTTTTTGAGTCACGAAAATGTGACATTTGATATCGCGACACTTTTGTTTCTCTGCCTGCCTGCCATTTTTGAGTCGTGAAAATGCGACATGTCATGATATCGCGACACTTTTTCCTTCTTGCTCTTTCTCTTTGCTTTGGACCGCGAAAATACATGTCGCGATATTGCGACACTTTTTCTCCTTGCTCTTTCTCTTTCCTTTGGCCCACGAAAATACAACATGTCATGATATCGCGACACTTTTTCTCCTTGCTCTTTCTCTTTCCTTTGGCCCACAAAAATACAACATGTCACGATATCATGACACTTTTTCTCCTTACTCTTTCTCTTTTCTTTGGCCCGCGAAAATACAACATGTCGCGATATTGTGACACTTTTTCTCCTTGCTCTTTCTCTTTCCTTTGGCCCGCGAAAATACAACATGTTGCGATATCGCGACACTTTTTATCCTTGCTCTTTCTCTTTCCTTTGGCCTGCAAAAATACAACATGTCGCAATATCGTGACACTTTTTTCTCCTTGCATTTTATCTTTGCTTTGGACCACAAAAATGCAACATGTCGCGATATCACGACACTTTTTTTCTTTGCGGTGTTTTGCTTTTTCTTTGATCTTTAGCATATGAGCCACTTCGGTCTTCTTGGAAAATATGCAAAAAGGTGGGTAAACATCCTCATAAGCATTTAACATCACTGTACATACTCTGAATAACCTCTGAAATCCTATCCACTACATCAACCGATCTATCTGACTGTGTTGACAACAATGACAATACTGTCGTTGCACCTTGCTCAACATTTATCAATGTAGATGTCATATCTTGAAAACTTATAAAGATCTTGTGGATAAATTACTAGTCAAACTGGAATGGTATGACATTGAGGTAGTCCCTCGTACATCTAATCACTTTGTGGATACAATGGCTTCTTTGGTATCCCTAATCCCATAGAACCTATCCGACGATTTCACAACCATCCATGTTAAAACACTCTCACACTCAATGTTGTTGCATGAAGCTTTGGATAATAATAAATCATTTCACACGATTCATATTAAACCGAATCAATATTGGTTCTCTAAGGTACAAGAATTTCTAAAATAAGCATCCTGGGGGTCCTTGATCTCATAGGGTCCTTCAGATAATGGCATGGAAATTCACCTTAAGGTTGTTTTCCAATCCATATTTGTGCATGATGAGTCACAATGGGAACAAGCTATTGTTCAATTAGTCAAAACACAAGCTTATCAATATTGGCTCATCCAATTAAAATATTATATAAAACTTGGTAATATCCCTCCAGGATTATCACATGCCATAAAATGATCATTTAAACACAAAGTGACCAAGTATTTCTTATTAGGAGATATTCTATATCATTGGAGCTATGATGGTCTTCTCCTTTATTGTCTCGAGACCCATGAATCTACTTGGGTTATTTTGTAAGCTCATAATGGGATCTATGGTGGCAATTTGAGCGGTATGGCTATCATCAAGCACATCATTTGAATGATTTATTATTGTCCTATAATAGAAAATTATTGTTGCGCATATGTCAAGAAGTATGTAAAGTATCAATATCATGCCAATCTCTCACACCTACCATCTCGGGCCTTACAACCAATTTATTTTTTTTGGCCTTTCTCTTAATGGAGATTTGATCTAATTGGGAAGATATCTCTTCTATCTTTAGTCCATCACACTTTCATATTAATGACCACTGAGTATTTTACCAAATGGGTGGAATAAATCCCTCTAACCCCTATGACTAGAGCTCATACTGTGGAATTCATACTCCACAACATTATATGTCATTTTGGTATTCCATCTAAAATCACATCGGATAATGGGATATCATTCAAGAACAAAGATGTGTGGACCTTAACATCCAGATATAACATTTAGTACAACTTTTCCACACCCTATTATCCACAACCAAATGGGTAGGTAGAAGCCTCAAATAAAACTGTAGTTGCCATATTGAAGAAAACTGTTAAGGAAAAATATAAAGATTGGCACCTTCAACTACCTCTAGCTTTATGGGCTTATCGAACTACAATTCGAATACCCACTGGGGTAACTCTATTTTCATTGGTATATGGCATTGAGGCCATTATACCATTGGAATTAGAAATTCCATCATTGCACGTGTCATTGCAAGAGTTCATCAATGATGACACCTCGCGATAAGCTCACCTTGATAAATTGACCCTTATTGACGAACAACGAGTTAATGCTCTTGAGAATTTGTGCACTTATCAAGATCATATTAAATGAGCTTATGATACAAAAGTCCATTTAAGAGACTTTAAAGTTTTGGATATTTTGCTTAAAGATAACCAATAGAACTCAAACCTGTTGCCTCATCTATCAGATAAATTTATAGCCAATTGGTTAGGTCCCTTTATCATAACAGAGAAAATAGGACCAGGAACTTACCACCTAACTTCACTAGAAGGTGTTGAAGAACCTGAACCTCTCAATATTCTTCATCTATGAGTATTTTATATGTAAATTATAAAATAATCAAAATTACAAAACAACAAAAATTATCAAAAATACCAAACAAATTAGAAAGCCTAAAAACACATAAACAATACAAAACATCAAAAATACAAAAATATTTACATTATATTATCATGAATTTCATTATATACATTGATTAGTTGCATTAAGCATCTCCATCCACTACACTTGCATTAGGATAAGTCATGTTTACATTCTTACGAATGACACCATGTTTGTATGTCAATCATGAACCTCAAATCAACCTTATCAATCATCATCATGCACAATTTTCTTTACAAGCTTTTGCTTATTAAGAGGTCCTCATAAGATAGGTTAGATACCAGATAAATATCAAAAATGATATTTAGATGGCCATTGGATTTTTTAAGCACACATTTTAGTTTTTAAATGCTTGTAGGGAAAACCCTAACATCCCACATATCATTATCATTCATAGTTCCCTCATGAATAATTGTGTTTTGCAACACAACTAATGAGTTGCTATAGTGTGTATATTAGGGTTTTTGGTCAGTCAACAATCCCTAGTTATATTTTTAGATTTTGTAGAAAGCTATCTTGGATTTTAGAAGGGAAGGTCTCACTTTGATGGTACCTTGCATATGTCAAAATCCCAACATAGTTTTACACATTAAAATCCAAGTTTGGAACAAGGAAAGATGACACTACAAAGTGGTCCTTGTCACCTTAAGCGAAATATTTTCCTTGATCTTATTATTATGTGCATGGTCTAGGATGCTAAGAATTTACAAAAGGACAAGCTCCCCCTACCAAAAAAACCCCTTGCTCTTCCATAAAATGATAAAATTCCCAAAATATAACAAACAAAACAGTGATTTTCATCACTAAGCAAATTCCTTGCTCTAAAAAAATAGAATAGTGGTTTTCATCACAATCAATGAGCAAGTATCCCAATTAATAAAAATAAAAGAAGGGGATAATGATATTGAATCCTTTGAATATTCAGTATTCAAACACCATGTGGTAAATCTCCATTATAATAATGGGTTGAATGAAATCCACTTGGAAATAGAAGAGCCTTGTGCATGGTGATATGTCTATCACATTAGTGACCTTATTTTTTACAGACCAGTGTTAGATTATGGTTGAGCTAGCTTTTGGTAGCTTGTATTGCCTAGTAATATAGTCTAACTACATTCAAAATCAATAATAGGATGACCATAAGGTGATCCTAATTACAGTAATGGGTTGCATGAAACCTTCCTGGAAATGAGGTAGTCCTATGCCTCATCTAATATATTCACTTTGTACATACAGGGATATTGAATATTTGTGTCTTCTTAATAGACTTATATATTTTAGGAGTATTTTGTAGTTATTATACAACTTTTGATTGATCAAATAGGATGTTTGAGTCTCACAGAAAACCTCAAAATCCCCTCATAGCACCTAATTATCTCATCAACGATTATAGTTTTTCTTATGATCTTTTGCTTATTAAGAGTTCCTCATAAGATAGGATAGATACCAGATAAATATCAACAATGATACTTAGATGGCCACTGACTATTTTATGCATACCTTTTAGTTTTGAAAAGCTTATGGGGAAAACCCCTACATCTCATATATTTCAACTCACATAACCATAAAAAAATGTATAAATTTAACATTTTGTGGTGACTACCATTAGTGTGTTAAACACAATTTAGATTCATTTATTATGTTTTAAATAATTAAAGCATACATGTACAGTTTGTATTAGAACACCTTAATAAAATTAATGCATTACATACATATTACATTCGTCATATCAATAACAAGAATTTAATGCATAATAAATTAAATAAATCTAAAAACATGCATTTAACATTAAAAATTGCATCCATATACACATACACAAAGTGCATCCATACATCTATACTACAAAATCTACTCATACAATATCACCTAATCATTGCATGTCATTAAGACATCACATGTATAAATCAATACGTCATATAATCATCACATCCATCATTGCATCCATAACATAATATAAAACCATAACATTACACAAGATGAGCCATAAAATGAGAGACATGATCTCATATATATTTATATCAAAGATAGTTAGGTACATAGTGATACAAAACTACTTGTAGGATACAACTGTGTAGGTCCTCAGACCTTATACCCAAAAAGAATCAATACAAAGATACATCAACTAGGGCCTACACCCCTAGAGTCACTGCCTACCTCAGTATCATCCCTGTTCTACTAAATGGAGCCACTAGCCACTGATATCTCTGGCCTAGTTGATGACCTATGACTAGGCTGCACTAAATACTGTCTAGACTTGCTATATTGGCTTCTTTGAGATCCCCAAACTATGGATCGATTAGGTAGCTAGCCATCAAGTAGTGCTACCTGACCCTCTAGCTATAGAATGTAAGCACCATCATATTGACATTGAGAATCATACTAGAAAAATAAGGCCCGTGGTCTAGCTACCTCATATTACAACCTTGCAACATCCCTTGTAGCCTATGTACCTACTGCAAATTATCCCTTACCTACAATCATAACAACCAATTGAACCTATAGATCATATCGCTCTACTATCATGACATCCCTATCCACTGTGTGGGTAGCCATCTAGGTTTGTAGAGTGTTCCACTCTAATATCACTCTATCCCTCTTAGCAATCATCCCATCTATATTTTCCTGGGCCGTGTCTACCCGGGCCTTGAGGATATCCCTCTCCTTAGAGAATTGCATCCTTAGTTTCTACCCACTGCTCAATTATCTCTAAACTATCGCTATGGTACTCTCTCGCTTTTCTAGCTTCTCCTAAAAGTTTTGTATCCATGCTCTCAACTGAGCTACCTCATTCGAAGGGTCCACATCATCATGATCACCCTACTCCTATGGCTCATGTACCCTCTCTATGGGCTGACCCCACTCCCCTTATATTCAATGATGTACTCATCATACAACCTCATCCACATCCTACTATGCTACCATATCAGTAGGCCTACCCATCGGTCCACATCCCTACCATAACCAAGTCACCCACCAAGTATCATACTCTGCACTGGTACCTGGGTCTGCTAATCCTATCTTAGCTACAACAAGATAATCCTTATCCACTAGAGCCTCCACTTGAGGCCATACTATCTATGTCTCATCTCCTTGATGGCGATAGATGACGGGCTCCTCCAGGACATCATGATAGATGCCAAACTATCATCTAATGTGAGAGTATTAAAAGTACTCCTACTCAGTATTGTGACACCCAATAAGCCATTGCCCATGCCTCACATGCCCTAGGTATACCGTAGCCTCAGCCCAATGAGGGCAATCCAAGTAGGTCCTCTAGACCACCTGATCTGATTGCAATCCCACTAGAGATCTTGCATAGTGTACCAATATACCTACTTGTGGCTGGATTTGACTTCTTTCCTAGTCTTGTCTCCATCGGTAGTTGGTCTTCAATATCTATGACGTCCATCTTGACTCATGGCACTCACAACCCCATTGGTTGATCTACTCATATGTGCTCCTATCTCAAAATCTAAAGGACCAAACTATAGCCCAATACCTATCGAATATGATGTTGTATCTCATACAACTCATCATATAAGTGTGCCAATAAAGTGCTACCCCATGCCATGATGATCATTTGCTGAGTATCACACTTAATCAAATTCTAGATCATATCAAGGAGGTTCCATGCAAACCTCAATTCTAAAGAATCTAGTAGTAGGATGTTCAAAATAACTTACATCACTATTGTATGTATTTGAGTAAACACCTAGGCATCATACCATACCCTGATCAAAACCCCATCATGGTCCATCTACTACAGCACAACCCCTGCCTAGGCCTAAAAAACTCTTTGAAGTACTCTCTCCTGCTGTAGAAGGGGAGTGGAGGTGATGGGATATCCCTCGATAGGAATATGAAATATCCTATAGATTTCCTCCATAGTGACAATTATATTGCTAGGAGGGAGATGAAATGTGTTCATCTGGCTATCTCAGTGATCAACCAAGGCTATCAGATACACCAGATATGACATCATGGTGGGTATTCGAACAACCATTTTGAAGCTAATAACCTCAAACCATACCCAATCCTCATATGTGAGCTAAACCTACAATTCCTCAAATAAGATGGGTACTCTATATCGAGCTGTCAATATCTGAAGCCCAAAAAACACAAAAACTCAACAAAAATTCAAAAAAAAAGAAAAAATAGTTTCAAAAACTTAATACTTTTACATTCAAAATGCATCTGCCTTGGCCTAAGACGGTCTACAGAAAAAGCCACCCTACCCTAGGACGGTTGCCCCAATGGTCAAATATTTGATCATTATGTTTTGAATGAGGCCACCCCACTCCAGGACAACTCCCAATACACCAAAGGGGAATCACCCCTGCCAAGGACAGCCCCGTAATGGCATCAAAAAAAATATTGAAAAGCAAAAAAATTCACAAAAAAATTAAGTCTAAATCTACAATGTTGCCTAATCGAATGTGAGGTTCATTACTAGTAATTTAGTGAGGTTCATTTACTACATTGCTTAAGGAGGTTCATTTTAAAATGTGCAAAATTAACGAGAACAAACAAGGTTTCTACCTTCATAGCATTGGCTCCTCCACTCGTAGACGCCTTTGACTAATCCATTATGATAGTAGGTTGGGTTTCCAGTAGTGCTTCACTTTAGAAAACTCTCTCCTCCACCTCACCTCTCCTTTTATCTCACTACCAACTATACAGATGGCATCAAAAATTTGTTAATTTTGATTTTATATATTTCAAATTCTGAGAACACCCTTGGGTGGGGTGATCACATTTTGGTGCAACCCTCCTACCCTGATATGGTCCCAAGATTTTCAAATTGCATCCATCATACCCCAAGATGACCCCAAAATGATAAAATTTGTAAGCATTTTGTCAACATCATAAACATCAATTGGGGCATTTAACAATATCTAATGGTCTATATTAATCAAAAACCTCAAAAATACCAAAAAATCATGAAAATAAAATCTCAAGTGAGCCTCGTACCTGGTAATTTACCCTATACACTTGACGGTTGCAGTGAATTTCTATCCATGAAAACCGATAAGATGAGTAAGTTATCATAAGGCCACTTGAACCCCCAAAAAATTCATCTATGAATCAAAATTATTTTCTCTCAATCCCCAAGAAGGCCATGTGACTAGACTGCTCCAAGATAACAGGACGTACATTTCATTCTTCCATTAAATTTCAAAAAATCATCGAACATAGTGATTTACCTTAGAAATAAATTGAATTGTTATCATCTTAATTCTCTAAGAAATCCATGTGGTTGGATTGCTCTAAGGAATAGATATGTACAATTACCAATAATGGTTGAAATCGTTGTTGTAATAGGAGTTTTCCCTTTTACATTTGTTATAATTTTACAAAGCCCAAGAAAATCATTTTTGTCAAACAACTCGTCTCTTTCATCACTTTCCATATTATCATCGACTCATTGCTTGAGGGGTAGTCATAATAAAAATAAATAGAAAACACTCAATCATGCAAATTGCACTCATTCAAAGAAGCATTGCCAAAAACTATCACACACTTCCCTCTTTGTTGGGGCAAGCAAAAATTTCAAACCAAACCTTTGTCAGTTTGAACTACGATCATGTAGTAAAACAAAACTACTCGAATACCTTCAGATTGCCAAATTTTCACACAAAATTAAGTCCACAAAAGTGTTGGATGCAATGATTCAAAGATGCATGCTCTTTTCATAATTGGGGCATCTAACATTGATTAGATTAATGAACATTTATCAACCTTAAATTTAACTTTAGGCTATCTATTGCTTTGTGGTGTGATTTGACACAATGCATCCCAAAAAGGGGTATCTATAGACACCAAAAATATGTCATTTTATGGAGACTACCTATATGGACACCTTTCAAGCCATATGACCCACCTTAGGTAGCTTTAGGGTTTAACAGTGGTTTTTACCACTCAAACAAGGGCAAATTACCTTTTGCATCTTGGACTGTCATACTCAAGGATATCCTCTAGAGGCTGCCCTACCCTAGAGTGGCCAATAGTCATGGTCATCCTACCCTGGGATGACTGCACCTGTAACAAAATCAAGCTCTCGAGCCAAAGAAAAATTAATTATAGGATAGCTAAGCATCAACTGTCAAGCATGAAAAGGTTCTAGAATCGGTAGTTGGTCTTCCTAAACCTAACTATTTCTTGAATCTTGGCTTCTATCACAAGCAAATATTCCTATTTTGGAAATATATAAGAAGATACCTTGCCTTTTTTAAACCATCTTGTAAATTCTCCATAACAAAATGTTGCCATTTTTTTACTAGAGAGATTGTACTCTCATAAGCAATGAAGTGCTACTGAATTATAGTCATGGAGCTCTCAATTTCAACAATAGATTCTTTTAGAGTTTGAAGACCAAATTCAACATTATTTCATCATCAATGTCCTTATTTCATGCCAATTTCCACAATTAATATGTGCTTCAAGAGTGCGACCCCTGAATAATCAATTTGGTAGATTAATTCGAATGTTTTTTTACATCGATCATAAAAGAATTCTTCCATTGTTCAGTGGTTGTCTCACATTCAAATGGCTTGCAAGTGTCACTGCCATACCCTAGGACGGTTAGCAGGCCAAACTGCTCTACACCATGATGGTCTGCCAGTGATATTTATTTTATTATTTTTCTTAGTTACAGTAGGTTTAGCAGCACTTCATTTGCTTTCTTACATAGTTTAATTTTGTTTTTCATGTATATTTTTATCGTATTTCAGCATTTTTTTTTAGTTTATTCATAATGAATAAGGGCCTCATCATGAAAAACTCTACAAATGCTACTAATTTCCTTTGAATATTTTTGTGTTCAAATTTTAGGTCTTAGCAGGAGCTATCAGCATAAAATATTCTCACATCTACATCATACCTAGCGAATATCACAAGAAACTCCTTTCAAATTAGTTTGAGGGTTGCAAAGATCCTACGTGTTACATCTACCATATTTATTGATTTGTAAAAAATTTATCAAATGGGTATAATCCCTTAGAAGGATATCGTTGTAACCTCCTTTTCAAGGACATGATTCAATATTAATGAGAAGGACACCATTTATTTATTTCTTGTCTCTTATCTTGATGGTTACATGATTATGCATTCAATTTGGTTTCATATAATTTCTTAGGTGTACGAATTTTGCATACTATAGGATGAATATGTCTTTGTACATTCATAAGAATAAAGATTTTATATTTTCTACAGGCTTGATAGGACTAGGATTTGGAAGGTTTTATTGGATTTAAGGAGATAGTTGCTTGAGGCCTAGTAATTACTTTTATGGCTTGATAAACTAAAAATAATTTAGGACCAGAAGGTTGATAGTCAAAGGAGTTGGCTTAGGGTTTTGCTTTCTTATGACCACTTAGGCCTAAGTACTAGTTCCTTTAGCTTACATATTATCCAAATATTCTTATATTATAGGACTCACTTGTGGTTAGTTCAACAAAGGGAAGCCTTTGACCTAGTGCTCTATAATTTAGCACCAAAAAAAAACATTTGGAAGATTAACATATCAAATAGCCTAATGATAAATTTTATCATCAAACCTAAAGTACACCATATCCTTTAGGTATTTAGAAAGTGGAAGGTACACACAAGCCCTAGAAAATGACCATGTTTGGAACTAGTGAGAAGCTTCCAAATAAACAAATTAACTAATTTTCTCAAAACGATGAGGGTCAAGGTCCTTAAAATTCATGGGTAAATCAGAAATTTGATACACACTGGGCATCAACTATAAATTTGGGATTATAACTAGACATGACTAACCAAAAAAAATCTATATTCCTACCTCACAAATGACTATAGCCTATTTAGTTGACCCAACCAAAAAGGAATAAAAATCCTTGGATAGATTCCTATCTTTAGCAACTTGAAGGTCTCGATGAACCCCACATCTCTTGGATCCAATATTGGATATGAGCAACCAGGGGAGATCAATTGCCCATGAAATATACAATTGTAACCCTATATTTAAAATCTTAAAATACTTTAGAAAAATGATTTCAATACCTCAACCAAAAGTTCTAGATCAAAATCAATAGGAAGCTCAAAATCATTACGTTGTGCAATATTTTGGGGATGAAATTTTTAGGTCACTTTGAGGGTGACACCATTTTTAGCAAAAATCACATTCATAAAATTATGAGTTGATACTTGTTGCATGGCCATGGCTTACAAATATAAGGCCTAAGGACAAACAAGAATCTCAATAGGGAACCACTAATGGTAGGCTTCATAATAGCTGAAATGTAACAAATTTTGTAGAATAAAATCTCTACTCCAACGTGTTTTTGAGTTAAAACCTTAAGCCTTAAAACAAATAGTTTACCAAAATTAAGATTATTACCTACAATAATATAAAAAAATTAAATTAATTTGTTATTGTTTAAAATTATATGTTAGAAGTTCGAATATATAAAAATAAATTTATTTGATTTGTAATGTCTGATGACCAAAGAGGAATTAAGCTTTGCTATGGTTTGGTCTCATTGTTAATGTATTGAGGTAGTTTTATACCATCTTAATTATTTGGTCTAGACCCTTGGGATAGTAAGAGAGCCTTGAATCCTTTATTATAGACAAGTAGTTCTATGTATGGAAGAAATTTTAATTTTAGTTTTGAAACAAAAAAAAATTAATTTTGACAAGTTTGATAAATATATTCCAAGCAATGACCTAGGTGGATTCCTCTGAAAAATAAATATTTGTTTACCATATAACTCAAAAAATTAAGAATATTAATTAATCCTCAACTAATAATAAACAATATTTTATATCTTCACATGTATGTTCTAATATGTAAATTTACCTTAAAACTAAAATTTCAAATCAATGCTCAAGATTTTTTCCCTTTTAAATTTGACCAAATGTAGTGGTTAGTGGTGTGGCTTGTCATAAAAATATCAAGGTGTTCTTTGACACTCATCAATATACCTCCAATGTACTTTCCTAACATTTCCCCATCTCTCACTTCCCCCAACACCAACACATACATACATTATACATAAGATTAGTTTAACAAATATAAATATGAAAAAAATATTTAAATACCTTTGTGGTGAATGATTAATATTATTTAATAAAAATACACATTAACTAGATGAGTTTAAAAAACCTTATATATATATATATATATATATATATATATATATAAAGGTGAAAAAACCTTTAAATGTCTATATATATAATGTTTAAATAATTTTGGGTGTTTGACTAAATTTAAATAATTTTTTTAGTGTTTAGAAAATTCTATGTTACAATTTTGTGTATATAAAGTACATTTATATGGTTTACAATGTTTAATGTTAAAAAAATTAAAACTTTTCTAGGGTTTGGTCTCATTGTTAGGTTATTGAGGTTTTTCCTTACCTTTTTTGGATTAGCAAAATCATCCATAATAGACACCCAAGGAGGTCAAGAGAGCCTTGCATAAGTTTATATAGACAAGTAGTTCTTGGTATGGAAGAATATTTAATTTCAAAAATTGAGACAACAATGTAAAATTTCTCGTGTTTATCTCAAAAATACCAAGAAATGTCCTAGGTGGCTTCCTCTAGTAACCTAAATATTTGTTTATGATATACCTTAGAAAAAAAACATTAATCCTCAAGAAATAACAAATTTTATCTTATATCTTTGAACACATGTTCTTATATGTAAATTCATGGAGATTCAATCTTTGTTTCACCTAAAATTAGATAAGTGTAGGAGGATGCCATACCTTGTAGACAAGGGAAACATTAGAACTAGTCCAAATCAAGTAAAACCCTTACATAATAACATGAAAGTGGAAAATTTTGGGCTGAAGTAAATAATATGAGTACTATAGGAGATAATATATATCAAAGATATGTATAATGATAGTATGACCAAGGCAAAGACCTGATATAGCTTTTAACACTTTGTATATTTTATTTGCTTCATCTAAATTCGATTGGAATATTTGTAATCTGACCTTATTAGCCATTACCAACATCGATGAAGTGCCTATAAGAACTCTTGATGTAAATATAGAAAAAAGAAATTTTAGCCTATGAGTATTGTATATGAGAACCTACGATCATTGTAAATGTAAGCCTATGGGTATTTTATATGTAAGCCTATAAGCATATTATATGTAAGCCTATGATCATATTGTATGTCAACCTACAAGCATCTTTATGTAAGCCTATGATTAGTTTTGATGTATTCACCCCTAGTGATATTGTTTTACCCACGTATATGGTTAACCTTAGTTAAAGGATTTAATAAATTTAATATATTGTAACTTAACCTTTAAGTTTGGTTATGTTGGCTTGAGAATAATATTTAATTAGGGAATAGGTATAACTATAAATAACCCGAATGATTGGTACATTGCATTAGTTTATGATACATTATATTGGGGGGTTCCTATGGGTGCCATCCATTATTCCTTTTATTTAATTATCTCTCTTTGTATTTTCACTCTATTATTATTTTACATATGATTTTGGTGATGTATTTGTAAAAGAGCATTAGCAATTGACACTCTAGGTGGTGGAGAGTTTCATCTTATTTACAAGATATGGATGGGTTAACTTTGTTAGTCCTTGGGTAGGATGACATCAAGCCATGTTGACTAGTGTATTTGGTTTCCTTTATTTTCCCATTTATCACTTTTTTATCTCCTTTATTGATGTTTTAACATGTCTCCCAAAGTATGTATCCTAAAAATTATGATGCCAAGATCACCACTTTAAGTGGAGAGCTTTGTCGTCCAATTATTTTAAATATTTTTAATTCATGATGAGGATTCTATCTTGTTTTTAAACATATTGTTCAAATGACATTCTTGGATTGATGGTTTGGATTTTATGAACTTCAAAAGCAAGAAAATAACCTAAAAAGAGAGATAATCAGTTGTTGTCTCCAAAGGGAAAGTTATTTTATTTCATCTACTATAAATACCCACTTAATTTCCTTATGTTCTCACCATACATTCAGTGAGCATACCATTACCATACATACACTTGTTAAGGATTTTTATTGTTGATGCTACTTCAGAGCTTCTTGCCTCTATTATTGTTGCATCATGTACCTCTTTCACTCTCTTGTCCTTGTAGGTACAACAAAATCCATCGACCATTAGTTCACTTACTTCCATTAAGGAGGACATGGTGCTTTACTATTGCATTCAAAGGTCACTAATTGTTGTTTAAGACTTGGTGTTCATGATAAGTCAAACCCTCTATAAACATCCCAAGTGTAATCTCTCATTAATTTACTATGGTAACATTACAAGTAGGAAGGGATACGAATAAGCTATTTATCATGTTTATTTTTTGAATGACATTATCCTTGATGCCCTAGGTGTCAAGTAATTATTTTGACTTGTTAATAATTGGCCCTAGCATTTTTATTTTATGGCTTATCTTAGTGTAGTTTGTTCTTGAATGCTCTATATTTAATTAGGTTTGGATTGAGATAGGTTTTAGCTCTTATTATTGATTTATTGTTATACTATCATGATTTAAGCACTTTGGTCTACCTTGTACTAATTTATATAATTATATGATATATCATATTTTCCCATAAACATTATGGTGAACCCAATATGAAGCCTACATTTTAAGATTTATGTTTCTATTTTTAGCTCCTAGGGTTTAGTACCTTGAATATCATAGGCTTTGTGTTAACTATCTCTTTATATTGTGTGTTGAATAAACTTGTCATAGTTTTCCTCTTTATCTTAGGGATGCCCCAAATTCTAATTCTATTATCTATGAGTGCTTTTTGTAGTCTCCTTGCTTAAGGGTAGAATTTTTTATAAAAACATAGTTGCTCTTAAGTAGGTTTTTAGCTTACCATCATGGATCCTTTGGATTCTTCCAAGAGCATTGCTGTAACCACTAGGTCTAAGAACAATTGTTTTAAATAGTATAATTAGAATAAAATATTTATCCTTCTATTACCTTTCAAAACTACAACATCCATCCTTTTTTTCTTCCCCATGATAATGAACTTCAAATTAAGGATTGGATTGATATAGATTATGGTTCAAAATAAGAAAAATACCCTAATATTAACTTTCACAAACCTTACTCTTGGAATATATTACATTATTTGGTACATGCCAATGTACCACCTTGGGTACATATCTAGATTATGAGTTTGTATTAGATTAATGTTTGATTAGTTACTTCATACAATGTAATATCAAAAGGTAATAGTGGTATTAGAGCACAAGGTAGATTGATAGGAAATAGAGAGATCCAAAAGAGAGATTGAGAAGAGACAGTAAATCTCATTTTTAGAATTTTTGAAATTGTATTTGGCTATAGTATTTCCACAGAGTTTCCAAAAAACTTGTGAAGACTTATCATTTCTAGATTAAAGTTTTTTTCCATTACAGTTTTTTTAGTACTTTGTTGTAGAAAAAAGAGATTCAAATAAAGTTGGAAAGCTTCATACAAGAGAGCTAGGAAGAATATATTTTTTGGGATCAATATAGAACTTGAAGCAACAATTTGAAGTTTGAAGATTTTGGAGGCCTTAAGGAAAAGTTTTCATTGTAAGAGATGCATATTTCAAGAGAGAAGATTAAGGAGACTCAAGAAAGAGATATACATTGAATATTAAGGAGAACCAAGAAGGATGTCCTCATAGAAATTTGAAGAGTGAAGACTCTAGAGTGAAGAAAGAAGAAAGAAACTCTAGAAGGAGGAGACCCAAGAGAAATATCTCATTGAAGAACTTCCAGATTTTGAATATTGAAGATAGAGGACTATCAAAGGCCCTATTCCAAATTTTAGAAGTAGAAAAATTAGAATATCCAAGAAGGAGATCTCATTGCAAAACTTCCATAGTTGAATATTGGAGAGATCAAGAAAAGGTCTCATTAAAATTTTGAGAATACTAGAGAAGCTACAAAAATTAAATATCTAAGAGAAGAGATCTCAAGAAAGGCTGAAAGGAGAAAGGAGATTTGGAGAAGGCCACTGGAGGATATTTTAGGAGATCTCTTTGGAGAATATTTCTAGTAAGGATAAGTACCAGATAGTGAAAAATTTGGGACAATTATCGCCATCCAATAACAAGCCCAAAAGAAAGAAATATTTGTCAAGAATTTTTCCAAAGTCTAGAAATGATTTCCAAAGACTCCAATACATTTAGATTCTTGATAATAAGGCCAAAAAATAGGCCAAGATTTAAGTCAGAATTCGACAAGGAGGTTGAAGGAGAAAGGAGCTAGAAGAAGCCACCAAATCTGAGAGATTTGAAGATTGCCATTGAAGGCTTGAAGGCTTATTTAGAGAAAGGATTTTGCTGATTTTACAGCAGAAAATTGAAGGTTCCTAGAATAGCAAGTTGAATAAATATAGATAGCATTGGAAGCTGCAAGATAGAGGAATTCAATAAGGCAATATTGAACTAAAATTTAGAGGAGTTTCCAAGCATATTTAAGGGATTCAAGGACAGAAAAATGGAGGAGAAATTTACTGCACTAATAGCTACAAAGTTTAGGGTCCTAGGTCAGTAAGTTAAAGAAGTTACAAAGCTGAAAATTGGGAGATTTAAGGAGCTTATTTGAACAACAAGAAGCTGCAAAATAGACTAGTTTAAAGCAGCAAAGTAATACAAATTGAAACTGCAAATTTATAAAACTTGGAGTAGCAATTAGATGATCCAAATAACCAATACATCCATCATCATACGGAGACCAAAAGGGATGCAACATTGGTGTAAAAAGTTCATTAATTGAACATTTATAATTATCTTATTATTAATTTTTATTAAACACCAAATTCAAGTTTTAAAGTTGCAAAAGGAAGGATTCTTGTTTAAGTCTTCAAGGAAGTGCAAAATATATTTTTTTACAAGGAGTAAAACCTGCACAAAAGAAATTGGAGTTAGATATATTTCAAGAGAAAAAAAATATTACCTTTCTACTATCTATCGAAAGTAAAAAATACATCATTCTAAACTATAGATTGCATTTAATATAGTGCAAAGCATAGCCATCCAAACTACATAGCATTTGCATTATTAAAAGGATTGAAATCATCATTGGAAAGTTAACCAAGCAAGGAGTCTTAGGAGAGAGATGCCAAGGAGGAGAGAGCAACATTGAGGATACCATTGAATGGAGGAAAAAATGCAACAAGTTTTGGTGAAGAGAAGCCGCCAAAGGAGAATTATAACCACCAAAGAACAGAGAGGGTGCTACCATATCAAAGACAAGAAATAAATCTACAAAGTGGAGATAAAAAGATCTCAAATACAAGTGCATTCAAGGTATTATATCCTAGTCTATAACATTTTTTTTTTTAGTTCATATTAGCACAATAGTTGCCTTTTACAAAGCAGCAAAAGGAAGATAAAGTTGAAGTGTCTTAAGACACCAATGTAGCATAAAATTATAGTCATCAAGTGGTAGCATTAACCAAGTTAAATCTCAAGGTACAAATCAAAGGAGATAGAGCCATCTAGGAGCTCAATATCATCCCATTCAAGGTGTCTAAAGACATCGAATTTAGTGCCATAGCCTCATGAAGGTAGTGCTCATAGTGCACAAGGAACCTACAACAAGAAGGATACTGAATAAGGATTGCATAGTGCTAGTAGCATGGACAACATAAAACAATAAAAGTGCAAGTTGCAAGAAGGATAATGAAAAGAGAATAACATCAAATATTTACCCAACCAAAAGAGAAGAGAAGCTTGGATGAATGACTACCTTGAAGAAAATATTGAATCATCATAGAAGGAGCTACCTTTAGTGGAGAGGAGCCACCTTCATTGGAGAGGAGCCACCATATGTTGGATGTCAATAAAGCACACTGGAAATAAGTCGAAGAACTTGTAAAGAGTTGGAAGAGCATTAAGAAGATAAGGGATATTGAAGAGCTTGGTTACATGCAAATGAAGAATGATCCACTTGTCACAAGCCATAAAATGAATCATGTACCACTTGGCACAATGAGAAGAGCACCCACTAACTTTCAGTAACATTTCAGGAGGAATATTACATGCAAAAATATTGCACCTGTGCCATCCACTATCTACAAGATTTTATAACGCCTTATACAAGCACAAGGAAATAAATAATCATTACTCTAGCATCCATAGAAAGAGATAAAACCTACATCAACACATTCTAAAATTTGTAACCACCCTGCACCACCTAATGAGAAGACATACATTCCAAGGTAATGTAAGTGTCATGTGGCTTGCATTCCATAGGGAGAAAGAGGATTATTAATACCTTGCTTAAAGAGAGTGCGAACATCAAGCTTACATAGGTCAAAGTGCATTGAAGGGAGAAGAAGGTTGTTTGAAGAGTACCATAGAATGTGGAACATTTAATTCTCACTATCATACTTTGAAGACAAAGGGAATACAACGCTCTAAAGCTCTGAAAGTGAAGCTGATCAACACACAAAATATCACATTACAAGAAAGGTATATTTACATTGAATTAATAATTGCTTTCCATTAAGTACAAGGAGATATAAGGTGAATTTATCCAAGGTTATTTTTTTTTAATATTGCATTGGAGAAATTACAACCTTAGTGGATTAGAAAGCAATTAAAACAAGGATATTATATCTTTAAGAGATATTTCAAATTGCATTAGTTGATATTCAAATATCAAAGTATTTGGAAATAGTTAAACTAGGAGATATAAGGTTTTCTACCTTGGAAAATTTGAAACATTATTTTGCAAATATTATTTTCTAAATTTCCAAATAGGGAGATATAAGGAATACTACATCAAAACTTAGATCATTGAAATTTAGAAAACCAAACCATTGAGAATTAAAGGGTAAAGAGAAATTTTCATAGCATTGCTTAAAAGTTGGAAATTATTATTTATACTTGTCTCTATACAAATTGAAGGGACAAAAGGAATCCAACTATAGAGTCTTGAAAAATAAATAACATTATCAAATTGAAAGTGCATATATCAATAGGGAGAAATAAAGTAAAATTAGGAGTTGAACATTATATTAAAATTGGCATCAAAACATTAAGAATTCAACTCAAAATGAAATTTAGAGAAAGCCAAGCACTTTATCAAGACTATATTACACTCAAATACTTTGGAGATATAAGTTATACAAAACTTAAGGTTTGAAGAGGTTTTATAAAGCTAGCTCACATACTATTAACTAGGGAGTCATAAGGTAGACAACTTCAAAGGTTTTGAAATACAAAACTTCCATCAAAATTGTTCTAAATACTTGGGAATTAAAATATATTCTACATAGATATTTGGAAAAACTAAATTCTTATCAAAACCAATGATTGAACATTAAGATTCTCAAGGTATTCTCAAAACACTAGGGAGCTATAAGGAATTCCACTTCAAGGATTAATCTAGAAGAAACATGGATGAAATAATGAGGAATGCATTCAATAATGAGGAACTATTTCATGAGTTGGAATTTTACTCTCAAAACTTAATAGATACCTTTGAAGGATACAAATATTTATCCACTAGTAAAAAGGAAAAATTCTCATTATTCCTCAAAGAAGCAAAGGAAGGAAATATTACAACATTAATTGGCTATCTTCATGAAGTACTTTTCAGAGCCTGGTGGAATACTCAAAATACAGTCATATTCACATAAGAAGAATGCTTGATGATATATCTATCATTAATTATTTTTAAACTCTTTAAAAACATTATACTAAATAGCAATCCTAGTCAATATTATTATGATGATATACTAACTCATTATGAGGAATATATTCCTCTAGTAAAAATGCAGAAACAAAGAAGAAAAATAAGGAGAGGAAGCATGATAGGATGGAACAAGATGAAGACTTTAAAGATAAATATTATAGTAAAAACTTTGGAATGAAGAAGACAAGGAAAGATAATACTAATGCATTTTCTGAGGAGTAGATTGCAAAAATTGAAAGACCTATATATCATAAAAGTCAACAGGGAAATAGAAGATTCAAAAAAAAGAAAATAAGAGGACAACAAAGCTATGGATTACTTGGTCATCTACAAATTAAAGAAGAAGAAGAAGGACCATATCAAGTTGAAGAACATCTGAAATACGAAGACCCATATTGAAGACTAAAGTCTTCAATACCCAAATAATGTAATATAGGGGGTGTTGGAATATATTACATTATTTGGTACATGCCAATGTACCACCTTGTGTATATATCTAGATTAGGAGTTTTTCGTAGATTAAGGTTTGAGTAGTTACTTCATGCAATGTAATAAATGCACAAGTGTTAGAATGTGCAATGATGTAAATGTGCATGTAGTCCACATGTACATAAGTCATAGGATAGGTAGTTGAAGAGTCATGGGTAGATAAAATGCCAAGGGACATATCTCCCTATATATACCTTTGATAGAAGAGTAAGAAAGAGAGAGTAAGGAAGTATAGTGAGTATAGTAGGTACAATATACATCATGCATCATTTATGGAGTGTTTAAGTCCATTATATTACATTGTACTATTTTTGTGAGTTTTCATTAATGGCTATTTTTTGAGTTATTGCAGAAGTTTCTCATGTCCTTTTCCTGCATATTATATTGTCATTTTCATATAGTTAACATTGCTTGCTCATTTTACATCTCGTGGTTCCATTTCCTTTAATATAGATCATCAAAGGTTAACACTTACAAATATACATATCTACACAGGGTTCCAAAAATCATTAAGAGCCTTGAAATTAGGAAACTATCATGAACACCATTATGAACTATAACTAACACTTAATGAGGTGGTCATGAAAAGATCAAAATTACCCCAAAATATAAAGATTGTGGTAACCTTGTAGACATGGAAAATTGGCCCACTTTGAGTGGGCACTCTTCCTTAGTGCCCCTGAGAGGCCCTCAACCCTTGCCAAGAGTAAGGGATGACCTCTTTGCCTCTATTTTTTAATTTTTTTTCCTTTTAGTGAAATTGTGCCTCATCTTTATGAGGTGCGACTTTGCGCCAGTGATATCACGCCCCGTCAAGATGGGGTGCAACTTCGCCGTTTTACCTAAATTTTTAATTTAATTTAATTTTATTATTTTTGAGCCCACTTAGACCTAGGTTTAAACCCTCCCGTGTGTTTTGGCATCGACTGCGAGTTTATTCTTTTCCCGCATTTTTCCTCCAATTTTGTCTATAAAAGGAAGGATGTTTTTGCTTAATCATATGTACAATTTTTGATATACGAATTTGTAATGTGCGACTGTAGTGTGAATTTTTGATTATTGATTAAGCTCAAAATATTTATGATAGTTTGATCTTCTTCCTTTATTTCCTCTACTGCAAGCTAACCCGAAGTGCGAATTTTGGATTAATCTTCTATTGCATGGACTAGATTGATTTGTTGTGTGACTTGGTGGATCCATGGTGTAGTTTGGAGAGATAGAGTACCTATTTGGATACTTTAATATCTTATACCTACTTCTATGATGTACATTAGGGTTTGATTACTTTATTTTCTACATTTATTTTGTCTGCTACATTCGCTTCTTATTTTTCTTTAGTCTGCAGTGATATCGCACCTGGCATTAACGAGACGCAACTTATCCTACCCTAATTAGGGAAAATTTATCCGTAGAAGTGAAATCACACCCCATCCGAGTAGGGCATGACTTTGCTACCGCGTTATCGTACCCACTCCAGGCGAGGCACAATTTTTCCCTAGGGTACACCAGGGGTAATTTATAGATTTTGATTTTACTATTGCATTCTATTTTGTTTCCATATCATACTATTGTACTTTATTTTATATTCTCTATTACTATATTTTTGATTTATGATTAATTCTCCAAAGGTCAATTTTTGCTTTTGTATTAAAAGGTCATCTAAAAGGACCTAGGGGGCTTGACTGCTACAATATTTTTTACACAGTACCCTAAGTAGGCCTCCTAACGCTAATTCTATTTTTGTAGTGTTTTATGAGTGATAATGCAGAGAACATGTATTCCTAATATCATTGGACAAGAGGCAGAAAAAGTTAAGTCAACCACCGGTCTAGATAAGTGATCTACCAATTCTATTGGTTGAAAATTTGATTTTATTATTGATTTCTAGGCATCTGGAAGTGAAAGGTATTTAGCTTGCATATAGGGATAATTTATGAGCATTAATTTTGTATATCTCTACTTTAATGGTTTTTTGGAATAAACCCTAGGTCAGTGAGCATTCAAAAGAAAGAGTCATTCTAGGATAGCTCTTGTATGCTTGCATTCTATTTTAATTACATTATTCTTTTTTTTGCATTGTCTTTTATATTTTCTATATTAGATCTAGAAAGGTCAAACTTAGGTGTTTGTCATAAAATTGAATACATCAAACTATCCGAATATCCTGAGGACTTGGAGCGAGTCCTTAAACCGGTCTTGGTGAACCCTTGCCCCTAGCACCAAGTGTAGAGTACAATAGCTCCCGCGGTTCACCCCATAAGGCTTTCTATCTTTGCGGATCCAACCTTTTTGGTAATTATATGTTGTAGGTCAGTTTTCCCTCTCTACATATTTGGTGAACCCAATGTGAACACCTCATTTTCCTTTTAAAAAAAAGCAAGATCATAAAAATTGTGTGCCAAATACTAAAAAAAATATAATTCCTTTTTTTGTGTAAGTGCATAGGTTTCCTTTGGTCTTAGTTCCTCTTCTTGTCTTTTTCCTTTTCCTTCAATGGATTTCGACCTTGAGGAAGGACGAAGACTTCTTAGGTTTGATGAGATTTTTCATGAGAATGATCCAATTGATAGAGATAATCATAACCTAGAAAAATAAACTAATAATCATATTGATCCTATCCAAGATCCTAATGGGAATATCATCTTTAAATATTTTGATCATATTTGGACTTTTTACAAGTATCATAAGCATGCTTTGGATATGGCCTTAGAAGAAGAAGCATTGCTTGAAAATGACATCCCACCTAAGAATATTTTGAGTGAACCTTTGAATCGTGGTTATCAAACTTATCAACCTACTTATGCCACTACTATGACCACCAACATTGGAGTGAATCCACCAATTCCTCCAAATAGTAGTAGCACCCAAATTGGTTCTCAATTTCCTCTTCAATATTCTCACATCAACATTCTTTCATCTATTCCACCACAAGTAAATATTCCATTTTCACAAGACACCACCTATAAAAAAAATCTTCACATGTCCAACCTAAGTCAAGAGAATATGGGAAATATACATAATAATTAAAAAATGCATAATTTTGCAAATGTTGTGAATCAATTGGTTTCAAGAATGGATATGCTTCAACCATCAGGGTTTACATACATCTATAAGGAAATGTGTAGTTAGCCATTGGATACTATTGTTGCTGCTAGGACTTATCATAAGCATTTTCCCATGCCAATATTTTCAATCTACAAAGGGACTGAAAATCCAATAGAGCATTTGAGAGGATTTAGAATAGCTTGCCGTGATATTATTTATGATGATATGCTTTTATTGAAAACATTTCCAAAGAGTCTTATTGGAGTGGCATTAGAATGGTATTATTGGTTGCCCAACTATTCTTTGAAAAGTTTTGAGAATATTGTAGAGATGTTTGTTCATCAATTTAGTGCTTATATTGAAAAGGAAGTAACAATGAGATATCTATATGATTTAAAGAAAAGCAAAGAAGAAAGTTTGTTAGAGTTCTTAGCTTGTTGGAGAAGTTTAGTTGGCCGATTAAGACAACCTGTGTTTCATAAATATATGCTCGATATATTTATAGGAAATTTACAAGAATAGTTGTCTTATGCTTTAGAAACTACTATTGTCACATATATAGACCAAGCGATTGAATTAGCAAGAAAAGTGGAACAAGATCTCATTAAGAGAGGTCAACTCAAGGTTAAAGAAGATAATCCAACTAAGTATCAACCTAAGAATAAGCATATAGAAGGTAATAGTGATAGTAGGCATGTTAACAATGTCAATGACAACCTACAAAAGATTGTGCTTCAAAATCCTCCTCAAAGGAATTTCACAAGTTTAAAGCAATTGTACGCTAAAGCAATAGAATTATCTCCAGTAAGACAACCAGATACTACAGATAATTGGTATAAGGTAGGGTAACACTATGCATATTATAAAGTAGAAGGAAATTGGACAAATTCTTGTAAAAGGTTAAAACATGTGGTTCAATATTTAATTAATGCAGGTTGTATTAACACTAGAAAATTTCATTCTTAGAATAGGACTAAATAGGAGACTAACCACGTGTCTTATATAAATTTACCACACCATTATAATAACAAAATGGTCGGAATGATAACAACTACTTCAAGAAAAATAGTACAAAAAAAGGATGATTCAGCAAATATTCCACTCTTAGAACTTCTACAGAATTCTCAAGCCCATAAAGAAGCTATGATAAGTATCTTGGAACAACAACCAGTACCTCCATATATCTCTCCTAATGACATGACACAGGTTATAATTTCCCTTTGGAAGCCTCATCTAACATTTTCAAATAATGATATGGCTCCATAAAAGATACAACAAGATTCTTCGCTATACATAATTGCTTACATTTGTGACACTCTCATCAAAAGACTTATGATTGATAATGGTTCTTCAATTAATGTTTGTACACACCATTTATTTCAAAAAATTGGATTGAAGAAGGAATATTTGATTGCATCCAGTGAAATAATTAAAACTTTCAAAAATGATTCTCAAGAAGCTTGTGGCACTATATTACTCCCTCTTAGAGTTGGACCCAAAGTTTTAAAAATAATGTTTTATGTGGTGTCTTGTCCTGCATATTTTAATATTCTTCTTGGTCGGCCTTGGATTCATGCAATGAAGGTTGTCCCTTCTACTTTTCACCAATGCATAAAATTTGAATTTGAAAACCAAATCATTTCTATCATGGGTGATCCTTGTCCATTTGATTTCTGTTCACCAGAGGATCTTGTTGAAATTAATTCATCACATAATTCTTCTATAAATGTTTCATCACAGGATCAAGATGACTCTTATTGTTTAGATCTTATATTTGATGAATTTCATCAAGGTTTAGAGTGGAGTGTTAAGGATGAGGGTCCACACTATCATAAGGTTTTCACCCCAGATTCATATGCCATAGATGAGCCTTTATCTCAGAATGACATCAATTTTGATGGGTCAGTCCCTAGTTCTCAAGTGGAATTTGGTTCTATGTCTCCCGAGGATCTTGAGAAGTTAGGAGTAATCCCTACCCCACCTCCTCTTGAGGATGAGTTGTCCATTCTTATTGAGGATACCATAGATGTGAACATAGGTTCTAAGAAAGCCCCTAGAATCCTTAAGCTATGCAAGCCTTGACCATGGACGAGTAGAAGCAATTGATAAATTTATTGAAAGAATATCAAGATATTTTTGCTTTATCATATGCCAACATGCTAGGTCTTGATCACTCCATTGTCATGCATCATTTGGTAGTTAAGACAAGTGCTAAGCCTGTTAAGCAAAAAATTCGAAATATGCATCCGAAGGTCGCCCTTTCGATCAAGGAAGATCTCCAAAAACTCCTTAATGTTGGTTTTATAAAAGCCATCGACTATTTTTATTGGATTTTTAATATCATTACTATAGATAAGAAATAAGGAACAATCAAAGTATGTATCAACTTTAGGGACATTAAATTGGCATGTCCCAAGGATGATTTTTCTTTGTCCAATATAGACCAGATTATAGATTTCATTTCCAAATATGGAAGACTATGTGGATGACCTACTGGCTCATTCCTTAAAATGAAGGGATCATGTCCATGACCTAATATGAATCTTTGAAAGTCTTCAACAATGTAAAGTTTGTCTTAAACCCGTTAAGTGTGTATTTGGGGTCACATCTAGCAAGTTGTTAGGTTTTATAGTGTGTAGGCGAGGCATTGAAGTAGACCCTACTAAATTAGTAGCTATCATTGATATACCTCCTCCTTACACCATGACCGAGCTCTATAGTATGCAAGGTAAGTTGCAGTCTATCTACCGATTCATTGCCCAGTTAGGCGATAAGTGTCAGCCTTTCCTTCAGCTTCTTAATAAGGATGTAGTTTTTTGGTGGGACTCCGAGTGTCAGAAAGCTTTTGATGAACTCAAAAGGTATCTCACCTCCCAACCTATTTTATCTCCCCCTGTACTTGGTAGGCATATGTTTCTTTACATAGCGGTCATCGCTCATGCTTTGGGAGCCATGCTAGCTCAACATGATGACAAAATGCTAGCTCAACATGATGACAAAAACAAAAAGTGAGCTATCTACTATACCAGTAGAACTTTGGTTAGCTATGAAACCAGGTACACTCCCTTAGAGAAGCTTTGCCTTGTCGTACTATTTTATTCTCAAAAGTTGAGACACTAAATGCTCAACCATAAGATATTGGTAATTACAAAGTTTGATCCTTTGTGATACTTAATGTCCAAGACCCACCTATTAGGTCATGTTGCTAAATGGGTGTTGGACCTTAGTGAGTTTGATTTAAATTTCATAGTTTAGAAGGCTATCAAGGGTTAGGTGATCACTGATTAGTTATCCTATGCTCCCCTAGAAGCCGCCCATTCTATAGTTGTTGAGTTTTTTGATGAGTGCGTCAATGTTGAAATTGAAGAGTTTGAGTCTTGGACTTTGTTTTTTGATGGATCCCGATTCATGAAGGGCGTTGGAGCTGGAGTCATTCTAGTTACACTATAGAAACAAATCATCCCTTTGTCCTTCAATATTCGTTTCTCTTGCACAAATAATATTGTGGAATATGAAGATTTGATCCTTGGTCTTAGAGTATCCTTAGCTTTGTGGTTTAAGGTCCTTTTAGTCTTTGGTGACTCTCAAATTGTGGTTAATTAGATCAATGATGTTTATCAGACTCAGGATGAAAAACTAAAACTCTATAAGGAGATTGTTACCAAGTTGTCTTATTTTGAGTAGGTGACTATAGAGTCTATCCCTACATCCTCAAATCACCATTTGGATGTCATGGATGCTACTGCATATTTGTTCCCTTTGGAGTTAGAAGATGATCAAGCTTCGATTATCATTCGTCAACTCTGGGAACCCACATATTTGAGTTCTTGTTTGGATCCCCTAGAATGTTTTACCATCAAATATTTTCCATTTGAACTATGGTATAACTTATTTAAATTTCTTAAAGATGACTCAATGCATGATGGTTTAGATCGTAATCAGCATGAGTTATTGCACAAAAGAGTGTTTTGGTTTGGTATAATTGGCAATACTTTATATAAAATTTCTTTTGACGATATCCTTTTATGATGCCTTATCTCTGATGAAGCCTGGATTGCTCTTAGTGATGCTCATGAAGGGTCATGTGGAGGCCATTTTAGCGACAATGCTATTACTAAAAAGCTCCTTCGAATGGGATATTATTGGTATTCCATGGAAAAGTACACATGTGATTATATTCGATGTTGTGAAAAGTGTCAACACCATGATAGATTAGTTTGGGAGCCAGCCCTCTCTGGAGATTGGCCTAGGAGACTTCTATTTCTCTCGGTCTTTCAATGTTGGTTGGGTCTAGGGTGCATTTTATATGACTAGGAGGATTCATGACCAACACAGTCAATTCGCCATGATGAATCAATTAATGGCACCACAAGTTCCAACAATGAACAATTTCCAACAATCATCTCAAGTCGCATCATTTCCCGTTTATCCTAATGCCTCTATTCCAACACAGTCATTGATTCCAAATAACCCGATGACCTTGCCTGGGTTCAGTATGGGCAATAACTTGTTTACCATACCTAGGTTTACTCCGATTAGTACGCCAAGCCCAATGACTTATCCAACAATCACTCCTATTCAAAGTGTGAATCCAGGATGGAATCGAAGTTCCCAGACCCAAGCCATTGTACTTGTTCTAGAAGTGGCTAATACAACAAATACAAATGGTCCCATAATTACAGTGCCCCAACCACAAGGGCCTTAATCCATGATAGAAGACATGAAGGAAACATTGGCCAAAGTTTTGGTTACTGTGGGAAATGTTAATAAAAAAGTTGACCAAGTCATTGGTCATAACCGACCTCATAACCATAGAGGAAAAGTAACATACAACACACATCCTAATAATGGATGAGTACCCAATCCCATAGCCAATCAGGCAGATGTCTCGGAATATTTTGGAGAGTTAGGATCTTGTGATAATGATTGCCCACACTGTTGCCATGGAAAGCAGGAGTCCATATTGACTGAAGTTATACGTCCCCAAGAAAGTGAAGAAGAGGAGTATGTTGAGGATTTTGGAAAATAAGATGAAGAAACATTGGAAGTTCATGCCAATAAACATTTTTGAAAGGAAATCACAAGTATTACACAAGGAGTTCTAAGGATCCCAAAACTTCCTCTACCCCTCCAAACAACCCATTACTTCCTCCTTATTTCAAAGGAGATGTTAATCCACATCCTCCATCAATGGTGGAGAATTCTAAGTTGGTGCAAAACATGTAAAATTCAGAAAAACCCACTTATGACTTGATAGAAGACATGAAGAAAACTAAGGCCAATGTCTCAATGTATGATATGTCCCAAATTTTAGGCCAAGAAGTAAGTCCACCAAAAGGTTTGGATCCACCTACCCAAGTTCATGAAGCTAAGGGTGTTGAGTCCCAATTGGTTTTGAAAAGGGAAAAATGAGATGTACCCCCCTTTATTATAACCATTAGAATTGCTGGTAGAAATCTACACAATTGTCTAATAGATTTAGGGGCCTCTACTAGCATTATGCCCCTAGAAATCTGTCAAAAATTGGGACTTACACCAAAACCTTCTAAAAGCAAGGTGGTGCAACTAGATAGATCGGCCATGGAGGTAGTGGGAGAATTAAGTGATATTCTTATTCAGGTCAACTCAGAACCTAGGGTTCAACATCACATAGATATATTGGTACTTAACATTCCTATCAAATATGGCATGGTGTTGGGAAGATATTGGAGCAAGAACTTAAATGGATACATTGTAATAGACTCTTCACATATGTGGTTGCCTTGGAGAGGAGTGGCCAACCAAATTTGAATTGATAGTGAACCTAGGCTCAAGGAAATGATAATAGAATACAACAAACCTAATGAGATTCAATACATTGAAACTGAATTAGGAGCCTATTGCTTGGACGTAGAAATTCCTGAGAATTCTCAAAATGGAAGTATTGGATGCAATGATTCTGAAGAACACCATAAGGTTTGGACTCTAATATTTGATGGATCCAAGTCCAAACAAGGTGCGGGAGCTGGTATTGAACTTTCATGTCTAGACAGAAAACCTATGTTGGCTGCCTATAGATTACAGTTCCTAGCCACCAACGATGTGGCAGAATATGAGGCCTTGATTTTCAGACTCCAATTGGCCCTTCGGAAGAAAATCAAATGTATCAAGGTCTTAGGTGATTCTGAATTGGTGGTAAAACAAGTTAAAGGACAATATGCATGTAAAAACAAGCGGCTCAGCCTTTACCAAACCAGAGTTAGAGATTTACTAAATGAATTTGATGCTTTTAACATATCTCTAATATCTAGAAAAGGCAATCGCTTGGTAGATTCTTTAGCCATAGCTGCTAGCATGCTTAAACCAGTGGATCACAAGAAGTGCAAGAATTTTTCCATAGAATTAGTCCCTTGCCCCTCGATACCTGATAACGTCACGAATTTCCAAGTCTTTGATAGTGACAGACATATATTCAATTTTGTCACTAATTCTGGTATCTTTGAAAATCAGGTCATTGATGAAGACGAGAGGGGGCAAGAAGGGGCAGATTTGAAAATGGAACCTACTGGAAAATGGAATGAGATGCCAAATGGGATGGCCTCATTAGAGAAAATGTTTTATATTGGATACCAACCAAAAGGAGGGAGAAAATTTCCACCTCCCAAAGAGGCTTGTGACTTAGTCAATATTGGAAGTGCAAAAAACCCTCACAAAATATTCATTGCAAAGGCATGTACCGAACATGAAAAGAATTCCATTGCCAATGCATTGAAGGAATACATAGATTGCATAGCTTGGAGCTATAAGGAGTTGAGAACTTATGATCAGAATGTTATAATGCATACAATTCCTTTGAAGATAGACTCCAAACCCTTTAGGCAAAGACAAAGGCCAGTCAATCCGTTACTAGAGCCTTTGATAGAGAAAGAGGTAAAGTGACTATTAGAAGCTAAAATCATCTTTCCTGTTAGGCATTCCACATGGGTTGCTAATTTTTTCCCTGTGAGGAAAAAGAGTGGAGAGATAAGGCTATGTATTGATTTCAGAACTCTAAATAAGGCATCACAAAAGGACAATTACCCTCTACCCACCATTCCTAGATGGCTATTCAGGATACAATCAAGTCCTCATCCATCCTAATGATAGGATGAAAACCGCCTTCACCACAAAATGGGGCACTTTTGCGTATAGGAGAATGCCTTTTGGATTGTTGAATGTAGGTGCCACATTCCAAAGAGCCATGGACTTTGCCTTTGAGGGGCTCATCGATAATTGCATTATTTTCTATGTAGATGACATTCCCGTATTTTCTAAGAACAGGGAAAACCATGTCAAGGATATAAGGAAAATTCTCCAAAGGTGTAGGGAACATGGCATTTCACTCAACCCAAAGAAGTGCATTTTTTGGGTAACGAAAGGAAAATTATTGGGACATGTAATAGCCAAAGATGGAATTTTCATTGATCCTGAAATAATAGATGCCATACAACAGATTTCTTTTCCCAATAGCAAAAAAGAATTAAGATCATTTTTTGGGAAGATTAATTTTGTTAGAAAATTTATTTCAGGTTTTTCAGAAATTGCAAAACCCTTGAACGATATGTTGAATAAAGAGGCCCAAATCAAATGGACCAATGAAAATAGGGATGCTTTCAAAAGGATCAAGGATTCGATTTCTAGAGCCCCGGTTTTAATGAGTCCTGATTATGCAAAGCCTTTCTACATTTACACATTTGCTTCAAACCATTCCTTTGCGAGTGTTTTAACTCAAAAGAGTGAACGCAACATTGAAAATCCTATTGCCTTCCTTATTACTCCTCTCAAAGATACAAAATTGAGATATTCCATCTTGGACAAGCAAATGTATGCCCTATTTAAGACTGTTAAAAAATTTAGACATTATATAGTCCACAGTAGGGTGTTTTCTATAGTCCCAGATCCTGCAGTTAAAGCCATGTTTATACAGAATGAACTAGGTGAAAGATGAGGTAAGTGGATCTCAACTCTTCAAGAATTTGACCTTGAAATTCAACCTATGAAGATAGTGCAGGAACAAGGGTTGGTTAAGGTCATAGCAGAAAATGATCCCTTAGTTTCATGTCAGCATTATGAAATAGCAGATATAATTGAAGATGAGTGGTACATAGATGTTGTGTATTTTTTACTAAATGGTAAGTGTCCACCACATTTAAATTCTACTCAACGAAGAGCCTTGCATCTAAAATCTGCTAATTTTCTAATCAGATCCGGTGCATTATACAAGAAAAACCATGAAGGAATTTACCTTCGTTGTGTTGATCAAAAAGAGGCAACGCAAATACTCGAGGAATTCCACGGTAAGTATGGGATAGGACATGGGTCTGCTAATGCCACAGCCCATCAAATCCTTAGAGATGGTTACTATTGGCCTCAATTGTTCAAATATGCTCATGCTCATGTGAGGTCATGTCATACTTGTCAAATTGCGACAAATAGAGAAAGGGGTGCTTCTATGCCATTACAATCTATAATTGAGTCTAGACATTTTGCACAATGGGGTTTGGATTTTTTTGGGATCATCAGTCCCAATTCATCCGATTCTCATAAATACATTCTCACAACTACATATTATTGCACAAGGTGGACGAAAGCTATCCCCACTAAAAATGCCACTTCAGAAGTTGTTATTAAATTCTTAGAGGATAACATTGTCACTCGATTTGGAATGCCTAAATCCATTGTAAGTGATAACAGTTCCACTTTCTCCTATCTGGAATTTGCAAATTGGGCATTCGACAACATGGTGAGTTTGAAGTTTTTTTCAAATTATTATCCATAAGGTAATGGCTTGGTTGAGTCTTCTAATAAGAATTTGTTATGTGTCATTAAAAAGTTGCTTGAAAGAAATCCTAGAGATTGGCATAACAAACTTAAGTTGGCTCTTTGGGCTGATAGAATAAGAATCAAGGAATCATTAGGAACATCTCCTTACCACTTATTTTATGGACAAGATCCTATTTTCCCCACAAATATTAAGTTACAAACATTACATTTCATGAAAGATTACCTTGGAACTGATAATAAACTTGAAACTAGACTAACACATTTGATGCATTTGGATGAAAAGAGGGATGAATCTATGCTTCACTTTAGTAAAAACCAAGATGTATTAAAAAGGTGGTTTGATAAAAAGTCTAGAGTCAAACCATTTAAAGTTTTAGATTTAGTGTTGTTGTGGGATAAGAGACATGACAGGAAAGGAGATCATGATAAATTTGATTACTTATGGTTGGGTCCTTACCAAATTTCAAAAGTCCTAGGTGAAAACAACTTTAGATTAAAAACCTTGGACGAACAAGATTTGGCTTTACCCGTCAATGGGCTGCATTTAAAACACTATTTCCAGGCCTGAAATGGCAAGGCCTTGTATTATATGTAAATATGTCATGCTTTGTTTTGTGTGGGCAGATTGGATTTTTTTGGTATGTTTTAGGCTTTTGCCTTCAACCTTTATTTTAGCATGATGAGGTTGTTCTGAATAAGGTTTTGAGGCATTTTGATTGCTTTGTTTTTTTTCTTAGCTTGGTGTGTTGGTCAGTGGACCAGTTTTGGGCTTGATTTAATAAATAAAAAAATAAGGGGATAGCAAAGATATTAGTCTGTATCCTTATCAAATGTTTTAAGACTAGAATTATATGAAACAATAGAATTGTACTACAAAAAGCTCCATGAGTACTACAAACACATTAAAGAATATCATTTGAAATTTGGGATACATGAAAGTTGTTAATTTTGCAAGATAGGGTTAAGCATTTTGTATAATCTATCTTACTCATTTGTTTTCAAGATACATTGCATAATAACTTTGAGTCTCATTCCATTCCATATTTCAAAGAAAACCGTCAAAAGCATGTCAGACCCTCTTAGGATCATTGCACAATAAACATTAAGTAAGGTCTTGGGATTGGAAACTGATGTTGCATTATCTTGAATTAGACACATTCTGCACATATAAAGAACATCTTGGGTAAAATGGTTGAAACCATACTTGGAAGAAAAAGTGAGGCAAAAATAATTTTTCTTGTCTATCCCATCATGCAAAACATAGTCCATGAAATAGTGGTTTTCACCACTCCCACAATACTTAACACATCATTTGGATTGGAAGGATCATACTACATGTCCCTTGCAAGGATGGGTAGTCATCCCTAAGGTTCAAGGAAGCCATTACTACTCCACCTCCATCACATCATTTGAGTTGGAAGGATTGTACTACGTGTCCCTCACAAGGATGGGTAGTCATCCCTAAAATTCAAGAAAGCCAAAGCCAAAGCTTGGACTATGGGGTTGATCTCCACCGGGGCTATAGACGCGTGACTGGTAGTGGAGTAGGCTCATGCGTGGCGACATGTCTCATTTAAAAGAAAGACCTCTGACTGCTCACATGGATAGGCTAGCCTGGCAGTTTTATCCATAACAGGTTTAATCATTTTTCTTAAGATGAGGTAATAAACTCAAATAAGAGTAGTAAGGATAGGGTTAAATTCTCATCACGCTTAGATTGAGAATTTGATTCCCCAAAGCTCTGATTTCACTTACACATGCACATTGATTCAATATGGTAGTGGCACATAACCAACCTTGAGATTGGGTATATGAACTCAATTCATGCATGATTGGTCCTAAGAGGGTTTGATAGTTTTAATGTTTCTTCTCATGCTGCTAAAATTTTATGAGTCCTTACAAAGTAGGTCAGTCATAGTTTATTATTCTGGCAATACATTCAATCTTGCATAGACCCTCCATGATTCATTATATGCATTCATGTGAAACTGGCAATAGAATGTGGAACTATTTCAAATGATAAAGAATGAATCACTATGCACACATTGAGCTGATGCTGAATGATTCTAATGTTTCATGTATTTCTGGTCTATTTACATTCTTTGGATATTTTCTAATGCTTGCAGTTGAGTTGTAGGTTTTCAGGTTGGGTTCTCACCAAAATGCTTAGGAGCATTTCCCAGTAGAGTCACCATTTGTTGTAGAGTCACCATTTGTTGTGGCTGCTCCACAACGAGCCCCAAAAAATTGGGGACCCACCTTTTTGTTTTAAAAGTTTGATGATTTTTTTTGTCGATAATATTTTATTGTTGATGACTTTTGTTGTCATTTTCTTGTCGACGATATTTCCTTGTCGACAATATTTTATTGTCGATGTTTTTTTTTGTTGTCGATGACTTTTTGTCATCTTTTTTGTTGTCAACAACTTTTATCGTCATTTTTGTTTATGACAACTTTGTCGTCAATTTTTTTTGTCTTTAGCAAGTTTATGGTCGAGTGTTGGTGTTTCTTGTCATGGGTGGTTCAGATAATGAAAACAATAAAAAATAATAATAATAAAAATAATTTTGTATATATATATTCTATATATATAAATTTAAAATTTAAAATAAATAAATTAGAGGATTTTTCGTCATTTAAGCTTCAGTTTAATGGTGGTCATGGTGTTGATTTCTAATATGTTAATTTGGTCTTTGCAGGTAGAAGGAGACCCTATATGGACTAAGTGACAAGGAAAGACTCAACAACCGGCAAGGTTGAAAGATTGGTCAAAGATGGCCAATGCAGCATCGCAGCTATGAAGTGGCCAAAGATAATTTGACATGGCATTTAAGGATAAATAGAATGTCACCGGTGGATTTAAAGGAGGACTGGTGGTGAAGAAACGATACTAGCAGTTTGACAGGGTGATGACTGCTCGAATGTGGCCACCAACGACCGTTTGACGTGGCAAAATGATGATATGAATATGGCTGGAAATTGTAGAAAAAAAAACTATCTTTCAAAATAAAGGAGCTTTTATTTGGCAAGAGCAACTTTTGTGTGTGAAATCAAAAGGAGACTGAAACTAAGACTATTGTTATTTTTTAAACCTTTCCTTTGCATTATTGCTTCTTGTATCTATTCGTTTATGCCATAAAATGGGTTACGATAGGTGAATGATAGAATGATGCAATTATTTGTTTCCTTAGAGTCTTGCATCTAACCTAATCTGACTATGTTTATGTTGTAGGTCTGTTAGGTCAGGTTGTTTTAGAATTTCATCTCATAACTTGGGGTTTTGCAGAGAGGAGATTGCTAACCAAATTAATGTTATGTTTTGGTTTTTCCAGCTAACTTTTGTAAATAATGTTTCTGTTTTATTTTTTTGATATTTAGATTAATCTCACCTTAAAATCTACTTTTCTGATTCTGGTCCATTCCATAATTTTTGCATTTGTTTTCATTCTATTCTGGTCCATTCCAAAAATTTTGCTAATTGTTCCTTGATTCTGGTCCATTCTAGAATTTTTGCTAATTGTTCCTTGATTCTGGTCCATTCCAAAAATTTTGCTAATTGTTTCTTGATTCTGGTCCATTCCAATTTTTTTGCTAATTGTTCCTTGATTCTGGTACATTCCATAATTTCTATAGGTTAATTGTTCCTTGATTATGTTCCATTCCAAAATTTATGTTCATAAATAGTTCTTTTATTGCCATGAATAATCTAAGTTATGAAGAAGGTAAATAAATCTGCCAAGAGTATGCTCTGCATCTATGCTTGAGAAAGCGATCTGCTCGCACCAAAAATTAGAGGGTTTGTTTACAGATCTAGTGTTTCCCAAAGAAAACCAGGGATTAATAGCGGAGAAGAGAAAGTCGCTTCTAGATCCACTTCTTTAATTTAGATTTTCATTCTTGCATCTCCAAGCACCTTCATCTAATTTTTAGATAAAATATGGGTTTAGGAGGGCTACTAATTCCAAATGCACATAAAGTCATATCAAGTGAATGAATCTTAACTTTCTAACTTACTATTTTTTGCTAACATTTAATGCTAACATTGCTAACTTTACGAACACCAAATGCTAACATAGGGATAGTGGAACATTTTAAATGAATATAAAACGAATCCGCTAACTCTAAAAATGAACCTCATGTTAAAGGCACGGAGTTTAAAATGAAGTGGCTTATACCACACACTTTCTCATTTGGAATATTTTAAGCTGAAGATAAAAGAAGTTACTAACTGGGTTGCGGGTGATCACTTTAATATCAAGAATATTAAAAGGAGCTGTCTTCGCATTTGGTTGTTTTAATGGATTATGGTTGCAAAGTACTTGTTTGAATCATTAAAGGCCCCTTGTTAACTGTTACTTGCATGGTTTAAGTTATTCTGGTATACATTCATTTATTTGCTTTAGTCTTGATTGATTACGTGCACATGAATGTTTGTTCATAAGAACCTTGAAGAAATGAATAATGTTACTTAATTTCTTTGCAAGAGAGATTTTCCTATTTGATACTCTAGTTGTGGTGATAATTTTGCTATAGGGAAAAATATTCACTCAACACGACCAAGATCCCTTGAGGATCAACATAGGAATTAGCAATTTTATAAACAAAAATAAGGCTAGAAAAAATTTCTTTGCAAAATATTTTACTTATATCAGATTGTATGGCACGGAAATTCTACCAAAAGCATTGCCCAAATATTGTCCAATATCAATTTCAGCCTTAGAGATAATAAGATAAATATCTGGAGAAGTTAAAATTAGATTAAATAGAGGCAAGGCAAGATTCCCCTAGCTTAAAATACCTTTCAAAATGGGACATTATATCTTTAAAGGCTATCTCAGTCTACTCAGGGCTATGTGGAATATGGATGACTACTGTTTTGCCAAGCTCACATGGAGAGCTTACGACCCAAATAAAGAATATGATAAAGAAATTCAAAAAGTCATGAAATTACACATGGGCCATGAGGAAGATAGATTCAAAATGCAATGGGCCATTAGTAATAGGGAGCACCTCAGTAAGGTCTAGGAGATGAAGGAAAGACCTTACACGTAGTTTGAGGAAGTAGGGAACTATCGAACAATCTTGAATAGATTAAGGGTTGCCACTGTAGATGCATATACTCCCTTAGTCTTGATAGTCAAACCAAAAGAACCCGAAGATCCCTTATAGCAGATAACAAATACAGACTTGCAAAAACTAGAAATTATCATTGAAGAAATGTCTCTTTTTTAAACAAGCCAACTATCAATTGAGTCAACTGCCCAAGCAAGTCTTCCTGGAGAGCCACCTCAGTTAGAAGAAAATGTAATGCCAATTGTAGAATAGACTAAGGATCCTCCCATAGTGGTAAAATAAGCTTCAATATCAGAGCATCATACCACTAAAGAGACAAAGAAACTGCTTACAGGTATTCAAGCACAAGAGCTAAATAATACCACCACTACGCATCTCATAGTAAATAATGAGAAATAAAAAATCCCTCAAGTTGCCATGAAAAAAGTCATGCAAGCAAGGATACTCAAGAATATCTTAATGGAATTGGTACCAGAAGAAGCATCCTTGTCTGGTTCTCCTCCAGCCAAGAGAGCCTGCATTGAAGTAGGTACAACTTTTGAAACCTCACATTCCATAATACTAACAAAATTCAAAGAATCAAATATTCAATACAACATCGAGGAAGAACAACAACTAGAAACAATTGAGACGATCACAAATGAAAAGGATGAAGAGAACAAAGGGGAAGTGACTGACATCACCCTTATAATAGTCCAGTTATAAAATGGGTAAATACCTAGAGGTATTTACCCATACACAAAAAGCCCCAGTCCTTAAAAATTTTGTTTATCAAAGTAGGAAGTAGGACGTACTATGTTGGTAATATGTTTGTTAAGAATATTGTACCTAGCATAAATTATGTGATTAGCACCCTTGTGGTTAGTGTCCTTATCATCCCTATGGCACATCCTAATCATAACCTACAAGTGTGGAGGACAAATATATACAAACCATTCCATTTACCACAGAATTTACACCCCTTGTCGGCCAAATATCATAAGTACTTACCCAAATTCCACAATAACATAGCTATTATGAGAGAAGATCATATCAAAAGTTTTATATACGCATTAGATAGCTTTGAGGTTGAACATGAGGATGTAGTTCTCGGACTGTTCCTACAAATATTATAAAATTATGCAAGAGACTGGTTTAATTCTCTTCCATACGACCAGATTCCTAGCTTCCAGACCATGGAAGGAGTATTCTTAAGAAAGTATGGAGAAAGAAAGAACAAGCAGTCTTTATTAAAAAATCTTGCAAGAGTAAAGAAGAAGGAAAATGAGTCAATAGAGGATTTTAATAGATGATTTTTCAAGATTAGAAACAAAATCCCTACAACCTTGAGACCCACTGATCATCAAGTTGTATGTTTTATAAGAATGTTTTTTTTTTTAGAATTCAGTTATGAGCTAAGACAACATAGAGCCAACACTATTGATGACTGCATGGAGTAATCCATAGAAATAGAGAGAAATATGTTAGACAACAGAAAAATAAAGCCCTATGCATCTAAGATAAACTCTAGTCAGTCAAGTGGAGAGGAAACCTAAAAAAGTTGGTTTCTCAATGTTAAAAAAGGTTGAGGTAGATCCCTTAGAAAGACTATCTAGCCAATTTACTGAAATGTTCAATACAATCAATAATAGGTTATCTAGAATTGAAAGGGATAAATTTGTAAATGATGAACAGCTAGCCCAAGTGCAGTTTGATAATAGATCCCAATTTTGGATAAATTTTAATATAAATTGAGCAAGAAACAATGGAGAAGAAGGGAGCAAAAATGCAAACAATGGTTGGAAATAAGGTCTAAAAGATATGGATTTAGTCCCCAATACCATGACCACTGCAAACACAATTTATGATTTTCCATACTATTGTAGTGAATGTGATGCCCCACATAACCTAGTTGCATGTTGTATCTATTTGAATGCACATCCCAATGAAAACGTAGGAGAGGAATTATATGAGGAGATAAGAATAAATACCTGTTAGACTAAGGATGAAGAAAGAGAAATACAGTTTGAAAAGGAAACTGATGAGTTACCCAAATAAGAAAAAATAACCTAGGGATATGGTCCTTGAGAATGTGGAAATTCTAAAAAGACCTCAAGAAAATAGATATGAAATGATGAAACAATGTAAAGTTACTCCAACAGTTGGAGGAATTGAAGCCTTAGAGAGAATGCATGCTATTAATCTGAGAGGAATAATAGTGTCACACAAGGTAAATAAGTATGTTAAGGCTGATACAAGTACACAGAATCAAAGCAGAGATAGAGCCACCAAGAAATAAAACAATAGTAACCAGCTTTTTGCCCCTGAAAGTGAAGTGAGAAATGAAGCACAAACACAGTTAGATTATGAAAAAAATGTTGAAATCAAGAAAGCCAAATTTGATGTAAGCCAAGAACTGGCTAAAAAAAATATCAACATGAAGTAGGGAAAAATGATGCACCAAATAATTATAAATAATATTTGTATCTATGTCCTATTGCGTATGAGCATCAAACGAAAGCATGCAAGTAAGATGGAAAAGATGGCAAGTAACAAGAAATAATGCAAAGTAAACCGACTCATTATTAATTGGGTAGATCAAATATAGGTTACAAAATTTCCCCTTTGAGGGCTCAAATGGATGATACAAATGTTTACAAATCGAGTGCCCAAGGATCGAAATCCTTCAAGTAACTCAGGTGCACATCCAGAGTCTTTCCTCATACCCACAATTGAAGTGGGCAGGCCAATGCTGCCACCACTTGTATATTTTATATTTATGTCTCATTCTACTTCCCAATGCATTCTATGAACTGAATTTGCACACAGAGAAACAAAAAATGTCAAATAGCAAGTGTGTATGATGTAAAACATGCAATCCCCACAGGCAAGAAAAGAGCATATATGGCGTGACTATATAAAATTAACTCCAATTGCTATTAAATTATATATATAAGCAAAATAAGAGGTTTTGGGAAGACATAACCCAAAATTTCATCGAAATTGTATCCGTTTATGTGGCATAATCGCAGTGCGCTTCCTCAACCTGCAAAACCCAAAGCATGCAATTTCCTGACCTAAACATATCCAAAACCTATGAAATTTGGAAAGTAAGAATAAATAGACATTTTAAGACAACCCATGTCATTATATTTCATAAATAAATCTCATATCATGGTGCATGCTCCCGTGGGTCTCGAAAGCCTGTAAAACACTAAAATCGTAATATCTCGACCAATATAACTCATAATGACATGAAATTTGAACTGCAGAATAATATAAACATGTAGAAAATAAATAATTAAAAATAGTTAGAAAATTTTTGATAAATTTCTATTCATAATAGGGTCAGACGAATAGGACTGTCACAAATTGGGGGCACTCGGGGGTGGGATGCCCACCAAATCTGCCTACTTTTTACCACCAATTCCATTGGGGAATGATGTAAAATACTCTAAGGTGTTATGTTGTCAAATTTGAGGTGGAAATTCACTCGATTGATAGGGTTTTGTAAACATATTGCGCCTCTTTGAACCACCCGATAACCTCCTTCGCTAAGAAGATATTTTGGGAGAAAGAGGGCACAATAGGGTGAGGGGAAATCTTAGAAGCACTATGTTGCTTATCCTTAAACTTATCTCCATATTTTGTGTGGAAAATGCATCCACTTTATAACCACATGGGGCTTATGTGCAAAATGGCATACAAGTGCATGCATGGCAAGAGGCACCATTTGGCCACCAGGGTGGTATGCATTGGATGGGGAAGAGGATCTCCCAATTTGGCCTCATTCATGGAGCATGTCATAATTTTTTTTTGTGTTCCTTGACTTTTGGGCAATAATAGCTAGGAATCTAACCGTTACTGGGCATCATTTGCCCAGATTTGACTTTTTTCTGATCAAACCTGCTATTCGTCCCACCCTAGGATGAATGTTGTTATTCACTCCAGGGTGGGATGAATAGGATTTGTATTTTTCCTAGGGTTGTACAAATAGAAATAGGGTGTTCAAAAGGTCCTAAAAGTGGCCTAAAACCTTCCAAAACCTTGCATCGAGTGGTTAGAACCACTGTATGCCTGCAGAGGGCTGCCCTAGGGGCCTTGGTATGTCATTTACCCATTGCTTTTGGTAGCATAATCAGATTGACCAGATTTTAGTGTCTAAACAACATTACCTTTGGATAATTAATGACTATACCAAAATATAGGGATCAAGTGTGTCGAGCCTTTGGTTTGGTCGAGCCATCTAATAATCACATATGCAATTTCTCAGTAACCAAAAAGCCCAAGCCTATTCCTAGAAATCCATCAACAGTCAGACCTTTTTATATATCTTTGAGATATAACATAGACTTTGGGGAACAATATGTAATTCATAACTGTATGTTAGATAGTGGAGCATCACATAATGTCATGCCTAAAAAAGTGGCAGACCAGTTAGGTCTAATATGCACCAAAGACTCCTCCCCAATATCTGTTATGGATAGTAGGTAGATACCTTGTGCAGGAATCATTACAAGACTACTTGTTTATTTAGATCAATATCCAAAGAAGGGCATAGTCATGGAAGTAGCTATGGCTTACGTAGATCCTTTTTTATTACTACTATCAATATATTAGTCTAAATAATTAGGAAGATCCATTCAATTAGATTGGTCATATGCTACTATTCCCATGATAGCTAAAGAACAAGTGACCCTCAGACGATAACCTTTTCATAGATATTTTGTTGAGCTTAAATTTTTTTATTATACCAATATCAAATTAGTTTAGTATTTGAAGAAAAGGAGATAGGATTCTATTTCATTTGGCATTCCCCCTTCTTAGCTAAAGTACCTAAAGCAGTAGACATGGACCCACGGGCAGTTTCAAAAGTTGATGTTGAATCTACAAGGATACTAACTTAAAAAATGTGGACCCTAAAATTCAATGGATTTAAATCACATACTGGAGCATGAGTTGGGGTCAATCTAACTAATATTAATAAAAACTATTTGGGCATACCTTATAGGTTGCACTTTCCTTGTACAAACAATGTTGTAGAATATGAAGCCTTGTTGTTAGGCTTAAGAAAGTCCAAATAACTGGGGATTAATATATTACGGTATATGGTGATGTTGAGTTAATAATACAATAGATTAAATGCAAATATCAGGCTAAGCATCCAAGACTAAAGTAGTACAAACAGGTTGTTCAAGAAGAAATTAATAAATTCTTGGCTTTCAACATCACATGTGTTCCTGGAGAACAAAATTAGACAACCAATGTATTAGCCATAAATGCCTCGGGTTCATATAGTCCAGATATAGATATGAAATACCAATAAAAATTCCTGACTATTTCCATCTATCACCCATCTATCCCAGACAACATAGTCTACTGTAAGTTTTCCAAGTGACATAGATGTAAAGGACTTCATGACACTACAAAATCAATATGTAGATATTATATGTGACGAAGAAGATGAAGAGAAAATGAATAAAGTAATCAGAGAGCCTATGGAGGTGATACAATTAAAGACTAACAAACTTCCCAAAGGACTAATTTCATTAGAAATTCTATTTTATGACTTTTATAAAGCCCATAAACCAACATTGCAAGGATTGGAAGTAGAGGAGATCAATATCGACACCGAGCGAGAGCCCAAAATGATCAAAGTTGAGAAATAAATATTAGAAAAAGAAAATATAGACTACATAAAATATCTGAAGAATCATAAGGATGTCTTTGCTTGGACTTATGAAGACCTCAAAACCTTTAACACCGAGGTAATGAAGCATATCATCCCGCTCAAAGAAGGAACTAAGCCATTTAGAGAAAAACAAAGAAATTTTAATCTAACACTGCACCCTATAATGCAAAAGGAAGTCCAAAAGCTACTAGATGCCAAGATAATCAGGAAAGTCATATTTTTTACTTGGATAGAAAATATGGTGCTAGTAAGGAATAAAAATGGAGATATCAAACTGTGTGTATACTTTAGAAATTTAAATAGAAAATCCTTGGAAGACAATTATCCATTATCGAATATGGAACAATTGTTGTAGGTTGTTGTAGGATCATCCAGAATGTCTTTACTATATGGATTCTCAGGATATAACCAAATCTAGGTTAACCTTGAATACAGACATAAGATGACCTTTACTACTCCCTGGGGAACATTTGAGTATCTCAAAATACCTTTTGGATTGATGAACGCAGGGGCCACATTCCAAAGAGCCATGGATTTCACTTTCAAAGGGTTGATGTTTAAAATGGTGGGGGTATATCTAGATTACATAACCATGTTCTCTAAGAACCTTGAATATCACTTTGAACATCTTACTTAATTTTTTTCTCGATGTAAGGAATTTGGCATATCACTTAATACTAAGAAGTGTATTTTTGGAGCAAAGCAGGAAAATTTGTTAGGCCACATTGTTTCTAAAGAAGAAATAAGTATTGATCCCGAAAGAATTGAGGCTATCGCCAAGATTCCTCCTACCAAGAATATGAAAGGATTCAGATCATTCTTTGGAAAAATTAACTTCATCAGAATATTTGTGCCAAATTTTACCCAAATTGCAAAACCTATAAACAACATGATCAAAAAAGAAGGTATTATTAGATGGATAGAAGAAAATTTGCAAGCCTTCCAAAAAATCAAGGATGCTATCACCCAAGATCCTATATTAGTCTGTCCTGACTATCACCAAGATTTCAATATTTACTCTTTTTCCTCAGAGGATGCATTTTCTACTATATTGTCACAAAAAGATACAAAAATGTGGAAAGACTAGTGGCATTCATGAGCTCAGGTTTGAAAGGGTCACAACTAAAATACACCATGATAGATAAGCAATCCTTTGCACTCATAAAAGCTTTAGAGCACTTCAAAGGAATTTTTGGAGCTAATAAAGTGATAGCCTATATCCCTTCCTCAGATGTCAAAGATGTTTTCACTCAAAATGAGCCTACAGGTAGTTCAACTAGATGGACAGTCAAGCTACAAAAATATATGGTGGAATTTAAGATGGTGAAAACTATCAAAGGATAAGGCCTGGTGAAATATATAGAAACCAAAGGGGGAGAGAGCTTTAATAACACAATCAAGAATGTTGACATACATCAAACCCATGATAAGGAAGCATTTGAATATGACTAGTATAGAGATATTGTAAAGTACTTGCAAACACTACCATTCCCTTCTAGTTGCACCCAAAACAAAATGAGAAGTATCAAACTGTAGGTATAGAAATATTATATCCAAGAAGACAAGCTATATTAGAGATATCCAAGTGGTGTACTACTCTTTTTCAAAAAGACATAGCCAGAGTTATCGAATAATTTCATTCTAGCTTTTGTGGAGGACATTTTGCACCTAAGGCAACTGCCAATAGTATAATGAGAGTGAGATACTATTGGCCTTCCATGTTTAGATATGTTCACCAGCTAGTAAGAAAATTCTAAAACTATCAAATATTCGATGGCAAGAAGAAATTGCCTACAATGCTCTTGAGACCTATGATAGTAGAAGCTCCTTTTGTTCAATGGGGTCTAGACTTGATAGGAGATATTAATCCAAATTCATCACGCAACCACCAATGGATAATAACTACCACAAATTACTTTACCAAGTGGATGGAGGTCACCCCATTGATAATATATACTACTAAATTAATCATCAAATTCTTTGAATAAAATATTCTGATCAGATTCGGAGTACCCAAAAAACTGATAATTGACAATGGCAACAGTTTCATCTCTTATGAAATGATAGAATTTTATAGCAAGTATAGTATCAAACTGACCCACTCAGCAAATTACTATCTGCAAAGGAATGGTTAGGCAGAATCCTCAAATAAGAATCTTATAACTAGGATAAAGATATCACTAGGCAAGAACAAGAAAAGCTGGGACAACAATTGAAATTCGCTCTATGGGCAGACAAAATTTCCATCAATAGGGCTACAGGAAAAACACCTTATGAGTTAGTATATGGAGAACAATATTTACTCCCCCCACAAGTTGAAAGACCTACCCTAGATTTATTACTCCAAGATCACAAAAATCTTGACAACCTACAAAGAAGAATGGATCAGATTGTGAAATTGGAGGAAGACAGAAGAAATGCTCTTAATAAGATGACCCAAGGAACTTAGAAGACTGTGCAAGTATTCAATAAGAAAGCTAGAGGAAATCCATTTGCAATAGGAGAAATCATTTTGTACTGGGATCCAAAGAATGAAAAACCGAAAGAAAAATTCAAGCTGGAGTTCAAGTGGTTAGGGCCTTACCATATTTTCTAAAATACAGGACAACACACCTATAGGTTGCAGACCCTGCAAGGTGAAGAAATACAATATTCCATAAATGGCCAACATCTGAAGATCTACCATCCCAGATATGGAGATTATTTTTTAATGAACTATTTGTGTCTACCTCTATACATATGTATATATTACACTTTTTTAAGTGTTGTGTTTTTAGTTCAGTTTGTGATAATTTAGCTAGTCCTAAGTTTGCTATTTCCTTTTAGGTGATTAGTTATTTGATTTTATTTTTTTAATAATGTTATCCTTGGTCAGAATGGCCATGAAGTTGAAAGTTTAAAAAAGTATTGTTCATATTTGAGTCCTTAGGAGAAGTCCTCATAAATAAGTGCTGCAAGAAGTCTACAAGCAAAAGTGTCCAATCAAATCTATATTACTTAAAACTGGATATTAAAGAGTTCTCAAGAAAAAATGTTATCCTTCCAGACTAAGTATTTCTCTTGTCCCAAACAAATCTTGTGTTGGGCTTCAAAAATCCCAACTTAAGTGACACCCCTAGTTTTTAACAAGGTCTTGATGTCTAGGTGATTTTAGGGTGAAAGGTTGAAATCAAAAGAAAAGGAAAACCTCCATGATCATTAAAAAGGAGAATGTGTATAAGGGATATCATAATTCACTTTTGTTCACCATAATTTCATCTTATCCACCTCATCATTAGTTAGGGCACCACATATTCATTCCACTAAGGTATTTCATACTCTTCATTTCACTCACCATAAGTTACCACATTTTAATCCGTGCATTCACCCCATAACCCTTCAGACCACTTATTAAAGAGTTCAACCCCTAGTTAAGTTTGAAGGTGAAATTTTAAGTTTGTAAGGTTTTCCCAAGATAGATTAGAGAAAAATTATCTAAGTCTGCCTTATTCATAATAAAAATCCTCCTAAGGTCTTCCTTAGCCATCCACTAAGTCCAAAAAGCCTTAAAATCCTTCGTTGTCCTTCCTAAACCCTATCACCAATCTAATCCTTGACTATTTTAAGCCATCATCGATAATTTTAAGCACGTCTACTTGCATCGCTCTTTAAATAACTCTATCACCAATCTAATTAGTGGCCAAGGTTAGTCATTAGCAATCGTGTATTAGCTTGAGATCCTCCATCGCTCTTACAATACTTTCATCACCGAAGCTATCACCAACGGATATCCCTTATCAGCAACCATGTAGAATAAAAGACAAAGTAAAAATTTGATCATCGCTCCTCCAAACTAAAATCACCGATCCAAATTCTCCTTGATCAGTGATTGCTCTCCCTCATCGATGAAAGTTAGATAAGAGTCTTTTTGACATCAGCCTAGCAGGTTCCCCTCCTGATAGAAGTTGGTCAAATAAAATTGTTTTTAAAGGCTCCCAAATCTCTATCATCGATATTATCCATGACCATAATCCCTATTGATGAAAAATTAAAGTCCATGCAAGTCATTGTTGTTCATCAACAACTCCATCATCGATCTGAAGTATGCTCCATCAATGATAGTTCTTCCCAACAATGAAAAATATTGAAGTGGAAAAGCGATTATTTCCAACCTAAAACATAGTCGTTGATCCTATCAATAAAGCTTCTAACCCATTGGTGAAGCAATATGGTCATCATCAGTTTAAAAAGCATCATCGTCGATTCAATCAGGGACAGCCTTAGCCATCAGCAACAATGCATCCTCTCCTATTCATGTTGCTCTTGAAGATCGCTTATTTCCCATTCCATCAATGATATACTCAGGTGAAAGGAAAAAGGGATAAGAATGATCCAGATTGAACTTTGATGATCAACAATGCATATTACACATGGGAAGACGTGCATTTTGCTAATCAAAAAATGATAGAGGAATAATGAGGTGGATGTCCCATGATCCAAAGATATTTAAAGGTGGTCCAAGGCGTGATTGTATCTCCTTGAAGTACATTAAGATCAACAAAACACCCACGAAAAAATCTCTAACTCACAAAGGTATACAAATAAACTACGTAGCACCAGTCAAAAGATAATAGCTAGGAGCGCTACCTAAGTGGACAAATCATTGCAAACAACTCTCTTCAAGGCTACCATTGCACAAATACCACTAGTGCAATCATTCTAAAATGAGTAGATAAATTGGTTGAAAAGAATTAATTTTATACATGCATAGAAATAAAATAAACATTTCACAACTAAAATTCAACTTTTTCCACAGAACTCTACCTAAAAAAAATTCACAAAGTACAATCATAAGCATGCAGGTACAATCAGTAATTCCAAATTCAATGCTATGGCATCATCCAACACACCAAATAAAATTTCTAGTGCATCAAAGAAGAAGTTGGTCAAGACCATATAGTCTATGTAAGAAGGAATCACAGAAAAGGTACTAAAAAATCAGAGGCCTACCCATAAAAATAACTGCAAGGAAAGCTCATTAAGAAAAAGCAACAAGAAACATTAGGAAAGAAAGCACCATAAAGGATATTACAGAAGAGCAAATGTAGGAATATGAGGATTCTACTATATTTTGCTTCGAATAGACAGAAGAATATTATCAAAGACATCAAACAATGATCAAAGATATTTTCAAAAGAGCTAGAGAGAATCAATATGATGTGAGACCATATTATAATAGATGAAATTGTAATTTAGGGAAGCTCATTTGCCCATGCATCTACCATTCATCTAACTTGCTTTCCTGGTTGGTCATGGCATATTATCTAGAGAATAAGGCCATCCTCAATAACAAAGACCAGAAGATATTTATACTCACCAAGGAAGTGATTCGAAAGGTATTTAACTTGTCTCCTATAATCATTCCAAAAAAAAAAAGTAATCGCAATACAATCTTCGTGCATGCTAAATACCTATTTTTATCAAAGTATGTTTGGCCTAGATTACAATGTATCATATAATTTCCCCATACCAAAGGTTTCTCTAAGAGTATGGGCCAAAGACTATGTTGACATGATTAATATTGTAATGGGAAATGAAGACCTGGACAACATAAGTAAGGAGGTAATGTACATGGCCTCACAGTTGAATAAAATTGGAAGTATATTGATGTATGCCTAGGAGAATATTTTGGAAAAGAATTTAAATGAATAGATGATGACCCTACAAATAGCCAACCTGAATAAAGAAGAAATTATGCCTCGGTTCTCATATTATTCTTTCCTTATACACCTCATAGTCGGCCAGATAGGTCCCAAAGCCTTAGAAATATTAGGAGGAAGGGATGCAGAATGTGTTCAATACCAATTGCCATGGATCCAGGAGGGTTGCTCATACATTAATGAGTTCATTGGAAAATTCATGTTGTTCATCCACAATGAATTATGCGGCCAAGATCCCCCGAGGATCAGTATAGGAATTAGCAATTTCCTAAACAAAAATAAGGCTGGAAAATTTTCTTTGCAAAATATTTTACTTATATCAAACTGTATGGTGAGAAAATTCCACCAAAAGCACTGCCCAAATATTATCCAATGTCAATTGCAGCCTTAGATATAATAAGACAGATAGTTGAAGAAGTCAAAATGAGAGTAAATAGAGGTAAGGCAAGAGTCCCCTGGCTTAAACTACCTTTCAAAATGGGGTATTATATATTTTACGACTATCTTAGTCTGCTCAGGGCTATGTGGAAGATGGATGACTACTATTTTTCTGAACTCACATGGAAATATTATGAACCAGATAAAGAATATTATAAAGAAATTTAAAAAGTCATGAAATTACACATGGGCCATGAGGAAGACAGATTCAAAATGTAATGGGCCATTAGTAATAGGGAGCACCTCAGTAAGGTCTGGGAGATAAAGGAAAGACCTTACACATAGTTTGAGGAAGTAGGAAACTATTGAAAAATCTTGAATATATTAAGGGCTGCCACTATAGATGTGTATGCTCCCTTAGTCTCGATAGTCAAACCAGAAGAACTCAAAGATCCCTTCTTGCAGATAACAGAGACAGACTTGTAAAAATTGGAAATTATCATTGAAGAAATGTGTCTTCCTGAAATAAGCCAACTATCAATTGAGTCAGTTGCCCAAGCAAGTCTTCCTAGAGAGCCACCTCAGGTAGAAGAAAATGCAATGCCATTTGCAGCACATACTGAGGGTCCTCCCATAGCGGTAAAAGAAGCTTCAAGCTCAAAGCATCAGACCATTGAAGAGATAGAAAAATTGCTTATGAGTCTTCAAGCACAAGAGCTAAAGAATACCACCACTATGCATCTCATAGTAAATAATGAGAAACAAAAAATCCCTCAAGCAACCATGAAAAAAGTCACATGAGCAAGGGGACTCAAGAATATCTTAAGGGAATTGGTGCCAAAAGAAGCATCCTTGCCTGGTTCTCCTCTATCCAAGAGAGCCCACACTGAAGCAGGTACAACTTTGGGAACCTCATATTGCAAAATACTAATGAAATTAAAATAAGTAAATATTCAATACAACACCGAGGAAGAACAACAACTAGAAGCAATTGAGACAATCACAAATGAAAAGGATGCTCAGTTGTTGTTGGCCCAATAGGGAGTTACTCAGACCAGTTTTGAAGTAACTATTACACTACCCTTGCCAGAAAAGCCTGTTGAGTTTAGCATTGATCCCAAAGCTAGGCAAGCTAAATGGACAGGGGATAATGTTGACATGCTAAAAGTGAATGTGGTAGTACATATGCAAATAACAATAGCTGTAGAAGCAGAGCTCACTGAACTTAGAGCGATGAAAGCTTAGTTTGAGAAAATAAAAATAGAAAAAGAACAATTGCAAAGTGAGAACTCAGTTTTGCAAGAATCCATAGACAGACTCAAGAGGGAGATAAATAAACTACAGAACCATAAAAAACTATTCTTACCTGAAGAGTTTGTAAATAAAGAAGAGCTGATAAAGCAATTCAAGATAGAACTGGTGGGAGGATAATAACAACAACAAAATATTGGATTAGACGTTTTTCGTAGGACTGCCCAAACTACCGAACTCGTTTCGGCCATATCTCACTCATCCGGACTCGGATTGAGCTAAAATTTTGAGGGTAGATGCCTGAAAAACCCTAGAACGTCTCCACCAATTTTCATATCATTTGGAGCAACACAGATCCTAGCGCATCCCTATGTGTGAACGAGATATTTGGCAAGCGGCTATGCGAGGGTTTCATCCGGGTTGAGTGCAAGCAGCTCCTAAGGTTGGTTTTTAGGGCCTTCGGGCCCTAGCGGCCAATATTTTTGTGGTTTATGCTCAATATTTTAGCAGGAAATGTTGCAGGGGATCCAAGATGGGTTAGAAATTTGTCTTTCAATAGATCATACTATGAACTTGAGTGACAACGACTTCCAATTTGCTGCACAAAAGAAAAGTGAAAACCATACCTTTCCACGGCGTCTAGGGCAAGGATTAAAGAGATCACGAAACAAGTTTCAAGTAGTTGATCAAAAAATGGCTCATATCTCAAGTGAATCTGGTGCTAAGGTGCACCCACAAAATAATTCTACTGTGAAAACCCCTGTCAAGGGTAAGAATTTCGAAGACTCAGTCCCAAAAATGAATTTTAGGGATGCCCTTCATGGTGGACAGCCTCAGCCCAATGCTAATATCAATCTTAGGGCTTCCCATAAACCTCTAAGAATGCCTAAGATTGATCCCAGGAAAATGGAGTTAGGATGTCTTAAAGCGGCTGATGGAACTCCTATTGTTAAGCTTGATATGGGTAACATTTCATACTGGCATTGAAGATTTGGAAAAAAGAGGACTAATTTGTCGGTTCGTGGGTTTTCATCCGAGTCTATCTGCTTTCAAAGTCTGGGCAGAAAAAAGCTGGAAAACTAAAGGTGAGTTACAAATCTCTATTTATCCAAATGGTTATTTTCTTGTTTTATTTGCTAATAATGAAGATAGAGAGAAAACTTTTCAAGGGGGTCCTTGGTTTTTTGGAAGGGCGGGGCTTTTCATGAAGCCCTGGCATACTAAATTTAAAGTCGAAGAAGAGATGCCTTCTATAGCTCCCGTGTGGGTTAGACTCTTTGGCCTCCCTATTGAATTTTGGAATCCTACTATTTTTTCTTCAATTGGAAACTCTTTAGGAACTTTTATGATGACTGCTGATTGTACTCAAAATTTTGAACATATTATTTATGCTCGGATTTGTGTTTTAATGGATTTTGACAAACCCCTACCTAAAAATATCACATTACAATTTGGGGAAGACACTTGGGAGCAAGTAGTGGACTATGAGAACATTCCTTTTCATTGTAGAATTTGCCATGAATATGGTCATTTGGCCAGTGCTTGCCCAAATAAAATTCCTGATCAAAAGAAAGAAGATATAAACTCAACAAGTTTCCAAATACCTAAGAAGAAGAACACTCAGAAAAAACTAGTTATGAAGGATCAATCAAAGTCATCTGCTAATATGTTTGAAATCCTTTCCACAAATGATGTCCCAAGTGAGGAAGAGGAAATAATGGAAACTAAAATCTTAGAAACACAATTTAAATATGAAGGGAAGAACTCGAGAGACAAACCAACAAATCAAAGGTTTTCAACAGAAAAAAAAAGGAGAAAATTTACACAAGAAAAACAATCTTTCAAATGTCAAAACTTCAAATAATGCAGGTCCCAATATAGACTCCGTTGAACCATCTAGTAAAATTTTGGGTGTGTACGAGCATTCTTCAAGGTTAGAAGCCATCTCAGATTCAATTGGAATAAGTCAAGAAATAGGGAAGAAAAAATTGAAGATGGATTCTAATCAAAAAGCAGGTCGCAAGACCAATCAATATCATATGGTAAAAGAAGGTGAAAAGCTTGTAGAGGAAGGTAAGATTAATGCCCTTCCCAAATTTTTTAGCCCTGGTATTAATGAAGATCATCACTTGGAATATTAGAGGACTCAAAGGGAGTCTTTCAAAACAAAATGAAATTAGAAGAATGATTCTAGATAAATCATCCACATCTTGTTTTCCTTCAAGAAACAAAGATGTCAATGGAGGATATGGACTCAATTGCCAGTAAAATTTGGCCAGCTGGAAAAGTGGTTTCCCTCGGTTCCCAAGGGACTTCGGGTGGCATTGCTTGTCTTTGGGACCCAAAAGAGGTAGTTATTCACCATATGGTTGGCAGTTGGGGTTTGTTGGCTATAGCTATTCAAAGTAGACATTCCAACCAGATTATGCTCTGCATTACTGTTTATGCTCCGACTTCTTTGGAGGAAAAAAGAAGACAGTGGAAGGATATTACTCATATTATCTCTCATTTTCCTAAATCTTGGATCTTGATCGGAGGAGATTTCAATACCATCCTCTCTCTGGATGAGAAAATGGGGGGAAATAGAAATTTGGACAAAAGCACTGACCTCATGAGCGAATATATTGCAAACCTCCATCTTGTGGATATCCAACCAGATAATGGCCTTATGACTTGGTCTAACAGAAGGCAAGGCTTAGCTTGTATAATGGAGAGATTGGATAGGTTTTTGCTCTCTAAAAATTTCTTAATCCATGGTCACATTCCTAAAGTGAAGACTCTTAATAATGCTGGTTCGGATCATTGGCCAGTCATGGTGGAAATGTGGAAAACCAATGTGAGTTTCTCTCCTTTTCATTTTCAATTAATGTGGCTTAGAGACATTTCCTTCAGACCTCATGTGCAACAATGGTGGAAGGAAGGTAAACCTAGGCATGGGACTAAGATGTTCTATTTTTCCAAAATATTGCAATACATTAAATCCAAAATCAAGACTTGGAACTGGAAAGAGTTTGGGGATGTTCATAAAAAAAACATGAAGTTATTGCTCATATTGAAAATTTGAATAAGAAAATCCATTTAGATGGCCTCACAGAGAAGAGAAGTGCAGATGAAATTAAACTCACAACTCAGTTAGAGGAATGGGAAAAAAGAGAAGAAATCTTATGGAAGCAAAAATCTAGAATTCAATGGCTCAAAGAAGGAGATCGAAACACAAATTTCTTCCACAAATCTCTTCTAGCTCGAAGATCTCACAACTTTATTTCTTCCTTAAAATCAGATTCTGGAGATGTTGTTTATACTTGGGATGGCATGAACTCTATTGTTGTTGATTACTTTTCCAATATTTTTGTTGCTACTCCTCTTGACTCAGCTTCACAACAAAATGTTCTTCAAGCAATCCCTTCTCTTATCACTTATGAGGAGAACTCTATTTTGACTGCTCCTGTTACTATCAATGAGCTTCAACAAGTAGTTTTTAAAATGCAAAAATGGAAAACCCCAGGTCCTGATGGTTTTCCCATTGAGTTCTACCAAGAGTTTTGGGATATCCTTCATGTTGATTTATTAGAGGTGGTGGAAGAAGCCAAGAAAGCCAAAGAAATTTTGAAGGTTATCAATAAAACTTATATTACTCTTGTTCCAAAAGCTCAAGAGGTTGATCATATCTCAACTTTTAGACCTATTGCTTTATGTAATGTTCTTCTCAAAATCATTACTAAAATCATGGCAGAAAGGTTGAAGCCTCTTTTGCATAAGATTATTTCCCAAGAGCAAGGGGGTTATGTGGAAGGACGTCAAATAGTAGATGAGATAGTTCTTGCTCAGGAAGCCATCCATTCCATGGATATGCAAAATTCTCCTTCCATGTTCATTCGGTTAGACTTATCCAAAGCTTATGACAGAGTGGATTGGCACTTCCTTATCAAAGTTTTGAGGCAATTTGGTTTCTCTAAGGATTGGATGGATTGGATTATGGGATGTATCTCTTCAGTTTCCTACTTAGTTCTTATCAATGGCAGGCCTTCTCAGTCATTCCCAGCTTCTAGAGGTATTAGGCAAGGTGACCCGCTATCCCCTTATTTATTCATCATTCTTGTTGAATGCTTGGGTAGGACTATAACCAAAAAGAGGGAAAACAAAACCCTTGAGGGAGTTACCATTGCTCATGGAGCTAGACCTATCTCTCATATTCAATTTGTGGATGACTCTACTCTTTTAGGTAAAGCTACAGTTAAGGAAGCTTCTAATATTAAGCAAATCATTAGCTATTTTTCTAAGGCTACTGGGCAGTTGATCAATGAAGACAAATCTAAAGTTATTTTCTTTCACTGCTCTGCTAGACAGGAATCCATGGTCTTGGATAAATTAAGATATAAGAAGACCTCTCTTCCAATCACTTATTTAGGTATTCCCATAAATATTCAAAGGCAGAAAAATAAATATTGGAATTGGTTGTTGGACAAAGTCAAGAAGAAAATTGGAAAGTGGACCAACAAGTGGCTTTCTTCTGGGGGTAGAATCACCTTGGTAAAATCAGTCCTTCAAGCTATTCCTATTTATGTTTCTTCCATTTTGAATATCCCAAAGGTTGTTCTTCGAGAATTGGATCAAATCAGTCATCGTTTCCTTTGGAGTGGTACTAAGGAGAAAAGAAAATGGGCCTTGGTGAAATGGGATACTTTATGTCTTCCTAAGAGTGAATGGGGGTTAGGATTACGGTCTTCTATTAATAACAACAAAGATTTAGCTGCTAAATTATATTGGAGGATGTTGCATAACCCCAATGCTCTTTGGGCCAATAATCTTCGTGCTAAATATGTTGAGAACAAAAGTCCTGAAGACCTTGTTCGCTATCAACTTCCTACCAAAGGTTCTCCCATTTTAGCAGTTCTTAAGACTGGTGAGGATTTGATAAAGAAAAAATTATTTTGGATCATTCATAATGGTCAACAGGTAAATTTTTGGACAGATTCTTGGGATGGTCACAAGCCTTTGATAACTCAGTTTCTCGATTGGAGGCCTTGGATGGAGGAGCTTCACCGAGCTAATTGGATAAAGGTGGCTAATTACTGTATGTACCATACTGGTAATTCAAAGGTTGGTAGATATTGGATCCCTATTGAGGACTGGCCTATTCAAATCCTAGAAAGGCAAAGACAAGATATCCAAGGCATCCTTCATATGAGATCCCTCTCTTGGTCCCATGAAAAAGATTGTTTTGGATGGAACAACACTACTAAGGGTGAGTATTCGGTTGCTCAAGGTTATTTGACCTTATGCCATAATAATCCCAACCATTCTTCTGACATATTTTCTTGATTGTGGGCTCAAAAGCTTTGGCCTAAGGTGAGGTTCTTTAATTGGCTTTTATTGCATCGTAGGGTGCTTACTGGTGAGCAACTTATGAAGCATGGTTTTCATGGCCCTTTTAGATGTGAAATGTGTGAAGAGAATGTAGAAAATCTCAACCATATTTTTATTGAGTGTACTTTAGCCTCTGAGCTATGGAGGAGAATGGCCACTTTACTTGGCTTACAGAGGTCCAATTTTTTTACTTTTGAACAACTTTGGAGGGATTGGCCTAATCAAGAGGGTGTTGATCATTTTATTAGGCAGTTAGTTTGGATGGGTTCTACCATTCTTCTTTGGAATATTTGGAATGAAAGGAACAACCAAATTTTTAATCAAGATAGGAAGGATATTCACTATATTTGGCAAAATACCATAGCCAACTTAGTTGAATCAGTCCATCAACTCCTTAATCACCCCCAAAACTCCCACCAAAGATGGGATCAAGTGATGCAAATATTGAAGATTAAATCTTCTAAGGGCAACCAACTTAAAGGGAATGTGAGTATTAGTAAGATGGATAGGACTAGAAATTGGCAACCTCCTCCTAAGGATTTTGGAAAAGTCAATACTGATGGAGCCTCTAGAGGGAACCCTGGAAAAGCCAGTGTGGGAGGAATTGGTAGACTTTCAGATGGCTCCCTGGTTTTTACTTTTGCTTGAGAATTTGGGTATTCTTTCCAATAACCTTGTTGAGGGGTATGGTATCCTCAGAGGCCTTCAGGAGGCTACTAAGGTTGGATGGGAAAAGGTGTTAGTTGAGTTCGACTCTCAACTTATGATTAATCTCTTGAAGACTCCTTCTAAGAATCATAAGGTGGATTGGAGAATAAAAAGAATTATTGAGAAGATTCAATTAATCCAGGATGGGATTTTTGAAAGTTGATTACAATCATGTGGTCAGAGATCAAAACAAGAGTGTTGATGCTTTAGCTAATTGGGCTTTGGACAAAGGTGATCTTACTTGTTATGGCCACCCTCCTATATGGTGGGCTTCTCAAATTAGGGAAGCTCTTCTTTCTATCATTTCTTTGGATGGCTCCAGTTCTGAAGGTACCTAGTTTCTTCTTGTTTTTTTTTTTGCTTCTCTTTGGTTCATTCAGTTTTTTTTAGTTCCCTAGCTCATTCTATTCTTTATTTTGTTTCCTCTGTTGATTCTTGCCTTAATAGTCTTCTGGTCTAGATAGGTCATTGTTATGTTCAATTTTTTTTTTTTTAGTTTTTTAAGGTGGGTGGGTTCTTTTGTTTTGTTTTGTTTTTGTGTTCTTTGTGTTGTTTTTTGTTGTTCATGTGTTTTTGTTGTTTTTTTTTATGTTTTTTGTTATTGTTCTTGTGTTTTTTTCGTTCTTGTTCTTGGGTTTCTCTTTGTTTGTGTTATTTCATGTTTTTATGTGTGAGTGTTTTCTATGTTTTTTGTTTTTGTTTATTGTCTGTTGTTGGTTGTTTTTTATTTTTATTTTTATTTTTATAATTTTTTTAGGTTTTGGTTGTGTTTATTTTTCATGTTTTTTTTGGGTTATGTCTTTGTAGTGTTCTGTTGTTTTTGTCTTGTTTGTGTTTTGTTATGTGGTTCTTGTGTTTTTCTATGTGGTTTGTGTTGTGGTTTATTTTATCTTATTGTGCGTGTTTGGTTGTGCTTTTGTTTTTGACACACTCAAGGAGCATGTTTTTTATTTTATTTTATTATTTTTGTTGTTATTTACTTATTTTTAAATTGGTTTTGTGTGTTTGTTTGCTCCTTGAGTATGTCAAAGGTGGTAGGCCAGGTCCGAGTCCTGGGCATTTTTGGCGGAATGGATACCCCTGCCTCCTTGGGTCTTACCCGAAAGTGGCATCCCTTTTGGGATGTTTTCCACAAAAATATATATATATATATAGAACTGGTGGAAATGACTAGAGGTAGGATTGATCCAATGCCTAACATATTCCAGGACCTTTTGTAGATTAAAAATATAGCACAACAAATTAAAAGCTTAATGGAAGAAGCAGATGTAAGAGCTGTAAAAATTGCTCATATTTACCAAAAGTACAAAGATGAATATACTCAGATTGTAGGTGAGCAAGTAACCAGCCCAGAAGGACAAGTACATGACTGCCAAACCAAGTTCTAGAAAATAAAAAACTACCTGCGAGATAGATTCCACTGGGAAAACTCCATAACAAGCATAGAGGACTGGATGAAGGAACTAAATAATACAAGGCTACAAATCATAGAAATGCTCAAAGAAAACATGACATCATCCCAAATAGAAGCACTCATCACTGATAAGATAAGAGAGGCCAAATTTGAAGCAATCCTAGCTTAAATAACTAGCTCTACAACTTAAATACCTAGATTCAATAAATATAGAAGCAATCATATTTGCAGAATAGAATAGGCCATTGACAAAGAAATTCTTAAATCAAATAAAGAATATTGAGCATGAAGTCAAGACAACCTCCTCCTTCTCTAATGAAGTGTGGGCAGAAATCACTAAACTATTGGGAGTAGAACAAGGAGAATAAGACAAATAAAATAATAGATAGGTAGGTCCTACAGAAGAAAACAAAGGGTAAGCGGCTAACATCACCCCCACTACTGAGACACAAAAAACAAGCGGGACCACTTATTGCACCAGAACATCTAGAATAGTAACCTTTAGGATAAGTAACTACTACAGGTAATTTTATTATAATAATACAACCCAAAATAACCTGTAAAGAACCCAATAAATGTACTGGTTGAGAATATTCCAAGTGGCAACATCTACACCAAGTATCTATAACTGACTTTTGGTAGTCTAGTTATAAAAGGAATGGAGGTGGCCAGACTTCATCATCAAGCAATCATGCAACAAGCTAGTGAGTGGTATTTTTGAGTGCTAATCCTAGGTTGTCATACCCCCTTTGTGTCTCTATTTCTATCATTCTCTTATTTCCTTTCCCTTTGTGCAGGTTTTTATCGAGAGCTGAGTGGACTATCTGAGATCATTTCTAGGAGTCGTTCGAAGAGCCAAAGTCTACATGTCTCTATGATTAGAAAAGTAGATGTTAGTCCCCTATTATGGGTTTATTCTATGTATTATTGAAGTAGGGAAAAATGGTGCACCAAATGATGATAAACAATATGTGTATCTATGTCCTACTGCTTAAGAGCATCAAACGGAAGCATGCAAGTAAGATGGAAAAGATAGCAAATAACAAGAAATGGAGAAAAGTAAATTGACTTCTTATTAATTAGGTAGATCAAATCCAGGTTACAAAATGTCCCCTTTGAGGGCTCAAATGATTGATACAACTATTTACAAATCGGGTGCCCAAGGATCAAAATCCTTCAAGTAACTCGGGTGCACATCCAATGTCTTTCCTCGTACCCACAATCGAAGTGGGTGGGCCAAGGTTTCCACCACTTGTGTCTTGGATCTTGAGGTCTTGTGCTCCTTCCCAATGCACTATACAACCTACACCTACACACAAGGAAACAAAAAATATCAAGTAGCAAGTGTGTATGATGTAAAACATGCAATCCCCACAGGCAAGAAAAGAGCATATATGGCGTGCCTATATCAAATGAACTCCAAATGCTATGAAATTATATATATAATAAAAATAAGATGTTTTGGGAAGATATCACCCAAAATTGCATCGAAATTGTGTCCGTTGATGTGGCGTAATCGTAGTGCGCTTCCTCAACCTACAAAACCCAAAGCATGCAATTTCCCAACCTAAACATATCCAAAACCTATGAAATTTGGAAAGAATGCATAAAATAACATTTTAAGAAAACCCATATGATCATATTTGCAAAATCAATGACATATCATGGTGCATTCTCTAGATGACCACCGTAGACCTGCATGAGACCCTACAAAACACTAAAATCATAATATCTCGGCCAATACAACTCAGAATGACATGAAATTTTAACTGCAGCATAATATGAACATGTAGAAAATAAATAATTAAAAATAGTCAGAAAATTGTTCACATATTTCTATTCATCATAGGGTGGGACGAATAGGACTGTCACAAATTGGGGGGCGCCCGGGGGTGGGATGCCCACCAATTCTGCCTAAATTTTACCACCAATTCCACTAGGAATTGATGCAAAACACTATGGGGGGTATTTTCATCAAATTTGGTGAGGAAATTCACTCATATGGTTCAGTTATGTGACAAATTGCGCCTACTAGTTCCCTCGCAAACCTCCTTCGCTAGGTAGAGATTTTGAGGTAAAAATGGGCACAAAAGGTGAAAGGAAATCTTAGCAGCACTCCATTGCTTTATCCTAAAACTCCTCTCTATATTTTGTGTGGAAAATACATCCACTTTATAGCCCAAGGAGGCTCATGGGTCAAAAGGCATGCAAGGGCATGCAGGGCAAGAGGCGCCACTTGGCCACCGGGGTGACATGCATTGGAGGGGGAAGAGAATCTCCCAATTTGGCCTCATTCATGGAGCAAGGCATAAATATGCTGCGTGCTCTGACTTGCATGCAAGAATAGGTAGGAATCTGACCATTACCAAGTACCATTTGTCCAGATTTGACTTTTTTCCGGTCAAACTTGCTATTCGTCCCACCCTAGGATGAATGTTGCTATTCGCTCTAGGGTGGGATGAATAGAATTTGTATTCATCCCAGGGTGGGATGAATAGAAATAGGGTGTTCAAAAGGTCCCAAAAGTGGCCTGAAACCTTCCAAAACCTTGCACTAAGTGGTTAGAACCACTGTATACCTGCTGAGGGCTGCCCTAGGGGCCTTGGTATGTCATTTTAGTCGTTGCTTATGGTAGCATAATCGGATTGACCAGATTTTAGTGTCTACAGATGCCCCTTTTTGGGATGCATTGTGTGCAGCACAGCGCTAAGAAAAAATAGATGACTAAAATGTTCAATGATTAGGGTTACTCAATAACCTAACCAACTTTAGATGCCCCAATCCTGGAAAGAGCATGCGTTCTTGAATCCTTGCTTCTGACGAGCTAAGGAACTTGCTTGAGCTTGGACATTGTTCTGTCATGAAGAGGCGAGGCCTATGATTCCATGATGTTAGCAATGTCAAGTGATTTAATTGTTATTTTGTGCTTGTTTGCTACCCCAAGCAGGAGCGTGATTGTCTTTGTCAAATATTCGTTGAACGAACGTAATTTTCCTGATTGAGTGTGTGCTTGTTGATTTTGAACTGAGTATGACTACCCCCTCAAGCGATGAGTCGATGAGGGAATGACTCATGAGAAAAGCGATGAGTCACTTGACCCAAATGACTTTTTTTAAGGTTACCTTCAGATGTACCCATTGAAAAATGGCACAATTTTGAAAGGATTTTGATGATGCTATGGAAGTTTCTTGGAAGCAAAGAGTTGAAAACTTCATTCCCGTGGGGTGGTCCAGCCACAATGGCCTTCTTGGGGAGTGAAGTAATAACTTGTCTATGCATCCATGAGGATTTTGCATTCCATCTTGACCCTGAATGAATTCCATCAGATTTGACTTGTTTTTGGTGGGTTTTTGAACCCTTTTCTTTGGTGCTTCCTGGAGGAAAGGAATGGAAAACCTCATTCCCGTGGGGTGGTCTGGCCATACTGGCCTTCTTAGGGATTGAATTAAGGTCCTTTCTGAGCATCCAGGAGTATTATGATTTACCTCTTGACTTATGCAAAAATTTGACCAAAATGTAGCTATTTTTGGGGGGTTTTGGACCCATTTTGGTGCTTTTTAAGTTGTTTTAACCTACAAATTATGTATTCATCCTAGGGTGGGATGAATGCAAATTTTGTATTCATCCCAGGGTGGGATGAATGGAAAAAAGTGTGTTCATCCCACCCTGGGATGAATAGAACTATCGTAAGCCTATATAAACCTCAAATGTGAGTTTTGGGCTCATTATTGCATGTTTTCTCTGGCGATTTGAGAGGTGAGGAGGAGGAGAGTTATTTTTCTGTAGCGAAGCACTGTCGAAATCACCCCACGGTCACCATGAGTCAGCAAGCAGAGGCATCCAGTGGAGGAGCCGGTGCGAGGCGGGTATGTGCTGACTCGACTTCCTCATTATTTTGCTTTTAAAATTACAATTTTGTTTTGTTGTTTATTTGATTTGTATAAGTAATTAAACCTAATTTAACTGGAATACACCATATTTTTGACTTTTGTTTTACCCTTAGGTAGTTACATTCCAAGATAGGTAATTAAACCTAATGTAGAAGGAATATACCAAAATTTTTAATTTTTTATTTTGTTTTTAAACATATCACATTACGAGATAGGTAATGAAACCCTAATGTAGATGTAATATGTTGTATTTTTTTTTTTGTATTTTTTTTTTTAAACATATCACATTACGAGATAGGTAATGAAACCCTAATGTAGATGTAATATGCTATATTTTTAATTTTTGTATTTTGTGCAATTAGATTGCTTAAGTAGATTAGTGTTTCATTGTTTTGAGGCCCGTTGGAGGCCATTGTGAAGCATGGTGAATGCCTGCTTATTGTTGTTCTTATTTATTTATTGCTTTACCAGGTGGTGAAGAGTCGGTATCGCACATCGAAGCTCTTCGAGACCACCCGAGATGCCTTGACTGAGGTTGACTGGGAGTGGCTTGATGCCATGGGGCTCAAGCAGGTTACCCGGTTGGAGCCTGTGATAGGCGACCGAGCCTACTTGACCACTCTTATTAGCCTATGGGACTCATGCACCAACACCTTCCACCTACCCATGGGGGAGATGACGATGATGCTAGAGGACGTCTACCAGATTCTACGGATTTTGATAGAGGGGCGACCGATCCACTCTACGCACCATGACCAGAGGGGTGCAGTGCTGACGAGGTATTTTGGTGAGGATGCGGATGCGGCAGAGTTAGACTACCATAATGGAGGGATACTGGTGGGGTTCTAGCATGAGGAGGGGGTGTTGGGGGTGAGGCATGTACTACTGATGACCCTCATCTCCAATATGCTCCTCCTGGATTCTTCAAGAGCTAGGTTCCCTTGGAACCTGCTAGAGCTGGTGTACACCCTAGAGGGGTGCACCAAGGAGGAGCCTCTAGTGATGGCTTGGGGGACTACCCTACTGGCACAACTCTATGATGAGTTGTATGAGATCCACTACCATCGATGGAAGGGCTTGGGGTGTAGCTTCTTGTTGCAGTGTTGGGGATGGCAGCACATAGTTGTGGAGCGACCACATGGACTATCATGGATGACCCAAGTGTAGCTAGTAGACAGGGAGATAGGATACGCTATCCTATGGCAGAGGGCGCAGGAGAGAGGGTAGAGTCATCACCATGTAGGTGATGTGGATCACTATGTTGATGTATTCTCATGACTAGCGCTAGGGTAGGTGGTATGGTGATCGTATAGGGACTATCTAGACTGGGTGGATGTTGGAGAGCAGCTCCGATGGGTGAGGTAGGGTAGATGGTTGATTGTGTGGCATGGGACCGAGTGGGAGTACTTCCTATTTTCTTAGGTTATGTGATAGTTTGGGCTATGATAGGGGTTTCTCGGGGAGCCAGTAGTATATCGACACCACGGGGATGAGAGGACATTGGGTTGGCCAATAGTGGAGGAGGTGGGAGAGGAGGCAGACCCTATAGTAGATGTTCCTAATATGGATGATGTCGGGACTACCATAGAGTATGACTCATGGTGGGTGATGCACCAGTGGTGAGGCGTAGGGGCTCTTAGAGGTGAGGCAGTTGGGGCAATGGATGAGGTGATGCAGGATGCTCCAGAGGATGACCAAGTAGAGGTGGATGAGCCACATGGGCATCACCAGTAGATAGATGAGCAGGTAGACCTCCTAGACTTGGGGGATCAGGGTGATGAGGGGGAGGCTGAGGATCAAGGGGCATAGGAGTGGGGTACATAGGGTGACCGATATCTAGAGCTGTAGGTTGAGCTAGTCAGGGTCAGATAGGAGAGGGATCTCCTTTAGGCATAGGCATAGGAGGACCAGGCTGAGATATCCTCCCTATAGGCACAGTTGAGAGCATAGGGTCCTAGGTAGGAGGGGTCCAATATTGGGGAGGTAGAGAGGCTACAGGTAGAGGTGCTACGACTACAGTTAGTGGTGGAGATGTACCAATCATGGGGATAGTGGAGGTAGGCTTATATGGATCGATTAGAGATGGAGGTAGTGCACCTTGGAGGGCATCTTCTTGATGATGGGGAGACCAGTGGCTCACATCATACTTGATAGAGTGAGATAGTGCAGTCATCTTCTAGGTGAAGGACTGATAGGGCTGGTGGTAGTAGGCCTGGGGGATCACAGCGGACCCGGACTACGGGTGGTAGTGCGAGTCGTAGCATCGGTCCTGCGTGACCATGGTGATGGATACTATTGAGACTATTTTTGGCTTTTTGGTATTGGTGGGGTCTGAGGACCCACTTTATTGTAGCCCATGGGAATTTTTGGAAACTATGATGTATATTTTTACCCCATATATATATGAGATTTTGTTATGGTCATCATGTGTTTCTTTTATTGTTTTATGAGATGAATGCAATGTATGTATGTGATTTATGATGGTATGTTAAATGCTTATGATGGATGTAGGTGGATACTATTATGTGATTTGTTGTAGTACTGATGGATGTTGTACCATGTATGCATATGTATGCTTCTATGATGTAATGCAATTGTGATTGATGTTTATTATGTATGCATATGGATATTTTTGTGTTATGATTTATGGCTATGTATATGCATGGATGTACAATGAGATGGATGACTTGAGTGCTTTGATATAATGAACTATGACTAATGATTTGACCCACTATGTTAGCACCATAGACTGTATAAAATGCATTAGTTCCTTTTGTTTCCTATTGTACTATTTTTGTGTAATGGATATATGGAAATGTATTATTGCAATGTGATAAAATGGAATGAATGAAGTGAGATGTTATAGAATGTTGATGAGGTTTTCATGAGACTCAAACACTCTAGCTAACTTGATCAAATATTGTATACTGACTATGCAAGACTTTTTGACAAGGTATGAATCTGCTAGGATGACCAAGATACTTCATATCCCTGTGTGTGAAGGGGGTTTATTTGGGAGGCATAAAGATACCACCATTTCTAGATAGGCTATCCACCAAACCTAGAATGAGGATCACCCTATGAATGTCATGATCCTAGGTTTTGTACTTAGTAGGATTAGACCACTAGGTAGTATAGGCTACCAAAAGCTAGCTCATCCACATGCAAACATTGGTATGTACACACGCCAAAGGCTAATGTGATAGACATATCATCATGTGTAAGGATACCACCATTGAAAGATAGGCTATCCACCAAACCTGTAATGAGGATCACCTTATGGTTGTCCAAATGTTGAGAATTCCAAGGATTCAAGTTCAAGCTCCCTTCTTTTCTTCAATTTTATTGGGATACTTGCTCATATGTAGTGATGATAATCACTGTTTATTTTGTATTTTGTTTTCTTTGAGCAAGGGATTTGGGGAGTGGTGATAACCACTATTTATTTTGATTTTGATTTTTGCTTTTTGTGGGATTTTGCTTTTGAAATTTTGGGGTTTCTTGGGAATTGGGATTTTTGATAGTGGTGAAAACCACTATTTATTTTGGGGAATTGGGTAGGGAAGAGCTTGTCCTTTTGCCAATTCTCAGTATTCTTGAACCATTCGCACAGGGGGATGAGTAGGATAACCTTTTCGCTTAAAGAAACCTAGACCACTTCATGGGTTTCATATTTCCTTGCGCAAAACTTGGATTTATTAATGTGAAAATGTGTTGGGATTTGTTGTATACAAGGTATAATCTAAGCAAGACTCTACCTCCTAAAAATCATGATAGCTTTCTACAAAATCTGAAAAGAAAACTAGAGATGGTTGAGTGACTAAAAACCCTAAGGACATTCTAGAACAAATGACTAGGTGATGGGAGACAGACACTATTATGACCAATGTGAAATGTAAGTGAACATGATAAGTGGAAAACTGAAATGATGCGGATAATGATTTTGACATAATTATTTTTGGAATAATGAATAATGTACAGTCTTAGTGCTAGACACGTATGAGCAACCCTAAAATGCAAAGTGCCATAATGAGTATGCCTAATGCAGATGATGACAAAATGCAATGAGATGCGATGTAATGAAATGCAATATGATATTTTTGTGTTTTTGTTGTTTTGATGATGTTTGAAGATGCAATGTGATGCAATATTTTTGTATTTTTGATTGATATATATGATGTTTTTTATTTTTTTTTGATTGATATATATGTACATGTGACCAATGGGCTTATTGGGGGCCATTGGGGCATTTGGGGTGACCAAAGGGCTTATGGATGCCTTTGGGGCTTTTAAGGTGACCTAGATGGTCATAGACCACCTAGGAGCATTTAGGTTGACCAAGTGGTTGAAAACCTTGGAATTTTTTGGTGACCTAGATACTAACCTAGGAGCATTTTAGGTTGACCAAGTGGGTTGTAGACACCCTTGGAGCATTTTGGGGTGACCTAGATGGTCATAGACCACCTAGGAGCATTTTAGGTTGACCAAGCGGGTTGTAGACACCCTTGGAGCATTTTGGGGTGACCTAGATGGTCATAGACTACCTAGGAGAATTTTAGGTTGAGCCACAACACTCTAAGCATGGAAAGGCTACAAATGAAGGATGTTCAAGGGTTTAGGATCCTCAGTTCCTTCAAGGGAGGCTAGGTGGTAAGTTTTGGGTCCTATCTGACTAGTAATGACAAATGGACCTAACCAGTTTACTATAAACTTATCCCTCAGATGGGGCGGCAAATTAGAATTTTGTTGGTTCTCTTTTAGGATGAGGTCACCAACCTAAAAATCTCTAAGATGGACTTTCATATTGTAGGCTCTCTTAAGTCACTCTTGATAGATGCGTAAGTGCTCGAGGGCATTAATACGATATTCATCAAGCAACATAAGCTGATCTAGGTGAGCCTACCACATGGTATCATCATCGATGAACTCCTGCATGGATATGCGTAACGATGGGATTTCCAGCTCTAGAGGTATGACTACCTCGATGCCGTACACTAGTGAAAATGGGGTAGCCCCTATGGGCATCCGAATGCTAGTGTGATAGGCCCATAGAGCAAGGGGTATTTGTGTGTGCCAATCGATGTGATTCTCTTTAACAATTTTCTTAAGAATAGCAATCAATGTTTTGTTGGAAGCCTCTGCTTGCCCATTTGCTTATGAATAGTAGGGCATCAAAAAGCTATGTTGAATATTATACTTAGTTATTAAAGCACGCACATCTTTATTCTTAAATGACATCCCATTATCCAAAATGATCTTGGATGGAATACCAAAATGACAAATGATATTATGCAATATGAACTCCATGATGCGAGGTCCTGTCGTAGTGGTAAGGGGAATCGCTTCCACCCACTTTGTAAAATACTTGGTAGCCATAATGATAAATGTGTGATGGCCCAAGGATGCAGGGGATATTTTCTCGATTAAATCCAACCCCCATTGTGAAAATGGCCAAGCCGATTGGATCGGTTGTAAGGCCTGAGAAGGTACGTGTGTCAAGTTAGCATGGTGTTGACACTTCACGCACTTCCTCACATATGCGCAACAATATCACTCTAGAGTTGGCCAATAATAGCCCATGCAAAGAATGCACTTCGCGATGGCCATGCCACTAAAATGGCCACCGCATGTACCATCGTGTGCTTGGGTGATTGCCCAAGCCGACTCTTGATGCTCTAAGCAGCGAAGGAGAATCCCTTCATAGCTTCGATGATATAGAATGTCTCCTAGCAAGACATATTTTGTCACCTTCCATTTGAATGTTCTTTTAGCGACATGCGACAATCCAGGAGGGAGATTACCAAGCTTGAGATACTCCCTAATTTGTGTGGACCAGTCCTATTGTGAGGAAGCCTCGAGTGCATGAACTGCCTATCCCTCTTGAAATTCATCCCGAGAAAATGTTGAGTGGGAAAGAATTTGTAAAAATAGCATCGTACTGCTATCAAAAGGGGCTTGAGGGAACAACGTCCCCCAATCGACATTATTCAAGCGCTCGTGAAGGTGCAAGAATCTCTCTTGATGAGGTTCAATTTGAATCAAGTGGACTTCCGGCATGGCCTGAGTGTTCTCATGCTCAACCATAGACTATGAGAGCATTTTGACCTGAATGGTTGTCATCTCCTCAGTAGGGTTCTACGGGATCAAGGACCCTAGGGAGGCCATCGTATCCACAAAATGATTGGATGATCGAGGGAGTGCCTCGATGTCGTACCATTCAAATTTTTCTAGGAATTTATCCACAAGGGCTTTGTAGGCTTGTAGAACTAGGCACTTGCATTGGTATATCCCTTTGACCTAGTTAACAATGAGCAAGGAGTCACCAAAGATGTTAAGCTTGGTGATTTTCATGGCGATAGCCGTTTGAAGACCTATGAGCAGGGCTTCATACTCGGCATTGTTTTTGGTGCATGGGAAATCGAGTTTAAATGATAGGGGTATGGGAGCCCCATGTGGTGTGAAAAACATGATCCCTGTGCCACCCCCTTGCTCGCATTTGGAGCCATCAAAAAATAGAGTCATATCTTCCTACGGCTCAGGCTCGTCAGAATCAAGCGATTCTGATATTTGGAAGACTCCATCATCGGGAAGCTCCATGCTAAGAGGCTGATCATCCTGGAGAGGAGCCTCTATGAGTTGATCGGCGATGACCTGACCCTTAATTGATTTTTGTCCAATAAATTCTAGGTCGAACTCCATCAACAACATGATCCATTTCACCGTGCGACTATTATGATAAGTGCGGCTCATCATATATCGTAATGGATTCTCTTTAGATACAACATACATGGTATGGCTAAGCATGTAATGTCGTAGCTTCTTAGTGGTAAAAACCACTACTAGGCATAACTTCTCAACGTATGCGTACTTGATCTCATAGCTGACCAGGGTGTGGCTGAGATAGTAAGTAGCCTGTTCCTTATGCAGTTCATTATTTTGGGCTAACATGGCACCCAATGCAATCTCAGTGGCTGAGATGTATAAGCAGAATGACACTCCTGGTCTAGGTGGGGCCAATACTAGTGGTGAAGCCAGATACTACTTTATTGCATCAAAGGCCTCCTGACACTCGTCATCCCAATGGAATGTGACCCCCTTGTGCAATAACTTGTTCATGGGTCGACACTTGTCCGACAATTGTGCTATGAAGCGTTTGATGGATGCGATCTTCCCCTACAAACTCTGAAGCTGCTTGATGGTAGTCAGGGGAGGCATCTCGAGGATGGCCTTGACCTTGTTGGGGTCCACTTTGATGCCTCATTTAGAAACTATAAATCCCAAGAGTTTTCCAGATGTGATGCCAAAGATGCACTTCTTGGGGTTCAATCTCACGTTATGCTCAATAAGGTGATCGAGGACTTTGCGAAGGACATCGAGATGCTCATGGCATAACAAAGATTTAGCTAGTAAGTCATCCATGTAATCTTCCAAAATCTTATGCATGTAGTCATGGAAGATGTATGTCATGGCATGTTGGTAGGTAGCACCAGTATTTTTAAGGCCAAAGGGCATGACCTTATAGCAAAATGTTCCCCAAGGCATTGTGAATGTCATTTTGAGTTGGTCCTCTAGGTTGATATGAATCTGATTGTACCCAGAGAAACCATCCATAAGGGATAACATTTCATGGCCCATTGTGGCATCTACCAGGGCATCGATGCTCGGCAAAGGAAAATCATCCTTAGGACTCGCTTTGTTTAGGTCTCAAAAATTGGTGCAAATGTGAATCCTCCCATCAGGCTTCTTGATGGGAACCATGTTGGACAACCATGGTGGATAGTCTACAGAAATGATGAACCTAGCATCCAACAACTTCTGTAGCTCATATTTGACCATTAGGGCCATTGTTGGATGCATCTTTCTCAACTTTTGCTTGACAGGCTTGGCCTTGGGGTCAAGCGTCAGATTGTGGGTGACTAGATTTGGATCCAGTCCCGGCATGTCTTTGTAAGACCATGCAAAAGCTACCTTCTTCTCTATGAGAAGGGCTATGTAATCAGCTTGCTCTATGGGGGATAGACTTTCCCCTAGCTTGATACATTATGGGTTCTCTAGATCTGAGCCGATATCTTTGTCAATCGTAGGCTCGATTGACATATGTGACCCCTCCTCCAACTGGTGGGGGTAGGGATCAAATGGATGTCATCAGCTAGATTTAGATCATCAATGGGAACCTTAAGTTCCTCCTCAGCATGGAAGACATCATGAGTTGGCCTTGGAGAGAAATGAAATGGTTGTAGCATCTCATCGTAAGGCCAATACTCGGAGGGTGAGGGGTTTGAATCTCCCCTATCAAATTCAATTACCCCCAAGTCGAGGTGCAATGGCTCCAATGGGTTATTTGGATCTCGTAGGGGCTCGAATAGATCTATGGAAATCATATTTATGGATGGATGATTTCCCCTATGTGGCTGGTGGTGTTCATGGACATCAAGATGTCGCAAGATCTCTGGAGGTGGCTGCGGAGGTGATGGAATGACCGAAGGTGGTCGATGTGGTTGCGGGTGAGCTTGCTCCTCTAAAGGTAGAAGTTGTCACCATATGGGATGGTGTAATGGGAACATGCATAGGTAGAACTCATCCTCATCATCTACAGGGATGACCCATGGGCCTTCACCATCCAAACTATCAGAGTTCATAGGTGCTACTTCATAATCTGACTCGTCATCAAATGTCTACTCATAAGGAGACCCCTGATCTCCTTCCTCACTATCATGGGGAAGGGTGCACGAACCTTCACCTCTCTCGTAGGATCGGATATCATCGTGAGGTGGGTCATCATCTCCCAAGGGCATAGGGAAGTAGTCCCCTAGTGAGTAGACATGATTAGGGTTGGTGAAAGGATCTCGCATGAGCTCATCTCTACAGTCTAGAGTCATGTGCTCTAAGCTATCTATGAGGATGTCTAAGGACATAGGTTTGTTGAGTCCCAAGCTAGACTTGTCATAAGGCATTTGATATTGTGGCTGGTAAGGAACTTGAGTGCCCTGCTCATACTGGCCCAACCCATAACCATGCCAATTGCAAAGGTCAAGGTACTTCAGGGTGAAGTTAGGATTAGATAGGTAGTTGATATCTTCCAAGAAGGGCTCTTCATCCTCCTCCTACTATTGATAGGGTTCAATGCCATAGTCAAGGCCCCCATAGATGAAATTCATTTGATTAGGGGGAGGCCAAGAGGCATGATAGTGCCTATGGGAAGACGAGGTTGACCCATGTCTTGCACTGACTCTATAGCAGGGGTGGTTGTAACATTCCTAACCATGTACTCCCCCAATACGGTGGAAGCTAGGTGCACTATGACCTGAGGCTACGGATAGAAGAGGGATGAGAGTGAGACCTGATATGATTCATCATTTGTCTCATGTGGTAGCTCCTCATCGTCTGGGCTAGGTATCTCCTCTATGGAGATGGTGGATATGGTTGGCTGGACCTCATCAATAGGTCGCTTCCCTAGGTTCCTAGGCAAAGGATCCATAGGTGCAATGGGCATCTAGGGGGTGTCGATGATGAGGATGGTATGGCATGTGATGGCGATAGAGTCAAACCTTGGCTGGATTTATTTGGTTGGAAATCCAGATGGGTTGATGGTAAGGTTGACTCGGGGAGTTGCTGCACCATATTGCAATACTTGAAGGGCTCTAGGTCCATAGGGATGACATGAACTTGCCCTTCATGAGTGTACTTGAGGCACTGGTGAGTGATGGAGGGAACACACTTCATGTCCCTAATCCATGGTCTACCTAACAGGATATTGTATGCCATCTCACCCTCCAGGATGTGGCACAACATCGAGATGATCTTTTCCCCTACCTAAATAGGCAGGATGATCATACCAACCATTGAGCATATGGCATCATTGAATGCTCGGAGGGTGTAGGTAGATGCGACAATGTGGGATGTTGGGAGCTTCAAGTGCTTGAGAGTTGTTGTAGTGATGATGTTGCTAGAAGACCCAATGTCTATCAACACTCTCTTGTATGGTGTTCCATTCACACATGCGACGATGTGCAAGGGAGGATCTACCATATCATTTGGAACCAGTTTAAGCTCATCTTCTCGAAAGGTAATCACCGGTTCCATGCATTGCCGCACATGCCCCATGAAGTTGTTGAAAGAGTTGGCCTCCTGGGGTGGAAGCTCGATTGCCTTAAGGATCTCCATCAAGGCTTCTCTATGAGGAGGTGATTGTTGGATGAGCTCATAGATGGATAGCAGGGAAGATGTCATTCTTAAGCTTTGAGTGAGCTTGCTCTTAATTGTGACCATAGGCCTAGGTGGGAGGCTCGACATAGGAGGTGGTAAAGGTTATGACGTCGAAGGGACATCACTCTAAACCATGTGGGTGGCACGGTTGGACTTGGGTACCACCTATTCCTCATGACAATGTTGATCATGTTGACATACCCCTACTTAGGGGGGCATGGTGAACCTCATTCACCTGGGGCATAGGCGTGGCCTACTCCACATGGGTAGGCAAAGGGTCTTTAAAGACCTCCATCTATTGGTTGTTTGGTGTGATAGGGTTGTCCACCTGAAGGGCATTCCTATCGATCATGTCCTACACCAAGTGCTTGAACTTGTAGCACATTTGCACATCATGCCCATTTTGCCTATGAAACTTGCAATATAGGTCTTCTCTGTATCCTTTGGGCTTCGGTGCATTTGGGTCGATGGGTCGACTTTCAGGTAGGTGGATTGCATTGGCCACTAAGAGGCACTCAAACAATGAGTCCATAGACTCTGCAATGGGTGTGAACTATCACTTGGGGTGACGTTGTTGATTTTGCCCTTGATTATTCTGGTTGTCCTTGGCATAGTTCCTAGGAGTGGCCTGATAATTAGGCTTTTGAGGTGGCATGGCTTGCGCTAGCCCTAGGACACTAATGGCAACCTGATTCACTATTGCTAGCTTAGGCTATGTTGGGGTGCTTTTAGCATTCTTGTTCCACTCCTTGCGAGGCTTCGCAATCTCGCCCTCTTGAATCTTGATTTCTTCGATGATCCTAGCCTGTGCTAGGGCATCTTCAAGAGTCGCATACTATTGCAACTACAACAACAAGGAGATCAACTTCAGGTAGCTCTTGGAAAACATTTGAGTCAACTCCGACATGGGGAGAAGATAAGGTAGCTTGGTGAGTAAGGTTCACCACCTATTGCCATAGTTTGTTATTGACTCATCATCATATTGTTTCAACCCAGCTAGATCGGCCAACGTCACCTTCCTCTTGGTATTGAAGGTGAAGTATTCTAGGAATGCATCTGCAAGTTGGTCCAAGTTGTGGATGCTATGCTTAGGGAGTTGGTAAAACCACTTTGAGGCTAGGCCAGAGAGGGTAGTCATGAATGTCTGCAATAGCAAAGCATCATCATCATGAATGCCAAAGCATTGACCCAGGAATTTGGTGACATGTTCCTACGCATCTTCCTCTCCCTTAAATGTAGCCAATTGAGGTAACTTAAATTGCTCTAGATAGGGAGGTGCAGGCATCGAAGGATGGATGGGTTGACTATGCAATTGGTGCATAGTGGGCTTTTGAGATCCAGATCCAGAGGTCTTATTTTCTACTAACTCTAGGTGCTCTAGCAAGGCTTTATATGGGCCTGAGGATTTGATCTCCTCGTCCTTGCTCACATCCTATGGTGGAGGTCTAGGATCCTCCAACCTATTGCGGGGTGGTGGCATGTCACCCCCCCTACCTTGGTAAGGCATCTCCAAATACTCTACCTCTGACTCATGCTCAATGTAGGCCCCATAGGGTGTTTCTCGAGCCGGTCTATAAAGAGGGGTATCTGCCCACTGTGGGTACCCTATGTTTGGCCTGGGAGGCAAATCCCGATCTGGCCTAGGAGGTCATGGAGGCAACATTGGATAAGGTCTAGGAGACCTATCTCGAATGAGTGTGGGCTACCTCGGGTGGACTTCCTATCTATGTGTCTTAGGGGTAGGAACCCTCTCTCGTAAAGTCTTCTAGAATAGCTCATTGGTCTACCGTTCGATTCTTTCTTTCTCAAGCTGATGCAAGCGGTCTAGTTGTTCCTTGTCTTGCCAAAGCTATTTGAACTGAGCTTGGTGCTCTGCATATCTTGCAACTGCCTGTTTGACTTATTCTATAGTGTGGGGCCTAGGAGGCCTATGAGTCTCACCTTGGGGCCGACCTCATTCAATATAATCAGTGACATCTATCAAGTGCTTCCCTCGATCAAGGGCCATCACATTGACTTGAGGTTCGAGCTGGAGCATATGCTCATTATACTCAATGGGTGCAGAGGCACATCGTGCATGCATGAAATACTGCTCTTGAGGAAAATATGGGATTTCCTCATGCCCTCCTTCATGGATGAGGAAGGGCAGGGTGGAGTTGGCTCACCCCGAGCGATGAGTATCATACTCATCAAGTTGCCTATGTTATTGTACCCTATCAAGGTGACATGTAGGCAAGGTCATACCAACCTGCTCTACCTAGTGTGTGAAGTCATGCTTTGGCCTATGAACAGGCATGTCAGCCCTAATAGAGTACATGGATGCATGGCACTTCTCTATCTACTAGCGCCTCAGCATTGTTGCCTTTCATCAAAGAAGGCATGTGATGTATCTAAATATCGAGAACACTCTCCCAAGTAAAGTCCATCACCTCTCGAGGTGTCCCGCATAGGGCTCCCTCATAGGTGTGGCTCACGCCCTACTATCTTGGGTCTAGGTTGAGTAGAGGCTCACCAAGGAGGTATGACTAGGTCCCTAGGGCTATAGCGGAGATGACTCATGTCTCCTAGTCCACTCTCCGTAGCTTCTACCCATGATTGGGCTTGGCTGTAGGTGCACACCATTGTAACTCTCTACCAAACCCTAAGTGATTATCTCCTTTACAAATTCTTAATGAAATAGTAAACACAAAAAGGAAACACTCAATAAGATAGATGATTATCTCTTTTAAGTTTTATATGTGAATCCCTAAACTATTTTGTGTGTTTCAGATGTGTTGTTTGTAAAGAATGACCTTGTGTCGCATGTTTGAAATATTTTTGGATGATAATCTTGTGTTTAATTGGATTTCACCTGTATACTCATAGCTCAACAACCTGGCTATGAACTCCAGGTCATGTTATCCCACCTATAATGTGTGGTAATGAAGTCCACACATGACCAGGGAGCACAGGTCCTACCAGTTCCTCACCCAGTTCACCCGTAGTCTGCGATATACCTCTCCGAAGAGAGATACGTGCTATAACCCATGGGCTATGATGGATCTTGGAACCGGCCTTGGCAAAGAACAAGGTTCATGGGATTTGAGACAACGGGTGGAGATGAAAGCCACCTCGTTGAACTCTACTAGTGGATGGTGATGAAATCCACCTCACTAGCATTTAAGTGAATCATGGTGTGTGTGGTTCCTTTTAAGCCAAAGAAAGTAAGCAAAGAAGCATTCGATGATCATTCACTAGATGCATGCAAAAGGTGCATTTTACTTTCAAAAATTTAGTATAAAAATAACTCACAAATGTATCTAGAAATGCAAAACCCTAAATGTTAGCCTACCCATTGGGTAGGCTACAAGCAAGCAAACCATAGAGATGCATTCCTACTTCTAATTTCTTTTGATTTTTCTCCTTTTATATTTTTTTGTTATTTTGTGTTTAATAAAAAGGAAAACTAGCTTTTAACCTTTCTAAACAAGCAAAAGATGCGAGAAAAACCAAAATAAAATAGTTTCTAAAAGTGCAAAACAGAGATGGAAGATTCAGATGCCTACCTCATCACTGCCAAAACTTGCTATTTCTAGAATTCTGCCCTGAAAACTCTCTGGTTTCTATTCACTCTAGGGTGGGATGAATAGCAGGTCTGTATTCATTCCAGGGTGGGATGAATTTGCATTCGTCCCAGGGTGGCACGAATAGCAGGTCAGGGTTCATTTCTATCCAGAACGAATAGCACCTACAACATAAAAGATGAAAAATGAGCTCCAAAATTCACCTAAAGCAAAAGGGACTAGGTCCCACCATGATCGCCACTGAAGTAGGGAAAAATGGTGCACCAAATTATGATAAAAAATATGTGTATCTATGTCCTACTGCTTAAGAGCATCAAACGGAAGCATGCAAGTAAGATGGAAAAGATAGCAAATAACAAGAAATGGAGCAAAGTAAATTGACTTATTATTAATTAGGTAGATAAAATATAGGTTACAAAATTTCCCCTTTGAGGGCTCAAATTATTGATACAACTATTTACAAATCGGGTGCCCAAGGATCAAAATCCTTCAAGTAACTCGGGTGCACATCCAATGTCTTTCCTCGTACCCACAATCGAAGTGGGCGGGCCAAGGTTTCTGCCACTTGTGTCTTGGATCTTGATGTCTTGTGCTCCTTCCTAATGCACTATAAAACCTACACCTACACACAAGGAAACATAAAATATCAAATAGCAAGTGTGTATGATGTAAAACATGCAATCCCCACAGGCAAGAAAAGAGCATATATGGCGTGCCTATATCAAATGAACTCCAAATACTATGAAATTATAGATATAATAAAAATAAGAGGTTTTGGGAAGATATCACCCAAAATCGCATCGAAATTGTGTCCGTTGATGTGGCGTAATCGTAGTGCGCTTCCTCAACCTACAAAACCCAAAGCATGCAATTTCCCAACCTAAACATATCCAAAACCTATGAAACTTGGAAAGTAAGCATAAATAGACATTTTAAGACAATCCATGTCATTATATTTTAAAAATTAATCTCATTTTAGGTGCTTTTTCTAGATGACCACCGTAGACCTGCATGAGACCCTGCAAAACACTAAAATCGCAATATCTCGGCCAATACAACTCAGAATGACATGAAATTTGAACTGTAGCATAATATGAACATATATAAAATAAATAATTAAAAAAATTCAAAAAATTATTCACATATTTCTATTCATCATAGGGTGGGACGAATAAGACTGTCACAAATTGGGGGGCACCCGGGGGTGGGACGCCCACCAATTCTGCCTAAATTTTACCACCAATTCCACTGGGGATTGATGCAAAATACTATGGGGGGTATTTTAATAAAATTTTGTGAGGAAATTCACTCATATGGTTCGGTTATGTGACAAATTGCGCCTACTAGTTCCCTCGCAAACCTCCTTCGCTAGGTAGAGATTTCGAGGTAAAAATGGGCACAAAAGGTGAAAGGAAATATTAGCAGCACTCTTTTGCTTTGTCCTAAAACTCCTCTCTATACTTTGTGTGGAAAATACATCCACTTTATAGCCCAAGGAGGCTCATGGGTCAAAAGGCATGCAAGGGCATGTAGGGCAAGAGGCGCCACTTGGCCACCGGGGTGGCATGCATTGGAGGGGGAAGAGAATCTCCCAATTTGGCCTCATTCATGGAGCAAGGCATAAATATGCTGCGTGCTCTGACTTGCATGTAAGAATAGGTAGGAATATGACCATTACCATGCGCCATTTATCCAGATTTGACTTTTTTTTTGTCAAACCTGCTATTCGTCCCACCCTGGGATGAATGTTGCTATTCGCTCTAGGGTGGGACGAATAGAATTTGTATTCATCCCAGGGTGGGATGAATAGAAACAGGGTGTTCAAAAGGTCCCAAAAGTGGCCTGAAACCTTCCAAAACCTTGCACTAAGTGGTTAGAACCACTGTATACCTGCTGAGGGCTGCCCTAGGGGCCTTGGTATGTCATTTTTGTCATTGCTTATGGTAGCATAATCGGATTGACCAGATTTTAGTGTCTACAATTATGTTCAGTGAAGGACCTGAGTAATCTACTCAGACCTTGCTATTGTAACATTCCAAATTGAATATAATACATAATATCTGGTTCTTGCTTTCTGGTATAATTTATTGTACAATGTGTATGTAACGTGTCTACATCTTGCATTATTTGAATGTTTAGACAATGCTTTTTCACTGATTAAATAATCTGTGTTTATTATGTCATTCGAATAAATATAGGTTCATCAGTTTTTATTTCTTTCTCTTCTATATTCCATGTGAATTATTGGAAATGCTATGATAACCCAATGGAGGAGGCACCGGTCTACCATGGCTAGTGAAACACTCTTAAATTGTGCTTGGTCACCGATATATTACTATCTATATCAACAAATATGGTTGAGATGTTTTCTTAATATTTATCATAGAAGCTCATATTGGGGTGTCTATACTTGGCCTATTCAGATTTCAAGCTATCCTATGATGAAGTGGTGAGTCCACCAGAGTTCACATTTTCGTTTGTAGGTTTACAAAAATTTGAATAGTGTGGCAGTCGATAAGGGTATTCAAAATTTTCCACAACACCTAGTTGACCAATCAAAAACTGTGTACTGACCATGCAAGCATATGAAAGATAACAACCTGCTAGAAATACCATGATACTCAATATCCCTGTGTGTGCATAGTGAAGTTCATTACAATGAGTTTGTACTTGGTTGGATTTAACTACTATGAATGCAAGCCAACAACAAGCTCCCTCAACTACAAGTCGACATTGGTCTGTACAAAATAAGGTCACTAATGTGACAGACATGTCACCATGCGTAAGGCTACTACACTACGAGTTTGACATCTATAGACCATTTTTGACGATGGATTCACATCATGGATTTTAAAAAACTAGAATTTTAGGGATTCAAGATCCTTTTTCTATCTCCTTTGGGATTTTGAGGATTTTTGCTTTAGTAAAATTTTGGGGATACTTGCTCATTTTTGGAAGAGCAAGGGATTTTTTATTTTTTTGGAGAATGGGAGATCTTGTCCTTTTGTCAATTCTCATCTTTCTAGACCATGTGCATAATAGGAATATCAAGGGAGACTTTTCACTTTTTGAGGCCTGTCATACATTGTAGCATCTTCTTTCCTTGTGTTCAAGATTTTGAGAATGTGTTCGAGATTTTGAAATAAAAAAAGTACTACCAAAGCAATACCTTATCATCAAACATCAATATGATTGTAAGGAAATCTGAAATACCAACTAGGGATGGCTAAATGATTAAAAGACCCTATTAGACACCTTGTGACCACTACTTGGGATCAAGTAATGGGTGTATAGAAGTCATGGATATGTGGATGTATGATCAATGCATTGGGGTGTATGCCCAAGATAAAATATATTACATCAAGATAAGTGACTCTAGTACAAAATAGGATGTATGAAATGCACAATGTAAAACTAGATGTATGCATCTATGATGAACATAATAAATAATGTAACATAACAAAAAATGCAATACTATAATTAAGATGAAATGCATGGTATGATGTATGATAGTATATAATACAATTATGATGTTAAATGCAAAATTGTTTTTGTTATTTTTATAGTTTTATATGTTTTTATTTTTATTTTTGTTGTTTTGTATTATTTAAATTTTTTTTATGCATAAAATGTCTGTAGGTGGAGAATATTGAGTGGTTCAAGTTCCTCAACACCCTTAAGTGAAGCTAAATGATAAGTTCCAATACCCAACTTTTGTGTTATGATGAATGGGCTTAACCAGGTTATCATAAATTTGTTGCGTAAATGTGGCAGCAAGTTAGAATTTTGGTGGTTTTCTTTTAACACAATATTATTGACTTTGAACTCCCTAGGAGTAACTCTTATATCGTAGGTTTGCTTAATACGATATTGTTAAATACAAAGATGCTCAAGAGCATTAAAGTGCCATTCATAAAGAAGTGTAATTGATCTGGGTGAGTTTATTGCATAGTATCATCATCGATGAACTCCTGTAAGGAGATTCGCAATGAAGGAATCTCAAAATCCAAAGGCATGATGGCCTCAGCACCATATGCAAGTGAGAATGGATTTTCCCTAGTCGGTGTTTGAATACTAGTCTGATAAGCCCAAAGTGAAAGAGGTAATTGAAGGTTCCAATCCTTGTGATTATTGTTCACTATATTTTTAAGAATAGAAACAATTATTTTGTTTAATTCCTTAGCTTGACCATTAGCTTATAGATAATAGGGCATTGAAAAGCTATGTTGGATATGATATTTATTGCACAAAGATCTAACATTCTTATTCTTAAAGGGTGGCCCATTATTTGAAATAATATTGGATGGAATACCAAAAAAACATATGATGTTATGGAGTATGAACTTCATAATGCGTGCACCTATCGTAGTGGTAAGGGGAATTGCTTCCACCCATTTTTTGAAGTACTCTATGGTCATTAAAATAAACATGTGTCAGCCTGAAGATGGAGGTGAAATTTTACCAATTAGATCAGAACCCCATTGCAAAAAAGGCCATATCAAATGTATCATTTGTAAGGCCTGCAAAGGTACATGTGATAGATTAGCATGATGCTAACACTTAACGCACCTCTTGATATAAGTGCAATAGTATTTATCTATTGTAGGCCAATAATAGGCCATTCAGAGAATACACTTTGCAATGGTCATGCTGCTAAAATGACCACCAAAAGTACCATCATGAGCTTGTGAAATTGCCCAAGTAGATTCTTGGGGCTCTAAGCAATGAAGGAGAAGACCATAAAATATTCAATGATACATAATGTCTCCTAGCAAGATATATTTTTCCACTTTTTTTTTAAATGTATGTTTGGCAACATACGACAATCCTAGAGGATTATTTCCAAGCATCAAGAAATATCTAAGCTATATAAACTAGTCTTGATATGCTTTTTTTTGGACTAGATGAACTACTTGCCCCTCTCTAGACTCATTTTGCATAAATTTGGATTGGAAGAGAACTTTAATATAAATGTTTGTATCATTATCAAAAGGCACATGTGGGACTAATTATTCCTAGGAAGCAAGTTTCAAAAAGTTTTAAATTTGAGAGAACCAATCTTGGTATGGTTCAATTTGTACCATGTGGATACTTTGTTCTTCTTTAGAATTGTCTCATGATACTGCAGATTGTGAGAGTATTTTGACATGAATAGTTGTGACATCATCTAATGGGTTCTACAAGATTAAGGATCCTAAGAAATCCATTGTATCTGCAAAATTGTTAGAGGAGCGAGGGATGACCTCGATGTCATACCATTCAAATTTAGCAAGAAGTTTATCCATAAGGGTAATATTTTAAGATCAAGCATTTGCATTGATATATTTCCTCGACTTGGTTTACGATGAGCAAGGAATCACCAAAGATATTAAGCCTTTTAACATTCATGGTGAGGATCATTTGAAGATACAAAAGGAGGTCTTCATATTCAACATTGTTGTTGGTTCAAGGAAAGTCAAGTTTAAATGAAACGGATATAGGATCCCCTTGTGGTGTGAAAAACATAATTCTTGCACCACCCCCTTTCTCACATTTGGAACCATAAAAGAACAACGTTAGATCATCTTTGTTCTCTGTTTCTTCTAGTTCTCCTGAGTTTGATAATGTAAAAACTACATCATCAGGTAACTCAATGGTTAGAGGCTTATCATCGATAAGAGGTGCCTCTACTAATTGATCTATAATGACCTATCCTTTAATATATTTTTGATTTATGAATTCCATGTCAACCTCCATTAGAAGAATCATCGACTTTGTGGTATTACTATTATGATAAGTGTGGTTCATCATATATCACAAAGGATTTTCTTTAAATATGATATATGTGGTCTGGTTTATCATGTAATGATGTAATTTCTTGGTGTAAAATACCATCGCTAAGCATAGCTTCTTGATGTAAGTATACTTAATATCATAACTGACCAAGGTGTGGCTAATGTAATAAATGTTATGTTCCTTGTTTACCTAATTATTTTGGGTCACCATGGTCCCTAAGGTAAATTCAGTGCCCGAAATGTACAATAAAAATGGTACACCTGGTCTAGGAGGAGCTAATACTGGTGGAGAGGCCACGTATTATTTGATGTCCTCAAATACCTTTTGATATTCTTAATTCCAATTGAAGGTGATCTCCTTTTGTAGAAGATGATTTAATGGCCAATATTTAACTGAGACTTGCATTATGAAGCATTGAATGAACTGAATATTCCCATATAAGATGTAGAGTTGTTTAGTTTTGGTTGGGGGAGGCATTTCCATGATTACCTTAACCTTGTTTGGAAATTATGTAACCTAAAAGTTTCTTGGAAGTTACTTCAAAACCACACTTTTTAGGCTTTAATTTTAAATTGTGTTCTAAGAGGTAATCAAAGACCTTCTGCAACACATCCATATTCTCAGTACGCTACAAATATATAGCCAAAAAATCATCAATATAGTCTTCTAGAATATTGTTGATACAGTCATGAAAGATATACGTCATAGCCCGCGGATAGGTAGCACTAGCATTTTTTAGTCCAAAGGGCATGACTTTGTAACATTAAGTCCTCCATGGTATTGTAAATATTATCTTGGGTTGATCCTCAAGATTAACATGATTTTGATTATAACCTGAGAAATAATCCATAAGGGAAAGCATTTTATGACCAATAGTCACATCTACTAGCGCATTGATGTTAGGAAGGGGAAATTCATCCTTAGGACTCACTTTATTAAGGTCTCTAAAGTCTGTACATATGTGAATCCCTCCATTTGGTTTCTTTATAGGTACCATGTTGGACACCCATTTAGGATAATAAATGGTTTGGATGAATCTTGCATCCAATAATTTTTGTAATTCATCTTTGACCATTAATGCTATTGTTAAATGGATCTTTCTATGGTTTTGCTTCATCGGCTTGATTGTTGGATTGATCATCAAGTTATGAACAAATAAGTTGGGGTTAAGACCTAGCATGTCCTTGTAGGACCAAGAAAAAATTCTCTAATATTCTATTAAGAAAGCAGTGAAATTAGCACATTTTATATTTAAGAGGCTTTGCCCCAATTTGACGATCTAAGGATTCTTAGGATCAGTGTCAATATCCACATCAATTGTTTATTCAATTGACATATGGGATCCCTCCTCCAATTGATGAGGAGTATGGATCAAATGAACATCATTAGCTAGATTAAAAGAATCAAATATGTCATTAGGTTCTATCTTAGCTTGAAGAACGGCTTGAGATGGACCTGAGGAAAAGTGAAATGGTTGCAACATTTCCTCACAAGATAGGAACTCATAGGTTGAAGGTGAACATGCAACATGATAAAAATCAATGGCCTCAAGGTTAAGGTACAAAGACTTTGAAGGGTCACTTGGATAATGGAGTGGGATGGTGAGGTCAATGGAGATCATATTGATGAATGGTGGATGAACTCCATGCTTAGGTTATAGCTAGTGGTTGATGACTAATAAATAGTAACCTGCTAGAGGTAACTAGGGTGGAATTAGGATGACTGGATGGGCATGAGTTGGAGTAGATATGATTGGATCCTCTAGGGGAAGTAGCTGCTACCAAATCGACTGATGTATGGGAAATATACAAAGGTAAAATTCATATTTATCCATAAGAGGGAAAATGGGGAAGGATAACTCCTTTGAACTATCTAACATGATGGATAAAACATCAATGATATCATTGTCATACTCCTCATATGATAGAGGAATAAAATCATCTTCATACTTACCCTCTAATGAAAAAAAAAAATTATAATCATCTTTTGATGTATCTAAATGATCCATCAATAGCGTAGTAATCTGAAGATGATCACTAAGCAAATGAGCATTGCTTGGAACAACATACTCATTAATGTCAATATCCCCCCCAAAGCCTAGGGTGAGGCATTGGAAATGTTGGACATTTTGAGTCCCTAAGACAAAGTTGTCATTGATGTCACCATTGATGCCACCAAATGGAGTCATCATTAATACCAATATTTCAGCAGAGATAAAGACAACAAAGACAAAGGCAACAAATACGGTCATTTGATATTCAGCAAGAAGGCAAAAGTTCAAGTGAAACAGTGCAAAATACAGAAGTTAGAAAGGAGTGGTAATATTTATTTTATAAATTATTTAAATTCAGGATGAATTTAAATTTTATAAATAAATATTATAATGGTTAGAAGTGCCATAGTGAAAACCCAAATAAAATAATTGTAATTTTTATTACAATATTTTATATTTCCAAAGTGGGTTTATAAATTTTAAAAATATCTAAACCAAAGGTTGGATTCAAATGTTTAAGACCAAATATTAATTTAATAAATCCAAAGATTGGATTTAGAGTTTTAAACAAGGCAAAGTTTATTTCCAAAGGGAAGCGCCGACGTCATAAAATCCAAATGGAAGCGCTGACGTCATAAGGAAAATGGAAGTGTCGATGTCGTTTGATTTAATTGAAATGCATATTAATACCTTGCCAAAGTTATTTCTGAAATTATCCTTGCTCGATTGGATAAATGCATGATATATGAATTAATGCAGAGCTTTTGAGATAAATTTATGAAAATCGTGTTTGATTTGATGGTGAAATGGAAATAAAAAAAAGTCATTAAAGTGATTATTTGGAAGCCACCAAGGTGCTTTGTCCTAGTGGCAAGAGGGATTACATTTTTTGTGTGCATGGTGGTTAGTGTTCGAACCTCGATGGAAGCATTTCATGGACGTGTTGAAAGCGCAAAAACTTTAGGCACATTCATTTTGCAAGGCAAGAAAGGACAAGGGTTTTAAAGCACATGGTGCTTCTTTGTTTCCAACAAGCATGTAGCTCATGTGGTGGTTTGAGCCATGAGCAAAGACATTTCTATGGGCTACGTTGAGAGTTTGAAACTCTCCAAAGGCAAAGGTAACATTTTGTGTTTTTTTTATTAAAGCCTAAATTGGACGTATAAGGTATTTGGTGATTAAAGTCTTTGAATTGTGATAAAGTTTGGTAGTTGAGAAATATTTTTAGGAGGTATAAGGAGAATTCTGTTTTTATTTTTCAAGTCTTAAATTTTGCTATTGTGGAATATTGGAAGGTTAAGACTTTGTGGGTGTATTTGAATAAAAGGTTTTTTATTATTGTGAGGATATTGCTTATTGTTTAAGTTGGAGTGATAAGGTGTAATTGTGATATTATTTTTGTGATATAAAAATTATCCTCTAACCCTTATTGAGTTTGTCAATGAAGTAATTGTGAGTGTGGCAGATTTGTAAGGACAACTACTCTTCAAAAAAAGGTATAGGAAAAATTCTTCTTTGTTGAGTTAGATGGTTGGCTTGATTGAAAATTAAGTTTGGAGTGAAAAGGATTTGATTAGGGTTTCCTTTTCAAAAATGGTTGATTTAATGCTTCAATTTTTTTTGGATTGTGAGTTGTGACTAAACCTTGTTTGATAAGCATTGTTGTTTAGACCATTGGTTGAGTGAAGTACTTTGAGTTTATGCTTCAAGGTTTTCTGAATTGAGAGTCGTGATTAAAATCTTGTCTTATTAGCATTGTTGTTGAAGCCAATGGGTGATGCAAAGAACTTGAATTTGAGTTAGAAAAGAACATGAGTATCATTGTTATATGAGATTTGTTGTTGAGCATTGTTAGAAACATTTTTAGTTGGTTGATACATACTTGGACTAGGATTGTGATAAAGGCTTGTTGCTTGAGGTGATTGGTTGAGTAGAGTTGATTAAGCCTAGTCAAGTGGATGCATGAAGTGGTTGTTCAAGTTCCATGAAACAAACAATTCTATATTCTGATTGAGTTGAGATTGAGCTTTGAGAATAAAACATAATTGAGTATCTAACAATTCTCTTTATGCTTCTATGAGATTGATTGAGTTGAGATTGAGCCTTGAGAATAGAACATAATTGATTCTCTAACAATTCTCTTTATGCTTGTATGAGATTTATTTGAGTTGAGATTGATATTTGATAATAGAACATATTGAGTCTCTAACAATTCTCTTTATGCTTCTATGAGATTGATTGAGTTGATATTGAGCTTTGAGAATAGAACATAATTGAGTCTCTAAAAATTCTCTTTATGCTTCTATGATATTGAGTTGAGAAAGTGATTGAGCATTGAGTATAGGAAATATTGAGTCTCTAACAATTCTCTTTATAATTCTATGAGATTAGACAAGTTCTGTGTGGACTTTTTTAGTGGATTTGAGACAAGTCTTTGAGAAGGCTTGTGGATTGATTTTGTGTGATCTTTTTTAGAAGCTTGCAATGCAGATTTGAGCAAGTCCTAGAGAGGAATTGTTGAGTAGATTTGGACAAGTTCTGAGTGAGCTTGTTGAGTATATTTGGACAAGTTCTGAGTGAGCTTGTTGAGCAGATTTGGACAAGTTTTGTGTGAGCTTGTTAAGCAGATTTGAGCAGGATCTAAGTGTACCTGTTGAGCATATTTGAGAAAGTTTTTAGTGGACCTGTTGAGCATATTTGATCAGTTCTGAGTGGACCTATTGAGCATATTTGATCAGGTTCTGATTGGACCTATTGAGAAAATTTGATCAGGTTTTGAGTGGATCTATTAAGCAAATTTGAGCAGGTTCTAAGTGGACCTGTTGAGTATATTTGGACAGGTTCTGAGTGTATCTATTGAGCATATTTGAGAAGGTTCTGAGTGAACCTATTGAGCAGAGATTTGGAGGTGACAGAGAAGAGAGGAGAGTCTCCAAAGGATAGATATCCATCAGCCAGGACATTGAGGACATGTCTTCTGAGTGAGGACAAGAGTCTTCAAGTGGAGAGAGATCCACAATCAGTGTAGTGGAGGCAGTCTTCTAGAGGATCACCAACCAAAGCATAGGAGAAGGAGTTCTCCTATGGATAGAGATCCATAAACCAGATTTAGGGGATCAACATCTCCTTTGGATAGAGGTCCATAAATATTTTAATTGGGAAGGATTCCCAAAATATTATTTGAGAAATATTTATAAGAAATATTTTCTCTATGGAGGTAGCCCACATTGGGTGAACCACGTTAAATCTATGTCTCTACTGTGTATGGTGTTTTGTGCATTGCTTTGATTACTGCTATTGAAACTACTATCTATACATTGCATAATATTGAATTGAAAAGAAAATTAAAAATTGGTCTTATACTATTCACCCCCCTCTCAGTATAAGCTTGTGTTCTTCAGGAAATAATCTTAAAGTAGCTCATCAAGTATTCTTACAAAATATCCTAATCCAAATTTATCTGTAGGTAGCTGATATCTTGGTTCTAAAGGGGTCTGAAGACCTTACTCATATCAATCTAGGCCATTCTCTTGCCAATGGTAACGATAAAATATTGTAAGGTAAAGGATGGATTTAACATGTAATTGATATTCACTTGAAAGAGCTCATTATCTTCCAGTAGGAGAGGTGTGTTTGTGAAAATATCAATACATCCATAAACAAAATTCATTTATTTTAGGGGAATCCCAAGGGGCACAACAATATCGATGGATAATGGTATGTTGTGAGGGTGACCCAAGTCTCTAACTAATTCGACAATAGATATAATGTGACATTTTGAACCAGATACAGATCAAATCCCAAGTTGTTCATGTGAACATTGACTTGGAGAGGGGTGGATGATGATGACGACAATGGGAGTTATGATGGAGAAGTTATCATGGATGGTGGTGCTTCTCTTATAATGGATTCATTGATATGTGTGGTATCAATTGTTGAGATTAAAGGTACAATAGGATGCCTTGGTGATTGTAATGATGGTGAGGTTGTGTCTTTAGATGACATCATAGGTGCCTTTGATGGGTTTCAATTTAGAATGTCTGCTTCAATGGATTGAGATGAAAATTTTCAAGTTACTGATGATGAGGATCGAGATGAAGTTGGTGGTGATGAAATGATTGGTAATTGTGGTATATTTGGATATTGAATGGGATCATTTTTTTGAACATCCAGATGGGTGGAAGGTAAGGTATGGTCCTGTAAATGTTGAACCATACTGTAAAACTTGAATGGCTACAAGTTTTTCAGGATGCAATGAACTTATTCTTCATGTACATACTTGAGGCATTGATGCAGTATGGAAGGCACATATTTCATGTTCAAAATATAGGACCTACCAAGTAATAAGTTATACTACATAACACCATCCAATATATGGAACAATGTAGGAACAGTCTTTAGTCCAACCTAAATAGGGAGAACAACTGTGCCAATGGTAGAACACAATGCATTGTTAAAGGTGCAAAGGGTAAAAGTGGAAGTTACAATGTGTATTGGTGATAGATTCAGATGTTGAAGCACCACAGTAGTGATGATATTAATTAAGAAACTCATAGCTATCAAGAAATATTTGTATGATATCCTATCCACACTAGTAATAATATGCAATGGTAGATCAACTATTTTTGCAGGTATTATTTTGATCTCATGATCATGAAATATAATCATGGGCTCCTTGTACATTTGAACATGCCCCACAAATTTGGAAAAATAATAAGTATCTTGGGGTTGTAGTTCAATCAATTTTAAAATCTCCATCAAAGCTTCACGATGTGGGGTTGATTTTTGTATAAGCTCATATATGGAGTGTTTCACCGATGCCATTTTTAGACTTTGGATAAGTCTACTTTGTAATGTAAGCACCATGTGGTGCTTGTGATGTTGAAGGCACATTGGAGGGACCCACAGATTGGGTGGGTTGCATTAGATACCTTATGTTCCTCATAATTATGCTAATCATCCCTACAAAACCTTAGTTAGGAGGGGAAACATGAACCTGATTGACTAGTTTTGGTTACTCCGTGGTAGTGGCTGGTGCTATGTTTTGTTTATGTTGAGGTAGGGTGTCTTGATATACCCTCATGTTTTGATTATTTGTGGCAATAATGTTATCAATTTGAATCTCTTGCTTATAAATCATGTCTTGCACTAATTTTTTGAGGTTGTAGCATATGATTGAATGTCATACCATTTTTGCCTATGGTAGATGTAGTACTGATTATCCCTGTAATATTTAGATTAATGACAATTAAGGTCCAATGGGTGAATCTCAGGAAGGGTTATTTCTTGTGCCCTACACAACCAATGAAATATTAATACCAAATATTCTAGCAATAGCGTATACTTTCATGGTGGATGCCTCTATTGAGCAGGTTGTTGATTTTATTGGAGCTATTGTATTTTTTTTTATGATATTACATAGGTGGGGGTTGCGCCTGATAGTTTGGCAATTGATGTGTGTTACAATTTGAGGACTTAGGGACACTCAAAACTATCTGGTTTACTAGAGTTGGTTGTTTTTGGGTTTAGTTTTGTCCCCCTTTAGTGTTTTTGCCTGATAATTCTTTCTTTTAGAGCTTAATTTCTCCTTCTTGGATATTAACATCCTTGATTACTTTGACCTAGGCTAAGGCTTCCTTGAAAATCCTATATTATTGAAGTTGTAATAAAAATTATAACTATTTCGAACAACTCCTAGTAAACATCTAGGTAAGCTTTATTATGGGTAAGGTGAAGGGTAATTTTGACATAATCGTTCTCCACCTATTATCGTATTCCATGATTGGCTCATCATCAAATTGATGGAGGTTAGATAAGTCAATCAAATTTACCTTTTTCCTAATGCTAAAGGTAAAGCACTCCAAAAATGCATCTGCTAGTTGCTCAAATGTGTATATGCTATGGTGTGGTATATGGTTATACCATTCTAAAGCACCCCCAACTAATTTCATAAGGAATATCCTTAATATAAAGGATTCATTATCTTGAATATGAAAGTACATATTTATAAAGCTTGTTATGTGTTCTTGGACATATTTATCACCTTAAACTTTTTGAGTTTAGGCATCTTGAAATGTGGCGGGTATGGTGGTGATGGCACTAATGGATGCAGAGGCTGATTGCTAAGCTACATTAGGGTGGGTTTTTGATTACTCAGGCCTTTAGCTTGTTTTTCCAATAAATTTATCTGATCAGTAGCACTTTGTATGCCTTTGGAGAAATTATATGATTTACTTGCATTTGCTCTTGATTAGGTATAGGTGGTGAATTTTTATGTTGATGTAGTGTGTGACAATTATAATCATTAGGTACCTCACCATAAGCTGATTCAGGGTAAGTATCAATCTATTATTGATATTCTTATTGAGGTTCTTCGTATAATCCCTCCTACTATTGGTATTGGTAGTGTTGAAGAGTAGGAGGTTCAACAGGCAAGGACCTTTGATATTGAACATGATTTTGGCATGGATGAGGAGGAAGATTCTAATTAGGGCATGGAGGGAGATGATGATATTGAGTTTATCATTTTGGAATATGTTGAGTTTATTTTCTTTTGTGTAGGTGTTGGTAATATTTGTAGCATCACCCTATGTAATCATTATTAGTACTTAGGGTTTGGCCTAGGTATCTAATAAGGTCTATTCACATGATATTATTTATAATAACATGTTTTGGTAATGTGGGTAGGTGTGGCTTGCTCTTCAGCTTTTAAAATATTAATGACTTGCTTTCCATGATCATGAGAAGTGATATTAACTTGATAAAGATATCTCAAGGTAGACTCTATATAATCAAGAGGTGTTGAAGCACACCATCCTTACCCATACTATCTATCATAAGGTATAATGGTAGTAATAGGTTTACCCTCCCTGGGCCCATGATTTGTCATGAAAAATGCATGAGCCAATGTTGTAGCTTTGTGATGACCCTCAATGGAGTAGCTATCCAAGAAATCATACATACAACTCATTCATAGGTGATTAGCTGGAGTGGCTCAATCATCCATGTATCTTTGGGTAATATACTCTTGGTCTTGATCTAGTGGAATTTTAGGCCTAGCTAGGATTCTAATGCCTGGTAGGGACTTCCTAGATGTTTCTACTTGGACATTATTGTCCCTATACGTGGCATGCAAGGTTTCTTGATCGAGATAACCCATATCCTAATTGTGTTCATGATTTGTATGTTGACCCTGAGCTATGACACTCGATGTGCCAAGATCAATAGGATGATTAGCAATATTCAATCCCTAGGATTCTCTTTGCCATTTAGGTATTACGAGTTCTTGTGGATTAACTCAAAAATGATCCATATTTCCTAATGTCTATTTAGTAGTGTTTTCTCATAAGTGAGCTTGATTGTGTGTCTCTACCATTAGTTATAAAATAGTGCGTTCACTCTAAACTACACAAGCAAAGAAAACAAAGTAAATAAGTGGGTTTTTTTATTTTTTATTTTTATTTTTTAATGTTTTTTATTTTTTAATGTTTTTTTTTTTTTTTTGTGTTTTCAATGAACCTAATTCTAGCACTAAATATGAGGTACAAACTAATAGGGTGTGTTTATGTCCACCTTTATAACGATAAACAATACAAAAATAGCCAAAATGAAATCCTAAACCTATCCTACTTTAGGATATACCCAAAAGTAGGGGATTTTTCGATGATGAAGTTTGAAAAGCCACTCATAGGGCTACTAAGGCATATAAGGGGCCAATCCACAATGGGATATGAATTTCCATGTCGTAGGATTGCTATCAGTAATTGGTGATAAAATACAACTAGTTGATGTTATAGATACCATGTGAATATGTGTAGGCTCCTTTTAATTTTTACAAAAATAAAATCAAATAGCAATCGATGATATTTCAATAATGGAAATTTAACAACCTAGAATATAATATTCCCTATATAATTATCAGCCTTTTAGTAGGTAGCAACACAAGCATATCAAAAAAATACAAATAAAGACCATCTTTGACTTAGATATTTGTAAACAGGGGACCATATCACCCCGAGTTGGTCACAAGCAGAGACCATCTCGACCTGAGACGGTGGTTTTCTGACTAGATTAAAAATAATAGATTTTAAAATTATGCCATAAATATATGTTTTTCTACCTTTATTTATAGAAATCAGAAAGAAGGTGATATAGATGTAACCTTGAAAGCCTAAGTTTGATGAAGTTATGTAGATTTGCTACTATTCAACCTTTGACCAGAGACCATTTCAACCTACGATGGCTATGAAATAAGGACTATCTCTACCCAATACGGTTATTCTTGTGTACCTACAAATCATATAAATAGTAAATTAATAAGTCAAAAAACTTGCTTCAGAAGGATAGGGACTACATCCCATCATGATCACCATCTGTAAGCTGGAGATTCACACCAAATAAAGTAATACAAAGAAGTAATGAAAGAACACACTATGATAAAATAATGTAAAATAAAGTGGGTATCCTTTTATTTATTTGTATTTTCTTTAAATGGTGTTACAATCAAAATCCCCTCTTAGGATATGCTATCAAATCGATACAATGATAAATAATATCATGATTAAGGTCTCTTGGTGTAGTAGAAGAATCTCTATGCCAACACATATCGTAGGGGAGTGGGTTTTCAGACCACTGTGTGAGGGTTGTATGTGAAGTATTTCACTATATTTGTACCTATAACCTGCACATAATGGAATAGCAACAAATCAGTAGCATTTACGAGGCCCACCGAAGTTGGACCCATTTTTAATGTAAAAATAAATGAAACAAATGAAAAAGTTGATGCATATATGCGATAATAGAAATGTAAACTAATGCAAATTTGTAAAATAATAAAATCTAATCTAATCTAACAAGAAAAATAGAAAACATGTAGTCTACCCAAGACCATCTCGGGTTGAGACGATCGCTATCTTGGACCTGCTTGTCTTTGTCACCAAGATCGAGCAATGTTTGGGGTCACCTAAGGAGTATTTTTATGGATTTTTGTTGTGGGAAGTTGAGTTTAAGGAACTTGAGCAGTCATCATAAAAGGGATTGAATTATGCATATAATGAAATCAAGGCTTCAAATCCTTTGTGGTAGTCCAGCAACATTATATTTGTAGTAGGAAAGTCTGGTAGATTTTTGGTAGGACTTCATTGCTTGTGAATTGGGGATTAAATTTTGTAGTACTTCATTGCACAAATTCAAAGTTCACTGATATTTAAAACTGAGGGGTGAGTACCATCTTATAGATTTAAAAAAAAAACTAAGGCACTCTACAAAAAAAGCAAAGAGAAAGTTCACATTGAAAAATAGATGCATGCCCCAAAATAGTTGATTGCATGAAAATAATTTGAAATATTTTCATGCAAATGCATCTAAAATTGGTACAATCTCATGCATGACACTAATAGTTAGTTTTGGTTTCTAGCTATCATTTTTTTTTTTGAATTTTTGTGACTGTCATAGGTCAAGATGGTCATGGTCTGGACACCATATCGATTCAATACAGCTAGGCAATTTATGGAAAACGTTACCCAAAGTTGGTAAAAACCATAAAATAATCCATAGGGCTTCCCAAGGTGGTCTTTTGGGGTATTAAGGAGGCCTTTTGGTGAGTCTCCATAAAATAAAACATTTTAGGTGTCTATAGAAGCTTCCATATATCTCCTAGAAACCTCCATTTGCTTTTTAGTAGCATGCCTATGATTATTTAGTTGGTAAGCCAAATTTTCCCTAAGTGTCATCAGGTTCAATATGAGTGTTGGACTTCAAAGATTGGTATTTTGTGTGTGTATTTAATGCATGCATGTAGGTTTGTAGAGGGGGGAAATTTCCCTATCGCATACAATTCCCAAAAATGATGGATCCACAAAGATAGAAAGCCTTATGGGGTGAACCGCGAGGGTTGTTGTACTCTACACTCGGTGCTAGGGGGAAGGGTTCACCAGGAATAGTTTAAGGACTCACTCCAAGTCCTCAGGATATTCGAGATAGTTTTATGTATTCAATTTCAAGACAAACACTTAATTTTGGCCTTTATATATCTAAGATAGAAAATATAAAGGATAATGTAGAAAATAGAATAATGCAATTAAAATAGAATGCAGGCATACAAGAGCTATCCTAGAATGACTCTTTCTTTTGAATGCTCACTGACCTGGGTTTTATTCCAGAAAACCTTTAAACCATAGATATACAAAATGAATGCTCATAAATTATCCCTAGATGCAAGGTAAATGCCTTTCACTTTCAGATGCCTAGAAATCAATAATGAAATTATATTTTTAACCAATAGAATGATTAGAGCACTTATCTATATTTGTGGTTGACTTAGATTTTTTTACCTCTTGTCCAATGATATTAGGAATACCTATTATTTTCAAGATCACACATAAAACACTAAAAAAACAAAATTAGCATTAGGGGGTCTGCTTTGGCCGCTGTGTAATAGATCTTGCAGCAGTCAAGCCCCCTAGGTCCTTTTATATGACCTTTTAATACAAAAGCAAAAATTTACCTTTGGATAATTAATCAAAATTCAAAAATACAGTAGCAGAAAACAAAAAATAAAGTACAACAATATGATATGGAAACGGAATAGAATACAATAGTGAAAGCAGAATATGGAAATTACCCCTAGTGTGCCCTAGGGAAAAATCATACCTCACCTAGATCAGGTGTGATAACGTGGTAGCAAAGTTGTGCCCTACATGTACGGTGCATGATTTCACTTCTGCAAATAAATTGTCCCTAATTAGGGTAGGCAAAGTCATGCCTTGCTAATGTCATCTATGATATTGCTACATACTAAAGAAAAATAAGAAGCGAATGTATAAGATGAAATAAATGTAGAAAAAAAAGTAATAAAACCTAATGGACATTGTAGAAGTAGGTATAAGAGATAAAATTATCCAAAGGGGCACTCTATCTCTCCGAACTACACCATGGATCCACCAAGTCACACAACAAATCAATCCAATCCATGCAATAGAAGATCAATCCAAAATTTGCACTTCAGGGTTAGCTTGCAATAGAGAAAATAAAGGAAGAAGAACAAACTATCATAAATATTTTGAGCTTAATCAATAATCAAAAATTTGCACTAAGATCACACATTAAAAGTTTGCATATCAAAAATTGCACATATGATTAAGCAAAAACATCCTTCCTTTTATAGAAAAAATTGGAGGAAAAAGCGGGAAAAGAATAAAATCACAACCAACACCAAAACATGTGGGAGGGTTTAAACCTAGGTCTAAGTGGGCTCAAAAATAATAAAATAAAATTAAATTAAAAATTTAGGTAAAATAGTGAAGTCGCGCCCCATCCTGACAGGGCACGAAGTCGCGCCTTGTAAATACGGGACGTGATTTCACTAAAAGGCAAACAAATTAAAAAAAGGGAGGCAAAGAGGCCATCCCTTGCTCTTGGCAAGGATTGAGGGCCTCTTAGGGGAACTAAGGAAGATTTACCACTCAAAGTAGGCTAATTTTCCATGTCTACATTTTGCCCCCTATTTGATGCATTTATGGCCTATTAAATGCGTCAAAGAAAGGATGTAGACTCCTACGGGAAAGCATACAACAAGCACAAATAAGGGGTGGCCAGGTTTAGGTAAAAGGGTGAGGAATTGCTACCATTAATTCCTCTATGGCTAGGATGACCCCTCAAGTTTCAAAAATAAAGCTCCTTAAGAAACTCAAAAAATACAAAGAAAAAAATGACAAAAGCGAGCAAACAAATAACAAAGCAAATAGTACTGGGTACAACATGAACCTAATGCATCTAGCATGAAATTCTTGGATGAATTGAATAAAGAGAAAGAAATAAGGGAATAGGAGAGGAATAAATAAGGAAAGAGAGAAAGAAGAGAGGAAATAGAAAACTATGAAGTGGAAGAAGAAGAAGAAGACAAAGATGAAACTCCAAAGGTCAACTATCTGAAATTGAGAAACAAGCTAAATCAAAACTCTAACTAGAGGGTGTTATGCTCAAAATATGGTCCATGTATGGAGTGAATAACCCACCATGGATGTATTACTCGCTAAATATGGACCAATAAGTGAAGTGTATAGTGTAACCTGCTATGGGTAGTTTCTCACTAGTGACTACTGTGGGGCGATTACCCGTGAGGATGTATGTCAAGGCCTACTGAAGTGGCCAAGGAGCTAATCTTGTAATGGTGTGTTGGACCCACTAATTCAAAGAGAGACATAATCGATAGGGGTGATATAATTTATGTTGATGTAAGATAATGATGTATGTGTATGCCAGTACTACCCGAGAAGGTGTATGCGCATGTATGTATGGACCGACCAATATGAGCATAACATGACGAGAATGTGTACATGTGCTAGAATAAAATAAGAGGAAGATAATAAGGAGTAATGAACTGTGCGTGTGTGCCCCTAAATTTAAGTTTTAACTAGTGAAAATTCAATAGGAAGGAAATGTGCAATCAAAGAAGAGAAGAATGTATATCCTTATCTGAATAAAGAAGACAAAGGAGAAATAATAATCATACAAAATACAAGGACATACCAAAAGAGGATTGCATTCCTTGACTATGGAGAGCAGTGATGATAATTATAAATGCTTTCAAAGTCAAGGAATATGATAAGAAGAGAGAGAGAGAGAGAAGAAAAAGCAAATGAAGCAAAGAAGAGAAGAAGGGATGAAAATGCATGAGCCCTAGGTTGGGGCTTCACTAGGCATCAGAGCCTTAGTGAAAGTGCAATGCGTGTGAGCTATGACCTAACTAGGTATCATCACATGCCATTGTCATGAATTCCCAGAAGCTATATAAACAAGTAGTCATGAGCAATCAGTAATGCAATGTATGAAAAACAACATGCAAGAATAGAATTTTAAGCAATCATGCATAATATGACAGGCAAGTATGCATAATATATCAGGAAAACATGCAATATGATCTAACTAAATGCATATGCAATATGAAAATTAGATCAAGCATAATATATTTTTAAATGCATTATATTCATAGGTTCTTTAAGTTCTTTACCATGTATGGAAGCTAACTTATAAGCACTAGAACCAAATTTAGTTGTCACGATAAAAGGCCCTAACCAGTTGGGTTGTAATTTACCTCAAAGATCAACACAAGCATTAGTGTTCTTTTGGTTTTTCTTAAGGACAAGATACCCAACCTTGGAAGAATAGTTGTGAACCTTATTATAGTAATATCATCGAAGCCTATCCTGATAGGATTGCAAATGCTCTAAGGCATGGATGCACTTTTCATCCAGCAACTCTAATTGGTGCAAACGCTCTACACGAAAATCATTGTTGACCTCAGAATCCTATAACAAGATGCTCAAATAAGGGACCTATAGCTCAAAAGGGAACACTATCTCAGACCCATATACCAAGACATATGGTGAGGCTCCTATAGGAGTACACACGCTAGGATGATAGGCCCACAAGGCAAGATAAAGCTGAGTGTGCAAGTCACGACCGGTCTTATTAACCAGATTTTTTAAAATCCTGATCAAGGATTTGTTGGATGCCTCAACTTGTCCATTAACCTAGGGGTAATAATGAGTTGACCATCAATGTTGAATCTTGTACTTAACATAGAGATTTTGGATATCCTTGTTCTTAAAAGGAGTGTCATTGTAAAATAAAATCATTGAAGAAATCCTAAACCTACAAAGGATCTGGTTGAAGATGAACTTAGAAACCTGAGTTCCAATCACCATGGCCAGAGGCATGGCTTTGAACCATTTAGTGAAGTACTCAGTCGTAGTAATAATAAATTTATGATCATCATATGACACGGGGTTAACCTTCACAATAATTTCCAATCCCCACATGGAAAAATTCCAAGGGGAAGATATCACTCGAAGGTCTTGAGGAGCATGAATGAGATTAAACTGGTTTCAAGGTTCAGGGTTAGAAATAATAGAAAGAGATGGAAATATGGTCGAAGCCGACAGTTGATAGGGAGAACAACCTCATATAGCAAATAACCTCAACTTAAATCCTGAAGATAAGCAGCAACTGATTCTTAGAATGCACATACAAAAATTGGATCAAACATTGACCATAAGTTTGCCTTCAATTATACTTCAAATGTTCAAATGAAAACATAGCCAAATTCAGAACAACGGAATTTAACTTATATTTTAGCACTGGACTAAGCAGAAGTGAATTACATAGAAAGCATCACATGAACATCAGTTTGGATCACCAACTCAAAAGACTCTAAGAACAGAGCAAAATGCGTTTAGGATTTTTGCTTTAATTTTTGCAAAAAGGTCCTCCTATTTTCTTGAGATGTACAATAGTATTTATAGAGGTCTTCCCTCTTTCTTTCGAATCACAACATTTAAAAAATAAAACAAATTTTGAAGAGGAGATGCACAAAATATGCACTTGAAAAGAGAAACAATCCCCCTAAATCTGCCTCGAAGAAATCACATTCCCTGCTTTTATGGATCAAGTTTGAAAATTGAATGAAAAAAAGGGACCAAATTTCTTCATTAAATGACTATTCTCGAGGTATGCTTGAAGTGATAGGATATCATGAATAAGAGCTTTTAATACCAGAGGCATCTTTAATTTTGGTGGCTTTGAAAACTGCATGCTTTAACACGTTCTCCCATCTTGCACACATAAGTAAATAGCAAAACATTTAATTTTGGAGCCTCTTTGACCTCAATCTCAAAACCAATTGGAGAGCTTTTAAAACATTACTTCGTTCGATCCTCATTTTCTCCTTACGTTCTCCTATGCAATATGAAGAAAAATGTAGACAAAACTTTATTGGGCCTTTGTTGTCGCTTCTGTCGTGAAAATGTGACATGTCACGAAATCGTGACATTTTTCCCTCGCTGCTTTCTCTTGTTGCTACCGGTCATGAAAATGTGACATGTCGCGAAATCGCGACATCTTCCTCTTGCTTGGCTTTCATTTTCTTTACTTTCGTGAAAATGCGACAAGTCGCAAAATCGTGACAGAACTTACCTTATTCCTTTATTCCTTTAACTACTACATTTTGCCTAGCTCGGTTGAGCTGGGTAATCACCAAGTGCTGTGAAAGGGTCTCCATGGCAGTGGTGAGAAGCACTTGGGTTGCAAAAATGGGAATGAATGGGGTGATGACCGGCAGATGTGCAGGCCGTGGAACAGGAATGGTGAATGATGGAATGGTGGAATATGGAGGAGTAGAAGCGGTAGATACAACAACTAAAGAGGGTGCTACTGTGCTACCAGTTGCTGGGATTCCATGAAAATAGATAATGAAATGGAAGTAGATGGGATGGAGAAAGCGGTGGGAACTGTGGAGAAGTGCTCAAAAGATAAAGGATTGGAAGAAAGGGGAAGTGAAGAAATGGGAACATCATAGAGGGGAGTAGAAACAACAGTAGTGGCTTGATTATGTACAGTGGAAGAAGGAGTGGGAGAGGAAGGGAATTAAAATAAGGAAGTGGAAGAAAGAAGTAGATGGAAGCCACTACCTACTGGGAAGGAAAAGAAAAAGAGAGAGAAATAGACATACCTCCGGGCTCGTGTGCAAAAGGAGCCGAAGTTGAATTTTGTTTATTTTTATTTTATTTTTTTATGTACAAGGTAACACTATGCTTTCACATCATGAAATGTAGGCTTTCAAATGAAAGTCATTCATTGAGATAGGAAGTGAATTACCTTCCAAGTCCTCAAGATAAAATGAATTTGTTGCACTTGTACTAGCAATCCGGAATGGACCCTCCTACGGAGCATCAAATTTCTTGTGCATCCCTGGATTGGCCTTCTTTTCATTCCACTTTAAGACTAAATCACCCACTTTGAATGTGCGGTCAGTAGAACATTTATGAAACCATTTTGAAATCGCATGTGAATGCTTAGCAAACTCATCATAGGCCAAAGAATGTTGCTCTTCCAGCTGCAACAACTGAGCCAATCGTATGTTCATAGGATCCATATTTTCTTCATCGTCCGGGAATTCCTTCAATTGTTGCAAGGCAAGAAGTTCTAAATGAATAGGTAATCTTGCCTCTTTCTCATATACCAGGGCATATGGTGAAGTCTTGATAGACTTATTGATCAAAATTCTATCTGCCCATAAGGCATGATTCAACAAAACGTGCCAAGATCTCTTATTATCCCCAAAGGTTATCTTTAAAATCCATAGCAAGTTCTTGATTGTAGATTCCACCAAGCCATTCCCCTGAGGGTAATAATTAGAGGATGTCTTCAGAAAAATACCGTACTTGTTTGCAAATTCTCCTAGCTTGGCTCCAATGAATGGAGTTTCGTTGTCTATGATAATGGCATCAGGAATGCCAAAATGCGTGATCAGTCCTTCAATGAAAGTGATTACCACATCCTGATTTGCAGCCTTGGTTGGAATGGCCTCAGACCATCTTGTAAAATAATCAGTAGTCATCAAGATGTACTTGTGTTCGACTTAAGAGTTTGGATCAATGATCCCAATAAAGTCTAGCCCCCACTATTGAAAAGGTGCTTCGACTTGAATTGGATGTGGGGGCAATGGTGCATTTCTGATCCGTCCCGTATACCTTTGGCATTTGTCGCAATCTTGAGCAATCTTAAAAGTATCCATGAACAAAGTTGGCCAATAGTAATCAACCTGAATAATCTTTAAGGCCATAGGTCTACCAGCGTAATGTCCTCTCGACATGCCAAAATGAAACTCCTCCAGGAATCTAGCTTTCTCGGGTTCCTTAACGCACCTTAGGAGAACTCCATCAATGTTTTTGAAGAACAATCCCTTGGGAAACAATACATACCTAAGAGCTTGTAGGTGAAACCTTCTCCGTTGCAAAGCATTTAATTGTGGGGGACATCTACCTATTGAAAAATACTTAACAAGGTCGTCTGCCCAATCTTGGCCTTGTGCAAAGATGTTCACTAGATTCCTTTCTTCAGCAGGGTCGTTCACTTGATGATCAACTATCTCAGAGGCCGCAGTTTTTGCTAATTGCTGGCATAAGGCCTTACCCCGCACCAAATTGGTTGGATGGATCTCAACATCAAACTCTTGAATTTTGGTGACCCAACCGGCACGCTTATCACCCATATCACCCTAAATGATGAAGTTCCTTACATCGGGGTGGATGACATAGATGATCGTCTTGCTCTGAGATACGAAGTGCCTAAAATTTTTGAGAGACTTCATGATAGCATAGACCTTCTTCTCAATGAAATTGTATCTCTCCTCATGGGGTAAGATAACCTGGCTAAGGAAATCAATGGGTCTTTCATCCCCATCGTCTCCTTTCTATGTAAGCACTGCAACATAGCTTTCGTCCTCTCCAACTACGTACAGAATGAAGTCCTTAGAATAATCCGGATTGATCAACACATGGGCTTGTGCAATTCTATATTTTATCTCCTGAAATGCGTCTTTCCTCTGAGTTGTCAAATTGAACTCTGCATATTTATTTAATAGCTCAGTCATGGGCTTGACTACTTGGGCAAAGTTGGAAACAAATTTTCTAACAAAATTGATTTTCCCGAAGAAATATTGCAACTCTTTCTTATTGGTAGGGAGCGATAGTTTCTTCAAAGCTTTAGGTCTCAATGGATCAATCACCAAACCGTTCTCTGAGATGACATGTCCCAAGATCTTACCTTCCTTTACTATGAAAATGGACTTCTTTGGGTTGATGGAAATGCCAAACTCCCGACATTTCTCAAATATCTGCCTCAAATGAGAACAGTGTTCTTCTCATTTGTGTGAAAAGACAGTCATATCATCGAGATAGATGACAATGATATTATTTAAAAGCTCCCCAAATGCGATGTCCATGGCCCTTTGAAACATAGCCCCAACATTGGACAATCCGAAGGGCATGCACTGATAGGAAAAGGTACCCCACTTGGTTGTGAACGCGGTTTTGTGCTGATCCTCATCCCTGACCCAAATTTGATTGTATCCAGAGAATCCATCTAGCAATGAAAAGCATTGAGCCCCAGCAACAACGTGAAGGATCTGATCAATGCGAGGCAATGGGTAGTGATCCTTCAAGGATGCTCGGTTCAAGTTTCAAAAATCCACACACAGTCGTATATCTCCATTTTTCTTACGGACCAAAACCAAATTAGCAACCCAAGTCGAGTGCTTAATCGGATATATAATCTTGGCCTGCAACATCTTCGCAAGTTCGGCCTTCATGAGGGCTTCAATCTTTGGGTTCACCGGTCTTTGCTTCTGCCTGAAGGGTTTGACTCCTTCTTCCAGCTCGATAGTGTGTTGAATGATCTCTTTATCATATCCCCTCAGATCCTCGTAGCTCCAGGCCATGATGTCAGAAAACTCTTGACATAATTGTCTAATCTCTTGCAATTCAGTGGGAGTAGAATCAGTCCCAATTTTGATGACCTTATCAGCCTCCAACTGAAGCTCCATGTACTCTTTCTCGTCGACCTCGATCCGATGCTTCTTGGACCGATCATTCTGATCAAACAAGCTTTCTAGAGTAATGAGGCCTTTAGGAATGTGGTTATTCCGCAACTAAATCAGGCCTTCAGTTTCTTCACGCTCCAAGGTCCTTCCCTTGATGGTGGCAGCTTCTTGAACCAAAAAGTTAACAATTTGCTCATCGCTATCGAAGACTTGCCAAAAGGTGTCCTTGTCTGGGACAGAGGGCCTATACACCATTCTCACTATTTTTGGCCTTCTCACCACCTACTCGATTGGTGAAAAATTTGCTCCCAAGGAAGCCAGCAGGTCAGCATGTCTATTTTGTTCTCGTGGAATGAAACGCATGCTGAGAGCAGAGAACGATTCGAACAGGTCCCAGACCTTGTTGCGATAGTTCTTGAGATAGTGGTGCTTGGACACACACTTATTGGTCACCTGATTGACAATCAGCTCGGAGTCACCAAAGATTTGCAACTATCGCGCTCCAAGTTTCTCAGCCTTCTTGAGGCCTAGGCATAAAGCCTCATATTCTACTGCATTATTTGTGCAGCTCCAGGTCAAATGATATGAATAGGATCGTTGAATCCCAGAAGGTAATACTAGAACAATCCCAGCTCCAGCGCCATTTCTACATCGTGCTCCATCGAAATAGAGCTTCCAGAGCTGGTCTTGACTTTCATCATTCTTTTCTTTAGCCTTTTCAGGCTTAAAAATGGAGTAACACCCCAAGTCAGTTTCCATCATGGCATTGAAATTGGCCATGGAAAATTCATTTTCTGGGCGGAGCTCTTCCAAAGCTTCTTCCATTAAGTCAAGCTCGCCAAATTCTTCAGACATCATGTGCACTAAATTTGCTAACCTGTCCATTTCATCTATTCTCTCCACATGAAATGTGGAAGGCTTCTCATTGAAAATTTTCACCTTTTTACCTTTATGGATCACCTCCAAATGAGTAAAATCCAAAGAAAGGTAACCCCCGAGTTTAGCCATGAACTCTCGGGAGAGACACATACCAAAACATGGCTCTAGGTCCACTACTATGATCTCCTGGATCACAGTAATCTGAGGCATGGCGTGCAGGGAGATAGGAACATCCTTAATTACGCCCACCGTCTTTACTGAGGTACCATCTAGCTACAAAACTCCCATGCTAGTCCTTGTATATTCCATGCCTATGACATCACATACTGCCTTAGGCATGACAGTAGTAGTTGCTCCTAAGTCAATGAGGCAATTATGCACCACATGTCCCTCCATTCTCAATGAAAGATAAAAAGGTGGTGGTCTATTTTTTTCGGTGACTGAAGAGGTCAGAGTTTGAGCCATAACTACCTGGGCTGGAGCCTTCCCCTTACTTTGTGTGGTCTTCAAGGATTCCTGTAAGAGATTCACCTATCCAGGAAGTTGCAAGGTGTCATATAGACTTACCTTGGCTGGTATCCTTTTGAGTTCTTCGATGATGTTGTACTCCATCGAAATCGGCTCTCTCCCTCCACTAGCAGATTCAAATATGCTTCTATATTGCTGGGTGGCCTCCACTCATTGTCGTTTAGTCAATGATGGATACCGCAATGTCTCTCTAGCTTGTTCCTTCGTTTTTGCTTGCGGTTGGGAGGTAGAAGCCTTAGCTTGCAACCTCTCTTTTGCTTGTGGTGGAAGCAAATCCTTCGACAAAACAGGTGGGTCTTGTTGCGGGGCTGGAGGATCATGAGTCTTTGTAGGTATTTGTTGCTTTGTTGCTTGTGTAGAGGCACTTTCAATGGCTCCATCTTAGCCGGATCTACCACCATTGGTTTCTTGCCACTGCGTGTCAAGACTGCTATGTATTCCTCAGGAGACATCGTGGAATTATGATCCACCTCTCGAATCATGTTTATACGGCTCCCCGTAAGAACTTGTAAATAATTTTGGTGGACCATGCAAGTGGACTCATCATGTGGGTCATTGCATGAAGAACACCAGTAAGATGGCTCATGTGAAACTTCAGAGGGGCCAGCCTCTTCACTTACTAGGATCACTGAGTTCCTCTCAAGTACTTTCTCTATAACCTTGCTAGGAGCAACTTGCTCTCTAGTTACCACCAAAATAAATCTTCATGGCTAAAAGTTCCTTTCTGCCTCTCTCCACTCCATAGATGTCATCTTGTTAGTGAGGGCTCTCATGGCCAACTGAATTTCTTGCAAAACAACCAATTGAGGATCTGGGCTTGAGGACACAGGCGGTGCCGATAGAGGTAATGGAACTGGTGGAGAAGGTAATGCAGGAGTTGGAACTGGAGAGGTTAACTATGGAATGGGAATCATAGGTACCAAAGTTGTGGGAGGATTCCATGAAGATGAAGGGTACATGGATGGAGCAGTGTAAGATGTGGAGGCTGCACTTGTAAGCTGGTATTGTGGATGCTCGGGAAAAATGGGCATAGTCATTTTTGGAGGCAATTTCCCAATGGCAATCAGATCGGCCTCAAAATTCTGTGCCTGGGAATATAGTGCAGGAAAGGTTTGAACATTGGACATCCTAATGTTCATACTAATATCTGAGTGGAAAGCCCTAAGATAGTAAAATATCGCTTGGTCATTAGTAGGGCGGAGACCATCAGGAACTCTGCCAAGTTCGAGCAAACCTAACATTGAAATCCACTATCTCCTCTTGAGGATGCCTCTTGATATTAGTAAATTGATGCAACAAAGAAAATGGGTCCACTTGCTCATTGAACCCTTTGATTAGCATCTCTGCTAATTGATCCCACGAATTTATGGAGTTGGGAGACAAGGATCTATACCAGCACAATAACTTACCGCGGAGTGACAACACGAGCAATTTTATCATGACATCTTCGTCTATGATATTATGAATTGTAGCCAAGGATGCCACATCTGACACATGCTCATACATGGTCTTTCCAGTCCCATCGTATGTAGGCAAAGCCTTTAATGTTGCAGCAGGAACTGGATTTTGAAAAGGCAGGTCCAACGCTCCCGAATGGTTCCAAGCAGGAAATTGACGTGGAGGAGGTTGTTGACCAGCCATTTGCACTGTTGGATTTGGATGTACTAGCAAGCTCGTAGCAGTACTGGGAGGAGTCGGAGATGGCACAAACTGACCCACCACCTGCGAAGAGATAGCAAATGATGGGCTCATAGGACTTACCAATCTTGAGCGCTCCCTCTAGTTTTGAACATCGATCTCGAAGAATTCAACTGGGTCTTTCGATTCTTTGGCTCTTGATCTCATGATCATGAAGCAAATATTTTCACCAGCTTCACGATTGGAGATTTCTAGGTACTATACAGTCGCCCCCAGCAGAGTCACCAGATGAACTTACAATCTTCGCTTTGAGGTCAAGACAGTTCATCAAAATCTTGATTCCTCCGGGTGTCAAAATATGGGACTTGTGAGTCCCATCGGGCGTGCCAAAAAATGTTGGTCACGAATCCGCCTAGTCATATAAAATGTGCCCTAGACCCGGCCAACATTGAAAGGCCGAGAGAAAGAGAAGTCTCCCGGGCCAATCTCCAGAGAGGGTTGGCTCCCAAACTAATCTAAACTGATTTCAAGGTTTAGGGTTAGAAATAATAGAAAGAGATGGAAATATGGCTGAAGTCGATAGTTGATAGGGAGAACAACCTCAGATAGCAAATAACCTCAAACTAAATCTCGAAGATAAGCAGCAACTGATTCTTAGAATGCACATACAGAAATTGGATCAAACATTGACCATAAGTTTACCTTCAATTATACTTCAAATGTTCAAATGAAAACATAGCCAAATTCAGAACAGCATAATTCAACTTATATTTTAGCACTTGACTAAGAAGAAGTGAATTACATAGAAAGCATCACATGAACATCAGTTTGGATCACCAACTCAAAAGACTCTAAGAACAGAGCAAAATGCGTTTAGGATTTTTGCTTCAATTTTTGCAAAAAGGTCCTCCCTTTTTCTTGAGATGTACATTAGTATTTATAGAGGTCTTCCCTCTCCCTTTCAAATCGCAGCATTTAAAACATAAAATATATTTTGAAGAGGAGATCCACAAAATATGCACTTGAAAAGAGAAACAATCCCCCTAAATCTGCCTCGGAGAAATCACATTCCCTGCTTTTATGGATCAAGTTTGAAAATCGAACGGAAACAAGGGACCACATTTCTTCATTAAATGACTATTCTCGGGGCATGCTTGAAGTGTTAGGAGATCACGAACAAGAGATTTTAATACCGAAGGCATCTTTAATTTTGGTGGCTTCGAAAACTGCATGATTTAACACGTTCTCCCATCTTGCGCACATAGGTAAACAGCGAAACATTTAATTTTGGAGCCTCTTTGACCTCGATCTCAAAACCAATTGGAGATATTTTAAAACATTACTTCGTTCGATCCTCATTTTCTCCTTACGTTCTCCTATGCAATATGAAGAAAAATGCGGACAAAACTTTATTGGGCCTTTGTTGTCGCTTCTGTCACGAAAATGCGACATGTCGCAAAATCGTGACATTTTTCCCTCGCTGCTTTCTCCTGTTGCTACCAGTCGTGAAAACGCGACGTGTCACGAAATCACGACATCCTCCTCTCGCTTGGCTTTCATCTTCTTTAGTCATGAAAATGTGGCATGTCACGAAATCGCGACATGTTCCTCTCGCTTGGCTTTCATCTTCATTAGTCGTGAAATCGCGACATGTCACGAAATCGCGACATGTTCCTCTCACTAGACTTTTGTCTCCATGCACTTCCGTGAAAACGCGACAAGTCACAAAATCGTGACATGTCACGAAATCGCGACAATCGTCACGAAATCGTGACAATCTCCTATCGCTTTGTTCCTTCGCTGCTCCTTGTCATGAAAATGTGACAAGTCATGATTTCATGACATTCCGTACTTGGCACTATCCTTTCTGCTTTCTCACCGCGAAAACAAGACTCCCAGTGAAAACATGCCATGTCACGATTTCGTGACAATTTTCTCCCGCCTTGTACTTTTTTGCTTTCTCCCCGCGAAAACATGACAAGTCACGAAATCGTGACATGTCGCGAAATCGTGACATTTTTCTGTCTTCTCCTTCGTTTTGTCGCCTCCATTGCAAAAATTTGACATGTCGCAAAATCGTGACATTTCGTACCATCTTGCTCCTTCCTCGCTTTCTCACCGTGAAAACAAGACAAGTCCCTTCGTGAAAATGCAACGTGTCATGAAATCACGACATTTTCCTCCCTCCTTGTCCTTTTCTGCTGTATTGCATGAAAATGTGACATGTCGCCTATCACTTTGCTTTCTTGCCACTGTCTACCATGAAAATGTGACAGATCACGAAAATGCGACATGTCGCGATGTCGTGACAACTTTGCCTTTACTGCTCCCTTTTGCTGCTTTCTAGCGCGAAACCGCAACAGGTCACGAAAATGTGACATGTCACAATTTCACGACATTTTTTGTGCTTAGCTTTTTTTTGCATCGGACGCCGTGAAACCGCAACAAGTCGTGAAAATGCGACATGTCGCGATTTTGCGACATTTTTAACTTACTTTGCTTTGGCACAAAACTTGTAGAGATTTTTGTTTTTTACTAATTATCCCTTTCGAGGTGCTTGGAGGGACAAACAGAGGAGTGAGTATCTCTACAATTTGTGCATTATTTTGCATGAACAACAACAACAAAAAACAAAAAAATGTGGCAAAAATACCAACAGACTGTATGGACCGTATTGTCCCATCCCAGTCAATTGAGACAACCCTACTCCTGGTAAATTCATTTTTTGTTCAAGGGTCATTGTCTCTGCATAAGCTAACGAAAGCGTCGTAACCTGAGGATTCCTTCTAGTCAACAAAGAAGTTAATGGATCTAAAGCTCCAAAGTATAGTTGCAGGGCCACCGCAGGATCTACTACAGAGTGGCGAGTCAAATTTGTATACAGCTTTTGGAACCTCTAATTGAATGTTCTTATGGGATCATTGGGTAAACTTTTGCATGATACGAATAAATTATAAATTATGGAAGAATCCAACAACATTCAAAATTGGCTAATAAAGGCAGTTTCTAATTGGGCCCATGAAGTAATGGACCTTGCAGGAAGATTCCTGTACCATTCATTGGTCGTACTATCTAGACTAGCAAGGAAAATTCGATAAGCGATATCTTCATGGGTAACTCCTTGTCTAAACATGTAATCCTTGTAAATTTGGACATGTTGTTCGGCTGTTATGGGACCATAATGCATGAATTTAGGCAATCCCATTTCAATATTTCTAGGCAAGTCATGGACTACCAGGGATATCCAAGGGAGAAATTTGTGCACCATACCAAAGTGTAGGTGGCTGTTGTTGTTGTTGTTTTTGTTGGGCCATGTTATTCAAGGGTATCGACCCTATAGGAACAATGGTGACACTTGTAATGATGGGGACAAACACACTTGGTGTAACTGTCACGTTTGAAACTAGGGGCTTAGGCCCACTAGAAGTACTTGAGTCTAAAGAAGCTCCTAACTCAAGTATGCTGGGTGGTATTTCGATCTCTAATGTTTTGTTTCTCGGCTTCCTAGTAGTGGGAGAAGGGCTTTGGAAAATAGTTTCCCCTGTAGTTTTGGACCTAGTAGCTATGTACTCAAGTTGGGTCAGCTTGAAAACTCTAGAATTTTAAATGACTTCTCTCAACTCACTTGCAAAAGAAAATAAATAAATGTTATACCTGCAAGCACAATAGGTGGAAACAAAACTACCCACGTTAATCGTTATAACAGATCACAATCACAAAGCAATAAAGAAGGCCCTCCTTCTAGCGCCAAAATTTTGAGTGAATATTTTGCCCTATAGCAAAATGATCACCACAACTAGAGTATCAAACAAGAAACTCTCTCTTGTAAAGAAATTAAGTAACATTATTCATTTCTCCAAGGTTCTTATGAACAAACATTCATGTGCACGTAATCAATCAAGACTAAAGCAAATAAATGAATGTATACCAGAATAACTTAAACCATGCAAGTAACAGTTAACAAGGGGCCTTTAATGATTCAAACAAGTACTTTGCAACCATAATCCATTAAAACAACCAAATGCGAAGATAGCTCCTTTTAATATTCTTGAGATTAAAGTGATCTACCCGAAACCCAGTTAGTAACTTCTTTTATCTTCAGCTTAAAATATTCCAAATGAGAAAGTGTGTGGTATAAGCCACTTCATTTTAAACTCCGTGCCTTTAACATGAGGTTCATTTTTAGAGTTAGCGGATTCGTTTTATCTTCATTTAAAATGTTCCACTATCCCTATGTTAGCATTTGGTGTTAGTAAAGTTAGCAATGTTAGCATTAAATGTTAGCAAAAATTAGTAAGTTAGAAAGTTAAGATTCATTCACTTGATCTGACTTTATGTGCATTTGGAATTAGTAGCCCTCCTAAACCCATATTTTGTTTGAAAATTAGATGAAGGTGCTTGGATATGCAAGAATGAAAATATAAATTAAAGAAGTGGATCTAGAAGCAACTTTCTCTTCTCCGCTATTAATCCCTGGTTTTCTTTGGGAAACACTAGATCTGTAAACAAACCCTCCAATTTCTGGTGCAAACATATCACTTTCTCAAGCGCAGACGCAGAGCATACTCTTGGCAGATTTATTTACCTTCTTCATAACTTAGATTATTCATGGCAATAAAAGAACTATTTATGAACATAAATTCTAGAATGGACCAGAATCAAGGAACAATTAACCTACAGAAATTCTGGAATGGACCAGAATCAAGGAACAATTAGCAAAAATTATGGAATGGACTAGAATCAAGGAACAATTAGCAAAAATTCTGGAATGGACCAGAATCAAGGAACAATTAGCAAAAATTCTGGAATGGACCAGAATATAATGAAAACAAATGCAAAAATTCTGGAATGGACCATAATCAGAAAAGTAGATTTTAAGGTGAGATTAATCTAAATATCAGAAAAATAAAATAGAAACATTATTTACAAAAGTTAGTCGGAAAAACCAAAACAGAACATTAATTTTGTTAGAAATCTCCTCCCTGCAAAACCCCAAGTTATGAGATGAAATTCTAAAACAACCTGACCTAATAGACGTGCAACATAAACACAGTCAGATTAGGTCAGATGCAAGACTCTAAGGAAACAAATAATTGCATCATTCTATCATTCACCTATCGTAACCCATTTTATGGCATAAAAAAATAGATACAAGAAGTAATAATGCAAAGGAAAGGTTTACAGAAATAACAACAGTCTTAGTTTCAGTATCCTTTTGATTTGACACACAAAATTTGCTCTTGCCAAATAAAAGCTCCTTTATTCCGAAAGATAGTCTTTTTTTTCTATAATTTCCAGCCATATTCATATCATCATTTTGCCATGTCAAACGGTCGCTGGCAGCCACATTCGAGCAGTCATCACCCTGTCAAACTGCTAGTATCGTTTCTTCACCACTAGTTCTCCTTTAAATCCATCGGTGACATTCTGTTTATCCTTAAACACCATGTCAAATTATCTTTGGACACGTCATAGCTGCGATGCTGCATTGGCCATCTTTGACCAATATTTCAACCTTGTCGGTTGTTGAGTCTTTCCTTGTCACTTAGTCTATATAGGGTCTCCTTCTACCTGCAAAGACCAAATTAACATATTAGAAATCAACACCATGACCACCATTAAACTGAAGCTTAAATGACAAAAAATCCTCTAATTTATTTATTTTAAATTTTAAATTTATATATATAGAATATATATATACAAACTTATTTTTATTATTATTATTTTTTATTGTTTTCATTATCTGAACCACCCATGACAAGAAACACCAACACTCGACCATAAACTTGCTAAAGACAAAAAAAATTGATGACAAAGTTGTCATAAACAAAAATGATGATAAAAGTTGTCGACAACAAAAAAGATGACAAAAAGTCATCGACAACAAAAAAAACGTCGACAATAAAATATTGTCGACAAGGAAATATCGTCGACAAGAAAATGACGACAAAAGTCGTCAACAAGAAAAAGTTGTTGACAATAAAATATCATCGACAAAAAAAATCATCGAACTTTCAAAACAAAAAGGTGGGTCCCTAATTTTTTGGAGCTCGTTGTGGAGCAGCCACAACAGGTCGCATAATTCATTGTTGATGAACAACATAAATTTTCCAAAGAACTTGTCCTAGATCCATGGCAGCTAGTCTTGAACACATTCTACATCCCTTCCTCCTAATGTTTCTAAGGCTTTGGGACCTATCTGGCCGATTATGAGGTGTATAAGGAAAGAATAATATGAGAATCAAGGCATAATTTCTTCTTTGTTCAGGTTGGTTGTCTATAGGGCCATAAGCTATTCATTTAAATTATTTTCTAGAATATTCTCCCAGGCATACATCAGTATACTTCTAGTTCTATTCAACTGTGAGGCCATGTACATTACCTCCTTACTTATGTTGTCCAGGTCTTCATTTCCCATTACAATATTAATCATGTCAACATAGTATTTGGCCCATACTCTTAGAGCAACCTTTGGTATGGGGAAATTATATGATACATTGTAATCTAGGCCAAACATACTTCGATAAAAATGGGTATTTAGCATGCACGAATATTGTATTGTGAGTAATTTTTATTTGGAATGATTACAGAAGGAGACAGGTTAAATACCTTTCAAATCACTTCCTTGGCGAGTCTAAAGATATTTTGGTCTTTGTTGTTGAGGATGGCCTTATTCTCTAGATCATATGTTGTGGCCAGCCAGGAAAGCAAGTCAAAAAAATGGTAGACACACAGGAAAATGAGATTCCCTAAATTACAATTCCACCTATTACAATATGGGATCATATAATATCGCTTTTCTCTACCTCTTTTGAAAATATCTTTGAGCATTATTTGATGTCTTTGATAATATTCTTCTATATGTTTGAAGCAAAAGATAGCAACATCCTCATATTATTGCCTTTGCTCTTTTATAATATCCTTTACTAGTGCCTTCTTCCCTAATGTTTCTTGTTGCTTTTTCTTAATGGGCTTTCCTTGTAGTTCTTTGTATGGGTAGACCTATGATATTTTTAGTACTCTATATGTGATTCCTTCTTCCATAGATTGTATGGTCTTGGTAAACTTATTCTTTGATGCGTTGGGAGTTTTATTTGGTGTGCTGGATGATGCCATGACATCAAATTTGGAATTACTGATTGTACCTACATGCTTACGATTGTGCTTTGTGAATTCTGTTAATGTAGAGTTCTGTGGCAAAAGTTGGATTTTAGCAGTGAAACGTTTATTTTATTTCTATGCATGTATAACCTTAATTATTTTTAACCACTTTCTATGGTCGTATTAGAATGATTGCGCTAGTGGTATTCATACAAAAACAACCTTGAAGAGATTTCTCTACTATGATTTGTCCACTTAGGCAGTGCTCCCAACTATTGTCTTTTGACAGGTGTGACGTAGTCTATTTGTCTGCCTTTGTGAGCTAGATATATTACCACAAGTTTTTTTTTATCTTACTATACTTCGAGGAGATATGCTCATGCCTTGGACCACCTATAACTATCTTTGGATCATGGGCCATCCACCACATTATTCCTCTATCAATTTTTGATCATTTAAATGCACGTCTCCTTATGTGCAATATGCATTATAGATCATCATAGGCCAATATGGATTGTTGGTATCCCTTTCACCTTTCACTTGAGTCTATCGTTGATGGAATGAGTGACAAGTGATCAATGTGAATAGGAGAGGATGCGTTATAGTTGATGGCTGAGGCTATCACTGATTGAATTGGTGATAGTGCTTTTTAAACAGACGATAGCCAAATTACTTCACCAATGGGTTAGAAGCTTCCCTGATAGTATTAGCGACTATGTTTTAGGCTGGTGATAATCACTTTTACTCTTAGGTATTTTTCACTGTTGGGAAGAACTATTACTAATGGGGAAAACTTTTGATTGGCAATGAAGTTTTTTATGAACGACAACGACTTGCATGGAATTTAATTTTTCACTGATAGGCATTATGGTCATGGATCATATCGATGATAGTGCTTTAAGAGCCTTTAAAAATAACTTTATTTGAACAACTTCTATCAAGAGGGGGACCTACTTAGATGACATCAAAAATACCCTTGTCTGAATTTCACCGATGAGGGAGAGCGATCACTTATAAATGAGACTTTGGATCATCGATGTGATTTTGGAGGAGCGATGATAAAATTTCCACTTTGTTTTTTCTTCTACTTGATCGCTAATGAGGAGTATCCATTAGTGATAGATTCAGTGATGAAAGGCTTGTAAGAGTGATGGAAGATCTTAGGCTAAGACATGATCGTTAATGGCTAACCTTGGTCATTGATTGGATCGACGATAGAGTTCTTTAAAGAGCGATGCAGCTAGACGGGCTTAAGACTATTGGTGATGGCTTAGAATAGTTGAGGATTAGATTGACGATAGGTTTTAGGAAGGGCAACGAAGGATTTTAAGGATTTTTGGACTTAGTGGATGGCTAAGGAAGACCTTAGGAGGATTTTTATTACGAATGAGGTAGACTTAGACAATTTTGCTCTAATATATCTTGGGAAATCCTCAAAAATTTAAACTTTCACCTTCAAAATTAACTAGGGGTCAAAATATTTAATAAGTGGTCTAAAGGGTTATGGGATGAATGTGCGGATTAAAATGTGGTAACTTATGATGAGTGAAATGAAGAGTATAAAATGCTTTAGTGGAATGAAGATGTGGTGCCCTAACTAATTATGAGGTGGATAAGATGAACTTATGGCAAACAAAAGTGAATTATGATATACCTTATGTACATTCTCCTTTTTAATAATCATGGAGGTTTTCCTTTTCTTTTGAGTTTAATATTTCACCCTAAAATCACCTAGATATCAAGACCTTGTTAAAAAGTAGGGGTGTCACTTAAGTTGGGAATTTTGAAGTGCAACACAAGGGTGTTTGAGTCTCATGAAAAACCTTATTGTTCACTTATGACATCTCATTATTCAGAATCCATCATCATCATTCATTACATATCATTTCTCACTAGATTCCCATTCAAGGGTATGCTCTAGAGGAGCTTGTTTACATATTGGTATGGTTATGCATAAGGGGTTGGACCCAAAATGTACTTGTAAAAAAATGGTGAATTCTAAGCAAATCAAATCAATCATCTTCACACCAAAATTTGGGGGTATTTGAAGCTCTAAAAAGTAAGGTCATCTTTGGGATAAATTTTGACCTATTAAATCACCTTATAACTTCATAAAAACACCACCATTAGATCAGGATTGAAAAGAGATTTCCAACAAGTACAAATATGCTTATGTTTAGATATATATTGTGGTGAATTTACCCGAAGAAAAAATTGGTCTAAAAAATTTTAGGCGAATGTGCCAATGTTGAGGGTCCTCATATTCACCAATTTATAATTTTGGAAATCCTAAAATTCATACAATTTGTGAATATTCACCACTGTGCATAACCCTGTATCTTGGCTTGTGACTCTCGTACATTTTTATAATGCATATACTTAGTGTGTTATTACATCATAAAATCATCCATTATGTTTCATTAATTAAGCATACATTCACAAGGTGCATTAATTAAGTTATCATAAATCATTAGTACATCATAGAAATTCTAGTTCTAGGTAGAATTATATCAAGGGCATTCATACATTTAACACAATCAATCATCTAGGCATACATCTATAAGCATCTATCATACATCTATGCATCTACAATTACACATCAAAACATACAATAAACACATGATGGCCAATAAAAGTCAATAACACACACATATGTGTGTGTGTGCGTCAAAAAGGTACATCATGCTAAAAATACCTATAGGCTACAAAGGTGAGTCCTCAGACCTCACACCCAAAAATAATAAGCTAAACAAAAATAATATAACATGAGAGATATCCCTGCTCAGGATGGCCCTACACCACCACTCTCACCACCACCCTTGGCTTAGTCTCTATGAGGTTTTATAGATCCGTTGGTACTTGCTCTATGGGATGTGCCTAACTTTGAGAACCATGGAACGTACGGTCTCATTGATAACTCACCAGATGTCCCACTGCATCTACTATGGTGGGATGCCCCTGCTGAAAAATGTGAGGGTAGTGCCCCACCTTGATGGTCCAGCTCATCCTCTAATCTAGTAATATAGTCTCAATCTAACTAATATCATGACTGATAATGAAAAACTCTGTACTATAGCTCTACTATATTTGACTACAATCTAGCTACATCACTTGAGGCCTATCTAGCTATCATCCCTACCAATTGCACCTCTAGAGTATCATGCTCTACTGTGATGCTTAAAATTTGGATCTGCAAGGCATCCCACTCTATTGTGACACCTACCATCTAAACCCGTAGAGAATATCACTCTATCATAAACCTCGTAGCATCATCCTTCAAGCTTCAACATAAGCCTGTAGGGCATCCCTTGCCTCTCTCTAACCTCACCATATATGTCTATCACCATCCCATTGGCTTTGCTTTGTAGTGTGGGTTGTATCTTGATCTACCATCTATCTCTGAAGGATGCGGATCTACTCTCTAAGTGTAGCAATATAATCCTAATGACTCTCCTCATCCACCTCCTCCTCACCCCTCATAGAGGTCTCTCCCATCTCAATGGCTCTTTGTGATGCACCCCATACTCCTCCATGAAATGGTGTACTCATCACTGGAATAGATCCTCCACTGCACCTATTTAATCCTTACCTACTACCTTAGCCTCATCCCTACATGCTCCACCTTTTTGTTATCACCGAGCTACCCACAACACATCATAATCTGGTGTCATCCTTGGATCCTCCACATATGGATCCACCAAGGGCTCATTTGATTCATCCTTTGTAGGTATATCTCAAAGCCATGTGAGTTATGTCTCATCCATCCTTTGCTTATAGATAATTGTATTGTCAGGTACATATTATCATACACCCAACTACCAAGTCACCCATGAGTACTGGAAATACTCATACTCATCACCATGATGGCCCATCAACCATCACCTAAAGTGCACTTATCTAAGGTATTGGTTTACCTCTATCTAGGTAGGGCATTTCCTCCACAACCACCATGTCACCTATCTAGACCTTAGTCTTTGTAGTGCCTCTATGTAGTGCTATAAAACACCCTAAAAGGGGTGGCTCCTACCATGATCCTAATCATGAGTCCACTGCATGGCATAGGGAATCTCACTATCCACCATATCCTTCGGGTAGCCCATAGTAGTCCATTCAATCTATCCACCCAAATGTGCTCCCATCCCCATATCTATAGAACAAAGCTGCATCCTATTCCTAGGTGGTAATGCTATAAGATCTCATATAGCTTCTCATAGAGCTATGCAAGCAGGGTAGTACCCGAGGCCATAATCTACAGTTGCTTCACTAGACACTCCACCAAGTCTTGCACTAGATCTAATAGATTCCAAGGGAACCTCACACCTAAAGAGTTAGGCAATATCAGGTTTGACATGAGTGACATCAGCACTACATGTCTTGCTATCAGAATATTAGTATAAAAATCCACATTCACCCTAACACCACCACTATCTACATAAAAATCCATGAACTGCTAGTACTACTGATAAAATTATTGAAGAACTCTCGATCACTAGCTAGTGTGTACAGTCCTAATCAACTGTACCTCTATCGAGATCTGTAAAATCCTATATATGTTCTCTAGAGTGATGGTCATCTCGTTGATGGGTAAATCAAATGTGCTAGTCTGGCTAGATTATTTTCCAATTATTGAGATCCAAATTGAAAATACAACTACTAATATTATCATAGATTATTAAATTATTAAGTGAGTGTTTTTATTGACCCATTAATATTTAGATTATTTTTTAATAATTGAGATCTAGATTGAAAATACAACTATTGATATTATCATAGATTATTAAGTGATGCCTTTCATTGAACCACTAATATTTAGATTATTTTTCCGTAATTGGGATCCAGATTGAAAATACATGTGTATCATAGATTTTAAGCGAGTGCCTTTCATTAAAATATTAATATTTAATTTTTTTTACAGTAATATGGATCCAAATCGAAATTACAGCTATTGATATTATCATAGATTATTAAGTGAGAGCCTTTCATTGACCCATTAATATTTAGATTATTTTTCGCTAATTGATATCCAAATTGAAAATACAACTATTGATATTGTCAAAGATTATTAGGTTTGTTCATTTCCTTAACATATTAAAATTTTGATTATTTTCATTGAAAATGTAACTATTGATATTATCATAGATTATCAAGTGAGTGCCTTTCATTGACGTATTAATATTTAGATTAATTTCCAGTAATTGAGACATATATTGAAAATAAAACTATAGATATTATCATAGATTATTAAGGGAGTGCTTTTAATTTTTTTGGTAATTATTATAATATATTAACAGTGGGTTTTTATAGAGGATCCCAAAACCTTATGTACAAAATTAGCCAACTTTCTAATGATGCATCATACCTCTTGGATGTAACAATAAACCTAAATGAAAATAAAACCATCCTAATGTTGCAGACTTGAAAACAGCAAAAAGGGCTTTTAGGCCTGGAGACCCAACAACAAAAATAAAACATGACAGACCCAAGAGAAACCCAAAAAGAAGCCAAAAAAAAAGAGACAGACACCAAGGACATCTAATCACGATCCCCAAAACACGTCGGAATGGGCCTTCCAAAAACTGCGCAAGGAAAACATCAGGAAGGGATGTCTGCCCTGGCCAATCTTTCCACATCGGATGGGAAGCGAGACCGCCACACAACCGGGCACGTGGTTGCGAGCCCTTTATTGGCCATGTGGTCAGCCATGTGATTTCCTTCTCTCAAAATATGATTTGCTTTCCATCTACCGCGATAGGAGAGAAGAGATATAGCCTCGAGGATGATGTTGTAGACTTTCCAAGATGGATTTTTGGTGCCAAGAAGGTAATTCACGATGTTGAGCAAGTCACCCTCAATGATAAGAGGTCGGGGATCCTCAGAGAGAATCTGAATACCATTCAGAGCACCTCGGGCTTCGAGATAGTGATTTGTCTGGGAGCTCAAATCTTCACAATAGGCCATCACAATATTCTCGTCATGATCACGGACAACCCCACTAGCGCCAGCAGGCCCAGGATTCCCCTTAGCCGCTCCATCAAAGTTTAATTTAATCCACCCTGAAGGGGGTTTGGTCCACACAACATTCCTTTGACAGGACCCTTTAACAACCTCCAGAAATAGCCAGAGATTCATCATTTTGAGAATAGCTTCTTTGCTCGAAATATGGGGACGGGGACTGGGAACAGCAATAGAATTCTCAATGGCGTAAGATAACGCCCTTTGAGCAATAGAAGGGGGCCTTCTAGGATCTCTGCCAAAGATTCTAGCATTCCTCTCTAACAAAATTTGCCAAATTAAATGGTGGAAGGAGGCCTCGAGGAGGAAGCAAAGCTTGGGATTCTTGAAAGGATTAGGCCATTGGTGAAAAGCATCTCTAAGGGATCGGGGAGAGCACCAAAGGATCTAGAAGGAGGATAGGACAATGCTCATAACAGAGTGGGAAAACGGGCAATGCAAGAATAAATGATCCCTTGTCTCACAATCTGCTAAACATAAGTAACACTTGTTGGGGAAGGCAAAACCTCTCTTGTGAAGGTTGTCAATAGTTAAGGCTGTATTGTGGAAAGAAATCCATGCGAAGAAGTTGATTTTAGGAACAACTCCTTTCCTCCAAACAGTATTCCACCTATAGTCCAAAGCAGTCTTGGTGGTGAGAAGCTCATAAGTTGATTTAATAGAGAAACGCCCATCCTCTGTACCACTCCAGATGATCCTGTCATTCCTTCTGGCAGAAGGAATTAAAACTGACTGAAGGATATTATCAAGGAAGGTAACCTCATTATTGAAACCGAGGGAAATAGGTGCTCCGATCTATGAAACCTGCCACCCTGAGCTGGGCATTAGGGTCGGTCAAGATTCTCAGCCCAGCGAGGTCCGCCCTCGACCTAAGGTCTTCTTCAGTCGCCCACCTATCCTTCCAAAAGGAAATGCAGTTGCCATCACCCAAAATCTAGTGGGCTCCCAGACTGATCAAATGTCTGGTTTGGAGCACAGATTTCCAAAATATCGATGCCACGGAGGATGTTTCAACATCCAAGAAGAGAGTGGGGCTAAGATACTTAATTTTAACCAATATAACCCACTCCACTGGGTCGCTAGACATAATCCTCCAAGCGTGCTTCGTGATCAGAGCCAAATTCATAAGTCTGGATCTTCTCAACCCCAGGCCGCCTTGATCTATCCTCAAACACACCTTGTCCCAGACTACAAGGGGAAGTCTAGATTTCTCTTTGTTACCAGACCAAAGAAAGGTCCTCTGAATCTTCTCAATCTTGCAGTGGACTACACTCGGAAGCATGAACACCGACATGAAGTAGGTCGGGATCCCTTGAAGACAGGCTTTGGTAAGGGTGGCTTTCCCAGCTTACGATAGGAGTTTGCCCTTCCAAGTGATGAGTTTCTTGTGTAGGCGCTCAAGAATCATGTTCCACATGTCCCCACTGGCCCGTTCGCTATAAGATAGAGGCAACCCTAGATAGGACATAGGCAGGGAATAAATAGTGCATTCAAGAATTATAGCAATCTGAATTTGTCTGCGTAGAGGAGTGTTAATAAAGTAAATTTTGCTCGTGATGTAATTGACATTTTGCCCTGCAGCTTGCTCATAACGAGATAGGATCCTCTTGAGCAACTTGGCTTGAGCAACGGACGCCCCAGTGGAGATGAGGGTGTCATCCACAAATTGTTGATGAGTGACAGGATTAATTATAGAAGTCGACAAGATGCCAAAAATCTTGTTATGTCGAAGAGCCTCTTTCATGGACCAACTCGTAACCTCCACCAGAAGAATGAACAGGATGGGAGAAAGAGGATCACCCTGTCTGAGGCCTCTGGAGCTCTGGAAATACCCAGCTGGGGACCCATTGACCAAGATAGAAAAAAAGGGAGTGGATATACAGCTATAGACAAGGTCAATCCAGTGGGGATGAAAGTTGAACTTGAGGAGGACTGCACACAAAAAATTTCGATCGAAACGGTCGAAGGCTTTGCTCATGTTGAGCTTAAGAAAAAGAGTAGCATTCTTAGAGCGATAAGCGAAATTAAGGGTCTCATGGACAGTGATAACACCATCAAGAATATTTTTGCCTTTGACAGTGCTTCCCTGACAAGGATCAATCAGGAGGGGGAGGATTGTTTTGAGTCTATTGGCTATAGACTTGGTAAGGATCTTGTAAAAAACATTGCACAGGCTAATGGGCCGATATTCAGAGAAAATTTTGCAAGGAGACTTAGGAATGAGGGCAAGAAAGGTGGAATTGAGTTTCGGGTGGATAGATCTGGATGCTTGGATTACCCGAATAGCATCACACACATCCGGGCCCATGACCTCCCACATGACTTGGAAGAATCGGGGGGGGGGAAACCATCGGGCCCAGACAGTGCTTTTAATTGACCCACTAATATTTAGATTATTTTCCAGTAATTGAAATCCAAATTTAAAATACAACTATTAATATTACCATAGATTATTAAGCGAGTGCCTTTCACTGATGCATTAATATTTAGATTGTTTTCTAGTAATTGATATCCATATTGAGAATGCAACTATTGATATTATCATAACTTATTAAGCATGTGATTTTTATTAATCCATTAATATTTATATTATTTCTGGTAATTGAGATCTAGATTGAAAATAGAACTATTGATATTATCATAGATTATTAAGTGAGTGCCTCTCATTGACCCACTAATATTTAGATTATTTTTCCGTAATTGCGATCGAGATTGAAAATACATGTGTTGATATTATTATAGATTTTTAAGCGAGTGCCTTTCATTAAAATATTAATATTTAAATTATTTTCCAGTAATCTGGATCCAAATCGAAATTAAAACTATTGATATTATCATAGATTATTATGTGAGTGGCTTTCATTGACCCATTAATATTTAGATTATTTTCCACTAATTGATATCCAAATTGAAAAGAAAACTATTGATATTATCAAAGATTATTAAGTTTGTTCCTTTCCTTAATATATTAAAATTTTGATTATTTTCAGTGAAAATGCAACTATTGATATTATCATAGATTATCAAGTAAGTGCCTTTCATTGACACATTAATATTTATATTATTTTCCAGTAATTGAGAAAGAGATTGAAAATAAAACTATAGATATTATCATATATTATTAAGGGAGTGCCTTTAATTGACCCACTAATATTTAGATTATTTTCCAGTAATTGAAATTCAAATTTAAAATACAACTATTGATATTATCATAGATTATTAAGCGAATGCCTTCCACCGATTAATTAATATTTAGATTATTTTCTAGTAATTGATATCTAGATTGAGAATACAACTATTGATATTATCATAAATTATTAAGCATGTGCCTTTTATTAATCCATTAATATTTATATTATTTCTAGTAGTTGAGATCTAGATTGAAAATAGAACTATTGATATTATCACTGATTATTAAGTGAGTTCCTTTCATTAACACATTAATATTTAGATTATTTCTATTAAAAATACAACTATTGATATTATTATAGATTATTAAGATATGGGTTGAAAATACAACTATTGATATTATCATAGATTATCAAGCGCATGCCTTTCATTGAGACAATAATATTTAGATGATTTTCCAATAATTGAGATCCATATTGAAAATACAATATTATAATAGAGTATTAAGCAAGTACTCTTCACTAACGCATTAATATTTAGTTTATTTCTCAGTAATTGAAATCTAGATTGAAAATACAATTATTGATATTGTCGTAGATTATTAAGAGAGTGTCTTTCATAAAAGCATTAATATTTAGATTATTTCCAAATTGAAAATACAACTATTTATATTATCATAGATTATTGAGTGCCTTTCATTAATAAATTAAATTTTAGATTATTTTCCATTAATTAAGATCCAGATTGAAAATATAACTATTGATATTATCATAGATTATCAAGCAAGTGCCTTTAATACAACTATTGATATTATCATAGATTATTAAGCGAGTGCATTTCATACAACTATTGATATTATCATAGATTATTAAATGAGTGCCTTTCATTAATTCATTAATATTTAGATTATTTTCCAATAATTGAGATCCACATTGAAAATACAACTATTGATATTATCATAGATGATTAATCAAGTCCCTTTCATTAACCCATTAATATTTAGATTATTTTCCACTAATTGAGATCCATATTGAAATACAACTATTTATTATAATAGATTATTTTCCACTATGATTATTTTGCAGCTAAGGACCAAGAGTTGCATAGGCGAAAGAACACATGGATGAAACAAAATAAAAAATGGATGAAACATTGGGAAATCAACATAAATGAATGCCCAAATTTCAACAAAGACATAAAAAGCTATGTGAATGAAAAGTTTAGAAGTGGAATGTGGAAAAATGCAAGCAGGGGAAAAGACAATATTATATTGCAAAGTTTAACCCAACATATGATCACAAGGAAAAAACATATATAGGTGCTGAAATCAAGTGGAAGGAAAAAATCCTCATTGCTCAGATAAAGACTAGATCTCATAGGCTTAGATGTGAAACATGGATATGGACAACACCCAAAGAACAATGGGAAGAGAAGATATGTGCTTTATGCAACACAGGGCAGTAGAGACAGAGGAACACTTCATCTATAAGTGCTTGAGTTTTTCAGACATCCGTGGAAAATACAAAGAAACACTTGGAAACGGGTCTATGACAAAGTTATTTGAAGACAGTAAAATAAAAAAGTTGGAGAATTGCTAACCCAAATCAGCAGGAGAAGGAACAACCTTGTCAAAGATATTAAAGATCATATGATATGATTTGAGCAGTTGTACTTCCATATTTGAGGTCCCATAGACCATATTTGGGTCTCGCGGACGTAATTAAAATCTTTCATTTTATTTCATTGACCCATTAATATTTAGATTATTTTCAGTAATTGAGATCTAGATTGAAAATATAGCTCTTGATATTATCATAGATTATTAAGGGAGTGCATTTCAAAAACGCATTAATATTTATATTAATTTTTCTAGTAATTGAGATCCAAATTGAAAATACAACTTTTGATATTATCATAGATTATTAAGCGAGTGCCTTTGATTCACACATTAATATTTAGACTATTTCTCAGTAATTGATATCTAAATTGAAAATACAACTATTGATAGTATCATAGATTATTAAGTCCCTTTGATTAACGCATTAATATTTAGATTATTTCCATTAAAAATACAACTATTGATATTATCATAGATGATTAATCAAGTCCATTTCATTAACCCATTAATATTTATATTATTTTCCACTAATTGAGATCCACATTGAAATACAACTATTTATATTATAATATATTATTAAGGGGGTGTCTTTTATTTACCCATTAATATTTAGATTATTTTCGAGTAATTGAGATATAGATAAAAAATACAACTATTGATATTATCATATTAAGGGAGTTTCCTTTCATTGACGCATTAATATTTAAATTATTTTCCAGCAATTGACATCAGTTTGAATATACAACTTTTGATATTATCATGGATTATTAAACAAGTGCCTTTCATTGATCCATTAATATTTAGATTATTTACTGGCAATTGAGATCCACATTAAAAATACAACTATTTTTATTATCATAGATTTTTAAGCGAGTGCCTTTCATTAGTGCTTTAATATTTAAATTACTTCCAGTAATTGAGATCCAGATTGAAAATATAGCTCTTGATATTATCATAGATTATTAAGTGAGTGCCTTTCATTAACGCATTAATATTTAGATTAATTTTTCTAGTAATTGAGATCCAAATTGAAAATACAACTATTGATATTATCATAGATTATTAAGCGAGTGCCTTTCATTAACACATTAATATTTAGATTATTTCTCAGAAATTGATATCTAAATTGAAAATACAACTATTGATATTATCATAGATTATTAAGTCCCTTTGATTAACACATTAATATTTAGATTATATCCATTGAAAATACAACTATTCATATTATCATAGATTATTAAGTGAGTGCATTTCATTAACCAGTTAGTAATTAAATTATTTTCTAGTAATTGAGATCTATACAACTATTGATATTATCATAGATTATTAAGCGAGGGCCTTTCATTGACCCACTAATATTTAGATTTTTTACATTGAAATTACAACCATTGATATTATCATAGATTATTAAGCAAGTGCCTTTCATTGATGCATTAATATTTAGATCTAGATTGAAAATACAACTATTGATATTATCATAGATTATTAAGTGACTGGCTTTCATTGACCCATTAATATTTATATTAGGTTCCAGTAATTGAGATCCAAATTAAAAATGCAACTATTGAAATTATGATAGATTATTAAGCGAGTGCCTTTCATTGACCCATTAATATTTAGATTATTTTCTAGTAATTGAGATCCACATTGAAAATACAACTATTGATATTATCATATATTATTAAACAAGTGCCTCTCATTCGAGATTGAAAATACAACCATTGATATTATCATAGATTATGAAGCGAGTGTCTTTCATTAACACATTAATATTTAGATTATTTTCTATTAATTGATATCCAAATTAAAAATACTATTGTTGATATTATCATATATTATTAAGCTAGTGCCTTTCATTGACACATTAACATTTAGATTATTTATGAGTAATTTATATGTATATTGAAAATACAATGGTTAATATTACATAGATTATAAGTGAATGACTTTCATTGACCCATTAATATATACATTATTTTCCAGTAATTATATCTATATTGAAAATACAACCGTTGATATTATCATAGACTATTAAGCGAGTGCCTTTCAATGAACCATTAATATATAGATTATTTTATAGTAATTGAGATCCATATTGAAAATACAACTATTTATATTATCATAGATTATTAAGCAAGTGCCTTTCATTGATCCATTAATATATAGATTATTTTTGAGTAATTGAGATCCGGATTGAAAATACGACTATTGATATTATCATAGATTATTAAGCGAGTGCCCTTCATTGATCCATTAATATTTAGATTATTTTCTAGTAAATGAAATTGAGGTTGAAAACACAACCATTGATATTATCATATATTATTGAGTGTATTTAATTGACCCATTAATATTTAGATTATTTTCGAGTAATTGAGATTGTCACAGCCTACCCATTAGGACTCTCTGAAAGATATTAATTGATCCAAAGGATCAATTAATACTCAAATTTTAATATTAACCTAACCTTACTAATGTTGCCTAGCATTAATAAGAGGGTCTAATTGATAAATCTAGAGGATGGTAAACCCTAATTATCCTATAAAATCCCTAATTAAAACTAATTACACTCTACCAGGTTAATTTGGAGAGTTTTGGAATGCAATTGGGGGATTTTGTAAGGTTTTGGAGAAATTAAATAAGGCTTTTGTGAAAGATTAATTTGTGAATTTATATTTTACAAAAAGTAATTTAGTTTAATAAACCTAATTTAATACAATTAGGTGTCCACAAAATTTATCCAATTTTAATTGGACCCAAAAGAGCAATGTCATGATTTAATAATAAAAATATATTTTACTAGTGGATGAACTATTCTTCCTTCCACATGACTGCTTCATAATAGTTCCAAGGTTGACCTTGTAAGTTACCCTAGGAAAGGGGAGGTCCAAAATGAACAAGGTACTCCCACCTTATCTCCTCTTGTCCTTTCTCCTAATTTTTAAATAATAAAAGGGATTTCACTATTTTGGGTTGACTTCAAAAAGGCACCTTTTAATAATTTAATAATAAACCCACCTTCTTGCTCATGAAGGAAAAGGAAGTTGGGAAGAATTATAAAAAGGGGAGACAAGTAATTATAAAAAGAGAAAGGAAATCTTGAAGCTTAGGGAGTATGCTCTCTACCTTGGTAGATCAGAAACCAAAAAGCTTTGGGAGAGTACTAAATTTTAAAGGCAACAATTTGGCCAGGATAAGGGATTTTTGGGAACCTACCTTGGGAATGCAGTATTGAGGAGAACCTACCTTGGGAATGCAGTATTGAGGAGAACCTTCGCGGTGGCTACTTTCATCATCGTAGGGAAATAAGAGGTAAGCATGAGGACCAATCTATGGATTCTACTGCTACCTATACCACTACCACCATCGGCGGAACCTTCGCGATCACTGCCTAGTGGCTACCTTCATCATCGGCGGAACCTTCGCGATCACTGCCTAGTAGCTACCTTCATCATCGCAGGTAAATAAGAGGTAAGCATGAGGACCAATCTACCACATCCTACCGCTACCACCACCACCACCACCATAACCTTCGTGGCCACTGCCTGGTGGCTACCTTCATCATCGTGTGTCTGTGGATATACGGTGTGAACTGTGCCCACATCACAATAGATGTGGGATATATCCCAAATATGCACCAAAGGTATATGTGTAATAAGACTTTCTCATTACTATGAAACCTAAAAATTTGCCTATCCTAGCATCAAACCTTGAATCCGATTATGGATGATCTATCTCATGGTTGTAAGCATTTTGGTGAATCGTATCTGATTAAACCTGGCTATTAGAAAATGTGGTAAGCTACTCTATAATTAATTATTCTTGATTTATGTCCTCAGGCTTGGTATTTATGTCACCAGTGCATAACACGAATATCACCTAGCAGGTTTAGCAGCATTTGGAGGTTTATTTCCACCGATACTGTAATTACTTGACGTCTCACTCCATCCAAAATTAATCTTTCTATTTTAGGTTTTGTAGCCTTGTCTAGATGATATTTGCTAATACATGATGGCTTTATCAAATTGATACTCGTAAGGATAAACCCGCTATTATCAACCATGTAACAGATGTTATAAATCTCATTGACAAATTTTCACCTCTGTTCTACTGAAATCCAACCAATTCAGCCGTTTGAGTAATTCTCGTTGTCACTGTGGCTTGATAGGGTTTTAATCTAATGGTTTTAATGAGTTTGATATACCTTCTAAGTCAATACATTCTCTAACCCTATCAAGAGTACATAGAAGTATCGCTCATCCACCCGAGATGCTTCAAGGATGAAAAATCAAACATTTACCCTAAAATTTGAGAGAAATCAAAGATTACTGCCTATCTTTGGTCTAGAGTCGTAGCTCTCGATCTATGATACCTATTTACATATAGCTCTGTCCAACATAGACCCTGTGCTCTATTTGTTGATGTTCACCACAATTCTATGAGATGGTACAAATTGAATTAGGTAAACCTCTTCTTCCCTGACGTCGAATACCGGTATGACATTGCTATCCTCTCTGCAAGACGAAGTCAGGTGCTGAATGAGGTTTTTAACCAGATGATGCAAGCCCAAAGTTTACCCCTCATACAACAGATAGGGTTTTTATGATGTTTTCAATCATCGGTGCGCTTAGTAGGTAAATTGTGACCGAGTTTGATATTTCAAACTGACATTGTCAGTTGTAGGTCTTTATCCCACATAATGAATGTGGTGAGTCATAGGTATTATAAAGTGCATTTTGTGCATAAATGCAAATAGCCAGTGCTTACGCTCGGTTAAGTTTGTTCATCTCTACTCTCCCCTTGATCGCCTATAAAACATCAGCATACGCCTTGTGGAACGAATCAATTGGTATATATGGTACAAATTGATGTTTGGTATATATGGTACAAATTGATGTTCTTCTTGCTTGTGACTAGCTAGTGAGAGTCATAATACAATCTTGTTGGTAGATGTCTAGTTTGGGAAATCAGCATACGCCTTGTGGAACGAATCAATTGGTATATATGGTACAAATTGATGTTTGGTATATATGGTACAAATTGATGTTCTTCTTGCTTGTGACTAGCTAGTGAGAGTCATAATACAATCTTGTTGGTAGATGTCTAGTTTGGGAAGAATGGATAAGGAACCTATTTTCAAGGAAAATATAGGGTTCCCTATAAGTGTCTACTTATGTAGATTACATAGTACTTTAGGAATGCATCTAATGAAGAACACGTGTAAAGATTCATTTGGAAAAAATGAGAGAATGTAGGAATGCATCTAATGAAGAACACGTGTAAAGATTCATTTGGAAAAAATGAGAGAATGTAGGAATATTAAATGTGGAATTTAATTTTGGAGAGATTATGGGGTCTCTCCTTGTGGTATAAAACCTTAGATAAAGTGGACAAATGATGCCTAGGTTCAAAGAATGAATGTAAGGTTCATTCTTGAGGAAACCACAAGGTTTCCTCCTTTCTCATCTTATATGTATCCGGTAGGCATTTCATTTATGTGTTTCAATTGTAAGGATGACCTAAAAATAAGAATGTATGGAAATATCCTATAGCTATGTATTTAATGATAGTTCATAAGAATATTTGAGATTCTTCTATCATGTAAATTGAGACAAAAATATTAATAAAATATGAGGATGCATATTTTGAGTCTAGGTTTTTCCCCATTGGGATTTTCCCAGGATATATATTGTGTATCTCTATTTTATGGTTTGCAACTGATGTTATACATGGATGTTAGATGTACTTTCTACTATGATGTTAATTAGATAGATCGTGGATGTTGCATGAGATGGAATTTAAATATTATTTACTTTCCAATGAGATGGTCCATTTACATAAGATATATATGTTGCATGATTTTGTTAACAAGCAATGTTCCATAAGTAAGATTAGTTTACATTTGAACTTGAGCTAGTAATGGATGTTGCATATGCTTTTCCAATGAATGACTCTTTTAAAATGATGTGATACTTTATGCTTGGATTCAAGTCTTGAAGAGAGTAAAGCAATCTTTATGTATTATTAAAAAACGCATGCATGGTCTTCTGCGGAAAATAATTGAATGTTGAACCAAATAGGAAGTACAATGGAAATTACATTCAATTAGTTAAGTAACTAGAACTTCTTAATGAAGTAGAGATAGAAATAATTTAACCAAGGAATTCATAAACATCATGATGGGATGTAAGGTTAGATAGGAGTTGGTCACTCCTATCATGAGAGTTGACATTGACCATATCATAATTCTCTCGGTTACTTGCTATCTTGATTGATGTTGGTTCAAACATACTTGAATGTGAATTGTACATTAATGATAGACATGTTATGTTCAATTTTTTTTCCATCTCAAGTTGGGTTAGAATTTGGGGTTGTTATAGAGATCCAGATTGAAAATACAATCATTGATATTATCATAGATTATTAAGCGAGTGCATTTCAATGACCCATTAATATTTAGATTATTTTTCAACAATTGATATCGAGATTGAAAATACAACTATTGATTATATTGATATAATCATATATTATTAATCGAGTGCTTTTAATTGAGGCATTAATATTTACATTATTTTATAGTAATTGAGATCAAGATTGAAAATACAACTATTTATATTATCATAGATTATTAAGTGAGTGCCTTTGATTTTTTTTTGGTAGATTAAAAGTGGGTCTTTTTCAAGTTTCCCAAAACCTGATTACAAAGGATCAGAATACAACATGAAACATCAGAATGAAACAACAGGAATTTTTTCAAGGATGGAAAAAAGGACAGGCAAGGACAGCCCAAAGGAAAAAAGTAAGGAACACGCAATCCTTTGCACTAGAGGAAGACGTCTTCCTTTGTACCAAAGGAAAAACGGGCAGGAAGGGAAAGCCCACCAAAAACCCAAATTTGAATCACAAGGCACTGAACAAGGGTGGGAGAAAGCGCCAAACCGCCCCAACCACGAAAAATCCTTTTGAAACTTTCCCATGGGTGGGAAAAGGAAACAAAGCCAAAGTTTTAAAATTTGAAACATCCCAAGGGCGGGAAAACCAAAAACCACCCTTGGAAAACAAATATCTAAAGAGAACCAACATCCCACATAGGGGAGCCCGAAAGGAAGCAAAATGGAACAATAGCCTGAATATGGTACTGTAGTGGTTCAACAACAAAAGGAACACCCTAGGCCATAGGGTCCTTATGCAAAAAAGGAAGCCTTCGAAAACACCTACCCAAAAAAGGAAGTAGTAGCAACAAAACATCACTTCTGAAGGAAAGGACAGGAAAGTGCCACAAGAATTCACCAAGAAGGAAACACAAGGATACATGACTACAGACGTTAGAGTACAAACCAAAAAATAATAGCCATATATCTCAAACAACCTTCAACAACAACTTCAGGGTCAAAGAAAAGGAAGTCCCTTAAGGAATCAGCAACAATAAAACCAGAGGCCCCTAGAAGCCATGAAAGGAACTAAGACCCACAGGAACTACCACTTTAGACCCAAAGAGCAGAGTCACAGTAGAAAGCACATGGGAAAACCCTCAAGCCCAAAAGGATGTTGTGTAAAACTGCTCATGAAGCCAGAATTCCTCAGACCCACCAAAAAGCAGCTTCAAGAAAACGAGAACCTGCAAGGATTTTGTAGCAAAAAAATCAGAGTCTGCAAAGCCATGAAAGGAATTGAAATCCTACAAGACCCACCACCTCGAATCCAAAGAGCAGAGTCATAGTATCAAGCACGTGGTCCTTCCACTGACCAAAAGGATGTTGTGCAAAATTGCTCAAGAAGCCAAAATTCCTCAGACCCAGCCAATCACCACTAAAAATCCTCAACGAGCAGATGTCAAGAAGACTTCCAAAAGCAACCTGAGAAAACCCAAGAAGATTCCCAAGGAAGAACCTGAACCTGAACATCCCATAACCCAGAAACTGAAGGATGGAACAGTGGGACAGAACTGGGACAAAAATTTTCCCACCTTAGGGTAAGGAAAGGTGCTGAACAGTGGATCAAGGATCTCCCCATTAATATTTAGATTATTTTTCAGTAATTGAGATCTAGATTGAAAATACAATTGTTGATATTATCATAGATTATTGAGCGAGTGGATTTTATTGACCCATTAATATTTAGATTATCTTCTAGTAATTAAGAACCATATTGAAAATATAACTATTGATATTATTTCAGATTTTTAAGTGAGTGTCTTTCATTCACGCATTAATATATAGATTATTTTCTAGTAATTGAGATCCAAATTGAAAATAAAACTATTGATATTATGATAGATTATTAAGCAAATGCATTTCATTGACCCATTAATATATAGATTATTTTCTAGTAATTGAGATATAAATTGAAAATACAACTTTGATATTATCATAGATAATTGAGTGCTTTTCATTAACACATTAATATCTAGATAATTTACCAGTAATTTAGATCTGGATTGAAAATAAAACTATTGATATTATCATAGATTATTAAGAGAATGGATTTCATTGACCCATTAATATTTAGATGATTTTTATTGATATTATTATAGATTATTAAGTGAGTGCATTTCATTTTTTTTTATTAGTTGGACAAAAGAAGTTTTGAAAAGACCTCCAAACATTTTAACAAAAAGAAGCTAATATCTAGCCACTAGGAGACTGAGGAAAGATCAAACATTAAATCCAACCAGCCATTAGACACAACTACCTACACCTAGACCAATAGATACTAGCTGAACAAACCCAAATACATAAGTTAAATAAATACAAAGGACAAACCCAGACACATAAATCAAATAAAGACAAAGGTTGGGCTCTGCAGGCCCGTATGGAAGAACAAAGACAAAAATTGGATTGATGCCTCTGAGTCCCCCGAAGTAGAGAAAGTTGGATACTCCACCACAAGAACTGGTACCCTATTCAATGAATTAAGGATCTCTTCCCCATCTAGTCCCATCGCCTTAACCACATGATCGAAGATCATTTTAAACAAACCTTGGTGAATCGAGTTAGAAGCCACACCCTTATGAGCTTAGAAACCATCCTTGCCAAAGCCTAAAATTAAAATTATGGGACGTTCATGGTGATTTTATGATGTAGATGATTCAGCATCATAAAGTGGTAGCTATGAAGAATTTTCAAATTCTCATCCAAGGTGAAATATTGCATCACCACCAAAACAACCTTGTCCCAAGGGGCTCTCAATAAATTACGTTTGAACCCATTCTGCATTCTGGCGAGCTCCTCCTCATCACCAAGAAAAACATAAACTTTATTCACCAATGAATGCTTCTCCCTATTATGAACCAACCCATCCACCACTAATCCTGTCACCTCAACTATGAGAGGGATGTTAATTTTAAAAACCAACATTTGGCCATAAGTATACCAGATGTTTTGCCATGTGTTTGTGGTAACCATTAAATTTTAAGAGACACTGTAAAATAATCCCCTTCTTTAGAATATTATGGACCTCCTCATCCATAGAAAGAGATTATGGTTCCAAAATTAGAGTCGCCATCCTAACACCCCCACTATTTTTTTCCAAGATAATTAGGAGAATAATAGCACTCCATTTCACCCACTCAATCTCACTTCCATAGCTGATAGAGCCCATACGGTATAAAAGAACCTGACAGTCCGCCTTGGCCTTTGACTGATCAAGAAACTTGTAACTTACCACACCCAACAATGAGAATAGGGCCCTCACCCAGAGAAGAATGAAGAAACCAAACCAAGACTTGCAACACCCGATCGCCTCACCAAAAAACTGCCATCTTGAAACTTTGGAAATGCACCACAAAAAAATTACCCTTTTCGGGATAACCAGGGGCTTTGAAAATCTACCAACATTAAAATTTACAAGCATGTCTTACTTGGGCCAATACCAGAGGTGAATGATGATGATATTCATGATAACTACCCAGTAGTGGAGGTACATGTTATGTGCCATCCCGTAACCTTCCTAATCCAACTTGATTTATCCCATTCTGTTAATAAGACCACCCAACTGATCCAGCTAATCGAAGCACTCCAAATATTTAGAAAACAAATAATTTCGATCCTCCTATAGAAATAACATTATTTGAACTCTACCATCTCACCCAACTCCACACAAATTTTTTAGCACTTTTCAAGGCATATCTCTTCTCACAAGAGTAATCTTTCGTGCATCTTGCTAAAAGTAAACTACTAACAGGGCATGACCTAAATATAGTACCTCCATATTTAAAACATTTTCCCTGACAGTTATTTAGGTGAAATCTCATTGCCCAAATTATGCCTAAGTCTAAACAAATAATTTTCAAAGACCCCCAAAGAAATAACAAGTGAGTGCACCCAGGATAAATAGCATATAACAGTATCCAATTCAAATTTCGACGGGGGATCCAACCAAAACATTCAAAAAGTAACATTCAACGGGGAGGGTTCCAGCCACCCACCCTAAGTATTATGATTCAAGTTTGACCTTTACCTAAATTCATTGCCCAATGAACTAAGGCCATCTGGGAAATTACCTCTCTAAATGTGAAGATATTGCTACGTAAGACCTTGAATAGCCAGGAAGTTTGCAACTTTGTTACCTTCTATAAATTGTGCTTGAATTGGACTTCTTCTAAATTTTGAATCATTCTCCTAGCTTCAATTATAAAATTTACAACACTCTAGGAGGGATTTTGGTTGCCATTAATCATGTTGATAACATTGAGTGAATCTCCTTCTATGAATTAGTTTGAGCAAATGCATTTCATTGACCCATTAATATTTAGATTATTTTTGAGTAATTGATATCGAGATTGAAAATACAACTATTGATATTATCATAAATTATTAATCCAGTGCCTTTCATTGACCTATTAATATTTAGATTAATTTTCAATAATTGATATCCAAATAGTGGGCGTGTAGCCCATGTGGTTACCTAGGCATGGTCAAGGATACTAGGTAAACTAAGGATGCGAGTTCAAAACTCACAAATACTATGTAAACAGGTTGAAATTCGTGCCAATCCTTTATTGCTTTTTCGCAGACAGAGGTGCAGTTGGTGTTTGCTGCATGTTTTCGTGATAAGTTGTTGTAACAGACCTATCAGCTCTCTCAGCTAGCTTGGTTTTGGTTCAAGAGATTTGGATCCTGTGCAAATCTTCCTCTTCTCTTGTAATCATGTGCTTTCATGGTTTTCGGCTGGGATGGGTCTTATCCCAATTGTAACTGATCAATGTTTTAATACAAGTTTTTTTCAAAATTTAAAAAAAAAAATAATTGATATCCAAATCAAAAATAAAACTGTTGATATTATCATAGATTATTAAGCGAGTGCCTTCATTGACCCATTAGTATAAAGATTATTTTCAAGTAATTGAGATCTAGATTAAAAATACAACTATTGATATTATCATAGATTATTAAGTGAGTGCCTTTCATTAACACATTAATAATTAGATTATTTACCAGTAATTTAGATCTAGATTGAAAATATAACTATTGATATTATCATAGATTATTGCGCAAGTGCATTTCATTGATCCATTAATATTTAGATTATTTTTCAGTAATTGAGATCCAAATTTAAAATACATTAAGTGAGTCCCTTTCATTGACTCATTAATATTTAAATTATTTTTGAGTAATTGATATCCAAATTGAAAATACAACTATTGATATTACCATATATTATTAGGCAAGTTCCTTTCATTTATGCATTAATATTTAGATTATTTTCGAGTAATGGCTATCCAAATTGAAAATACAACTATTGGTATTATCATTGATTGTTTAGAAAGTGACTTTTATTGAGGCATTAATATTTATATTATTTTCCAATAATTGAGATTCACATTGAAAATAAAACTATTGATATTATCATAGATTATTAAGTAAGTGCCTTTCATGGATTCATTAATATTTATATTATTTTCTAGCAATTGATATCCAGATTGAAAATACAACTATTGATATTATCATATATTATTAAGCGAGTGCCTTTCATTAACCCATTAATATTTAGATTATTTTTAGTAATTGAGATATAGATTGAAAATATAACTATTGATATTATCATAAATTATTAAGCAAGTGCCTTTCATTGACGCATTAATATTTAGATTATTTCCTAGTAATTGAGATTGAGATTGAAAATACAACTATTGATATTATTTTTTAGTAGTGTGTTAATATTTAAATTATTTTTTAGTAATTGACATCAAGATACTGAAATAACAACTATTGATATTATCATAGATTATTAAGCGAGTGCCTTTTATTGACCCATTAATTTTGATAATTTTCTAGTAATCGAGATATAGATTGAAAATACAACTATTGATATTATCGTACGTTATTAAGTGTGTACCTTTCATTGACCTATTAATATTTAGATCATGTTCTAGTAATTGATATCTAGATTGAAAATACAACTATTGATATTATCATAAATTACTAAGCAAGTGGATTTCATTGACCCATTAATATTTAGATTATTTTCTAGTAATAGGGATGGAGATTGAAAACATAAATATTGATATTATTAAATATTATCAAGCGAGTGCCTTTCATTTGATATTGAAAATACAACCATTGATATTATCATAGATTATTAAGTGAGCACCTTTCATTGACCCATTAATATTTAGATTATTTTCTAGTTATTGAGATCCAGATTAAAAGTACAACTCTTGATATTATCATATATTATTAAGTGGGTGCCTTTCATTGACATATTAATATTTATAATATTTACCATTAATTTATATCTAGATTGAAAATACAACTATCAATTTTATCACAGATTATAAGCGAATTGCTTTCATTGACCCATCAATATATACATTATTTTCCAGTAATTTATATCTAGATTGAAAATACAACTGTGATATTATCATAGAATATTAAGCAAGTGCCTTTCAATGACCCATTAATATATATATTATTTTCCAGTAATTGATATCCAAATTTAAAATACAACTATTGATATTATCATAGATTATTAAGCAGGTGCCTTAAATTGAGGCATTAATATTTATATTATTTTTCAAGTAATTGAGATCAAAATTGAAAATACAACTATTGATATTATCATAGATTATTAAGTGACTGCCTTTGATTGACCCATTTATATTTAGATGATTTTTCAATAATCAAGATCTAGATTGAAAATACAATTGTTGATATTATCATAGATTATTGAGTGGGTGGCTTTCATTGACCCATTAATATTTAGATTATCTTCTAGTAATTAAGGACCAGATTGAAAATATAACTATTCATAGTATTTTATATTTTTAAGTGAATACCTTTCATTCATGCATTAATATATAGATAGTTTTCCAGTAATTGAGATCCAAATTGAAAATACAACTATTGATATTATCATAGATTATTAAGCAGGTGCCTTAAATTGAGGCATTAATATTTATATTATTTTTCAGTAATTGAGAAAAATATTGATTGAAAATACAACTATTGATATTATCATAAATTACTAAGCAAGTGGATTTCATTGACCCATTAATATTTAGATTATTTTCTAGTAATAGGGATGGAGATTGAAAACATAAATATTGATATTATTAAATATTATCAAGCAAGTTCCTTTCATTTGAGATTGAAAATACAACCATTGATATTATCATAGATTATTAAGTGAGCACCTTTCATTGACCCATTAATATTTAGATTATTTTCTAGTTATTGAGATCCAGATTAAAAGTACAACTCTTGATATTATCATATATTATTAAGTGAGTGCCTTTCATTGACACATTAATATTTATATTATTTACCATTAATTTATATCTATATTGAAAATACAACTATCAATTTTATCATAGATTATAAGCGAATTGCTTTCATTGACCCATCAATATATACATTATTTTCTAGTAATTTATATCTAGATTGAAAATACAACTGTGATATTATCATAGAATATTAAGCAAGTGCCTTTCAATGACCCATTAATATATATATTATTTTCTAGTAATTGATATCCAAATTTAAAATACAACTATTGATATTATCATAGATTATTAAGCGAGTGCTTTAAATTGAGGCATTAATATTTATATTATTTTTCATTAATTGAGATCAAGATTGAAAATACAACTATTGATATTATCATAGATTATTAAGTGATTGCCTTTGATTGACCCATTTATATTTAGATGATTTTTCAATAATTAAGATCTAGATTGAAAATACAATTGTTGATATTATCATAGATTATTGAGCGGGTGGCTTTCATTGACCCATTAATATTTAGATTATCTTCTAGTAATTAAGGACCAGATTGAAAATATAACTATTCATAGTATTTTATATTTTTAAGTGAATACCTTTCATCCACGCATTAATATATATATATATATATATATATATATATATATATATATATATATAGTTTTCTAGTAATTGAGATCCAAATTGAAAATAAAACTATTGATATTATAATAGATTATTAAGTAAGTGTCTTTCATTGACCCATTAATTGAGATCTAAATTGAAAATACAGTTGATATTATCATAGATCATTGAGTGCCTTTCATTAACACATTAATATCTAGATAATTTACCAGTATTTTAGATCTGGATTGAAAATAAAACTATTGATATTATTATAGATTATTAAGTGAGTGGATTTCATTGAACCATTAATATTTATATTATTTTTGTTGATATTATTATAGATTATTAAGCGAGTGCCTTTCATTGACCCATTAATATTTAGATTATTTTCAAGTAATTGATATCGAGATTGAAAATACAACTATTGATATTACCATAGATTATTAAGCGAGTGCCTTTCATTGACCCATTAATATTTATATTATTTTCTAGTAAGTTATATCTAGATTGAAAATAAAACTATGGATATTATCATAGATTACTAAGCAAGTGCCTTCATTTTTTTTATTGATGGGAAAGGATTTTGAAAGGGACCCTAAACCTTTTACAAAGCATAATAGTGAAGCAGGGTAAATCAACAATATTAACCCAAGAAGAAACAAAAAATGGAGAAACTAAAGCAACATCTCAAACCAAATGGAGAGAGGAAAGAAACCCAAATAAACCCAAGAACAACTAGTTCCAAGAACTATAAAAATATTGAAAGAAAATTTAGATTAAACAAATATCATCATTCTGATTGGCATACTTGAGGTTCTGAGAGAAATCAACATGCCAAACCGAAAGGGCCTATTCCTTAATGCCTCTATTAGCAAGTGAGTCAGCAACTTTATTTCCTTAACATGTGCTAAATAATGACATTAGAGTACCTACTAACAAGCCTCTTGCATTCATAAATAATATTGAAAAGTCTCCACAAATGGGATTGTGAAGTTTTGAGATAGTTGATGATTAGCAAGGAATATCCTTCAACAATTAAGTTGCTGGAGACAAAGTCTTCTAGGTCAAGTAGACCTTGATAAAGAGATCTCACCTAAGCTAAGTTATTGGTTTGAAATCTGATATTATCTGCATAGGCTACAATGATTTTCCCTTTTCCATCCCTAATTATGCTGCTGCTCCTTGCCCTTCTAGGATTTCCTTTAGTCGCTAGTTGAGCTTTATCCACCCTATAGGAGGAGGGGTCAAAGTAATGCCTAATATGTCAATAAAATATTGAGAAGTTCCTAAAACACAATTTTTTAGATTAAAACTTATAAACAAGTGAGATTCAAGACCAGGTTTGGGGGCCCCATTCTATGAGACAATGCAGGCATTTTTTAGAAAAAGGTGGTGATGCAAAGGAAGGCGAATTGAGAGTCTTTGGTAACTCTTTTTAAAACTTTGTTGTTACATTCCAGCCAAATATACCAAATAAAGTGGTGTAGGCATGTGGACCATAGGAATTTTAACTAGGAAATAAATAAGGGATTAGGCCATTGCTCAAACAAAAGGACAATGGAATATGGTTGAACCTAGGTAATGTTGACCAAATCAAACAACAAATTCAGAATGAAAAGAGAAAAAGGGCAACGTAGGAAAGTATGGATGGTTGATTCCCAATTGGCCTTACAAAGAGGGTAAAAATTAGGGATAAAATGGCCTCTAATGATTAAATTATCCATAGTTAAAATTTAATTTTGAGAAGCCAACCAAGAAAAGAAGCCACTTTTTGGAATAATTTTTTAAACCCAAACATACTTAGCAAGGATCTAACTAGGTGAAGCAGTATCTTGAATATAGTAAGAATATTTAACTGTGAACTTACCATCCTCACTAAGCTTCTATATGAGGATATATTTTGACTGGGATTTTGGAATAACAAAGACACAACAAATTTTGAAGGATTATGGTAGTAGAGGTGGAATTGAAATCTAGATAATTGGTGGAAATGGATTCCAAAGACGTTGGTTAGAAGACTAAGAAATGAAGTTAATCACTCTACTATTGAAGTTTTATTTCATGAAGGACTTGAGAATTTCCAGATTTTGCTCAGATATAAGAGGGTGATCCTTAAGCCAAACATCTTCCCAGAATTTGATAAAATTACCACAGTCAATTTTCCATCTCATTTCCTTCCTGATGATGTCCCTACATTGAATGAAATAATTCCAAAAGCACGAACCTTAAGGAAGATTTTGGTTATCCATGAAAGGGGTTTGTCGGAGGTATTTATTTTTGACTATATCAATCCAAGTAGATTAAGCTTTAGTGATAATTCTCCAGGATTGCTTTACCATTAGTGCCAAATTCATTTTTTGGATTTATTCTTTTTTCATACAAATTCTATCCCAAGAAACTAAATATAATCTATTTTGATTTTCACTCCTAGCCTAAATGAATTGAAGAACACAACCTTATACTAAGAGGGGGGTGAACAATATAAGACCACTTTTTACTTTTCTTTCCCAATCAATATTATGCAATGTAAATATAGCAATATCAACAACAATAATCAAAGCAATGCACAAATCACCACACACAATAGAGATACCACAATTTACGTGGTTCACCCAATGTGGGCTACTCCATGGAGAAAATATTTCACTAAAATTTTCTCAATAAATCTCTTGGTAATCCTTTCCCTACAATTTTTATGGATCTCTTTCCAAAGGAGACACCAATCCCCTAAATCAAGTTCATGGATATCTATCCATAGGATAACTCCTTCTCCTATACTCTAGCTAGTGATCCTCTAGAAGACTACTAGCTCCACTGCACTGGCTTGTGGATCTCTCTCCACTGAAGACTCTTGTCCCCACTCAGAATACCTATCCTCACTTCCCTGGCTAATGGATATCTATCCACTAGAGACTATTGTCCTCTCTTCTTTGTCACCTCCAAAGCTCTATCTCAAATCTACACTAAACATAGTCCTTTGGTCTAGTACAAATCTGCTCAATCTCTATCTCTAGTCTGGCACAAACCTATCCTCAAATATGCACCCAAATATATCCTCAAATCCGCTCAACAAGTCCACATAGAACTTGTTTAAATCTACTCAACAAGTCCACATAAAACTTGCTCAAATCTACTCAACAAGTCCACACATAACTTGCTTAAATCTGCTCAATAAGTCCATACAGAACTTGCTTAAATCTGATCAACAAGTCCACACATAACTTGCTCAAATATTCTCAACAAGTCTATATAGAACTTGCTCAAATATGCTCAAAAATTCCACATAGAACTTGTTCAAATCTACTGAACAAGTCCACACAAAACTTGCTCAAATATGCTCAACAAGTCCACACAGAACTTGCTTAAATCTGCTCAACAAGTTCACACAGAACTTGCTCAAATCTGCTCAACAAGTCCACACAAAACTTGTCCAATATGCTCAACAAGTCCACATAGAACTTGTCCAATCTCACAGAAATATAAAGAGAATTATTAGACTCAATATGCTCTATACTCATCACAATGCTCAATAACTTTCAATCACTCTCTTAGAAACATAAGGAGAATTGTTAGAGACTCAATATGATTCAAATACAACTCAATGCTCAATCACTTTCTCAAATCAATTCATAATATAGAATAGTTTGTTTTATGGAACTTGAAAAATCACTTCACACATCCACTTGACTAGGCTCAACCAAATCTACTCAATCAATCACTTAATGAAATAATCCTTGCTCACAAAACCTAGTCTAAGCATATGTTCACTCAACTCAAAATGTTTCCAACAATGCTCAACAACAAATCTCACATAACAATGATACTCAAACCCTAGTTCAAGTTCTTCACTCAATCAATGGCTTCAACAACAATGCTTATAAAACAAGGTTTTAACAACAACTCTTTATTACAGAAAACCTTGAAGCATTAACTCAACACACTCAATAGGAAACCCTAATCAAGTCCTTTTCACTCTAAACTTATTTTCCATAAAACCAATCAATCAACTTAAATATGGAAGAATGTGCTCATACCTTTTTCTTTATGATTAAGATATATCATAAATCTGCCACAATCAAAATAACTTCTTTACCAAACTCAAAAAGGTTAGAAGATAAATATTTCTCACAATTTAATGCAAAAACTCAATTACACCTTATCACTCCACCTTTCAAAACAACCATCAACATACATAAAATATTTTCCAAATAACACCTTATAATATCCCAATTAAAATAAATTTAACATCCACCAAAATTTAACTCAAAAACCTCTTTAATTAAATTTTAATAGCAAGAAATTTTGTAAAAAATCAAATCCACTTTCCTTATAACTCCTATAACATAAATTAATTTCCAAACAAACAACTTTTCATTCTACCCTTATAACTCCCTTTTACCTTAGGAAAGACTTTAGGAAAATAAAAAATTACTTAACAAAAATTACCTTTGCCACTTATGAGATTCGAACCCCCAATCTCTGCCTCCTTGTGCGCCCTATCCATAGGCTAGACCACCGCGTGTGCTAGACGTACACTTGGAATCCAAAGAGCACCTCATGATATTTCTTCCAACCTTGGCGCTCAAAATGAGTGCATTCAAAATTTTTTCCTCTGTAGTGCTCAAGACCAACACACAAACAACCTCCACGTGAATCGATCGTGGATACTTCCACTCCCAGTGCCCTCGCAAAATGTGTGCTACCAATGGAACACCACATCCAATGGAATTGAGGCTTAATCCCTCCCTTTTTCATATTTTCCTTGGCAGTAAAAAACAACTCAGATTTGTCTTCTTACTCAATGATTGCACGAATTGTTCTCTCACTTGGTCGCATGAAATTTAATTGATGAAGGTAAGTTTAATGCCCCTTTGGCATTCCTTTTATATATGAATTTCACATTTTGTCATGGACGTCTGTGCTCCATTAAATTGATGAAGTCGGTGCCTTGTTTAGACCTTTATAATTTATAAATTATTTAAATTCTAAAAGAATTTAAATTTTATAAATTATTTTATAAACCTTTGATTTTAATAAAAATTAAAGTTGTCTTGAGATAAAATTTAAACCTTTATTTGTACTCCATGGGTTTGATGTAAATTATTTTTCCACCATGGTTTTAATCAAAACCTTAATTCTACCATCACAATATTTAAGGAAGCCTTTATATCCTCATAATGATTTTAATAAAACCATTTAATTTTCCATCATGGTTTTAACACAAACCCTTATAAAACAATATTTTGACACCTTTTCTTCAACTCTTCATTTTTTTCTTGGTGAGAGTAATGATGTACTCCATGGTGTTAATGACAACTTCATGTGTTCACCTTGACATCAATGACAACTAAATGAGCTCAAAATTTCCAAAAATCTCCCCCTTTGTCATTGATGGTAACCCAAATTATTTTTACTGAAAACTTGACCTTTCCTTTGTTCTACTCCCCCTGGCTCATTGCTCTCTCAAGTACCAAATCTCTTCCCCTTACTCAAATATCTTCCCCTTTGACATCAATGGCAAAGGGTCACCTTTGGGGCTCGGGGCTAAGAATGAGCCTCTTAGCTTAGCCCCTCCCCCACCTCCTCTAAAGGTGGTTAATTATGGGGTGGGAGTATTTCTACTCTAAGAAATAACTTTTCTTTACCTTCATCCTCTCTTCTTCTTATCTGATCCTTATGATTCCTCTGACTGCTTCTTTCCACATTCATGTTCCTATCCATGTTCCTGTTCCTGTTCCTGTTCCTATTCATGTTCTTGTTTATATCCATATTCCTGTTCCTGTTCCTATTCCTGTTCATATTCATGTTCCTATTCTTTTTCCTGTTCATGTTCTTGTTTTTGTTCATACTTGTTTCTGGAATATCTGCTCTACACCACTTTGTTGTGTGACCATCATTATTGCACTTATAACACTTTATGTTATTATTCCTTGGAGGTGCAAATATCTTAGTATTTCTCCTAGTGAAACCATATCCTATTCTATCATAAACCCTATAATTCATTGCCTTATGACAAAACTGATTACATGAGTAGCAATACCCATAGAAAAGTTGTCTATTCCCATATTCCTGTTTTTCCTATGTCCTGCACTGTGAAGCCATGTGCCCAAACTTGTGACATGAAAAGCATCTTCCATTGAAGCCTCATTGCCTTGACCTCATTGGTCTATTAGTATCTATTGACCTATTCTTATTGTTGTTCCATTTATATCTTCTTTGTGCATTATTCCTGTCCTTGTTGAACTCTCTATTGTCTAACTCATCCTCAGATGTCTCACTCTCTTTTACAGTATATTCTTCTGAAGTATCTTCATCTAAATTTTCTTCTTAAAAACTTTAGGTTGACTCTCCTTCCCATTTCTTTTGATCCTGTCGAAATCCAAGACCTATTTTGCTTGATGTAGGCTTTTGTATCTTGATGAACTTATCTAAGTTCTTTGAGCTGTTTTTGAATCCTTTTAGCTTGATTTTGGAGTTTTCCAAATCTTCTCTTATAAGTGCAACTTCTTGTGCTAACTTTTCACATTCTAAGATATTTGCTTCTAACTTATCCTTAAACCTTTGTGTCTTAGCCTTTTTCATTTTTCTAAATCCTCTATAAGAAATCTTCTCTCTTCATCACATTCTTGAAACTGAAATTCAAGTTTAGAGTTTTGCTTTCTTACCTTATTTACTATTTCAAGAGCATAAATAAGTTCTCCTTTGAGATTATATCCATATTTCTCTTAATATTCCTCTATTTTTTTACCTTTGTCCACATATTTATTTTTTATTGGCCTGTCTTCTATAAGATTATCAGCCTGTCTTCTATAGGATTATATTTTCCTTCTTCTAGTGCCATTAGAATATTCTCTTCTGGTCCTTCAAGTGTATCTTCATATTCATCATCACTAAAACTATAACCATACCTTGTACAATCATATTTAAGATGTTCAAAGTTACCACATCTAAAACACTTGAGAATTACTGGAGTCCTTTTCTTAACTTGTTATTTTCTTCAATCATAAAAAGAACTTCAATCTATCATTTTCTGAAAAACGAGCATCACTATCACTTGAGTACTTTGTTAGGATTCTACTCCTAACCTCCATACTAATCACATTATTAGTTAATTATTTAATCACTCTCTCTTTCACAAAGGTTGTGACCTTTGATCACACCTTCACACTCGTAGAAATAGGCATTTCATTTGGTATAGTTGAGGCATTGAAGAATATAATTATTAATTAATTGTTGGGTTCCCCATACAATACAACATCTATTCCTTAATAAAAGCGATTCCTTTTTATTATTCTAGCATTATAATCAATCTTTCTCTATTGGGTTCACTACAACTGGTATCAGAGCCAGCTTCAAAACATAAAATTTTCACCCCGTTCGTCATCACCAGTCGTCTGCCATTCAGATCCTATGCCTACGTTTATCTTATCATCCGCCACATCATTCCTAAGATGTCCATATATCATCAAACACCATAGATTCATTCTCAAGAGTCATTGGGAGACCGAGCGGCAGATCGTATAAGTTCACAGACCGAGCATCAAAGAATCTAATTAGCTCATAGAACGAAATACACTCACCAACCGTCGGTGAACTCAGAGCATTGGGAAGGTATAATATGAAGGGAAAAAATCCAAAAATACCCTCAAACTATCCTAGAAATCCTCCAATATCTTGTAGTCAACGCCCAGATTGAAAAAAAAAACAATCCATGCAAACAAAATTTACGTTCTACATCGGCGTCTGCAATTTCTGACGACGTCTTGGAGAAAATCGGCCATATTTTATAAAATAAAACTTATAACATAAAGTTTTAAATCATTTTTCGTCACCGAAAAACTAAAATTTTGATACGTCTTCGTATTTCGACGTCGGCAAGAGAAAATTTAAAAAAGTGGATATAACACATATCCCACATTCAATAGGAAGAGGGACAAAGCAGGGTTTAAAAAATATTCAGGGCGAGTAGTTAGTTGTGACTTTGGTCATGCTCTAGCCTTCCCTCGTGTGATCAAAGCCACTCATTTGACCCCCCCTCACACTCTTCGATTTGCACTCTGCGCTCGTACCACAAACCCTTTGCGCCTCCTTGTGTCGCTTAGCTCCACGTGGCCTTGCCCTTTGTGCCTCCTTGTGTCGCTCAAATTCCCATACCACTCCTCCACTTCGCCCATCATTCGCAAGCCACCGCCACTCCTCCTCTCTACCCGCAGCTCGTTCACCTTGCCGCCCGCCTGCACCTCCACCCGACCTTGTGCCTTGTGTCGTTTGTCTCCACTCGACCCTACCGCGGAGCGCCGCCACAAAAAAGTTGACACCAAATTTTGCATAGTTGTGAACAACTGCTAATCTTGAAATTTTGCTAAAATATTGCACAATTTTTGCTAAACATTGCCAAAAGTTGCCCCTAATATAAATTTTGCTAAGACTTGTTACTATTGCAAATTCTTGCTAAAATTTGTCAAGGCATTGAAAATTCTCGCTAATTCTGCCACTTACGAAGGTTATAAAATCTCCAAAACCTAACCGCAATGGTCGAAGGATGACTTTTATGCAATTTTTAATGATAATTTTCAAGAAATTTTTGTGACGACTTTCAACACTTTTTGTGACACCTTTTCGCCAAACGACTATGCAAATGGCCAATGGAAGAATATATCACGACCCCAACCTAATTTTGCTACTTAATCTCACCCACCTACGTCAAATCACATCAGTGAGTGTATATAAAATTTAGTTCCAGGATATCGCCAATCGCATCACAGGGTTGGACGAATCAGTCCTCATAAGTGGGTTCATCAATGGATTGAAAGAAGAAATTAGAGTAAATATCATGATGTACACTCCTCGCACCCTATAGGAAGCCATTGGATTAGCCTTGTTAGCAGATGATACATTCAATGTTCAACGTCAACATGGGGAGCAACCTATTGATAAATCAACATTCACACACACTATTCCAAAACACAAACCCTTGCCAGTTAAGTACCTTAGCCTACAAGAAATGGAGGAGCGATGAGCGAACGACCTCTGCTATACTTGTGATGAGCAATTTGGGCCCCTTCATTGTTGTGCTACACAAACATTGTATTTATTGAATATAGTTGATCCCTGTCACTCCATAGAGGAAGAAGGTGAGGAAGATGTGCACGACATGACCAAAGCACCTGATCATAACAATGAAGGAAATGAGGTCGATGTGCAAGAAGTGCTCGATGCACCACAAAAATATGAGGTAGACATCCATGCAGTAAACAATGAAGGCAAGACATACACTCTCAAATAACTACACACAAGTTCATCACCAATAGTGAGTTCTCATCGTATAGGCAGCCTGATTCAGAAAGGAGGTAAAAGAGTGAGTGCACCTTTATTTTCCCTTCATTATACATAGGAAGAATCGGCTAAAGCGAAATCCCACCGTCATCACAATTCTCCTAAGGAAAATTCTACTATTCTTTCTAGCAACCCCCCACTAATGCTTCAACCTTCAGTATATCCTTGCCTTCAAAAAAGTGACATTAAAATGGTACAAGAACTTGCACAAATTCAACTGGGAAAACAAGCAACAAAGCTCCTTACTTTGAGCTTTGAGGACAAAGCTCTTTTTAAGGAAGGTGGCATGTTAGGATTCTACTCCTAACCTCCATATTAATCGCATTATTAGTTAATTATTTATTCACTCTCTCTTTTACAAAGGTTATGACCTTTGATCACACCTTCACACTCGTAGAAATAGGCATTTCATTTGGTATAGTTGAGGCATCAAAGAATATAATTATTAATTAATTGTTGGGTTCCCCATACAATACAACAATGATTCCTTAATAAAAGTGATTCCTTTTTATTATTCTAGCATTATAATCAATATTTCTCTATTGGGTTCACTACATACTTACTTGCATTATCCACACAGTAGCTCCTCTTTTACCTTTGGAAGAACTTATTTTCTTGTCTTCTTTGTTTATCCTTACTTTTTTTTTGGTGCCTATATCTTTATGATTCCCTGTTCCTATAATCCTATTTTTCTTCACCATTGTTATTCTTAGCTTCTTGACAATCTATTGCAAAATGTCCATACTTTCCACAATTGAAACATTTAACAGACTTTAGATCTCTGAATTTTCTATAATACTTATCTCTTCTACCATAATTAGCTTCTTCATCACTGGATGACTCATTTCTTGATTCTGACTTCTTACCCTTTGTATTTTTAATTGCTTTAAATGTTGCTTCCTTCTAGGGAATAGGATATTTTTTTCTTATCTCATTTGTTGTAAGAATACCAAGCAACATATCTCTTATCAAAGTATCACCATCCATTGACACTTCTATAGCAGAAACCTTTTCAGTGAATCTTTTTGGAAGAGTTCTTAAAACTTTATTACAAACATCTAATTCATCAGTCTTCATTCTAAGTCCTTGCATAGCATTAACAACCTCATAAATTCGAAGTAGATAAGTACTAATATTTTCCTCATCCTTCATTCTTAACTCTTCAAAATTTCCTTTGATATTTTGCATCTTTGCTTTATTGACACATTTATCTCCTTCATATATATTTTACAATTTATCCCACATGTCTTTTGTAGTTTGACAATGCATACCTTTAATAGACTCCGTTCTATGCAAACCTCTCAAAAGTGCATTCATTTCTTTTGAATTGTAATGTTGTAGGAGCTTACCTTCCTTATATTTAGGAGGATTAATTAAGGTATCATATCCAAATTCAACTGCTTTCCAAATTTCATTGCCAAGTACCATCAGGTAGATCTTCATTCTCATACTCCAATACATATAGTCACTTCCATAGAATACTGGTGTTGAATTATCTGACGACACATTCTTAGAATCAATTGTGTTGTTAGTTTTTCTTCAAGTTATTAAACTCTTCTGAAGGAACCCGCTCTGATACCAATTGAATAACACAAGATTATACTAAGAGGGGGTGAACAATATAAGACCACTTTTTACTTTTCTTTCCTAATCAATATTATGCAATGTAAAGATAGAAATATCAATAGCAATAATCAAATAAATTCACAAATCACCATAATTTATGTGGTTCACCCAATGTGGGCTACTCCACGAAGAAAATATTTCACTAAAATTTTCTCAATCAATCTCTTGGGAATCCTTTCCCTACAATATTTATGGACCTCTATCCAAAGGAGAAACCAAAATCAAGTTCATGGATCTCTATCCATAGGAGAACTCCTTCTCCTCTACTTTGGCTAGTGATCCTCTAGAAGACTACTGCCTCCATTGCACTGGCTTGTGGATATATCTCCACTAAATACTCTTATCCCCACTCAAAAGGCATGTCCTCACTACCCTGGCTAATGGATCTCTATCCACTAGAGACTACTGTCCTCTCTTCTCTATCACCTCAAAATCTCTATCTCAAATTTGCACTAAACACAGTCCTTTGGTCTAGCACAAATCTGCTCAATATTTATCTTTGGTCTGGCACAAACCTATCCTCAAATCTGCACCAAACTTTGTCCTCAAATCTGCTCAACAAGTCCACATAGAACTTGCTTAAATATGCTCAATAAGTCCACACAAAACTTGCTCAAATCTACTCAACAAGTCCACATAGAAGTTGCTTAAATTTTATCAACAAGTCCATACAGAACTTGCTTAAATATGCTCAACAAGTCCACATAGAACTTGCTCAAATCTGCTCAACAAGTCCACATAGAACTTGCTCAAATCTGCTCAACAGGTCCATGAAGAACTTGTCCAATCTGGTCAACAAGTCCATACAAAACTTGTCCAATCTCACAGAAACATAAATAGAATTGTTAGAGACTCAATATGCTCTATAATCATCACAATGCTCAATCACTTTCAATCACTCTCTTATAAACATAAGGAGAATTATTAGAGACTCAATATACTTCAAATACAACTCAATGCTCAATCACTTTCTCAACTCAATTTAGAATATATAATAGTTTTTTTTATGGAACTTGAACAATCACTTCACACATCCACTTGACTAGACTCAACCAAATCTACTCAACCAATCACTCAATTAAATTATCCTTGCTCACAAACCCTAGTCCAAGAAAAAATCTCACATAACAATGATACTCAAAACCTAGTTCAAGTTCTTCACTCAATCAATGGCTTCAACAAAAATGCTTATAAAACAAGATTTTAACAACAACTCTTTATTCCAAAAAACCTTGAAGCATTAATTTAACACACTCAATAGGAAACCCTAATCAAGTCCTTTTCACTCCAAACTTATTTTCTAGAAAACCAATCAATCAACTTAAATATGGAAGAATGTGTTCATACTTTTTTCTTGATGATTAAGAGATCTCATAAATCTACCACAATCAAAACAACATTTTGCCAAACTCAAAGAGGTTAGAAGATAAATATTTCTCGCAATTTAATGCAAAAACTCAATTACACCTTATCACTCCATATTTCAAAACAACCATCAAGATACATAAAATATTTTCCAAATAACACCTTATAATCTCCCAATTAAAATAAATTTAACATCCACCAAAATTTAACTCAAAAACCTCTTTAATTAAATTTTAATAGCAAGAAGAACTTTGGTAAAAATCAAATCCACTTTCCTTATAACTCCTATAACATAAATCAATTTCAAAATAAATAACTTTTCATTCTACCCTTATAACTCCCTTTTACCTTAGGAAAGACTTTAGGCAAATAAAAAATTATTTAACAAAAAATACCTTTGCCACTTATGAGATTCTAACCCCCAATATCTACCTCCTCATGCACCCTAGTCATGGGCTAGACCACCACGTGTGCTAGATGTACACTTAGAACCCAAAGAGCACCTTGTGCTCTTTCTTCCAACCTTGGTGCTCAAAACGAGCACATTCAAAACATTTTCCTTCATAGTGCTCAAGACCAACACGCAAACAACCTCCACGTGAATCGATCATGGATAATTCCACTCCGAACGCCCTCACAAAATGTGTGATGCCAATGTACCACCACATCCAATGGGATTGAGGCTTAAGCCTTCCCTTTTTTCTTCTTTTCCCTAGATCTAAAAGACAACTCAGATTTGTCTTCTTCCTCAACGATTGCACAAATTGTTCTCTCACTTGGTCGCATGAAATTTAATCGATGAAGGTAAGTTTAATTCCTCTTTGGCATTCATTTTATATATGAATTTCACATTTTATCATGGACATCATCGACATCTTATTTAGACCTTTATAATTTATAAATTATTTAAATTCGAAAAGAATTTAAATTTTATAAATTATTTTATAAACCTTTGACTTTAATAAAAATTAAAGCCTTCTTGAGATAAACTTTAAACCTTTCTTTGTACTCCATGGGTTTTATGTAAATTATTCTACCACCATGGTTTTAATAAAAACCTTAATTCTGCTATCACAATGTTTAAGGAAGCCTTTATATCCTCATAATGATTTTAATAAAACCATTTAATTTTCCATCATGGTTTTAACACAAACCCTTATAAAACAATATTTTGACACATTTTCTTCAACTCTTTGCATTCTTGGTGATAGTAATGATGTACTCCATGGTATTAATGATAGCTTCATGTGTTCACCTTGACATCAATGACAACATCTCATCTTGACATCAATGACAACTAAATGAGCTCAAAATGTCCAACATGAACCTCCTTTGAATTTATTCAATATTATGGCAAACGAAAAAAAGAACTTTGAATATTGACATGATAAAAATTAGAATCCTTTGGAGGTATGCTTACACAAGAGTAGCCTTAGCTGCTTGGATTAACATTGTTTTTTTCCACCCTACCAGTTTCTTGTTGGTTCACTCAATGACATTTCTCCATAAGAATTCTGAAGGATTTCCATGAAAAAGAGGGAGCCCAAGGCAAGTAGAAGAAATTTGATAAATAGTACAACCTAGAATCCTAGAAATCTTAAGTTGACTACAAATGGGAGTATTTAGGAAATATATTTTACTCTTCATAGAGTTAATTTTCTGCCCAACAACTTCAAAAAAATTTAGAATAGATTTGATTATTTTGGCTTCAGGAGTTGAGGACAAAGTTGCTAGGATAGTATCATCCAAAAATTGTTCATGAATAATGGGCTTGGAAATAGATGAAGGATTGATATCAGAAAGGAGGCCCAAAGAGAAAGCTTGTTTAAGGTATTTTCCAAGTGATTTTACCATGATGATGAAGAGGAAGGACGACAAAGGGTCACCCTTCCTGAGTCCTCTAAAAATTTTAAAGTATCCCACTACTGAACCATTAACAATGACTGAGAACTAGGTATATGTTAAGAATTCCTTGTTTAAAGCGAACCACTCATGAAAACCAAATTTCTTTAAAACTGCAAAGAGAAAGTCCCAAGAAACCTTGTCAAAGGCTTTGCTGATATAAAATTTTAAGAAGAGGTCATGTTGCTTGCTCTTGGCAACAAAATGAGTAAGTTCATGTATAGTAATTATACCATATTTTATGAATCTACCTTTGATGGAGCTCCCTTGGCAGTGATCTATTATTTTTGGAATGATAACCTTGATTCTATTGGCTAGAACCTTGGATATGAGCTTGTAAATGAAATTACAAAGGCTTATCAGTCTAAATCCATAGATGAATTTACTTACTTGGGACTTATGGATAAGAGCCAAGAATGTTGAATTAACATCTCTGGGAATGGATTTTGATTTGTAAAAGTCTTGGAAAATATTGGTTACATCATTCTCAACAATATCCTAAAAGTGCTGGAAAAACCTAGGAGGGAATCTATCAGGCCTAGGAGTCTTATCGGGGTGCATAGAGAACATGGCGCATTTTATTTCTTCTTTTGTGAACTTCTCAAGAATATCAGAATTTGATTCTTGGGAAACAAGGCAAGGAATATTTTGAAGAAGAGCACTACAATCTTGGAGGGAGGATGGTGCGTTGGGTCCCAAAATATTCTCAAAATGAGAAATAGCTTCGGACCTAATTTCATGAATGTCACTGATGCTTGAACCATAAATCCTAACAAGTTACTTGATTCTGTTAGAACTTTTGTGTCTGAGCATTGATGCATGAAAACATTTAGTGTTGAAGTCCCCTTATTTTAACCACAATGCTCTGGATTTTTGCCTCCAAAATATTTCTTCCTTAGATAGCATATTGTGGAATTCAGTAAGAAGGTTTTGTTCATCCTGTTTAAGACCTGGGTCTGGATTCCTATTCTGAATACTAGATTCAATATTCATTAGTTGTTCAAAGATTCATTGTTTATCTAGGAAAATATTCCTAAAAACTTATTTATTCCTATGCTTTAACTTAAACTTTATAAAGTGAAGTTTCTTGTCTAATTGGGTTAAGGGAGGCCCTGAGAAACTTTCTTTCCACCAATCAGAGATGCAGGTTCGAAGGTCAAGGTGTTGAAGCCACATTGACTTGAATTTGAAAGATGTTTTGAACTGGAGAGTTGACTATAAATATTCAAATATTAGAGGGTTGTGATCGGACCCTATTTTAGGGATAGAGGTCAGAGTAGAATCATCAAGAAATTGAATAGCTTCTTTAGACAATAAAAAACTATCAAGTCTTAGTTGGATGAGTTAACTATCATATCTCCTATTGCTCCAAGCATACTTCGAACCTTTTTAAGTGAACATCCATTAATTCATTCAAATTAATAAAATATGCAAATTATTTAAAAAATCTAGAAGTGATTGGAGCTCCCCCATGCTTTTCAGATGGATAGAGAGGGATGTTGAAATCATTAGAAAGCATCCAAGATTTATTTTGAATATTTCTTCTCATTTGGTTTAGTGTGGTCCAAAGGGCACGATGACCAGTAATGTTGTTAGGAGCATAAGTATTTAAGAGAATCCACTGGTGTTGGAGTCTTTATTGAAGAATAGAACGTTGATCATTCTTTCTAAAATGGATATAAGTTTACCCTCAATAATGTTTAGATCCCACATGTGCATGAGTCCTCCTGAAGAGCCTTTGGCAGGACTAAAAACAAATTCACTATTTTTTCATAATAATTTACCAATCCTTTCACTGTTCTCAATATCAATTTTTGTTTCTTGAAGTAAAATAATGCTAGGCTTTAGAGTTTTCCTCATGGATCTAACCAACCTCTGTTTTGTTACTCCATTGAGACCTCTCACATTCCATGAGAGGATCTTCATATAGAATATTTGGAAGATTTATTTCCCACCCGTTTGCCATGAGATGGAAGTGGTTTGGATATTTTTCCCTTGAAAAAACTAGTGTCTATTTGTTATGATAAAGATGAAATAATAGTAGGTTAAAAGCCATTGACAATGTCTAGATCAATTTATTTCTTCCTTATCTCTTGATTTTATGGTCTATCATTTTTCTTGTCATTATTAACATCGGCTATAATTTTTTTCCCTAGGTTTATTGTAGCCAGTTTAAGAGGAGTGAGAAGTTGCTCCAGAATAGGGGAATGCGAGTCAGGGGGGAGGAGAAATTTTATAGGAAAGTAGAATATTTATGGGTTGGAAGGACTAGATTGGGTTTTTGAAAACAATTGGCTGAAGGTGGGAAAAAAGGCCTAGACCTATTTGAAAACTAGGGAGCATCGCAAGGGTGAACAGATAAATCAGTGAGATTATTGTGAACAGTTTCGGTTGCAGCAAGATTTTCAATTTCAGGGTCAACAGGGGTATCTTCAATATTTGGGTCTTGACCATTTAAGGGTATGAAAGTATTAGGCCTTATGAAAATATAACTTACCTAGTCTCTGAACTGTGAGGTCTAGGTCTAAGAGATAGGTTGCTTGTATTTATCGATCTGATTATTTTTTTGGAATATTTGAGTTGGTTGACTGTTCCCCAATCCATTATTGCCATGATTTGCATCCTTCTTTAAATCCTTCTTTAGAGTGGGGAATTGAGCATAGAGATGACCCTATTTTTTATATTTAATACAAAAAATAGGTTTGTTCTCATACTCAATAGCCTGATGTCTTCTATAGTATCATAAAATGAGATCTATGTAAGTTGGTAGTTGGGAATCCAGATTTACAATGATGTAGATGCGAGTGTAAGTAATTGACTTCTTGCTTTGGTTGTCGAATCAATAGCAACAAGGTCACCAATGGTTTGAGCTATGCCTTTGATAATTCTAAGATTCTATAACTATGACGGGAGGCTCTGAAGCATGACCTAAATGGATGTTGAGTTTATAATTTGTGTGTCTAGATCAAAATCTTTGCCCCATTTCCTCAAGAATAGACTTCTACCAAAGAACCATGGACCTCCAGTGAGGATTTTTCTTGAGTCTTGAGGATTGTTTAATTTTATTAGGAAAAACCCTCTTGGGTAAGCAGCTAGATCGATGTTACCCATAGATTTCCATTTTGAAAAGGCCCATTTACGAATGGACTTAATGTCTAGCCTAGCACAAAAAAATTTCCCAATCAGTGATAGTGATTCCTAGAATACCAAGGGAGCCATAACCTCAGGAGGAATGATGACCTCTCTTCCTGAAATAGTGAGAGGAATGGAGTCTTAGACAATGGAAATAGAAGGCACCATATCAAAGTGAACTTTATCTACAAAGGAACCAAAAACAAAGTTTTGAGGTGGAGCTACCGGGGGTTCCCCTTCGATGCCTATGACTTCATATGTATCCACATCATAAAAAGCTCTATCATCGGTATCCTTGATTTCAACTATAATTCCTCCCTAATATTCGTCTGAGACTAGAGACCTACCTAAAACCCTACCATGGTTCCCGCTCTATTGCACTACTTCATTGATCCATTAATATATAGATTATTTTCTAGTAATTGAGATCCAAATTGAAAATTCAGCTATTGATATTATCATAGATTATTGAGTTTATTTCATTAACACAATAATATTTAGATTATTAACCAGTAATTTAGATCTGGATTGAAAATACAACTATTGATATTATCATAGATTATTAAGCGAGTGCCTTTCATTGACCCATCATTGATTATTTTTTAGTAATAGAGATGCAGATTTAAAATACATTAAGTGAGTGCCTTTCATTGACTCATTAATATTTAGATTATTTTCGAGTAATTGATATCCAAACTGAAAATACAACTATTGATATTATCATAGATTATTAAGCGAGTTCCTTTCATTAACGCATTAATATTTAGATTATTTTCGAGTAATTGAGATCCAAATTGAAAATACAACTATTGATATTATCATAGATTGTTAAGCAAGTGCCTTTCATTAAGGCATTAATATTTAGATTATTTTCCAATAATTGAGATCCACATTGAAAATAAAACTATTGATATTATCATATATTATTAATCAAGTGCCTTTCGTTTACCTGTTAATATATAGATTATTTTCCAGTAATTGAGATCCAAATTGAAAATACAACTATTGATATTATCATAGATTATTAAGTGAGTGCCTTTCATTAACACATTAATATTTAGATTATTTACCAGTAATTTAGATATGTATTGAAAATGCAACTATTGATATTATCATAAATTATTAAGCGAGTGCCTTTCATTGACCTATTAATAATTTGATTATTTTCAGTAATTGAGATGCAGATTAAAAATACATTAAGCGAGTGTCTTTCATTGAATCATTAATATTTAGATTATTTTTGAGTAATTAATATTCAAATTGAAAATACAACTATTGATATTATCATAGATTATTAAGGGAGTTCCTTTAATTGACGCATTAATATTTAAATTATTTTCAAATAATTGATATCCAAATTGAAAATACAACTATTGATATTATCATAGATTGTTAAGCAAGTGCATTTCATTAAGGCATTAATATTTAGATTATTTTCCATAATTGAGATCCACATTGAAAATAAAACTATTGATATTATCATAGATTATTAAGCAAGTGCCTTTCATTGACCCATTAATATTTATATTATTTTTTAGCCGTTGATATCAAGATTAAAAATACAACTATTGATATTATCATAGATTATTAAGTGAGTGCCTTTCATTAACACATTAATATTTAGATTATTTTCTAGTAATTGAGATCTAGATTGAAAATACAACTATTGATATTATCATAAATTATCTTTCATTGACGCATTAATATTTAGATTATTTCCCAGTAATTGAGATTGAGATTGAAAATACAACTATTGATATTATTTTTTAGTATTGTGTTAATATTTAAATTGAAATGCACTTGCTTAATAATCTATGATAATATCAATAGTTGTATATTCAATCTAAATCTCAATTACTAGAGAGGGCTGGATATATTAAAACTAACGATCGATTTAAATATTAGGGTAACTAGAAAGATATGGAAATAATAGAAAGAAATGGAAAATATGGCTATAAGCTAGAAATGAAAGGTGGGGATAAACTAACAACAAAAATTCACAACAAGCATGGGTTAGCATATAACAGAAAGATAGGCACAGAAACCACTCACAGTTTTGCAGAGATAACTTCCAAGAAGCATTCCAGTATTCACTCCCTCACAAGCAGTAATTAAATCCAGATGCAGAATTTAAAATCAGCAAATAAAGGACATGAACTTGATCAAAAATGACAAGCAGAAAGAAACCAAACACAATACTGCTCAAGGAACTAGAAGCCAAATGTCTTTCTATTTATGCAAAAACTTAAAGTGTTTTCTACAGAGTGTCTATCCTCCTTCATTACATTGAAATGCTTAGTATTTATAGAGGATTTTACCTCTTTCATTAAATGCACAATACAACAAAATATTGGCTGGTCAAAAATCAGCAAGAGCAATTTCTTCCTTGGTAATGGCGATGCTCAAATCAGATCATTCTTCAAAGGAGCAGTGATCCCTATTTCATGGAGAGCACCTATGAAATTAGTAGGATTGGACAATGGAAAATTATCTCATATGTCGGTGTATTGGAATTCAATAATATCACATGGCAATCAGGAGCTTGGATATTAAATTATAGGTGCCATTACATCCCTTTATGCCTTGGAATATTACCTTGGATGATTTAAATCAACGAAATTTACTTCTACTTCGAAACGGAATAAAATTCATAGAGGGAACCTTGAAAATAATTGGGATCGCATCGGATGTGAGGATGTAACATTTAATTCTTACAACATTTTAGCAAAAATTTTGGATCATCACTTTTACTGCCTCAAACATTAAATTTTATCAATCTTCATCCTTTCCCAAAGAGATCTTTAGTTATAGCACTTTAGATAGTAATACTGAATGATGATTGCCTTCACAACTGGAATTTTGCCTTTCATTTTAGTTAATTTCTCCCTTGACGTCTTCTTGTTCGAATGACAGGTAAAGAAATGGGAGTTTCACCCCTCAATGTACTTTCATCCCTTTCCTAGGTGATTTCACCCTAAAAATGGTAAATAACATCTTATAGAATGAAAGGAGGCATAAATAACTGATTTTACCCCTAGGAGGGGTGACAATGATTTTCACCCCAGCCTAGGGGCGACGTTGACTTTGACCAGCAAGGCAAACTGCTTTTTTAGGGACTTTCGCCTCAAAACATTTCCTCTTGGAATTTCACCCCAAAGAGGGGCGAAAAGGATTTTCGCCCCTACCCAGGGGTGACATTGACTTTGACTTTCCTATCATTGCCTGGATGATGTCATCTTCCCATTTGTGCTCCGAAACTATATTTTTCTGGGATTTCGCCCCTGAGAGGGGCGAAAATGATTTTCACCCCTATTGAGGGGCGATTTTGACTTTGACTGCACCCAACATGTTCTCCTTTCTATTTTCGTCTTGAAGAAGCTCTAATATGGATTTTCACCCCTGAGAGGGGTGAAACTAAGTTTCGCCCCCTTCCAGGGGTGCTTTCGACTTTGACCCATCTACGTCACTTGCACACTTTTTTTCTTCTCCTTTTCCAACTAGTGAAGTCATTTATCAAGGTAGTTTCACCCCAAAGGAAGGGCATAAAGGAATTTATCCCCTCCATGGGGCAAAAAAATTTAATTTAATTTTACTAGTGCCTTCACCTTGAATGGAAAATACCAAAGTCATAGCTATTTTTGTATCAAATCGTCTATTTCAAAACTATCTCGAACTTGGCGTAAAAAGTTATTTACATTAATCACTCTCCTTTTACGTTTTGTGCATGATAGGGAGAATTTACAGTGCATCTCTAGAAATGAAATCAACATTTTTATTTAATGGAATTGCTTACAGGAAAGGAACAAAAATATTTTATTAAAACAATAAAAATGGCAAAATTGCATCATTCATATTCTTCTTCAAAATTTTACAAGCAAAATTTAGTGTGGCAAAATTTGCCAACACTTTTGGTGGCTCTCGGGGTATTTAGTTCTTCTGAATGCAATCGACCCCAGGCCTTCATCCATTGGGCTCAGCTATTAGTGCCATCGGCTACATCAGATCCGTAGGCTATATTAGATGGTGCATTTGATCCTACAACCTCATTCTTCTCTCTTCCTCTTATGCCTACTTCTCCTATCCTTCTACTTCTTGATACTCTGCTTTCACCTATGCTTGGGCTTCGTGCTTGGCGAGGCTCTCACTTGTAGCTTCATACACGACAACTACCTTAACCCAGGCATCATATGTGAATGCTGAGAATGTGCTCAGTGAATCTATGACAAAGCGTAGCATCTCAACTTGATCCATGTTGATGCGGTTAGCTCTCTATTGAAGTTCTAGCAAGGAAGATTCGATGCGGGTGAGCCTCTCCATGCAAGGAAGTGCTTGTTCCTCCATTATTGGTTCCTACTAGCCATCAATTTCTAAAGTATCTTCTACAAAAGCTTTCCAGGTCATCTTCAACTCTTTTGTTGGCAACAACTCACCCTGCTCATCAATGAAGCTCGAAAACCCAACATCGGCTAGAACCTCAAAATATACGAGCGAAACACAATGCTCCTATTCAAACATAGTTATCAACTTTTGGGCTTCTCTTGCTAGCTCCAACTAAGAAAAATAGCCATGCAATGTCATTCTAGCCTTGGACCAACTACGATCCATCCCACTCATCGACTTAACCTAGAAATCAGAGTTCACCAATGCCTGAATCTTTAGTACCATTTCCAGTTTTGGTTCTAGCCTCTCTTTAGCATATTCCAAAGTTTACTCTCCAATAAAAATCACTATCCAAGCCTCATGAATGTACAACAAAACCTTGAGTGCATCCATTGCCAAAGTCACACAATATTTCAATAAATGGTGGTGAGTCTCTTTGATTTTTTTCTTGGAGAAGCCTACTGATTGCATGGCTTTCTCAACCAACTATTTTTGCACAACCTCAAGTTGGGATGTTAATGCTTGCACTTATTTCTCTGCTCCTTCCCAAGCTATCTGGTAGCCCTTGGCTTCTTTCTCCCATTCCTCTGCCTTCTTTTTCCAGTGCTCTACCTCTGATTTCATTATTTCCAGTTGATCTCTACTTTCGGCTAGAGCATCATTCAACTCAAAAATATTTGCCTCAACCTTGAAGAAACTCTTCTTATAATGCTCATCGTGCAAGTAAAGAGAGCTCATGTCCACCTGCATATTCCCCAACTTCTCTATGGTGTCAATCTTCATCAGGTCCTCTATAATGACTTCATAAGTGTAATCACTTGAAGTCATTTCTCCTTGAGGCTTCTGGACCTGGGGAATCATTTTTACTGTATGAGACTCCATAGTTTCAAGGTCAAAAGTGACCTTCTTCAATGCCTTCGCTCGAGCCTGAGCTTATTTTCTCTTATGAATATTTAACCATTATGATGCACTTAATCGGGCTCGGCTCATATTCACTACAATAGGATGCTCTGGTACAATCTCTATCTCCGGCTCTGGTAGCACCTACAACTCAAGAAAAGGAGCAGGGGGAAAGTGAGCCTGTTGAAGTTTTGGCTTGGGAAGGGAAGTGGAAATGGGAATGGTTGATGTAACGAAAGCGGTTAAGGGGATGAAAGTGAGGGTTTTGACTGTAGTTACACTCACTCAAGGAGGAGCTTGTGTACTTATAGCCATGAGTGGAAATTACTAGAATGGAGGATGAAGGGAGCAAAAATGGGTTGGGACCAGATGCAAAAGAACTGAAAGAAAGGGAAATAGTAGAAGTGGGAATAGAAGAAGAGGGAGCATCGATGACTGGGGATTGGGAAATAAGAAGTGAAATGGAGGTGGTAGGTATACCAAATGGAGGGGATACGGAAGCAACAACTACATAAATGGGTGCAATAGTCACCGAATGCTCAAGAGAAAGGGAAGAAGGTATAGAAAATGTACCTTCAGGCTCGGACACCTTTTGATCCAATGATGAGGGTGATTGTGGCATTGGACCACCCTTTTTTTTCTCCTCCTCTACCTCCTTCTCTAGATCTATGACTTCCATGTGCTAGTCAAACTATTCTGCCTGAACCAAAGGAGGATCTTCTGAAATGTTAGCCTGTGTGGCTTCATCTGTAGGAGGAGGGTTCGCCCTAGATGAAGGAACTATACCTGTTCTAGGATTTTTGGATATTTTTGGGAAAGGGAGCGCCTCATGCTTATTCTTCTTCTTTCACTGGAGTTGAATTTCTGGTGATGACTATATTTCTTCTTCCACAAGTGGTGCTTCTTCAACCACATGTTGCTCATGTTCAACCATGATCTCTTCACTGTCAGATCTTTGAAAATTTTGAGGCACAATCTTGGTGAAAGAGATTGGTTGATAGCCATCATAGTACTCATCATAGACATCCAAAAATACCTCATCCATTACCATACCATAAGCTGACCCAGTTTTCCCTCTATGGGCCCTCATAACCCACCAGTTGGTAATTTTTTCATCAGACCAAGTTGGTAGTTGTTCTTTCATCCTTCCAAACAAACCCGAGGGAGGAATCTGATGCTTGTAAACTATGGGGTTGTACTCAACCTCCATCTCATAAAAATCATGCCATGGTGGAAGTGGTATCATCTGCTCAACATGCCATTCGAGATCATGCCCTTCTAGATTATTTTTATGTCACTGAATATCAGGTCTAGGATAACAATGAAATTTTTTGGCATTAATAAAATCTATGAACCGACCCAAAGGGTCATACTTCCATCATTGAGGTAACTCCACCATACCCATATCCGAGAGTGCTTCATTAAGCAATTTATTCTGGATGACTTGGTCAACTTCGATGCCACCGAAGTGAAATGGCATGGTGCACGTAGTCTTCTTGCCTCGTCCTACCCCATAGATTTCATTGATAAAGTCGATCTATCGAACGACTTCCATTGCAAAGAGGTGCTCGATAGTAAAATAAGGAAGGAGAAATGACTTGCCAATGAAGCCAAAATTTGCACCATGATGCCCTACGTCAACAAGAAAATATCTCCTTTCTCCTTAGTGATAACTTCTTCCCGCATTGCCCTCGACACTCTCTCACTTGTGCAAAAAATAAGTTTGAGGGCGGGACCCAAGAACATGCGGTTAAAATTATAGAATGACTCTCCCCTTGACAAGCTTGAAGTCCATGAATATACTGGTAGCTTATTATCTGCCTCATCAACTTGCTTTACTGCAATAAAAGAAAACCGTTGGTGCATATGGAAGAAAAAGTACCAGGCCAAAAATGAAGCATGCCTGAATAAAACTGCTTCTTCGCTCTGAATTCTCTCCAACTGGGTGTGCATTTCTTGGGCCACATAATCCACCCAATCGAAGAAGATGGGATTTGTGCTTGCTTGCAAAGTTGTAGGGGCGTAAAATTCTACTTGTGAAATGCACTGCACCAACGTTGCTTGCCATTTGTACACTATGGTATCGGTAGGAAGACCAGACACCCAAGCCAACATAGAATACATATCTAGGCTTTTAAAATCCATCAAGGGTTTTGGCAGAGCTGGAAACTCTCCAAACTAGGGTGCCTTTATCAGCTGGTTCTCCATGAATTGGTGCAATATTACAGTTGATTGGTACCTTTCCTCTTGCTCCTTTAGATTCATATTTTTGAACATGATATCTGAGGAAGGCTTCAACCCGCAAGCAAACACCTCCTTGACTGTACCAGGCAAAATGGTGAACAATTTTTCTCCCTTTGCATTGCGGATGGCCCTTGTTGTAGGCTGATAAAATTTTGCAATTGCCATTACTAGCTCAGGGTAAGGATGCACAGGTGTACACAAGTACCAGGAAAGTTGTGCATGATAAGCAACTATTAATGGGCTTTCCAATGTCAGTCCTTGCCTGACTATAGTCTCCACGTCCAGGCATAATTTTTCTATGCCTTTGTTCAAAATAGAACAATCTCCAATATTAGCTAGTGTATCTGAATATGGATCGAGCTCAGTATTTTCATGCCTCCTAGATTTTTTGGATTTTTTACCACCCTATGCTTTTTTTGGCTTTAAAGCTTTCTCCGGATCAACTGTCTTCTTTCCCATCTTCGCACCATAGCTCCCACTAGAATAGTCTAGCAAACCTGCAACAAAGCAGCAACTCGAGTGAACTCAAAAAAATAAAAGCTTCAACTTTCTTACTCCACAAGCTTCTGACTTGCTCCTTTTATAACTTTTGCCCTCCAACTACCAGATTAAATGCAGGTGTTGCACCGAAGGAATTCGGGTGAATGTGCTCCTCGATTCTCTCACCCGACACATTTTTTAATGAAAACTTAACTACCCTTCAACTACCAATAACGCCCTTGCGCTGTGAATCTTCCTTGGATGTCGAACTCAGCCACTTTTTTACCTTGAAGGATGCAATATGGATTTCAATGGCTCACCTCAAGAAAAGCAAGCACCACATGTGAGAAAAGAGGGTGAAATAATTAATTTCACCTTATTAAAATGTTGAAACATCTTCTAGAATATTTGTGGGTGAAATCAATCTCATTGCATAAAATCTTTCTTGAAATTAGCACCGTTTAGCAAAAAACATTGAGGGAGCGTGCTTGCCTAGCCGAAAACGTATTGGGGCAAAGATATTCTCATCACCTGCACTCCAAAATTTCTTCTACCTGCTTGATGGAGTTACATGCCTCTCAATCCTTTTTAAAATAATTCTTCTCTAATTTCACCCTAAAAAGTAAATTTTTACTGAGAGTGCTTTGCATGAAAAAGTAGGGCGAAATCACTTTCTTTCTTCTTTCTTGCCGGATTTAGCACCATCAACTGGAGTTTGGAAAAAGCATGCATTTATTTTTTAATTCTTTCTTTGGCAGTTTCACTCCGAAAATACCTGCTTGAGGGGCGCCAAGGGATTTTGCCTCAAAAATAGGAAAAACAAGATAAATTTACTTTGGGGGAAAACATAATTTTAAAATCCTCCTTGCTTTATTTTTCGCTTTTCTTGGCAATTTTTAAAATAAGTGGGCGAAATTAATAAAAATGGGGCACTTCTTTTTTTTCACTTTTACTTTTGTTTTTCCTTTCTTTATTTTGGCAAACTAGGAGTGCTTTTTAATGAAAAAGCTAAACCCATAGCACTTTCATAATTTCAAAAAGAAATATGCTTTCTTTTTCCCCCTTTTTCACTAGAACATAATATAAAAGTCTTTTTTAAACATTTTCGGGTGAAAATAATTTTTTATTGGTGGCAAGGTACTTTCAGGGGGAAATCACCAAATTTGGGAGCAAAAATAATTTCTTGGTGAAATCCACTCTTTTTTTTATCATATCACTACAAACATATTGAACTAAAACAAAACAACATAATAATATATGTACATATATACATACGATCAAACTTGATCATTGATGGTAGGCCTTCAAATGAAGACCATTTATGGGAATTGGCAGCTCACGGCCATCCATATCCTACAAATAAAATGAATTGATTTGATTGACACCCAAAATCTGGAATGGGCCCTCCCATATTACTTCAAACTTGTGGTGCTTGCCGGGCTTAACCTTGTTTTCATTCCATTTCAGCACTAGATCACCTACCTCAAATGACTTCTCGGATGTTTTCTTGCCAAACCATTTCTGCGTCATCCGAGCATGTTCCATGAAGACATTGTAAGATTTCTCCCTCTCCTCTTCCAACTGTAAAAGTTGTGCCAACCTCATGCTCATGGGATCAGATTCATCGTCATCTTCACCATACAACAAGTGCCAAGACTGTAGAGCCGATAATTCAATATGAATAGGTAACACTACTTCTTTACCATATACCAAGGAGTAAGGAGATATTTTAATGGATTTCTTCATGGAGATACGGTCTGCCCACAATGCTTGGTTTAGCAGCAAGTGCCAACTACGCTTATTGTCACCTAGGGTCCTCTTCAGAATTCTCAGCAAATTCTTGTTTGTGGACTCAGCCAAGTCGTTTCCCTACGGATAATAGTTAGATGATGTCTTCAAATAAATTCTATACTTCCCCACAAATTTTATTGATCCTAGCACCGATGAAGGGAGTCCCATTTTCTATTATTATTGCATATGGTATACCAAAATGAGTAATTAAACCCTCAAGGAAAGCAATCATTGTTGCTTGATCCACCTTCTTGGTTGGAATTGCCTCTGACCATCGGGTAAAATAGTCGGTCACCATCAGGATATATTTGTGTTCGAAGAGGAATTGGGATCAATGACCCCAATAAAGTCTAGGCCCCATTGCTAAAATGGTGCTTCTACTTGAATCGGATGAAGGGGTAATGATGCATTCTTGCTTCTACCGACATATCTCTGGCACTTGTCACAATTCTAACTAAATTTGAAAGTATCTGCAAAGAGAGTAGGCCAAAAATATCCTACTTTGATGATATTTAATGCCATTGGCCTCCCTGCATAATGGCCTCCTGATAGACCAGAGTGAAACTCCTCTAGGATACCTTGTTTTTAGATTCTCGAACACACCTAAGAAGTACTCCATCAATGTTTTTATGGAACAACCCATTTGGCAGCATCACGTACCTAAGGGCTTGGAGTCTGAATATCCTTCTTTATGAGGCATTAAAGTGTGAAGGACATCTTCCTAAATGGAAATATTTGACAAGGTCCTCTGTCCAATCACGATCGCCTACAGAGAGGTTAGTGAAATTACTTACTGAATTTTCAAGTTGGCAAACCATGGATTCAGATGCAACACTTTTTGCAAGCTCCTGATACAGTGCTCGACCTCGAACCAACTTGGTCGGATGGATTTTAATGTCATATTCCTAGATTTTGGAGACCCATCCAGCTCTCTTATCTCCAAGATCTCCTTGAATGATGAAACTTCGGACATCTGGGTGGACCACATAAACTATCGTCTTGCTTTGAGAAACAAAATGTCAAAACTTCTTCAAGGATTTCATCATCGCATATACTTGATTTTCAATGAAATTATATTTCTCTTCATGTGGTTGGATGACTTGGCTCAAGAAAGCAATCGGTCGCTCATCTCCATCATCTCCTTTTTGCATGAGCACCGTTGCATAGCTCTCTTGCTCACCAACGACGTATAGGATAAAATCCTTTGAGTAATCTGGGTTCACCAACACTAGAGCTTGAGCAATTCTTTCTTTTATCTCCTTGAATGTCTACCTCCTCGACTCGGTCCATTTGAACTCAACATTCTTTTTTAGCAGCTCTATCATTGGCTTCACCACTTGGGCAAAATCTACTACAAACTTTCGAACAAAGTTAATTTACCCAAAGAATGATTGTAAATCCTTCTTTCTAGCTGGTAATGAAAGCTTCAGGAGGGCTTCAACTCTAGCTGGATCAATCACCAAACCTTCTTCTAAAATAACATGTCCTAGGAGCTTTCCTTATTTTACCGTGAAGATGGACTTCTTCGGGTTGATTGATATTCTAAACTCTCAACATTTTTCGAACACCTGTCTTAGATGTAGACTATGTTCCTCCCTATTGTGAGAAAAAATGGTCATGTCATCCAGATAAATAACAATAATACGATTCAACAACTCACTGAAGGCTATGTCCATTGCTCTCTGAAAAGTTGCGCCAACATTTGAAAGACCAAATGACATCCGCTGATAAGTAAAAGTTCCCCATTTTGTGGTGAATGTCATTTTGTGCTGGTCTTCATCCTTGACCTAGATTTGATTATAGCTAGAAAATCCATCTAATAAAGAGAATCTTTGGGTGCCAGCTACCACATGAAGAATCTAATCAATTTGTGGTAGTGGATAGTGATCCTTCAGATATGCCTAGTTTAAATTTTGAAAATCCATGCACAGGCGGATATCTCCATTCTTATTTCTCACGAGGACTAGATTTGCTACCCAGGTAGAGTGCTTGATTGGGTAGATGATTTTGGCTTCAAGCATCTTCAACAATTCTACTTTCATCAAAGTTTCAATCTTGGGATTGATCGGTCTCTACTTTTTCTTGAAGGGTTTTACTCCTTCCTGTAGCTCGATGGTATGCTGGATTACATCTTTGTTGTAGCCCTTCAGGTCTTGGTAGCTCCAAGCAATGATGTTTGGGTACTCATGACATAACTCTTTAATCTACTCCAGCTCTTCTTGAGTGCAATTAGTGCTGACTTTGATCAACTTTTTAGGTCCCAGATGTAGTTTAGTATACTCCTTTTCATCCACCTTGATCCTATGCTTTTCTACTCTATCATTTTGATCAAAGAGGCTCTCAAGTGTAATCAACCCCTTTGGGATATGATTATTATGTAGCTGGATCAAACCCTCGGCTTCTTCCTCATCAAGTGTTCTCTCTTCCACATTACTAGCTTCTCTTATCAAGAAATTAACAATTTGCTCATCACTTTTGAACACTTGCTAGTGGATATTTTTATCAAGGACTGAAGGTCTATAAATTAACCTCACAGTCTTGGGCTTTCTCACCACATGCTCCACTGGGGAAAAATTAGCACCAAGGGATGCCAAGAGATCGGCATGCTTGTTTTGCTCCTATGAGATTGCTTGGATATTCAGTGTTGTATAAGCTTCAAACAAATCCCATACCTTATTTTGGTATGCCTTCAAGTAGTGTTGCTTGGAAACACACTTACTAGTTACTTGGTTGATGATTAGCTTAAAATCTCCAAAGATATGTAGTTGCTTAATCCTGAGCTTCTCTACCTTTTTTAGACCCAAATAGAGTGCTTTGTATTTGATGGTATTATTCATGCAACTCCAAGTCAACTAGTAAGAGTACATTTTTTGTATGCCAAAAGGAGAAATGAGAATAATTCCATCTCCTGTGCCATTCTTACACCTTGCACCATCAAAGTACAACTTCCATAGTTGATCCAGAGTAGGACCTTCATCATCAGGCACTTTTGCTTCAACTTTTTCAGGTTTAGTGATGGTGTAGCAACCAATTTTGGTCTCCATCATGGCATTAAAATCGAGCATTGAAAACTCATCTTCTATTCGAAGCTCATCCAAAACTTCTTCCATCAAGTCTAACTCCTCCAATTCTTCGATCATCAAATTGATAGAATTCATGGGTTTATCCTTCTCTTCAATATTTCTCTATGTGATAAGTTGAAGGCTTCTCATTATAAATTTGGATTCTCCTCCATTTGATAGGAATTTCCAAATGAGAATAGTCAAGAGAAAGGTAGCCTCCCAACTTGGCAGTAAACTCCCATGATAGGCACATGTTGAAGTAAGGCTCCAGATCGACCACGACCACCTCTTGGATCATAGTTATCTATGGCATTTTATGCAATACAATGGGGATGTCTTTGATGACTCCCACTATCCTGATAGGGGTTTCATCTAACTACAAAATGCTAGGGCTACTCCTTGTATATTCCATACCCATAACATCGCACACTACCTTTGGCATGATAGTCATTGTAGCACCTGAGTTGATCATGCAATTGTGCACAATCCAACCTTCCATCCTGAGGGATAGGTAGAAAGGGGGTGGTCTATTATTTCTAGTGGCAAAATTTTTCAGCATTTGAGCTAACACTATCTGAGTCAGATTCTTCCCCTTATCTTTCACAAATTTCAGTGATTCTTGCAATAAGTCCACTTGTCCAGGTAATTGCAATGCATCATAGAGACTCACCTTGGCTGGAATCCTCTTCAATTCTTCAACGATGTTATACATGGATGCATAGGACCCCTTTCCTTCATTGGTAGTCTCATATCTACTTTGATATTGTTGTGTGGCTTCCACCCTCTAACGTTTCATCAAATATGGGTATTTAAGATTTTCCCTGGCCTGCTCCTCCGTTTCAGCTCTTGCCTGTGAAGTCGAAGCCTTTTCTTGCACTTTCTCTTTCGTTCATGGAGGCAAAATATCTTTCAATAGGATGGGTGCATCTGACTTGGGTGCTAGAACAATTGCCTTTGCTTACACTTATTTCTTCTCATTTTGTGCCTTTGAGTTGGTAGGTACCTTTAGGGGTTCCAACTCAGTCAGGTCCACAGTAACGGGCTTCCTTCCAGCTCTTGTGAGAACTAAAACTTGCTCTTCAGAAGGGACCATGAAATTATGATCAACTTATGTGATCATGTTGACTTGACCAATGGAGGAAATTTCTACCAATGTCTACATGTAGTTTAGGTGAACCATGCAAGTTTCCTCACCATGTGGATCATTGCACATGGAGCACTCGTATTCTTTGTTTGATGTGCCAGCTTCTTCATTTTTCATCACCATAAAATTTCTCTTAGGAACCTTGTTGGTCGAAGCTCCTTGCTCCCTAGTGATCGGCGGTGGTTGAAATCTCCTAGGTTGGAAATATTTTTCGACCTGCTTTCTTTTGATCACCGTGATTTCATTACCCATCACTCTTATGGCCAAATTCATGGATTGCAACTCTTTCAACACTTTTTCTTGTGGATCAGGATTTGAGGGTGCTAGAGGAGCTGGTAATGGTAATGGGATAGGCAAATATGGTAGTGTTGGGAATGGAACTGGAGTGGGTAACTATAGAATGGTTGGAGCGGGGAGTTGAGGGACATAAACTATCATCATGGTTTGAGATGTACTCAGATTCCATGAAGGGATTGGATACATGGGTGACATGGGCAAAGGTTGAGAAGATGCATTAGCATACAAATACTACGGAAGGTCGAGGAAAATAGGCATGGCCATTTTTGGTGAAAGCTTACCGATAGCAATCAGATTAGCTTCAACCTTTTGTGCAGTAGAGTACATATCAGGAAATGTATTAACATTAGATTGTCGGATGGCCATACTGATATCAGAGTTGAAAGCTCGGAGGTAGTAAAATATTGCTTGCTCAGGAGTCGATCAGAGACCATCGAGAACTCTATGCCAAGTTTGGGTGAACCTGACATTGAAGTCCATGATTTCCTCTTACGGATGCCTCTGAATGGTAGTAAACTGATGCAGTAGAGAGAATGGGTCCGCTTGTTCATTGAAACCTTTGATCAATAATTCAACCAACTGGTCCTAGGTAGTAATGGTGGTAGGTTGTAATGACTGGTACTAGTAAAGAAACTTACCTTTGAGAGAGAGAATGAGTAATCTTACCATTATATCCTTATTTGTGATGTTATGGATCATCGCCAAGGTAGCTACATATTGAACATGCTCATAAGTTGTCTTCCTCGTACCATCGTAGGTAGGAAAAGCCTTCATTATTACTTGCAAAATAGAGTTCTAAGCTTGCATATTTAGAGGTCCAGAGTGGTTCCATGTTGGAAACTACCTTGGTGGATGTGGTGGTGGATTTTGAGCCATGTGGACTGGTGTGTGTGGTTGGGGAGGTGGAAAACTAGTGGTTGTGCTAGCAGGACTCGAAGGAATAGAGAACACACCAGCTAACTATGAAGATGTAACACTTGATGGGACAGCTGGGGTAACTAACCTAGGATGTTCTCCTAGCACTTGGGTGTCAAGCTCATAAAACTCAACGGGGTCTTCTAGATTTTTGGCCTTCGATCTTGTGATCATGAAGAAATCTTTCACTCACTTCACGTTCGAAGGCTTCTGGGTAGATCTGAGTCACCAGATGTTCTAATCATACAGTACAAAGGTGAACATCAAACCTTAATACTGTTGAAAGTGGAACTTTTTAGAGTCCCACCGGGTGTGCCAAAAACTATTGGTCACGAATTTGCCTAAGTACAAAATATTATTTGTGCACCCTAGACTCGACCAACATTGAAAGGCCGAAGGAGAGAAATATCCTCTGGGCCAATCTCCAGAGAGGGTTGGCTCCCGTACTAAAACTAATGATCGGTTTAAAGATTAAGGTAACAGGAAAGAAATGGGAAATAACAAAAAGAAATGGGAAATATGGCTATAAGCTAGATATGAAAGGTGGGGATAAACTAACAGCAAAAATTCACAAGCATGGATTAGCATATAATAGAAAGCCAGGCATAGAAACCACTCATAGTTTTGCAGAGATAACTTCCAAGAAGCATTCTAGTATTCACTCCCTCACAAGCAGTAATTAAATCCAGATGCAAAATTTAAAATCAGTAAATAAAGGACATGAACTTGATCAGAAATGACAAGCAAAAAGAAATCAAACACAATACTGCTCAAGGAACCAAAAGCCGAATATCTTTCTATTTATGCAAAAACTTAAAGTGTTTTCTACAGAGTGTCTATCCTCCTTCATTACATTGAAATGCTTAGTATTTATAGAGGATTTCACCTCTTTCATTAAATGCACAATACAAAAAATATCGTCTGGTCAAAACTTAGCAACAACAATTTCTTCCTTGGTAATGACGATGCTCAAATCAGATTATTCCTCAGGGGACATCGATCTGGTTTTCATGGAGTGCACTTGGAAAATCGACAAAAATAGATGATGGAAAGAACATCCCAAGCATTGGTGCATCAAAAATTAGCGATGCAAAACATAAATCAAGAGCTTGGATATTAAATTTTGGGTGCCATTACATTCTCTTATGCCTTGGAATCTTACCCTTGCTAGTTGAAATCAACAAAATTTAATTCTGCTTTGAAAAGGAATAAAATCCATAGAGGGCACCTTGAAAATCATCGGGATCGCATCGGATTTGAGGATGTAACATTTAATTCTTACAAATTTTTAGCAAAATTTTTGGATCGTCACTTTTAATTCCTCAAACATTAAATTTTATCAATCTTCATCCTTTCCCAAAGATATCTGTAGTTATAGCACTTCAGATAGTAACCCTAGTTGATGATTGCCTTCACAACTAGAATTTCACCTTTCATTTTAGTTAATTTCACCCCTGATGTCTTCTTATTCGAATGATAGGCAAAGAAATGGGTGTTTCACCCCTCAACATACTTTCACCCCTTTCCTGGGTGATTTCACCCCGAAAATGGTAAAGAACATCTTCTAGAATAAAAGGAGGCATAAATAACTGATTTCACCCCTCGGAGGGGTGACAATGATTTTTGCCCCAACCCAAGGGCGACGTTGACTTTGACCAGTAGGCAAACTACTTTTTTTAGGGACTTTCACCTCAAAACGTTTCCTCTTGGAATTTCACCCCAAAGAGGGGTGAAAAGGATTTTTGCCCCTGCTTGGGGGTGATATTGACTTTGACTTTCTTATAATTGCCTGGATGACATCATATTCCCATTTGCACTTTGAAACTATTTTTTTCTGGGATTTTACCCCTGAGAGGGGCGAAAATGATTTTCACCCCTGTTGAGGGGTGATTTTGACTTTGACTGTGCCCAACATGTTCTCCTTTCTATTTTCATCCTGAAAAAGCTCTAATCTGGATTTTTCACCCTTGAGAGTGGCAAAACTGAGTTTTACCCCCTTCTAGGGGTGTTTTTTACTTTGACTCATCTACGTCACTTCCACACTTTTTTGCTTCTCCTCTTCCAACTAGCGAAATCATTATCAAGGTAGTTTCACCCCAAAGGAATTTTGCCCCTCCATGGGGAAAAAAAAAATTTAATTTTACTAGAGCCTTCACCTTGAATGGAAAATACCAAAGTCGTAGCTGATTTTCTATCAATTCATATATTTCAAAACTATCCCGAACTTGTCTCGAAACGTTCCTTGCATTAATCACTCTCCTTTTACATTTTGTGCATGAGTGCCATTAATTTCTACAAGGAGAATTTACTGTGCATTTCCAGAAATGAAATCAACGTTTTTATTTAATGGAATTGCTTACAGGAAAGGAACAAAAATATTTCATTAAAACAATAAAAATGATAGAATTGCATCATTCATCTTCTTCTTCAAAATTTTACAAGCAAAATTTACCAACACATAGATTATTAAATGAGTGCCTTGTATTGAACCATTAATATTTAGATTGTTTTCGAGTTATTGAGATTGAGATTGAAAATATATCTATTGATATTATCATAGATTATTAAGCAAGCACCTTTCATTAATCCATTAATATTTAGATTATTTTCCAGTAATTGAGACTGAGATTGAAAATACAACTATAGATATTATCATAGATTATTAAGGGAGTGCCTTTCATTGACACATTAATATTTAGATTATTTTACAATAATTGAGATCCAGATTGAGAATACAACTATTGATATTGTCATAGATTATTAAGCAAGTGCCTTTCATTGATCCATGAATATTTATAATATTTTCCAACATTTGATATCCATATTGAAAATACAACTATTGATATTATCATAGATTATTGAGTACCTTTCATTGACCCATTAATATTTAGATTATTTTCTTGTAATTGATATCCATATTGAAAATACAACTATTGATATTATCATAGATTATTAAGAAAGCGCATTTCATTGACCCATTAATATTTAGATTATTTTCCTATAATTGATATCTAGACTGAAAATACAATTGATATTATCATAGAGATCTAGATTGAAAATACGATTGATATTATAATATATTATTAAGCGAGTGGCTTTCATTGACCCATTAATATATAGAATATTTTCTAGTAATTGAAATATAGATTGAAAATACAATTGTTGATAGTGTGTGCCTTTCATTAGCACATTAAAATTTAGATTATTTAGCAATAACTAAGATTTGGGTTGAAAATAAGAATATTGATATTATCATTGATTATTAAGTGAATGCCTTTCATTGACCCATTAATATATAGATTATTTTTAGTAATTGAGATCGAGATTGAAAATATAAATATTTATATTATCATAGATTATTAAGCACGTGCCTATCATTGACCCATTAATATATAGATTCTTTTTCAGTAATTGAGATTCATATTGAAAATAAAACTATTGATATTATCGTAGATTATTAAGTGATTGCCTTCATTGACCCATTAATAGATGGATTATTTTTCAGTAATTGAGATTCACATTGAAAATAAAACTATTGATATTATCATAGATTATTAAGCGAGTGCCTTCATTGACCCATTAATGTATAAATTATTTTCCAGTAATTAAGATCCATATTAAAAATACAACTATTGATATTATCATAGGTTATTATGTGAGTGCCTTTCATTAACTCATTAACACATTAATATTTAGATTATTTACCAGTAATTTAGATTTGGATTGAAAATAGAAATATTGATATTATCATAGATTATTAAGTGAGTGACTTTCATTAACCCATTAATATTTAGATTATTTTTCAGTAATTGAGATCCAGATTGAAAATACAACTATTGATATTATCATAGATTAATGAGTGCCTTTCATTGACCCATTAATATTTAGATTATTTTCTAGTAATTGAGATACACATTGAAAATACAACATTTGATATTATTGTAGATTATTAAATGAGTGCCTTTAATTGACTCATTAATATTTAGATTATTTTTGAGTAATTGATATCCAGATTGAAAATGCAACTATTGATATTATCATAGATTATTAAGCTAGTGCCTTTCATTGACCTATTAATATTTAGATTATTTTCTAGTGATTGATATCCATATTGAAAATATAACTATAGATATTATCATAGATTATTAAACAAGTGTCTTTCATTGAGATATTAATATTATTTTCTAGTAATTAAGATTGAGATTGAAAATACAACTATTATATTATAATAGATTGTTAAACGAGTGTCTTTCATTGATCGATTTAAAATTTAGATTTATTGGAAATTTTGAGTTAGTTGTGTTGTCATTGATGTCAAGAGTCAGTGTCAGGAATCAGTGCAGGACTTGGCAAAAGAAGGGTTAAAATATTTATATTTTAAGCCCAAGAGATTTGGTCTAAGAGCTCCACATGATTGGTCAAAAGGATGGTTAAATACCCTGAAGAAAAGGCCTAAAGGAAATAATATTATAATATTTATTATTATAATATTAAAGGTGGTTAAAAAAGGTCTAAGGAGAAAGAGAAAAACACCTAGGCCAAATGGAAATAATATTAAAAGTTTAATTAATGCCTAAGGTATTTTATAAATAATTTATAATATTTATATTATAAATTAATTTATAAAAATAATAATTTTATAACCCAAAGTTGGGTTGGGAGCCAAGTTTAATTTAAATTTCATATTCCTCTACCGACGTTGAAAAATAGAAGCATATGGTATAAATACCATAGCACTTACCTCACAAAGGTAAGTCTCCGAAATATTTGTGCATGCGATTTGTGAAAAGAGAAGGCGAATAATTCGTGAGCGAACAAAGGAAAAGGTTTTAATTTTTAATTGCCCCTAAAATACATGGAAAACAAAGCGACCAAGGTGGGAAGATTCAACACCAACCAGCTGGTTGGGCTAGTGGTGAATCTGAGGTGTGTAAGGCGTTGAGAACGCAGAGGTGTTGCGTTCGAGTCTCGACGGTGATGCAGGAACAAAGCCTTTTGGCTTTGGTGCAGGGGAGGAAGAGACAAAGCGCTCTAGGCGCTTTTGCCTCCCACGTGAGCGCTTAGCTCACGCGGTAGGGTAGCCGTGGCTAAGGCGCAGGCGGCGCTTCATCCAGGGATCGAGTCCCACCGAGGAGCGCATTGAGGTATTTAATTTTTGTGCCTAGGTTAATGTGTATAGTGGGAATGTTATGAGCACGTGGTGTATTTGATTTTGTTGAGTGCTTAGGGAGTTAAAAGGGGTAAGGTAAATTATTTTTACCTTAGACAAAAAGTGAGAAATATTTTTATTGAAGGTTAAAAATAAATTGCATTGTTTTATAAAGTTAATTATTTGAAAATGCAATTTTGAGTAGGGAGTTATAAGGCTTTAATTTTATTTTTATGAAAAGGAAGTTAGGAGTAATAAGGGTTATTGTGATTTGTTATATGTTGAATATTATTTTGAAGGTTGGAGATTATAAGGTGTATTTGAGAATTAATAATTTTTGTATGGTGAAATATTTGAAGGAAATAATTGAGGATAGATTTTTGATATCTAACCATTGAGATTGGCAAAGAGGTTGATTGTGTTGAGACAGGTTTTGAGGTCATTTCTCCATCAAGAAAAAGGTATGGGCATATCTTCCTTGTGAGTGAAATATTGTTGGGTTGAATGTTATGAATGCTAAGTTGGAGTGAAAAGGTTTGTTTGATAAGAATTATTGAGTAAGTATTTAATTAGCATTATTGGTGAATGTTTGTGATAACATTTGAGTGAGAAATTGAGAACTATATTGAACTAGGGTTTGTGAAAATGAGTATCTTGTTTTATGTGAGATTGTTTGATAAGAATTTTTGGAAATATTTGAGTAAACCTTCATGTGCATGATTAGGGTTTGTGAAAATATCATGAGTATCATTGTTATGTGAATGAGGAATCATCTTGAGTCAAGGATTGAGATTCATAGTGTGAGTTGTTGGAAGTGGAGTGAAACACTTGTTTAGGGTTTGTAAGCAAGTTGTGTTTCATTGAGTGATTGATTGAGTGGAGTTGGTTGAGCATAGTTGATTGAGAGTGTTGGAGTGATAGTTCAAGTTCTATGAAACAAATTGTTCTTTATTCTTAATTTATTTGAAGAGAGTTTGGAAGTGATTGAGTGTTGTGTGAGAGTGAAACATATTGAGTCTCTAACCATTCTCTATATGTTTTTATGGTTAAACAAGAGAGTTTGAAAGTGATTAAGTATTGTTGTGAGTGTGAAACATATTGAGTCTCTAACCATTCTCTATATGTTTCTATGAGATTAAAACAAGATTCTGTGTGAAACTTGTTTGTGTGATTGAAGAGGTTTTCTATGATAGATTGAGTTGAGTTGAATAAGCTTTTGTGAAAGCTAGTGGACAGATTTGAGTAAGTTCTAGAGTGGACTTAAGGACAGAGTTGAGTAAGCTTTTGTGGAAGCTTACAATGTAGATTTGAGGTAAGTCTTGGTGAAGACTTGTTGAGCAGATTGGACAAGTTCTAGTGAGAACTTACAATGCAGAATTGAGGTAAGTCTTGGTGAAGACTTGAGAGAATTGAGAAAGTTCTAGAAAGGACTTATGGAGTAGAATTGAGGTAAGTCTTTGAGAAGACTTGAGAGTAGAGTTGATTGATTGATTTGTTCAAACCTTGAGTTAAGGTTTGGGGTAGATCTAGTAGAGTTGATTAGTGATTAGATCAAGCATTGTGTTAAGGCTTGAGGATAGATTTGAGGATAGGAAAAATAGAGATTTGTGCTAGATCAAAGACATGTTTATGTGTAGATTTGAGATAAATATTGAGCAAATTTGTGCTAGACCAAGGACTATGTTTAGTGATATTTGAGATAGATATTGAGTAGATTTGTGCTAGATCGAAGGATAGTGTTTAGTGCATATTTGAGATAGAGTTTGAGCTATTTGTGCTAGATAGCGAAGGATAGTGTTTAGGTGAAATTTGAGAAGAGCTGAAAGTAAGATTTGGAGGTGATAGAGTAGAGGATAGTAGTCTCTAGTGGATAGAGATCCATTAGCCAAGGCAGAGAGGATAGAGGTCTTTAGTGGAGAGAGATCCACAAGCCAAAGTAGTGGAGGTAGTAGTCTTCTAGAGGATCACCAACCAGAGCAGAGGAGAAGGAGTTCTCCTATGGATAGAGATCCACGAACCAGCTAAGGAGATTGGTGTCTCCTATGGGTTGGTGCCCACAAACTAGATTAGGGGATTGGTGTCTCCTTTGGATAGAGGTCCATAAACATTGTAATAGGGAAAGGATTCCCAAGAGATTTGTTGAGAAAATTTTAGTGAAATATTTTCTCCATGGAGTAGCCCACATTGGGTGAACCACGTTAAATTGGTGTCTCTATTGTGTGTGGTGATTTATGCATTGCTTTGATTACTGTTATTGACATTGCATTGATATATTGGATAATATTGTTTGAGTAAAGAAAAGTAAAAAGTGGTCTTATATTGTTCACCCCCCTCTTAGTATAAGCTTGTGTTCTTCAATTGGTATCAGAGCGGGTTCCTTCGAAAGAGTTTAACAACTTGAAGGAAAAGCTCTCAAGAACACAGATGGATTCTCAGAATGGATCCTCAGGGAATTCAACACCATTGTTCGATGGGAACAATTATGTACTTTGGAGTATGAGAATGAAGATTCACCTAATGGCACTTGGAAATGAAATATGGGAAGCAGTTGAGAATGGATACATACCACCAACTACTCCACCTACAGATAAATATGGTAAGCTCCTACATCTGAATAATTCAAAGGCAATGAATGGAATTTTAAAGGGTTTGCATGAAATAGAGTTTATAAAGGTTATGCATTGCACATCAGAAAAGGAAATTTGGGATAAGTTGAAAGGTATATATGAGGGAGACAAAAAGGTCAAAAGGGTAAAGTTGTAAAATTACAAGAGAACATTTGAAGACCTAAAGATGAAGGAAGAGGAAAATATTGTTGCATATCTACTTCGTGTGGATGAGGTTGTTAACTCCATGCAAGGACTTGGGCTTAAAGTTGAAGAAATAGATGTTTGTGATAAGATTTTAAGGTCACTCCCAAAGAGGTATAGTGAAAATATTTCAGCTATAGAAGAGTCAAAAGATATTGAAATTTTGACAAGGGATGAATTACATGGAATTCTCATAGCTTTTGAGATGAGAATAAAAGAGGAACCTATTCCCTAGAAAGAAGCAACCTTCAAAGTTACTAAGAAGACAAAGGGTAAGAAGTCAGATTCAAGCAATGAGTTATCCAGTGATGAAGAAGCAAATTATGGCAGAAGGAACAAGGACTCAAGAAAGTATAAAGGTACAAAATTAGTTAGATGTTTCAATTGTGGAAAATATGGTCACTATGCATCTGATTTTCCAGAGGCTAGAAATAGCAATGATGAAGAAAAACAAGATCATAAGAATAGGGAAACAAGAAAACATAGGTACCAAAAGAAAAGTAGGGATGAACAAAACAAGCAAGGAAAGAAATTCTTCCAAAGGCATAAGAAGAGTTTCTATGTAGACAAGGCAGGTAAGAGTTCAAGTGATAGTGATGAAAGTTCCTCAAATAATGATGAAGATGAAATTCTATTTCTGGCAGAAGAAAAAGAAGTGGTTAGAAATAGGTCACCAATAATTCTCAAGTGTTTTAGATGTGGTAACTTTGGTCATCTTGAAGATAGTTGTACAAAGAATGGATTCAGTTTTAGTGATGATGAATATGAAGATACACTTGAAGGTCCAGAAGAGGAAAGTCTTCTTATGGCAATAGAAGAAGAAGGAAGTGCTTCTATTGAAGATAAATTAGAAAGGAATGAAGATGATTCTAAAGGCAAAGGAATAGAGGAAGAATCAGAGGAAGGAGAAGTTGATCTTGAGGGTGAGCTTATTTCTGCTCTTGAGGCATTAAGGAAGGTAAGAAAGTAGAACTCAAAACTCAAGCTTCAATTTCAAGAATGTGATGAAGAGAAAGGAAAGCTTATAGAAGATCTAACCAACTCAATAGCCAAGACAAGGAAATTTAAAGAGAGGTTAGAGGCTAAGGTTTTAGAATGTGAAAGGTTAGAGCATGAAGTAGATTCATTAAGGAAGGAAGTAAAAGAGTCTAAAGATAAGCTACACAGGTTTGGGAGAAGCTCAAAGAACTTGGATAAGATTATCAAGGTACAAAGATCTTCATCAAACAAGACAGGTCTTGGTTTTGAACAGGTACAAAGAGAACAAGGAGAGGAGTCAATCTCAAGCTCCAAAGAAGAAGAAGCTTCAGAAGAAGAGAGTGAAAGAGAAAGTGAGACTTCTGAGGAAGAGTTGAACAATAAAAAGTTCAACAAGGAAAGGAACAATGCACAAATGAGGAACAGATGGAATAGGAAGCAACACAGGGTAAAAGAAACTAAGAGACCAATGGGGTCAAGACAAGGTAGTTTCAATGGATGATGCTTCTCATGTCACAGGTTTGGGCACAAGGCTACACAATGCAGGACACATGAAAGACAAGAATATGGAAATTTTAGAAACATGCATCTCTTTCAAGGGTATTGCTACTCTTGTAATCAATTTGGTCACAAGGCAATAAATTGTAGGGTTCATGACAAGAATGGATATGGCTTCACCAAGAGAAACCCCAAGATATTTGCACCTTTAAGGAATAACAACATTAAGTGTTATAAGTGCAATAATGATGGGCATACAACAAAGTGGTGTAGAGAAGAACTTCCAGAGACAAGCAAGAACAGGAATAGTCAGAGGAATCAAAAGGATCAATTGAGGAAGAAGGTGGACAAAGGTAAAGATCAGTGTATGCTGGGAGTAGAGATACTCCCACCCCAGAATTAACCACCTCAAGAGAGGAGGTGGGGGAGGGGCTAAGCTAAGAGTCTCATTCTTAGCCCCAAGCCCCAAAGGTGGCCCTTTGCCATTGATGTCAAAGGGGGAGAGATTTGAGTTAGGGGAGAGCATTCAGTCAAGGGGAGAAATTTCTCAGGGGGAGCAGTTTTGAAAGAGGAAAAGGTTTGGTCACAAAAAAAGGGGTTGCCATCAATGACAAAGGGGGAGATTGTTGGAAATTTTGAGTTAGTTGTGTTGTCATTGATGTCAAGAGTCAGTGTCAAGAATCAGTGCAGGACTTGGCAAAAGAAGGGTTAAAATATTTATATTTTAAGCCCAAGATATTTGGTCTAAGAGCTCCACATGATTGGTCAAAAGGATGGTTAAATACCCTGAAGAAAAGGCCTAAAGGAAATAATATTATAATATTTATTATTATAATATTAAAGGTAGTTAGAAAAGGTCTAAGGGCGAAAGAGAAAAACACCTAGGCCAAATGGAAATAATATTATAATAATTTATTATAATATTAAAAGTTTAATTAATGCCTAAGGTAGTTTATAAATAATTTATAATATTTATATTATAAATTAATTTATAAAAATAATAATTTTATAACCCAAAGTTGGGTTGGGAGCCAAGTTTAATTTAAATTTCATATTCCTCCATCGACGTTGAAAAATAGAAGCATATGGTATAAATACCATAGCACTTACCTCACAAAGGTAAGTCTCCAAAATATTGTGCATGCGATTTGTGAAAAGAGAAGGTGAATAATTCATGAGAGAACAAAGGAAAAGGTTTTAATTTTAATTGCCCCTAAAATACATGGAAAACAAAGCGACCAAGGTGGGAAGATTCAACACCAACCAACTGGTTGGGCTAGCGGTGAATCCGAGGTGTGTAAGGCATTGAGAACGCAGAGGTGTTGTGTTCGAGTCTCGATGGCGATGTAGGAACAAAGCCTTTTGGCTTTGGCACAGGGGAGGAAGAGACAAAGCGCTCAAGGTGCTTTTACCTCTCACGTGAGTGCTTAGCTCATGTGGTAGGGTACTTGTCGCTAAGGTGTAGGCGATGCTTCATCCAAGGATCGAGTCCCACCGAGGAGCGCATTGAGGTATTTAATTTTTGTGCCTAGGTTAATGTGTATAGTGGGAATGTTATGAGCACGTGGTGTATTTGATTTTGTTGAGTGCTTAGGGAGTTAAAAGGGGTAAGGTAAATTATTTTTACCTTAGACAAAAAGTGAGAAATATTTTTATTGAAGGTTAAAAGTAAATTGCATTATTTTATAAAGTTAATTATTTGAAAATGCAATTTTGAGTAGGGAGTTATAAGGCTTTAATTTTATTTTTATGAAAAGGAAGTTAGGAGTAATAAGGGTTATTGTGATTTGTTATATGTTGAATATTATTTTGAAGGTTGGAGATTATAAGGTGTAATTGAGAATTAATAATTTTTGTATGGTGAAATATTTGAAGGAAATAATTGAGGATAGATTTTTGATATCTAACCATTGAGATTGGCAAAGAGGTTGATTGTGTTGAGACAGGTTTTGAGGTCATTTCTCCATCAAGAAAAAGGTATGGGCATATCTTCCTTGTGAGTGAAATATTGTTGGGTTGAATGTTATGAATGCTAAGTTGGAGTGAAAAGGTTTGTTTGATAACATTGTGATTGTTATGTGAGATTGTTTGATAAGCATTGTTGGAAATATTTGAGTAAACCTTCATGTGCATGATTAGGGTTTGTGAAAATATCATGAGTATCATTGTTATGTGAATGAGGAATCATCTTGAGTCAAGGATTGAGATTCATAGTGTGAGTTGTTGGAAGTAGAGTGAAACACTTGTTTAGGGTTTGTAAGCAAGTTGTGTTTCATTGAGTGATTGATTGAGTGGAGTTGGTTGAGCATAGTTGATTGAGAGTGTTGGAGTGATAGTTCAAGTTCTATGAAACAAATTGTTCTTTATTCTTAATTGATTTGAAGAGAGTTTGGAAGTGATTGAGTGTTGTGTGAGAGTGAAACATATTGAGTCTCTAACCATTCTCCATATGTTTCTATGGTTAAACAAGAGAGTTTGAAAGTGATTAAGTATTGTTGTGAGTGTGAAACATATTGAGTCTCTAACCATTCTCTATATGTTTATATGAGATTAAAACAAGATTTTGTGTGAAACTTATTTGTGTGATTGAAGAGGTTTTTGTGATAGATTGAGTTGAGTTGAATAAGCTTTTGTGAAAGCTAGTGGACAGATTTGAGTAAGTTCTAGAGTGGACTTAAGGACAGAGTTGAGTAAGATTTTGTGGAAGCTTACAATGCAGATTTGAGGTAAGTCTTAGTGAAGACTTGTTGAGTAGATTGGACAAGTTCTAGTGAGGACTTGTTGAGTAGATTTGAGGTAAGTCTTGGTGAAGACTTGTGAAATTAGAAATTGAGGTAAGTCTTGGTGAAGACTTGAGAAGTTGACAAGTTCTAGAAAGGACTTATGGATAGATTTGAGGTAAGTATTTGAGAAGACTTGAGAGTAGAGTTGATTGATTGATTTGTTCAAACCTTGAGTTAAGGTTTGGGGCAGATCTAGCAGAGTTGATTAGTGATTAGGTCAAGATTTGTGTTAAGGCTTGAGGACAGATTTGAGGATAGAGTTTGGTGTAGATTTGAGGATAGGTTTATGCTAGACCAGAGATAGATATTAAGCAAATTTGTGCTAGATCAAAGGATTGTGTTTAGTGCAGATTTGAGATAGAGATTGAGCAGATTTGTGCTAGATCGAAGGACTATGTTTAGTGCAGATTTGAGATAGAGATTGAGCAGATTTATGCTAGACAAAAGGACTATGTTTAGTGAATTTGAGAAAATTGAAATTTGTGTAGACAGGATATATTTAGTGTAAATTTGAGATAGAGTTTGAGTAGATTTGTGCTAGACCAAAGGATAATATTTAGTGTAGATTTGAGGAGAGCTGAGAGTAAGATTTGGAGGTGATAGAGCAGAGGATAGTAGTCTCTAGTGGATAGAGATCCATTAGCTAGGGTAGATGAGGATAGAGGTCTTCAAGTGGAGAGAGATCCTAAGAGATCCACAAGCTAGAGTAGTGGAGGTAGTAGTCTTCTAGAGGATCACCAGCCAGAGCATAGGAGAAGGAGTTCTCCTATGGATAGAGATCCATGAACCAACTAAGGAGATTGGTGTCTCCTGTGGGTTGGTGCCCATAAACTAGATTAGGGGATTGGTGTCTCCTTTGGATAGAGGTCCATAAATATTATAATAGGGAAAGGATTCCCAAGAGATTTTTTGAGAAAATTTTAGTGAAATATTTTCTCCGTGGAGTAGCCCACATTGGGTGAACCACATTAAATTGGTGTCTCTATTGTGTGTGGTGATTTGTGCATTGCTTTGATTACTTCTATTGACATTGCATTGATATATTGGATAATATTGTTTGAGTAAAGAAAAGTAAAAAGTGGTCTTATACTGTTCACCCCCCTCTCAGCATAAGCTTGTGTTCTTCAAGATTATTTTCCAATTGAGATCCAGATTGAAAATACAACTATTAATATTATCATAGATTATTAAGCGAGTGCCTTTCATTGAACCATTAATATTTAGATTATTTTTTTGATATTATCATAGATTTTTAAGGGAGTGCCTTTCATTAACACATTAATATTTATATTATTTTCCAGTAATTGAGATCCAAAATGAAATTACAACTATTGATATTATCATATATTATTAAGTGATTGCCTTTCATTGACCCATTAATATTTAGATTATTTTCCAGTAATTGATATTTATATTGAAAATACAACTATTGATGTTATCATAGATTATTAAGTGAGTGCCTTCTATTGACCCATTAATATTTAGATTATTTCCAATAATTGGGATTGAGATTGAAAATACAACTATTGATGTCATGATATATTATTAAGTGAATGTCTTTCATTGACCCATGAATATTTAGATTATTTTCTAGTAATTGAGATCTAATTGAGATCAATATTGAAATTATAACCAATGATATTATCATAGACTATTAAGTGTGTTCCTTTCGTTGACCCATTAATATTTATCTAGTAATTAAGATCTAGATTTAAAATACAACTATTGATATTATCGTAGATTATTAAGTGAGTGTCTTTCATTAACCCATTAATATTTAGATTATTTTCCAATAATTGAGATCCAAATTGAAAATACAACCATTTATATTATCATAGATTATTAAGCGTTTGCCTTTGCTTTTCGTGAACTCACTAATATTTTGATTATTTTTGAGTAATTGATATCCAGATTGAAAATACAACTATTGATATTATCATAGATTATTAAGTAAGTTCCTTTCATTGACCCATTAATATTTAGATTGTTTTCCAGTAATTGAGATTGAGATTGAAAATACAACTATTTATGTTATGATATATTATTGAGTGTATTTCATTGACCCATTAATATTTAGATTATTTTCCAGTAATTGAGATTGATATTGAAATTACAACCATTGATATTATCATAGATTATTAAGCGAGTTCCTTTCATTGACCCATTAATATTTAGATTATTTTCTAGTAATTAAGATCTAGATTTAAAATACAACTATTGATATTATGGTAGATTATTAAGTGAGTGCCTTTCATTGAACCATTAATATTTAGATTATTTTCCAATAATTAAATCCAAATTGAAAATACAACCATTGATATTATCATAGATTATTAAGCGATTGCCTTTGCATTTCGTGAACTCACTAATATTTTGATTATTTTTGAGTAATTGATATTATCATAGATTATTAAGCAAATACCTTTCATTGACCCATTAATATTTAGATTATTTTCCAATAATTGATATCCATATTGAAAATACAAATATTGATATTATCATAGATTATTAAGCAAGTGCCTTAAAGTGAGGCATTAATATTTAGATTATTTTCCAGTATTTGAGATCGATATTGAAAATACAACTATTATATTATCATAGATTATTAATCGAGTGCATTTTATTGACCCATTAATATTTATATTATTTTCCAATAATTGAGATCCATATTGAAAATAAAACTATTGATATTATCATAGATTATTAAGCGAGTGCCTTTCATTGACGCATTAATATTTGGATTATTTTCTAGTAATTGAGATCCAGGTTGAAGATACAACCATTGATATTATCATAGATTATTAAGCAAGTGCCTTTCATTCACCCATTAATATTTAAATTATTTTATAGTAATTGAGATAGATATTGAAAATACAACTATTGATAATATCATAGATTATTAAGCTTTCATTGACCCATTAATATTTAGATTATTTTCTAGTAATTGAGATTGAGATTGAAAATACAAGTATTGACATTATCATAGATTATAAAGCAAGTGCCTTTCATTCGCCCATTAATATTTAAATTAATTTCCAATAATTGAGATCTATATTGAAAATACAACTATTGATATATTATAGATTATTAAGCAAATGCCTATTATTTTTTAATTAATAGTAGAAGGGGTTTTAAAAGGGTCCCAAAACCTATTACAAGTAAGGTTTTGAAAGGCACTCCCAAAACTTAGATCTAGCAATAAGACATCAAGAAATATTGAGCTGGATTCCAAGAATAAAACCCGAAAATCCAATGAAACAACCTCCTAGCAAATAAGCCATAGATTTTTATCAAGAAAATACAAGATATTGTCCCATGGTCAAACCATCATGTGCTTTGAATCTAAAGAAATGAAGAAAAATAGTTGAATAATGAAAATGCTACTGGTTAAAAATAAATTTACAAACAAAAATTTCCCAAACTAAAGTATCTTCCACCTAACATGAAAGGAGAACAGAGGAATCATGTTATCACAATAAAAAATCTATCCAACAAAGCACATAATAGGATAACCCCTCATGAGAATAGTTGGTTTAATAAAACAACACTAGAAATACTTGCCAACAAAATCCACAACATAAAAACCATCCAGGAGATTTGCACAAGAAATTCCATGAAACCTACAAATCCTGCTAGAGCCAACCAAAAATGTTTCAAGAACAATCGTTCTTAGGTACAAGAAAAAGGATATAGCAAAATTTTGCATTGCAAATAAGAGGGATAAGGGTAAGATCTCAAAAATATAAGCCTTAGAACCCTGGGATCAAACACACCACCATTACTGGAATTGGAGAAAGAGATATCTATAGACCACCAAAGCTAGGAAACCCACTAGAGACATGGGGCCAAAAGCCAAAAACTATTGTAGCATAACAACCCACTTTCACCCCAATTGGTTTGGGTCGGTATTTGGTCTTGTCTCCCTGGAACAACTAGATACAGTAAGAAATTATCGAACCTAGAAGAAAGCGGTACAAACCAACCACAAACCCACTACTGTTAGAGAACCCTAGCAACAGAGCCATCCAAGCACCATTCAATCAGAGCATCCAAGCCATCAGAGCCAAAGCTAGCCAAGGGAACATCATCAAATTTTTGTAGCCAAACACCATACCAATCTCACCCTAATGGGTTTGGTTCGGTAAATGGTCCTTTCCTCTCCCTTGAAAGCCAGAAAAAACATGAAACTACTGAACATAGAAGAAATTTTGCACAATCCAACCAAGTCCCTTAAACTAGAAAATAACCCAAGAAATGTAGCCACCCAACACACCCACCAACCAGAGCAAGAGCCAAACAAGGGATCAATAGCTAGAATTTTCCACTATATTATAATGATCCAAGATCACCCCTACAGGTTTGGGTTAGAATTTTATCCTCTACTCCAGATAAGAGTGATAATGCCAAATCCATAAGAGAGCAGAACATACCAGCAAGACCCCCAATAAGAAAAACACCTTGATCACAAACCACAATAGATAAACTAAACATGACTAGTATCCATATCTAAAATGGGAGAAAGAAGAGCTCTCGCTCAAAGCATTTCAGAGTGTCGAAGCAAGAGTGGGAGTGAAACCCTCATAAAGGAAGCCCTCATAGAGGAAATCCTCATGAGCTCTCTCTACCATGGTGAGTCTTAGGCCCTCTTTGCCATGGTGAGGCTTAGGCCCTCTCAGGCCCTCTCTGCAATGGTGAGGCTTAGGCCCTCTCTATCATGGTGAGGCTTAGGCTGGAGGAAGTCACATAGAGGAAATCCTCATGGGCCCTCTCTACCATGGTGAGGCTCAGGCTCTCTTAGCAAATACCTTTTATTAACTGATTAATATTAGATTATTTTCCAATAATTAAGATCCAGATTGAAAATACAACTATTGATATTATTATAGATAATTAAGATAGTGCCTTTCATACAACTATTGATCTTATCATAGATTATTGCCAAGTGTATTTCATTAATACATTAATATTTATATTATTTTTTGTTAATTGAGATTGAGATTGAAATTAAAACTATTGATATTATCATAAATTCTTAAGCGAGTACCTTTCATTAACCCATTAATATTTAAATTATTTTCTAGTAATTGAAATCTAGATTAAAAATACAACTATTGATATTATCATATATTATTAAGTGAGTGCCTTTCATTGACCCATTAATATTTAGATTATTTTCGAGTAATTGAGATCCAAATTGAAAATACAACTATTTATATTATCATAGATTATTAAGCAAGTGCCTTTCATTAATGCATTAATATTTAGATTATTTCCTAGTAATTAAGATCCATATTGAAAATACAACTATTGATATTATCATAGATTATTAAGCGGGTGCCTTTCATTAACACATTAATATTTATATTATTTTTTAGGAACTCATTAATATTTAGATTATTTCCCTTGATATCCAAATTCAAAATACAACTATTGATATTATCATAGATTATTAAGTGAGTGTCTTTCATTAACACATTAATAATAGGGTTTTAAAATATATTTGCATTTATAATGTTCCATTTGAATAGAACAAGAATGAAACTTCCTTCCATATAAAATACAACAAATCCCAACCATCAAAGAATATTTAGAATGATTGAAAAAAGAGTAATGTAGCTGGGAACTACACTATATGTTCCTTCAATAATTTTCATGAGATTGCAATGTTCCTTTCAACTTTCAACTACTCAAATGAATCATTAACTACCTTTCTTGTCTGCTTATGTTTTATATACTACATGTTTTAAGGTATAAGCAAAATACTCTAGAATTTCAATAGGCCTACTCAAGATGATGTTTAAATTCATAATTATTAAAGTATCCACACCTCATATTTAAAGTAGTGCATCCACTATAGATTTAAAGGAAATAATAAGAATTTTAAAATTTATTTTTATTTTTTTAACAAGTTTATTTACACTTTACCCTAGTTTGTATTTAGGTCTTTAGAAATAGAATCCAAGACCTTAACCACTATCCTATCCCACAAAAACTAAATAAATGCTTAACTTGCTATCATTTTAATTTGAAACAAAATGTAATAATATTCTAATATATATATATTAGAATATTATTACATTTTGTTTCAAATTAAACTGTGCAAGTTAATTTGACAAGATATATATATATATATATATATATATATATATATATATATACATTTTAATAATTATAAACTAATAAATAATGAAACCCATCGAAACAAAGTTGCTACGGAGCATAATAGTAAACTAGGAGATTAGTTTTTTCCTGCAACTAAAGTAAACTAAAACTCAAATAAAATTTATTTACAACTAAAGTATTTTTAACTATTCAATCAATTTAAACTAAAACTCAAATAAAATTTATTTATAGCCAAAGTATTTTTAAATCATAGGTTTAGTTAGAATATGAGATCCCTAAACAATAGACCCACATTGTTACACCTTCGCATAAGATTCTAACAATGACCAACTTACCTATACTCACAATAACAACTAAGATTTGAAATGATTTCAATATATCTGAAGTATCTCATTTAAATCAATGCTAATGAATGCATTGTTCTAGCTTGTAACTATAAATTCTACAAAAAAACATAGCCTAAGCTCACATTCTTTGAGGAAAAAAACTATTTCTTCACTCTTAGATGATAAAAACATAAATAATAAACTGGTAATTGGGGGTATTTCTATGTATTGCATTAAGTATATATACTAGTAACTAGGGGTATAATAGGAATTTGTTTTAGTGTAAATATATATATATATATATATATATATATATATATATATATATATATATATATATTTTTTAATTTCAAGGAAAAAAATCCACTATTGTTGAGGGTAATTTTGGTCTCCTCTCTAGCATCAAGCCATCTTCAAGGTCCAGGATTGTTACACACCAGCAATTTGTAGATGATACGATTTTGGCCACCATTTATTCCGTTCCTAAATAAAAAATAATCAAAACCATCTTAAAATTTTATGAAGAAGTTGCTGGCTAGAAGATTAGTTTTGACAAGAGCAGAATATTTTTCTAAACACCCCTGTTTATAGGGAGAAAAACATAGCAAGAATATTGGTATGCAACGCTTCAAGTCTTCCTTCTATATATATTGGCATACCCCTGTTTCATAGCAATATGAAAGACATGATGTGGAACAATGTTATTGATAAATTCTTAAGAAATTAGATAGCTGTAAAAAAGCCCTGATGAGTCAAGCTGCTAAGGCAACTCTTGTTCAAGCAAGCCTCTAGAGAATTTTGGTCTTCTTCTTTTTCATCTTCAAATTCTTGACCTCAATATGTTAGAATATTGAGCAAATACAAAAAAAATTCCTTTGGTCTGAGAATGAAAACCTCAACAAACTACCGTTGGTAGCTTGGGATAAAGTTTACTCTAAGAAAGATAAAGGTGGACTAGGCTTTAGGAAAGTTCACCAAATGAACCTAGCCCTCTTGGCCAAATAGGGATGGAGAATTGCCAAAGAATCTCAAGCCTCATGGATGGATATAATCAAAGGCAAACATCTCCATCATAATTCCTTGGAAGAATTTCCCATTCCTAGTGGATCTCACTTCTGGAACTCGATCATCCATACTAGATAAATTATAAAAAAGGCCAAAGGTGATGATTTGGATCTGGAAGGAATATTAAAATCTAGGAAGACTCGTGGTTGTAGTACCATCTGCTAATCAACGAGCCAAGTCTTGTCATTCTAAAACCTATCACAGACCAGTTGTTTGGAGACAAAGTGGCTAATTTTATTTCTCAAATATCCAATTGTAGGTAATGGAAAATTATTCCTACCAATAACCTTAGCAATGAACTTAAAAATTTTGTAATAGAAATATCAAAACTTCTAAGGGTTTGTGTCATTCCAAGCATCTAGTCCAAAGATACTCATGTCTAGAAAATTTGCAAGGATGGTCAATTCACAGTCAAAATTTTATAGCACATTCAAAATCCTCTAGTAGAGTCATGGGCCTATGCAAAGCTTGTCTAGATTAATTCCAAATGTGAGTTTCTTTTCTTGGCTTACCTCTTAGATTAAAATTTTGACTATTGATAATATCATTAAAAGAGGTATGTATATCACCAATTGTTGTGTTCTCTGTAAGTTTAATTGGGAGTCAACCTTTCATTGATCTTGGAATGTTTTTTCTCCATTGACATATTGAAAAACCTCTTTGATCTCTTTAGAATTGTGTGGGATCAGCCATCATCCCTTTGTCAATTATTAGAACAATGACCAAATCCCTTTTCCAATCCTCAACTAAAGTTTCTTTGGCCCACTTATTTGTATTATTACCTATGGTAAGTATGGTTGGAGCATAATAATAGAGTGTTTAATGGTTTGAGAAAAAATTCTTGGTCTATCTTCCACTGTGTCATCATTCTTGCCTTAGAGAATGCCCAACTTATTTCTAAATCTAAAGTCCCTAAACCTGGTCTTGAAACTCACTTGTTTAATTTTTTCAATTTTAAGTGCAATTATTCTATGGCCTCCCAAACCCACTTTGATAGATCTATTATTAAGTGGACTTCTCCTCTGGTTGGTTGGTTAAAACTAGATTTTTATGGTGTGGCAAAAGGTAATCCTAGAATGGTCGGTGATGGAGGTATTATCAGAAATAATAGGGATCAAATAATATTTCTTAAGCGGATAATATTGGGATTCAGTCCAACAACCTTGAAAAAGTGAGAGCCATGTACCAAGGTCTAATAATTATGCAGGAGTTTGATTGTGACCATATCATTATTGAAGGTGATTCCATGCTTGCTATCAATTAGCTCAAAGGAAATCGATTCCCATTGTGGAGTGTTCACAATATGATTAATGAATGCAAAATATTATTGGGTAGGTATACAAACATCATTATCCAACACATGTATAGAGAAGGAAATAAAGCAATAGATTTACTTGCAAAAAAGGAGTTCTAGAAGAATCCCTTTGCATTTGGCGGTTTGACTTCCCAGTGGGACTCATGGAGGCAAACCATGGTGATGGAATTTGTTTACTTTAGCAAGTATGATGGTTCAAGAAAATCTATTGGACCCCAAATGAGACTCCCTTGCCTCTAGCCTGGGAGTAATCACTTATCGCATGGTATTTTGATTCCTCATGAGAATTCTGAGATGTAGGTCAATGTCAGCTCAAGTGACAATTATGGTTTCCTATTTTGGTTTGTGTGGTTCATGTTCATGGTTTGCTTGTTTTGATGATTTCTCCTATTCATTTTTTGGGTTTGTTGGGTTTTTTGGGAACTACTAGGTTTCCCTTTTATCTTTTTGGATGGTTTGGTTGGGTTTTCCTGGATGCATTTTTGTTTTATTTAGATTTTGGTGTTGATCCCAGTTGGATTCACACCTGTTTCTCTCTATAAAATGTTTTGGGTCCTTTCAAAACCCCTATATCAATAAAAATGTTGGCACTTTATACTTAAAACAGTTAAATTATTATAAAATCAGGGTGAGCCAACCCATAAAATATTTTACACCTAAAATATTTGAGCTAATGGGCCATTTCAAGGGTCTCTATTTTCACCAATTTCAAATTTTGGAAATCTAAATATTTGTTAATTGATGATAATTTACCATTATGCATAACCCTAATTACAAGGATGTATTTGATTGGGAATATTTTGACATGCCTAAAATGGATGAGTATCTTGTTATCCATAAAATTTTGCTTTTTAAGATGCCAATATTGTCTGATAAAAGCAAATAAGGTTATCTTCTCTCATTCAAGACCTATCCAAATTTGAAATCCAAAAGCTATTATATGAATTTTATAAGACCTATTCAATATTTAGGATGGGTATCTAATATTGTTCCTATGAAGAAAAAAGAAAGAATGTTACCCAAATTTGCTACAATTTTAGAAATATCAACCTAGCTTATCCCAAGGATATATTTCCTTTGCCCTCTATTGATGCTATTGTCAATTATACTATAGGATATGATATTTTGTCCCTTATGGATGTCTGTTTATGGTATAACCAAATCTATATTGCACCTAAGGATCAAACTAAAATATCTTTAATTATATCTTGGGATACATTCTATTATATTGTCATGCCTATTGGGCTAAAAAGTACTAGTGCTACTTATCAACAAACTATGACAATGGTATTTCATGACTAGATGGGAAAGATAGTGGAATCTTATGTAGATAATCTCTTGGGTAAGTCTAGGAAGTAGGATGTCTATCCTACTGACCTTTATGTCATATTTGAGCAATTATGTCACTATAAGGTTAGAATTAATCTCAAAAAGTGTGTTTTTCATGTTACAAGTGGTAAGCTTCTAGGATTCATAGTGTCTCATAGGGGCATAGATGTCAATCAAGATAATAGCAAAGTCATTAGTGTTATGCCTTCTCCTAGAACTATTAAATATATCAAATATTTCTTGGGGAAGCTTGGTGCCTTTAGGTATTCTATTCATGAGTTAGCCTTGAATGTTTATCCATTGTTGTACTTAATAAATATGTTGAGTTCATGTGGGATGAAAGTTACAACAAAGACTTCTTAGAATTCAATAAATTTATTTTATGACCCCCAACTATTTGCTCACCCATCCAAGATAAGTTGTTCATATTATATACCTTGGTTACTCATGCTTCATTGGGATTTATCCTTACTCAATAAGATGTAATAATGAGTGTGATGCATATGATATTAGTTTCACAATACTTCCAATAAAAACTCAATATACTCCAATAGAGAGGATTACTTAACGATATACTTTGCATGTGAAAAATTAAAAGATTTTTTATTTTACTAGATAACCTATATGGTCATTAAAAATAACCCTCTGAGAAACTTACTATAAAAGCCTTACATTCCTAGTATACTTGATATGGTAAGTGGATCACTATGATGCAATATTTTTATCTACCTATTATTACAAAAAACGTTATTAAAGTTTAAGTGATTGTTGATCAATTGGCAATAGCTCATGACCTAGTAAAACAACCCTTAATAAAGGAACTGTGTGATGAGGACATAATGGTAATATCTTGTGCTTCTCATAAATTTATCACATTTCCTTAATCCATTGCCTCTAGCCTTATTTAATAGTCTATTTCTTATGACCTCACTTATTAGAGTCTCATGAGACCATCTAGAAGCATCGTGAAACAAATACTAAATTCAAATTTGACACACCTTCTTCTTCCCAAGTATCTAATTAAGGCCTCAACACTAACACTTGCCTATCTCAAAAGGCTTGAGAATGAGAAGAAAAAACCCCAGGAATAAAATTAAGCTCCAACACCAACTCCTCTGTAATTCGACTTCATTAATAAGTGGTCGCTTAAGATATAAAGGTCGCATCCTCCGCTTTGATGGACCAATAAATGAGTTTGGAGTAGGAGTTGGTATCTTTCTCAAGTCTCCAAATAGCCTAGTTTTTCCTATGGCCTCCCACTTAATTATTTTTGGCATCACTAATAATCAGGGTTATGCATAGTGGTGAATCATCATTAATTTGTGAATATTAGAATTTTTGAAATTGGAAATTGATAAATTTTGGGACCCTAGACTAGGGCCCATTCACTAAAAATTTTTAAGTCCAAAAAATTTTTAGGGGTTGGCTTGCCCCACATTGAAAATAATTTAAATTTTTTTATTTTAAATAATCAACACTCCCACCTAAATCATGGACCCTTTTCTCCTTGAAATTATATAAAAAAATATCTCACCAAATTTACCTCTTATAACACCAGTATGTATACTAAATGCAATAGTGATAATTATTCATATAAAACATTCAAACTCTTCGAAAAATGACTTGTAGAAATGAAAACCTTACAACAGAAATACAAGACCTAAAACTGATCAATTATAGAGAACTATTGATAATATATTAGTAGCAAAGACCTATTTATAATGGATTGGTTGCAGAGACCTTTTATTGGGTGTAGAATTCTATTGATATTCAATTAGGAGCAGAATTCTATCAAACTAAGGTTGGGTGCAAAAATAACCGATATTCGACTAGGTGAAGAAATCAACCACTCTCTAATCGAGTGCAAGGACCTGTCGATCTTCAATCAGGTAAATAATTCTATTGATTGAAGGCAAAGTTTAGAAATAACTGATCTCTAGCCAAGTGCAAAAACCAATCTATCTCTGACCAGTCAGACATTAGCCAATATCCAATTAGGTGCATAAACTATTCGATCTCCCATCGAACTCTGATTGACTATAAAAACTAGTTGAACTTTAGTTGATCATAGAAACTAGTCGATCTTTGATCGAGTACAAAACGCTATTGATAGCGATTGATTGTAGATAAAATTGTTTGTTGACATAATAAATACAAATTAGTATATTGCAATTTATGCCATGGTACTAATGAATCCCCTCTTTATTATTTTTAAAATATAAGTTCAATGAGTTGTAGTTGTAAGATCTAATATTTTCTATAGATTTGAATCTCTAGGTCTATTTCTAAGCAATATAGGCACCTTTTTTGTAAAATTCTATAAGTTTTTGTACTTGCATTCTATTCATCATCTAATTCTATATGTTCATTTTGTATATCAGCTGAATAAATGCAAACGTAGAAAAATCAATTATTTGTTTGTTCTATTTATACTATGGATTAAAGTACTTTTTCTTACTTCTATTTGTAGAGATCTGAGTCTATAATTGTATTTATAGGCCATATATTTTTTGAACTAAAATTAGTTAAATTTCTCTACTTACATTGTGCTCATATTTTGATTCTTTATCTTCATTTACACTATTGCCTGAATAAATACAAATGCAGAATATTGTATATCACCAAAAAAGAGGGAGAGATTAGAGATGGAGAAATTTGAGTTCCAAAAATCATGATAATAGTTGACTGCAAATTGGTGTGTTGCAGGTTTTATGTTCTAGTTAAACTTTGAGTTTGAGATCTTGTAGTAGTAAGATCTATCATTTCTCTAGATTTGAATCACTAAGTGTATTTCTAAGCCATATAAGATTATCTACTTTTTTTTTTTCATCATCTGAATTTGTATCCTCATTTTGTCTATTAGCTGAAGAAATACAAAAGCATAAAATTATCTATCTATCTAAAAATTAGGAGTGAGCAGAGACAAACATTCGATCTAAACAATTATGATAAAATCTTGTATTGTTCCACATTTGAATCTCTAATTATATTTTGTATCCATATACATTCATTTTTAAAATTATAGAAATTCTTGTACTTTGCTCTAGATTTGATTCTGTATATATCTTTTGTCTATCTGCTGAATAAATACAAGTGCAAAAAATTATCTATCTCTAGAAAAGAGAGGAGTGGAATACATTGAATAAATCATGATAAAACCTGACTAGAAATTGGTATGTATTTTCTACTAGGGTTATGCATAAGGGGTCGGCCCCAAAATGTATTTATAAAAATTTGGCAAAGTAGTTTTGAAATCTAGGCAAATAGTGTCCAAACACATGTAGAAGGTTCACTATTATTAGGGGCAATGTTGGAAATTTAAACTTAAAATGGTCAAATTATTATAAAATTTGGGTGAATTGACCTAAAACAAATTTGCACCCAAATTTTTTGGCTAATGGGCCTTGGTCAAGGGTCCCAAATATTAGCCAATTTCAAATTTTGAAAATTCTAATTTTATCCAATTTGGAAATAAATAGCCACTATGCATAACCCTATTTTCTACCAACCAATCCTTTTTTTATTCTATTTACAATATGATTTTGAGACCTTATAGTAGTAAGATATGTGCACCATTTTATTATTTTTCTAAAATGAAAAGTTTCTTTTTATAAATAGATGGCACCTACTGGTGATGGAAAGAAAGGAGGTCAATCTTCTGATAAAAAGAGCGTCCTCAAATATTTTAGCCATATATTGAAATTCAATGAGCCATCAACATCTGTAAAAATTCAAGGTACGCTAAAAATATTGCGAGTTGTTGTGAATGGTTTTTCTATTTGTAAAACTGTATTCTCTTACATCATAAAATGATAAAGAATATTATTATATGAAAAAAACTCTGCTGACCCTGATATACCTCCACTTGAAGATATTCCTTATCAAGAGATGCCTCCACATGAATATTCTCTTAGCAATGACATCTAAAAAACACTTGAAGATATTCCTCAAAATGAAATACCACTGCTGGAAATATTGAGTATACTATTTTCATTGATGTCAAAGAATTAATACCCAGGTGTTGTAGGTGAGTTGGAGAGGAGAGGGCAATCCTCCAAGGGAGGTCCCAGGTTCGAATCTCCACCCTACCAAAAAGCTGAATTCGGTACCCAAATCCAATTGATAATGTTGGTGCGAGCAGGGCTGGGTGCGACTCCGGGTGACTTTGATGGTGTAGAACCCCCTGTTCGTGGTCTCTCAGACCAAGGCGGCCCCGCAAGGGGTTTTTCACTTTAAAAAAAAAAAAAAAATGTCAAAGAATTAATGGCATAGGTTAATGACATTGGTTGTCATTTATGTCCAGAAAAATAAAGGTTTAATGGTTTTACCATGGTGGCATTTGCAAAAGAAAAAGGAAGAGGTTTTCCAAAGAAAAGGTCCAAGAAGAAGAAAATATTATAATATTTAAATCTATGAAGATTTAAATAATTATAATAATTAAATATTAAAAGGCCCAAAGGTTAAAATAAAATTATAATAATTAAATCTACCTTAGATTTAATTTATTATAATATTTTTGAAAAGGTTTAATGGTGCCAAAAATCAAAAATCAAAATTGCATGGAGGCATTTTTTTCAAGTGCATCGACGTCCAAGGTCAAAAGGCAATGTGTATAAAAGGGCTAAGGTATTGCAAAGCCAAGGTGTTCAAATTAATTTACCCTCAAATTATTACTTGCAATATTTGTTCGACAAAGGTGTGAAGGCAGACATAGAAGATTCTATGAAATTTGAGGCAGTGCGGAGATAAAGGTGGAGGGTGTCCAAACTCCATCCAACGGTGGATGGTAGCCTAGCTGGCAAGCTCGGCTTGTGGAGCGCGTAGTTGGCAGCAGGTTCGGTGTTCGATTCGCATGAAGGGATTTTTGCGTGTTGAAGTCTTTGCACCGATGGTAGAGGAGAAGAAGGAGCATGTGCTCCTTTGGGTGTGTGTGGGCGGCTAGCCCACGTGGTGTTTGCCCTTGTGCTAGGGTGTAGGGGCCAGTGAGGTCGTGGGTTCGAACAACGGTGGCAACGCTTGAGGGTAGAATTAAATTTTGTTAAAAGGTATGCACTTTAAGTTTGGTTAGGGAGTTATAAGGGTTAGTTAATTTTTATGTTGATGTGAAATGGTTAGGGAGCCATAAGGATAGTAAAGTGATTTATATTTTATTTTTGAAAAAGGTTAAAAAGGTGAAATTTTAGATTGCTAAGTGCTTGGTGGATGCATGAGATGAAGTGATAATTTCTTTGGTCTTATTGAAATTTGAAGTGCATTATTTTTGTTTTCATAAGAAGGAGGTATAAGGTGTATATGTGAAATTCATGTGTGTAATTTCTGGTTTGTTTTGTTGAGCATTATTTTGCATGAAAGAATAGGAGTAATAAGGTGTTATAGTGGTTTGATATTTTATTGTAATTTGTGTATGGTGAAATATCTTTTGAAGTGAAAATTCATGTGGATGTTTTGAGAAGATATCTTGCAATCTAACCATTGGAGTGGCATTAGAGAAATTAGTTATTTGTGAGACAGGTTTTGAAGACATATCTCCATAAGAGCAAATTAAGAGGTATGGGCACATCATTCCTTGTTTAAAGTGTTTGTTGAAGTGAATATTTTGGAACATAAGGTGGAGTGAAAAGGATTGTTTGATAAGCATTGTTGGAAATATTTGAGTGAGGATTTGAGACCTACTTTGTGCTCTTTGTTGGAAGTAATTTGAAAATACTTGTTTAGGGTTTGTGATAAAATTGGCTTCATTGGTTGAATGAATGTGTGAAGTTTTTGAGCATGTGTTATAAACAATTATGAGCATATCTTAGAACAAATTTGAGACAAAATTAAGAGGAGGTTTGTTCAAGCTTTATGTTAAGGCTTGAGGGCATATTTGATAAAGTATTTTAAAATACTTGAGTGCATATTTGTGAGGAGAGTTAGAGCAGATTTATGATAAATTTGAGATGGAAATTGGTGCAGATTTATGAGCAGATTTAGAGTAGATTTGTGCTAGACTTGGCATAGATTTTGGTGTAGAATTGAGATAGATTTAAGATCAGGGTTTGGAGGTAATAGATTAGAGAGGACAATAGTCTCCAGTGGATAGAGATCCATAAGCCAGTGTAGTGGGGATAGAGTTCTCCTATGGAGAGAGATCCACAAACTAGAGCAGTGGGGATAGAGGTCTCCTATGGAGAGAGATCCACAAACTAGAGCAGTGGGGACAGAGGTCTCCTATGGAGAGAGATCCACAAACCAGAGCATAAGGGGATTGGTGTCTCCTTTGGATAGAGGTCCATAAACATTGTAATAGGGATTTGATTCCCAAAATATTCATTGAGAAAATTTATAAGAAATATTTTCTCCATGGAGTAGCCCACATTGGGTGAACCACGTTAAATCATGTCTCTCATGTGTGTGATGATGTGTGCAATGTTTACTACTTTGATATTATTGTTGTTATCATTTGGATTGAAAAGTAAAAAGTTTTATCTTATACTATTCACCCCCTCTAAATATAAGCTTATGTTCTTCAATTGGTATCAGAGTGGGTTCCTTCATGAAAAGCCTAACAACTTGAAGGAAGATCCCACAAGAACATACATGACCTCAAAAAATGGAGAAGAGGCCATGATCGACATAAAAGAGGAATTTATTACTACTCTTAGAAACTTGGAAAAGGTTAGAAGGAAGAATTCAAGTTTGAAGGATCAAATCCAAGAGGATGAGGAAGCAAATATGGAACTTCTACAAAACCTCATAGAGCTCAAGGTAAAATTTGAAGAGGGAAGGAAAATTGAATAGGATATGGTAGAACAGTTAAAGGCAAAAGAGTTAGAATGTGAAATATTAGAATCAAAAATTGTCTCTCTAAGAAAGGAAGTTGAAAAGACTAAGGGTAAGTTACAGCAAGATATAAAGTTAGGGAAATAGAAAGAGGAGTCAAGCTCCCAAGGAACAAAGATATCAAAAGAAGAAGAGCCCATGAATTATGCTAATGCATTGAAAGGCAAAAGCATCAAGAAGGAAGAAGGCAAAGAAGATCCATGGACAAAATTCAATTATAGGAACAACAAAGGAAGAAGCATGCGACCATATTATTCAAGGCACTCCAACAGGTTACAAAATCTCTTCCATGGCTATTGTTTTTCATGTAACAAATATGGTCATAGAGTTGTACATTGCACTATTTATATGAGAGATAATATTGATAGAAATTTAAATTCTTTTGCACCTCTCATGAATGACAATATCATATGTTACAAATGCAATAACTTTGGGCACAAGGCCAAATGGTGTAAAATGGTATTTCTTGAATTAAGCAAAAAGAAAGAGGATCAAAAGGCTCAAAAGAATACAACCTCAACAATTAGGAGAGAGAGAAAAGAGCAAGAAAAAGTGAAGTCAATGTTGGTACAAACAACTCTTCATGTGCAAGATAAGAGAAAACAATGGTTTCTTGATAGTGGTTGTTCAAGTCATATGATAGGGGACAAGAGTAAATTTCTTGTACTTAAAGAAATCAATGGAGGATCAGTAAAATTTGGTGACAATGGTTCAACAAAAATCTATGGGAAAGGAACTTTGAGTTTAGATAATGGAAAAACAAAGATAAGAGAATGTATTGTATGTCAAGGGATTGAGGCACAATTTACTAAGTGTAAGCCAACTTTGTGATCAAGGGCACATGGTAACTTTTCATCCAAATAGATGTGAGATCAGAAAATCTAAAACTGGAAAGCTCATTGCAGATGCCAATAGAACTACAAACAATCTCTACATGCTAAGTGAGATTAAGGGAGAAAAGTGTTTCTTATCACAAGAAGATGAGAGTTGGTTATGGCATAGAAGAATGGGTCATCTAAACTTTGACAACATAGTGAAAATAAGCAACAAGCAGGCAGTCAGAGATTTACCCAAGATAAAAAGGCCACAAAACACAATTTGTGCACAATGTCAGCATGGAAAGCAAACAAGAACAAGTTTCAAGTCAAAAGAATTTACGTCATCTGAACCATTGAAACTAGTTCACACTGACCTATGTGGTCCTACAAGGACAAAGAGTCTACTAGGTGAAAGTTACTTCATGTTATTTATAGATGACTTCTCCAGAATGACTTGGGTAGCCTTCTTAAAAGAAAATTCAGAAGCCTTTGAGAAGTTCAAGGTATTCAAAGAATTAGTAGAAAATGAAATAGGTAGAAGGATTAAGTGTTTAAGATCAGATAGAGGAGGAGAATTTACTTCAGGTGAATTCATAGATTTTTGTGAACAACATGGGATCAAAAGAGAATATTCAACAACAAGAACTCCTCAACAAAATGGAGTAGTTGAAAGGAAAAATAGGACTATTGAAAATATGGCCAGAGCTATGTTGAATGAGTCTAATATTTCAGATGGTTTTTGGAGAGATGCAGTTCATACAATAGTATATATCATCAATAGAGCTCAAGTAAGAGTAAATCATCACAAAACCCCATATGAGCTCTGGAAAGGGAGACCAACTACTATAAAATATTTCAAAATTTTTGGAAGCAAATGCTACATAAGACGGGAAGAGAAAAATTTGGGTAAGTTTGATTCAAGATGTGATGAGGGTATTTTCCTTGGCTATTCCACTAAGAGCAAAGCCTATAGGTGCTATAATAAGAGGACACATACAATTATGGAAAGTATAAATGTGATAGTTGATGAACAGATAGGGTCAAAAGAACCAACTCAAGAAATTGTGTATCAAGAAGAAGAAAGTTGCCAAGAAGAATTAGGTGAAGAATCAGAAGAAGAAGAAACACAAAGAACACTACCTAAGACTCCATCTAGGTATGTGCAAAAAAATCATCCAAGAGATCTAATTATTGGAAATCCAGATGAAATACAGACAAGGAGGAAGATAATAGGAACAAGTGAGCATGCAAATTTTTCCTTGTTATCTAAAATTGAGCCCAAGGATTTCAATGAGGCAAGAGAAGATAAGTTTTGGGTCAAGGCAATGGATGAGGAATTGGATCAAATAGAAAAAAGTGAGACTTGGGAACTTGTCCCATGACCAAAATATAAGAATGTAATTGGCACTAAATGGGTTTTTAGAAACAAGTTAAATGAAGATGGTCAGGTAGTCAAAAATAAAGCAAGATTGGTATGCAAAGGTTATGCACAGGTTGAAGGGATTGATTTTGATGAAACATTTTCTCCTGTTGCATGACTTGAGGCCATAAGGATGTTTTTAGCTTTCTCAAGTTTCAAAAACTTCAAAGTATATCAAATGGATGTTAAATCAACTTTTCTCAATGGTGTCTTGGAAGAAGAGGTCTACATTGAGCAACCTGAGGGGTTCAACCTAACTGATAAGCCAGATTATGTATGCAGATTAAAGAAGGCTCTTTATGGACTAAAGCAAGCTCCTAGAGCTTGGTATTCAAGGTTGGATAAGTATCTTCAGGAATAGGGTTTCAAGAAAGGAATAGTGGACAATAATTTATACATCAAAAATGAAGGAAATGACTTACTAATTGTGGTTGTTTATGTGGATGATATCATTTTTGGAGGTAATAATGATAAGATGTGTCAGAAATTTACAAAGAGTATGCAGAATGAATTTGAAATGTCAATGCTTGGTGAGTTGTCCTTCTTTCTTGGACTACAGATTTCACAATCACGAGAAGGGTGTATTTCTCTCATAAACCAAGTATATAAAAGAGATGCTGAAGAAATTCAAGTTAGAAGACTGCAAACCAGTAAGTACCCCCATGATTACAGGATGCAAGTTGAGTAAATATGATGAATCTCCTAAGGCAAATCAGATATTGTATAGATCTATGATTGGCAACTTACTATATGTCACAACTACAAGACCAGATATAATGCAGGTAGTGGGACTGGTGGCAAGATTTCAAGCAACACCAAAGGAAACACATGTAATGGCAGTAAAGAGGATTCTCAAGTATTTAAAAGGGACTATGGATTTTGGACTCTGGTATCCCAGAAGTGATAATTTCACTCTCATAGCATATACAGATGCAGATTGGGCAGGCAGTATTGATGATAGAAAAAGCACAAGTGGAGGAGCATTCTTTCTTGGAGATTGTTTAGTCTCTTGGCTAAGCAAGAAATAGGCATCAATATCCTTATCCATAGCAGAGGTAGAGTACATTGCAGTGGTTGCTTGTTGTACATAGGTGTTATGGATGAAGCAAACTTTAAAGGACTTCAAGATAGAGCATGATCATCCTATCTCCATACTATGTGATAATACAAGTGCTATAAACATTTCAAAGAATCCAGTGATGCACTCCAGGACCAAGCACATTCTGATCAAATACCATTTTCTGAGAGAACAGGTGACAGATAAGCAAGTCAAATTGGAATATGTTACTACAAAGGAACAAATTGTGGATATTTTCACTAAGCCACTTCCAAAGGAAACTTTTGAGTATCTTAGAAGGAAATTGGGAGTAGTTTTACTCCCACCCCAAAATTAATCACCTCAAGGAGAGGAGGTGGGGAGGGGGCTGAGCTAAGAGTCTTATCTTTAGCCCCAAAGGAGTCCCTTTGCCATTGATGTCAAAGGGGGAGAGATTTGAGTAAGGGGGAGAGCATTCAGTAAGGGGGAGCATATTTGGAATCAAATGGTATGGAAAAAGGAAAAGGAATTTTTAGAAAAGGGTTGCCATCAATGACAAAGGGGGAGATTGTTGGAAATTTTGAGTATATTGTTGTCATTGATGTCAAAGAATTAATGGCATAAGTTAATGACATTGGTTGTCATTTATGTCAAGAAAAATAAAGGTTTAATGGTTTTACCATGGTGGCATTTGCAAAAGAAAAAGGAAGAGGTTTTCCAAAGAAAAGGTCCAAGAAGAAGAAAAAATATTATAATATTTAAATCTATGAAGATTTAAATAATTATAATAATTAAAAATTAAAAGGCCCAAAGGTTAAAATATAAATTATAATATTTAAATCTACCTTAGATTTAAATTATTATAATATTTTTGAAAAGGTTTAGATGGTGCCAAAAATCAAAAATTGAAATTGCATGGAGGTGATTTTTCAAAGTGAGCCGACGTCCAAAGTCAAAGGGCAAAGTGTATAAAAGGGTTAATGTTTTGCAAGCCAAGGTGTTCGAATTAATTACTCCCGAATAATTACTATGTAATATTCTGTTCAGTAAAAGTGTGGAGGCAGAGAAGAATTTTCCATGAATTTTGAGGCAGTGCAGAGATTAAGATGGAGGGTGTCCAAACTCCATCCAATGGTGGATGGTAGCCTAGATGGCAAGCTTGGCTTGCAGAGCGCATAGTTGGTAGAAGGTTCGATATTCGATTCACATGAAGGAATTTTGCATGATTAAAGTCTTGCCATCGGTGGTAGAGGATAAAATAGGAGCATGTGCTCCTTTGGTGTGTGTGGGTGGCTAGCCCATGTGGTGTTTGCCCTTGTGCTAGGGTGCAAGGGCCAGCGAGGTCATGGGTTCGAATAGCGATGGTAGTGCTTGAGGGCAGAATTAAATTTTTTAAAAGGTATGCACTTTAAGCTTGGTTAGGGAGTTATAAGGGTTAGTTAATTTTTTATGTTGATGTGAAATGGTTAGGGAGCCATAAGGATAGTAAAGTGATTTGTATTTTGTTTTTAGAAAGGGTTGAAAGGTGAAATTTCAGATTGCTAGTGCTTGGTGGATGCATGAGATGAAGTGATAATTTCTTTGGTCTTATTGAAATTTGAAGTGCATTATTTGTTTTCATAAGAAGGAGGTATAAGGTGTATATGTGAAATTCATGTGTGTAATTTCTAGTTTATTTTTTTGAGAATTATTTTACATGAAAGAATAGGAGTAATAAGGTGTTATAGTGGTTGATATTTTATTGTAATCTTTGTATGGTGAAATATCTTTTGAAGTGAAAATTCATGTGGATGTTTTGAGAAGATATCTTGAAATCTAACATTTGGAGTGGCATTAGAGAAATTAGTTATTTGTGAGATAGGTTTTGAAGATATATCTCCATAAGAGAAAATTAAGAGGTATGGGCACATTATTCCTTGTTTAAAGTGTTTTGTTGAAGTGAATGTTTTGGAACATAAGGTGGAGTGAAAAGGATTGTTTGATAAGCATTGTTGGAAATATTTGAGTTAGGATTTGATAACTATATTGTGCTTCCATTGTTGGAAGTAGTTTGAGAGATTTGTGCTAGAGATTGTGAACTAATTGTGCTTCATTGGTTGAAAGTGAAGTGTATCTTTGTGAAACCTATTTTGAGCATGTGTTATAAGTAGTTATGAGCATGTATTAGAGAAAAATTGAGCAGATATTGTGAGCAGGTTTGAGCAAGATTTATGTTAAGGCTTGAGGGAAGATTTGAGAAATTCTTTGAAAATACTTGAGTGCAGAGTTAGAGCAGATTTGTGATAAATTTGACATAAATATTGATACATATTTGTGAGCATATTTAGAGCAAATTTATGCTAGACTTGGGATAGATTTTGGTGTAGAATTGAGATATATTTGAGATTAGGCTTTGGAGGTGATGGAGCAGACGGAGCAGAGGGGATAGAGTTCTCCTATGGAGAGAGATCCATAAACTAGAGAAGTGGGGATAGAGGTCTCCTATGGAGAGAGATCCACAAACCAGAGTAGTGGGGATAAAGGTCTCCTATGGAGAGAGATCCACAAACAAGAGCATAAGGGGATTGGTGTCTCCTTTGGATAGAGGTCCATAAACATTGTAATAGGGATTTGATTCCCAAAATATTCATTGAGAAAATTTATAAAGAATATTTTCTCCGTGGAGTAGCCCACATTGGGTGAACCACGTTAAATCATGTCTCTCATGTGTGTGATGATGTGTGCAATGTTTTTTTCTTTAATATTATTATTGTTATCATTTGGATTGAAAAGTAAAAAGTTTTATCTTATACTATTCACCCCCCTCTCAGTATAAGCTTATGTTCTTCAACCACTAGAAAAGGAAAATGATAATTCAAATACAATACAAACTTATGGGTAATCTTCAAGTCAAAAAACTAAAAGTAAAAAGTTTACAAGGTGGACTATTAGAAGGATATTTTATCTTGAATGGTCATAAACATAACAATAAGATTGAAACATAATATAGATGCATAATTTATAGTTGGAAACTAGGTAAGGATCATAAGATGCAACTAAAGTTAGATACAATAGAAAAACATTATGGAAAATTTTATTCAACAATTAGATAAAATGATGGTAAGAAAATAGCTAGGTGGAAGGATGCATCGGAATGCATGAATGTTAGATATGGACAAGAATATGAACAAGAAATGAAAGTACACAAATATCTTGTTGAGAAATGTGGAATGATTCAAGCCTAATTTCAAAAATTTATATGACCACATTAGCTTCATAAAGTTTGTAGTTTGCTATCATATATAGTATTCTTAAATAGGATATACCCATATCCAATTTTATTTATTATAAGCACCTATTTCAACTAGTTGATGTTCAAAACATTTCAAGTTCCCATTGGTAAAATTAAAGTGGTTGGAACATGGTAAATATCTATCAATAGTTGAGGAGGACTTGATAGAGAAAGTAAAACACACCAAAGTCATTTCACTTTCAATTGATGAGGTGATAGATGTTAACACATATTGAATTTACATGCATGTGTACACATTCCAAAATCATGTAAGACAACCTAATTTTCTAGCATTACATAATATGGTGGAAAATTGTAATGCAAAAAACCTCTATAATATTGTTGTAACTAGTTTAAAATATATTACGGGAATGAATGACATAGAAATAGCCACAAAATTATAGTATGTTGGGGCTGACGATGCCACTACAATGCAAGGACACAAGAGTGGTCTTTGTATTTGACTTCAAACATCAGTTGCTCCATATTATTTACCTATTCATTACATGGCTCATAAAATGTATCTTGCATACAAAATTGTGAGCAATTTTAAAATTTTTGTGAGAGTGGAAGACCTCGTATGGAAAATACATGCTTATTTTTTGTGCAATCCAAAAAGGTTTACAAAGTTTCAATAGTTTGCACTAGGAGTTATAGAAGGAAGAATTTTTTTTTAGATGTGGATACCAGGTGGATTTTATTCTATTAACCTACATATAGAGTTTTTACATAATATCAATCCTTAACAGGGTTTATGCATGCAAATTGTAGTGAAATTAATAAGGCAAAAAACTTGTTATATTGTTTGATTAACTTGGAAAACTTCTAATATTATGTGGTATTATTACAATGTTGCAAGAAATTAATATATTGATTAAACATGCATAAGAAATATCCATCTATATTTTTTATTTCATTAGGATGAGAAAACAAATATGTATGCATATTGATAGGATATACTTGTTAGAAGAAAATTTTACAGATCCTTTATTTGCTAGTTAGAAAATATTAACTAATGTGAATGATCCAATAATCTTTTTGAAGTTTGACATCAATAATCATATTTGTATTAATGTTCATGGAAGGATGATACCTCTATATTGTTTTGAAAGGTGGTCAAATATAGTTACGAACGACGTTGAACAAATGCCCATAACACACAGTGGATTTGAAGTAGTTTTGCACAATACTAAGGTTAAATTTTTAAAAATAATAGAATCATTGACAAGTGAAATAATAGATCATTTACAAAGATATGAGTTTCTTGAAGCCATGGGTGTGGTTAACTCCATATTTTGAGATCCTTGTATTGACTACAATTCTACAAGTGAGTTGTTTATTAGATATATGGGCACACTTGTTAAACATTTCACTAAAAGTGTGGAATTCAATGGTATTAAAATCAATGGTATTATCAACAAAGAACTTTTAACACAATAATAATCACATTTTGGATTGACAATGGTTGGTCAAACATCACGTTTGAGTAACCCCCATGAAGTTGGTTCCATTACACGTTTGTGGAAAAAATTGTATCCAAGTAATGTCTTGCAAGATACTATCAGTGAATATTTTTGTTTATATGAATAATGTCAAACACTGATTTTGGGATCTATGGAAGATGAGAAGGTTTTTAATACACTATTTTTTATGAAATATAAATTTCGTAATAGGTTGGATAAAAATTTTAAAACTTATTTAAGAATATGTGTCAACATATGAGTTGGACAAGTATCCCTATTACATAGCACTAACATATTTAAAATGCCTAGCAGATACAAGGGGTATCACTAATATGCATGATAATGTAGATAATGATATTTGTAGTGATTAGATAGTGGAGACACAAAGATCCACTATGCTTACAACTGATTCTAGACAAGCTGAGAAGTGTTTGTTTTAGCTACCTGCATTGTAAATTTTCCAAGATTTAACAATATTGATAAATTTCACTTTATTTGTTATCATTTTCATCTTTCTTGGATATCAAAATTAAAAAAATTGTTTGTTCATTAAATTTTATGTTTTATAACATAGAATTCTTGGTCAAATTGTATGTTTTATATCTTAGCCTTCTTAGTGTCTTATCTATATTCATTGATAAAACCTTATGTTTTATATCATAGTATTATTAATGTATTGGCACATATAAGTTATATCATAGTAATATTTCATTTGTTATTTGAAATTTATAATAGTAAATATAATTGAATTGTCATAAATTTAATAGAAGCACAAGAATATAAATGGAAACAACCATTGAATGATAGAAGACACAAAATTAGTAAATGTATTTTTCATTATTTGGATAGATAATATATTACATTGTACAAAATTATTGACTAAAATGCAATAAAAATTGTTGTCAACTAGTAAACAATTTACAATTTCTTAATTTTTAGATGGGGTTTGAGGCATTTTTGGTCACTCTTTGAGTATCTAGATCAGTTTGAGTTTGATATTATCCTAGAGTTGCATGTTCTTTTACCATATCTACCTCCTCAACAACCTATGCTGGTAGTTCTCTAGTTCTAATAAGGCCTTCCTTTACCTTCAATAAGCTCCCCAAGAGCACACTTTCTTCTTTACCTAGATCTTCTTGCATTGTAGAAATATTTCTATATCTAATGTGTTCTATTATAGTTTTTCTTAAATAATTATTATCTTTGAACTTGTCTTGTAGAGTTTCTTTAAATTTTATCACCCTTTCAAGGGTCTTCTTCACCCATCCATGTTTTTAACTTATTTGTTTAAATTATCAAAATTAGACTATAAAAGATAAAATAAAACACAATTAAATTGAGATTTATATTCTAAATAAAATAATCAAATTTACTACAACTAAATTCTCATGTTAGCCACATCCCTTGCTATCTCAACAACTACATATTTCTTCTTATAACAAACCCATTGGTTAAAATATGCTTCGGTTTCAGCATTAATGTTTTCCAATATATTCAACATAATATCTAAAACTTCATCATTGTACAAATATATAGACTTCACTGATCCTGATTGAGCTTGATGTAGCAGACCACCAAGATTTTCTAGTTCATTTTTTACCAAAGAAAAAATATCTTTCCTTTTAGAATTTTTTTTGTATTGGGCATTTACCTCATTGATAAGCACCTTGCCTCAAAATTCCCACTTCTTCATTTCCCCTAAATCTCGAAGCAATATTTCTTTGATTCTTGCTTCACAATTATAAAAAATTAAAATATATTTAGAAAACTTAAAGTTGTCATCCTTAGTTAGAGGACCAGGGTCATTGGTTTGAGAAGGCTGCAATGATAATTGTGGAGCTGCAGGATATTCTTATGTTTGTTACACTTCTTTGTGTGGATATTGAAGCACATCTATCACTTTGAATATAGGAATATTGTCGTGCAACAAAAAATCCTCATCTAGTGGAGGATTATCTAATCCTACACTTGAAATTTCTTGCACGAAATTTTTGTTGTAAATAAAATATTTGGAAACTCGAACATGGTTTGGCTTGGTTCCCCCCACGATCTCATTGGAACAAATTGTTTTCCACCCCTAAATTGATCCATCATTAATTGTTATCATGTTGGAGGACCAGGAGGGGGTGGCAACATCACATACTACCTTATTATAGTGAATTGTGAGGAGGCGCCTAGAAACATTACAATACGATTTTGTTAAATAAAATAAAATTGAATTATATATATATATATTTTAAATAGATATACTTACCCAATAACAATAAGATGTTTTGTGACTCTACAACTTGTAAAGGTGTGTCATTGCAAGTGGGGGTGAGGTATAACACTAAAAACATATGAAAAAATAAATAAAAATTATTATAATTTCAACTAAAAAAATATATATAAAGAAGCTCAAAATAGTAAAATTACTTGTCGTAGGAGTGGCCTCACTAGATTCACATTGCACATTATATCCAAGATGACATGGACAAGAAACACTAAGAGAAGAAGGATACGTCAAATGTTTTATAGGCCTTTGCAAGGGTGTCGCTTTTGACTGTGTGTCAAAAGAATCAGTAATGGCTTTTGGCATATTTCCCCTTACAACAATATATCGTTTAGTTGCAAAAGTGGTTACCTTTTTTTGCATTTAGATGTAAATTTAAAATTAAAATATGAAAACCTATTGTACTATAAAAATTTATTTCTTAGTAAAAATAGAATTTTTAACTTTACTCTTGGGATGACATGGCAATGCTTGCTAGGGTTGGGTGCAACACAGTCGATACATCTGTATTTTGAACATTGTGAAAGCATTTGTAATAAAATACAATAATATAATAACACATCGTCAAAGTCATCACTGTGTTCATTTGGATGTTATGCAGTTCTATGATGTGCTACAAAATATATGTACACCAATCAATTTTTTAGTGGTGAAGACGCTAAACCATATAGACCAATTCTAAGAATGGAATGTCCATTGGTCTTCCTTGTATAATGTGTCTTGCTATGGAATAATTCGATAACTACCTTAAGAATTTTGTCTTCAATAGATGAATTAGTTAAGCCCCTTCTAGACTTAAAGGTAAAAACTACAAATATATATATATATATATTAGTTGAGAAATCATAGATTTTAAATTTTGAACTTTAAATAAAATCAAGAAATATACCTAACAATAATTTTGAAGAGAGTTTGAAGTTGGTCTTTGGGAATGCTTTTTCATCGATAGATAGTATGAACTTCAAAGATATGGGAATAACATCCCTATGAGGGAGACCTATCAATCTCTCCACGTCTAAGGGTTTGATAGTAAAACATAATTTTTTATTTTGGATTATGAGATTGATGATCATCGTATTGTTTTAGTACACATCTATAATCTTATGCAAGACATGGTTGTGTTCTAATATACATCAAAACTAAATCCTACAAGCCTATGTCATTGACCTAAGAAAGGTCATATACATGTGTAACAACCCCAATTGTTACTACTCAACCATATAGATTTTTTTATATATATTTATCTTTAAACGAGTGAGGGACATAATTATGATCTAAGATAAATATATTCCAAATTGATTGTAATTTACCAAGGCATCAATCATCAATAGATATTAAAACTTGGTCAAAGTTACTCTTGAGTAGAAGTGACCAACTTCTACAAAACCCTCATACCACCATGGTATGAGAACGCTCAAATGGTATCTACCATAGCATTAGGATTTTATCCCACACATAGGGGAATCACCCTTCTCCATACTATCCATGAAGACTAGTACATAAGAGAATGCCTTGAAGATTAGATATCCACCTCCATGGTGGATCATTGAATCTTAAATACTTAGTTACTACCCTCATATCCACTATGAGGTAAATAATATAATTATCACTCCACGTGATAAACTTACATAAGCCTTGGAATAACCATCTTAAGAACAATTATCTTCCCCTCTCATTCATAAGATTTATTAGGTCTTGTTATCTATCAAACATATTTCTAATCCAAGGTATCCCTTCTATTATAAACTTTATTTCATTAGTTACATTATCATGAAGTACTTTTACATCAACATGTGAGCCTCTACTCTACATGTACATTCAAGCTGCGACTCAAAATGTAAGAACTTTGTTTGAGCTCCAACTCAAACATGGATTGCAATCCCTAGGCTTCAACCCCTTCGAGCTCCAACTCGAAACATACTAAAATGATTACCATTTTACATTCCATTACTATAGTATTTATATATTAAAGCATCCATAAGTGTTTGTAAAATAATCATCACAACATATTTTCATTCATATTTCCATCTTAATGAAATACCATGCATAATCATTAAAGCAAAGCATATAAACCATTGCATCATAAATCTTTGAGAATACATATCTATTATGCAATAAAACTTCATCTCATTGGAAAGTAAATAACATTTAAATACCATCTCATGCAACATCCACAATCTATCTAGTTAACATCATAATGAAATGTAAAAGTAACATTCATATAAAACATCAATTGCAAACCATAAAATAACGATACATAGCATATATCCTGGGAACCCTCATGGGAATAAACCCAACCTCCAAAATATGTTTCACCTCTCATTTCATAAACATAAGTTTTCATAATTATAAGTTTAGAAAGACATCACATGGATCCTTTATCTAAATCAATTATACAACTAAAGTAATCTAACCATTCCTTTTTCAAATCATATTGTAAATAAGAAAATCCATGTTTCCTTTTTACAAACCACTAATACAATACATAATAATCTCACAAATTCTTATATCCACATATCTATGAAATGATCATCGAATTCATATTAAGGAGAAATATTATCAATTATCAAAGAGGGAACCCCATAATTCCCTCGAGAATGAATCCCACATTCATTCTCCAAGGTTGATAAACATTCAACCCTCAATGAGATAAATTCTTCTAGCTACATTAGAAGAGTTCATTAGGCAATCATGCTTACATCTACATTATATATATAAGCATATAAAGAGGAAATCCATTCCTCAAGATTAGATCTTCAATCATAATATATCAATATTGAGAAGCTTAACCCAAATATGATAATAACTTATCCATGTAAACTATTCATATAATTTTGATCCAAGAATAGAACCTTGTCTATCCCTGTCCTTACCATACAATATTAAGATCATACTAATTTCACCAACCCATATATCCTAGAATTCATAACTAGAAAAGGGTCATATAGGAACATTAATTGTATGATTGAACATAGTGAGTAAACCCCATAATTTCCTCAAATAATGAGTCCCACACTCATTCTTTCCTTGACTATACCCTTTCTATAAAATAGTATTTCTAAATATCATTATATGTAAATCTAATTTATTCGATCCTTTCACAAAAATATTTACAACAGGTTTGTCTACGAATTTGTATTTCCTTCCTGCAAATTTGTAACTTAGATCATTATCAATTTTCTACCAAAAATTGATCTCGTATAATAATATTTTACCATAAATTCTAATGTATCTACTATTCAAATTTCTCCATGGAAATTTACTTTTAGATACTTTAATTGAATCACCAAATCCTTTACAAATGCCTCACAATTGATTATCAATTCTTCCAAAATTTGATCCAGGGTTGCATTCATTTGCTTTCCAAATTTGATTATCAAACTTACCCCTAAGTTTGGTCCAAAGATATATCCAATTGATCCAAGATAATATTTAATTGATTCACACTTTAATATCAAAAGTATTTTTCATCTTCATCTTTATATTTCCCTTTTTTACATTGTAAAAAGGGGTTATTTCCCTTTTGTTTTCTTTCACAATCAAATTGAATTCATAATGTTATTTCCCCAAAGCATAAATATATAGATCTTTTTCAACCCAAATCCCTAGATATACATATTTCCTCCACTTTAGGAGAATAATAGGTTAGGTTGAATTACAGGATTAGGTTGAATTACTATAATTGTCCTCACATCACAATTATGTTTTGGTCCAATTTGTACATAAACACTTCACTATATAGCTATTAATCTAGTAATTATATACATTAGCTATTAAATCAGATGATTTTTTAATTTTAAATCAAACCATTTCATCTATCACCTCATGATATACTTCTAGAGGGTTTGGTCAAAATTTTTATTTTATAGATATCTTGAACCCAACCAACCGGGTGTTCACACCTAGCACAGTTAACCCACAGATACTGATAACCACATACTGATCAGGATATTCTACACCTAACAGTCAATGATCATAACCCAACATACTCGAGGCACAATGGTTAGTAACCATATACATAATAGACACAACAAAGCTTATGTCCATGCATAGAAAGTTCGGTCAGTCATAGTCAATAGCAAGAGAAGCTAATATAAATAATGAGCCAAGTTTGTTATAAATAATTATGCATCCCCAATGTCATGCATGTGGAATTAATATTCATCAATATAACAACAAAAATTAGTATATCCCTGCATGTTTTAACCTGACAGTCAAACTAAGAGCCAAGAAAAACGTGTGACCAATCACAAGACACCATGCAACAACTAATTAGCAATCGGTCAAATAGTCTTAGTCAGGTCAAAGGTCAATATTGAATATCGCCAAGCACCTATAGTGTGCACAAGCCATTATTAATAGGCTTGCAAGCCCTCACACAGTGTGTGTGGGATAAAGCACGTAAGCCTTGTGGCTTATGATGCTTTATCCCACATTCATCATGTGGGAGCTTTGCGAGCCTTTAAAGGCTTCAAAGTGTGTATTAGTTTCTAACCACTACTTAGTGATCAGATAGTGGCTATGGCAAGGTGGAATATATTTGGCAAAGATTTTTCATTAGGTGGAAGGTGGTTTGGGTTGGTGACACCGATGGTTTAGGGGTTTCTTCGATCGTTGGTGACTCTGCTATTGGCCTAGCTTATGGGGTGTCAAAATTAGACTATTTTTAATAGCTAATAATCACACACACAAATGACGAATAGGAACCTCATCATAGTTTAACATTGAGCATGCTACAAATTTCATCTATCCTCTTTTAATATAATATATTTATTATACAATCAATTATGGTTTTCATAAATCATAAAAAAGAAAAGATCTCGATATCAGTTCTTAGAGCTAACATAACCTGATTATAATACTCAATGCCAAAATATTAATTATGTGGTGTTTCAATATAAATTTACCACTACTAAAAGTAATAAAATTGAGAACATACAATTCATATTCCTAAATACGAAAAGAATGTTGCCCCCACTTGAAATTCTAGCAAGGTATTAAATCTTCTTGTTTGTGTATCCTCTTCAAGCCCTCCTTTCCTCAATCTCCTCCTTCCTTTCATCCTACAAAAATTATCTCTATTTTATGAGATTATCCGCTATCTCCCACCATAAATGTGACTATATATTTTAATATTAAAATATACCTTTTAATCAAATAAGACATCACCATCCATGTGGAAGGAAATCCCCCAAAAAGTAGAAGAGGGTCCAAATAGAGATAAGGTGGGTGATCTTGTTTGTTTTGTGTCCCCTTTGTCTCATAACCTTACAAATTCAGCACTATTAGGGATTAGAAAGGGAAATCTTCCCTTAATTTCCACCAATAAGAATAGGCCATGAATAGGGGATAGATAATCCTAAATAATAAAATGATCTATATTATTTAATACCCTTAAAGTTCTTTTGGTCCAATTAAAATTGGACAACTTTTGTGAAGTCCAAATCTTCTAATTGCTTCTGAAATTAGACTAATTAAATCTAATTTGAATTACCTTCTTCAAAATATACTTAATTATTTTCACAAAACTTCACAAAATCCCTTAATTGGAATTTTGTAGAAATATTTAGGGTCAATGACCCTCTAGTTAGGTATTAATTTGTCCCTCAAATCAATTAATACCCTTTGGAATAGATCCAATGGGTATGGGTTGTGACACCGAGTGTGGTTAACATTTCTGAAATGTTGGGGCAAATAAGATTTTTGAAGATAATTTTGGAAGCAGGGATGGAAGTGGTGGCCATTTCTAGAAGTGGTGGAAGCAAGATAAAATTTATGAGTAGGGTATTGGCTTCCTAGGGTTCACTTTGATGATCTACAAATTTTTGAGTGTAGGGTGTAGGGTATTATTTGCCCAGGTTTTTCTTTGATGATCTATAATTTTTTGAGAGTAGGGTGCAAGGTATTGGTTACCTAGTGTTCGCTCTGATGATCTGCAAAAGAAAAAATATAAAAAATGACTATAGATGTCTTTTTATAGATATTTGCATGCCAAAATTTAATGTGGATGGACACGTGGCATCATGTAATTTGACATGCATATGTGAGTGATTGATCATTTGACATGTGGTAGCATAACCCCTAGTGCAACCAATTTGGAATTGGATATTATTTTTCAACTGATCTAAATTTGATAATAGTTTTACTATCAGGATGAAATTGAACGATCTTTTACAACTGATCTAGAGTTGGTCTTTATTTTACAACTAATCTAGAGTTGATCAATGTTATGCAAAAAATATAGAGTCGAGTTATCATTTTCTATCGATATGGAGTCAAGTTGTAATTTACAAGTAGGTTGGAGTCGAGTTATCATTTGCAACTAGGCCAAAGTCGAGTTGTCATTTGGAACTAATCTAGAGTTGAGTTGTCATTTGCAACTAAAATAAAGTTGATAATATTTATGCAATTGGGCCAAAGTCAAGTTGTCATTTACAAACGATCTGGATTTGACTAGTTTTTTGTCAACTTTTGATAGTCGAGCATTCATTTACCACTGGTCAATAGTCAAGCAATTATTTACATCTAGTCGATAGTTGAGTAGTTATTTGGAATTTACCAATAGTCGATTAGTAATTTACAATTTGGCTATCAGTCAAGTAGTCATTTGCAATCGATAGTTAGTAAAGTAGTCATTTTTAACCGATCAATAGTCAAACTATCATTTGCAACTGATCGAAAGTCGAATTTATTTTACAAGCGATCGATAGTTAATTTTATGTTGTCGATCATCAAAAATATAAAATTCACCATAGTTTTATAATTTTTTGTGAAAATAAATGCAATTCGCCATGTCTCCTACATGAATTTGGCTAGGATTCACCTTATTTTATAAATAGATTTTGGGTCTGGGTCCTTATGCATAACCCTGCTAATAATATTGTAGAGTATGAGGCTTTAATATTAGGTCTCATGACTACCCAATGTATGAATGTTAAACATTTCAAAGTGATATGCAACTCTCGAATTGTGGTTCATTAGGTTGCTAATTAATATGTTGTCAAAGCTCCCCATTTTATCCCTTATCACCAAGTGGCTATAAATTTAGTAACTGCTTTTGAGTCCTTTTCCATTAAGTATTCCCCAAGGGGGAAGAATTTTGAGGTTGACTCCCTAGTAGTTCTGGTTAGTAAATTCATACCACATGAGAATACTACTAAATCTAATTTTATGGTAAGAGTTCATGCTGAACCTATAATTTATCATTGATGGATTGGTGGATGTGTATAAAATTGAAATCAATACTATTAATAGCAAATTCCATCTTGATGATCTTTGGTATGGTAGCATTTTATTCTTCATCGATAATTAAGCCTACCCACACATAGCTAATGCTAAGTGGTGATTTTATTTTCATAGGATATCACTATGACATGTTGCTCTTGGTAGATTTTTGTACTACCATAGTTTTGATGGTATTCTCTTAAGATACCTCATAGAAGCTAAGGTTCCCAAGGCTCTTTTTGATGTCCATAGTGGTAACTACGGAGGAAAATTTAGTGATTCCACAACACATAAACTCCTAATAATGGGCTACTTATATATAACAATTGAATTTGATGCTAATAAGTATCTCAAATCTTGTGATAAGTGTTAGTTTCAGAAATATGAAATTCATGCCCCTAACTAGGTTCTTTATCTAATTGAGTCCACTTGGCCTTTTTCCACTTGGGGCCTTGACCTTATAGCACCTATTTCTCTATGTCCTCATATAGGAATAAATTTATTATAATAGCTATAGAATAATTTATAAAATGGGTAGAAACTATACCATTGATAAATCAAATAACCCTCACCATTTCTAAATTTATCTTTAATCATATCATGTGTCACCTTTGTTTCATATCTACTCTCATTTTAGATAATGGTACTCATTTATAAATTATAAAATGCAAGAATTAATTTCTCAATTATATATTTAACACCATTTTCCATTCCTTATTATCTATAAGGTAATGATCAAGCTGAATGTATAAATAAGATTTTTGTAGATTTAAAAATATATATAATTAAAGAATCAAAACAATATTAGTACATAAAGTTATATTCTGCATTGTGGGTATATCATACTAGTATTTGGAAGTCCATAGGGTAACATCCTTTCCTTTGGCCTAAGGTATTGAATCTATTTTATCATTTGGAATTAAATTACCTTTGAATTTTTCTTTAAAGAAATGTTGAGTCATGATGAGTACAATTAGGAGTATAGAGAGGCTTATCTGGCCAAACATACTACTCTTGATAAGAGGTATATATGTGCTCTTAAGTATAATACAACCTATACGAGATATGTTTCTAAGAATTATAGTAAGAAAATATATCATCACGATTTCAAACTTGAGGACCTTATCCTGAATATTGATAATGTGCACAAGAAACACAAGGGCAAGTTTATACAAAAATAGCTTTGGCTATATATTGTCAAAGAGTCTTTTGGATCTAGTGCAATAAAATTGCAAACAATGGATAGAGTTGATATGGATGAATCTACCAAGTCCATGCATGTCAAGTGCTTCTATGTATAGCCCCCTTTAAACCCATTTGCATAGTATTTGTATGGTTTACCTATTGACTTTGATTTCTTGTTTTCTACTTTGACTATTTTAACTCTCTATTTGTGAATGTTAATCCTGTACATTCTTTATTTGAGCACATATTCATGTGTATCATAACCCTCCCTTGGTAGACCTTTTTACATGTTGGATTTATGTTTTTGGTTAGGTTATTTTTGGATGGAATGATTAATTTTTTCAAGTTGTATTTAAGTAGAGATGTATTTCTTGTAGAAAATGTTATGAATTTTTCTAACTAGATGATTGATAATTTTATAACTAGTTGGTGCAAGTAATGATTTTATGAATGAATATGATGCTGCTAATGGAATTGCATGCTTGCAAGAGTGATCATTCTCACAGGTCAATTAAGGATCGATACATTGAGTGTGAGATGTTAAAAATAGAAAATATGAATGCTTTTAAAGATGACAGTCCCAAGGAAAATGGACTTTCCTTTCATGTAGTTGCATAATATGTTTGGTTTTTTATGATGTGTTTGTTGTGTAGAGGAATATACCATCGACAATGAGGTTTTCTAAGGAAAAAATAAAAGAGTCAATTAAGAAAAGATTAATATTTTTTTGCTAGCGTGGAACGATTTTTGTCTGCTTTGTTGAGTTATAGTTGTTGGATTTGATAATTCTTGGAAAAAGTGTTATTATCTTGTCCTTGTTTTTTATTATCTCCTCTTTTAATATATATATACATACATACATATATATGTGTGTGTGTGTGTGTGTATCCTTGATGTTAGTTTTTATTGCACTAAAAGTTTACAATTTCAAGTTCGAAACCTTTCATGAAAGATAGAATTGTGTTGCAGAAAGGATTCTTTTTCATAAAGAATATAAATATAGGTAAACTTTTGATTGAAGATTGTAGATATTGGTAATTAAATAAAAATCACGGGTTTCAGGTTTTAGTTAAGTAATGACTTTAGTTTTTGTTGGAATAGCTATGGTTTATCTTTTTATATTCACTATTTCTTTGTGGTTGTGTGAGATCTGTATGTCACTAAAATCAATGGTGTAGTGGGGTAAGAAAACCTGCACATAATTATGGCCATGGTGAGCATTCCTGGATGATGTGGCATGATGAAGCCAAAAACTCAAAATTCATTGGAAAGTAAACAAAATCAGTTTGGTTGTGAGGGATAAGGGGTTCTTGGCACTTAGAGAAATGGAAAGAAGAACTAGAGAGAGTGGAGGAGCTAGCGCATAGTGGTAAGTACTGGAATTAGCTCAATGAAGGTCTAGATAGTTCAATTTTTTTTTTTTTGTATCCATAAATACCAAATGAATACATAGAATGTGTGATATATCTTTTTTTTTTTTCTATGTTTAAATAATTTTTGGATGTTTTGTGAGCTTGAATGATAAAGTTATATGTTCCTTTATTTCTGTGCATGTTGTAGAATGAGACTAACTAGTGAGTTTGAAAGAATAAGCACCTTGTTTGTCATGGCATGTCAACTGCATTCTTGAATTTTATAATTCTGATATAGGATGCATTTTTATTAGTAGGGGGTTGTCTAGATCCCTTACAACAATCACATATCTCTATATTGAGAAGGAAACAAATATTTCATACAAATGAGATCAACCGAGTTCGTTCCTTGTGGAGATAGTTTGAATTGAAAAACAATGGGAAGAGAATGTATTGTAATATAATTTTGGAAAGAGATCTTTTGAACGTAGCTCTAGAAAAGTTGTTAGATGTATATTTATAGATATTTAGTATTCATTTTTTGTTTATGTAAATTTACAAGTAGAGAAGGATACTTGTATGTAATTGAAGAGACTGTTTGTATTATGTGTTTTCATTTGGAAATTGATGCAAGCTATGGATGGACAAAAATATTGTGATAATGATAGTTATTATATCACACTGAAATCAGAAATTAGATAAGTTTCTAAGTGTATACAAAATTTTTGATCTCATTTATAATGTTTATCATTTAGATTATGGATTGGTTTGTTTATATATGAGTTAGTGAAAATTAAATCTAGAAAAGGGAGTCAATTTTGTAATAGAGAAATGGCTCTTTTTACTCGGGATTCTTGATCACGTATGGCAGGTTGATGTAAGATTAAAATATTTCATTAAATTCTATGGATTCTTTAAATAGTTTAATGATGGATTTTTCTATTAGCCCGTAGTCTAGCGTGAGATTAGTTTCATCGTTGATGTGGTAGTTTTCTCCTTAGCATAATTAAATCAAGAGTAATATTATTCCTTAAAATACATCCTTCATGGAAATAAAGAGTCAAGGACTTAGAAAACTTATTTATATTTAGTTAAGGATGAATTAAGTGGGTCTCCTACAATGTAACCACAATGACTGTTAAGCCTATACATGGAAATACGCGCTCATATTTTCAATGATAAGGATAGTAGTATTCTTTCACACTTGGCACCTACATTGACAAGCCTATGTAAGGTGTAACTAATAGCACAAAACCCTTTTTGATAGATGGAAAGGGAATTGAGAGCTAGATCATCGAGATTTATGAGAGAGATAGTTATAGGAATGGGCTTGGTACCTATTACACTTGTATAGATAGACTTATGTAAATGTAGTGATGGGTGAACTTAGTAATGGTAATCTTGATGATCGAACATAGTAATGAGTGCTTAATGCCCTTAAAATACCCAAGGAATCTTAGCGAAAAAAGGGTTGTGACAATATATTATTTAGCATTTATTCCTCTCATGACTATGACCACCTTATTAAGTGGTGATCCTCATCATTAGGATTTCTAGTGTCTTCAACCTATCTTAGCTTGTAGACTTGAATTTTAAATGGTTTTATCTTGTTTGACCATGACCTCCCCTTAAAGTAGTAGTCTCAATAACTCTAGTTATTTAGCTATGTTCTACCTAGTTTTAGTTCATTTTTGTGTGTGTTTACCTTTGTTTCTTCTTGATCTCATTACTTGATGTTTTCTATCCTTTTTTTTTGGAATTTATTGCTATTTACTTTTTTTACACTCTGTTTACCTCTCTTTTTCATGGTGTCAATCTTGCTAGTAAGCGACACCATGATATCTTCAAATTTTTCCATATGTTAGTACCTTTCTTAAAGTACCATAAAGCAACCACCTTAGTTCAATCCATGTCATATTCTATATGATGTATGGTCGAAACACTAAGGCAATATTCCTTAAAATTTTCATGCAATAAATATCATTTAAAGTTTATAAGCAATCAATAATTTTGGTGTTCTACTATAATGGTAAATGTGCCTTTTTGAACAATGCACTTCACTAGATACTATAGTGGAAAATCCCATTGTAGCAGGGGCTTAGTGACTTTTTCTTCCATAGGATATCTCTTCCCTAGAATGAGATACAACACACATATATCTTACATTTAATTAACCTTGTCTTTCTTCTCCCCCCATTGTGGTTGGCATGCCTTGCTAAGCAATATGTTCATCATCAATGGAAGGGAATGAGTTGGCTTTGGGAGAATATACTTGCATACCATTCATGGCATAGGTTGGAATCCCCTAGGAAAAACCATAATAGTGAGTATACATGATTGACTATCATAGCGTTCATTTATGTTTGTCCAACAATTTATTTTAGGATTGGGGTCAAATACTTAAATTTGTACATGTTATATGTTGGATTCTTCTAATATAACCTACTATAGTAATAAATATTTTTGTTGGTACTTAGAAATTTTCATATACTACATATGGCTTACCTCGTTTAGTGGTATGTATGGTTAACATACCAACTCATGCATGGTCAGTCCTAAAGGGAGGTAATATTAGATAAAAATATTGTTAAATGCTACTTAAATATTTCATTCTCTAGCTCAATTACATTTCATAAAGGATGCCATTAAATGTTGCATAAATCATACATGTTGTCTTTGATTTTAATGTATGACATTAAATGCTACTCTTATCATACATGCAAATCCTAAAATGACATATAATTCAATTCTACACAAATGTTGACTATGTGTCATAAAACTCTTGACATGTTGCTATGTGCTACACAAATATTTAGTATGTGTCATAAAACAATTGAGATGTTGTCACATGCTATACAAATCTTGAGTATGTGTCATAAAAATATTGACATGTTATCACGTGCTGCATAAATCCTAAATATATTTCAAGTAAATTTATGCATATCATCAAACACTATAAAAATTATATGCATATGCCATAAATGAAATAAATGCAACAAATACACTAAATCAACTAAAGTCATCATACAGATAGACAAAAGAAACACTACAAAGAAAACATTTAAATCTTATATACATATAAAAATGGATTATATATTAAGGCATAACTTGGTATATAAAGCATTAAATGCCATTATTTTAAGATACCTTGAGTCCTATATACATATTCCTATCACCTAAAAAATCCTATATACATGCTAGGGGTGACATGGTTGCTAAAGAGAATGATATCTTATAGTACATCATGTAGAGTTATGACTAAAAAATCAACCACTATATGCCTTTGAATAAGTGGTAGGTGCCTTAGCTATGGTTTCAGAGGTGTGCATGTAGGAGCACCATCACACTAACATCCAAAATCCTTCCATCTCCCCCTAGACACATGATAAATCTAGCTATGACTAGATCACCTATTGTTGTAGTGCTTACTCCATCTGGATTGCCTCCTACCATATTCATAGCTCCAAATACCTCCCATAGAGTTGATAGGCTATGTGGTCTCCTTTTGGAACCTATGAAAAAATAACACCAAGTTGACAGGTTCTACTATAAAAATCTATCAATCCCTATGATGGCCTCGTATATGATGATAATGATGATGGTAGGTTGTCAAAATTGATAATCACTCCTAGAATGACTCTGTGAAACTGATCAATCAACTCCTACCACTCTTGGGGATTATTTACAATCACAAACAAAGAAAAAGAAGCTATATACCTAATCATCATAGTATACCATAAAAATCTAACCCTAATGTGAAAGGAAACCTACATGAAGTAAATATAGTACTATGCTAAGAAAGGAGAAATAGTTTCTAATTAGATCACTTAGCTACCAAGCAATGTCATCCTCCTCAAGTTATTGATGATGAAGGTTTGTAGTATCTATATTGACCTCATAGACATAAATCTCATCCACATCCATCTTATCCTCTAAGCTCTATCCCTCCTCGATGAACTCCTCACCAACTACTTCCTTATTTTTCATATCCTAATTTGCCACCTCTTGTATGGATTGACCTGCTTGCATCTCTCTATCTCTTAGAGAATCCTCCATGCTACTCAAAATATCCATTAGAATGAAGCTCATTAGAGCAATCCAAATTAAATCAATAGTGATGGCCTCCCTAGGGACCATTGGCACTATGTCATAGGACCCCCTATGGTACCTCCTTGGTAAATGGTATGCCTATGTTGATGGTGGCCCAATCATCCATTTATTTCATACTCTTGATGGTTTTTACATCAAGGATCTAGGAGTAGGAGCTCTTTGGCTAGGTGTGCATCTGTAAACTAACGTAGGACCCTTTATGGCCTATGCACCTCTTCTACCTTAGGCTAATGATCACATATAATGATCACCTTTCTCAATTTTGTGATCTATTATAAAACCCATAAGGAGCTTTATGATCTATTGTAAATTCAATATGATACTTTATCACAGGTGGTGGTATGGGGTCTAGATGATCTAGCCCTAAGGAATTTATGTTAAGGGTGGTACCTACCTATAAATGTGTTGTGCCTAAAATATAGCCTCATAAACTCATTCATATATCCCTTGGTTATATGTGCTAGGGAAATCCTAGAGTCTATAGATGAAAAATTACTCATTTACCCACACCTAAATAAGAATACTAGGTTGATACTACAAACCCATTAGTCCTAAATATGTTACAAGTCATTGTACAAAAAAAATTTATGTACCCTCCCCTAGACAAAACCTCTCTCTTATCCAATGTGGCCCTCCTCCATGGCCCCACAACTTGGATGATGTGGTCATCCTGTCAGTGATTCCTGCATTATCCTATTTACTTCCTAGCTAGCCTAAGTATGTAATCATTTATTTTCCTTGATTTCTTAGATTTTTTATTGTAGCTAAAATTTGAGAAAATCATGAAGATGGGCTAGGAAATCTCTCTATAGCATCACCCTAACATTCAATTGCCATTAAAAATATTTGTGCTAAAAATGATGGTCATACAAATATGTTAGGATTGTAAGAGGGCTCAAAGTGTGCATGAAAATGGAATTTTTTACTCCACTTGTTTATATTTAAAATATTTTACTGCAAAAAATAAGCTTTTTGACATGTTTTGTAGGGATAGCAAAGGGACAAATATTTTAGAGTTTTTTTCATGCTCTAAACTTGTTGGCACACTCCATTTTTGCTCTTTCATACCCAACTAGCATTTTTACAAGTATATTCATTTCGTGTTGTATGAGGTAAGTCAAAATCCATTTATTTTGGCATAATTTTTAGGGCATGTATATGTAAGCATCATGTTTTTTTTCCCCTACACTCATATTTTTGGATGTGTTTTTTTATGTTTTCTATTGTTTATTTTATTTATTTGTGCATGTTTGCATATATAGTAGAATAAAAATTTATAAAAAAAAATTGATTTTGTTTCGTAGCATAGAATTTTTATTTTTGTTGCTCTGGTTATTACATATTGCTCTTTTTTTCTTGTTTTCCCTATGTACACACTGGTGGATGTTCCTTGTGATATCACCCATGGTCCTTAGGAATGGGAAATATGTATTTGTAAAATGAGCACTAACAACTAACTTTACAAGTGGTGGAGAATCTCATCTTCCTATTTATAGGATAGGGGTGGATAAACTTTGTTAGTCCTTGGGTAGGATGACAATGAGCCATGTTGTACAATGGTTTTGGTTCCCTTTATTCATATATTTATCATATTTTTACCACTTTTATTGATGTTTTTGTTTGTTAACTTTTTAAAACCCCAAAATAAGGATAGAGCCCTGATTAAGGGAAATTTTGAAGTGCATTTCCTAAAGCACACATCCTAAAAATTGATGGTGCAAAATGATAAATTTAAGTGGGGATATTAGTCATCTAATTAATTGTAGGGTTTTTAATATATGGTCATGTTTCTATCATATTTTACACCTAGGGTTCAAGTAATGCATCATTTGGATTGATGGTTTGGATTCTATGACCACAAAAAGGGATAAAATCAATCGTTGGCACCAAAGGGGAAGTTATTCCATTTAATTTTATATAAATACACACTTCATTTTCTCATTTTTTCACCATACATTTTATGGCCATATAATTAACATACATTCACTTTTTGTTGATTTGTATTGCTACCACTAGCTCCAATAATTTTGCCTCTATTACTACTGCATTAGACATTGTTTTCACTCTCTCTCTCTCTCTCATCCTTGTAGGTACAACCAAAGTCATAAATCACTCGTTCATTGCCTTCCTTTAAGGAGGACAAGATGATCTAAAAGGATTTTTAGATAAAGGCCATTGATTTCTATTTGAGGATTGATTTGCGAGATAAGTTAAACCCTCTAAAAACATCTTAAGTGTAATCTCTCCTTATTAATTATGGTGATTGTTGTCCTGTCTTATTGTTCGAGGCTGTCAAATAGGGTTGGTAATAGATGGTTGGGACTATCATTCCTTTTATAGAATGACATGGCATGTCTATTCTTGAGAGTGTGGGGTTTGTCTCTATTAAAGACCTTTAAGAATTTTTACAAGAGCTAAATCTTTTAATATTTTACCTTGAGTGTTTGTCCTACTCTAGCCTATTCTAATAGCTTGGGGAAAAAAGGATGGAGATATGTAGGAAAATATAAAATAAAAAACATGTAAAACCTAAGCTAACCAAGGTGATGTACCAAGATCAATATAAGATTCCCTTGCACAACGTCCTTGAGTATAATACGTTGATATAATGAATACTTCCTCCCCTTGATACATATCCATAGATAAACACACATGCACAAAGGAAATGGGATAAGGAGAACCAAACACTTGGAATAAAATATTCATGAGCTTTAGTATGCATATATGAATATAAACACTATCACAAGATTATGCCAAAAGCAGGGGATTGAGGGCATGCTTGCAAGACCACTCTGGAATACAAGTACTGCTATACAGGGGAAAGTTAAGGTAAAGCTATATGGAATGTATAAATTGCTTATGAATTAAAAATACTATACTATTTCTATTTATAGATTACAAGGATGATGATTTCCCTATAAAACTCATGCAAATATTCCAAGATGATTGCTTTTTTGGGTGTCAGGTCATATATTCATTTAAATGTTGGTTCATCCAAGGTTTCTAGATTTGGAACCATAAATTCTAAATGGTTTTGAGCATTTGGATGTGTAGCTAACATAAATATTTCTATCTACCCTTTCTAGGGATTTCCATAATCTAGGTGTGAGATATTTTTACACTTAATGCTCTAGATTTTGGGTTGTTCCCATTACGACTTGGATGTTGCTACATTTAATAATTCAATATATCATTTATAAGACATATGTCATGATATTTTATAGGAAAGGGATGTACTACATAGAATACTATACAACTTGAAGAACACAAGCTTATACAGAGAGGGGGGTGAATAGTATAAGATAAAAACTTTTACTTTTCCTTCCAAATGATAACAACAATAATATCAATGTAGTAAATGAAACAATGCATAAATAATCACACACATGAGAGACATATTTAATGTGGTTCACCCAATGTGGGCTACGTACATGAAGAAAATATTTCTTATAAATTTTCTCAACCAATCTCTTGGGAACCAATTCCCTATTACAATGTTTATGGGCACCAACCCAAAGGAGACATCAATCCCCTATGCTCAAGTTTGTGGACCTATATCCACAAGAGACCCAATCCCCTCTGCTAAAAAATGCTCACAAAATTTGCACAAATCTACCTCAAACCTGCTCACACAACCTGCATAAATCTACCTCAAACTCTGCTCAAATCTACTCATAAAAATCTGCTCATAAACCTGCTCAATTCTGTTTTGGACATTTTAAGTGATAAGTTATCATTGATGTCAAGAGTGAGTGGTCATTGATATCAAACTTTTAGCACTAGTCAATGGTAGTTTTAGTTGATAGCATCCATCTCGGTTTCAGTTTCAAGACCCAGTTCACGAAAGTCAGATGAGGTCCAAAGTGCAAGAAAAAACCCAAATAAATAATATTATAATATTATTTTATAATATTATGCCAAGGAAGTTTAAAATTAATTATAAATTAATTTATTAGTTAATTTCCTTAACTTATAAAGTTATTTAAATTAATTATTAATTAATTTAATTATTAATTATAAATTAATTTAAGCTAAGGTTAAATAACCCTAAGGTGGGTTATCAAATTTAAAATTCGAAATTCAATTTTGAATAAAGTGTCGTCGATGTGAGGAGAAATTAAATCATGTATATAAGGGGGAAATCCCACCCTACCAAACTTACCATACCTTCGAGAATTAATGTGAGCTTTAGAATTGAGAGCTATATGAATTGCGTTGTGTCCAAAGCGAAGGAGGAGTGTGCACGTTTTGAAAGGAATAGACGATGAGTGAAGGCATAAGAGGAAGGTGCTATACCTTCCTTCACATGGGTATTAGTAGCCCATGCAATGGGATCCCAAGCGCTAAGGTGCTTAGGCTAGAGGAGACGGTGGATTGAATCTCACCGAATCCCCTTTTGTGGGAAGTATAAGGTATGCTTGGAAATTGGTCGCCGAAATTTTTAGAAATATAGTTGGGCATTTAAAAATTAATTTTTGCATATTTAAATTGGTTCTAAGGTTTTTAAAGGAGTTATAAGATTTTTTGCAAAATTAAATTTTTAATGTTGTGTGCTCAAATGTTTTGAAAATATTGTAAGGTGTTTTGGTTGATATTTTTATGGTGTTGGATATTATTTTAAGTTGGATTTTATAAGGTGTATCAAGGAAATTATCTTTATGTATGGTATGATGAGTGTTGTTTTAAAAGGGAGCAATAAGGCATAAATTGAGTTGTGATTGTTTTATGTCCAAGGAATATTTTGGAAAGTGTTGAAGTAATATTGTTGTGTCTAACCATTGGAATTGAAAAGAAGAAATTGTGATTAAGACAGGTTTTCTAAAGGCACTTCTACATCCAACAAAAGGTATGGGCATATTATTCCTAGTGAGTGATTGTTGAAAATTGTGAATGAAAATTTGGAGTGAAAAGGATTGTTTTGTTTGCATTGTTGAGAGTGTTTTTGAATTAATGCTTCAAGGTTTTCTGGAATTGAGAGTTATTGATAAAACCTTATTTTATAAGTATTGTTGTTGAAGTGTTTGAGTTGAGTGAAGAACTTGAACTAGGGTTTACAAAGAACATGAGTATCATTGTTATGTGAAGATTGTCTTATAAGCATTGTTGTTGAAGTGAGTTGTTGTGTGAAGAACTTGAACTAGGGTTTGAAAAGAACATGAGTATCATTGTTATGTGAGATTGGTTGATAAAGCATTGTTGGAAATATTTGAGTGAGTATTCATATGCTTGGACTAGGTTTTGTGAGCAAGGATCATTTCATTGAGTGATTGATTGAGTAGAGTTGGTTAAGCCTAGTCAAGTGAATGTGTGAAGTTGTTGTTCAAGTTTTATAAAACAAATTATTCTATATTCTGAATTGATTTGATAAAGTGATTGAGTATTGAGGTGAATGTGAAGCATATTGAGTCTCTAATAATTCTCTATATGTTTCTAAGAGAGTGATTGAAAGTGATTGAGTATTGAGGTGAATGTGAAGCATATTGAGTCTCTAAAAATTCTCTATATGTTTCTAAGAGAGTGATTGAAAGTGATTGAGTATTGAGGTGAGTGTGAAGCATATTGTGTCTCTAACAATTTTCTATACGTTTCTAAGAAAATTTAGATAAGTTCTAGTGAGGACTTATTGAGCATATTTGGACAAGTTCTAGAGAGGACTTGTGGATAGATTGATGTGAGCTTTTGTGGAAGATTACAAGGTAGAATTGAGATAAGTCTTTGAGAAGGCTTGTGAGAAAATTTGATTGATTGATTTGTTCAAACCTTGAGTTAATATTTGGGGCAGATCCAACAGAGTTGATTTGTGATTGTGTCAAGCTTTGTGTTAAGGCTTGAGGACAAAGATTGATGATATATTTGTGCTAGATCGAAGGATTGTGTTTAGTGCAGATCAGAGGATAGAGAATGAGGATAAAATTGTGCTAGACTGTAGGACTATATTTAGTACATATCAAAGGATAGATTTTGGTGCATATTTGAGGACATATTTGTACTATACCAGAGATAGAGATTGAGCTGATTTGTACTAGACCGAAGGACTGGGTTTAGTACATATTTGAGATAGAGCTTTAAAGGTGACATAGTATAAAGGATGACAGTATCTAGTGGATATAGATCCATTAGCCAGGGTAGTAAGGATAGGAGTCTTCATTGGATAGAGATCCATTAGCCAGAGCAGTGGGGGCAGTGGTTCTTCTAGAAGATCACTATTCAGAGATTAGGAGAAAGGAATTCTCTTATGGATAGATATCCATGAGCTTTTTTTTTTTTTTTTTTAGCAAAAAACCCCTTGCAGGGCCACCTTGGTCTGATAGACCATGAACAGGGGGTTCTATACCATCAAAGTCACCCGGGAGTCGCACCCAACCCTACCCGCACCAACATTATCAATTGGATTTTGGGTACCCAATTCAACTTTTTGGTAGGGTGGAGATTCGAACCTGGGACCTCCCTTGGAGGATTGCCCTATCCTCTCCAACTCACCTACAACACCTGGGTGGATATCCATGATATTGATTAGGGTATTGGTATCTCCTTTGGATAGAGGTCCATAAACATTGTAATAGATAAAGGATTCCCAAGATATTGATTGAGAAAATTTTAGTAAAATATTTTCTTCATGAAGTAGCCCATATTGGGTGAACCACATAAATTTGGTGTCTCTATTGTGTGTGGTGATTTGTGCATTTCTTTGATTACTATTTTTTTTATTGATATCTATACATTACATAATATTGATTGAGAAAGAAAATTAAAAAGTGATCTTATACTGGTCACCCCCCCTCTTAGTATAATATTGTGTTCTTCAATTGGTATCAGAGTGGGTTCCTTAGGAAGAGTTTAACATATAGAAGGAAAATATTTCAAGAACACAATGGATTCTAAGAATATGTCCTCATATAATTCAACACCAATCTTTGATGTAAGTGACTACATATATTGGAGTATGAGAATTAAGGTTCACTTGATGGCACTTGGCAATGAAATTTGGGAAGCGGTTGAAAATGGATACATACCACCAGTTGATCCACATACAAATAAGGAAGGTAAGCGTATATAGCATTATAATTCAAAATAATTAATACACTTTTGAAAGGCTTGCATAGAAAAAAAATCAATAAAGGTTATGCATTGTAAATATGCAAAAGGAATTTGGGATAAGTTGCAAATCATATATGAAGGAGATAAGAGTGTCAAAAAGGCAAAGATACAAAATCTCAAAGGACAATTTTAAGAATTAAGAATGAGGAAGAAATTAGCTCTTATCTATTTCAGATATATGAGGTTGCTAATGCTATGCAAGGACTTGGACTTAAAGTGGATGAATCATATGTTTGTGATAATATCTTAAGGTATCTTCCAACAAGGTTTAGTGAAAATATTTTAGCTATAGAAGAAGCAAGAATGATGATTATTTGACAAGAGATATGTTGCTTGGTATATTTACAGCTATTGAGTCAAGAACAAAAGAAACTAATTTCCAGAAGGAAGCAACCTTCAAAGCTATCAAGAAGACAAAGGGTAAGAAATCAGAATAAAGCAATGAGTCATCCAATGATGAAGAAGAAAATTATAACAGAAGGAACAAGGATTCAAGAAGATTCAAAGATGCAAAATATGTTAGATGTTTTAATTGTGGAAATTATGGTCACTATGCAACTGATTTTCAAGAAGCTAAAAAGAACAATGATGAAGAAAAGTAGGATCATAGGAACAAGGAATAAAAAAAATATAAGTACCAAAAGAAAGGTAAGGATGGACAAAGAAGACAAGGGAAGAAGTTATTTCAAAGACAAAAGAGGAGCTACTATGCAGACAAGGCAAGTAAGTACTCAAGTGATAGTGATGCTAGTTTTTCAAATAATGATAGAGATGAATTCCTATTTATGATTGAATAAAAAGAATAAGTCAAGAAAAGGTCACCAATAATTCTCAAGTATTTTAAATGTCGTAACTTTGGACATCTTGAAGATAGTTGTACAAGAAATGGTTATAGTTTCAGTGATGATGAATATGAGGATGCACTTGAAGGACCAAAATAAAATCTTCTAATGACACTAGAAGAAGAAGGTGATCCTATAGTAGAAAAGTCAAAAGAAAATGAAGATGAGACAAAGGTAAAAAAATAGGGGAAGAATCAGATAAAGAAGGATTTGATCTTAAGGCAGAACTTATTTATGCTCTTGACACAGTAAATATGGTAAGAAATTAAAACTCTAAACTTGAGTTTCAGTTTCAAGAATAAGATGAAGAGAGGAGAAAGCTTATAGAGGATCTAAAAAATTCAATGGCTAAGACAAATAAGTTCAAGGATAAATTAGAAGTAAAGGTATTAGAATGTGAAAGGTTAGAACAAGAAGTAGCTCTACTAAGTAAATATTTAGAAAAATCCAAGAGTAAGCTACACAAGTTTGGAAAGAGTTAAAATATTGTGGATAAGATGATCAAGGTACAAAGAAGGTCAACAAACAAAACAGGTCTTGGTTTTGAACAGGCTCAAAAGAAACAAGAAGAAAAGTCAACCTCAAGTTCTGAAGAAGAAGAAACTTCAGAAGAAGACAATGTAAGAGAAAGTGAAATATATGAGGATGAGTTGGACAACAAAAAGTTCAACAAAAAAAGGAACAATGCACAAAGAAGAAACAGATGGAACAACAATCAGAATAGGTTAAGAGATACTAAGAGACCAATGAGTTCAAGACAAGGAAATTTTAATGGAAGGTGTTTCTCATGTCACAGGTTTGGTCACCTGGCTTCACAGTGCAGGACACATGAAAGACAAAATAGGAATTTTAGAAATATGCAACTTTTCCATGGGTATTGCTACTCATGTAATCATTTTGGTCATAAGGCAATGGATTACAGGGTTCATGACAGAAAAGGATATGGTTTCACTAGGAGAAATCCTAAGATATTTGCACCTCCAATGAATAATAACATTAAGTGTTATAAGTGCAATAATTATGGACATACAACAAAATGGTGTAGAGCAAACATTCTAGAATCAAGCATGAACATGAACAAGAATATGAGCATGGATAAAAACAAGAATAGGAATGTGGACATGAATAAGAATAGGAACAAGAATAGGAATAGGAATACGAGCATGGATAGAAATAGGAACAAGAATGTGGACATGGACAAGAACAAGAATAAGAATGTGGACATGGATAGGAACAGGAACAAGAATAGTCAAAAGGATCAGATAAGAAGAAAAGAGGATAAAGGTAAATACCAGTGCTTGCTAGGAGTAGAAATACTCCCACACCTCAAGAGGATGTGGGGTAGGGGCTAAGCTAAGAGATTCATTCTTATTCCCAAGCCCCAAAGGTGACCCTTTGCCATTGATGTCAAAGGGGGATATATTTGAGTAAGGGAGAGATATTTGGATTAAGTAGAAAGCATTGAGTCAGGGGAGCAGTTTCCTAGGGGGCAGAATAGGAAAAAGTTCAAATATTTGGTAAAAAGAATTTGGTTTACCATCAATAAAAAAGGGGGAGATTGTTGAACATTTTGAGTGATAAGTAGTCATTGATGTCAAGAGTGAGTGATCATTGATGTCAAACTTTTAGCACTAGTTAGTGGCAGTTTCAGTTGGCAGGAAAGTGTTGAAGTAATATTGTTGTGTCTAACCATTGGAATTGAAAAGAAGAAAATTGTGATTAAGATAGGTTTTCTAAAGGTAATTCTACATCCAACAAAAGGTATTGGCATATTCTTCCTAGTGAGTGATTGTTGAAAATCGTGAACGAAAAGTTGGAGTGAAAAGGATTGTTTGGTTTGCATTATTGAGAGTGTTTTTGAATTAATGCTTCAAGGTTTTTTGGAATTGAGATTTGTTGATAAAACCTTATTTTATAAGCATTGTTGTTGAAGTATTTGATTTGAGTGAAGAAATTGAACTAGGGTTTGCAAAGAACATGAGTATCATTGTTATGTGAATATTGTCTTATAAGCATTGTTGTTGAAGTGAGTTGTTGTGTGAAGAATTTGAACTAGGTTTTGAAAATAACTTGAGTATCATTGTTATGTGAGATTGGTTGATAAAGCATTGTTGGAAATATTTGAGTGAGTATTCATATGCTTGGACTAGGGTTTGTGAGCAAGGATCATTTCATTGAGTGATTGATTGAGTAGAGTTGGTTAATCCTAGTCAAGTGAATGTGTGAAGTGACTGTTCAAGTTCTGTAAAACAAATTATTCTATATTCTTAATTGATTTGATAAAGTGTTTGAGTATTGAGGTGAATGTGAAGCATATTGAGTCTCTAATAATTCTCTATATTTTTCTAAGAGATTTATTGAAAGTGATTGAGTATTGAGGTGAATGTGAAGCATATTGAGTCTCTAACAATTCTCTATATGTTTCTAAGAGAGTGATTGAAAGTGATTGAGTATTGAGGTGAATGTAAAGCATATTGAGTATCTAACAATTATCTATATGTTTCTAAGAGAGTTATTGAAAGTGATTGAGCATTGTGATGAGTATAGAACATATTGAGTCTCTAACAATTATCTTTATGTTTCTATGAGATTGGACAAGTTCTAGTGTGGACTTGTTGAGCAGATTTGATGTAAGTCTTTGAGAAGACTTGTGGAAAGATTTGGGTAAGCTTTTGTGGAAGCTTACAATACAAATTGAGAGTAAATTTGAATAATTTATAGATAGGACTTATTGAGCATATTTAGACAAGTTCTAGAGAGGACTTATGGATAGATTGGTGTGAGATTTTGTGGAAGCTTACAAGGTATAATTAATACAAGTCTTTGATAAGGCTTGTGAGCAGATTTGATTGATTGATTTTTTCAAACCTTGAGTTAAGGTTTGGGGAAAATCCAACAAAGTTGATTTATGATTGTGTCAAGATTTGTGTTAAGGCTTGAGGATAGATATTGAGGATAGATTTGTGCTAGATCGAACGACTATGTTTAGTGCAGATAAGAGGATAGATATTGATGATAAACTTGTGCTAGGCTGAAGGATTATTTTTAGTATAGATTAGAGGATAGATTTTGGTGTAGATTTGAGGACAGGTTTGTACCAGACCAGAGACAGAGATTGAGCAGATTTATGCTAGACCGAAGGATTGAGTTTAATGTAGATTTGAGATAGAACTTTGAAGGTGATAGAGTATAGAGGATGATAGTCTCCACTGGATATAGATCCATTAGCCAGGGCAATGAGGATAGGAGTCTTCAATGGATAGAGATCCATTAGCCAGAGCAATGGGGGTAGCAGTTCTTCTAGAATATCACTAGTCAAAGCTTAGGAGAAAGGAGTTATCATGTGTATAAATATCCATGAACTTGATTAGGGGATTGGTGTCTCCTTTGGATAGAGATCCATAAATATTGTAATAGAGAAAGGATTCCCAAGATATTGATTGAGAAAAATTTAGTGAAATATTTTTTCTATGGAGTAGCCCACATTGGGTGAACCACATAAATTTGGTGTCTCTATTGTGTGTGATGATTTCTGCATTTCTTCGATTACTGTTGTTGATATTACTATCTATATATTGCATAATATTTATTTATAAAGAAAATTAAAAAGTAATCTTATATTGTTCACCCCCTCTCTCAGTATAAGCGTGTGTTCTTCATTCTGTTCATGAACCTACTCAAATCTTCTCATAACATTCCCATTTCTTGCATGTAAACAATGCGCATATATACCCAAAACCAATCATATACAATATGTAAATTTACTTCACAAATATGATATTTAACCCTTGCACATTCATTCACAATTTCATTCAAAGCAATGTATAAGTTTTCTCACAAAATTGACTTACAATCTTTGCACATTTAATTCCAATTTCATTCAACACTAATGCACATCAATTTTACTTTCAAACCCTAGCACATATATTTTTAATTTTTTATCAAAGCAATGCACATAAAATTAATCCTTATATCTCCACCTTAAACTATTCCTTTCAAAAAATCCACCTTGATAAGGAGTTAAAACACCATATCTCTAAAATCTGCCTTGATGAAAATGTGTCCTCAAAAACCTGTCTAAAAATAATCTTCCTCAAAAACTTGGTTAGCAAATTTTCCTTTTCAAATCATCATCAAAAAATATTTCCAAAGATGTCCACAACAAATCTGAACCCCTTTTTAATTTCTAAAAATAAATATTTTAAAAAACTTTACAATTTCTTTTTCTACAAGGCAAAATTACAATTAAATACAAACCATATCACACCATATCTCTCCTCTTTAACACACAACAATTACAAATATCAAATACTCCACTCTACACCTTATTACTCCTATTATGAAATAATTATACACATAAACATTTGCCCTTACAAATACCAAATAATCCACACTACACCTTATTACTCCTATTCTGAAATAACCATGCACATAAACCTTTACCCATAAAAAAATTACCCTTAATAATTAAATCAACAAATTCAACAATTATTTCTTTGTCAAATAAATCAAACAAGCCCAGCACGATGATCACGATTTCCTTTGCAATTTAAAACTTATTCAAAAACTTTCAATACCTCAACCAAGTGCATGGGAGTTGAACTCACAACCTCTACCTGCACATCACCCTAGCAATAGCTAGGCAGCAGTGTGAGCTAGCTATCCACATAAAAATCAAAGTATGTGAATGGGTTCTTCTATTTACCTTCTACAAATTCTTTTAGAATAAATCTTAAGTTCCACTAGGATATTCTAGAATGGAGTTGTCACTCTTGCATGAGGTAGATCAACTCCCAATTAAGATTAGCTTAGATCTACTTGGGTTGTTGCAATCCAACAGCTCAGAGAGATCAAATTTGTTATTTATACAAAGTTGATCCCATGGAATAATCAATCAGTTCTTGATATTTTCAAGTAATATTTTGCATATCTAGTTTCCTATTTTTTAATATTGTCTTTTAATATTTCTAAATGGTACCAGAGTGAAGTTAGATTTTACAAGCATTCAAGTTTTTCACAAATCTATTTCATCTTGTCTTTTTTAGATAAGTCTTTTTTACTGACTCAAATTATTTGGAAGTTGTAGGGCATTCATTTCTTTGATCTATTGTTTCCTCTTATCTTACCTTTTGTTTGCACTAAATCTATTTGTCTTCAAACAAAAGATAGATCATTTTAATTTTTTTTTCAAATTTAAAGCTTATGGTGTGAAGGAATCATGCTATCTTGCTGCTATTCTGCGTGTTTATGGAGGATTATTTTTTCTGCTCAGTCACTAACGATGTCATAGGTCAAATTTTATCTATGCACTAGCCGTAGCAACAGCTAAATCCAATTTTTTTGATGCAGCCCTTGAACCTGTTGCAATATGGGCACTTCTTCTTTGGGCAAAGAGCGATACAATTTTGAATTTTTTTTTTTGCTATAGTTTTTCTACATGTTTTATGGAGAATCGAGGATGATCTAGTCCTCTAAGTATTGATGTAGTAGTTATGGTGGTATTTCCAAACGACTAGCGACATAAGAGGCATCGACTTCAAATATTGACTTGTCAAAAATTAACATCGACATCCACTTGCTGAAAATCAATGAAGGTGACATTTTTTCCCCTCCATGTTTCAAATTGTGAAGGCTTAAGCAACGTTGACAAAAATATTTTTGGCTGTATATCACCAATAATATCATTGGTGTGAACGAAAATCTCATTAAAAGGAAAATTGCTTTCAAAAAAATTGGTATTTTTTATTCACCTTCATTCTAAAAGCTACAACGAACATGTAATCATAGGAATTTCACTATGAATCGCATCTAAATTCTTGCGATAGATTTTTTTCTCTTTTTTTTCTCATTGTAAGCCTCAATGACAATGTTTATTTGGCTAAGTTAGCTCTCATTCGATTCTCAAAATTCTTGGTAATCTTCAATTTCAAATGGCTATCAAATTTCCTTTGATGGGATACCTAAAACTATATTTAGTCCTTTCACCCTGTTGAAAGAGCATCCTCCTCATGATCATCCAGTATCGTATCCCAATGCATCTTGATGAAAGCTGGTGAAAAGATGCTCGTTGGTCGTGGTCTATGAAGAGATTCATGTGAATACGACCGAAGGACAATCTATTTGTGTAGCACATTTTTTTATCTGGAGAGACCACAAGTTTCTAGAGCTCTACAAGCTCTGAGCAAGATTCATCACTTGCACTAATTATCTTCTATTTTGTAGGCTCATTCGTAATGAGGGTATTCTCATCCTTCAATATTAACACCTTCTAAATGATGCAGATATTTTAGGAGCTTCTGCCAAGCCACTAATGCAGGTCCTTAGTGAAGCGATTAGTAAAGTTTTATGGGCACCACAATTCTTACAATACTGCATCTAGGTGCTGAGTCGTTCAAGGACGCTAGTTGAGATCATTTTTTCTTTCAAAAGCATTGGGCTCTCTGTCAGTTGTACCAAGTTGTAAAACTTTTACCTATAATTCTTTTGTAGGTGGGTAGCGATCTCCTTCAAAAGACAACGAAACAACAGTGGGCCAGTTTAATTTGGTTTTGTATATTGATGTGCCTCTGAATACTGATGCACCTACCATGATATGATAGTTGTATTACTGGTTGCATATAATTTTTTGAGATTCCATCCGTGGCTATTCGACATCACATCGGGGCTACATTCGGTGGACTCTAAATTATTTTTTTGTGACTTCATGATTTTTTCTACTTCTCTATTTATAAGTGGGGATTTGGTCATTTTTTTCAAAGTATTACTTCAAATTATTGTAACAGAATCTATTATTTGATTCTGAGAAGTAGACACCAAATTATTGTAACAAAATCCTTCTTTTGATTCTGAAATTCCTTCTCTTCTTAAAGCCTATCATAAAGGCTCGTCTTCAAAATTTTAAGAGAAAGAAATAATTTTTTTTTTGAGTGGGGTGTCTAGGTGCTGATTTATTGAACCACATTGTTCTCTTTGATCAAGGGGGAGCTATTGTTGTATTTTTTAGAGAAGGTCTTATTGTTGCATTTTTTTCTGGGCAGTTTGGGGGTTATTGGTATAACTACACTTTCTTCTTCCTGGGAAAAATGAATTCTCTAAATACGATTGACCCACTCACCCCTCAAAACTATCACACATGGAAACCTAGAATATTAATTCTCATTGCTCAAAACGGTCTCACACATTTGCTAGAAGAGAAGCAGCCTGAATTTGAAAAAGAATATGAAATTTTGTTCATAAAGGGAAAATGTATGAAACAATGGACATTATAAGCACAAATGTGAGTTAAAGCTTATGGTTTCACATTTTTGAATGTAAAACTCCATTTGAGAGTTGAAACAAACTAAAAATATTATTTGGTAAAGTGGGTCAAATAAGATCAATGCAGCTAGATGCAGATTTAACAGCTTTGTCTCCTAAAGACTTTAGCACAATTATAGACTTTCTCATAAAATTTAAGAAAGTCCTCACACAATTAAAATGTAGTGGCAAAAATAAAATAGAAGAAGAATGTATCTATCTTATTCTAGAAAAATTAAATGAAACATTTCAAATATTTGCAACCACCTTTTTGTATATAAAGGATACACTTGGTACAAGTTTTACTTGCCCACATTAGAGGAATTTTGTGATAGGCTCACTAGAGAAGAAATGAAGCTTTCAAAATTTGAGTCCTCTCCCTCCTTAAAAGCCTTGGTGGCTTCCAAATCCAATAAATAAAAATAAATAAAAAGCATCTATCACTTGTACTCATTGCAAAAAGGATGGTCATTCAGTAAACAGATGTTGGAAAAGACTACAACAACTTGAATAGCAATGAAGGATCATTAAAATGACATTAAAAAACAAATTTGAAAAGCCTTAAATGTTTAATAAAAAGCTGTCAAATCTTCATCAAATTATTGGGTTCTAGATTCAATGGCCACTCATCATATGACTTCTTCACATGAGTCATTCACTTATATTTCCTCAAGCTCAACTTGCAACATTGAAGTTGGTGACTCATCCTTTATCCCCGTCAAAGGAAAAGGTGACATTACCATTGACGGTGGTCATATCAATTATGTTCTATATGTCCCAGATATTTCTACAAATCTTCTCTCTATATACCAAATTTGTACATCTTGGAAGGGAAAAATAGTTTTGTTCTCACCCACAAGAGTTGAAATTAAAGACTTGCAAGAATCATATTCCCTTATAGCTAAAGGTGACATTGATCATAAATATCATCTATTTCACTTCAAGGGATTCAAATATTCTAATAGAGCCTCCTATTTTGTTGCTCATGGAGATATTGAAACCAAACTTTGGCATGAAAGGTTTGGTCATCTCAATTATAGCTACTTGAAAGACTTGAATACTCATGAAATGGTAACTGGATTGCCAAAGGTCTCTTATATTGATGGAGTGTGTCCTGGATGTGCTCTTGGGAAACAACATCAAGATCCTTTTCATCCAACTGGTTCCCAAAAAGCATCCTCCCCTTTGGAACTAATCCATAGTGATTTATGTTGGACATTTTGAGTTCCTAAGCTAAGAGTTGTCATTGATGTCAAAAGGATCTATGTAAGCTAACACTATGTTTGTGTAGAATCAAAGGTTTTGATCAAAGGTTCAATAAGGGATGCATGGAATTTGGTTCTAAAAGGAGCTTCAAGGGAAGCTTAGAAAAAATGTTTTTATTTAAAACCATGGATGGTATATTTGAAATAGTTTTTCTTAAAACCCAAGTTGGTTTTTCGTTTCATCGAAAAAGGTGCCCCGGTGATGAAGAAATTTAATTTCAAAGGTTTTATTTAAAACCATGGATGACAGATTTGAAATGGGTTTTTATTAAAACCCAAGTTGGCTTTTCGTTTCATCAAAAAAGGTGCCCTGGTGATGAAGATATTTAATTTTAAATATTTAGTTTAAATTCTAATTTATTTAAAATTTAAATTTAAATTTTAAATTAAATTAAAAGAATATTCGCCGACATCATAAAGGAAGGTTCAAAAGTGTCGACGTTTCCAATATAAGGGAAGGCATATATATGCCATTAAATTTTTGAAATAAATCATCCTTGCTCGATTGAGATTTACGATTTGCTTTTGCGAAGGAAGAGCTCGTGTTATTTTCGTTTTATGAAGCAGCGAAAATTGAAAGTGAACTGCATTCATTTTCCAAAGCATGTTGGGTAGTATGGTCTAGTGGCAGCTTGGTTTGTGCAAAGGTGTTGGTGGCAAGAAGGTTAAGCGTTCGATTCCTACAAACATCATTTTGGCTTTGTTGAGGCGCTCGAGGCACATTTATTTTTTTGCTTGGTGGAAGGAGTGAAGAACAAGAAGTGAGTGGTGCTTCTTTCTTCACAACAAACCCATAGCTTGTGTGGAAGCTTGGCCACGGCTAGAGCATTCACGTTGGATAGAACAGGGTTTCGATTCCCCTCAAAGTAGGTATTGAGATTTTTATTAATTTTGTTATTGCCTAAGGTGGAGTGATAAGGGGTAAAGGTGATTTGATAGTTTATGTATTGAATAACCTTAGGAATAAGGTTATAGTGGTTGTTTTAGTTGTGGAGTTAAATTTGCAATTGTGATTTTTGAAATTATTAGGAGTAATAAGGGTTTTTGATAAAGTTCTTTTAGTGAAAGTTATTTTTGAAGTAAGGGTTTTCTTTAAAAAGAACTTTGGTGGATGTTAAAATAAAGTAGGAGTAATAAGGTGTTATTTGGAATTTATTTTATTGTTGTGTTATTACTCAAGATATCTAACCCTTGTTGAGATTAAAAAAGAAAAGTGTTGAGTGTGACATATTTAGTGTACAACTTATAAGGAATCAAAAAGATATGAGTAACATTCTCCATTGATTTTATTTGTGTGGTTGATTTCTGAAATATCATTGGAGTGAAAAGGATTGATTGTGGTTTCCTATTCAAAAATGGTTGGTTTAATACTTCAGGTTTTCTAGTTTGAAATTTGTGATTAAAACCTTGTTTTATAAGCATTGTTGTTGGAGTGAAGTTGTTGTGCAAAGGACTTGAACTTGAGCTGAAAAGAACATGAGTATCATTTTTATGAAGAGTTATTGTTGAGTATTGTTGAAGACATTTTGAGTTGGTTGATTCATTCTTGGACTAGGGTTTGTGAGAAAGAGTTATTCCTTTTGGTGATTGGTTGAGTAGAGTTGTTTGAGCCTAGTCAAATGATTGTGTGAAGTGGTTGTTCAAGTTCCATAAAACAAACTATTCTATATTCTGATTTGAGTTGATTTGAGAAATAAATTGGATTTGAGTATAGAACATATTGAGTCTCTAACAATTCTCTTTATGCTTCTATGATATTGTTGAGTTGAGATTGATTTGAATTGATATTGGGATTTGAGTTAGAACATATTGAGTCTCTAAAATTTCTCTTTATGCTTCTATGGGATTGTTGAGTTGAGATTGATTTGAGTTGAGATTGGGATTTGAGTATAGAACATATTGAGTCTCTAACAATTCTCTTTATGCTTCTATGAGATTGAGTTGAGATTTTGTTGAGCTAATTTGAGGTAAGTCTTTGAGAAGGCTCGTGGACTGATTTTGAGTAAGCTTTTGTGAAAGCTTGTTATGCAAATTTGAGAAAGTCCTAGAGAGGACTTATTGAGCAGATTTGGACAAGTTCTGAGTGAGCTTGTTGAGCAAATTTGGACAAGTTTTGAGTGATCTTTTTATGAATATTTTAGCAAGTCCTAGAGAGAACTTATTGAGAAAATTTGAACAAGTTCTGAGTGAGCTTTTTGAGCAGATTTGGACAGGTTATGAGTGAGCCTATTGAGCAGATTTGAGTAGGTTCTCAGTGAGCCTATTGAGCAGATTTTAAGAGGTTCTGAGTGAACATATTGATAGAGCTTTGGATGTGACATAGTATAGAGGACAGATTATTAGTGGATAGAGATCCAGTAGCTAGGAAAATTGAAGACATATCTGAGTGAGAAGTCTTCAAGTGGAGAGATATCCACAAGTCAGTGCAGCAGAGAGACAGTGTCTTCTAGAAGATCACTAGCCAGAGTAGAAGGGAAAAGAGTTATCCTATGGAAGAGATCCATGAACTTGAGATTTAGGGGATCAACATCTCCTTTGGATAGAGGTCCATAAAAATTGTAATTGGGAAGGATTCCCAAGAGATTGATTGAGAAATTTTTAGCAAAATATTTTCTCCATGGAGTAGGTCGCATTGGATGAACCACGTAAATTGTTGTGTCACTTTTATGGATGGTGTTTTATGCATTGCTTTGATTATTGCTATTGATATTATTATCTATACACTACATAATATTGAATTGAAAATAATTAAAAAGTGGTCTTATACTGTTCACCCCCCCTCTCAGTATAAGCTTGTGTTCTTCAATTGGTATCACAGCAGGTTCCTTCAGAAGAGTTTGACAGCTTGAAGAAAAAGTAGTCTAAGAACACAATGGATCACAAGGATCAAAAGGATGGGTCATTCAATAATGTAGTACCTGTATTTGATGGAAGTGACTTCTTGTATTGGTGTATGCTGATGAGATTTTACTTAATGGCACTTGGAAATGAAGTTTGGGATGCAGTGGAACTTGGATATGATTCAATAGTCAATCCTCCTATGGATAAGGAAGGTAAGATTATAATGCATTCAAATTCAAGAGCTATGAATGTAATTATAAAAGGATTGGGTAGATCAAAATCTATGAAGGTTATAGATTGTAAAACAACAAAAGATATGTGGGATCTACTACATGACATATATGAGGATGATAAAGGTGTCAAGAAAGCTAAGATCAAAAATATCAAAGGGGAATTTGAGAATTTAAGAATGAGAGATGATGAAAATATTCATGATTATCTCAGTAAGATTTATGATCTTGTACATGAGATGAGAGGTCTTGGAATGAAGGTTGATGAGTTTGATGCTTGTGATAAGATCTTGAGAACTCTTTCGAAAAGTTATAGTAAAAAGGTTTCTGCTATAAAAACATCAATTGATAGTGATTCTTTGACAAGGAATTCTTTGCTTGGCATGCTTACTACTTTTGATATAAGAACAAAATATCATATTCCTTCGAAAGAAGCTAAATTCAAAGTAGACAAAAAGAAAAAGGGTAAAAAGACAGAATCAAGCAGTGAGTCATCTAGTGATGAAGAAGCTAACTATGGTAGAAGAGATAAAGGTTCAAAAATATCCATAAATATAATATCTATTAAGTGCTTCAATTGTGGAAAGTATTGACACTATGCAACAGAGTGCAAAGAGCCAAAGTACAATAGTGATGAAGGAAAACATGATCATAGGTATAGGGAATCAGAAAGACACAGGTACCAGAAGAAAAGCAAGGATGGACAAAACAAACAAGGAAAGAAGTTCTTCCAAAGGAAAAAGAAAAGCTACTATGTAGATAATGCAAGTACTCAATTGATAGTGATTCTAGTTTTTCAGACAATGATAGAGATGAAGTCCTATTTATGGTTAGAGAGAAAAGGACTCTAGTTATTCTCAAATGTTTTAGATGTGGTAAATTTGGACATCTTGAAGATGATTGCACTAGGGATGGCTATAGTTTCAGTGATTATGGTTTTAGAGATCCACTTGAAAGACCAGATGAGAATCTTCTAATGGCTCTAGAAGATGAAGTGATCCTATAGAAGACAATCCAAAAGGAAGTAATGATAAGGACAAAGGCAAACAAATAGAGGATTACTCAATAGAGAATGGTTATGATCTCAAGGGAGAACTTATTCATGCCCTTGACATAGTAAATAAGGTAAGAAAGAAACACTCTAAGCTTGAAAGTCAGTTTCAAGAATGTGATGAAGAAATATTATTGCTCATAGAGGACTTAGAGAAGTCAAAGGCTAAGGCAAGTAAGTTCAAGGACAAGTTAGAAGCAAATATTTTGGAGTGTGAAAAATTAACACAAGAAGTGGCACTACTAAAGGAATATTTAGAGGATTCCAATAAAAAGTTGTACAAGTATGTAAATAGTGCAAAGAGTGTAGATAAAATAATTAAGATACAAATAGGAGCAACAAACAAGACAGGTCTTGGTTCCAAATAGGTTCAAAATAAATGGGAAGAAAAGTCTACTTCAAGTCTTGAAGAAGAAGGAACTTCGGAAGAAGATACTTTAGAATATGACAGTGTAAGTAGGAATGAGATATCAGAGGATGGATTGGACAATAGAGAGTTCAAAAAAGATAGGAACAATGCATGAAGAAGATACTTATGGAACATCAATCATAACAAGAGACCAATGAGGTCTAGGCAAGTAATATTCAATGGGAGATGCTTATCATATCACATTTTTGGGCACATGGCTTCACAGTGTAGGTCATAAGAAAGACATGAATATGGGAAAGGATAACCTTTCCATGGGTATTGCTACTCATACAATGAGTATGGTCGCAAAATAATGAATTGTAGGGTTCATGGTAGAAGAGGATATGGCTTCACTAGGAGGTATCCTAAGACATTTGCACCTCCAAGAAATAATAACATTAAGTGTTATAAGTGCAATAATGATGGACACACAACAAGATGGTGTATAGAAAATATTACAGAAGCAGGTATGAACAGTAACAAGAATATGGATGAGAACAAGAATAGGAATAGGAACAGGAACAAGAACATGGATGAGAACAGGAACAAGAATAGAAACAAAAATGATAACAAAAACAGGGATGATGGCTTGGAAATAAATAGTGAGAGGATTCAGAAAACTTAGAAAGGAAGAGAAAAAGATAAAGGTAAAGAGCAATGCTTTCAGGGACTATAAATACTCCCACACTATAATTAACCACCTCATGAGGAGGTGGGGGAGGGTCTAAGCTAAGAGGCTCATTCTTAGCCTCGAGCCCCAAAGGTGACCCTTTGCCATTGATGACAAAGGAGGAGAGATTTGTGTATATTGAGGAAAGTTTTGATATGGAGAGAGATTTGATATTTGAGAAATATTTGAGCCAGGGGGGAGCAAAGTCCCAAGGGGAGCATAAAAGAAGGCCAGATTTTAGTAAAAGGATATGGGTTGCCATCAATGACAAAGGAGGAGAATGTTGGACATTTTGAGTTCCTAAGCTAAGAGTTGTCATCGATGTCAAAAGGATCTATGTAAGCTAACACTATGTTTGTGTAGAAGCAAAGGTTTTGATCAAAGGTTCAATAAGGGATACATGGCATTTGGTTCTAAAAGGAGCTTCAAGGGAAGCTTAGAAAAATATTTTTATTTAAAACCATGGATGGTAGATTTGAAATAGTTTTTTCTTAAAACCCAAGTTGGATTTTTTGTTTCATTAAAAAAGGTTCCCCAGTGATGAAGAAATTTAATATCAAAGTTTTTATTTAAAACCATGGGTAGAAGATTTGAAATGGGTTTTTATTAAAACCCAAGTTGGCTTTTCATTTCATCAAAAAAGGTGCCCTGGTGATGAAGATATTTAATTTTAAATATTTAGTTTAAATTTTAATTTATTTAAAATTTAAATTTAAATTTTAAAATTAAATTAAAAGAATATTCGTCGATGTCATAAAGGAAGGTTCAAAAGCACCGATGTTTCCAAGCTAAGGAAAGGCAAATATATATGCCATTAAATTTTTTGAAATAAATCATCCTTGCTCGATTGAGATTTATGATTTCCTTTTGCGAAGGAAGAGCTCGTGCTATTTTTTTTTTGTGAAGCAACGAATATTGAAAGCGAACCGTGTCCATTTTCTAAAGTGTGTTGGGTAGTATGGCCTATTGGCATCTTGGTTTGTGCAAAGGTGTTGGTGGCAGGAAGGTTAAGCGTTCGATTCCTGCAAACATTGTTTTGGATTTGTTGAGGCGCTCAGGCACATTTATTTTTCACTTGGTGGAAGGAGTGAAGAACAAGAAGCAAGTGGCGCTTCTTTCTTCACAATGATCCTGTAGCTCATGCGGTAGCTTGGCCACGGCTAGAGTATTCACGTTGGATAGAACAAAGATTTGATTCCCCTTGAGGCAGGTATTGAGGTTTTTATTAATTTTGTTATTGCCTAAGGTGGGGTGATAAGGGGTAAAGGTGATTTGATAGTTGATGTATTGAATAACCTTAGGAATAAGGTTATAGTGGTTGTTTGAGTTGTGGAGTTAAATTTTTAATTGTGATTTTTGAAATTATTAGGAGTAATAAGGGTTTCTGATAAAGTTCTTTTAGTGAAAGTTATTTTTGAAGTAAGGGTTTTCTTTAAAAAGAATGTTGGTCAATGTTAAAATAGAGTAGGAGTAATAAGGTGTTATTTGGACATTATTTTATTGTTGTTTTATTACTCAAGATATCTAACACTTGTTGAGATTGAAAAAATAAAAGTGTTGAGTGTGACAAATTTAGTGGACAACTCATAAGGCATAAAAAAGGTATGAGTAGCATTCCCCATTGATTTTATTTGGGTGTTTGATTTTTGAAATATCATTGGAGTGAAAAGGACTGATTGTGGTTTCCTATTCGAAAATGGTTGGTTTAATGCTTCAAGGTTTTCTGGTTTGAAAGTTGTGATTAAAACCTTGTTTTATAAGTATTTTTTTTGGAGTGAAGTTGTTGTGCAAATAACTTGAACTTGAGCTAAAAATAACATGAGTATAATTGTTATGAAGAGTTGTTGTTGAGTATTGTTGAAGATATTTTGAGTTGGTTGATTCATGCTTGGACTAGGGTTTGTGAGAAAGAGTTGTTCCTTGTGGTGATTGGTTGAGTAGAGTTGTTTGAGCATAGTCAAGTGATTGTGTGAAGTGGTTGTTCAAGTTCCATAAAAAAAACTATTCTATATTCTGATTTGAGTTGAGTTGAGAAATAAATTGTATTTGAGTATAGAACATATTGAGTCTCTAACAATTCTATTTATGCTTCTATGATATTGCTGAGTTGAGATTGATTTGAGTTGAGATTGGGATTTGAGTATAGAACATATTAAGTCTCTAACAATTCTCTTTATATGGTAGGAACCTAGGGTTCCTAGCACATAAATTGATAAATAAATAATAAATAGACCTAAAACTAAAAGAATAATGTTTTGTATTGTCGGGAAGTCCCTTCAATAAATTGTATTATATTTCATATTCATGGATTGCATTTAAATACCTAGTCTAATAGTTGTAAGAGTGAAGGGTTGTGACCCTAGAATATAATTAATAAATAATATAAGTATTAGGATATGTTAGGAGGGTCCTAACATGCCACCCCCCTTAAAGGAGCTTTGTCCTCAAAGCTGGAAATTTGGAAATTGCTGCTGGATATCTTGAAAATTTTCCCACGTTGCGTCTTCTAAAGGTAGACCTTTCCAATGGATTAAAACTTCCGTGATATCGTGAGTACGAAGGTGACAAGAGCGGCGATCCAAGATAGCTTCTGGCTCGACTAGAAGTACTCCATCATCGTAGAATTCATGGAGAGTGGTTTGTGTCATGATATGGGCTCCAACTGCGAGCTTAAGGCAAGATACATGAAATACAGGGTGAAGTTTGGAAGAGGGAGGAAGCTGCAGTTTATAAGCAATGGTCCCAATACGTTGGAGAACTTTATACGGTCCGTAAAATTTGGGTGCTAACTTCTGAGAACCTTTTTGTTTAAGATAGGATTGACGGTAAGGTTGGAGACGTAAGAAAACCATATCACCCTCGTGGAAACTACATTCGCTTCTATGTTGATCGGCTTGCTGCTTCATGCGATGTTGGGCGATGTGTAGGTTCTCTTTTAGGATCCATAGTATGTCATATCTATTAGCAAGTTTCATTTCCACCACATGGACTTTTGTAGTCCCTGGAATATAGGAAGTGAGGAATGGTGGTGTTTGACCATATAGTGCTTCATAAGGAGTCATTTTGATGGACGTATGGTATGAAGTGTTATACCACCATTCTGCTAGTGAAAACCACTTTACCCAATGGAGTGGTTGAGTAGAAACAAAACATCGAAGGTATGTTTCCAAGAATTTATTTACAACTTCTGTTTGGCCATCGGTTTGAGGATGGTAAGCGGAGCTCATACGAAGTTGAGTACCTTGTAATTTGAACAATTCCTTCCAAAATGTGCTAGTGAAAGTTGGGTTGCGGTCACTAACAATTGTGGAGGGCATACCATGTAATTTAAAGATGTTATCTAGGAAGAGGTGGGCTATAGTGCTAGTGGTATAAGGATGAGCCACAGAACAAAAATGGGCATATTTAGATAAACGATCAACGACTACGAAAATGGTTGTTTTTCCTCCTGATTTTGGTAATCCTTCAATAAAGTCCATAGAAATATCTTCCCATGTTTTGGTGGGTATAGGAAGAGGTTGAAGTAATCCTATAATAGCGAGGGTCTCCCCATTTTGTCTTTGGCAAACTTCACATTCTTTTACAAAGTTTTTGATGTAATTTTTCATTCCTACCCAATAGAAGGAGGTAGTGGCTCTTTTATAGGTTTTTAAGAACCCTGAGTGGCCTGCAGTGGGTGAGGTATGTAACTCATGAAGAATTTTTTCATGATAATTTTAATTGGGGGTGAGGACCATCCTCCCTTTGTATCTTAATATATTGTCCTTCCAAGTGTATGGAGGTTTGCTACTAGGATTATGTTGAAGTTGTTGAATTAAGGCATGGATAGTAGGATCATTTATCCATTCTTCATGCACCTCATCTACCCATTTAGGAATAAGGGAGGAAAGAGCATGCACTTGAGGCATATCTTCAATTTTTCTAGAAAGTGCATCGACTGCCATGTTGTCCTTTCCCTTTTTATATGTAATTTCATAATCATAGCCAAGAAGTTTAGTAACCCATTTTTGTTGTTCTGGGGTATTAGTCCTTTGTTCCAAAAAATACTTCAAGCTATGATGGTCAGTGTGTATAATGAAATGTTAGCCAATAAGGTAAGGCCTCCAATGTTGAATAGCATGGACAATCGCCAACATCTCTTTTTCATATGTAGAGCGATATGAATTCTTAGGAGAAAATGCTTTGCTTATAAAAGCTAGAGGCCTTTCATACTGCATGAGTATGGCTCCCATTCCTATTCCTAAAGCATCACTTTCAATGACGAACGGTTTAGAAAATTTGGGCATGGCTAGAATAGGGGTGGTACACATTACATTTTTCAAGGTGATAAAGGCCTCATCCACTTTAGACGACCATTTGAAAGCATTTTTCTTAAGTAATGTTGTTATAGGAGCAGCGATTTTACTATAATTTTAGACAAATTTTCTATAGTATCCCGTTAGTCCAAGAAACCCATGTAGAGCTTTTAAGGTTTTTGGAATAAGCCAATTTTTCACCTCCTCAATTTTGGAAGGATCTACCATAACTTAATCGATGTGTTTTAGAACCGACTACTGTGTTTGACGTTCGTTCGCAACACAGGAGTGTGAGATCTTGTAAGGAAGAACTTTTTCATGGCACTTAGAATTTAAGGGAAGCCAAATGTATTTTTGTTTTTAATTTCTTATTTTACGTTTGAGCAGTCATCTAGCTTGGCAGTGTGGTTGGTGTGGTATGCAGTTGGCCTGTAATTTCTGGACCGAGTTGCTGCTAGATTTCATCTTTGGAGTGGAGAGATCGTTCATCATCACTGGTCTCTTGGTTTGGATGGTCACGGTGGGCTTAGGCTTTGAACATGGCTTCGATGATGTGATTCCCATAAAGCCTATGGTTCCTCACATTTTTAAACACATATGTTTTGTTATATCTCAGGCTCGATTTCCATTTCGAAGAAGAGTAAGCTTGAGTTACTGATGAAAATCTACCCAACAAAACTCTAAAATATGGCATTGAATTTGAGATGGACGCTCACAAAGCTTTATATTATGTCCATTATCTATGATTTGTTCCAGGTTTTTGTGAACTGAATTAAATACGTGAACCACTATTTTATACTATCCACATTTTTCAAAACCAAAAATTGATGATGAAAGGATTCATATTGAATGTCACTAAGAATGAATGACAGTGCATGGCGTTGGTCCTCACATGTAGATTCAGAAAATTTTGACAAGTCCTTCACTTTATGTGCCCAATTGTTTGAATTACCACCAAACCGAGTGACCATTTAAATCAAATAGAAAGGATGGTAATGGTACTTTATAATTTTTAAATACGAATTCAACTTCAGCCAGACAATTCCAAAAATAAGGATCATTGACACTGCATAGGAAATGGGAAATGGTGGAGGTGACCATGGAGGCGGACAGGTAGGACTGCATTCCTTAGATTTTGTTTCTTTTGCTTTTGCAATCTGAAATTCACCTACAACTAATTTGGAGCTATGCGAATACTCAAATGTAACCTCGCTGGGAATTATGTCCTTCACGAGGATTGGACCTCATAAATTTTGAAAAACAGTTTTAGTAGCACCAGGTGAAGGAGAGAAATAAGGAGCTTTAGTGGATGTTAGCGCAATGGAAATAACTTTATGATACTGAGCACCTTGAGCCTCTATTTTGTTTGCATAGGTGATACTAGGTTGGATTCCACTTTGATATGCATTGTAATTTTTAGAAACTTTTGTTTCTTCCTCTGCATTAAAAAAAACATTGCAAACAACATTGGAGATATTGCAAACAATATTGGAGATATTTTTAGGGTTTGGATTTTTTTCATTCTTGGGGAGTGCAATGGGTACCCTCTGGGATTCTCTGGTTATGGGATCTTCCTCCACCTGGGATTCCATGGCTATGGGATCCTCCTCTACTTGAGATTCCATGGCTAGGGTCTCCTCTTGCATTTCTATTAAATATTGTATAATACGATCAGAACGTTCCATTTGTTTTTTTTGTTTTTGTTCAATCATTCTTCTAATTTTTGCAATGTCATTTTTCATTTCCTTGACCAATATGGTTGGATCCATAAGGCTCTGATACCAGATGGTAGGAACCTAGGGTTCCTAGCACATAAATTGATAAATAAATAATAAATAGACCTAAAACTAAAATAATAATGTTTTGTATTGTCGGGAAGTCCCTTCAATAAATTGTATTATATTTCATATTCATGGATTGCATTTAAATACCTAGTCTAATAGTTGTAAGAGTGAAGGGTTCTGACCTTATAATATAATTAATAAATAATATAAGTATTAGGAAATGTTAGGAGGGTCCTAACATTATGCTTCTATGATATTGCTGAGTTGAGATTGATTTGAATTAATATTGGGATTTGAGTATAGAACATATTGAGTCTCTAACAATTCTCTTTATGCTTCTATGAGATTGAGTTGAGATTTTGTTGAGCTGATTTTGAGTAAGCTTTTGTGAAAGCTTGCTATGCAGATTTGAGCAAGTCCTAGAGAGGAATTATTGAGCAGATTTGGACAAGTTCAGAGTAAGCTTGTTGAGCATATTTGGAGAAATTCTGAGTGAGCTTGTTGTGCAGATTTGAGCAAGTCCTAGAGAGGACTTATTGAGCAGATTTGGACAAGTTATGAGTGAGCTTGTTGAGCGGATTTGGATAGGTTCTAAGTGAGCCTATTAAGTAGATTTGAGTAGGTTCTGAATGAGCCCATTGAGTAGTTTTGAAGATGTTCTGAGTGAACCTATTGATAGAGCTTTGGAGGTGATATAGTATAGAGGACAGAATATCAATGGCCTAACATTTCCTATGTTGTTGGCTTAATCTCTTGATTTTCTCAAACACCTCATTTCAGCCATTGGTAGGCAGCAAAGCGAATTCTTCGCTATCTATAGGGTACCACACATTTTGGCCTATTTTATGATAGAGTATCTACAAAGCTTGTAGGATAAATAGACTAAGATTGGGTAGAATCCGTTGATGACAGATGCCACCTTTGGCTATGTATTTTGTCTTGGTTCTTCACCAATTTCTTGGTCATGCAAAAAATAACACACTGTTGCATTATCATCTACAAAGGTAGAGTATAGGGAAGTAGTTTTGGCCAATCAGAAGGCTCTTTGGCTTCATCAAATATTGAAGGAGTTTTGTTTTTAATGATGGGCCTATTGTACTTTGGTGTGACAACCAAAGTACAATCATATTTCTTGCAATCCAATAGAGAATCAGCATACCAAGCACATTGAGATTCACATGCACTTCATTTGAGATCACATTCATGATGGAGATCTTCACTTGGATTATATTTCGACATAAACTTAGATTGTAGACATATTCACCAAAACCTTTGCTTCTCCATGCTACCATCAATTGTGTGAGAAGCTTGGGGTAAGGAAGCTATCCTAGGGAGGATGTTTATGAGGACACCTTTCTCTTCTTCTTCTTCTTATTCTCCCTCTTCTCTTCTTCTTATTCTTCTTCTATATCTTTTGGAATATGATATTTTCCCATGTGGTTTTTTTATCATCTCTCCAAAAGAAGTTCTTATATCTTGTACATGAGTACCTCATCAAGCCTCGTTTTTTAGACTCATTTTTAGTGGATTTACCACTTATTTTATGTTGATACATTATATTGTACATGAGTACCTCACCAAAACTTGTTTTTGGGACTCATTTTACTGGATATACCTCTTATTTCATGTTGTTCCACTTACCCCTAGTATCACTTAAGAGGGGGTGTTATAATAAATATTAAGTTCCACTAGGATATTCTAGACTTGTCACTCTTGCATGAGGTAGATAAACTCCCAGCTAATATTAGCTTAGATCTACTTGGATTGTTTCAACCCAACGAATTAAAGAGATAAACTTTGTTATTTACACAAAGTTGATCCCAATGCTTTGCATATCTAGTTTCCTATTTTTTAATATTGTCTTTCAATATTTCAAAAATTTCTTCCTTGCTTAAAACTTTAACAAAATGAAACCACCGTGATTTGACCTCCTGACCTTCTATTTGCCAACGCCTTAGCATAGGCTAGCCACCCAGTTGGGATTACTAATTCACTCACTTATAATTATATTTTAATTTTTACCTATTTCTCAAATGACGTGCACGCTCCTCCTTTCTCCTCTTCTGTCCTTTGTCGCTTTGTGCAAATGAAAATCAATTTTTCATCTTACCTTAAGTGAAATATTTTTCCCTTTTAAATATGCAAATTGATTTCACATGGAGACTTCGGCGCGATATTAAATTTGAATTTATTTTCTCCATATGCATTTTGGCGCCTTTATATTTTTAAAACCTTTATATTATAATATTTAAAAATATTATAATATTGATTCTAAAACCTTGGTCTATTGCATTTTAAATATTTTTCTCCTCTTGGAATATTTTATTCCAATGTCTCTTAAACCTTGGTCCATTGCATTTTAAATATTTTTCTCTTTTAAACTTTTCTCAACCAAGCAAACTTGAATAAACCTTTCTCTTTATTTATAATATTTAAATTTAAATTTAAATATTATAACCCTTTTCTGAATATTATCTTTGCTTTGCTTCATGCTTGCCTTGGATAAATGCTATTCTCTTTGACCTTAAGGATATTATCCATCCTTATAATCTTTCCATCCTTGAAGAATATTCATGCCTTATGAACTTTTGACATCAATGACTATACACCTTTGACATCAATGACAACTCAATATGCTTAATATTTCCAACAATCTCCCCCTTTGTCATTGATGGCAACCCTTACCAAAAAATCTTCTTTTACTTGCAACTGGATTCCAAAAATTGCTCCCCCTGACAAGCTGCTCCCCCTCACTGAATTCTCTCCCCCTTTGACATCAATGGCAAAGGGCTCCTTGGGGCTAAAAATAAGATATTTAGCATAGCCCCCTCACCACCTCCTTTCCTTGAGGTGATCAATTTTGGTATGGGAGTAAAACTACTCCCAAATTTTCTCTGAGATGCTCAAAAGTTTCCTTTGGAAGTGGCTTGGTAAATATGTCAGCAATCTATTCTTTTGTAGCTACATATTCCAATTTAACTTGTTGATCCGTTACTTGCTCTCTCAAAAAATGGTATTTTATGGGAATGTGCTTGGTCCTTGAATGCATCACTGGATTATTTGAAATACTTATGGCACTTGTATTATCACAAAGTATGGAGATGGGATGATCATGCTCTATTTTGAAATCTCTTAAAGTTTACTTCATCCATAAAACTTGTGTACAACAAGAAACTACTGTAATGTATTCTACCTCTTCCATGGATAGGGATACTGATGCTTATTTCTTGCTTAGCCAAGAGACTAAACAATCTCCAAGAAAGAATGCTCCTCCACTTGTGCTTTTTCTGTCATCAACACTGCCTACCCAATCTACATATGTATATGCTATGAGAGTGAAATTATTGCCCCTGGGATACCATAAACCAAATTCCATAGTTCCTTTTAAATACCTAAGGATTCTCTTTACTACTTGTACATGTGTGTCCTTTGGTGCTGCTTGAAATCTTACCACTAATCCCACTACCTGCATTATATTTGGCCTTGTAGTTGTGACATATAGTAAACTTCCAATCATGGATCTATACAATGTCTGATTTGCCTCAGGAGACTCATCATATTTACTCAACTTGCATCCTGTAACCATGGGGGTACTCACAGGTTTGCAATCCTCTAGTTTGAATTTTTTCAACATTTCTTTTATATACTTGGTCTGAGAGAGAAATATACCTTTATCTAATTGTGAAATTTGTAAACCAAGAAAGAAAGACAACTCTCCAAGCATTGACATATCAAATTCATTTTGCATACACTTTGCAAATTTTTGACACATCTTATCATTACTACCTCTAAAAATGATATCATCCACATAGACTACCACAATCAATAAGTTATTTCCTTCATTTTTGATGTATAGATTGTTATCAACTATGGACTTTCTGAAACCTTATTCTTGAAGATACTTATCCAACCTTGAGTACCAAGCCCTAGGTTCTTGCTTTAATCCATAGAGAGCCTTCTTTAATTTGCATACATAGTCTAGCTTATCTATCAGGCTGAAACCATCTGGTTGCTCAATGTAGACCTCTTCCTCTAGGTAACCATTAAGAAAAGCTGATTTTACATCCATTTGATATACTTTGAAGTTTCTAAAACTTGAAAATTCCAAAAATATTCTTATGGCCTCAAGACGTGCAACAAGAGCAAATGTCTCTTCAAAATCAATTCCTTCAACTTGTGCATAACCTTTGCATACTAGTCTTGCTTTATTTTTGACAACCTGACCATCTTCATTCAACTTGTTTCTATAGACCCATTTGGTGCCAATTACATTCTTGCATTTTGTACGTGGGACAAGTTCCCAAGTCTCACTCTTTTCTATTTGGTCTAGCTCTTCTTCCATTGCCTTGATCCAATATTTATCTTCTCTTGCTTCATTGAAATCCTTGGGCTCAACTTTAGATAGTAAAGAAAGATTTGCATGTTCATCTGTTCCTATTATCTTCCTCCTTGTTTGTCTCTCATCTGGATTCCCAATAATTAGATCTCTTGGATGATTCTTTTGTACATATTTGGATGGTGTCTTAGGTGGTACCCTTTGTGTCTCATATTCATCAGTGTCTTCTCCTTCTTCTTCTCTGCAACTTTCTCCTTCTTGATACACAATCTCTTGAACTGGTTCTCTTAGATCTATTTCTTCATCAACTCTTACATTTGCACTTTCCACCATTGTATGTGATCTTTTATTGTAGCATTTATAGGCTTTGCTCTTAGTGGAGTATCCAAGGAAGATACCCTCATCACACCTGGAATCAAACTTGCCCAAAATTTTCTCTTCTCTTCTAATGTAGCATTTGCTTCCAAAATTTTTGAAGTACTTTACAGTAGCTGGTCTTCCTTTCCAAAGCTCATATGGGGTTTTGTGGTGATTTACTCTTATTTGAGCTCTATTGATAATATAAAAAGCTATATGAATTACCTCTTTCCAAAAACCATCAAAAATATTTGACTCATTTAACATAGCCCTGGCCATACCCTAAACTATTTTGTTTTTCCTTTCAACTACTCCATTTTATTATGGAGTTCTTGCTTGAGTATTTTCTCTTAATTCCATGTTGTTCACAAAATTCTACAAATTCACCTGAAGTGAATTCTCCTCCTCTATCTGATCTTAGACATTTGATCTTTCTGCCTGCTTCATTTTCTACTAGTGCTTTGAATACCTTGAATTTTTCAAATGCTTCTGATTTTTCCTTTAAGAATGTTACCCAAGTCATTCTAGAGAAATCATCAATAAATAACATGAAGTAGCTCTCACCTTGTAGGCTCTTTGTCCTTGTAGGACCACATAAATCAGTGTGAACTAATTCCAAAGGCTTGGATGAAGAAAATTCTTTTGATCTAAAATTGGATCTTGTTTGCTTGCCATACTGACATTGTGCACAAATTGTATTTGGGGGTTTTGTTATCCTAGGTAAATATTTGACTGCCTATTTGTTGCTTATTTTCATTATGTTGTCAAAGTTCAAGTGACCCATCCTTCTATGCCATAACCAACTCTCATCCTCTTGAGATAAAAAATATTTTTCTCCTTTAATCTCACTTAACACATAGAGATTGTTTGTAGTTCTACTGGCATCTACAATAATCTTTCCTATTTTGGATTTCCTAATCTCACATCCATTTGGGTGAAATGTGACTGTGTGCCCTTGATCACAAAGTTGACTAACACTTAGTAAATTGTGCTTCAATCCTTCAACATACAACACATTTTCTGTCTTTGATTTTCCATTATCCAAACTCAAAGTCCCTTTTCCAACAATTTTTGTAGAAGCATTATCACCAAATTTTACTATTCCTCCATTTATTTTCTTGAGAGAAAGAAATTTACTTTTGTCACCTATCATATGACTTGAACAACCACTATCAATGTACCACTGATTTCCTTCATTTTGCACATGAAGAGTTGTTTGTACCAACATAGATTTTTCTTTTTCTTGTTCCTTCTTTTTCTAGACTTTTGAAGATATCTCCTTCTGAACTGTTTGACTTTCCTCCTTCTTGCTTGACTTAGGAAGTTCAAGAAACATTATTTTACACCATTTAGATTTGTGCCCAAAATTTTCACATTTGTAACACATGACATCGTTGAGTGGTGCAAATGAATTTCTATTGATGATACCAACATCATTTTTTACACGGACCATGCAATATGTTGCTTTATGACCATATTTGTTACATGAAAAATAGTAACCATGAAAGAAGTATTGAAACCTGTTTGATTGCCTTGGATGATATGGTTGTATGCCATTTATGTGATTGACTTTTGTCCATGATGATTCTCTACTTTCTTCCTTCTTATTCCTTAATACATCAGCATAGGTCATGGGATTTGTCTCTTTTGAGCTTGATTCTTCCTTTTGTAATATTATATTTTGTTGTGACCTATTCTTAGACTTTTCAACTTCCTTTCTTAGAGAAACAACCTCATGTTCCAATTTTTCACATTCCAACTCTTTTGCCTTTAGTTTCTCAATCATTACTTCTTCAATTTTCTTTGCCTCTTCAACCTTTACTTTTAAGTTTGTGAGATCTTGTAGAAACTTTTTCAATATTGAATTCTTCTCTCTTACCCTTTTTAATTCTACAAGAGTAGTAGTAAGTTCCTCCTCTATGTCAACCAAACCTTCCTTTTCATTTTTTGGATTTCTTTTGTTGATTTCAAACCTAGGAGCAACTTCTATCACTTCAGTATCCATGTGTGTTCTTGTAAGATCTTCCCTCAAGTTGTTAGGCTTCCCTAAAGGAACCTACTCTAATACCAATTGAAGAACACAAGCTTATACTGAGAGGGGGATGAATAGTATAATATCAAAACTTTTACTTTTCCTTCCAAATGATAATAGCAATAATATCAATGCAATAAATGAAACAATGCACAAATCATCACACACATGAGAGACACATATTTAACGTGGTTCACCCAATGTGGGCTACGTCCATGGAGAAAATATTTCTTATAAAATTTCTCAACCAATATCTTGGGAACCAATTCCCTATTACAATGTTTATGGGCACCAACCCAAAGGAGACACCAATCCCCTATGCTCAAGTTCATGGACCTCTATCCATAGGAGACACCAATCCTCTCTGCTCAAAAATACTCATAAAACTTGCACAAATATACCTCAAACCTACTCACACAACCTGCACAAATCTACCTCAAACTTTGCTCAAATTTGCTCAATACTCTGCTCAAATCTACTCACAAAAATCTGCTCATAAACCTGCTCAATTTTGCTCATGAACCTACTCAAAACTGCTCATGAACCTGCTCAAATATGCTCATAACATTCCCATTTCTTGCATGCAAACAATGCTCATATATACCCAAAACCAATCATATACAATATGCAAATTTACTTCACAAATATGATATTTAACCCTTGCACATTCATTCACAATTTCATTCAAAGCAATGTATAAGTTTGCTCACAAAATTGACTTACAATCTTTGCACATTCAATTCCAATTTCATTCAACACTAATGCACATCAATTTTTCTTTCAAACCCTAGCACATATATTTTCAATTTTCAATCAAAGCAATGCACATAAAATTAATCCTTATATCTCCACCTTAAAATATTCCTTTCAAACAATCCACCTTGAGAAGGAGTTAAAACACCATACCTCTAAAATCTGCCTTGATGAAGATGTGCCCTCAAAAACCTGTCTAAGAATAATCTTCTTTCTTTTGCCACTAGAAAAACTTGGTTAGCAAATTTTCCTTTTCAAATCATCCACAAAAAGTCTTTCCAAATATGTCCACAACAAATCTGAAAATAATACCTTGTTCCCCCTTTTTAATTTCTCAAAATAAAGCTTTTAAAAACCTTTACAATTTCTTTTTCTACAAGGTAAAATTACAATTAAATATAAACCATATCACACCTTATCTCTCCTCTTTAACACACAACAATTACAAATATCAAATAGTCCACTCTACACCTTATTACTCCTATTCTGAAATAATTATACACATAAACCTTTGCCCTTACAAATACCAAATAATCCACACTACACCTTATTACTCCTATTATGAAATAATCATGCACATAAACCTTTGCCCAAAAAAACTTTACCCTTAATAATTAAATCAATGAATCCAACAATTATTTCTTTGTCAAATAAATCAAACAAGCCCAACGAACACGATGATCATGATTTCCTTTGCAATTTAAAACTTATTCAAAAAATTTCATACCTCAACCAAGCGCACGGGAGTCGAACTCACAACCTCTTCTTGCGTAGTACCCTAGCAACAACTAGGCAACCACGTGAGCTAGATTTCCACATGAAAATCAAAGCATGTGAATGGGTTCTTCAATTTTCCTTCTACGATTTCTTCCTTGCTTAAAACTTTAACAAAATGGAGCCACCACGATTTGACCTCCTGACCTCCTATTTTCCAATGCCTTAGCGCAGGCTAGCCTGCCACCTGGGCTAGCCACCCAGTTGGGATCACTAATGCGCTCACTTATATTTATCTTTTAATTTCTACCTCTTCCTCAAATGATGTGCATGCTCCTCCTTTCTCCTCTTCTGCCCTCTATCGCTTTGTGCGAACGAAAATCGATTTTTCTTCTTACCTTAAGTGAAATATTTTTCCCTTTTAAATATGCAAATTGATTTCACATGGAGATGCCGACGCGATATTAAATTCAAATTTATTTTCTCCATATGCATTTTGGCGCCTTTCTCTTTTTAAAACCTTTATATTATAATATTTAAAAATATTATAATATTGATTCTAAAACCTTGGTCTATTGCATTTTAAATCTTTTTCTCCTCTTGGAATATTTTATTCCAATGTCTCTTAAACCTTGGTCCATTGCATTTTAAATCTTTTTCTCCTCTTTTAAACCTTGGTCCATTGCATTTTAAATATTTTTCTCTTTTAAACTTTTGTCTCAACCAAACCTTGAATAAACCTTTCTCTTTCTTTATAATATTTAAATTTAAATTTAAATATTATAACCCTTTGCTGAATATTGTCTTTGCTTTACTTCATGCTTGCCTTGGATAAATGCTATTCTCTTTGACCTTAAGGATATTTTCCATCCTTATAATATTTCCATCCTTGAAGAATATTCCTGCCTTATGAACTTTTGACATCAATGACTATACACCTTTGACATCAATGACAACTCAATATGCTTAATATTTCCAACACAACTTAACATAATTGGTCACCTAGAATTTTGGAGTATGGGTTTTTTTTAGCATTTGGAAATTTTATCACCATATAACATCAAAGCTTTTATCATCTTATGACTAAAGAATTTTTCTCTTCATTTGACCTTGGGACCTTATGCATTAGATATTTTGATTCTTACCCTTGGTTGGAACTTTTATGAAATCCCAAATTTTAGAGACTTGGCTTTATTATTCATGTTTGGACATCTTGCCTTTCTATCCTTAGAAATTGTCGATCGAAAGTTGTGTCCACACTTTATCTGGCAGTTTATTTTTGGCTTCTTGCCTACTTATTTTTCTACCAAGGATGACTTGATAAGGACTTCTTAACAGTGTAGTGATAATTCACTATAGTGATATTAAAAGAAGGTTAGGGTATGAATGAGCTATTTATCATGTTTATTTTCTAAATAGTATGGTCATTGATGCCCTAGGTTTCATGCAATTATTTTTCACTGCATTAGAATTATCACTATCATTTTTATTTTGTCAAAAATATTAGTGTAGTTTATTATTGAATGATCTAAATTCATTGCTTAGAGTGATATATTTTTTAGCTCTTACTATATTGTTATGTTGTATTGATTTATGAACTTTGGTTTATCTTGTATTAATTTGTATAACCATATGAGATATTGTTTTTTTTTAAATAGGTGAATGTATATTTTAGACTTTTTTTTGGAAAATATTCTAATTTCTAACATGGTACCATATCCTAATTGGAATAACGCTATTCAATCAATCCAAACAAATTAGCCTTTTTGATAAATGGAAGCAGTTAAATGAAAACTCCTCTTTATTTTTTTTTGGGTGGGGAATACTTTGAATTTTTGAATTTGAAGATTGACATTAATTTTTTCATGATTTTTCCAAGTGTAGGGAAATGAGTTAAAATTTTTGCATCATTTGTTTTATTACATGCACTAGTTATTTTGATAAGAGGAGTTATTTTCTATGAGAACAACCATTTTGCTCTCAACCAATCCTCTAGAGCATGCAATTAGCAAGAACATCTTAGATTCAACAACATCATAGGATCAACTATTTTTAAGAAAATAATAAGGTATGCAATGTATAGGTAGGTATATGCACCCCTTTAATTTCTTGTAGAAATATTTTTTGACTCCCTAAATCTAACATCCATTGGTGTGTTGATTGGAAAAATCACTCTATACTTCAACATCCTAAGGTCCATATAAATATTTACTATGTAGTACTGGAAGGTGTTGGCATTTTTGCCACATTGAAATTTTATTGTAAATTTGCTAGTAAAACTTACAAATGCTTTTTGAGTGTTTTCACACATTGAACATTTTTGATGGATGTAATTTCGGGCGTAATTAAAGTAAAATGCTTTTCCCTTCTCCGAAATGCTTTTTGTCCGAAATGGCCTTTTCGCTTTCCGAAATGGCTTTTTCGCTCTCCGAAATGCCTTTTGCTTTCCGAAATGCTTTTTGTCCGAAATGGCTTTTTCGCTCTCCGAAATACCTTTTGCTTTCCGAAAGGCCTTTTGCTTTCTTTGTTCTCATTAATTTTCAAAAAAATCAAGTTTCCAAGATTGGCCCCACTTATGGCAGTAGAATATTTTCCCAAAAAAAGTCGAAAGAAAAGGACAAATATTGGGGTACAATTTCATTTCACATAGGATGAAAGTATTAAATGCACATTCCAAGAAAAAGCTCGTTCCAGGCTAATTGAAGATGAAGGCCCATTTTCTGGGTGAAATTTCATGTTTTCAATGAAAATCTTCTTTGAAAAAGGATTAAGATTGATGAAGTTAATTCTTGTGGCAATATTATCACCAAAACTGCCAGGTGCTTTGGACTCCAGTGCAATATTGTTCATTTTCGAGGCACCGACCATTTCGTGGGTATGCATTTCCAAGGCACCACCATAGAGAATGAAATCAGATCGTTGATTCCTGTTGAAGCCTGATATGCCATGTGATAAAATCAGTATATATTTTCTTTGGCATTTGTTCATTGGTTCATTGTTGTTGTCGAGGAGAAAGTTGCTGCTATTGGTGTCTGAGTGGCCGACACCTTGCCTCCAAATGTATTTAATGAAAGAGGCAAAAACCTCTATAAATACTAATCAAATTTCCATTGTAAAGGAGGAGAGACATTTTGCAAGAAAACTTATCAAGTTCTCTGCGTAAATAAGAGATATTTGGCTTCTGATTTTGCAAGTGACTTTATGTGTGATTTCCTTCTATTTTATGCATTTCTCTTTTATGCTCGTATTTCTTATCTGCTAGTTAAATTTAAATTCTGCATCTGAGTTTAAATATTGCTGGTGAGGAAGTGAGTTTTGGAATGCAATCCTGGAGGTTATCTGTGCAAGGTTGTAAGTAAATTATGTTGCTCTCTTTTATTATATGCTATTCATGTGCTTGAGTGAAATTCCTGTTGTTAATATTTCCCCAATCTTACATTTTCGGCCTGTGGCCATATTTCCCATCTCTTTCGGTTATTTCCAATTTCTTTCCCACAACTTTAGTCTTCAATAGTGTAGGATTTAGTAAGGGAACCAGCCCTCTCTGGAGATTGGTCCGGAGGACATCTCTTTCCTTCGGCCTTTCAATGTTGGCCGAGTCTAGGGTGCACAAGTGATCATATCTTGTACTTAGGCAGATTTGTGACCAACAATTTTTGGCACGCCCGGTGGGACTTAAAAGAGTCCATTCCTAGTAGAATTTAGGTTTGATGTTCAAATTTTTTTTTCCGAATTATTAGAACATCTGGCGACTCGATCATATCCAAAAATCTTCGGACGTGGGGACGGTGAAAGCTATACTTCATGATCACAAGATCGAAGGCTGAAAAATCTGAAAACCCCATTGAGTTTTTTGAACTCGATATCCAAAAATTAGGGGAAAGCCCTAGGTTGGTCACCCCGTCACTTACGTCATTCGCAACATCCTCACAAATAGCTGGTGTGTTTTCTGTTTCTTCAAGTCCAGTTAGTACTGCCACCAGTGTTCCTCCACCCCCACCTCATATTCCAGTTCACATGGCACAGCCGCATCAACAACAACAACCACCAAGGCAGTTCCCTGCATGGAACAGCTTGGGAGCCTTGAATTTGCAAGCACAGAACCCGGTTCCTCAAGCTGCATTAAAAGCTTTGCCGACCTATGATGGTACTGGAAAAATTGCATATGAGCATATCCAAGATGTAGCTACTTTGGCAATGATTCATGACATTCTAGATGAGGATGTGATGGTTAAGTTGTTGGTCTTGTCGTTGAGGGGAAAATTGCTCTATTGGTACCGATCGTTGGAGCCTGGCATCATTACTTCATGGGATCAGTTGGCCGAGTTGCTGATCAAGAATTTCCATGAGCAGGCTGATCCATATTCTTTGTTGCACCAATTTACCACCATTCAGAGGCATCCTCAAGAAGAGATTGTAGATTTTAATGTCCGATTTGCGCGAAGTTGTCAAAGAGTTCCAGACGGTTTGAGGCCTACGCATGAACAAGCGGCGTTCTATTACCTTCGAGCGCTTAGCACTGATATTGGTATGGCAGTGCACCAGGCCAATGTGAACACGTTTCCAGATTTGTATACACAAGCTCAAAAGGCCGAAGCTGATTTGATTGTTGTAGGTAGGCTTCCTCCGAAGGTAACCATACCCATTATTCCCGATCTCCCACAATATCTTCATTCTAGCATGTTTTCATAGCCAATTCCAGCAATGTATCCAATCCCCTCATGGAATTTGGCACCCCCTCCGATCGCTCCTATCCTAGTATCACAACAATCAGCTTCTAGTTTTCCACAATTACCTGCCCCGTCAACTCCTCAACGACCTCCATCTATCCCGTTTCCTGCATTACCTGCACCACCAGCACCACTACCTTTACCAGCACCTCCTGCCCCCTCAAATCTTGATCCTTATACGACACTTTTGCAAGAAGTGAAGTCCGCTAATTCAGCTATAAGAGCAATGGGCAATAAAATCATAGTTATTGAAAGAAAGCAAGCCGAGAGAGATTTCCAACCCAGGAGATTTCAACCTCCACCAATCACTAGGGAACAAGCGACTTCAACAAGCAAGGCCCCTGAAAGGAACCCAAATGTATCGACGAATGAGGAAGTTGGCCCCACAGATAGAACATACTGGTGCTCTACATGTAATGATCCACATGGCGAGGAGACTTGTATGGTTCATTTGAACTACGTGCAAACACTAGCTGCAAGCTCTTCTGGAGGTCAGGTTAACATGATTACTGAAATGGATCACAATTTCATGGTTCCATCTGAAGAACAAGTTTCAGTTCTCACAAGAGCTGGAAAGAAGCCAGTTACAGTAGATCTAGCTGAAATGGAACCGTTAAGGGTACCTGCTGACCCAAAGGTGCAAGATGAGAAGAAACAAGTGAAAGCTCCTACTCCAACACCAAAGCCAAATTCACCTATTCTGTTGAAAGACCTTTTACCACCACAAGCGAAGGACATATTACAAGAAAAAGCATCGACTTCACAGGCAAGAGCTGAAATAGAGGAACAAGCCAGAGAAAAGCTCAAGTACCCATATTTGACTAAAATATAGAGGGTAGAAGCCACACAACAATATCGGAGCAAATATGAGGCCACTAACAAAGAGGAGTCTGGTACATCCACATACAACATTGTTGAGGAGTTGAAGAAGATTCCTGCTAAGGTTAGTCTTTATGATGCATTACAATTGCCTGGGCAAGTTGATCTGTTACAAGAATCATTGAAGTCTATGAAAGATAGTAGGAAAAGCCCTACCCAGACAATTTTTGCTCAAGCATTGACTACTTCAGCCACTGGAAAGAATAGACCACCTCCTTTCTATTTGTCACTCAGGATGGAAGGTTGGATAGTGCACAATTGCATGATTGATTTTGGTGCTGCGACAACTGTCATGCCAAAGGCAATTTGTGAAGTCATGGGTATGGAGTATACAAGGAGTAGCCCTGGAGTCTTGCAGTTGGATGGGACACCTATGAAAATAGTAGGTGTGATCAAGGATATTCCCATTGTCCTTCATAGTATGCCACAAATCATGGTCATCCAAGAAGTGGTAGTAGTTGACCTGGAACCATACTTTAGCATGTGCCTCTCAAGGGAGTTCACGACTAAGTTGGGAGGATATCTTTCCTTAGACTACTCACATTTGGAGATACCATTCAAGGGAAAGAATATTCACATTCATAATGAGAAGCCCTCACCTTTTCACATTGAGAAGTTGGAAGAAGAAAGTTCCCCAGGAGCGGTTAACATGATGACCGAGGAGTTAGAAGAAGTTGATTTAATGGAAGAAGCATTGGGTGAGCTTCACCTTGAGGATGAGTTTTCACTCATGGACTTCAATGCGATGGTTGGAATGGACATTGGCTGCTATACTATTACGAAGCTAGAGCAGATTGAAGAGAAGGTTCCTGATTCTCTTGATCCTGTTGCCGACTAGTTATGGAGAATGTATTTTGATGGTGCCAGATGCAAGAATGGTGCAGGAGCTGGCATTGTGTTGATCTCTCCCGAAGGATTGCAAAAGACCTATTCTTATAGGCTAACTTGGGGTTGCACAAATAATGCAGTTGAATATGAGGCACTATGCCTTGGATTGAAGAAAGTTGAGAAGTTAGGTATTAAACAGCTGTAGATTTTTGGTGACTCTGAACTCATCATTAATCAGATCACTAACAGGTGTGTGTCAAAGCAGCACTACTTGAAAGCTTATCGCAACAGAGTGTGGGACTTGTTTGAATCTTTCACTGCTTTAAATGTTCAGGCGATTTTGAGAGAGCTAAACAAACATGCAGATATTTTGGCCTCTCTTGGTGCTAACTACTCCCCTGTGGAGCAAGTAGTTAGAAAGCCTAAGATAGTTAGGGTAATTTATAGACCCTCAGTTCCTGAAAAAAATATTCATTGGCAAGTGTTTGACAACGATGAGCAGATAGTCAATTTCCTACTTAAAGAAACTGCAAGCGTTGATGATAGAGTTCTTGCCGAAGAAGAGAGAGAAGGGATGATTCAACTGAAAAATAATCACATCCCTAGGGGACTGATTACACTTGAAATTCTGTTTGACCAGAGTGATCGGGTTGAGAAGCACAAGATTAGAATAGATGCGAAGGATTATAGAGAGTTGAATTTGGAGCCTGAGAAAGTCATCAAGGTTGGAATAGATGGCACCCTAGAAGAGCTGGAAGATATCAAGAAATTGTGTTTCGAGTATCCAGATATTGTTGCCTGGAGCTACCATGATTTGAGGGGTTATGATAAGAATGTGATCCAACATACTATAGAACTGCAGGAAGGGGTAAAACCTTTTCGTTAGAAACAATGGCCTGTCAATCCCAAGATTGAAGTCCTCATGAAAGCGGAGCTGTTGAAGATGCTAGAGGCCAAGATAATCTATCCAATCAAGCACTCAACATGGGTGGCTAACCTGGTCCCAGTAAGAGAAAAAGAATGGAGACATTCGGTTGTGTGTTGACTTTCACAATCTAAACCAGGCATCTTTAAAAGACCATTACCCTCTACCTCAGATCGATCAAATACTTCATGTAGTAGCTGGTGCCAGAGATTCTCATTGCTTGATGGTTTCTCTGGGTATAATCAGATTTGGGTGAAAGACGAGGATCAGTATAAAACAACATTCACCACCAAGTGGGGTACTTTCACCTACCAATGGATGCCATTTGGACTTTCAAATGTCGGTGCCACTTTTCAGAGGGCTATGGACATTGCTTTCGGTGAGTTATTGAATAGGATTATTGTAATCTATCTTGATGATATGACTGTGTTTTCACGTCGCAGAGAAGACCACATTGCTCATTTGAGGTAGGTGTTTGAGAAGTGTCGTGAGTTTGGGATCTCGATTAATCCTAAGAAGTCCATATTTGTTGTCAAATAAGGGAAGTTTTTGGGCCATGTAATCTCGCAAGAAGGATTGGCGATCGATCCTGCAAGAGCTGAAGCCCTCCTGAGGCTACCATTGCCGGCCAATAAAAAAGATTTGCAATATTTCTTTGGCCAAATCAATTTCATTCGTAAGTTTATTGCTGATTTCGCTCAAGTGGTGAAACCCATGACTGAGCTTTTGAAGAAAGGTGTTGAGTTTAAATGGACTGACACAAGAAAATAGGCTTTCAAGGAAATCAAGGAGAGGATTACTCAGGCTCCAGTATTGATTAATCCTGATTATTCTAAAGATTTCATTCTCTATGCAATCGGAGAACAAGAGAGTTATGTTGCAGTTTTGACACAACCACAAGAGGATGGAGGTGAGAAGCCAATTGATTTCTTGAGTCAGGTTATTTCTCCTCATCAAGAGAAATATAATTTTATTGAAAAACAAGTATATGCAGTAATGAAAGCATTGAAGAAATTCCGACACTTCGTTTCTCAGAGCAAAACGGTTGTGCATGTCATACACCCTGATGTAAGAAATTTTATTCTCCAAGGAGAATTAGGAGACAAGAGAGCAGGCTGGGTCTCAAAAATTCAAGAATATGATGTGGAGATCCGACCAACCAAGTTAGTTCGTGGGAGAGCTCTATGTCAGGAACTAGCCAAAAGTGCAACTTCTGAGTCATTAGATATGCTGCATGAGGATAGTCTAGATGAAAAAATTTGTGCAAACCATACCGCCAACGATCTTGATTGGACCGAAGAGCTGATCGATTATTTTAACTCAGGCATATGTCCATCTCGCCTTGATGCTTCGCAACGTCGGAGATTCAGGTTGCAAGCTCTCAGATATACTTTGTTGCCTGAAGGGCTATTTTACAAAAACATTGATGGAATTCTTCTCAAGTGTGTGAGGGACTCCGAAAAAGAAAATATTTTAGAAGAATTTCATTCTGGACTATCAGGTGGTCATTATGCGGGAAGGCCCATGGCCTTAAAAATCATCCGAGCAGGCTATTTTTGGCCTACTTTGTTTGTTGATGCTCACAAAGTAAGTACTCATTGCGACAGTTGTCAGCGATATGTTGGTAGAGTCAGAAAAGGAGCATTTCCTCTTCGCTCGATTCAAGTAGAAGCACCTTTTCAGCAGTGGGACCTTGACTTTGTGGGGGTTATTGAACCTAACTCATCTGTTGGCCACAAGTATATCTTGACTGTGACTGATTACTTCACCAGATGGACTGAAGCAATTCCAACCAAGAAAGCGGATCAAGCCATGGTCATTACTTTTCTCGAAGGATTGATCACTCGCTTTGGTGTCCCAGATGCAATTATAACAGATAATGGAACTCCTTTCATAGGCACCAAAATTAGTGAATTTGTGGGTACGTATGGAATTTATTTGAAAACTTCATCTAATTATTATCCGTAGGGGAACGACCTGGCTGAGTCAACAAACAAGAACCTGCTCAGAATTTTGAAGAGGACCCTTGGCGACAATAAGCGGAGCTGGCACTTGCTTTTGAACCAAGCATTATGGGCTGATCGCATCTCGGTAAAAAAATCCATCAAGACGTCCCCTTATTCCTTGGTATACGGTAAAGAGGTTGTTTTGCCTATTCATATTGAATTACCGGCCCTCCAAACTTGGCATTTGGTTGATGATGAAAATGATGAGTTTGATCCCATGAGCATGAGGTTGGCTCAACTTTTACAGTTGGAGGAAGAAAGGGAGAAATCGTACCAAGCCTTCATAGAGCATGCTGAGATGACGAAGAGATGGTTCGGTAAAAAGGCTTCTGAAAGGACCTTTAAGGTTGGCGACCTTGTATTGAAGTGGAATGAAAAGAAGTCAAAGCCCGACAAACATCACAAGTTCGAGGTAATATGGGAAGGTCCATTTCAGATTACAGGTGCCAATCAAATTAATTCTTTTTATTTGCAAGATATGGATGGTAATGCACTGTCAATTCTAGTTAATGGTCTTCATTTGAAGGCCTATTATCAGTGAAAATAGAGATTGTGGATGTAAATATGTACATATTTTCCTTTTTACGTCTTTTCTTTCTTCTGATTTAAAAAATAAAAATAAATTTTTTTTGAAAAAGTGGTCAAAGACCGGGACTTCCCAGGAGGTCACCCATCCGAGTACTACTCTAGGAAGGTTATGCTTAACTAGGTAGTTCTTAGAAAAATTGAAACCAGAAGATCAAATTTTGGATGATGTGTAAAAAAAAAAAACAAAGGCTCCACTTTTTGGGCCTTTTTTGAACCATGGCATAAAAAAAAAAAAACAAAGGCTCCACTTTTTGGGCCTTTTTTGAACCATGGCATGGCCTTACCTAGAACCCCCCCTTTTTTGGATTTTTGCTGCTATTTTTTTCCCCATTCCCTTCCTCTTGCCATGAACCAAAAAAAAAAAAAAAAAATCCCATTCCTTCCCTCCATAGACTTAACATTTGAATTTCTGAATTCAAATTTTCCCACCAACACTTTCCCGCCTAAACCAAAAAAATTATAAAAAAAAAAAAAAAAAAAACAATGTTCCTCCCGAAATGCCCATTTCGGATTCCGAAATACCTTTTTCGGGTTCCAAATTGCCTATTTCAGCTCCAAATCAAAAAAAAACATAAAACATAAAACAAAAAAAAAAACACTTTCTCCCAAAAATATTTTTCCCAAACTCTGACATGCCTTTTTCGGAACCCGAATTACCTATTTCGGACTCCCAAAAAGCCAAATATCCTCCAAAAAAAACAATAAAAAAAAAAAAAAAAACATGTTCCTTCCTTCCCCAAAAAAAAACCCTCTTCCCTCCCGAAACACCTGTTTCAGCCCACGAAATTTCTATTTCGCATTCCGAAATGCCCTTTTCGGCCATAATAAAATCTTCCCAACTTTTCCCTCCCTACTTTTTCAAAAAAAAATAAAAAATAACACAAACATTTAAAAAAAAAAAGAAAAAAACAACCCTCCTTCGCCATTCCCGAACCTGCCTTTTCCCATTCCAAAACACCCTTTTCGGATCCCGAAATGCCTGTTTCGGCCCCGAAATATCTTTCCACCCTAAAAAAAAAAAAATCTTATTCCTTCTATCCTCCTCCCCAAAATTTCCTTTTCGGCCCCCGAAATGCCCGTTTCGTCTCCCGAAAATGCCATTTCGATCGAAGTAAAGAAAAAAAAACACCCACTTCCATTCAAACCCTCATGCCCGTATTTTCCTCCACGAAACTCCATTCCGTACTGCACTACCCGTCATCTCCGCATATTTCCATTTCTTCGCACCACGTCATTCACTCCGCCCATTCATCACGCTTTTAAAAAAAAAAAAAAAAAAATCATCATTGGAATGCATGTTGTGCCCATAAAATTAGCAAGATTTCCAATGGATACACATGAACAATTATAAAAGGAGGCCAATTCTTCGATTTTCAATCAAGCATTTGCAGAGTTCCTGTGAAGAAGTCTTGCGAGTTTCTTTTGCCCCGGGGTTTGATGTTCTTCGCTGCATATTCCAAGAAAGTTGAAGATGGGGAAGAAAGCCACGGAAGCCAAGAAGATGAAAGTGCAGAAAAAGCCTGAAATCGAAAAGAAGCAGCGAAAAGCTCGAGCGGACGAGGATGAAGATGTTGAATTAAAACCCTATGATGATCGCCTAGCGCAGATCAATGATTGCAATATCACCAACAAAGGAGCGGAAAAATTGCGTTTGGATGCCGAATTTGCTGCACAAAAGATGTCTGCTGAACATCCCCGTACTATAGCATTTCATTCTCATCTCTCCTGGTACCTGTGTACACCCGTGCACCCATGTCCCGAGCTGATTTGGGCAATTGCGCAATGTTATAATGTTGATTCAAGAACTGTCCAAAATGCCCACGGAGAAGATTTATTCAGTATTTCAGCTAATTCCATACGGGATGCGTTTGCTTGTGGTGTGCAACCTCCATCTTATGCCACACACAAAAAGCTTAATTTTAAAGAAGAGGAAGAGAGGTATCAATCCACCATTCACATGCGACAATTCATGGAGAGCCAGTTATTGAAGACACCACGATTTGGAGAGTTGCCGAAACTACCAGCGCCATTAAAGAATTTCAAGAGCCCAGATTTGTATTCCATGATAGCATGGCTGACGGGACTATCTTCAGATTCCATAGTGCACAAGTGGCAAGCGTCATTGGTGCAACGCATTTCACAAGTAGGGTTTTATGCTCCGACCGCCATGACAACAACTTCAAACCCGATTTTCTTTGATTGGGCAGATTTTTTGGAATGGAGGATACACTCACAATTGCAAAAGGTACAAAGTGGAGAAGACATTACTTTCAGGCATTGTTCTCTTTTGGCATGGTATTTTTTCTATCATATGCACTCTCACTTTGCCTTCATAGCAATAAATAAGACAGATGAAGCAGGAAAAGCATTGCCAGTATACTCATGGACTCAAAGTTTGTCGAAGAAGGAGTCCTATTATAACTTCAACAGGATATTTTTAGGACCCGCCTTGGAGTTAATTTATGGAGTATGCAACAGAGTGCCTCGGGCCTTGCAAGCAGAAGTGGTTGATCAGAAAAGAGGCGATGTATTTTTACTAACACAAGGCGTGGTGGTTAGAATGTTTGGTTTTACTGGTAAACCTTTTCTGCTGCCATATTTTACAACCGAACACCTTTTTGCCTTGGAAGTAGCCCGACAAAGTGATTTCATCAATGATACCTATGGGTCAGGCCGGGGAAAGAAGAATACATGTGCTATGCCTTTCAAGTTTGGTGATATAACAGTTACTCAGAGTGGGCAGAATGAATTAATTGCTGAGACGCTCTATGACCACGGATTGGTTGAGCTTCCTCAATGATGGAAGTATGATCCTTTGGGTATTTTTTCCAGTCACATCAAGGCCAAGACTTTTCATTGTTGCCCTAGAGAAGACATCGTACAACAAAGGAATAATCCCAAAGGTCATGACCTTGAATGGCATGTGGAGAAGATGATGTCACTTCCTCCCTGGCATGATTTTTATGAGATGGAGGTCGAATATGATCCAAAAAATCATCCAGAGCAAGTTCCTCCTTCAGGTCTGTTTGAACAAATGAAGACAAAATTGCCTGATTGGTCTGATGAGAAGATTGTTGACTGGTGGATCATGAGGATTCACCGAAATAAGCCCAAGCCAAATTATCCATTGGTTATGGATGATGCTTTTTCAATGATCTATGATGAACAGTATGAAAAATACCAGCCCCTCTCCCTTGCTGATTTAGTGCCTAGAAGTATTAGCAGTCCAGATAGAGAGGAAGATATAAGGAGACAAGAGGAAGCTTCTAAAGAAGAGAGGATAACGATTGAAGATGAAGAAGAAGAGCAATTTCCGCTGGAGGAGGAACTTCCACAAAAGAAGAGAAGTGCCGCTATGAGAGTTCCTTTCCCTAACATAGTGAAGAAACCTAGGAGTGGGGCCCTTTCTGCGCTGAGCACCAAATTGCTTCCTTCACCAACAATTGAGCCAATTGTTTCTTCGGATATATCTTCTTTGGCTCAGTTGGAACAATCAGGTCCAATGGCGACAACAATAAATCCAAATGTGGAGAAGGCAAGATCAGAAGGAGAGGACAATATTTCACCATCGGCTCAATCAATGTTAGAGCCCGCAGGTATGCATTTTATTTCTTCTTCTCTTTCTAACAAGCATTTGGTGACCACTATCTTTTCATCTACAGTTCCCATGTCAACTTCACCCCTAATTGCTACATCCACCTCTTCCATCCCCATTTCTATCCCATAGTCATAGGTCACCAGTGCTTCCCCAGTTTCACCCATTTCATCCTTTTCCCTTTCTTTCAGTTCATTCACGTCCGCCCCAAATCCATTCTTCCTTCCATTATCCTCAGATTCATCTTCCATGCCTTCTCATCCTATTTCTTCTATAACCATGCAAGCTCCTCTTCGAGTAAGTGTGGCTGAAGCACCCTCCACTTCTATCCCTATGGTTGAATCCAATCCTCAACAAGCCATGTTCTTGTCTTCCCCAATTTTTGCAGTACAGGAGCCACTAGCTTCTGAGATGGAGTTGTTACCTGAGCACTCGATAGCAAAAAAAATCAGCAGGGCACGACAAAGTTCATCAAGATGGTTGAAGAATCGCAAGAGAAAGGATGTGCTAGCCATGGCAAAACCAATGAAGAAAGTAACTTTTGATCCAGCAGCAATGGAAATGCACACGGTGACAATGGTTCCTCAAGTTCAGAAACCTCAAGGAGAAATGGTGCCCACTGATTATTCCTACCAAGCAATCATCGAGGACCTCACAAATATGGATCCAACAGAGCAAATGGGCACCATACAAGTGGCGTCGAGTTCAATTTACTTGCAAGCTGAGCATTATAAGGATTGTTTCATCAAGGTTGAAGCAAAGATCAAGGAGCTAGAGGAGGCCTTAGCAACACAAAAGGTCAAACTAGATACTACACAGTCCGAATCTCAACAATGGCAGTAGTAGGCAATACGTTTGGAAGAGGAAATCATGGAGATCAAATAGGCAGCTACTCAGTTCCAGGCATCAGAGCAAGAAGCACAATTAAAGATCCAAGCCTTGTAGGACCAACTTCAGAACTTGCAGAATCAGTTGGCGATGAAAGCAATGCAATCCGTGACTCTTACCAAGGATAAGATTAAAGAAGCCCATAATCAATTGTTGAATGATTGTAGGAAGATGGCAATCAAGGCTACATTAGTTCTCATGTTTCTTCAGGAGGTACAAGCAGTTGTTTCATATGGCGGGCCTATAGTGGACAACATAGAGCAAGATTTAGAGCCAAAGTTGGAAATGGCCACGAAGATCCAGTCAATGACTCAAATGGATCTTTGGTTTCGTCCAATGAGTGAAATAGCCCGTGATTGGGCAAGTGCCAAGATTACTGTGCGTAGTTTTTTCTCCAAAATGGAACTGCTTAAAGAAGCCCATAGACTACAGGAGACATTTGAGCATGAGAGGCGCATTTCCTTGGATCACTTTGAAACCATCACAGCTAATGGTTTTCCTAGCTTTGTTGATGATCAAGGGAATATTCTGGCGAAGAAAGACCTAGATGCATTATGGGTGGTTTTCATGAATGATACCTCAGATATTGATAACTTGGAGGAGCCCATCACCGAAGAGCATGTACTGTCGTTGATGAGAAAATTCATTCGCATTGAGTCTGGATTACTGGAGCTCAGCCAAAAGGCTAAATATATTGATCTAGAAAAGGTGGAGACTTTTCGATATCTTGTGGATACACTCAAAGTTCGTGAGGCAATTACTGTAGATGCATGGGCTGATGCAGTTGCAGTGTATGAATCTATAGTGGCACATCTCAAAAAGTAGGACGAAGCTGGTACCAGTAGTTGACCATCAAATGCAATTGATAGCGGGGACTCTATGCCCAATGAATGAAGACCTAGGATCGATTGAATTCAGGCGAGCTGAATACCCCGCGAGCCGCCATAAATGTTGGCATTTTTGCCACATTGAAATTTTGTTGTAAATTTGCCAGTAAAACTTACAAATGCTTTTTGAGTGTTTTCACACATTGAACATTTTTTATGGATGTAATTTTGGGCGCAATTAAAGTAAAATGCTTTTCCCTTCTCCAAAATGTTTTTTGTCCGAAATGGCCTTTTCGCTTTTCGAAATGGCTTTTTCGCTCTCCGAAATACCTTTTGCTTTTCGAAATGCTTTTTGTCCGAAATGGCTTTTTCGCTCTCCGAAATACCTTTTGCTTTCCGAAAGGCCTTTTGCTTTCTTTGTTCTCATTAATTTAAAAAAAAATCAAGTTTCCAAGATTGGCCCCACTTATGGTAGTAGAATATTTTCCCAAAAAAGTCGGAAGAAAAGGACAAATATTGGGGTACAATTTCATTTCACATAGGATGAAAGTATTAAATGCACATTCCAAGAAAAAGCTCGTTCCAGGCTAATTGAAGATGAAGGCCCATTTTTTGGGTGAAATTTCATGTTTTCAATGAAAATATTCTTTGAAAAAGGATTAAGATTGATGAAGTTAATTCTTGTGGCAATATTATCACCAAAACTGCCAGGTGCTTTGGACTCCAGTGCAATATTGTTCATTTTCGAGGCACCGACCATTTCGTGGGTATGCATTTCCAAGGCGCCACCATAGAGAATGAAATCAGATCGTTGATTCTTGCTGAAGCCTGATATGCCATGTGATAAAATCAGTATATATTTTCTTTGGCATTTGTTCATTGGTTCATTGTTGTTGCCGAGGAGAAAGTTGCTGCTATTGGTGTCTGAGTGGCCGACACCTTGCCTCCAAATGTATTTAATGAAAGAGGCGAAAACCTCTATAAATACTAATCAAATTTCCATTGTAAAGGAGGAGAGACATTTTGCAAGAAAACTTATCAAGTTCTCTACGTAAATAAGAGATATTTGGCTTCTGATTTTGCAAGTGACTTTATGTGTGATTTCCTTCTATTTTATGCATTTCTCTTTTATGCTCGTATTTCTTATCTGCTAGTTAAATTTAAATTTTGCATCTGAGTTTAAATATTGTTGGTGAGGAAGTGAGTTTTGGAATGCAATCCTGGAGGTTATCTGTGCAAGGTTGTAAGTAAATTATGTTGCTCTCTTTTATTATATGCTATTCATGTGCTTGAGTGAAATTCTTGTTGTTAATATTTCCCCAATCTTACATTTTTGGCCTGTGGCCATATTTCCCATCTCTTTCGATTATTTCCAATTTCTTTCTCGCAACTTTAGTCTTCAACAGTGTAGGATTTAGTAAGGGAACCAACCCTCTCTGGAGATTGGTCCGGAGGACATCTCTTTCCTTCGGCCTTTCAATGTTGGCCGAGTCTAGGGCGCACAAGTGATCATATCTTGTACTTAGGCAGATTTGTGACCAACGAAGGGTAGTGAGGATGCAATATATATAATCCCCAAAGTATTTTATAGCTCCTTTAAATTGCAACACGTCTTCTTAAATATTCATCCTACCTATTTTTCACATCCCACCTTGGAGGACTATTTTTAAGATGTTATTTGTGTAGTGATAGCTGGTTTTAATATCTAATATATTTGTAGTGTATTTATCAAAATAAAATGATGTTGCATTGCTTGATGGCAAGAACATTTATTTTCATAGGTGGAAGACTAACCACCAAGAGATGAGAAGGGAAATGATGACTATGACAACTCAACAGGTAAAGCTCATATTCCTATCATCACTAGTTACCTCCCTGATGGCGGTGTTACTTGAGTATTACTCTAAAAAGTCCCACCCAATCAAAGGAAAAACGATGATGGGGGATACTAGGCACATGCATCGAGTGCTTGTATGCCATTTGTGTGTGATTTATGTTTGATTTCATGATTAATTTGCATAATATTGGTTTAATTGAATTTTACTTTGAAATTGCACATTAATAATGTTTTGCATTTTACAAATTATCCTAGAAAATATTGCAAAGAATATCATGCAATTTATAATGATTTTGTGAAATCTTTAAAAATAAAGGATTTAGTTGTTGAGCATGCTTATTTGATCTAGCTGACCCTATTTTAGAAGGAAATTAGGTAGTTTGTTTTTTTATGAACTTGTTCAATTTTGATTAGTTTAAAACATGAGAAAAAAAACTACCTTGTAGATTTAAATAATAAATCTTTCCTTCATATGGCTACTTTGGGAAGGTTGAAATAGTGGATAAGATTATGCTCTTATCTCTATGGATTTCCTTTTCATTATATATATATATATATATATATATATATATATATAATTAGAAGCATATTTTCTGAAAGAAAGAAAGCAAAAAAAAATAATATAATAAATAAAATTTATATTTAGAAGCATCTTTCTTGCCAAAAAGAAAGATAGCTATAAATTGCCATGAAGATTGAGAAAAAGAGGCTATGGTATGTAAGGTTGGGAAAGGAAGGAGCTTAGGGAAGCACAAGGAGAGCATTCAGTTGCTGGAGAATTCCAGGTTGGGTCTATCCACTATAATCTATATTAATGTTTATCTTGTATAGTTTGCTTTAACTGGTTGACTCTCTTTTTCAATGTATGTTCTGGACAAATTATGTTGAACATTGTTTAGTTATGTTCTTGTAAATAGAATATGAAAATGACAATAGATGGATCCATGACTTAGGGACATTTGTGTGCTTGTGCATGGCATAGGTTACGGTTCCATCCATTCATTGGTAAATCCATTTTGTTTCTAGGACTACGATTTCTAGACTTTTGTGCATTGAGATATCGATGCCATTGCACCACCTTAGGAAGGCACCCTGGGTAATGAATTTATGCAGCCATTCCTTTTGCAAGTAGGGGTTGGAGAACTACTTATATTAAACTAACTAAAATATAGGATGTCGAGCCCTTTTGGGTTACCCAAACACTGAACTATCGATGTCAGTTCGTTCTGGTATTGCACCCTAGATCTACGAGGTTTCCACCTTTTCTTATAGCTATTCCTTGATTAGATTTGAGACATAGGAAATACCAGGCTATCTGATCATTTATCGTAGGTAGAAACAATACTGTGTTGTCTCAACCAAGTTTAGGATAGACTGGAGGGTCTACATCTAAGTCTCATTTGTATAGACAACGGTTGTTATCGCTCTACGCTCAAAATTTTGTACCAACCATTTTCTAATCGCCATTCTGATCTTTGGGTACTTGAAGGATAGACATCATATTTATCCTTACCATGGCCTAGGGTATTTACTAGTCAATATTACCTATTCGAGATCACCCCTGACTATCTTCATCTATCTCCGAAAAGCACCGCCAACGAAAAAGTTGAGTACCATAGTCATCTCTATCGACCAGACGGTAGGGGGCGATGTCGTCGAAAGATATTGTTAGCACACCTGTGAAAGACCTATTAATAGATGGTGTTAGACTATCGTAGGCATGGTAGTGAAACATAATCACCATTTTTTTAAGACTTCCATCTATGTATATTGTCTTTCTATTTCATAGTCGAGTTCAACTCCGATGATTGGCACCATGCATTGTGTTGTTATGTTAAGCTACTTATCTTTATCTCATATCCATATTTAGCTCGGATGCATCACTATCATTTCAATATTATAGCTTACTTCAAGTGCATCTATCAATGAAGGAGTGTGACTTTTATTAGAACCCGAGCTTTTCAACCAGATGTTGTTGTTTGTTGTTCGTTGTGTTCACTTTGCCAAAGACCGTGTTATATTGGCTTGACACAACAAGTTTAAGGTAATTTCCACCAAATGGATACTACCGGTAGCTTGTAGTATGCTCGAATTCCAATGTTAATCAAGATTTAACATTGTGCACCAATCATCGGATGACTCAGATCGGCTATAATCCCTAGAGATAATCTTAAATGCCTTATGGGTTTCTTAAAGCACTTGGTTTATAATTAAGAATTTGGTTGTGTAGTGATATATGATATAATCAAACAGATCCTTCGATGGAAACTTGCAATGTTTAATCATTTGCATATAACATGTTTTTTATGACTCATTAAAGTTCACTAAATGAAATTATTTAATTATTTTGTGTGATCATTGATTTGTTTTCATAGAATTGATTAATGTTGAAACCCAATAATACTGGTTACTTTAATTAGAACCTTTATTCAAGTGAAACAATATATAAACTGTATTTATATTTCATTATATGTATTATAATGAGATTTGTAAGTAAATGATTATAACTATCTAGAAGAATGGGAATATCTCCTAGATTTGGAAGGAATGGAATGGTTTTGTATAAAATAAAAACCCATTAATATTGGCTATTTTGATTAAGAACTTTTATTTCCATATTGAATAGGATTCTTTTTAAGTTTAAGTTGCAATGATTAACTTACTATGAGCATGGAATTTACTATGTGGAATTAGAAAAGGGAAATCAACTGAATAAGTTGTATTTGCTACTCACTTATTAACGCAGTTTCCTTTATTTTTGGAATGATTGGAAAATCAAATTGAAATCATTTAGATTTGTAAATATGGGTTTTGAGGGATACTTATTTTAGATAAGAAGGATGAATTTTAGATATAAAGTGATTCATCTAATTTTTCCTTCATAACTGGTCTTTGAAAATGTCAGTTTTAAATGACTTTATGTAGAAATCAAATGATATTGGGTTTTCTTATTAAATTTAGAAATCAAATGATAATAAATGAAGTTATAGATATTATATGTGATTTTCTATGATAAATGTGAGAAGTAAATGGAAGTAATGATTTTAGTGAAATTATAGATTTTGTATGTAAAATACATACTATGAAATTCTTAATGAATGGAATCCACTAGAAGAATGGATGATCTTCTAGTTTTGGAAGGATTGGATTGGTGTCCATCCAGGAAGAGGTATGGGACTCTTCCAAACATCCCTGAAAATCAAAGGAATGACATTCATGTTGATTGGGATTAGAAAAGTAAATAGACCTTGATGCTAGATAATTTATGGGGTTTCCCTCTTTTGAGAGATTAATTGAATAGTATTAAAGCAAATCTTGGAGGTAAATTTGGTATCGTTTGGAGATAAGAGAAATAATATTTAGATTGAATTTTGATAACCAAATTAGCAAGATAATTAGAGATTATGTTGGATCAAATTTTGGAAAAAAATTGATAACAATTTACAAATGCATTCTTGTAAACCTTATGATAGAGGATGAAATAACTGAATGCATATTGTGATCCAGTTATGGAAATGAATTGATTTGAGAGCTAACCTTGGATTGAAATATAAAAATGGTGTAGGATATTTGATGCAACTTTAGCTCACATTTGGGAAGAAAATTGATAGGATTGGGAAAGTAATGAAATGAATCTTGGATCAAATTTAGGAAGCAAATTTGATAGCAATTGAGAATCATTTGAATAGATTAATATATTGTACTCAATGGGGAATTAGACCCCTATTGGTTTGTATATAATCAAAGGAAATAGCTTTAGTATAATGAGCTTTATATTACCCATGCTAAACCTCTAAGGGTTTACTTTTATTAACCTAATATTAAGGAGAAATTTGGCTGACATGGGTTGTTACAATAGGATGTAATAATGAAATGATAGATAATTTAAATTATTAGCTTAAATTATTAATTTAGGGAGACTGGTTTATTAATGAATTAAAGGTATGGGACTTTAATTCATGGATTGACTTTGTGTCAATTAAGTAGAATGAATTTGAAATTCATTCTTGAGGGAACTTATATGGTTCTCTCTAACATCGATACGACTTCTCCAAAATAAGATTCCGATGATTATCATAAACATATGAAAATTCTTAGGATGGCTTAGAATCAATAGATTCCTTAATTGCATCATGAGTTTAAAGGGACATATGGATTCCTTATTGGTATGGGAAATACCTTAATGATACAATGATGACTTAGAGAAGGGAATTAGGAAAATTCCTTAATTGCATCATGAATTTGATAAGGAACGGTTGTATTCCTTGCCATGTATAGTGAATTGAAAGGGACCCATAGTGGCCCTTCTATATTTGTAATATTTGACATCTTAAGTTTATGAATATGAGGAAAGTACATATTTTGGAGGTTGGGTTTATTCCCCATGAGGGTTCCCAGGATAAACAATGTGTCACTCTATTTGTGGTTTGATGTGTTAATTCTTGTGCATGTTGTTTTTACTTCAAAATAAAAATGATTTAAGTGGATGAGATGGTTAAATGCTTGATGAAATAGTTATGCAGTTCTTAGATTATTTCAATGTGTACTATGATGCAAGGAATGTATGCTTAACTTTAATATGTTGATGATTTAATGATATACGATTATGTCAATTATTTTCTGGAATGTATTGGGTAATTATGAATGATGTAGTTAGCTAGCTTTACCTTTCAACAACTAGCACTTGATGTATTCAATGGTTGTATGGATGCAGAAAAGTAGAATGTAATGGAATGTAAATATTGCTCAATTGGATATCTCATGTGTGCTACAGTCTCAAGAATCATAAAGTAATGGATTCTACTTCCTAAGGATTAATCGAATTATGTCCACCTCATAAACATTCATGGTTGGTATAACCTAAAACATTATGATAACAAATTGTGGATTAATCCAAGTGGAAACTCGAAGTAGGTTGGAACCCACGAAAAGGCAATTGGGACTTGGGTTGTGAACCAAGTCAGACTTTACATTCTAAAATAAGTATTGAATGTACATGAGTGGGTACCCCATGATGGACAAATAATGTCCTTTTGTAATGAACTTAATTGATTCATTTATATAACAAAAGGGTTGCCTAAATAAAAAGGGTGGACAAATAAGCCTTAAGAGGTATAAGGTAATATAATCATGCTTAAGATGGCATTCCAAGGATTATGTAATTTTAATCACGTGTAGTGATTTTGTTATCCCATCGAGAAGATGTGGGTTGGATCTAAGATCTATGAATAACCATTGTTGAGGTTATTTCATTATGATGGGTTTCCATCTTCAAGGCATTCACCTATATACTGGTCATGGTGGACAATATGGTTAAGGGTGATTTCTATTTTAAGAGGGATGAAATCTAACGCTTGGCCAACGTTCTCATATCCAAGTGGTATGAGGGTTTCATAGAAGCTGATCACTTCTACTCAAGAGTGACTCTGATCAAGTCTCAATATCTCTTGATAATATTTGCCTTAATAACTTACAATCCAAATGGAATGATTCTATCTTAGTTCATGATTATGACCCTTGCCTCATGAAATATGAATGTGTATATAAAAAAAATTGTGGTAACAATTTGGGTTGTTACACTATTGGCATGGTGGTTGATATGTTATTTTATTTCCAAGGTACCCATGTTCAAATATCACCAAAAGAACCCTGTTTCACGTGAGCTACTATGGAAGTACTCTTGGATGACCATATGAAATATAGTGTACCACTAAATCTAACATAGAATATGGATTATCAGTTGATATGCTTCCTCATATAGAGTAGGTTGTGGATTTGAGTTTTCAAAAACATTAAGAAAATATTTTTTCTTGCATGTAGTTATTGTGCATACCCTCATATTTTCAATTATATGCGTTTATAGCCTTAACTACAATCAAATCCATTAGCGTAGTTGTTGGAAATTTGATTTGTATAAATTTTTAGAGCTCGATTGTTTTTAGCATTCTAAAATTTTATTTTTTTATCATCTTTTGACTTTGAAACTTTTCTCACCGTATAACATTGGGACATTATGCATCAGATCTTTTTCTTTTCAAATTTGGTTGGAACTTTTATAAAATTTTAAATTTCATACAGTTATATTTCTTGTTCCTTTTGGACTTGGATTTTCATCCTTGGAACTTGCCGATCAAAACTTGTGTTCATACTTTATCGAACACTTCAGTTTTGGATTCTTGCTTATTTTTTTTTTTCCAAAGCTAACTTGCTAAGGTCTTCTTCTTCTGAGTGTAGTGAGAATTCACTATAGTGACATTACAAGTAGGATAGGGTAGGAATGATCTATTTATTGTTTTTATTTTCTAAATATTATGGGTCTTGATGCCTTAGGTTTTATGTAATTATTTTCATTACATTAGAATTAGCCCTAGCATTTTTATTTTTTTGATAATCTTAGTGTAGTTTTTTGTTGAATGATCTATTATAATTTATGCTTGGAGTGACAGTTCTTAGATCTTACTATTAATTTATGGTTATAATATATTTATTTAAAATATTTGGTTTATCTTGTATTAATTTGTATAATTTTTTGAGATATCCCAATTTTCATACAAATAGGTGAATGTTTATTTAGAATGTCTTTGGAAAATATTATAAAACCTAACATGGTACCATAGAATAATTGGAATAATGTTATTCAATCAAGCCAAAGGAATTACCCTTTTTAACAACAAATGGAAGAAGTTAGAAGAAAACTCTTTCTATTTTTTTGGGGAATACTTTGAAATATTTAATTTTTAAAATTTTAAGATTGATATAAATTATTTCATGATGTTTTCAATTGTAGGAATAGGAGTTCAAATTTGTGCATCATTTAGTTTATTACATGGACTAGTTCTTTTGATAAGAAGAGTTATTATCTACAAGGACAACCATTTTACTCTCAGCCAACCCTCTCAAGCATGAAATTAACAAGAACATATAAGATCTAACAACATCATAGGGTCCATGATTTTTAAAAAAATAATAAGGTATACCATGTAGAGGTAGGTATATGCACCCCTTGAACCTTCTATACATATATTTTTTGACTTTATAACTCTAACAACCATTGGCATATTTTTTGGACAAATTACTTTTTGCTTCAACATCCTAAGGTCCATCTAAATATTTACTATGTAGTACTAGAAGGGCAATGAGGATGCAATATATGTGCTCCCCAAAGTCTTTTATAGCTCCTTAAAATTCCAAAACATCTTCTTAAATATCCATCCTACCTATTGGCATGGTGGTTGATATGCTATTTTAATTCCAAGGTACCCATGTTCAAATATCACAAAACGAACCCCTTTTCATGTGATCTACTATGTTAGCACTCTTGGTTGACCATATGAAATATAGTGTACCACTAACTCCAACATACAGAGTAGGTTGTGAATTTTACTTTTCAAAACATTAAGAAAATAAATTGTATTGCATGTAGCTTATGTGCATGCCTCCTCTTAAATTATCTATGTTTATGGTCCTAACTCTAACCAAATCCATTAGCATGGTGGTTGGAAACTTGATTTGTATAAAGTTTCAAAGCATGGGTGTTTTTAGCATTCAAACACTTAGATTTTTACCACCTTTTGGACTTCTTGTCTTTCAATCCTTGTAACTTGTTGATTGAATATTTTATCTACACTTTATCTGATACTTCATTTTTGGCTTCTCATCTACTTCTTTTTCTACCAAGGATGACTTGCCAAGGCCAATTTTTTTTTAGTGTTTTGAGAATTCATTACAATGATATTACAAGCAAGATATGGTAGGAATGAGTTATTTATCATGTTTATCTTCTAAATAGTATGGGCCTTGATGCCCTGGGTTTCATGTAATTATTTTCATTACATTAGGATTGGTCATAGAATTTTAATTTTGTTAATAATCTTAGTGTAGTTTTTTCATGAATGATCTACCTTCATTTAAAATTGGAGTGATAGTTTTTAGCTCTTACTATTAAATTATTGTTATACTGTATTGATTTATAAACTTTGGTTTATATTGTATTAATTTGTATAATTTTATAAGATATCCTATTTTTCTTACAAATAGGTGAATGTATATTTTAGAATATCTTTGGAAAATATTCTAAAATGTAACATGGTACCATAGCCAAAATTGAATAACGTTATTCAATCAAGGAAAAGGAATTACCCTTTTTGACAACAAATGGAAGCAGTTAGAAGAAAACTCCTCTTTTTATTTTTTTGGGGGGAACACATTGAATTTTTCAATTTAAAGATTGACATAGTCTTTCATGATGTTTCCAAGTGTAGGGCTAGGAGTCCAAATTTTACATCATTTAGTTTACTACATGCACTAGTTCTTTTGATAAGAGGGGCTATTATCTATAAGGACAACTATTTTGCTCTTAGCCAACCTTTTAGAGCATACAATTAGCAAGAAAATATTAGATATAAAAATGCCATAGGATCCTTTATTTTTTAGCAAATAATAAGGTATACCATGTAGAGGTAGGTATCTACACCCCTTGAACATTCTATAGACACGTTTTTTGATTCCATAACTCTAAAAACCATTGGCGTGTTGGTTAGATAAATCACTTTCTACTTCAACATCCTAAGGTCCATCTAAATATTTACTATGTAATACTGGAAGGGTAGTGTTGAGTGGTAATTTTACCCAATTGCAAAATCACCATCAGTCATGATTTTGATTAGAAAACCCTCTCTTGCAAAGAAATAGAAATTTTTCCAAGGCTCCTTTTACTTAATGTGTGCTTGTAAGCTTGTGAAGATGTATCAAATAAGTGCTAGGAGTACCTTAGTGTTTTACAAATAACTGATAACAAGGGGCTTGTGTTGGTATTACTTTATTGTGCTATGCTATTTATTTTTCATGAAACTTAAAAGAAAATAAAATGTTATTGGCCCTCATATGACCATGATGTAAATGCCTTAGTTCATTTTATCTTGAAGTATTTTAGGTAGATTTTATCTTATTTTGTTAAGCAGATTTTAAACAAGTTTTATCTTCTTTAAACCCTACTTTGAGCATGAAATAAAAGATTAAAATCTATCTCTAAGTATGAATCTTAAATGATGATTGGATTCATTTTATGTTTCTTTGAGCATGAAAATAAAATAATCTACATAATTAACTTTGTAAAATGTAGTGGCCTTTGAAATGCCCTATAAATTACCCCTCTTTAATGAAATTGTAATTTTCATAAAGGGAAGTTAATTTATTGCTTTAAATACAATAGCCTTTGGAATGCCATATAAATTACCCCTCTTTAATGAAATTGTAATTTTCATAAAGAGAAGTTAATTTATTGCTTGAAAAATGAACATGCAAAGCTTGAAGTTCGACTTGCCTTAAAAAAGTGAAATTATTCTAAATCTGAAATTACGAAATTCCTTTTAAAATTGTAAACTTTATAAAAAATTTAGAATTTCGAATTTGCTTCAAAATAAAATCAAAATGACAAAAAATGAAACATTAAAGCCCATTCTTGAGATCCGTGCATCTATTTTTGAAGTTTTATTTTTTTTATATTTTTTTATTTTGTTTGAAGTAGTTAAAAAATGAAAAAGGGTAGGGTTAGAAAAATAAAAATAAAAATCTGGAATGTATGAAACAAAATGCTAAAAATGTTAGAAAACAAACTACTATCAGTATAATGCTACCCTATCCTACAAAACCAGAGATGTGAGAATTTTTTAATGTAACCTAATCTAATTGAAGCTACATTAGCACGATCCAAAATAAACTAGTTGTAATCTTCTAAGGAAAATAAAATAAATTCCATGCTTGTAAACATTCGATAATGCAACCATTAAAATGCATTAAACATTGTCTATAAGCCTAAAATCATGAAAGAGAAAGATAAATGGTTAGCCCACAACATCCAGAAAATATTTCTCCTCTGATTGAAATTATAAAGGGAAAGTTATGTAGTATTTTGCATTTTAAAAAGAAAAATGCTATCCATGCTTTCAAAAATTTCAGCCCCTATTTTCCCCAAACAAATTCTAACCCTGTTGTCGTGTTTTTCATGGATATTTAAAAATTTCAAAGAAACTACCATTACTCTTTCATTGCTTTCTTTCCCCTTTTTGCAGACTCTTCGTTTTCCTTCCTTTGTTTGTTTTGGACGCTTTTGCTCTGCTTCCTATCCATTTTTTTGTGATAATAGGAATAATAACTAGTTTTTTTGACTTGTAACAATTACCACCTAGGTAACATTTTCTTTTTTATAATTAGACTATTTTCCACTGTAACCTAATGCTAATTGACACCCTAATTACGATGTTTCTCTTACATAAGCTTACAAGTCTACCATATTCCTTAATATTTCCTTACTTCACGACTCATGCTATATGTATGTGTTTGGATCCGAGGTTTACCACTAAAGCTACATGACCACCATATAGGGAGTAAACATTTGATTAGACAGTCGACCTAAAAACCATGAAACTCTAATCATCTATTAGGGTATTGGCCATGTGTTGTTATTTATCTTCGATAACCGATATACCTCTATAATTGCTAAACTCGCATGTCACCTACGTAACTGCTCCTACGACATTTGATTGGTCCTTTGACTATCTCTAAACCTAGTGGCCATTTGTCGATGGGAATGTAGAGTCCATTTCTTATACTCCTTGCATGCCTTGTAGTGGCTAATTCTAGTTCAAACCACCAAATATTGATAAAACATTTACTCATTGATTACTGCCATATGCACAACAAAGTGATCCAATGACAATCCTCCATACATAGCGTTGTTCATGGTGCCCATTTATAATCCTTCGTAAACTAATGTTAGCCTCTGTTAGTAGTCCTCAAAAATTTGGGAGGTCGTATTCACCACAAGGTTATCCTCGTCGACCACCATGATTTTGTAAAAATTTATGAGGCATACTAAACTTTCGGTCATGCAAAGAAACAACGAAGACTCTCGAGATTAAAATCGGTATCTACCTCCATGCAGTAGTAGTTCTCGTCCTCCTCATTTATTTTCTACTACGTTTGATCGGTAGCTTTGTTGTATTGAACAGTGCCCTTCAGAGTAAACTATCTATCATTTTACTCACTAAAATGACCACTAACCCAGTTCGTAGACTGCACCTTCACCATGTTCTGGCCACTATCCTTTACTAAAACCATGTGTCTGTGTAAAATTCTCACTCTCTAAATCATATTTCAGCTTTTATTCTATGCATCATCATCACTTATCCTCGATTCACTTTCAATGTTGAATGATAGGGCTACTCCACAAACTAACTTTTCTTAAGCCATGGCAAGTCAATAACATTATGAAACCACTCATATAAACACCATCGAGAAAATGTGATTGCCTTCATATCATCTATAACACACAAATTTTGAGAGAGGTGCTACATCGATCCTCACCATTCATTGAAGCTACAATGCATACACCACTCTTTGTGGTCATGGGCTAGTGAAATCATTGTTGGGTGAATACATATGTTCACCATCACAATGTTATAATCAGCACCTGCTATCATTCGGCCATGATCGCATGGTGAGTCCTCTTGTTCTGATAAAAATTTACACCTTACACACTCAAATGAACCAACTAAAAATCATGACTTCAAGAAAGTTTTGGAATAATGACCTTGTTTGATGTAGAACTGTCATGTCCATGGTGTACCCATCTAATCCATATCAGCATGTGAGCTATCATTGTTTGTCCTCATCATCTCCATTTTACATCATGCCCTTAGTACCATTCTTAAAATACCATATTTCCCCTCTCGATTCATTCATGTGGGTTTGACCTTTGTCTACAATGTGCCAGCCTATACCTTGAATCTTGATTCCACCTGTTGTTTGTTATTTATCATGGGGTAATCATATCTAGGTATTTCCTATCCATGCATATGAGTCTATGATGGTTCTAGTCCATGTCGATAAGCATCTACCTATCCAGATCAACGTCCATCTGGTCACTTCTCCATCACACAACAGACTTAGCATAATAATCCCTTTGATTGAATATTGACATTATTGGGAGAATTATCATTATGTATGACCACAGATTCTAATTCCATCTTTGATGTCAAATCATTAATGATAACTCATGTCTTTACTAGTGAGCTTCCTACCTTTACTGTCGGTATTATCCCTGTGGCTTATATGCTCAGTTTTCTCCTCCTACATTATTTCCACAAATAAACTGACTTTACCATCTTCCTTATGTAGCTTGATATTTAGATGATGTCAAATAACTTCTACCTTCTTATCGTCCATTCTTGCCAATGTCAGTGTCTTTGATTCACCCACTATGTTTGAGTCATCACATTGTTGGTCCTGGTCACATCATCAACATCACAAGGTGTTATCCCAGTCATCACCCGTAGTCCATCTTGTTGTCATGGACTATCCACTCTAAGTCTACATCATCACTATTGGGATCCACAGTGTTCATCGTTTCCTCGCTTGCTATTCACATCCATAATTTCCTTCGTTGTCTATCGTGCTTTGTCATGGCAACGCACAATGCTTTGTCATGGTAACCTATACACAATAATTATTATATTAGAAATAATGACTAAAGGTATTAATTAAAACAATAATTATTTCATATAAAAAAAACGAAATAGCAAGTAACCACAACATGCCCCTTTATCTTTTATTTTTTATTTTCTTTTATTTTTTCTTTTTATTTTTTACTTTTTAATTTATTTTGTTTTATTATATATATTTATTTATTTATTTTTTAATTTATTTTTAAATCAATCAACTTTAAATGATTTAACTATTAAAACTTAAAATAAGAAATGAAATGCTAAACTTTAACATTAAGACTTAAAATAAAAAATTAAATCTATCAAACCAACCCGAAACACTAAACGTTCAAAAAAAATATTCCAATCAAAACAATAAAATCAACTTTTTACAAGAATACAAGAAGACACCACAAAATAAGGAACCTCGAAGTCCGCATGGCAAGCTCATGGCTAGGGTCCTATCAAAAATGATCGCTCAAAGACAACCAAAATCCCTAAAAACCAAAATTTTAAGGTGGGTCCCCAATTTTGGGGCTAGTTGTGCAATAGCCACAACAAATGGTGACTCTGCTAGGAAATTCTCCTAAGCATTTCGGATGAAGAACCCAATTCTAAAAATAAATAAACCAAATATCAGAAAATAAACCATCTAGCAACCTCCAAGAAGGTGGGGTAGATAACTTCAAATGAAAATACATGAACATTTTATTGTTGCTCAAAGTGTGTGAAAGTGATTTCATTTTGCATCCTTGAAAATCATCTGGACTCAATCACCTGATTTGCATTAGGCTATGAAGTATTTCTCATAAAAAAAATTATAGATCTCCCTACTTCCAGTCAGGCATCTATAGCCCCGATAGAGTTTATCTAAATTACCCTTGTGTTTAATTGATATTTTGCAATACCCCCTTTTTTTGAACAAGCTTTGTCTAGACAGAGCCCTACTGCCAGTCAGGCGTCTATAGCCCTGGTAGAGTTTATCCAAACCTAGTGACTAATTTTAGCATGTTTTCCTTTTGCTTGTCTTTTTTTATTTTTTTTAAAATGGCATTGCAAAATTTTATGCACCACAAGGGTTAAAAAAAAATTACAACTAGAGAAGGAGTGTATTGGATTTTTAACTTAATTTGCACACCAGAATGACTTCATCCTTCAAGATTTCAAGACATGCCCCTTAATATGATGTGTTCATGTGTAGCTTTAGCAAAATGATTCAATGTTCCAAAATCCAATATCTTATTCCCAAAATCAAGGATTTATTACTAAACAATTCCATCCTTTTTTTTTTGATCCACATGATAGGCAATTCATCCTTCATGACAAAGGGGCAAAAAAAATAGTTAAGACACCATAAATTAGTAGCTACCACAAAACACAATCACAAACATAGGGAACGAACTCAAAACTTACAAATATAAACAATAAAACATGAAGACAAACTAAATCCTAACCTAATGCAAACTGATGAGAAAGCAAAAATAAAACTTGCCAAACCAAAAGTTAGGGATAAAGCATCAAACAACAAAACAAAAAACAAAAGCATGAAAACCAAAGCTATATACAATATGGTACAAGATGATGCAAAATTTATGTTATTACTTCCTTGGATCCCAAACACGATTACCATAGTTTGAAAGACATTTAACATGATATGCATGCCAAGCTAATCCAACCAAATTAATATGACGCCACACAACATAAAAATTCTCTTCTTACCTCTCTCACCACACCAATTTGACTCAATGAGATTAACAATTTCATGTTGAGACTTTGATTCATTAGACTTGCAAGAGAATACATGATTTTCAAATATCTTTTGATCATTCAATGAGGTGTAAAAATCATAAACATTTAAGGTTTATTTCAAATAAGAGGCTATTTATGAAAATTTTGAAGCCAAGTCATCATCTATATATTTAGTCCAATCATACTTATGCAAAAATTTGCAAGCATCTAGGAAATCTACTAAATGAGAATCATTATAAGTTTATATCCTAGATTCAATTGTTAATTATTGATGAACTTGATTCAATAATTCAATCACATGTACTTTTATTTCATTCAACAAAGCACTCTTATTAGCAGTGTGAGTAGCAATCCACTCTAGTTCTTTATTAACCTCCAATGACATTTCATCATTAATAACATTAGAATCCAATAGATAATTATGCAAAATTTTACCTAGAGTTTGGATGTTTGGACACAAAGGATGAGATTATACCTTTTGTACACTTTCATTTACCAAAGCTTGATGAGCACTTGTAATTTCCTCTTTTTCCTCATGGTCTCCATCATTATCATATTGTAGCCCTTCATTTTCATCAATTACGCATTCATCAAAAATACCAAAATTAGGTACCCAATTAAAAACATGTCCATCCTTTTCAAACCATTTACCTTTTCAATCATGGCATGTGTTAAAGAACACATATCCTTGATCAGCTATTTGAGTCATTTCAAATAAATCAACATTTTTATCATTTGGTTCCAATTCCTTGTTAACCATACATGGTATTTCTTACTTAGAATCTTCAAGACAATCACGTGAATTTGTACGCAAGTTTTTAGTATTCAAGAATGAAAGAGGAGGTTTTACTTCTTCTTGATCCCAAAAAATTGAATCATAAGAAACATTTACCATTTCTTCCTTTTCTATTTCCACAAGGTGTTCCATAAACTCATATTCAAAATAATAAAATTTAGGAACCTTCTCTATTTCTACAAATGGTATATCATTTTCTGATTGTATAGGAATTGCAAGCTCTTCATGTGAGATAGAGGTTTCAACATCCTACATGTCAAGTGAAATAAAAATTTCATCAACAGGAGTGTGAAAAAACAATGATTCCCTATATCTTCCCCAACCATTGTAATAATCATCTTCTAAAATAAAAGGATGAGATCCTATCAAGTCTTCTGCATAATTTTTAGATACAACTATTGATTACTTTTTTAAATTCTCTTTCAACCACTTTTGATGGCTCCAGTGTTTTCAAAATTGAATCAACTTGCTGCATAGACAACATAATATATGTAGATAAGACAAAACTTTTAGGTTTTTGCGCATCAACATCAAGTGGAATGAAAATTTATTTAGTAATTGTGAAAGAATTAAATGATTCCCATTCTTTATCTAGAATAGTCGAATCATTATCCTTTTGAAACATGTGATAATATTCCATCCCTCCATTAATGTTACCTTTAGATTCATCCTCCTCAATTTCAAAAAAATCATCTTCTTCAGATTCATGCTCCTCAATTTCAAAAAATTCATCTTCCTCAGATTCATATTTTGGTGGGTCAAGGGTTTCTACAATGGGATCAATTCTTATATTCAACTTTCTATGATTATCCCAATTCTCCTTTGTAAATAATGACTCTAAACCTTTTATTTCTAGCTTGTCATTATTTGGAACATGTTGGCTTCCTTGATCATCTTTTTTAACCATTTCATTCAATTTCGTGGAAGGTACTGACCTATTACATATTTCAATTCTAGTTAGATCTAAAACTCCTCGATTGTTTGAAGACTCATGCATTCCTATATTTTTATGGGCTTTTTTACCACAATCCTCATTTGTGGATATTGGCTTTGAAACTTACACCTCCTTTTGGATCATATCTAAGGTGGTTGTAAAATTTGGACATTCAACTTTATCCCATTGATTGCTCATATTAGACATCATTTGATTCAAGGGTGCTAGACTAGATGGTTGGTATTGGTTGGAATTCAAAGCTCCTAAAAAATAGTTCATCATAGGATAAGGTTGTGTATCAACCTGACTCATGGGTGGTATCTGATTTTAAGCCTTAATTTTAACTAATGATAATCGAACCACATTAATCCCTTTCAAAATCCATCATTATTATACTATTACGACCTCCCTGTAGGCTCTAGGAAAGGATGAATCTTTAAAAAATCTCCCTATAAATGTAGAAGTTAAGGGGTCTAAGGATCCCATGTATATTTGAATGGCTTTTTCTTTCGACATGAGGTAATGTGTCATCACTTTAGTATACAACCTATGGGATCTATCATTGAATTTACTTGTGGATTCATTAGTTTCTTTAAAGATAGAGACAAACTGATTTAGTATCATTACTAGGTCAACTAGTTTTCCAAAATGGCTAATAAACATTGCTTCTAGTTGAGCCTAAGAAGTGATAGAAATTAAAGGTAAGTGTATGTACCAATCCAATGTAACCTTATTCAATGTGTATGAAAACAACCTACAAGCAACATATTCATACATAATTTTTAAATAAATCAACATGTCCTTGTATCTCTAAATAATTTTTAAATAAATCAACAAATGGAAGCAGTTAGAAGAAAACTCCTCTTTTTATTTTTTTGGGGGGAACACATTGAATTTTTCAAATTAAATATTGACATAGTCTTTCATGATGTTTCCAAGTGTAGGGCTAGGAGTCCAAATTTTACATCATTTAGTTTACTACATGCACTAGTTCTTTTGATAAGAGGGGCTATTATCTATAAGGACAACTATTTTGCTCTTAGACAACCCTTTAGAGCATACAATTAGCAAGAACATATTAGATATAACAATGCCATAGGATCCATTATTTTTTAGAAAATAATAAGGTATACCATGTTGAGGTAGGTATCTACACCCCTTGAACATTCTATAGACACGTTTTTGGATTCCATAACTCTAACAACCATTGGTGTGTTGGTTAGATAAATCACTTTCTACTTCAACATCCTAAGGTCCATCTAAATATTTACTATGTAATACTGGAAGGGTAGTGTTGAGTGGTAATTTTACCCAATTGCAAAATCACCATCACAGTCATGATTTTGATTAGAAAACCCTCTCTTGCAAAGAAATAGAAATTTTTCCAAGGCTCCTTTTACTTAATGTATGCTTGTAATCTTGTGAAGATGTATCAAATAAGTGCTAGGAGTACCTTAGTGTTTTATAAATAACTGATAACAAGGGGCTTGTGTTGGTATTACTTTATTGTGCTATGCTATTTATTTTTCATGAAACTTAAAAGAAAATAAAATGTGATTGGCCCTCATATGACCATGATGTAAATGCCTTAGTTCATTTTATCTTGAAGTATTTTAGGTAGATTTTATCTTCTTTTGTTAAGAAGATTTTAAACAAGTTTTATCTTCTTTAAACCCTACTTTGAGCATGAAACAAAAGATTAAAATCTATCTCTAAGTGTGAATCTTAAATGATGATTGGATTCATTTTATGTTGCTTTGAGCATGAAAATAAAATAATCTACACAATTAACTTTGTAAAATGTAGTTGCCTTTGAAATGCCCTATAAATTACCCCTCTTTAATGAAATTGTAATTTTCATAAAGGGAAGTTAATTTATTGTTTTAAATACAATAGCCTTTGGAATGCCATATAAATTACCCCTCTTTAATGAAATTGTAATTTTAATAAAGAGAAAATTAATTGTTTGAAAAACAAACATGCAAAGCTTGAAGTTTGACTTGCCTTCAAAATGTGAAATTATGCTAAACCTGAAATTATGAAATTTCTTTTAACATTGCAAACTTTATAAAAATTTTAGAATTATGAATTTGCTTCAAAATAAAATCGAAATGACTTAAAATAAAACATTAAAGCTCATTCTTGAGATCCGTGCATTTATTTTTGAAATTCTAATTTTTGTATATATTTTTATTTTGTTTGAAGAAGTTAAAAAAAATGAAAAATGGTAGGGTTAGAAAAATAAAAATAAAAATCTGGAATGAATGAAACAGAATGCTAAAAATGTTAGAAAATAAACTACTATTAGTATAATGCTACCATATCCTGTAAAACCAGAGATGTGAGGATTTTTGGATGTAACCTAATCTAATCGAAGCTGCATTAGCATGATCCAAAATAAACTAGGTGCAATCTTCTAAGGAAAAATAAATAAATTCCATGTATCTAAGCATTCAAAAATAAAACTATTACAATGCATTAAACATTTTTTATAAGCCTAAAAGCATGGAAGAGAAAGATAAACGGTTAGCCCACAACATTCAAAAAATATTTCTCCTCTGATTCAACTTATAAAATGCAAGTTTCTGTAGTATTTTACATTTTACAAAGAAAAACATTGTTCCTACTTTCAAAAATTTCAGCCCTTGTTTTCTCCCAAAAAAATTCTAGCCCTGTTGTTGTGCTTTTCATGGATATTTAATAATTTCAAAGAAATTTCCATTAATATTCCATCGCTTCCTTTCCTCTTTCTGCAGACTCTTCGTATTCCTTACTTTTTATTTTGGACACTTTTGCTCTTCGCTTCCTATCCGTTTATTTTGTGATAATAGGAATAATAGCCAATTCGCTTAACTTGTAACCGTTACCACCTAGGTAACATTTTATTTTTCTTAATTAGACCATTTACCACTATAACCTAATACCAATTGACATCCTAATTTTGATGTTATGCTTACATAAGCTTACAAGTTTTCCATTTTCCTTAATATTTCTTTACTTCATGACTCGTGCTATATGTATATGTTTGGATCCGATGTTTGCCACTAAAGCTACATGACCACCATCCAGGGAGTAAACATCACGACCACTAAACTCTCATCATTTGCTAGGGTGCTGACCACATGCTATTATTTACCCTTGGTAACTGACATGCCTCTATCACTTCTAAACTTGCTTGTCACCAACGTAACTACTCCTGTGGCATTCTATTGGCCCTTTGACTGTCTCCAAACTTGATGGTCATTTATCAATGGGAATGTAGAGTCCATTTATTATACTCCTTGCATGCCTTGTAGTGGCTACTTTTGCTTCAAACCAACAAATATTGATAAAAAATTTACTCACTGATTACTACCATATGAACAACAAAGTGACCTAGCGGTTATCCTCCATACACAACATTATTCACAGTGCCCATTTAGAATCCTTCGTAACACAATGTTAGCCTCTGTTAGTATTCATCCAAAATTTGGGAGAGGTTGTATTCACCACAAGGTTATCCTCATCGATCACCATGATTTTGTATAAATTTACGAGGTATACTAAACTTTTGGCCGTGTAGAGAAATAACCAAGACTCCCAGGATTAATATCGACATCTCTCTCCATGTAGTAGTAGTGATCATCCTCCTAATTTATTTTCTACTACATTCAAGTGGTAGCTTTGTTGTATTGGATGGTGCCCTTCGAAGCAAATTGTTCATCATTTTACCCACTAAAATGACCACTAACCCGGTTTGTAGACTACACCTTCACCATGTTTTGGCTACTATCCTTTTTCAAAACCATAAATCTATGTAAACTTCTTACTCTCTAAATCATATTTTAACTTTTATTCTACGCATCATCATCACTTATCCTCGGTTCAATTTTAGTGCTGAATGATAGGGCTACTATATAAACTCACTTTTCTCAAGCCATGGCAAGTCAATAGCATTATAAAACCACTCATACAAACACCATAGAGCAACTATGATTACCTTCACATCATCTTTAACACAGATTTTGGGAGAGGTGCTGCATCGAACCCTGCCATTCACTGAAGCTACAATGCATACACCACACTTTGCGGTCATAGGCTAGCAAAATTATTACTAGGTGAATGTAGATGCTCACCATCGCTATGCTGTAATTAGAACCTACTATCATCTAGCTATGATCGTATGGTGAGCCCTTTTGCACCTTACACACTCAAATAAACCAACTAAAAATCATGACTTTAGAAAATTTTAGAATAATGACTCTGTTTGACGTAGAACTACCACATCCTCGATGTACCCGTCTAATCCGTGTTAGTGTGTGAGCTATCGCTGTTTGTACTCATTATTTTTGGTTCACATCACATCCTTAGTACCATTCTCAGCCTCCCATATTTTCCCATATGGTTCATCCATGCGGGTCTAACCTTCATCTACGATGTGCCAACCTATGCCTTGAATCCCAAGTCCACCTACTGTTCACTATATTTTTTAGGGTCCTTATATCCAGTTCTCTCATACCCATTCATCCGAGTCTACGATGGTCCTAGTCCACATCGGTACGCATCTACCTGTCTAGATCAACGTTTATTCGATCACTGCTCTGTCACACAGTGGACTTAGCATAACAATCCCTTCGATTGAATCTCAACATCTTTAGGAGAAATATCATTATGTTTGACCACATATTCGAATCCCATATCCAACATAAAATCATTAATGATAATTCACATCTTTACCGGTGATCTTCCCACCTTTACTGTCGAAATTATCCTTGTCACTTTTGTGCTCAATTTTCTCCTCCTACATTTTTCCACCAATAAACTAACTTTGTCATCTTACTTCAGTATATTGATATTCCAATGATGTCAAATAACTTTTGCCTTCTCATCCTCCATTCTTGGCAATGTCAGTACCTTCAATTCACCCACTATGTCTGAGTCATCGTGTTGTTGGTCCCGATCACATCATCCACATTACAAGGTGTTATCCCAGTCATAACCCATGGTTCATCTTATTGTCACAGACTATCCACTCTAAGTATGCATCATCACTGTTGGGGTCCATAGTGTTAGTCATTTCCTCACTAGCTATTCACATCCACAATGTTTGTCATGGTCTATCGTTCTTTGTCATGGTAATGCACAATGCTTTGTCATGGTAACCTGTGCACAATAATTATTATATAAGAAAGCATGACTCAAGGTATTAATTAAAACAATAATTATTTCATATAAAATAAACAAAACAACAAGTAACCACAACATGCACCTTTACCTTTTATTTTGTATTTACTTTTATTTTATTTTTTTACTTTTTTATTTATTTTGTTATATATATATATATATATATATATATATATAGTTAAATGATTTAACTATTAAAACTCAAAATAAAAAAGGAAACACTAAACTTTAACATTAACATTAAATCAACCTAAAACACTAAATGTTCAAAAAAATATTCTAATCAAAACAATAAAATCAACTTTTTACAAGAATATAAGAAGATATCACAAAATAAGAAACCTCAAAGTCTGCACAGTGATATCATGGCTCAAAGACAACCGAAATTCCCAAAAACCAAAATTTTAAGGTGGGTCCCCAATTTTGGGGCTAGTTGTGCAATGGCCACAATAGGTAATGAGGATGCAATATATATGCTTCCGAAATTATTTTATAATTCTTTAAAATTGCAACACATATTATTAAATATTCATCCTACCTATTGACATGGTGTTTGATATGCTCTTTTACTTCCAAGGTGCCCATGTCAAATCACCAAAAGAACCATTTTTCGTGTGATTTACTATGGCAGTAATCTTGGTTGACCATATGAAATATAGTGTGCCACTAACTCCAACATGGCATATGGATTGGTGGTTGATATGCTTCATCATATAGAGTAGGTTGTGGATTTGAGTTTTCAAAAACATTAAGAAAATATTTTTTCTTGTGTGTAGTTTTTGTGCATGCCCCCTTCTCTTCAATTATTTATGTTTATAGCCTTAAGTATAACCAAATACATTAGCATGGTGGCTGGAATTTTTTTTTGTATATATTTTTGGAGTATGGGTGTTTTTAGCATTCAAAAATTTTATCACCATCTGACATAAGAGCTTTTATCATATTTCGACCTTGGAAATTTTCTCACTGTCTGACCTTGGGACGTTATTGATCAGATCGTTTTATTTTCACCTTTGGTTGGAACTTTTATAAACTTCTAAATTTTGGACACTTAGATTTTTTATGCCTTTTGGACTTCTTGCCTTTTGACCCTTGGAACTTGTTGATCAAAACTTTTATCCATACTTTATCCAACACTTCATTTTTGACTTCTCGAATGCTTCTTTTTCTATCAATGATGACTTGGTAAGGCCTTGTTCTTTTGAGTTTAGATAGAATTCACTATCATGACATTACAAGTAGTATAGTGTAGGAATGAGATATTTATCATGTTTATTTTCTAATTAATATGGGCCTTGATGTCGTAGGTTTCATGTAATTATTTTCATTGTATTAGGATTAGCCCTAGCATTTTTATTTTCTTGAGAATCTTAGTGTAGTTTGTTCTTGAATGATCTACCTTAATTTATGCTTGAAGTGACATAGGTTTTAGCTCTTACTCTTGATTTAATGTTATGTTGTATTGATTTAAGAAATTTTGTTTATATTGTATTAATTTGTATGATTGTGTGAGATATCCCATTTTTCTTACAAATAGGTGAATGTGTGTCTTAGAATGTTTTTGAAAAATATTATAAAATATAATATGGTACCATGGCCTAAATAATGTTATTCAATCAATCCAAAAAAAAATACCCTTTTCAAAATCAAATAGAAACAATTCGAAGAAAAATCTTATTTCTATTTTTTGGGGGGCAATACTTTGAACTTATTAAATTTTTTTTTTTTGAAAAAAAACTTGTATTAAGACATAGATCAATTACAATGTGGGAAGAGCCTCTTCCCAGCCGAGGTCCAAGAGGACACAGTCATACAATAGTAAAGGAAGAACAACACCGGAGCCAATTTTCATGAACCAAAAACTAGCTGCCATGGGGTCCCCCATCGTACTCTATTTTTTCGAAGGTCATTAGCTCAAGGACCTTTCAAGACCCTGTCTAATCACCTCATCCTCAATATCCATGTCACTGTGCAACTGAACTCCAACCTCCTTTTCCGCACCCATCTTAGCCAGAAAGTCAGCCGCTTTGTTCAAATCTCTACTCGCATAAACTGGGATCACGTCCTCCAATTCCTTCCATAATTCTTTAATTTGGGTAACAAGAGCCCTCAACCTCCAAGCTTTTAGATCAAAGTTCCTCATGCAGTCTAGAGCTCCAACCATTATTTGCAAGTCTGATTCAAGAATAATCCTGTGGTGGCCATGTTTCACTGCCCAAACAGAAGCAAACTTGATGGCAATGGCTTTGGCTTCATTATTAGTGGTTCTTCCCAGGCCTTGCAATTCCCAATAGAGCACAGTCCCAACATGGTTTCGGCACACCACTCCAATTCCGGCTCTACCCGGATTGCCTTTTGCAGCTCCATCAGTATTGATTTTAATCCAACCTTCAGGGGGAGGTTTCCAACAATTTTTGTCCTGTCCCTCTTGTAGTTCAATGCATTCGTCCATAGCTCCAATGTCAATTTGAGCTTCCTCCTCAGCATGAACAGCCATAGTTTTGGTAACCTTGCTCCAAATGGTCTGCCAAACCCCGTCTAGAGCAGTAAAAGTTTCTCTAAAAATTTTGGCATTTCTTTCCAGCCATACTTGCAACTAGATAAAGCTTAAACCGAGCTCCCAGCCAATACGAAGAGCTTTAGATTTGAATCTACCTTTCTACCATTTTGCCCAGATATTCATCCGATTTAGGTCACCACTTACTTGAATTTTAAAGTATGCAAACCAACGCAGCCAAATCTGTCGGGTGAAAGGGCAACCAAACAAAAAATGGTCAGCAGTTTCCTTGCTCTTGTAGCATAGTACACATTGAGAAGGGTCGATGATACCTTTTGATCTGAGATTATCAAAAGTGAGGATTCCATTGTGCATGCACTACCAAGCAAAAAATTTAACTTTTGGCTAGCCTTTAGAGTGCCAGATTTTCCTCCAGTCCTCAACCTGAAAAGTATGAGGGGGGGCTCTGGGAGAATGCTGTCATATTCGTCCTTTACTGTATAGACACCAAGACTCCCAAAGCCCCAAGCTAATTCATCCTCCATGTCTCCCCTTGTAAGAAATATTTCTGTCAAAATTTTAGTCATTATGGGAGTCAAATCCAGAGGGATTGAAATGGACCACTCATCCAACTTCTTGAACTGCTTAAACTTACACTCCCCCAGCTGAGTGGTTGTGAAATAACTTTCAATACGGATCCATCCCTTGGCTTCAATGGCTACTTTTATTGGTTGTAATTTTGGAAATTCAGCAATGATGGGTGGGAACTGATCCCAAGAATTTGTCCAAAAATGAATCTTCTCCCCTCTTCCCACTTTCCAAAATAAGCGGTCTTTAACAACCTAAGACCCTAACTTGAGAGTCTGCCAAACTAGGGACCTAGTACCATCCAAGGGGATGCGAGCTACATCGTTTGGGTTGGCCTGTCCTAGGTATTTGCTAGTTAGGATTCTACTAAAAAGGGAGGTGGGTTGGGAGATCCATCTCCGAGTACAGCTTTCCAGCCAAAGCTTTATTATTCAGCTTAGATTTTCTCAAACCCATACCTCCTTTAACCTTGAGCTGGGTAACTTTGTCCCAACCCACTAAGGCCCACTTTCTCTCTCCCTTTGCTCCTTCCCATAAAAACTTTCTAGCCATCCTGTCCAACTCTTTCCATATTGTAATCGGGGTAGCCAGGATAGAGAATTTGTAAATTGGCATGGCTTGAACGACTGACTGTAAGAACGTTAATTTGCCACCATAACTTAACCACTTGTGAGACCAGTGATTAATTATGTCCTTGATACACTCCACAGATTCCTCCATGTGTCTAATTTCAGCTTCTTAAAGTGCAAGGGGACCCCCAAGTAAACCATCGGGAGAGAAGTCCTTGTGAATCCTAGGATTTCTAAAATTTTGTTCTGAAGCCTTTACTCCAGATTAAAAAAACACTTTGGATTTCTTGTCATTAATGACCTATTGAGTAGCCCTGAGATAGACATTAAGAGTATCCCTAATCATTCTTGCTTCCCTGAAGTTGGCCACTCCCACCAAACCAGTGTCATCCACAAACTGCAGGTGCATTAAAACATTGTCACCCACCCTGATACCCAATAATCTACCTTGCTATCTTCTCCTCAAGAAAATTCTGCCAAGACCTTCAACCAAAATGAGAAAAAGATAAGGAGAACATGGATCCCCCTGGCCCAGTCCCCGACTAGCTCCAAATGGTTACGAAGGAAGTCCCTTGATTAGCACAGAGTAAGTCGGGGTAGAGACACAGCTCATGACCCACTCTATCCAGTCCTGAGAGAAACCAAAGGCTGCCATTATTTTAGCCAGGAAATTCCATTCAACCCTGTCATAAGCCTTTGACATGTCCAGTTTTATGAACATCCCTTTATTACCAGAAGTGTGCATTGAATGGATTGCTTCCTGGGCCACAACCACCCCATCCAAAATCTGTCGTCCCTAAAAAAAAACCCCTTGATCAGAGGAGACAATGTTGTGAAGAAGTGGTTTTAGGCGCTCAGCCATTACCTTTGTGATTATTTTGTACAACACATTACATAAGGCAATAGGCCTATAATCTAAAATATGAACCCCCTCCTCCCATTTTGGAATTAAGGTAATGAAAGTGTGGTTTATGGCTTTAAGAATTCTCTTATTTTCTCTGGACTCTTCTACAACAACCATTACATCTTCCTCTAAGTAGTCCCAGAAATCCTGAAAAAACTCAATTGGGAAGCCGTCTGGACCTGGAGTTTTACCAGTGCTAATTCCAAAGACCACAGTTTTCAATTCATCTCTATCAATGGGTTTGAGGAGGGCCTAATTTTCATCCTCAGAAATAACAGCAGGTATGACATAAACAACTTCATTTTGGGCCTCTACATCTTGTACCACACTTTCCTTAAAAAGCTTAGAAAAATAATCCATAGCATGGGAATGCATACCTAGAAGTGTATCAAAGGAATGACCGTTCTCATCTTGAAGGGCCTCCATATTGTTCATCTATCTTCGAGCACAAGTTCGATGAAAGAATTTTGTATTTTTGTCCCCTTCTAATAACCTGGTGGTTCTTGCTCTCTGCTTTCAATAGGTCTCCTCTTGGTTGTCAATGTCCTCAACCGCTGTATGCAGGGCATCATCCTCAGCTTTGAGCTGGTCTGTAATTACTCCTTCTCTGAACTATTTTTGGACATCATCCCATCCGGCCACCAATGGAGCTCTTTGGGCCTCGAAGTCTATTTTATTAGCACGCCTCCAATACTTCAACCGAGTTTTGACATATTGTAGTTGTTTGTGGATTCTCGAACATAGATCTCCCATAAGTCGGGCGACCTTCTTCCCACCACTGTGGAATTTTCCCCCGAAGTTCTTCTTTCCCAAGCCAAAAATTCTCAAATTTGAAAGGTTTGTGATGCTGCCCCATCCTAGTCCCACCTTCCAACAGAATGGGATAGTGATCTGAAACTGGGCCTTCTAAAATCTAAAAATTTATATTCCATTTTACAAATGCCTCCTCTGAAACCAAAAAATGATCTAGCTTAACCTTCCTGCTATGTGGTTCCCGCATTTTATTAGTCCAAGTGTAGTTAATGCCAGGACATTTAATGTCCACTAAGTGCAAAGCCTGGACTTGGGCAATCATGAAACGGTCCCCTGGGTCCAAAAATGGTGTTCCCCCTTCCTGATCTCTAGAAGATAATTTAGCGTTAAAGTCCCCCGCTATAATCCAGTCTAGATCTTCCCTTGAGGTTCACATGTTATGCACAACCTTCCACTGCCGCCTCTGACCATCTAGGTTTTGAGACCCATAAAATTTTATGATTAGAACGTGTTTCACAATGACATTAATCCTAAAAAGAGAAGTGAGAACACCCCTCCAGGCAAGATTTTCTATTGCAGACCATTCAAGAGAGTTCCACAGAGTAACAATCCCCCCTGAGGCACCTTGGGCAGCCACATCCATATGACCAGCACCCCTTCAAATTCTGTTGACTGTTTTGGACATAAGATCTAATGACATCTTAGTCTCCTATAAAAGCAAAAAATCAGTATTACGATTCTCTAAAAGTCTTCGAACAGCAGATTGATGGGTTCTGCTATTTAAACCCCTCACATTCCATGATTGTATAATCATTGGTTACCCTGGGAGCAATAAGAGTCTATTGGTCTCACCGATCCTCCCGTGATCGGCTTGTCTCCTTGGACTCGCTAGCAACTCCTTATTGGATCTTCAACCTACTCCCCGAGAATTGTTGTTTTTTGATCTTTTTTCTACCTGGGTTATCCCCAAAGTTGGCCTTTCCCTATTCTTCTCTGCTATTCCCATGTTGACATCCTGAGATACTGTCTGCTCCTGGTTATGCACTACTAAAGCCCCTGAACACATTGGCTGTGATATCTCACAGAGTTCAACTACCTACTGTATAACGGGAGGAGATGAGAGGGGGAGATGCATGAGAATATTAAAATTTTCCTTATTACCCTCCATGCCCTCCATAAATTGTTCCTCTTCATCAACCAATGACTTAAATATCTCATACCTATTGGCAGGTCTGAGATGGGATTGCTCCTTTCCCTCTTTTTTCTTTGTCCATATTTTTCTTTTGGGCTATTCAAAACCCTCTCTCTGAGCTTCCTGGCCCTGAACGGTGCTATTAGAATCTTTATTAAGTGTTGCCTTATCCTCTTTAGGCAGGTTTGGCATTCCTAAAGGGGCCTCCATTTTAGCATTCATATTATTAGGGCATAAACGGGCCAAATGTCCATGTTTATGACAAACCCTACATCTAAAGGGTAGGGCCTCATAGTCCAATTGTTGAATCCAGGAGAGTCCTGCCAATTCAATTTCCATCTCTACCGGCAAAGGCTAGCTGAGATCCATCTCCACACATATTATTGCATACACCGCCATGCTCCCTTCAATTGTGTCTCTGGAAACACCCAGATGTCTTCCAATAGAATTGCCAATCCTTGCCAACACCTGCTCACTCCAGAATTCCATTGGAAGAGCATATAGTCGGATCCATACTGGGATAGCAGTAGGTTCAACTCGAGGATCGAATCCCACTCTCCATGGTTGAACAAATAGCCTTGTCGGGCCATGATTTTTCTTCTCTAACTCGAAAGCCCTATTTTTATCGACCAAATATGAAAAGCTAACAATAAAATATCCATTGCTAATAAACCACAATAAATACTCATCGTGAGGCTCCCAGTTTTGGCGGATCCAAGAGTGCAAAAAATTCAAGGAAGGACATATACCAATGAACTTGCAGATTAAATCGTGATTAGCTCTGTAAATGACTGATTCTTCAACCATACTTGGCTCGATGACAATTTTTGGCCTAGTTTCGGCCTGCGAAAAACATCCATTCACACGATGTGCTGTCGACCTATTCCCAGCAGCCATGAAGAGCATTTTATATGCCATTTTTTGAGCTTCGTCGTTCTTTGGAGGAGATTTTTCTTTAAACAAATCTGCGTATGAGCTGCTACTCCCTGGAAAATGAGCCGAAGAAGTCCCCATTGGACCCTCCTAGGGCACCAATCTAGCCTTCAGATCCACCATACCCCGAAAGCACTTCTACAATCCAACTGATGCCCTAGATTTTTCGAAGTTCCAGAAACCCTAGTTCAAAGGAAAAAATCTCCAGAGCTCCCTTTTTCATTATGTAGATAACTTATTAAATTTTTTAATTTGAAGATTGACATAAATTATTTCAAGATGTTTCCAAGTGTAGGGCTAGGAGTTCAAATTTGTGCATCATGTAGTTTATTACATGCATTATATATTTTAATAAGAGGAGTTATTATCTATGAGAACAACCATTTTTCTCTCAGTCAATCCTCTAGAGCATGCAACTAGCTAGAACATCTTAGATCCAAAAACATCATAGGATCAACTATTTTTAAGAAAATAATAAGGTATACAATATAGAGGTACGTATATGCACCCCTTTAACCTTTTGTAGAAATATTTTTTGACTCCCTAACTCTAACAACCATAGGCATGTTAGTTGGACAAATCTCTCTGCTTTAACATCCTAATGTCCATCTAAATCTTTACTATGTAGAAATTGAAGGGTAGTGAGGATGCAATATATGTGCTACCCAAATTATTCTATAGATCCTTAAAATTATAAAACATCTTAAATATCCATCCTACCTATTGGCATGGTGCTTGATATGATCTTTTAGTTCCAGTATGAGATATCCATGTTTTCTTAACAATAGGTGAATGTATATTTTAGAATATTTTTGGAAAATATTCTAAAACTTAACATGGTACAATATCCTAATTGGAATAGCATTATTCAATCAAGCCAAATTAATTACCCTTTTCGACAACAAATGGAATAATTTAGAAGAAAAATCTTGTTCTAATTTTTGGAGGAATACTTTGAAATTTTTTAAAATTTAAAGATTGGCATAAAGTCTTTCATGATGTTTCCAAGTGTAGGGCTAGGATTTCAAAAAAAAAATTATTTATTTTTATATTTTTTTATTATAATAAAGGAATTGGTAACTCGTTACAATTTTCTATGCCTCTTTTTTATTATTTATTTAATTACAATCACTAGTTCTATTAATAAGAGAGATTGTTATCTATGAGGACAACCATTTTTCTCTCAGCCAACCCTCTGGAGCATGCAATTAGAAAGAATATTTTAGATCTAGCAACATCATTGGATCATATATTTTTTACATAAGAATAAGATATACCATGTAGAGGTAGGTATATGCACCCCTTGAACATTCTATAGACACTTTTTTTGAGTTCCTAACTCTAACAACCATTGGCATGTTAGTTGGAAAAATCACTCTCTACTTCAACATCCTAATAGCCATATAAATATTTACTATGTAGTAATGGGAGGTTAGTGAAGATTCAATATATGTGATCCCCAAAGTCTTTTATAGCTCCTTAAAATTGCAACACATATTCTTAAATATTCATCCTACCTTTTGACAAGGTTATTTACATGCTCTTTTACTTCCAAGGTGTCCATGTTTAAATATCACTAAAAGAACCCCTTTTTGTGTGATCTACTATGGAATCACTCTTGGTTGACCATATCCAATATACTGTACCACTATCTCCAACATGGCATATGGATTGTTAGTTAATATTCTTCCTCATATAGAGTAGTTTGTGGATTTGAGTTTTCAAAAATATTAAGAAAATAATTTGTATTGCATGTAGTTTGTGTTCATGCCCCTTATCTTCAATTATCTATATTTATAGCCTTAAATCTAACTAAATCCATTAGCATGACAATTGAAAACTTTATTTGTAAAACATTTTGAAGCATAGGTGTTTTTAGCATTTGGAAACATAGATTTATTGCATCTTTTGGACTTGTTATCTTTCAATCCTTAGAACTTTTTGATTGAATATTTTATTTGCACTTTATATGACACTTCATTTTTGACTTCCCACCTATTTTTTTCTACCAAGGATTACTTGCTAATTCCTTCTTATGAATGTAGTGATAATTCACTACATTGATATTACAAGAAATATAGGGTAGGAATGAGCTATTTATCATGTTTATTTTCTAAATATTATGGGCCTTGATGCCCTAGGTTTCATGTAATTATTGTCACTACATTAGGAGTAGCCCTAGCATTTTTATTTTCTCGATAGTCTTAGTGTAGTTTTTCTTTCATGGACTACCTTCATTTATGTTTGGAGTGACAAAGTTTTTAGCTCTTACTATTAATTAATTGTTATATATTATTGATTTAAGAACTTTGGTTTATCTTATATTAATTTGTATAATTGAATGAGATATCTTGTTTTCTTACAAATAGGTGAATGTATGTTTTAGAATATTTTTTGGAAAATATTCTAAAACCTAACATGGTACCATATCCTAATTGGAATGATAATATTCAATCAAATCCAAAGGAATTACCCTTTTCAACAACAAATTTAAGCAATTAGAAGAAACCTCCTCTTTCTATTTTTGGGGGAGAAATACTTTAAAAAAATTAAATTTGAAGATTAGCATAAAGTCTTTCATGATGTTTCCAAGTGTAGGGCTAGGAGTTAAATTTGTGCATCATTTATTTTATTACATGCAGTAGTTCTTTTGATAAGAGGAGCTATTATCTATAAGGACAATCATTTTGCTCTTAGCCAACCCTCTAGAGCATGCAATTAGCAAGAATATCTTAGACCTAGCAACATCATAGGATTCATTATTTTTTAGAAAATAATAAGGTATATCATGTAGAGGTAGGTATATGAACCCATTGAACCTTTTTTAGACACATTTTTTGAATCCTTAACTCTCACAACCGTTGGAGTGTCAGTTGGACAAATAACTTTCTAATTCAACATCCTAGATCCATCTAAATTTTTACTATGTAGTAATGGAAGGGTAGCGAGGATGCAATATATTTCCTCCCCAAAGTAATTTATATCTCCTTAAAATTGCAACACATATTATTAAATATTCATCTTACCTATTGGCATGGTGGCTGATATGCTCTTTTACTTTCAAGGTGTCAATGTTCAAATATCACCAAAAGAACCATTTTCATGTGATCTACTATGGAAGCACTCTTGGTTGACTATATGAAATATAGTGTACCTCTAACTCCAATATGGTGTATGGCTTGTCAGTTGATATGCTTCCTCATATAGAGTAGGTTGTAGATTTGGGTTTTTAAAATCAATAAGAAAATAAATATTGTTGCATGTAGTTTTTGTGCATTCCCCCTTCTCTTCAACTTTCTATTTTTATAGCCTTAAATCCAATCAAATCCATTAGCGTAGTAGTTGAAAACTTATTTTGTGTAAGATCACAAACCCATAGTGATGCTTTATTTTTCATGCCATTTTAAAAGTGTGCCCTTTTTCACTCTATATCTTAGTTTCACCATCTTAGCTCTAGTCCACCCCTTGTCATGGTGGATTGTCACTTTAATTACATAATAGAGGACTTATGTGTAATCAAGATAATAGGTTTCTTTACATGTGCTTATTCTAAAGGTATGACATCCTCAAATTTAATCTCTCTCAATGCTTAGCTTTAAGCATGTCATTAGCATACCAATTGAACACTCTACTTACATGGACATGGTAAAATATTCAAATATTTACACATAATAAGGTCAACATCTTGGATCTAGAAGATGGAATCATGACTCCATGTTTATGGAAGAGTTGATCTTGTCTATGTAACTTGGGAAAATAATATAGTAGGATTCATTGGACCATTCAAGCATTTATTATGAGGGAGATATGTACCATCTCCAATTATCTCCTCTTCTTGACCCTTTAGCCTAAATTATGGGGGATGTTGAAATATTTGTAAGTCACCAATGCCAATAGAGATGAAGTACCTATGGGTACTATAGATGTACCTTATGGGTAGGTGCAACATAAGCCTAAAAGTATTTTATATGAAATCCTATGGAATTATATATGGAATCCTATAGGTATTTTATATGTAATTATATGACCATTGTATATGTAAGTGTATAGACATATTCTATGTAAGTCTACAAGCATATTTATGTAAGCATACATGTAGTTTTGATGTATTCACCCTTATAAATATTGGTTAAAATACCCATATGGTTAAATTTGATTAGAGGATTTAATATATTTAATGTATTATTATTTAATCCTCAAGTTAGGTTATGGTGGCTTGAGGTTAACATTTAATTAGAGATTAGGTATCACTATAAATATACCTCAATGACTAATTCATTGAATTAGTTTATGATACATTATCATGAGGGTGCTTATAGGAATATAACTCTTATTCCTTTTATTTCGATTATATTTCTCTTTATTTTTTCTATATGCTCTCTTTATTTCATTCTTTAATTAGTATGCATATGATTGTGGGGAATGTATATTTTGGAATATTTTTGGAAAGTATTCTAAAATATAGTAAAGTTGACTAGGTACCTCTAGAACTTGGTGTAGACATCAAAAATTGATAATTTTGATAACATAATAAATTAAAAATAAACATACCTAAATAAGCCCTACAAAATTAAAATTAACCTAAAATCCCTAATATTGCCTAATAAAACTTTAGAAGCATACCACAAAAATTAAACACAAATAATAAAATCAAAACACATTTCCTATACCTACAAAAAAAAATAACAAAAATCACAAAAATACCAAAATAAAATAATGATGATCCTTAATCATCTCCATGTGCCATTAGTAATTAATTAAACCTTAATTATGCTAATTAAATAAAATTAACATCACCATCATGAACCCTATTTATTACCCCTCCTACATAGAAAATGATAAAAATAAATAAAATAATAGCAAAAGAAATTAACATTAATTAAATACATCATTAAAGCCCCTTAACCATGATTTAACAATGTTCAAGGCAAAGTATTTAATGAAAATTATCTAGAAGCCTAGAAAATCTGCCCCTTTTAATATTTAAATATCCCCCACATTAATATGCCACCTCACATGTACCCCCCTCATGCCATAAAAAGAAATTTAAAATTTAAAAATAACCATAAGTCAAAATCTGCATTAATGCCACTTGGCCCAAGGACAAGCCACATCATTATTTTACCAATTTTTAATCAGCCACACATTCCCCCATGGCCTTGGAAAACTAATTTAAAATTAGTTTCCCTTCCCCCTAGGACACCTCCTCCAAGGAAATTTAATATGCCAACTCCCCACCCTTTACACCTCATCATTTTTGTATTTTTAAATACCTCCACACTCCCCCATGTGCCTTGGGAAACTAATTTAAAATTAGTTTCTCTTCCCCCTAGGATAACACTCTCCAAGGCAATTAAATGACCCCCTCTCCACCTCACCATTCTCTAGACCCTTCCCCACCTACCTTGCATATGTGGAGACCAAGTGGAGCCTATGTGGCATCCCACTCACCCAACCCTAAAACCTCTATAAATACCCTTGGCCATGGCCAAGGGAGGGGAGCCCATTTTGAGCTAGAGTTATGCTACCAAAATCTCCACTCACCCTTTCCTAAGCCTACTTGACCCTTATCCACAGTCTCTAACCACTCCTCGAGCCCCATCTAACCCTTTAACACTATTTTGGGCTACTTTGGGCCTGTAATTTCTAATTTGCAACAGTCACTTCGAGACCATATCCCCTAAGATGATCTTGATATTGGATTAGATAGTATTGATACTGGCTCAGGTGGTCTCGCCTACTACCTACCACATTTCTAGAGATGGTCTCACCCCTAACATAGAGTAGCTCACATAGCAGGGTCCTTGGCAACTATTTAGCACTGCAACAGGTATATTTATTTTTTCTCCTATGTTTTGATTTTACTTTACAACAATAGTTCCTTTATTTTTTATATTGTGATTTATACTTGGTTTGGACTAAGGCCCAACATAGGTGGACCCATATTATTTACTAACTTCTCTTTGTTGGTTGTGTTGAGATACGTCATTCATCTATATCAACCTTTGCAAGTTCACACCCACTAGCACTCACACTTCGATATCTCTTGATTGTATTTTGTTATGGGAGAGAAACAATAACACCATTTTTATTGTGAAAGCCCTCGGAGGCTTCTTTGTAATTATAAAATACTAAGAGCTTTATTTTGTACTGTAAAATCATATATTTGTAATAAAATCCATTGTATATCTTGTTCTCTTTGTCTTGATATTTAGCTTGTTGATGGTGGTTTTTCCTCCTTACACTTGGGTTTTCATGTACTTTAATTTGATTAGAATTGATGCTAAGATAACCTTTTCAATGCTATACTTGTTTTAATTTAGTATTTCTAATAAAAATTTCAAGAATGTTTTTCAACAAGTGTTTTTTGTGAAAAAAATATCTTATTTCATATAATTATTTAAATTAATACAAGATAAACCAAGATGCTAAAACTAAGACAAAAAAGTGGTAAATTCATAGTAAATGCCAAAATATATTCTAATTCAAGCATAAATAAATTTGGAGTATTCAAGAATAAGTTGTATTTAAATTATCCAAAAAATACCAACAAGCTAGGGATAATCCTAATGTAATAAAAATAATTACTTGAGACCTAGGACATCAAGAACTAAACTATCTCATAACAAGAATAATAAAATTTTCTCTCTTATTCCTACTTGCTTGCAATGCCACCATAGTAAATAAGAAGCTATTACACCTAGGATATTCATAGAGGGTTTGGTCTACCTTTTAATTTGGTCCTTAAGAGACAATAAGTGACCTTGTGTTGTAAATCCTCATAAAGTGTCATGCTGTCCTTTGTGAAAGGCAGTGAACCAATTGTTGATGGTTTTGGTTTTACATACAAGGATAAGTAAGAGAGAGAGAGAGAGAGAGCACAAAATGGTAGCAATATAAATAAATGTTGTTTGATAGCAATGTTAGCATAAAAATGATTTATATATGTTTAGTAATAGTTTACTAAGAAATGGGGGTGTGAAATGGGTATTTATGGCAACTAAATATCCCTTTGAATTTTATGACTAATTTTATCCCTTTTGAGGTCATAAAATCATCGCCATCAGTTCAAATTATGCGTCATTCAAACCCTAGGAGTAGTAAAAACGTGCTAGAATCATGACCATGCATCAACAACCTTAAAATTAATTACAAAACTAAGTTCCTTACTTAAATTGGTATTCTTAGCACCATTAATGTTTAAAATACATGCTTTGGAGAAACATATCAAAATATTCCTTGATAGCTAATCTATCCTTAATTTTAGATTTTGGGACTATTACAAGGCAAAAACATCATGAAAGATGGTGGAAAAGTGATAATTGGGTGTAGAAAGAGAACCAAAACCACTGATCAAAATACCTCACTATCATCTTACCCAAGGACAAATAGAATTAGTCCACCCCTATCCCATTCATAGGAATATGGAACTCTCCACCACTTGCAAAGTTATCTATTAATAATTTTTTCAAATACATATTAACCCCTCCCTGATGACCATAGGTGAAACTACAAGGGATAACTACGCATGAGTCCTTAGGTAAAATAAGAGAAGAAAAAGAGCACTATGTGATAGTGAAAGAAACATAAATAAAAATTCTACGCTATAGAAAAATAATATTTTTTTGTGATTTTTTATTCTACTATCTATGTAAAGATGCAAATATTTTGAATTAAACAATAGAAATAAATGTAAAAATACAACAAAAAATATGAGATTAGAGGAAATAATGCTTCATACTTACGTGTTCCCCTAAAAAATTTGGCTAGAAGAATTTGATTTTACTTTTTCCATGTAGCTAGAAATGAATTTACCAAGTAAAATGCACAAAGTGCTAAAAATGCTAGTTGGGTGTGAAATAAGAAAAAAGAAAGCACATCGATGAGTCTAAAGCATGTCAAAGCCCCTAAAAGCATTGTACCTTTACTATTCTTTGATCCCTTATATTATCACTACATATTTGTATGTCTTTCAATTTGAGTGCAAAGATAGTCGATGGCAAGCACACACAAGGGAGATGCTAGAGAGGTAGGTTTTATGACCCTTAATGATTTTCTTCATTTTTTTTGCTAAATGAATAAAAATTAAGAAAATAATAAAATTGAATAATCACATAGTTAGGGTAGCTAGGAAATATCTAAGATATCATGGAAAGCACCAATAGAGGGCCACATCACCCAAGTGATGGGATCCACATGGGATAGCCAAAAATGGTCTTTTAGATACCCAAAAATATTAAAATATAAGGAAAATTATTGTCACCACTTTAGAAAGGTGGTTTAGAAAAATAATGATAAATGGTGATCACAAAAAATATGGTGATCAACATCATTTTTCCAAAAAGTGGGTGATTATGGCTAATATTAATGATAATGAAAAAAGGAAATAATCAGGGTTGCATGCCAAAAGGGGGTGGTCACAATCTTGGCAAGCCAAGGGTGGGCATGGGCTCAACTAGTGATTGCAGTTAAAGTCATTGCTCATGGTCAAAAATATTTTTTGATCAGTTGAGACATCCTGATAGGATAGAGTATGATATAAGGTTGAGGTTTCCATGATATGGAGGTGACCACTAGTCATATAGAAAAAGTAGATAGACAAGGAGATAATCTATGGAGGCATTAAGATCCCTCCTAGATGTAGGAGTGGATGAGATAGGGGATGACTCCCTATGTTCAAATATAATTTTACAAGGTTGGATTAGATTGCATTGCAAAGATGCCTTACATCTATCCCATTAATTTTTATGCTATGAGTTCATACTATTTTGGAGCATAGTGACCAATACATTTCTATGGAGACCATATCTAGATGATGTGATCAATATGATGGCCAACCTAGAGGACGTTTGCTTCATCACTAGACTATCAATTTTAGGACATAATCCATGCATTAGGCTTACAGTGGAGATTTAGTTATAGATAGTGGAGTGGGATATAGGGGAGAGGTAACCAGACCAATAATATACAATTATGATTGATAGGATCAAGTCATCTATCACTATCTCATTTTCTCAATATATAGGCATCCTCCTCCTATTTTACTATATGTTCTTTCATAAGGTCACAAACATGATCCCAAAATTGCTTATTTATCTATTGTATTTAGCCATAGAGGAATAGTACATGGGATATAAGATGGTGTTTTCCTTGAGGAGATATTTATTATTGCTAAACCATTACTTGTATCATATCTAGGATCATTGAGGTTGCACCATCAGTTCAATTTTCTTACTATAGATATGGGTATATGAGTAGTTTGCTATGTATAGGCCCTTGGCCTACCCCATGATATAGCACTAGGGAAGATACAAGTGATGTGGTAGGGATATCTTATAGGAACTTCACACATGTAGGTGCCACCATTGATGTAAATTCCTTAGGGTCATATTATTTGGGTATGAAATAAGAAAAAATAAAGCACATCGATGAGTCTAAAGCATGTCAGAGCCCCTAAAATAATTGTATCTTTACTATTCTTTGATCCCTTATATGATCACTACACATTTGTATGTCTTTCAATTTGAGTGAAAAGATAGTGATGGCAAGCACACACAAGGGAGATGCTGGAGAGGTAGGTTTTCTGACCCTTTATGATTTTCTTCAATTTTTTTTGCTAAATGAATAAAAATTAAGAAAATAAGAAAATTGAATAATCATATAGTTAGGGTAACTAGGAAGTATCTAAGATAGCATGGAAAGCACCAATAGAGGGCCACATAACCCAAGTGATGGGAACCACATGGGATAGCCAAAAAGGGTCTTTAAGATACCCAAAAATATTAAAATAAAAAGAAAAACATGATCACCAATTTAGAAAGGTGGTTTAGAAAATAATGATAAATGGTGATTACAAAAAATATGGTGATCAACATCATTTTTCCAAAAAGTGGGTGATCATGGCTAAAATTAATGATAATGAAAAAAGGAAATAACTAGGGTTACATGCCAAAAGGGGGTGATCATAATATTGGCAAACCAAGATTATGATGGCCCAAACTAGTGATTGTAGTCAAATTCATTGCTCATGGTCAAAATATTTTTTGACCAATTGAGACATCCTGATAGGGTAGAGTATGAGATGAGGCTGAGGGTTCCATGATGTGGAGGTGACCACTAGTCTGATAGAAAAAGTAGAGATACAAAGAGATAACCTATGAAGGCATTAAGATCCATCCTAGATGTAGGAGTGGATGAGATATGGTATGAATCCCTAGGTTCAAATATAATTTTACAAGGTTGGATTAGATTGCATAGCAAATATGACTTACATCTATCCCATCAATTTTTATGCTATGAGTTCATACTATTTTGGATCATAGTGGCCAATACATTTCTATAAATACCATCTCTATATGAGGTGATCAAGATTATGAACACCCTAAAGGATGTTTACTTCATCACTAGACTATAAATTTTTGGACATAATCCATACATTGGGATTATAGTGGAAATTCAATTATAGATAGTGGAGTGGGATATATGGGAGAGGTAACAAAACCAATAACATACCATTATGCTTTATAGGATCAAGTCATCTATCACTATATCATTTTCTTAATAAGTAGGCATCCTCCTATTTTCCTAAATGTTCTTTCATAAGGGCACAAATATTATCCCAATATTTCTTATTTGTCCATTGTACTTACCCATAGAAGAATACTACATGAGATATAAGAGGGTGTTTTCCTAGAGGAGAGATTTATTAGTGCTAAACCATTACTTATATCACATCTAGGATCATTGATGTTGTACTATCAGTTCAATTTTCTTACTATAGATATGGGTATACGAGTAGTTTTCTATGTATAGGTTCTAGGCCTACCCCATGATATAGCACTAGGGAAGATACAAGTGAGGTGGTAGGGATATCTTATAGGAACTTCACACATGTAGGTTCCACCATTGATGTAAATTCCTTGGGGTCAGATTATTTGGATCTCATACCTCCACCTACAATAGAGCAAACTATGGTATTTGAGATAGATCATTAGGGTATGATAAGTGATCATTGTTCGATATCATCAAAGGTGGGAGAGGTGTATAGGCTAGAGAGGGATCCACATCCACAAAAAAAGATCCTACTTCTAGAGGCCTAACACAAACATCAATAAGAATAGGTAACTGATAGGGTGAGTGTGTTTCCACTAGCACAAAGACACCATAAACCTAAGAGGGAGTAATAGGAAGGTCCTATAGCATTCCACTAGAGTGGCACTTGAGAATCCATCACTAAAAATCCCTTTTGGATCATTCCAGTGAGCACCACCCTAATAGAAATATTTATCAATAATGACGATTATTTAAGGGAGAAGATGCCAATAGAGAAAGACACACCAAATATGGCGAAGGATGAGGTGGCATAGGAGGATATTGCTAAGGAGAATGCAACCAAGGAAACTACCAAGGGAGAGGAATTGGAGAAAAAAGAGAGGTAGATGAGATTCATGTTTGTGAAGTTATCATGGAAACCATAGACATATTATCTCTATCCTCTAAGGAGGGTTATCCTACTTGATAGCTAGATGACCTATGAACAAAAATCTTGATTCTACTATTATCTCATAGTAATTTTATTTAAATATTATTAGATACAGATTTATATGAATTATTAATTATTATGCATGTAACTCATTTCATTTTTTTGTGATTACAAGGATATCCTAGGAGGTGGCATGAGTTGATAGATAGGTTATAGTGAGTCACTTTGGGAGTGATTGCTAATTTTGATAGCTTACCACTACCATCTCTATCATAGGCTAGCCCATCGAAGAGGTCAATATATTTGTATAGTAGATATTTGAATCTTTGTACCATTTTATCATGGGTACCAAGAATTGACCACATAGCATGTTGAATTTACAAGAGCAAGAAAGAGTTGTGGATATGTTAGGGGGTGGTTGAGAGGGAGAAAACACTATAGTGGTAGGTTATTCAAGGTCCTTTAGATCTAGCAAGGGCCCAAGGGGAGTTGATGGGATTTATGATGTTAGTATCATGAAGCTCCTAGACTCAAACCTATCAGAACATGACATAGGTTCCTGAAACATAGTGATAGACCATAGGAGTTGATTTTATATCTATATCTCTTGTATTTTGTATTATATGAGATTTATTTTTATAGAATCCATAGGATGAATATAGGATTATTTGGGTGATGTAACTATGTACTCAAGACACAAGGTAGAGTAGGATGATGGAACTTAGTGCCCCATTGTACCATATTATGCCATTATGAACTAATTACTTTTTAGATATATATGATATTTTCCTTTCATTTGTAGCATATATTTGTGTATTTGTGTATGAATGTTGGACATTTTGAGTCCCTAAGCTAAAATGTTGTCATTGATGTCAAAAGAGCATTTAATGTCAAAAGCATCTATGAAGGGTTTTTGTGAAAACCAAGGAAAAAAAAATAAAATGTTTTAGTTAAAACCATGGACATCATATTTGATTTGGGTTTTTCTTAAAACCCAAGTTAGGCTTTCGTTTCATCAAAAAAAGTGCCCCGATGATGGAGTTATTTGAGTTTTAATATTTGGTTTAAATTTAAATTCAAATTTAAATTTAAATGCAAAGTTTCCTGCCGACTTCATAAAGCAAACATAAATTCATATTTCTGCAGACGTCTTCAAAGTGTTTTAAACACTATATAAAGGGGTGGTAAATAAATCAAAGTTTTATCCTTGCTCTTGTGATAAATGTTTGGCATTCGAATGTCTATGAGCTTGTGTGAATTTTGAGAAGAGAAGCAAGAAAGAAAATGACAATGCTTGGAAAGTCAAAACATGGTGGGAAGCATGGCGCATTGGCAAATCATTTTGGTTTAAGGCACAAGGCAGCACAAACACTAGGTATCGAATCCCTTGGATGGCATTTTGTAAGGCGTGTGCAAAGCACTTTGGCACTTTGTATTTTACGGAATGTGGAGGAAGGTTTAAGGTACTTTGGGCCTTTACATTTCCAACGAGCACCTAGCTCGTATGGAATCTTAGCCGGGCTAAGACGCTCACGATGTGGCAAGTCGGGGGTTCGAATCCCCTTGAGGAGGTAATTACGTTTTGCATTTAAATAATTTTTATTAGCCCTAAAGTTTGGATTTATAAGGTAGTTAATGGAAATTAAAGTTTGTTATTAGGGCTATGATTATTATTGCAAAGCATAATTGGTTTATGATTTATTTGATGGTTATGGAGAATTAATTTTAGGAGAAATATGGAGTTGTTTTTTTAAAAGCAATTTTGAGAGGTTTATTATTTTTTATAAGGGTTTTAATAAAAGGGACTTTGGTGGATGTGTTTATTAACTTGGAGTAAAAAGGGTGTAATTTGAGTAATGCTTTATTTTGTGATTATTTAAAGTCCATTAACCCTTGTTTAGATTGGAAAGGAAAGTTGTGTTTAAGTGTGGCAGATTTTATGGATAACTTATTGGCATCAAAAATGTATGCGCACATTCTCCTATTGATTGTTTATGGTGGTTGATTTCTGAAATATCATTGGAGAGAAAAGTATTGATTATGGTTTCCTTTGAGAAAATGATTGGCTGAATGCTTCAAGGTTTTTTGGTTTGTGAGTTGTATTTAAACCTTATTTTATTAGCATTGTTGTTGAAGCCCATTGATGATGAAATGAACTTGAACTTGAGTTATAAAATAACATGAGTATCATTGCTATGTGAGACTTGTGCTTGAGCATTGTTGGAAATATTTTGAGTTGGTTAATACATGCTTGGACTAGGGTTTGTGAGAAAGGATTGTTCCTTGAGGTGATTGGTTGAGTTGAGTTGATTAAGCCTAGTCAAGTGGATGCATGTGGTTGTTCAAGTTCCTAGAAACAAACTATTCAATATTCTGATTTGAGTTGAGATTGATTTGAGTTGAGATTGAGGTTGATTTGAGTTGAGATTGAGATCTGAGTATAGAACATATAGAGTCTCTAACAATTCTCTTGATGCTTCTATTGAGTTGATATTGGTATTTGAGTATAGAACATATAGATTCTATAACAATTCTCTTTATGCTTCTATGAGATTGATTTGAGATATTTGATTGTACATTGAGTTTAGAACATATTGAGTCTCTTACAATTCTCTTTATGATTATATGTGATTGAAAAAAGTCTTTGAGAATACTTGTGGACTATTTTGAGTTAAGCTTTTGTGAAAGCTTGCTATGCAGATTTGAGCAAGTCCTATAGAGGACTTATTGAGCAGATTTGAGCAAGTCCTAAAGAGGACTTATTGAGCAGATTTGAGCAAGTCCTAGAGAGGACTTATTGAGCAAATTTGAGCAAGTCCTAGAGAGGACTTATTGAGTAGATTTGAGCAAGTCCTAGAGAGGATTTGTTGAGCATATTTGGACAAGTTTTGTGTGAACTTGTTGAGAATATTTGGACAAGTTCTATGTGAAATTGTTGAGAATATTTGGACAAGTTTTGTGTGAACTTTTTGAGAATATTTGGACAGATTTTGTGTGAACATATTGAGCAGATTTGGATAGGTTTTGTGTGAACCTATTGAGCAGATTTGGATAGGTTTTGTGTGAACCTGTTGAGCATATTTGAGCAGGTTCTAAGTGAACCTATTGAGTAGAATTGTACTAGACCAACTGTACTATGTTTAGTGCAAGAGATTGAGCAGAACTATGCTAGACCGACTGAACTGTGTTTGGTATAGTATTGAGACAAAGCTTTGGAGGTGACAGAGTATAGAGGACAGAGTCTCAGTGGATAGAGATCCAAAAACCAGGATAATTGAAGACATATGTGAGTGAGGAGTCTTCAAGTGGAGAGAGATCCACAAGTCAGTGCAGTAGAGAGACAAAGTCTTCTAGAATATCACTAGCCAGAGCAGAAGGGGAAAGAGTTCTCCTGTGGAAGAGATCCACAAACTTGAGATTTATGGGATCAGCATCTCCTTTAGATTGAGGTCCATAAACATTGTAATTTGGTAAAGATTCCCAAGAGATTATTTGAGAAATATTTAGAAGAAATATTTTCTCTATGGAGGTAGCCCACATTGGGTGAACCATGTTAAATCTATGTCTCTATTGTGTGTGGAGTTTTGTGCATTGCTTTTATTACTGCTATTAATACTATTATATATACACTACATAATATTAATTTGAGAAGAAAAGTAAAAAGTGGTCTTATATTGTTCACCCCCCTCTTAGTATAAGCTTTTGTTCTTCAGTTGGTATCAAAGCAGGTTCCTTCATAAGAGTTTGACAGCTTGAAGGAAAAGCGGTCTAAGAACACAATGGATCACAAAGATCAAAAATATGGGTCCTTCAATAATGCAATACCAGTATTTGATGGAAGTGACTTCTTGTATTGGTGTATGCTGATGAGATTTTACCTGATGGCATTTGGAAATGAAGTTTGGGATGCAATGGAACTTGGATATGATTCTACATTCAATCCTCCGAAATATAAGGAAGGTAAGCTTCTAATGCATGCTAATTCAAGAGCTATGAATGCAATTATAAAAGGATTGGATAGATCAAAATATATGAAGGCATTATAAAATAGCAAAAGATATGTGGGATATACTACATGATATATATGAGGGTGATAAAGGTGTCAAGAAAGCTAAGATCAAAAATCTCAAAGGAGAATTTGAGAACTTAAGAATGAGAGATGATGAAAATATTCGTGATTATCTTAGTAATATTAATGAACTTATACATGAGATGAGAGGTCTTGGAATGAAGGTTGATGAATCAGATGTTTGTGATAATATCATGAGAACTCTTCCAAAAAGGTATAGTGAAAAGGTTTCTGCTATAGAAATAAAAATTGATAGTGATTCTTTGACAAGGAATTCTTTGCTTGGTATGCTTACTACTTTTGAGATAAGAAAAAAAGATCTTATTCCTTCGAAAGAAGTTTCTTTCAAAGTGGAAAAAAATAAAAAGGGAAAGCAAATATAATCAAGCAGTGAGTCATCTAGTGATGAAGAAGCTAACTATGGTAGAAGAGATAAAGGGTTCAAAAGACCAATAGATATAAGATCAGTTACATTTTTTAATTGTGGTAAGTTTGGATATTTTGCAAAAAAGTGCAAAGAGAAAAAGTACAATAGTGATGAAGAAAAATAGGATCACAAGTACAAGGAATCAGAAAGACACAAGTACCAAAAGAAAGGCAAGGATGGACAGAACAAATAAGGAAAGAAGTTTTTCCAAAGGTAAAATAAAAGCTACTATGCGGATAATGCAAGTAAGTACTCATTTGATGGTGATGTTAGTTTTTCAAATAATGATAGAGATGAATTCTTGTTCATGATTGAAGAAAATGATTAAACTAAGAAAAGACTCCAGTTATTATTAAGTGTTTTAGATGTGGTAAATTTGGACATCTTGAAGATGATTGCACAAGATATGTTTATAGTTTTAGTGATGATTATTTTTAATATGCACTTGATAGATCAAATGATATTCTTCTAATGGCTTTAGAAAATGAAGAATTGAGTGATCCTATAGAAAGCAAGTCAAAATAAAGAAATGATATGGAAAAAGGCAAAAAAATAGAGGACTACTCAAAGAGAATGGTTATGATCTCAAGGTAGAACTTATCCATGCCCTTGACACAGTAAAAAATGTAAGAAAGCAACACTCTAAGCTTGAAAGTCAATTTCAAGAATGTGATGAAGAAATATTATTGCTCATAGAGGACTTAGAAAAGTTAAAGGCTAAGGCAAGTAATTTCAAGGATAAGTTAGAAGTAAATATTTTGGAATGTGAGAAGTTAGCACAATAAGTGGCTACTCTAAAGAAATATTTATAGGACTCCAAGATCAAGATGAAGAGTTTCACAAATAGCTCTAATAACTTGGATAATTTCATTTGTGGACAATAGAGAAAATCATGTTCAATAGGTCTTTGTTTTAGAAGGAAACAGGAAAAGGCAAAGTCTACTTCAAGTATTCAATAAGAAACAACATCAGAAGAAGATACTTTAGAAGAGGGATTCTCATATGCAAGTGAAAATGAAAATTATAAGGATGAGTCAGATTGCAGTGAGTCCAACAGGGACAATGGGCAAAGAAGATATAGATGGAACAAAAATCAGAACAAAAGACCAATGAGGTCCAGGCAAGGAAGCTTCAATGGGATATGTTTCTCATGTCAAAGATTTGGGCATATGGCTTCACAATGTAGATCACATGAAAGACAAGTATATGGAAGAGAACAACTTTTCCAAGGATATTACTAGTCATGTAATGAGTTTGGTCACAAGGCAATGAATTGCAGAATTCATGATAGAAGAGGATATGGATTCACTAGGAGAAATACTAAGACAATTGCACATACAAGGAATAATAACATTAAGTGTTATAAGTGAAATAATGATGGTCACATAGCAAGATGGTGTAGAGCAAATATTCCAGAAACAGGCATGAACAAGAACAGGAACATGAACATGAACAAGAATATGAATAAGAACAAGAATAGGAACATGAACATAAACAAGAAGATGAACAGGAACAGAGACTCAAAAAAGAAAAGAGACTCAGAGAAAAATGAGAACAAGAATAGGTACAAGAACAAGAACATGTATGAGAACAAGAATAGGAACATGAACATGGATGATGACTTGGAAAGAAACAATGATAGGATTCAACAAAAAGGAAGAGGAAAATACAAATGCATAGAACATCCATTTATGTCAAAGGGGGAGAGATTTGTGTATTATGGGGAGAGTTTTTGGATATGAGGAGAGATTTGATATTTGAGAGAGCATTGAGCCAGGGGGAGCAAAGTCCCAAGGGGAGTAGAAAAGAAGGTCAAAATTTAGTAAAAGGATTTGGGTTACCATCAATGACAAAGGGGGAGATTGTTGGATATTTTGAGTCCCTATGCTAAAATGTTGCCATTGATGTCAAAAGGGAATTTAATTTCAAAAGGATCTATGAAGGGTTTTTGTGAAAACCCAGGCATAAAAAATAAAAGGTTTTAGTTAAAACCATGAACATCAAATTTGATCTGGGTTTTTCTTAAAACCCAAGTTGGGCTTTTGTTTCATCGAAAAAGGTGCCCCGATGATGGAGTTATTTGAGTTTTAATATTTGGTTTAAATTTTAATTATTTAAAATTTAAATTCAAATTTAAATTTAAATGCAAAGTTTCCCGCCGACGTCATAAAGCAAACATAAATTTATATTTCTACTGATGTCTTCGAAGTTTTTTAAACTGTTAGGATCTCATCCTAACCCTTAATGTAATAACTTCCTTGATGTAATAATTCCTAGTGAACGTGGGTAGTACCCATGATTAATATTTTGTAATGTTCTAAGTTTTAGCTTAGGTAGTGCCTATGACAAATGGCACCCTTTTCTATGTAACACATGGTAGATAGGTTAGGTAAGGTGGCCTTGTGCATGTAATTCGAGTGGCATTGTGCATGTAATTCGTGTGGCATTATGCATGTAATTCGAGTGGCATTGTGCATGTAATTCAAAGTGGCACTATGCATGTAATTCGGGTGGCATTATGCATGTAATCCAGGTGGCATTTTGCATGTAAGCCAACCTTGGAAGGAAACTCTTTAAATACCCGAAAAGGCACCAATGTAATCATCTTTTTGCAAATTAATGAAGTGTTGAAGGAGGTTGCCCCCTCGAAGAGGCCTGCGATTCTATCTATTGTGAGATTGTTCCTTTTAAGTAATTTTTGTTATCATATGCATTTAATTCTGAATACTGTTATAATGTTTCTGTGAGTTTATTTCCAAGCAAATGTGTGAGAGTGTGTTTATTTGAGTTGAGAGTGTGTTGTTTAGTATATTTTATAGTAGGATCTTAACAAGTGGTATCAGAGCGCTTTCCAGGGCCAAGTTCTACTGCAACTGCAATGATTCTTGCCATCCAATCCACCTGTTAGGTATAAATTTGTGTGTTTTTCCGTTCCTATTTTTCTTTATTAAAAAAAAATCCAAAAAATACAGTGCATTTTTTTCCAGACCAAAAAAAAAATCTTTTTAGTTGAGTAGGTAGAAACCCTATGTCGGGGGTTTTAAAATATCGTGAAGGATCTGTCGTTATTGGCTAAGCTAGATAGCCCATAAAGCGTCTAGTGAAGTGAGGGGCGATCAGGCTCCAATACCCAGGCCTCAGACAGAACTCGCGCACGGACTTGAGCTCCCACGTATCTTCGGGTATATCGGGAGACCATCTAGGTTTAAACAAACTTTTAGCCATTAGGAAGCTTTTCGGCCTTGTATTACTCATAGTCTACGGGACACAACATCCTGGACGATTACCCTCCCGTATTGTCAGAGAGGCAGGTAGTGTGCTCAAGGGTATGTGTGGAATCCTCCTTGAGTAGTGGCCTAAAATATTGGTCTGAGCACTATTGTTCATCACTATCGGTATAATAGAGGGCCTATGGGTGGTACATACTCCTCTACCTAGCATTCCCTAGTTCTATTAAAACTTCAACCTATAAAAAATGAAAATATAAAAAAAAAAAAACCAAACCTCCCTATTCGTAAACTTGCATTTCAAATCCCCAAAAGTGAGCATATGAGAAAGGAGTCCTCTACTAAAAAAATAATAGAAAGTACATGCATTCGGGATAGACCATGAGGGTGACACTTAAGCTGATAGTCTAGAGAATAACAGTCAAATTTATAGTGGTAGTCACAGTCAGGTCAGAGAGGTCAGCACAGTCAGGTCAGAATTTACAGTTTTTAGGGTCAGAACAGAACTGTCATAACAGTCACCTACAAAATACAGAGAATCTTGGGGCTAGTGAGGTCAGTAGTTGAAAAATAGGACTAGGCCAACCAGTGAGAGCATGACACGAGGCCAGTTATAGATAGTGCTCCAGTACCCAACTTTTGCTCTATAGCTCAGAATCAAAAACTGTAAACACCGTTAGACTCAACAAAACAGGAGAAAAAAAAATTAGGGTGCCAAAAAGTAGTGTTGAGAGATATAGCTCATTGTGACCACCTCTTCGAGCTGATCGTTTTGATATATAGCACCCAAGCACTTTTTTGGGCACTTACTAAAAATAGTAAGTCCTAAAAACTCAATTCTATTTTTAGTAACTGGTCACAAAAGGTTTCAAAATGGCCCAGGGTACCCGTGGACATCAAAAAGAACTAGACCACTTGGAATCCTTAACAAAATCCATTGAGAACTTGCACTCGAATTTTCACTCCATAAGGGAAGAAGTCCAAGGTCTTCGCCTAGAGCATGAGGCCACTAGTAACCGCTTAGAAGAAGCACTGATAGAAGTAGACAACAAACTAAAAAGAGGACCACCCAAAATAGAACACCAAGGTGAGGGTTCTGCAAGGAATCATGACCATGATACATCCTTTAAAATGCCCAAATTGGACTTTCCCAAATTTAGTGGGAAGGATGTTGATGGGTGGCTATGTAGGGTTGATCAATTCTTTAGACTTCATAATGTCCCCATATTTCATCGAGTCCAGATGGCTTCCTTTAACTTGGAATCTGAGGCTCTACATTGGTTTCAATGGTTACGTATTGCCAACCCAAATCTCTCTTGGGAGAATTTTGAATCCCAACTACTCACTCGATTTGGTCCTAGTGAGTATGAGGACTTTACAGGGGCCTTGACCAAACTACAACAAATAGGGTCAATCCATGAATACCAAGCTCAATTTGAAAAATTGGCCAATAAGACAAGAGGATTGAATGAAGGGTTCTTCTAGAGTTGTTATATCAGTGGGTTGAAGGGGGAACTCCAAGCGGAAGTAAGAATGTTGAAACCACAAACTATGATGGAAGCTATCAGTTTGGCCCGTTTGGCCGAATCTAAACTCTCTGCCCAAAGGCGCCCATCAAAGTTTCCTCAAAATAGACCTTCATTTCCTTCTCGATCCCAACACCCAGTTGATAATAAACCTGCTGCACCCAAGCGCCTAACCACAGAAGAGATGGATGCACGTCGTGCCCAAGGATTATGCTACAATTGTGATGAAAAGTTTTTTAAAGGGCATAAGTGTGCACACAAAAAATTGTTCTTGATAGATGTTGAAGAACCTGATAACTCTGACCAGAGTGATGAGGATGAGGACCCTCCGAAAACACCTTCTCCACAAGAAGAAGTGAAATAGGAACCTGAGACAGCAATTACAGTCCATGCTCTTGCAGGCATTACTACTCCACAAACCATGAAGGTTGCGGGATTTTTCAAGGGCCAACGTCTTTCCATCCTTATGGATTCGGGAAGCACGCACAACTTCATTGACCCTAGAGTTGCTCAGTGGGAAAATTGCTATATCCACACTTGTAATTCCTTTGAGGTCATGGTAGCCAATGGGGGAACCTTACCTTGTAAAGGAAAATGTCGCAATGTTAAAATCAAGATAGGGGACTATGAACTCAAGCAGGACATGTTTGCCCTCCAGTTGGGTGGATGTGATATTGTTTTGGGATCTCAATGGTTGAGTACGTTGGGCACTATCAATTGGAACTTTGTCCGAACTCCGGATGCAGTTCTCCCAAAATGGACAAACACACATCATCAAGGGCTCCCCAGTAGGAACACCTCAAATTATTAGTTCAAATGGCATGGAGAAATTGCTAAAGAAATCATCACGTGGGGTCATTGCACAACTATTCTCCATCCAACCATCCACCTCTCAAATGGGTGAAACCCCATCAGACCTACAATAGATTCTCCACAAACATGAGGCCATCTTTGTGGAACCAACTACACTACCACCGCATCGCTCTCACGACCATGCCATTCCATTATTTTTGGATAGTGCACCTCCCAATATCAGACCATACAGGTACCCTCATGCCATGAAGTCAGAGATTGAGACAATGATACAGGAATTACTCAAGGCGGGTATCATTCGGCCTAGTACTAGTCCCTACTCTGCACCAGTCTTACTGGTCCTCAAGAAGGATGGCTCCTGGCGACTGTGTATTGACTACCAGGAACTCAACAAGATAACTATCAAGGATAAATTTCCTATCCCTGTGGTTGATGAATTACTAGATGAATTACATGGGACCATGTACTTCACCAAGCTAGACCTTCGCTCTGGGTACCATCAGATCCGGCTCAGGGATGAAGATATTCCTAAAACTGCTTTTCGCACTCATGAAGGTCATTATGAATTCTTGGTAATGCCATTTGGTCTCACAAATGCTCCTTCCACATTTCAAAGCCTGATGAACAACATCTTTCACCCTTTTTTGTGGAAGTTCATCCTTGTGTTCTTCGATGACATCTTGATTTACAGTCACACATGGGAAGAGCATCTCAAGCATGTAGATCAAACCCTACAACTATTGGCCGACCATCAACTGTTTGCAAAAAGGTCCAAGTGTTCCTTTGGTTTGACTGAAGTGGAGTATCTGGGACACATTGTCTCAAAGGATGGTGTCAAGGTTGACCCTAAGAAGATCCAAGCAGTCCAAGAATGGCCGAAACCTCGCACTCTCAAGGGACTTCGAGGATTTTTAGGGCTTACAGGCTATTACCATAAATTTGTCTATAATTATGGAAAGATAGCCACCCCCCTCACCTCCATGTTGAAGAAGGATTATTTTACTTGGACAGGGCCGGCTGAGCAAGCATTCCTGGAACTCAAGCATGCCATGACCACCACTCCAGTTTTAGCCATGCCAGACTTCTCTAAAAAAATTGTCATTGAAAGTGATGCTTTTGGTCGTGGTATTGGGGTGGTATTGATGCAAGAAGGATGCCCTTTGGCTTTCACCAGCAAAGCCCTATCTGATCGCAATTTAGGGAAATCCACATATGCCAAGGAAATGTTGGCAATATTGCATGCAATCCTGCATTGGCGACCTTACCTCATTGGGCGCCATTTCTCCATCAAAACTGACCACCGAGTCTGAAATACTTTCTAGAACAACGGGTTGCCACCCCCGAGCAACAAAAGTGGGTATCAAAACTCATGGGCTATGATTATGACATCACGTACAAAAAAGGAAAGGAGAATCTTGTGGCGGATGCTCTCTCTCACCAATTTGAGACCCTTAGTATGTTGTGTGCCATTTCTGCACCATTGCCCCAATGGATTGAGCCCTTACGTCAAGAAATACTTTAGGATGCAGATTTGAAAGACTTGGTTGCTTCACTTATGGATGATCCAGAGTCTACACCAGGATATAGTTGGGATGGCCAGGATCTGCGTTACCATCAATGCCTGGTTCTTCCTCCTAAGTCCCCACTTCGAGAGCTCCTCATGAAGGAATCACATGCTACTCCATCTGCTGGCCATTCGGGGTTCCTAAAAACTTATGAGCGACTCAAGCGCACCTTCTTTTGGAAAGGTATGAAATAGGACATTCGCTCTTTTGTAGCTAACTGTGACACATGTCAAAGGATGAAAGGGGAAACAGTGCGCTCTTCGGGCACTCTTCAACCATTGTCGATCCCAGAGCAGGTGTGGACTGACATCTCCATGGACTTCATAGAAGGGCTACCTAAATCTGGAGGCAAGTCAATTATTTTCGTGGTAGTGGACCGCCTTTCAAAGTATGCTCACTTTTGTGCCCTAACCCATCCTTACACAGCATCCACTATTGCCCAAATTTTTCTTGACTCCATCTTTCGCCTTCATGGCATGCCAGCCTCCATTGTATCTGATCGTGATCCCACCTTTACTAGCAATTTTTGGCAAGAGTTGTTTAAGTTGCAGGGGACTCAGCTCAAAATGAGTTCAGCCTACCATCCGCAAATGGATGGTCAAACAGAGGTTGTTAATAAATGCTTGGAAACCTACCTTCAGTTGCTTTGCCTCCGATCATCCTACTCATTGGGAAAAATGGCTTTCCTTGGCCGAATGGTGGTACAACACTTCCTATCATACCGCCACCAAACTCACACCGTTTGAGGCAGTTTACGGGCGCCCTCCACTCACGCCTTCCTCCTACATTTCGGGCAGCTCCAAGGTCCAGGCCGTTGACAATGCTCTGAGTCAACACACCGAGGTCCTCCGCCAACTCAAGCAAAATTTGAACATGGCCCAGAATCGGATGCGCCAACAAGCTGATCAACATCGTTCTGAGCATAGTTTTGATGTGGGTGATATGGTCTTCCTTCGCTTGTAGCCATACAAACAATCTTCCCTACAACTTCGTAGGTGTCAGAAGCTCGCTCCAAAATTCTATGGTCCTTATCAGGTTCTACAACGGATTGGCCCTACAGCTTACAAATTGGCTCTTCCCCCCACTTCCAAGCTCCACCCTATTTTTCATGTTTCCCTTCTCAAGAAAGTTGTGGGCACAAAGGTACAGGTTCAATCAACACTCCCCGAATTGGATGAAGAAGGCTCCATCTTACTTGCACCTGAGCAGCTTCTGGATCGTCGAACTCGCACTCTGTGCAACCGTACCATTACAGAGGTCCTTGTTCAGTGGCATGGGCTTCAACCTGAGGATGCTACATGGGAGTCTCTCCATCAACTCCAGCAATAGTTTCCTCATTTTCAGCTTTGAGGACAAAGCTTCTTCAAGGAGAAGGGCATGTTAGGATCTCATCCTAACCCTTAATGTAATAACTTCCTTGATGTAATAATTCCTAGTGAACGTGGGTAGTACCCATGATTAATATTTTGTAATGTTCTAAGTTTTAGCTTAGGTAGTGCCTATGACAAATGGCACCCTTTTCTATGTAACACATGGTAGATAGGTTAGGTAAGGTGGCCTTGTGCATGTAATTCGAGTGGCATTGTGCATGTAATTCGTGTGGCATTATGCATGTAATTCGAGTGGCATTGTGCATGTAATTCAAAGTGGCACTATGCATGTAATTCGGGTGGCATTATGCATGTAATCCAGGTGGCATTTTGCATGTAAGCCAACCTTGGAAGGAAACTCTTTAAATACCCGAAAAGGCACCAATGTAATCATATTTTTGCAAATTAATGAAGTGTTGAAGGAGGTTGCCCCCTCGAAGAGGCCTGCGATTCTATCTATTGTGAGATTGTTCCTTTTAAGTAATTTTTGTTATCATATGCATTTAATTCTGAATACTTGTTATAATGTTTCTGTGAGTTTATTTCCAAGCAAATGTGTGAGAGTGTGTTTATTTGAGTTGAGAGTGTGTTGTTTAGTATATTTTATAGTAGGATCTTAACATAAACACTATATAAATGGGTGGTAAATAAATCAAAGTTTTATCCTTGCTCTTGTGATAAATGTTTGGCATTCGAATAAGTCTATGAGCTCGTGTGAATTTTGATAAGAGAAACAACAAAGAAAATGATAGCGCTTGGAAAGTCAAAACATGGTGGGAAGCATGGTGCATTGGCAAATTTTTTTGGTTTAAGGCACAAGGCAGCACAAACACCGGGGATTGAATCCCTTGGACAGTGTTTTGGAAGGCGTGTGGAAAGCGATTTGGTGATTTGTATTTTGAGAAAGGTGGAGGAAGGTTTAAGGCACTTTGGGCCTTTGCCTTTCCAACGAGTGCCTAGATCGTGTGGAATCTTAGTCGTGGCTAAGACGCTCGCGGTGTGGCAAATCGAGGGTTCAAATCCCCTTGAGGAGGTAATTACGTTTTGCATTTAAATAATTTTTATTAGCCCTAAATTTTGGAGTTATAAGGTAGTTAATGGAAATTAAAGTTTGTTATTATGGCTGTGATTATTATTGCAAAGCATAATTGGTTTATGATTTATTTTATGGCTATGGAGAATTAATTTTAGGAGAAATAAGAAGTTCTTTTTTTAAAAGCAATTTTGAGAGGTTTATTATTTTTTATAAGGGTTTTAATAAAAGGGACTTTGGTGGATGTGTTTACTAACTTGGAGTAAAAAGGGTGTAATTTGAGTAATGCTTTATTTTGTGATTATTTGAAGTCTATTAACCCTTGTTTATATTGGAAAGGAAAGTTGTGTTTAAGTGTGGCAGATTTTGTGGATAACTTATTGGCATCAAAAAGGTATGGGCACATTCTCCTATTGATTGTTTATGGTGGTTGATTTCTGAAATATCATTGGAGAGAAAAGGATTGATTGTGGTTTCCTTTGAGAAAATGATTGGTTGAATGCTTCAAGGTTTTCTGGTTTGTGAGTTGTATTTAAACCTTGTTTTATTAGCATTGTTGTTGAAGCCCATTGATGATGAAATGAACTTGAACTTGAGTTAGAAAATAATATGAGTATCATTGCTATGTGAGACTTGTGCTTGAGAATTGTTGGAAATATTTTGAGTTGGTTAATACATGCTTGGACTAGGGTTTGTGAGAAAGGATTGTTCCTTGAGGTGATTGGTTGAGTTGAGTTGATTAAGCCTAGTCAAGTGGATGCATGTGGTTGTTCAAGTTTCTAGAAACAAACTATTTAATATTTTGATTTGAGTTGATATTGGGATCTGATTATAGAACATATAGAGTCTCTAAAAATTCTCTTGATGCTTCTATTGAGTTGATATTGGGATTTGAGTATAGAAAAAATAGTCTTTGACAATTCTATTTATGCTTCTATGAGATTGATTTGAGATATTGATTGTACATTGAGCTTAGAACATATTGAATCTCTAACAATTCTCTTTATGATTCTATGTGATTGAGACAAGTCTTTGAGAAGATTTGTGGACTGTTTTAATTTAAGCTTTTATGAAAGATTGCTATGCAGATTTGACCAAGTCCTATAGAGGACTTATTGAGTAGATTTGAGCAAGTCCTATAGAGGAATTATTGAGCAGATTTGAGCAAGTCCTAGAGAGGACTTATTGAGCAGATTTGAGCAAGTCCTAGAGAGGATTTTTTGAGCAGATTTGGACAAGTTCTATGTGAACTTGTTGAGAATATTTGGACAAGTTCTGTGTGAACTTGTTGAGCATATTTGGATAGGTTTTGTGTGAACCTATTGAGCAGATTTGGATAGGTTTTGTGTGAACCTGTTGAGCAGATTTGGATAATTTTTGTGAACCTGTTGAGCAGATTTGAGCAGGTTCTAAGTGAACCTATTGAGAAAAATTGTACTAGACTGAATGTATTGTGTTTAGTGTAAGAGATTGAGTAGAACTGTGCTAGACCGACTGAACTGTGTTTGGTATAGTATTGAGACATAGCTTTGGAGGTGATATAGTATAGAGGATATATTCTTAGTGGATAAATATCCAGCAACCAGGACAATTGAATACAGATCTGAGTGAGGAGTCTTCAAGTGGAGAGAGATCCACAAGTCAGTGCAGCAGAGAGACAGAGTCTTCTAGAATATCACTAGCCAGAGTAGAAGGGGAAAGAGTTATCCTATGGAAGAGATCCACAAACTTGAGATTTAGGGGATCAAAATCTCCTTTGGACCGAGGTACATAAACATTGTAATTTTGGAAAGATTCCCAAGATATTATTTGATAAATATTTAGAAGAAATATTTTCTCTGTGGAGGTAGCCCACATTGGGTGAACCACGTTAAATCCATGTCTCTATTATGTGTGGATTTTTATGCATTGCTTTGATTATTTCTATTGGTACTACTATCTATACACTGCATAATATTAATTTGAGAAGAAAATTAAAAAGTGGTCTTATACTATTCACCACCCCTCTCAATATAAGCTTGTGTTCTTAAATGAATTATTTAATTTTTTGTATGTATTGTATAAATTTTGTTTATAGTATATGCATATATTTTGTGTAGCATTTTATCAACTACCCATATTTGTTAAATATATACTTAAGATTTGTGTAGCATACATGTTAAATAATTTATGACACAACTCAAAATTTAAGTAGCACATGATGGCGTGTCAAGATTATAAGGACACACACTCAATATTTGTGCGAGACATGGTGGTATATCTATACTTTTAATATTTTTATGTATGATTTGAGTAGTATTCAAAGTTATACATCATGAGTTAGCGTGTATAATTTGTATAGCATTCAATGACATGATTTTTATGAAATTCAATTGATTTAAAGCATGAAAGATTTGTGTGGCATTCAATGGCATGCTCACTAAATATTTCCTTCCTCTAGGATCATCAATTTTGGGGAGGTATTCCATTCATACATGCCACTAAAGTAGGTATATTACATGCAATATCTAATAAGTGTCAAGTACTAACAAATGCACTCATCACTATAATAGGGAAAACTAGAAGAAAATATATATTCCATGTACAAACACAAGTATTTGACCTTAATCCGAAATGAAACCTCTATATAGGTACAAATGGGCATAATAGTAGTCAATCATGTCCATCCACTACTATGGTTAATTATAGAAAATACCAACTTATGCCTTGAATTGTAAATAAGTATATGCCCCCAAAGCCAACTTATGGCATGCCATGGATGATGAATGTATTTCTCAGCAATTCATGTCCACCATGACATAGGGAGAAGAAATATAAGAGCAAGAAATGGTTTATCTATATACATGTTGTTTCTCTCCCTAGGATAGGGATATCCTATGGAATGGGAAGTAATAATACCCCTACTACAATGGGGATTTCCACTATAGTATTTGATTAAGCACATTGTTCAACGAGACATGTATACCACCACAATGGGATACCAAAATAATTGAAGTGATCAAATATGGGATAGATACATGTTATAGCTGACCCTAGGTAAGGGATATCCAATGGAAGGAAAAGTCACCATTTCCTTACCATAATGAGATTTTCCATTGTAGTATTCAGTCAAGTGTGTTGTTCAACAAAACACACTTTCCACCACAATGGGATGTCAATATAATTTATTGTTTATAAATTCTTTATGTTGCATTTATTACATAAAAATATAAAAAATATTGCCTTGGTTTTCCAACCACATACAATATAGGAGATGAAATGGCTTCAACTAAGACAATTTTCTTCATGGAACTTAAGTAAGGTACTAACACAAGGAAGAATTTGAAGACATCATGATGTTTCTTATTGGAAATAATGAAACCCTAAAGAAGGGAGGAAAAAAAGTATAAACAAAGTCAACACAAATAAATTCTAGTAAAAAATGTATGGGAAACACCAAGGAACATGAAGATGAAAAATACAGGAAAATAATTGAAAAAATAAACCAAAATTAGGGAGAATTAAATCTGAACAACCATAAAAATAAGGATTACCTCTTTAATTGGTGATTATAGTTAGACAGGAGAGAGCCACTCAAAATGCAAAACATGAGCCTAACAACAACAAGAAGAAGATCTTGATGACAATGATTGTTGCATTAAGGGACAATCATGGTCATGAGAGGAAGAGACAAGAAAAACACATGTCAATGTGCCAAGAAAAATAATTTATAGGACTAGCACTCACAAAAATAAAATTAAAATAAAAAATATAAAAATAAGGCATAAAGACAACAATATAGTTAATAAAATATATAATGTATATATGGGTTGAAAGGGAATACACATAAGAATATTTGACATGCATAAAATTAGTAGGTTCCTCCAACTCAATGTCATCCATTATTTTCAATTTCATTATCTCAAAACCAAATAATTCTTTGAAAATATATAGGCTAAGCCAATTTTATATAAACTTTTCCTTGTGCTTCTTATGCACATTATCTATCTTAAGGCCCAAGTCCTTGATTTTGAGATCACGATGATAAAATTTCTTATTATATTGCTTAGCAACATGACTCTTATAGACTTTATTATTATCAAGATCATGTAAAACCCTCTCGTAAGAGTAGTGAGTTTATAAATATGAGTATTCCTATACTTCTTATTGGTACTCATCATGACTCAACAAAATTTTCAAAGAAACACATAAAGAGTGAGATTGATTTCAATCAACAAAATAACTTCAATACCATAGACCAAAGAAAAAGGGGTTGCCTCTATGGAAATACAAATGCTAGTGTGGGATACCCATAATGTAGTATATAACTTTAAGTGCCAATATTTATTTGATTATTTTAACTATATTTTTCAAAATATTCATCAAAATTTTATTGCTAGATTCAGCTTGACCATTCTCTTGTGGATTGTAAGGCATAGAAAAATGGTGTTAAATCCCTGATTGAGAACTCAACTCTTGCATTTATTTATTTTTAAAAATATTATTATTATCTAAAATGGGATTATATTGAACAACAAAGTGACCCACAATATGGTTAAACACAAATTTGATTAGAGTAATAGTTATTTGATTTGTTAATGGTATAGCTTCCACCCATTTTTTAAAATATTCTATGGTTGTGATAATGAATTTAAATCCATTTGAGGACATAGAAAAAATAAGTCCTACAAGTTCAAGACCCCAAATAGATAAATTCCAAGGAGACTCAATTGGATGAATAAGGTAGGAAGGGGCATGAATTTCATCCCTATTGAACCAACACTTATTGTTATATGTAACATACTTATTAGAATTAAATTCAATTATTGGATAAAATTAATCCATTATTTATAGTTTATGTGTTATGGAATGACCACTAAAGTGCCCTCCACAATCACCGCTATGAATATCAAAAAGATATTTGGGTACCTTATCTTATATAAAGCATCATACAAGAACACCATCTAGATTATAGTAGTATAGAACCCTACCAAGAATGGCATATCCTAATGCTCTCTTGAAAATACAAGCTTGGTTCTTAGCATTAGCCATAGGTGGGTAGGATAGATCATTGAGAAAACATGAAATATTGACATACCAATTATAATCAAGTGGTATTTAGAAATCATTAATATTGACCTCAATTATGTGCACATCTAATGGGAAATCAATGATAGAATGACATATTCATCATGAACTTTTACCATAAAATATATCTTAGAAATATTTTCATGTGGTAAAAAATTTCTAGCCAAAGTAGCTAGGGAATTAGCCTTGGCATTCTTCCCCTTGAGGAAATGCCTAATGAAGAAGGATTTATAATAATTAATCAAATTAGTAGTAAGTTGATGGTAAGGGATAAAACCTAGAGCTTTGACAACATATTCATTAGTGATATGATGAACTATAATTTGAGAGTCATATTACATTTTTATGTGTTTAAAATTCATATGTTGGATAGTTAGGAGACCTAAAATTAAAGCCTCATACTCTAAAACATTAATCATAATGCCAAATAGCATTAATTAGAAGGCCAAAAAAACAAATAGGCCATTCAAAGTCTTGATGAAGATATCAACTTCTACCCCAAATGCATTACTTGCTTCATCAAAGTGAAGGATCCAAGTATAAAGGTAGATGACATTATCATTTTCTTGGGAAGAGGAATATTTATCAACTTTAGACTTAACCTTTATTTTATGATACCTCTTTGCAGTTTCACGAGACTCTAAGAGGGTCTTTTTTTGCTCAATGAGCTCATAATGAGTAGACTCCCGAATAAGACTAGAGGTAATGAAGAAAGGAAGTATGATAAAGTCATTATAAGCATATAAAATAACCATTATATCCTTATCATACAATAGCTCCTATAAGGATTGATAAACTAGGCTAGGAGCTACTACCGATTGTTTAGCAATCACCTAAGCTTTAATAACTTTTTGTGTAACAATATAGAGATCAAAATATTACATCATGGTAATACACTTTTCATATTGACTGTCACTAGGAACGTAAGGCTTTTATATAAAATGTATTAATGGGTTAGTTTTAACATAAGTTGTATAATACAATACATAATCCCTTTAATTTCTCACATGCAAAGTATATATCTAGGTAATCCTTTTCCATGGAATTCTGTCGAGTTTTCGATAGAAGCATTGTTAAATTAATGTAGTACATGACGTACACCTTATTATTATCATCTTGTTTATTAATATGTGCTCCCAAGGAAACCTAAGTAGATAAATTATACAAGATAAATGGCTTATCCAGGTTGGATGGGCAAAGAGTTGTGGGTTGTATAAGAAATTTATTGAGTTCTAAAAATGCATTGTTACAACTTTCACCCCACTTGAATTAAACATCACTTTTAAGTAAGTTATTTATGCATAATATTTTAAAGCCATCATAGGGATAAATGGCCTAATGTATCCAAGCTTCCCCAAAAAGGATTTGATATATTTAATAGTTTTGGGAGAAGGCATAGTGTTAATGGCTTTGATCTTATCCTCATAAATATGTATGCCCCTATTAGACATCATAGATCCCAATACCTTTCTACTATTAACAAAAAATACACAATTTTTGGTACTTAGCCAAACCTTATAGTGCATAATTATTCAAATATGATAGGCAGGTAGTCAAATAACTTCTTAGACTTATCGAAAAGGTCATCCACATAGAATTCCACTATACTTTCCATCAATTCATGAAAGATGATTATCATAGCCCACTAATAAGTAGCACCAACATGTTTTAGTCTAGAAGGCATGAGAACATAACAAAATATACCTTGAGGTGTAGTAAAAGTTGTTTTAGTTTGGTCCTCAAGGGTAATATGGATTTGGTTGTACCCTACATAGCCATTTATAAGGGACAATATTTTATACCCTATGGTAGAATATACAATAGCATTAGTGGAGGGTAAAGGAAAATTACCCTTGAAATAATATAGAATGATGTTTCTAAAATCACAGTACATCTGGAATAACATTATTTTATTTATTTTTCATAGGCACATGTTAGACACCCATCTCAAATAATTAATAGATCTAATAAAATTGACATCTAACAATTTTTGGATTTTAATTTTGTACATGTATTGAATGAGTGGAGAGGATCTCCTTTACTTTTGTCAGACTATGGAAGCATCCTCATAATAAATAATGTTATGGATGATAAAACTTTTATAGGTATGTTAGAGTATTCCCAGGCAAATACATCCTTATACTCCTTAATCAAATCAGTAAATTGAGCTTGTTCTTATGTTGATAGATCTACCCTTATTTTGACTATGTGTGGTTTCTCAAAGTTTTCTATGTCAATAAATATAGTAGGCTTTGCATTCATGACATTACCTTTTTTAAAATGATCTAGAGCAAGAGGAAGATTTGTTAATTCAAAATTAATCTCAACCTAGCAAACATAGTCCAACCACTTATGCCTTCCTCATTTATGATTGGGTTATTGAAGGAACCCTCTCTTTTGATATTTCTAGGGGAGTCTTTTCTATCTATGATATAGGAACTCTAATATAGCTTCATCATTAGTCAATTATGGGAGAAAGAGAACATTATCAAGAATTTAGATTGGTGGTTATTTTTCATGCCTCTAACCTCTAAGCCTAGAAATAATATGAGCATGTGATTAGGTATAGAGAAATGTAGTAATTTACTTATCGAGGTATGGTATTACTTGTTTATAAAAATATTATCAGGGACCTCATGACAACCCTAGTTTTTAGATAATTATAAAACTCAGCTTCAATCATATATCTTTCTAGTCAAGAGGGCGTAGGATAAATGAAATCATCGATCCACTTGTTGCATAGTTTATCTAAATAATAAAACATTTATAGTCCTAAAAATAGACCACTATGGACAATAGTGAATGCCTTGGAATTCACTGTTTTCCAAAAACTATAAGAATTATGATTGCCACAATTAGGAGTGGTCATAGTTTCCAAGAAATTTTATTAGAGATGTCAAATAGTCTGGACATCATAGGAATTATATAGGTCAAACAATCATTAGGTGTTAACCAGGATAGCCACTTTAAGTGATTGTCCTTATACTACTATAGAAATTTTAAAAAACAATGAGTCATTAGTGGATTCTATTTAAAGATAGGCTAAGATAGTACAATCATGAACATTTCTAGAAATAGTGTAGTCAACATGATAGTTTTAACATTGATAAATTTGATCCTTTTTTAAATGCCTAGGCAAGGTAATAATTCCTTTTTCTCCTAACCTATGTAAAGGTTTGGAAGCATAGATAATAAAAATAATAGTTAATATATGCCTATGTAGCCTCGCTTTGTATTTATTACTTTTAGTATTCTTAAGCATAAAATAGGCAAAAAACAATATTGTTATCAATCACATAAAAAATTATATCAAGGTGATCATCATAATCTAAAATAGAAATTTCCATTGGATGTACATGATAATTCCCTACACCCACCTTAAAAAAAGGAACAGTAGGAGTATTTTTCAATTTCAATGTTAAAGTCTTGATTAAAATCACTAGTTGTATCACATTTAGCTTCCTTCCCTATGTTGTCATTATCTACAAAAATGATATTTCAATTTGGCAGTATGTTGATGGGATTTGTATAATTTGGCCAATGTTTCATAAAACAAAATAATATCTTCTCAATTTGTTGGTTTCAACAAAGGTGGCAATTTATTTATTACCTCTTGAGGAAGGGGAATAATGGCATCCATGTTAGTTTGATGATATTTATATCCATACTAGCCTTGAGGGAATTTCAAATGAAATTCAATATTCCCCTTATATAACATCCTTCTTGAAGTCCATTGAGGCTCATGTTCATAAATGAAAACTTTTAATGTTTCATTTATAGAAGTAATAAAAAAACTATAATGGATTGGAGGAAGGGGTCATAAGGGACCACCGAGGATATCAATTTCATTCTATGGTGAAAATTTTATCATCACATGCATACTCAACCTCTTGACAAGTAAAGAAAGCTATGACTCTCATCTTACTAGTCCAAGGCCTACCTAATAACATGTTATAGTTGATTTGAAAATAAAACACCATAAAATTTAATCTTGATTCTTTAAACCAAAATAAAATTGGTAATAAAATGTAATGTACAAGATCTTGAGGTTTACATTACAATTTGGGGAAGACACTTGGAAGCAAGTAGTGGACTATGAGAAAATTCCTTTTCATTGTAGAATTTGCCATGAATATGGTCATTTGGCTAGTGCTTTCCCAAATAAAATTCCTTATCAAAATAAATAAGATATAAACTCATTAGGTTTCCAACTGCCTAAGAAGAAGAACACTCAGAAAAACCAGTTATGAAGGATCAATCAAAGTCATGTGCTAATATGTTTGAAATACTTTCCACAAATGATGTCCCAAGTTAGGAAGGGTAAATAGTGGAAACAGAAATTTTAGAAACACAATATAAATATGAAGGGAAGAACTCAGAGATAAACAACAAATCAAAGGTTTTCAACAGAAAAAAAGGGAGAAAATTTACACAAGAAAAACAATATTTTAAATGTCAAAACTTCAAATAATACAGGCATTGTTGAACCCTCTAGTAAAATTTTGGCAAGGTTAGAAGCCATCTCAGATTCAACTGGAGTAAGTCAAGAAATAGGAAAAAAAATATGAATATGGATTCTAATCAAAATGCAGGTCGCAAGACCAATCAATATCATATGGTAAAAGAAGGTGGAAATCTTGTAGAGGAAGGTAATATTAATGCCCTTCCCAACTTTTTTATCATTGGTATTAATGAATATTATCACTTGGAATATTATAGGACTCAAAGGGAGTCTTTAAAAACAAAATAAAATTAGAAGAATGATTCAGATAAATCATCCACATCTTGTTTTCCTTCAAGAAACGAATATGTCAATAGAGGATATGGACTCAATTGCTAGTAAAATTTGACCAGCTGGAAAAGTGGATTCCCTTAGTTCCCAGGGGAATTCTGGTGGTATTGCTTGTCTTTGGGACCCAAAAGAGGTAGTTATTCACCATATGATTTGCAGTTGGGATATTTTAGCTATAGCTATTCAAAGTAGACATTCCAACCAAATTATGCTCTACATTACTATTTATGCTCCAACTGCTTTGGAGGAAAAAAGAAGATAGTGGAAGAATATAACTCATATTATCTCTCATTTTCCTTAAGCTTGGATCTTGATTGGAGGATATTTCAATACCATCCTCTATCTAGATGAGAAAATTGGAGGAAATAGAAATTTGGATAAAAGAACTGACCTCATGAGCAAATATATTTCAAACCTCCACCTTGTGGACATCCAACAAGATAATGGCCTTATGACTTGGTCTAACAGAAGGTAATGCTTAGTGTGTATAATGGATAGATTGGATAGGTTTTTTCTCTCTAAATATTTCTTAATCCATAGTCACATTCCTAAAGTGAAGACTCTTAACAATGTTGGTTCGGATCACTAGCCAGTCATGGTGGAAATATGGAAAACTAATGTGAGTTTCTCTCCTTTTCATTTTCAATAATTGTGGCTTAGAGACAATTCCTTTAGACATCATGTGCAACAATGGTGGAAGGAATGTAAGCCTAGGTATGGGACTAAGATGTTCATTTTTGCCAAAATACTGCAATACATTAAATCCAAAATCAAGACTTGGAACTAGAAGGAGTTTGGGGATGTTCATAAAAAAACATGAATTTATTGCTCAACTTGAAAATTTGAATAATAAAATCAATTTATATGGTCTCACAGAGAATAGAAGTGCAGATGAAATTAAACTCACATTTCATTTAGAGGAATGGGAAAAAAGAGAACTCTTATGGAAGCAAAAATCTAGAATTCAATGGCTCAAAGAAGGAGATCGAAACACAAATTTCTTCCAAAAATCTATTCTTGCTCGCAGATATCACAACTTTATTTATTCCCTAAAATCAAATTTTGGAGATGTTGTCTATACGTGGGATGGCATGAGCTCTATTGTTGTCGATTACTTTTCCAATATTTTTGCTGCTACTCCTATTGACTTAGATTCTCAACAAAATATTCTTAAAGCAATCCCTTCTCTTATCACTTCCAAGGAGAACTCTATTTTGACTACTTTTGTTACTATCAATGAGATTCAACATGTAGTTTTTAAAATGCAAAAATGGAAAACCCTAGGTCCTGATGGTTTTCCCATTGAGTTCTACCAAGATTTCTGGGATATCCTTCATGTTGATTTATTAGAGGTGGTGGAAGAAGCCAGGAAAGCCAAAGAAATTTTGAAGGTTATCAATAAAATTTATATTACTCTTGTACCAAAATCTCAAGAGGTTGATCACATCTTAGCTTTTAGAACTATTGCTTTATGTAATGTTCTCCTCAAAATAATTACTAAGATCATGGCAGAAATGTTGAAGCCTATTTTGCATAAGATTATTTCCCTTGAGCAAGGGTGTTATGTGGAAGGGTATCAAATAGTAGATGAGATATTTCTTTCTCATGAAGCCATCCATTCCATGGATATGCAAAAATCTCCTTCCATGTTCATTCGCTTAGACTTATCCAAAGCTTATGACAGAGTGGATTAGCACTTCCTTATCAAAGTTTTGAGGCAATTTTGTTTATCTAAGGATTAGATGGATTGGATTATGGGATGTATATATTCATTTTTCTACTTAGTTCTTATCAATGGCAGACCTTCTTAGTCATTCCTAGCTTCCAGAGGTATTAGGCAAGGTGACCCGCTTTCCCCTTATTTATTCATCATTCTTGCTAAATGCTTGGGTAGGTCAATAACCAATAAGAGGGAAAACAAAACCCTTGAGGGAGTTACCATTGCTCATGGAGCTAGACCTATCTATCATCTTAAATTTTTTATGACTAAAGCTACAGTTAAGGAAGCTTCCAATATTAAGCAAATCATTAGCTGTTTTTCTAAGGCTACTGGGCAGTTGATCAATGAAGAAAAATCTAAAGTTATTTTCTTTCATTTCTCTACCATACAAGATTCCATGATCTTGGATAAATTAATATATAAGAAGTCTTCCCTTCCGATCACTTATTTAAGTATTCCCATCAATATTAAAAGGCAGAAAAAAAATATTGGAATTGGTTGTTGGAAAAAGTCAAGAAAAAAATTGGAAAGTGGACCAATAGGTGGCTTTCTTTTGGGGATAGAATCACCTTGGTAAAATCAGTCCTTCAATCTATTCCTATTTATGTTTCTTTCATGTTGAATATCCCAAACACTGTTCTTAGAGAACTAGATCAAATCAGTCATCATTTCCTCTAGAGTGGTACTAAGGAGAAAAGAAAATGGGCCTTGGTGAAATGGGACACTTTATGTCTTTTTAATAATGAAGGGGGGTTAGAATTCTGGTCTTCTATTAATAACAACAAATCTTTAGCTGCTAAATTATATTGGAGGATGTTGCATAACCCCAATGCTATTTGGGCCATAATATTTATGCTAAATATGTTGAGAACAAAAGTCCTAAAGACATTGTTCGCTATCATATTCCTACCAAAGGTTCTTCCATTTTAGCAGTTCTTAATACTGGTGAATATTTGATAAAGAAAAAATTATTTTGGATCATTCATAAATTTCAATAGGTAAATTTTTGGATAGATTCTTGGGATGGTCACAAGCCTTTGATAACTCAGTTTCCCTATTGGAGGCCTTGGATGGAGGAGCTTCACCAAGATAACTGGATAAATGTGGCTAATTACTGTCGGTACCATACTGGTAATTCAAATGTTGGTAGATATTGAATCCCTATTGATGACTGATCTATTCAAATCCCATAAAGGTAAAGACAAGATATCCAAGGCATCATTCATATGAGGTCTCTCTCTTGGTCCCATGAAAAAGATTGTTTTGGATGGAACAACACTACTAATGGTGAGTATTCAGTTGCTCAAGGTTATTTGACCTTATGCCATAATAATCCCAACCAATCTTCTGACATATTTTCTCAATTGTGGGCTCAAAAGCTCTAGCCTAAGGTGAGGTTCTTTATTTGGCTTTTATTGCATCGTAGGGTGCTTATTGGTGAGCAAATTATGAAGTGTGGTTTTCATGGCCCTTTTAGATGTGAAATGTGTGGAGAGAATGTAGAAACTCTCAACCATATTTTTATTGAGTGTACTTTAGCCTCTGAGCTATGGAGGAGAATGATCACTTTACTTGGCTTACAATGGTCCAATTTTTTAACGTTTGAACAAATTTGGAGGGATTGGCCTAAACAAGAGGGTGTTGATCATTTTATTAGGCAATTAGTTTGGATGGGTTCTACCATTATTCTTTGGAATATCTAGAATGAAAGGAACAGTAGAATTTTTAATCAAGATAGAAAGGATATTCACTATATTTTGCAAAATACCATAGCCAACTTAGTTGAATCAGTCCATCATCTCCTTAATAACCCCAAAAACTTCCACGAAAAATGGTATCAAGTGACACAAATATTGAAGATTAAATCTTCTAAGCGAAACCAACTTAAAGGGAATGTAAGTATTTTTAAGACGGATAGGACTAGAAATTGGCAACATCCTCCTAAGGATTTTGGTAAATTCAATACTGATGGAGCCTCTAGAGGGAACACTAGAAAAGCTAGTGCGGGAGGAATTGGTAGACTTTCATATGGATCCTTGGTTTTTACTTTTGCTGATAATTTGGGTATTCTTTTCGATAACCTTTCTGAGGGGTATGGTATCCTCAGAGGCCTTCAAGAGGCTACTAAGGTTGGGTGGGAAAAGGTGTTAGTTGAGTTTGACACTCAAATCATGATTAATATTTTGAATAATCCTTCTAAGAATCATAAGGTTGATTGGAGAATAAAAAGAATTATTGAGAAGATTCAATTAATCCATATGGGATTTTTGAAAGTTTATTACAATCATGTGGTCATAAATGAAAACAAGAGTGTTGATGCTTTAGCTAATTGGGCTTTGGACAAAGGTGATCTTACTTGTTATGGCCATCCTCCTAGATGGTGGGCTTCACAAATAAGGAAAGCTCTTCTTTCTATCATTTCTTTGGATGGCTCCAGTTTTGAAGGTTCCTAGTTTCTTCTTGCTTTTTTTTTTTTAGCTTCTCTTTGGTTCGGTCAGGGTATTTTAGTTCGCTAGATCAAACTATTCTTTCTTTTGTTTCCTTTATTGATTCTTGCCTTAAGTCTTTTGGTCTAGAAAGGTCATTGTTATGTTCAATTTTTTTTTTGTTTAATTTTTTGTGGTGTGTATATTTGTTTGTTTTGTTTTGTTTTTGTGTTATTTATGTTGTTTTTTGTTGTTCTTATATTTTTGCTGTTTTGTGTTTTTTGTTATTTTTCTTGTGTTTTTGTTGTTCTTGTTCTTGTGTTTATGTATTTTTGTGTTAATTTGTGTTTTTGTGTGTGAGTGTTTTCTATATTTTTTGTTTTTTTACTGTCTATTGTTGGTTGTTTTTTATTTTTATTTGTTAATTTTTAGGTTTTGGTTGTTTGTGTTTTTCATGTTTTTGTTGGTTATGTATTTGTAGTGTTATGTTGTTTTTATCATTTTTGTGTTTTGTTATGCTGTTCTTGTGTTTTTCTATGTGGTTCGTGTTGTGGTTTTTTTATATTATTGTGTGTGTGCTTGGTTGTGTTTTTTATTTTTGACACACTCAAGGAGCATGTTTTTATTTTATTTTATTATTTTTATTTTTATTTTTTTATTTATTTTTTTGAATCTTATTATGTGTTTGTTTGCTCCTTGAGTATGTTAAAGGTGGTAGGCCAGGATCATACCCTGGGTGATTTTTGCGGATTGGATACCCTTGCCTCCTTGGGTCTTACTCGAAAGTGGCATCCCTTTTGGGATTTTTTCCACAAATAAAAAAAATATCTTGAGGTTTACCATTATAAGAATAATAAATTCTAGTAGAGAGGACATTTTCTCTAGGGATATTTAGTTTATCTATCATGGAAAATGACTTAACATATGTACTACTCCCTTCCTCAACCAAATCCCTACAAATTACCATACTGTTGTAAAATATGAGAATCATAAACGGTGTGTGATCAACACTTGCTAAATAATAAACAACAATCATATTTTTCAATGGATAATTTATAACCAAGTTAGTGCTAGTATTTAAATTAATAAAAAGGTTTTCTACATGTGATTGAATATATTGCACTTCATAAGACCCTAGAGTGGTAGAAATAATATTTGCAATTATTTTTATGGGAATCTCCATCTCATCTAATGTCTCTCAGTATTTGTTTTTGATAAGGATATATCCTAAATAATTCCAACTATGGGACCTTGCAAGTGCTTGTACATAACTCCTCAACAATATCCCATGTATTTTTTTTGTTCATGATTGCTTTTAATATCAATTTCTTAGGCTAGGTGACACCTAATTATTTTTCTATTGATGGCACCAAAACCACTACTTTAAATGGTAGTCATGGTGCTTCACTATTTTTAGAAAAGATAGGTTTCGTAGAGTGAGTTGAGGTCTTCTTAAGAATATTTTTAAAATTTTGGATTTTTTTATATCTTTAGCAAGTTCCCAAATTAATAAAGGAGGGTTTGGAATCTTATCAATAATAGCAAGATTAACCATTGCTTGAATAGGTTCTTTTCCTTTGTCCTTATTTTATTTTTCTTCCTTAGAAGGTTTCTTCCTTTTAAATTGAGGTGCGCTTCTAGTGACAACAACAATTTGTTGTTCCAAGGATGCAATTGTTTTTATTTGCACCTCTAGACTATTGACATACTAAGATACAATTGATTGAATACAAATATACTTTGCATTTGGGCTAGGTTGGGAAAAGACTTGATAAACTTGAGAGTAATTTTGAGAAGTGATAGGTATAGGATTTTTATTATAGGAGTAATTACCATTTTGAATTTGATAATTTTGAACCCCTTATGGGTTGCCTTGGTTAGAATTGTATCCTTGATTTTGATAGTTATTTTGGCAACCTTGATTAAACCCTTAACCCTAATTTTGCTATTGATTGGAACATTTATTCATGGTTGGGGAATGATGTTTTATAGATATCTAACCTTTGATTGTGAGGATCGTTAAATTTATTTTGGAGACCCTTTTATCTTTTTATAAAATAATGTTGGACATTTTGAGTCTCTAAGCTGAAATGTTGTCATTGATGTCAATAGAGCAATAAATGTCAAAAGGATCTATGAAGGGTTTTTGTGAAAACCAAGGTAGGGAAAATAAAAGGTTTTATTTAAAACCATGGACAACATATTTGATCTGGGTTTTTCTTAAAACCCACATTGGGCTTTTGTTTCGTCAAAAAAGGTGCCCCAGTGATGGAGTTATTTGAGTTTTAATGTTTGGTTTAAATTTTAATTATTTAAATTTAAATTCAAATTTAAATGGAAAGTTTCCCGCTGATGTCATCATGCAAATACAATTTTAATATTTCCACCGACGTCTTCAAAGTGTTATTAAACACTATATAAAGGGGTGGCAATTAAACCAAATAATCATCCTTGCTCTCGTGTGTTAATTGCCTTGGAATTCGAAAGAGCTCATGCGAATTGTTGAAAAGGAAGCAAAGAAGAAAGCGCAGTGATTTGGAAATATCAAACATGGTATGAGGCGTGGCACATTAGCATATTGATTTTGCTAATACTGTAGGCATTGCAAATATCAGGGATTGAATCCCCTTGACAACAGCATATGGGAAGTGCATTGGCGCTTTGTCCTTTTCAGCAGGTGGAGGAAGATTAAAGGTCGTTTTGGCATTTGCTTTTCCAATGAATGCTTTTGCTCGGTTGGAATTATGCTCGCAGTTTGTGACGGACGGGGGATCGAATCCCCTTGAGAGGTATTTACGTTTTTACCTTTAATAATTTTTATTAGCCCTAAAGTTTGGAGTTATAAGGTATTTAATGGGAATTAAATTTTATCATTAGGGCTGTGATTATTATTGCAAAAACATATTTGATTTATGTTTTATTTTTATGGAAATGGAGAATTGAATTTAGGATAAATAAGGAGTTGTTGTTAAAGTGATTTTGAGAGATTTATTGTGGGTTACTCTTAATAAGGGTTTTTATTAAAATAGACTTTGGTGGATGTGTTTGTGAAGTTGGAGTGAAAAGGGTGTAAATTAAGTTATGCTTTTATTGTGAATATTTAAAAGACCACTAACCTTTATTAATATTGAAAAGGAAAGTTGTGATTAAGTGTGGCAGATTTTGTGGACAACTTATTGGCATCAAAAAGGTATGGGCACATTCTCCTATTGATTGTTTGTAGTGGTTGATTTCTGAAATATCATTGGAGTGAAAAGGATAAATTGAAGTTTCCTTTGGGAAGATGGTTGGTTGAATGCTTCAAGGTTTTTTGATTTGTGAGTTGTAATTAAACCTTGTTTCATTAGCATTTTTGTTGAAACCCATTGATGATGAAATGAACTTGAACATGATCTATAAAAGAACATGAGTATCATTGTTATGTGAGACTTGAGATAAAGCATTGTTGGAAATATTTTGAGTTGGTTGATACCTGCTTGAACTAGGGTTTGTGAGAAAGGGTTGTTCCTTGATGTGATTGGTTGAGTTGAGTTGGTTAAGCCTAGTCAAGTGGATTTGTGAAATGGTTGTTCAAGTTCCATAAAATAAATTATTCTATATTCTGATTTGAGTTGAGATTGATATTGAAGAATAGGACATATCGAGTCTCTAACAATTCTCTTTATGCTTCTATTGAGTTGAGATTGGGATTTGAGTATAGAATATATAGAGTCTCTAACAATTCTCTTTATGCTTCTATGAGATTGATTTGAGTTGAGATTGAGATTTAAGAATAGGACATATTGAGTCTCTAATAATTCTATTTATGCTTCTATTGAGTTGAGATTGGGATTTGAGTATAGAACATATAGAGTCTCTAAAAATTATCTTTATGCTTCTATGAGATTGAATTGAGATATTGATTGCACTTGGAGCTTAGAACATATTGAGTCTCTAACAATTCTCTTTATGATTCTATGAGATTGAACAAGTTCTGTGTAAGCTTGTTAAGCATATTTGAGACAAGTCTTTGAGAAGGCTTGTGGACTATTTTGAGTTAAGCTTTTGTGAAAGATTGCTTGAGCATATTTGAGTAAGTCCAAGAGAGGACTTATTGAGCAGATTTGAGCAAGTCCAAGAGAGGACTTATTGAGCATATTTGAGCAAGTCCAAGAGAGGACTTATTGAGCATATTTGAGCAAGTCCAAGAGAGGACTTATTGAGCAAATTTCAACAAATCCTAGAGAGTATTTGTTGAGCAGATTTACACAGGTTTTGTGTGAACCTATTGAGCAAATTTAGACAGGTTTTGTGTGAACCTATTGAGAAGATTTAGACAGGTTTTGTGTGAACCTGTTGAGCATATTTGAGTAGGTTATGAGAGAACCTATTGAGTAGAATTATATTAGAAAAATTGTACTATGTTTAGTGCAAGAGATTGAGCAGAACTATGCTAGACCGACTAAAATATGTTTGGTACAGTATTGAGATAGAGCTTTGGAGGTGACAAAGTATAGAGGATAGAGTCTCAGAGGATAGAGATCCAACAACCAGGACAATTGAAGACAGATCTGAGTGAGAAGTCTTCAAGTTGAGAGAGATCCACTAGTCAGAGCAACATAGAAATAGAGTCTTCTAGAATATCACTAGCCAGAGCATAAGGGGAAAGAGTTCTCTTGTGGAAGAGATCCACGAACTTGAGATTAGGGGATCAACATCTCCTTTGGACCAAGGTCCATAAACATTGTAATTTGGGAAGGATTCCTAAGAGATCATTTGAGAAATATTTAGAAGAAATATTTTCTCAGTGGAGGTAGCCCACATTGGGTGAACCACGTTAAATATGTGTCTCTATTGTGTGTGGTGTTTTGTGCATTGCTTTGATTACTACTATTGATACTGCTATCTATACATTGCATAATATTGATTTGAGAAGAAAAGTAAAAAGTGGTCTTATACTGTTCACCCCTCCCTCTCAGTATAAGCTTGTGTTCTTCAATTGGTATCAGAGTCGGTCTCTCCACAAAGACTTTAACAACTTGGATATGGATCCATCAGTATCACACATGTGCTCAAGGAGTGAAGAAAGTATATACTTTAAAGAATTGGTCTCCAAGTGTCTTCAAGATCTTGAAATGATTCAAGAAGAGAATGCACAACTAAGGGAACAAATTAGATATTTTGAATCAGCAAGAATTGAGATTTTTCAAAGGCTAATAGAACTCTAAATGGAAGAGAAAGAAAGAAGATAAATTGAACATCAATTAAGAGGTATTTTGGAAGCCAAAGAAGCAGGACTTGAGAGAGTGGCCGCAAAAATTGTTATGTTAAAATGTAGAACTGAAATAAATAAGAGATTAAGTTAGCAAGAGGCAGAAAAATCAAGGAAAAAGAAGGTACCTCACCATATCTCCAAAAAATAAGATCACAAAGGAAAGAATACTAGATTGAGTCCTCATAAAAATAGGCTATAAAATTTCTTCCATGGATATTGTTTCTCTTGCAATAAATATGGTCATAAAGTTGTGCATTGCATTAATAGAGACTATGATAGTAGTAGTATGGATTCTCTTGTATCATATATGGATGATTTTGAGTGCTAAAAATGCATTAACTTTGGGCATATAGCTATAAGATGCAATCTAGAAAATTCTAAGTCTAGTAGAAAGACCACAGCTGAAACTACTAGGAAAGAAGAAAAAGGAAAAGGAAAACTAAAATATTTTATAGCATTACATGCTCAGGATAAATAAGAGAAATGGTTTCTAGATAGTGGGTGCTCTAGACACATGACAGGATAAAAAGAAAAATTTATAACTTTGAAAGAAGGAAATAGAGGGTCAGTAAACTTTGGGGACAATGGTTCAGCAAAAATCAGTGGAAAAGGAACTCAAGTATAGGTAATGGGAAAGCAAAAGCTGAAAATTTTCTATATGGGGAAGGCTTGAAACAAAATCTCTTGAGCATTAGTCAACTTTGTTATCCAGTTCATATGGTAACCTTTCATCAAGATCGATGTAAAGTAAGAAAGTCTAAAACTAGAAAACTAGTAGCAAGTGCTATAAGAGAAAGAAATTTTATGTACTAAATGAGATCAAGAGGGAAAAATATCATTTATCCAAAGAGAATGAGGATCAATCTCAACACATAATATTGTATCCAAATGAGAATCTTCTAATGGTTTTGGAAGATAAATAATTGAGTGATACTATAGAAAGCAAGTCAAAAGAAATAAATGATATGGACAAAGGCAAACAAATAGAGGACTACTCAATAGAGAATGGTTATGATCTCAAAGGTGAACTTATCTATGCTCTTGACGTAGTGAATAAGGTAAGAAATAAACACTCTAAGCTTGAAAGTTAGTTTCAATAATATGATGAATAAATATTATTGCTCATAGAGGACTTAGAGAAATCAAAGGTCAAGGCAAGTAAGTTCAGAAAAAAGTTAGAAGCAAAAATCTTGGAATGTGATAAGTTAGCACAAGAAGTGGCTACTCTAAAGAAATATTTACAACACTCCAAGATCAATATGAAGAGTTTCACAAATAGCTCTAAGAACTTGGATAAGTTAATTTATGGACAACAAAGAACATCATGTTCAACAGGTCTAGGTTTTGGAAAGAAATGGGAAAAGGAAAAGTCTACTTCAAGTCTTGAAGAAGAAGAAACAACATCAGAATAAGATACTTCAGAAGAGGGATTCTCAAATGTAAGTGAAAGTGAAACTTCTAAGGATGAGTCATATTGCAGTGAGTCCAACAGGAACAATGGGCAAAGAAGATACAAATGGAACAACAATCATAAAAGGAGACCAATGAGGTCTAGGCAAGGAATATTCAATGGGAGATGCTTATCATGTTACAGTTTTGGGCACATGGCTTCACAGTGCAGGACACATAAAATATAGGTATATGGAAGAGAACAAATTTTCCAAGGATATTGGTATTCATGTAATGATTTTGGTCATAAGGCAATAAATTGCAGGATTCATGATAGAAGAGGAATAGGTTTCACCAAGATAAATTCTAAGACTTGCACATCTAAGGAATAATAACATTAAATGTTATAAGTGTAATAATTATGGTCACATAGCAAGATGGTGTAGAGAAAATATTCCAAAAATAGGTATGAACAGGAACATGAATATGAACATGAACAGGAACAGGAATATGAACAGGAACATGAACAAAAATAAAAGATGAACATGAACAAAGACTCAGAAAAGAATGAGAACAAGAACAGGTAAAAGAATAGGAACATGGATGAAAACAAGAATGAGATCAAGAATAGGAACATGGATGAGAACAAGAATAGGAATAGGAACAGGGATGATGACTCAAAAAGAAATAGTGAGAGAATTCAGCAAAAAGAAAAAGGAAAATACAAAGGTAGAGAATAGTGATTTCGGGGAGTAGAAATACTCCCACCCCAAAATTAACCACCTCATGTGGAGGTGGGGGAGGGGCTAAGCTAAGAGGCTTAATTCTTAGCCCCAAGCCCCAAAGGTGACCCTTTGCCATTGATGTCAAATGGGGAGAGATTTGTGTATTATGGGGAGAGTTTTTGGATATGAGGAGAGATTTTATATCTAAGAGAGCATTGAGCTAGGGGGAGCAAAGCCCCAGCGGGAGCAGAAAAGGTCAGAATTTAGTAAAAGTATTTGGGTTGCCATCAATGACAAAGGGGGATATTTTTGGAAATTTTGAGTCCCTAAGCTGAAATGTTGTCATTGATGTCAATAGAGCAATAAATGTCAAAAGGATCTATGAAGGGTTTTTGTGAAAACCAAGGTAGGGAAAATAAAATGTTTTATTTAAAACCATGGAAAGCATATTTGATCTAGTTTTTTCTTAAAACCCACATTGGTCTTTCGTTTCTTCAAAAAAGGTGCCCCGGTGATGGAGTTATTTGAGTTTTAATGTTTGGTTTAAATTTTAATTATTTAAAATTTAAATTCAAATTTAAATGGAAATTTTCCTACCAACATCATCATGCAAATACAATTTTAATATTTTTTTCGACGTCTTCAAAGTGTTATTAAACACTATATAAAGGGGTGGCAATTAAACCAAATAATCATCCTTGCTCTCGTGTGTTAATTGCCTTGGAATTCGAAAGAGCTCGTGCAAATTGTTGAAAAGGAAGCAGAGAAGAAAGTGTGGCGATTTAGAAATCTCTAACGTGGTATGAGACATGGCACATTGGCATATTGATTTTGCTAATATTATGGGCAACGCAAATATCAGGTATCGAATCCCCTTGATGGCAACGTGTGGGAAGCACTTTGGTGCTTTGTCCTTTGTGGCAGGCGGAGGAAGATTAAAGGTCATTTTGGCCTTTGCTTTTCCAACGAGCACTTTGGCTTGATTGGAATCTTAGCCATGGCTAATACGCTCACAGTGTGTGACGGACTGGGGTTCGAATCCCCTTGAGAGGTATTTACATTTTTGCCTTTAATAATTTTATTAGCCCTAAAGTTTGGAATTATAAGGTAATTAATGGGAATTAAATTTTATCATTAGGGCTGTGATTATTATTGCAAAAGCATATTTGATTTATGTTTTATTTTGATGGAAATGGAGAATTGATTTTAGGAGAAATAAGGAGTTGTTGTTAAAGTTATTTTGAGAGATTTAATGTGGGTTACTTTTAATAAGGGTTTTTACTAAAATAGACTTTGGTGGATGTGTTTATGAAGTTGGAGTGAAAAGGGTGTAAATTAAGTTATGCTTTTATTGTGATTATTTAAAATACCACTAACCCTTATTAATATTGAAAAGGAAAGTTGTGATTAAGTGTGGCATATTTTGTGGACAACTTATTGACATCAAAAAGGTATGGGCACATTATCCTCTTAATTGTTTGTGGTGGTTGATTTTTGAAATATCATTGGAGTGAAAAATATTAATTGAAGTTTCCTTTGTGAAGATGGTTGGTTGAATGCTTCAAGGTTTTCTGATTTGTGAGTTGTAATTAAACCTTGTTTCATTAGCATTGTTGTTGAAGCCCATTGATGATGAAATGAACTTGAACATGATCTAGAAAAGAACATGAGTATCATTGTTATGTGAGACTTGAGATAAAGCATTGTTGGAAACATTTTGAGTTGTTTGATACATGCTTGAACTAGGGTTTGTGAGAAAGAGTTGTTCCTTGATGTGATTGGTTGGGTTGATTGGGTTAATCCTAGTTAAATGGATGTGTGAAATGGTTGTTCAAGTTCCATAAAACAAACTATTATATATTCTAATTTGAGTTGAGATTGAGATTGAAGAATAGGACATATTGAGTCTCTAACAATTCTCTTTATGCTTCTATTGAGTTGAGATTGGGATTTGAGTATAGAACATATAGAGTCTCTAACAATTCTCTTTATGATTCTATGAGATTGATTTGAGTTGAGATTGAGATTTAATAATAGGACATATTGAGTCTCTAACAATTCTCTTTATGCTTCTATTGAGTTGATATTGGGATTTGAGTATAGAACATATAGAGTCTCTAACAATTATCTGTATGCTTCTATGACATTGAATTGAGATATTGATTGCACTTTGAGCTTAGAACATATTGAGTCTCTAACAATTCTCTTTATGATTCTATGAGATTGAACAAGTTATGTGTAAGCTTGTTAAGTAGATTTGAGACAAGTCTTTGAGAAGGCTTGTGGACTGTTTTGAGTTAAGCTTTTGTGAAATATTGCTTGAGCAGATTTGAGCAAGTCCAAGAGAGGACTTATTGAGCAGATTTGAGCAAGTCCAAGAGAGGACTTATTGAGCATATTTGAGCAAGTCCAAGAGAGGACTTATTGAGCAGATTTGAGCAAGTCCAAGAGAGGACTTATTGAGCAGATTTGAGCAAGTCCAAGAGAGGACTTATTGAGCATATTTGAGCAAGTCCTAGAGAGGATTTGTTGAGTAGATTTAGACAGGTTTTGTGTGAACCTATTGAGCAGATTTAGACAGGTTTTGTGTGAACCTATTGAGTAGATTTAGACAGGTTTTGTGTGAACCTGTTGAGCATATTTGAGCAGGTTCTGAGAGAACCTATTGAGTATAATTGTATTAGACCAACTGTACTATGTTTAGTGCAAGAGATTGAGCAGAACTGTGCTAGACCGACTAAACTGTGTTTGGTACAGTATTGAGACAAATCTTTGGAGGTGACAGAGTATAGAGGATAGAGATCCAGTAGCCAGGACAATTGAAGACAAATCTGTGTGAGAAGTCTTCAAGTGGAGAGAGATCCACCAGTCATAGCAGCATAGAGATAGAGTCTTCTAGAATATCACTAGCCATAGTAGAATGGGAAAGAGTTCTCCTGTGGAAGAGATCCACAAACTTGATATTAGGGGATCAACATCTCCTTTGGATCGAGGTCCATAAACATTGTAATTTGGGAAGGATTCCCAAGAGATCATTTGAGAAATATTTAGAAGAAATATTTTCTCTGTGGAGGTAGCCCACATTGGGTGAACCACGTTAAATATATGTCTCTATTGTGTGTGGTGTTTTATGCATTACCTTTATTATTGCTTTTGATACTGCTATCTATACACTACATAATATTGATTTGAGAAGAAAAGTAAAAAGTGATCTTATACTGTTCACCCCCCTCTTAGTATAAGCTTGTGTTCTTCAAATAAACTAATCCTCTCATTGTTAACTTGATCAATGTTGAAGCTAGGACCAAAGGCTTGCCTAAGGAGAAACTTTCTCAAATATTTGAAAGTGGAATTATGATGACATAGGTTCCATTTCAAAAGTATGCTAGAAATATTAAAGTGTTGTGTTGTCATTGATGTCAAAGGTTTGATGTCAAAGGATTGATGTCATAGGTTGATGTCAAAGAGAGCTTAGCATGGCAAAAATATTCTCCTATGGTTGGATAATTATGCAAGGCAAGGAAATTGGCAAAAATATAAGGTTATAATATTTATTTCTAAATATTATACACAAGGGACAAAGGTTTGTAAGAGGAAGCAAAGCAAAGGTTCATGAGGATTGATGATAAAAAGAGAATGTTACAAGCTTTGCAAAGGAAAGGTTCATGTTATTCAAACATCAACGTAGACCAAGGCAAAGGAGGGCACACCATGATTATTGGAGCATCGATGTCATCCAAGTAATGAAGGAAAATGTATATATACCCAAGGTTTTACCTTAGGAAATCACCATCGTGTATTGTGCATTGATTCCCATTCGAGAAGTGAGTGAACGAACAATAGAAAGAATGGGTATTTTTAGGTGTAGAGTTTGGAAGATATTCGTTGGAGCATTGAATGACATCACGCTTGATAGTGCAATGCAGTTGGTCATTGGTTGTGTGTTAAGTGCTGGGCAGAGAGAGGTATTTGGGTCGAGTCCCCTCGACGATGGTTTTGGGCAGAAGGGATTTTTTGTTGTTTCAAGGTAGAGTTGGTTAAAACACGTGGGCCACCTTTTGAGTCACCAAGCCATGCTAGCACGGTCGGTCATTGAGTACTTTGGAGAGTGTTGTCCTGCGCATTGGCAGAGTTCGAATCACGGTAGCACATGAGAGGTATTTTTTGTTGAGCAAAAAAATTAGAGGCATAAATTTTGATTAATTAATTTTTGTAAGGTGCAAAGGTGGTTGAGAGTAATCTTTCTTTTTGAGTGTGTTATTGAGTATATTGTTGTGTATGCATAGGAGTAATAAGGGTGTGAAAGGATTAGCACATGTGTTAATTATCTTAGAGGGAGTCATAAGGTGTATATAGGTTGTTTTATTTGTGTAATATTTGCATGAAATAAAAGTGACATCTAGGTGTTTTTGGTAATGGTTGAGAGTTGAAATATTGCTTTCTAGAAAGGAGAGAAAAGGGTGTATTTGAGTTCATTATACTTTGTAATTTTTGCATATCATAAGAAAAAGGTTTAAGGATTCTACAAGTTGCTTTTTTGTGAAGATAAAATAAAATAATAGAGTATTATTTTTAGCCTTACTATGCACATCTTTTGAGGATATTTTTCATGAGGATGACTTGAGGAATGTTTTGCTATCTAACCCTTGAATTGGCACAAGAAAGATAAGTTGTTTTTGAGACAGGTTTTTGAGGGCACATCTTCATCAAGCATTTTGAGGTATGGTGGTTTAACTCTTTCTCTAGGTGGTTGTGATTTGAGAAAGTAATTTTAAGGTGGAGATAAAAGGGTTGATTAGTGTATATTGTTGGAAATATTAGAACCACATGAGCTAGGGTTTGAGAATAAAGTGTGCAACATTGTTGAATTATTTTGTGAAACAATTTGTGCATTAGACCTTGAGTCATTTTGGAAGAGAACATATTGAGCACTTGCATTGCATATTATTCTTTATATGTTCTTGAAATAATTTTAGGTAGAATATGTCTGAATTGCCTAGTTGAAGAAAGCATTTCTAAAAGAGATATAAGCATTATTTTGAACATCATTTGTGTGTAAGATTTGGGATTGGTTGAGCATGTGCTATGAGTTGTTTTGAGCATGTTTTATTTAAGCAAGTGTTATGAGCAGTGTTGAGCATGTGTTATGAGAAGTTTTGAGCATATATTATGAGCATTTTTTGAGCATGTGTTAGAGAAGAGTTGAGTAGAGACATGAGCATATTAGAGTAAGATTATGAGTTATTTTGAGCAGGTCTTTTGAGAAGGCTTGTGAGTAGTTCTAAGTAGGTTTTATGTGTAGGTTTAAGGTATATTTGAGAAAGTCTTGTGAGAAGACTTGAGACAAAGTTAAGATATATTTATGCATGTAATGTGTGTAGATTTGGGATAGATTTGAGACATATTTGTGCATGTAATGTGTGTAGATTTGGGATAGAGTTGAGATAGATTTGTGCATGTAATATGTGTAGATTTGGGATAGAGTTGAGACAGATTTGTGCATGTAATGTGTGCATATTTGGGATAGAGTTGAGATAAATTTGTGCATGTAATGTGTGCATATTTGGGATAGAGTTGAGATAGATTTGTGCATGTAATATGTGTAGATTTGGGATAGAGTTGAGACAAATTTGTGCATATAGTGTGTGCAGATTTGGGATAGAGTTGAGAGCAGATTTGTGAGCAGACTTGAGAAAGTCTTGTGAGAAGACTTGAAGTAGGTTTTAGATAGATTTATGAGTAGACTTGAGTAAGCCTCATGAGTAGGCTTAGAATAGAGTTAAGAAGAAGTGTGTACCATCTTTGGAGGTGACCAGAGCAAAGGAGAGGAGTCTCCTGTGGATAGAGTTCCATGAACTAGACCAAAAAGAGGATAGAGTTCTCCTATGGATAGAGTTCCATGAACCAGAGTAAAGGGGATAGAGTTCTCCTATGGATAGAGTTCCATAAACTAGAGCAAAGGAGAGGAGTCTCCTATGGATAGAGTTCCATGAACCATAATAGCAAGGGGATAGAGTTCTCCTATGGATAGAGTTCCATGAACTAGAGTTAAGGGGATAGAGTTCTCCTATGGATAGAGTTCCATAAACCAGAGTTAAGGGGATAGAGTTCTCCTGTGGATAGAGGTCCATGAACTTGAGCATAGGGGATTGAGATCTCCTTTGGACAGAGGTCCATAAACATTGTAATAGGGAATTGGTTCCCAAGATATTTGTTGAGAAAATTTAGAAGAAATATTTTCTCCATGGACATAGCCCACATTGGGTGAACCATGTTAAATCTGTGTCTCTCATTATGTGTGATGATATGTGCATTGCTTTGTTGTTGCTATTGATGATATTGGTTAACACTACTTTGGAAAGATATTGCAATTGATAACATTGGATAATATTGTTTGGGAAAGAAAAGTAAAATTTTATCTTATACTGTTCACCCCCCTCTCAGTATAAGCTTGTGTTCTTCAATTGGTATCAGAGTGGGTTCCTTTAAAAAATTCTAACATCTTGAAGGAAGATCTTACAGGAACACAGATGGCTTCTCAGAATGGATCTTCAACAAATAAGGCTCCAATATTTGATGGGAATAATTATGCTTTCTGGAGTATGAGGATGAAGATTTATTTGATGGCACAAGGATATGAAACATGGCAATCTATTGAGGATGGGTTCACACCTACAACTACTCCTCCCACATATAAGGATGGCAAGCAATTATATGTAAATAATACCAAGGCTATGAATGGAATCTTAAGTGGATTACGTGAATCAAAGTTTGTAAAAGTTATGCAATGCAAATCAGCAAAAGAAATCTGGGATAAATTGAAGCAAACATATGAAGGAGATAGTAAGGTTAAGTTGGCAAAAATTCAAACTCATAGAAGGAGGTTTGAATAGTTGAAGATGAAATATGAGGAAGATATTGCTAAATACTTACTCCATGTTGATGAGGTTGTTAATACCATGCATGGACTTGGAATGGATATTGAGGACTCTAGTGTTGCTTAAAAAGTATTAAGATCACTCCCTATGAGGTATGATGTAAAGGTTTCAATAATAGAAGAGATGAAGGATCTCGATAAGTTGACAATGGATGAGTTACATGGAATTCTCATAGCTTATGAGATGAGGACATAAAAAGATCAAAATTCCAAGAGAGAGGTAGCATTCAAAGTTTCAAAGAAGACAAAATATAAGGAACCAGAATCAAGTAATGAGTCAAGAAGTAATGAAGAAGCTAACTATGTGAGAAGAAATAAGAAAGACTCAAGAAAACACAAAGATATGAAGACTGTGAAATGTTTTAATTGTGGTAATTTTGGTCACTATGCATCTAATTGTCCACAAGCGAGAAGTAGTAGCAGTGAAGAGAAACAGGATTATAAGAAAAAGGAAGAAATAAAATATAGGCATGAAAAGAAAAATAGGTATGGTCAGGGCAAGCATGAAAAGAAGTTCTTTCAAAGGCACAAGAAGAGTTTCTATGTTGAAAGAGCAAGCAGTGCTTCAAGTGACAGTGATGAAATATCCTTAGATAGTGAAAAAGAAGAGATTCTATTTTTGGAAATAGAAGAGGAAAAGGACACTCCTATTGAAGATCAAGTAGAAGAAGATGCTCCTATAATTGAAGACCTAGAGGAAGGTTCAGGAAAGGAAGAAGAGGCCACAGTTGATCTAGAAGAGGAACTTATTATTTCTCTTAGAGAGTTGAAAAGAGTTAGAAAGTAGAACTCAAGACTGAAGGCTCAAGTTCAAGAAGATGAGGAAATAAAGGAAAAGCTTCTACAAGATCTCAAAATTTTAAAAGGTAAGGCAAGGAGATTTAAAGAAATTCATGGTTGAAAAGTTAGAGGTAAAAGAGTCAGAATGTGAAATATTAGAACATGAAGTGGTTTCTCTAAGGATGGAAGTGAAATATTCTAAGGATAAGTTGCACAAGTTTGAAAAAAGTTCAAAAGCTTTGGATAACATTATCAATGCACAAAGATCTTCATTTATCAAAACAGGACTTGGTTTTGAAGAAGGTCAAGAGATACAAAAAGAGGAGTCAAGCTCAAAAGAAAAGGAAGTTTCATAGGAAGATATTGGAGAAGAATCTAAGACCTATGTTGATAAGTTGAAGAGTGGAAGCTTCATTGAGAAAGAAAACAATGCACAAACAAGAAACAGGGATCATCACAGAGAAGGCAAAGAAAGGACCAAGAGACCAAAATTTTCAAGACAAGATGAATATTTCTTCCAAGGGCATTGTTTTTCATGTAATCATTTTGGTCACAAAGCTATGCATTGCAGGGTTCATGGAAAGAAGGATTATGGCTTCACTAAGAGGAACTTCAACTCATTCGAAGATGGATATTTCTTTCAAGGTTATTGCTACTCATGTAATCACTTTGGTCATAAAGCTATACACTGCAGGGTTCATGACATAAATGATTATGGCTTCACCAAGAGGAACTTCAAGTCATTTGCACCTTCCAAGAACTACAACATCAAGTGTTACAATTGTAATAATTTTGGGCATAAGGCTAAGTGGTGTAGAACAGAGTTTCTAGAACTTCCAGAGACAAGCAAGAACAGGGACACTCAAAAGGATCAAAAGGGTATGACTACAAAGGTGTTGAAAAAGAAGGTTGTAAAGAAAGAAGAGCATTGTAAGTTGGGAGTAGATTTACTCCCACCCCAAAATTAATCACCTCAAGGAGAGGAGGTGGTGAGGGGGCTGAGCTAAGAGTCTTATATTTAGCCCCAAAGGAGCCCTTTGCCATTGATGTCAAAGGGGGAGAGTTTCAATAAGGGGGAGAGAAATCAATAAGGGGGAGAAGATTTGGAATCCAGTGGTAGTAAAAGAATTATTTTGTGAAAGGGTTACCATCAATGACAAAGGGGGAGATTGTTGGAAATATTAAAGTGTTGTGTTGTCATTGATGTCAAAGGATTTATGTCATAGGTTGATGTCAAAGAGAGCTTAGCATGGCAGAAATATTATCCTATGGTTGGATAATTATGCAAGGCAAGGTTCATCTCAAGGCAAGGAAATTGGCAAAAAGATAAGGTTATAATATTTATTTCTAAATATTATACACAAGGGACAAAGGTTTGTAAGAGGAAGCAAAGCAAAGGTTCATGAGGTTTGATGATAAAAAGAGCATGGTACAAGCTTGGCAAAGGAAAGGTTCATGTGGGTTGATGTTAAAAAGTTAAGGAGTATAATATTTAAATATTATATTTAAATATTATAAAAAGGTTTTAAAAAGGACATGGACCAAGGCTTAAAAGACGAGGAAAAAGATTTAAAAGCAATGGACCATGGTCTAAAAGGACAAGAGGAGAAAGGAGTTTAATTTCAATAGACCAAGGCTTAAAAATAATAAACATTATAATATTTTTAATATTATAATGCCAAGTTTTTAAAAGGAGGATGGCACCAAAAATAAGTTTGAATTTGAGCACCGACGTAGACCAAGGCAAAGGAGGGCACACCATGTTATTCGAACACCGACATAGACCAAGGCAAAGGAGGGCACACCATGATTATTGGAGCATTGACGTCATCCAAGTAATGAAGGAAAATGTATATATACCCAAGGTTTTACCTTAGGAAATGACCACCGTGTATTGTGCATCGATTCCCATTTGAGAAGTGAGTGAACGAATGGTAGAGACAATGGGTATTTTTAGGTGTAGAGTTTGGAAGATATTCGTCAGAGCATTGAATGACATCACACTTGATGGTGCAACATAGTTGGTCGATGGTCATGTGTTAAGCATTGGGTAGAGAGAGGTCTTGGGGTCGAGTCCCCTCGATGATGGTTTTGGGCAGAAGGGTTTTTTCATTGTTTCAAGGTAGAGTTGGTTAAAACACATGGGCCACCTTTTGAGTCACCAAGCCATGCTAGCACGACCGATCATTGAGCACTTTGGAGAGCATTGTCCTACGTGTTGGCAGAGTTTGAATCAGGTAGCACATGAGAGGTATTTTTTTGAGCACAAAAATTAGAGGTATAAAGTTTGATTAATTAATTTTTGTAAGGTGCAAAGGTGGTTGAGAGTAGTCTTTATTTTTTAGTGTGTTATTGAGTATATTGTTGTGTATGCATAGGAGTAATAAGGGTGTGAAAGGATTAGCACATGTGTTAATTATCTTAGAGGGAGTCATAAGGTGTATATAGGTTGTTTTATTTGTGTAATATTTGCATGAAATAAAAGTGACATCTAGGTGTTTTTGGTAATGGTTGAGAGTTGAAATATTGCTTTCTAGAAAGGAGAGAAAAGGGTGTATTTGAGTTCATTATACTTTGTAATTTTTGCATATCATAAGAAAAAGGTTTAAGGATTCTACAAGTTGCTTTTTGTGAAGATAAAAGAAAATAATAGAGTATTATTTTCAGCCTTACTATGCACATATTTTGAGGAGATTTTTCATGAGGATGACTTGAGGAATGTTTTGCTATCTAACCCTTGAATTGGCACAAGAAAGATAAGTTGTTTTTGAGACAGGTTTTTGAGGGCACATCTTCATCAAGAATTTTGAGGTATGGTGGTTTAACTCTTTCTCTAGGTGGTTGTGCTTTGAGAAAGTAATTTTAAGGTGGAGATAAAAGGGTTGATTAGTGTGTATTATTGGAAATATTTGAGGGGTAAATAAACACATGTGCTAGGGTTTGAGAATAAATTGTGCATCATTGATTAGTAAAATTGGAAACACTTGTGTGAAGGGGGGAGAAAAAGTGAGAGTGTTTGAAATCAAGTTTTGTGAAGCAATTTGTGCATTGGATTTGAGTCATTTTGGAAGAGAACATATTGAGCACTTGCATTGCATATTATTCTTTATATGTTCTTGAAAGAATTCTAGGTAGAATATATCTGAATTGCCTAGTTGAAGAAAGTATTTTTGAAAGAGATATAAGCATTATTTTGAACATCATTTGTGTGTAAGATTTGGGATTGGTTGAGCATGTGCTATGAGTTGTTTTGAGTATGTTTTATGAGCAGTGTTTAAGCAAGTGTTATGAGCAGTGTTGAGCATATGTTATGAGCAGTTTTGAGCATATGTTATGAGCAATTTTTGAGCATGTGTTAGAGAAGAGTTGAGCAGAGACAATGAGCAGATTAGAGCAATATTGTGAGTTATTTTGAGAATACCTTTTGAGAAGGCTTGCAAGTAGTTCCAAGCAGGATTTGTGTGTAATTTTGAGGTATATTTGAGCAAGTCTTATGAGAAGACTTGAGACAGATTTGTGCATGTAATGTGTGTATATTTGGGACAGAGTTGAGATAGATTTGTGCATGTAATGTGTGCATATTTGGGATAGAGTTGAGATAGATTTGTGCATGTAATGTGTGCATATTTGGGATAGAGTTGAGATAGATTTGTGCATGTAATGTGTGCATATTTGGGATAGAGTTGAGACAGATTTGTGCATGTAATGTGTGCAAATTTGGGATAGAGTTGAGATAGATTTGTGCATGTAATGTGTGCATATTTGGGATAGATTTGAGATAAATTTGTGCATGTAGTGTGTGCATATTTGGGATAGATTTGAGAGCATATTTATGAGCAGACTTGAGCAAGTCTTGAGAGAATACTTGAAGCAGGTTTTAGAAAGATTTATGAGTAGACCTAATTAAGCCTCGTGAGTAGGCTTTGAAGAACACAAGCTTATACTGAGAGGGGGGGTGAACAGTATAAGGTAAACTTTTACTTTTCTTTCCCAAACAATATTATCCAATGTTATCAATTGCAATATCAATAGCAATAACAAAGCAATGCACAAATCATCACACACATGAGAGACATAAATTTAACGTGGTTCACCCAATGTGGGTTACATCCACGGAGAAAATATTTCTTCTAAATTTTCTCAAAAAATATCTTGGGAATCAATTCCCTATTACAATGTTTGTGGACCTCTATCCAAAGGAGATCTCAATCCCCAATGCTCTAGTTTGTGGATCTCTCTCCACAGGAGAACTCTATCCCCTCTACTCTAGTTTGTGGATCTCTCTCCATAGGAGAACTCTATCCCCTTTGCTCTAGTTTGTGGATCTCTCTCCACAGGAGAACTCTATCCCCTTTACTCTAGTTTGTGGATCTCTCTTCACCCTTTTCTCTAGTTTATGGATATCTCTCCATAGGAGAACTCTATCCCATATACTATAGTTTGTGGATCTCTCTCCATAGGAGAACTCTATCCCCTCTACTCTAGTCTACTCCAAATATTACTCTCAACTCTATCTCAAATCTGCACCAAACCTCGTTACAAGGCTAGCATAAATCTGCTCCAAATCTACTCACAACCTCTACCTCAAATCTCACATCAAACCTTGTTACAAGGCTAGCACAAATATGCTCCAACTCTACTCACAAACTCTATCTAAATATGCACAAAACCTCATTACAAGGCTAGCACAAATCTGCTCCAAATCTACTCACAAATCTATCCAAATCTGCACAAAACCTCATTACAAGGCTAGCACAAATCTGCTCCAACTTTGCTCACAAATATATCCAAATATACACACATTACATGCACAAATCTACCTCAAACCTACTCTCTATCTCTACCCAAATTTGCACCAAGTCTTCTCACAAGACTTGCTCAAATCTACCTCAATTCTACTTCAAGTCTTCTCACAAGACTTGCTCAAATCTACCTCAATGCTACTTATAGAACCTACTCAAATATTCCAAAATCTTGCATACAAACAATGCTTATATCTCTTTCAGAAATGCTTTCTTCAACTAGGCAGTTTAGACATATTCTACCTAGAATTCATTTAACCTCTTGAACATATAGAGAATGATATTATCAAATACCCAATATGTTCTTCACATTCACAAATCTTGCATTCATCCAATCCAATCTCTATCTCTTGCAAAACCCTTTCAAATCAAATCAAACTAGTGTATAACTTCGCTTCACAAAATTGGTTTTTATTTTCTTCACAAAACTAGTCTCTAACACTTGCTCATTCACATTCAATGTCACTCACATCAATGCACAAATTCTTCACAAATTCTTTCAAGAAGAATGCACAATTTGTTCTCAAAAATCCTAACTCAAGTGTTTCCAATTTCACTAATCAATGATGCACAATTTGTTCTCAAACCCTAGCTCAAATATTTCCAACAATACACACTAATCAACCCTTTTATCTCCACCTTATAATTCTGAAATATTTGCTCAACCAACCACCTTAGAGAAGGAATAATGTTAACATACCTCTTAACTTGCTTTGATGAAGGTGTGCCCTCAAAACCTGTTCCAAAATAATTTTCTTTTTGCCACCTCAAGAGGTTAGCCAATCTTCTTTTCAAAATAATCACAAAAACCTTTCCTCAAAAATTGTGCACAAAAATATTGCTCTATACTCCTTTTACTTTCTCAAAACAAGGCTTTTAATTAAAGAACAAAAACCTTTAAACTTTCCTTCACCATGCAAAAATACACACAATAATTAAACCATAAAACACCTTATAACTCCTACTTTTAAAACACACACAATCAACTCATACAATGAAAGAATCCTTATCACACCTTATTTCTCCTTCTAAACAGATTTTAAATTTCAATACCAAAAGACCCTTTTCACACCTTATTTCTCCTTCTAAACAGATTTTAAATTTCAATACAAAAAGACCCTTTTCACACCTTATTTCTCCTATATCAAATGAGCAAAAATTAAATGACAACTCAACCTTATAACTCCCACAAAAATCAAATTATAATAAAAAATTAAATACCTCTTTTATTCTACCCTCAATGCGACTCGAACCTCTCACCTCGTGAGAGCAAGGCACCCAACCAAGGGGCCACGATTGGCTGCACCAATGCAGCTCATGAGAACACAAAGGCACCAATCACCTTTTATTTCCTCCTACCGCAAACTCAGCCAAACAAAAAAAAATGTCTACGATGGGTTTCGAACCCGAAACCTCCTCCTCACAATGCCTTCATGCCGGCTCAGCCACCAACTGGTCTAGCTAGCTGGATGGGATTTGATGTACACCAATCCAAACTTAAACCTCCACCGTTCATTGTTGAAAACTTGTGTTGTCCCTTCCTTTCCTTCTCTATCACGTGCAACGAATCGGATATCGAGTTAATGCATGCACGAATTTTTGAACCACATTTCAAATGACTTTAGGCATGGGTATTAATATATTTAATTTGGTCTTCATCCAACGTCGGTGCCACCTTGTCCTTTTCAACCCCATATGACGTCGACCACCTTAATTCAAAATTAATTCGAATTGCCTTCAATTGCTTGGCGCTCAAATAATATTCTAACTTGAAATATTTATATTATAATAAAGATATTATAATATTATAATAAATATATTATAATATTAATCCTTTAAACCTTACCTTCATATTTAATATTATTGCCTTCAATAATATTAATATCTTGCCTTCATTTTTAAACCATTTTTTCCTTCATTATAATATTCAAAAATAAATATTATAATGCTTTTCTCAACCAATATTATAATAATAAATATTATAATATTTTCCTTGACGTCAATGACAACCAATGACATCTTCTCTTTTGACATCAACCTATGACATCAATCCTTTGACATCAATGACAACACAATATACTCAAAATTTCCAACAATATCCCCCTTTGTCATTGATGGCAACCCTTTCTAAAAATTCCTTTTCCAACCACTAGATTCCAAATCTGCTCCCCTGAGAAATTGCTCCCCTGACTGAATGCTCTCTCCCTTACTCAAATCTCTCCCCCTTTGACATCAATGGCAAAGGGACTCCTTTGGGGCTAAAGATAAGACTCTTAGCTCAGCCCCCTCCCCACCTCCTCTCCTTGAGGTGATTAATTTTGGGGTGGGAGTAAATCTACTCCCAGCATACAATGCTCTTTTTCTTTTTCAACCTTTTTTTTCAACACCTTTGTAATCATACCCTTTTGATCCTTTTGAGTGTCCCTATTCTTGCTTGACTCTAAAAGTTCTGGAAACTCTGTTCTACACCACTTGGCCTTATGCCCAAGATTATTGCACTTGTAACACCTGATGTTGTAGTTCTTGGAAGGTGCAAATGACTTGAAGTTCCTCTTGGTGAAGCCATAATCATTTCTGTCATGAACCCTATAGTGGATCACTTTATGACCAAAGCGATTACATGAGTAGCAATACCCTTGAAATAAATATCCATATTTGAATGAGTTGAAGTTCCTCTTAGTGAAGCCATGCTCCTTCTTTCCATGAACCCTACAATGCATAGCTTTGTGACCAAAATTATTACATGAGAAACAATGCCCTTTGAAGAAATATTCATCTTGTCTCTTAGTCCTTTCTTTGCCTTCTCTATGATGATCCCTTTTCTTGTTTGTGCATTATTTTCTTTCTTAGTGAAGCTTCCATTCTTCAACTTATCCGCATAGGCCTTAGTTTCTTCTTCAATCTCTTCCTCTGAAACTTCCTTTTCTTTTGAGCTTGAGCTTGACCCTTCTTCTTGTTTCCCTTGTCCTTCTTCAAAACCAAGTCTTATTTTGATAAATGAAGATCTTTGTGAATTGATAATTTTATCCAAATATTTTGAGCTTTTTCCAAACTTGTGCAGCTTATCCTTAGAATATTTCACTTCCATCCTTAGAGAAACCACTTCATGTTCTAATATTTCACATTCTAACTCTTTTACCTCTAACTTTTCAACCATGACTTCTTTAAATCTCCTTGCCTTAGCTTTTGAGTTTGTGAGGTCTTGTAGAAGCTTTTCTTTTATTTCCTCATGTTCTTGAACTTGAGCCTTCAGTATTGAATTCTGCTTTCTAACTCTTTTCAACTCTTTGAGAGCAACAATAAGTTCTTCTTCTAGATCAATTGTGCCTTCTTCTTCTTTTTCTAAACCTTTCTCTAGGTCTTCAATTATAGGAGCATCTTCTACTTGGTCTTCAATAGGAGTGTTTTCTTCCTCTTCTATTGCCAAAAATAGAATCTCTTCTTCTTCACTATCTGAGAGTCTTTCATCACTATCACTTGAAGCACTGCTTGCCTTTTTAACATAGAAACTCTTCTTGTGCCTTTGAAAGAACTTATTTTCATGCTTGCCTTGACCATACCTATTTTTCTTTTCATGCTTGAATTTTCTTTCTTCCTTTTTCTTATAATCCTATTTCTCTTCACTGCTACTGCTTCCAGCTTGTGGACAATTAGATGCATAGTGACCAAAGTCACCACAATTAAAACATTTCATAGTCTTTATATCTTTGTGTTTTCTTGAGTCCCTCTTATTTCTTCTCACATAGTTAGCTTCTTCATTACTGCTTGACTCATCACTTGATTCTGGTTTCTTATCTTTTATCTTCTTTGAGGCTTTGAAAGCTGCCTCTTTCTTGGAATTGTGATATTTTTCTGTTCTCATCTCATAAGCTATGAGAATTCCATGTAACTCATCCATAGTCAACTTATCAATATCCTTCATCTCTTCTATAGCTGAAACCTTTGCATCATACCTTATAGGGAGTGATCTTAATACCTTTTGAGCAACACTAGAGTCCTCAATTTTGAATCCAAGTCCATGCATGGTATTAACAACTTCATCAACACGAAGTAAGTATTTAGCAATATCTTCCTCATCTTCCATCTTCAACTCTTCAAACCTCCTCCTGTGAGTTTGTAGTTTTGCCAACTTGACCTTGCTATCTCCTTCATATGTTTGCTTCAATTTATCCCACATCTCTTTTGTTGATTTGCATTGCATAACTTTCACAAATTTTGATTCACATAATCCACTTAATATTCCATTCATAGCCTTGGCATTATTCACATGTAATTGCTTACCATCCTTATCTATGGGAGGAGTAGTTGTAGGTGTGAACCCATCCTCAACAGATTGCCATGTTTCATATCCTTGTGCCATCAAGTAAGTCTTCATCCTCATACTCTAGAAAGCATAATTGTTCCCATCAAACAATGGAGCCTTATTTGTTGAAGATCCATTCTGAGATGCCATCTGTGTTCCTGTAATATCTTCCTTCAAGTTGTTAGACTTTCCAAAGGAACCCGCTCTGATACCAATTGAAGAACACAAGCTTATACTAAGAGGGGGGTGAACAGTATAAGGTAAAATTTTACTTTTCTTTCCCAAACAATATTATCCAATGTTATCAATTGCAATATCAATAGCAATAACAAAGTAATGCACAAATCATCACACACATGAGAGACACAAATTTAACGTGGTTCACCCAATGTGGGTTACATCCACAGAGAAAATATTTCTTCTAAATTTTCTCAACAAATCTCTTGGGAATCAATTCCCTATTACAATATTTGTGGACCTCTATCCAAAGGAGATCTCAATCCCCAATGCTCTAGTTTGTGGATCTCTCTCCATAGGAGAACTCTATCCCCTCTACTCTGGTTTGTGGATCTCTCTCCACAGGAGAACTCTATCCCCTTTGCTCTAGTTTGTGGATCTCTCTCCATAGGAGAACTCTATCCCCTCTGCTCTAGTTTATGGATCTCTCTCCACAGGAGAACTCTATCTCCTTTGCTCTGGTTTGTGGATCTCTCTCCATAGGAGAACTCTATCCCCTTTGCTCTAGTTTGTGGATCTCTCTCCATAGGAGAACTCTATCCCCTTTACTCTGGTCTTCTCCAAAGCTTGCTCTCAACTCTATCTCAAATATACACCAAACCTCATTACAAGGCTAGCACAAATCTTCTCCAACTCTGCTCACAACCTCTACCTCAAATCTGCACTAAATCTCATTACAAGGCTAGCACAAATATGCTCCAAATATAATCACAAACTCTATCCAAATATACATAAAACCTCATTACAAGGCTAGCACAAATTTACTCCAAATCTGCTCACAAATCTATCCAAATTTGCACCAAACCTCATTACAATGCTAGCACAAATCTACTCCAACTCTTATCACAAATATATCCAAATATGCACACATTACATGCACAAATCTACCTCAAACCTACTCTCTATATTTACCCAAATTTGCACCAAGTCTTCTCACAAGACTTGCTCAAATCTATCTCAATGCTACTTCAAGTCTTCTCACAAGACTTGCTCAAATCTACCTCAATGTTGCTTATAGAACCTGCTCAAATATTCCAAAATATTACATACAAATAATGCTTATATCTCTTTCAGAAATGCTTTCTTCAACTAGGTAATTCAAACATATTCTACCTAGAATTTGTTTAACCTCTTGAACATATAGAGAATGATATTATCAAATACCCAATATGTTCTTCACATTCACAAATCTTGCATTCATCCAATCCAATCTCTATCTCTTGCAAAACCCTTTCAAATCAAATCAAACTAGTGTATAACTTTCACTTCACAAAACTGGTCTCTAACACTTGCCCATTCACATTCAATGTCACTCACATCAATGCACAAATGCTTCACAAATTCTTTCAAGAAGAATGCACAATTTGTTCTCAAAAACCCTAACTCAAGTGTTTCCAATTTCACTAATCAATGATGCACAATTTGTTCTCAAACCCTAGCTCAAATATTTCCAACAATACACACTAATCAACCCTTTTATCTCCACCTTATAATTCTTGTAGCACCCTAAAATTGGCACGGTTAAAACCTTAGTAAAAGATAAAAGATAAAAATTTAAATTTTAACCCCAAAACCGCCTGTTACCTGCTTTCCCCATTTTCTGTGCCATTTTTAGGATTTATTTCCGTTGGACGATATCGTCGTAGATCAAACGAAATCATCCCTGATCTGACGAATTCATCTGGAACAGAACGTCCAGACGATTTCGTCCCAAAACAGAATTTTCATAATTAGCTTATGTTTCAACAGCCTCTCCAACTCGGGCAAAAGCGCGTCTGCGTAGTTGGATATTTCCTTGTTGGAGATCTCATAGATTGGGATGATCCCCAACCTCCTAGCCTCCCCCTAATCCTATATAAACTAGGATTTTTCTAGTTTATCCCCCTAATTCTGATCCCCCTGGATTCCCCTGAACCTCTTAGCTGACAGATTTAGATCCTTATTCACTAGAGCATCCTCGCACTACTGTCTTGTTGGTCACGAATCTGCCACAGGAAAGGATTTTCTAAAACTAAGCACCCTAGACCCGGCCAACATTGAAATGCTAGGAGAAAGAAATGTCTCCCAGACCAATCTCCAGAGTGGGATGGTTCCCTTACTATTCTAAGTTTGTTTTTAGATCAAAGTTATAGGAAAGGAATTGTAAAGATGCAGAAAGAAATGGGAAATATGGCCATAGGCCGAATTTATCCGATCGGGAAAGAACAATAGCAGATAACTCTAAGTACGCAAACAACAAATAATAGAAGACAATTACATGATCCACTCGCAACCTTGTGCAGATGACCTCCAAAATAACATTCCATAACTCACTCCCTTACTAGCAAATGTTAAAACTCAATACAAAATTGAAACTAAACAGCAAATAAGAAATGCGAGCACAAATTAGGAATGCAGAATACAGAAGGGAAAACACACAGAAAATTGCTTACGAAACTAGAGAGTCGAATGTCTTATATTCATGCAAAGTACTTGAAAAGCTTTCAGCAAAAGTATCTCTCAAACTCCCGATCCTTGTTCTTGAGATTTACATTGATTTATATAGAGGTCTTGCCCCTTTGTAGCATTTAAAACTTACGACGGACCTCCTCAAGATCTACAAATTATGCAACGGAAATAAGGAGATGATATCCTTAAACAGCCTGGGAACAATCAGAAATTAAATGCCATAAGAAAGAGTCGGTCGCCTTCATTAAATTGTTGTTCTTGGAAACATTCTTGAAACCATTAGAAAAATCATGAACAGCAGCTTCGAATAATGGAAATATTCAATTCTGGTAGCTTGGGCACGTTCTTCTACCTTGACCGCATCGAAAAGCAGCAACACATTTAATTTTGGAGCGTTTTGAATCATCGAAACTCACAAAACTGCATCGGGCCGTTTGAACCACTTTTTGGCGCAAAACTACAACAGGTCGCAAAAACGTGACAAGTCACAAAATCGTGACGTCTTTCTGCTCCATATGCTTCTCTTACCTCTAGATCACAAAAATCTAACACTGTCGCAAAATCGCTACTCCTTCGCTACCCCGAACCGTGAAAACGCGACGCTGCGCGATTTCCTGATGTTTTCTATCTTCGGCCCTATCTTCCCTTCTGCGTCGAGAAAATCCGACATGTCACGATTTCGCTACCACTTTTTTGCATGTTGTACGGCCCTGCTTCTAAGCCATGAAAACGTGACACTTTTGCCTTAGTGTTTCTTCAACTTCCACCATGTCGCGATTTCGCTACAAGTTCTGTTTCCTTGGACTTTGTTGTTTGCCAACCGCGAAAATGGAACACTGCGCGATTTCGCTACAATTCTCCGCACTTAGTCTTTCTTCAACAATGTGTCGCGAAATCGCTACCATTTCTTGCATTCTTCACTGTTCCCACTTTCTGTCATGATTTCGCGACGTCTTTGTCTTGCTTGGACTCATTCTCAAAAAGTGTCGCGACATCGCTACGGTTTTCTGCCTTAGACTCTTTTCATTTACTTGAACCGCGAAAATGAAACACGTAGAGATTTCGCTACATCCTATGCTTAGCTTGGCTTCATCATACAACTGGCGTGAAATCGCTACCATTTTACACCTTGAGCATTTATGTTCACCCACGCCACGAAAACGCGACGCGTCACGATTTTGCGATGTCTTTTGCCTTATGTGCCTTGTGCCATAGTGTTGCGATTTCGTTACCTTTTCGAGCCTCATCGCCCATTGCTCAATTATGTCACGATTTCACGACAATTTTGTCGCTCAGCCTCCGTTGACCATTTTGACCGTGAAAATCTAACACGTCGCAATATCGCGACGATTTTTCCCACCTGCTGTCGTTGACTGCGCTGACCGCAATTTTGTGACACGTCACGAAATCACGAAAATTTTGCGTTTGTTTTCTCTCTCCTCATCCGACCCACGATTTTGCGACATGTCACGATATCGCGACGGTTTTCAACTTTGGGTCTCCATGCTATTTTTTTGTCGCGATTTCGCGACAACTTTTGGACTTAGGCATTTTTGCATCAAAACCTGTAGAGGAATTAGAATTTCAACAGCTTATGCATGAATAAACAACAATCAAATAAATGTGGCAAAAATGCCAACATTCTTGGCAGCTCGCAGGGTATACAGTTCGGCTGTATGCAAGAATCCCAGGCCTAAATCCATTGGGCAACAGAGTCATGAAAACTTAGAACAGAAAACTAGCTGTTGGGGTTCATCTCGGTGGACTGCTGCAACAACTTTTGCTGAATGACTGAAACTTCAAGGAATTTTGTATTTGGATGAACTGATAATGGAATGGAAATGATGAATGATGGAATAATGGAATGGGGAAAAGTTATGCGGTAGACAGTAACAGAGTGCTTCTGTGCTACCAGCTGCTATGAAAGGAAAAATGGAAGTGAACAGAATAAATAGAATGATGATCAGTGAATGTGGAGACTGTGGAATGAGAAGGGAATGGGGAAATGAACTGTAGATAAATGCTTAAAACGACAATGCAATTAGAGGAAAAGGAAAAGAAAAACTGGGAATAGTAGAAAAGGGGAAAAGAAACAACAGCAGTGGCTTTTTGTACTGCAGAGGAAAAAGGAGTAGGAGAAGGAGGGAATAAAGAAGGGAAGGGAATAAATAGTGAGGAAGCCACTAACTGCTGGGAAAGGAAAAATGAAAAAGAAAGAAACACGTACCTGCGGGCTCGCATGCAAAAAGAGCCGAAGCTGATAAAGAAAAACAATAATTTTTTTTTTTACTATGTACAAGATGTACGACATGATTGGCATGTCGCCACCAGACACCTAGCCTCAAAAGGTTATCCGATAAAGCAGTGTCCTAACCAGATACGATCATACTTGAGTCGGTCCTTGAAATTGGGATGACCTCTTCCTGAAGTTCTCCATGTTGCAGACATGGGCAAGTTATCCTGCATGCCAGTACCCACACAATTGACAAATAATGGAGCAAAGAAATTTACCACATGACGGGCTCCTGTAGGTACCAGTTGTAGTAATGACTGAAGCCAATACCACCATCTTGAAGGGTTCCCTGATTGTGGACTGAGAACAGGTTCTTCCAACTCCCGGATCCGATCATAGAAATTGTCCAGCAATAGTCCTTTCTCTAGGATCTCTTCAGACTCTTCCTCTTGATCCGACATGCTCAATAGGTTTCGGCTAAATACTTGCATGTTATGCACAGTGCCCTCTTGGTGCTCAGGTCCTGGAACTTGAATCTATTCCTCTCCTTGGCCCATCTCCTGATAGAAATTGCAAGCAACCATATGGTTCATTGCTGGGAAAGTACTTGCATGTTCCCATCATTGGCTTTGGATGAAATCTAGCTCTTGAGCTCCACATAGCTGCATCTCAGGTCTCTGCACAGTATGTGGGATCTGCCATGATGAATACTATGTTGGATAAATAGGAACAACAACTACCGGATAAGGTGATGGAGTTTCTTCCCACGGTAATTTTCCTGATAGGAGCAGAAGTTGTTCCGCTCACACTGCTTCCTCAAAGATTTGAGGGAACCTTCGTTCACCTGATTGCAGCAAGAGGAGGCCTATGTCAGAATGGAAAGCTTGAACATAGAAGAGGTGGGCTTGGGTGGGTGTCGGTCGGATCTTCTCTGGAATTCTCTTCCAGCTTCTCAAGAATCGGACATTGAAGTCTGTGATGCTCTCTAGAGGTGCTCTTGTGATGTACATTAAAAATTGAAAGGGATCCTGAGAGCCATTAAAGGGATCTTCGTCAAATCGTCTGATTAGTGCTCAAACTAGGTCATCCCATGAGCTGATGCTTTGACGCCTGAGCAGTCTGTACCACTGCAACGCTCTTCCTTCCAAAGACAAAACTAGAAGTCTGATCATGATATCTTCGTGAATTAAATCATGGATGGTTGACAAAGCAGAAACATCTTCAACATGCTCTAGAGCCATGCCCTTGGTGCCATCATATTTTGTTAGAGCTTTCAGGGCACCTTTGGGAATCTCATGCCGAATTTGGAGATTCAGAGGGCCAGGATCATCCCATCTAGGACAAACCCTCGCCATTATAGCAGTGGTCTGCGAGATCATGGCTATCGCCATTAAGTCAGAGTTGTCAAGTGAACATTCTTTTCTCCACTTGTAAGGTCAAGGCTGCTCACCAAACCTTGATTCCTCCAGGGTATCTTCTTTTAGCTTGAAAAAGGCAGGTGTCCATGATCAAGAAATTCAGATCTTCAACTTAGCAAAGTTGCCAGATGAACTTACAAATCTTCGCTATGAGGTCAAGACAGCTCATCCAAATCTTAATACCTCCGGGTGTAAAATAATAAAACAATCAATCTCACCGATTATGGATCTTTAGAGACAGAAGAAGTCTGTCCCACCGGGCGTGCCAAAAACTATTGGTCACGAATCTGCCACAGGAAAGGATTTTCTAAAACTAAGCACCCTAGACCCGGCCAACATTGAAAGGCTGGGAGAAAGAAATGTCTCCCAGACCAATCTCCAGAGTGGGCTGGTTCCCTTACTATTCTAAGTTTGTTTTTAGATCAAAGTTACAGGAAAGGAATTGTAAAGATGCAAAAATAAATGGGAAATATGGTCGTAGGCCGAATTTATCCGATCGGGAAATAACAACAGCAGATAACTCTAAGTACGCAAACAACAAATAACAGAAGACAATGACATTATCCACTCGCAACCTTGCATAGATGACCTCCAAAATAACATTCCATAACTCACTCCCTTACTAGCAAATGTTAAAACTCAATACAGAATTGAAACTAAGCAGCAAATAAGAAATGCGAGCACAAATTAGGAATGCAGAATACAGAAGGGAAAACACACAGAAAATCGCTTGCGAAACCAGAGAGCTGAATGTCTTATATTCATGCAAAGTACTTGAAAAGCTTTCAGCAAAAGTATCTCTCAAACTCCCGATCCTTGTTCTTGAGATTTACATTGATTTATATAGAGGTCTTGCCCCTTTGTAGCATTTAAAACTTACGACAGACCTCCTCGAGATCTAAAAATTATGCAATGGAAACAAGGAGATGATATCCTTAAACAGCCTCGGAACAATCAGAAATTAAATGCCATAAGGAAGAGTCGGTCGCCTTCATTAAATTGTTGTTCTTGGAAACATGCTTGAAACCGTTAGAAAAATTGCGAACAACAGCTTCGAATAATGGAAATCTTCAATTCTGGTAGCTTGGGCACGTTCTTCTACCTTGACCGCATCGGAAAGCAACAACACATTTAATTTTGGAGCGTTTTGAATCATCGAAACTCACAAAACTGCATCGGGCCATTTGAACCGCTTTCTGGTGCGATACTGCAACAGGTCGCGAAAACACGACAAGTCACGAAATCGCGACGTCTTTTTTCTTCGTACGCTTCTCTTACCTCTAGACCACGAAAATCTAACACTGTCACGAAATCGCTACTCCTTCGCTACCCTGAATCACGAAAACGTGACGCTACATGATTTCACGATGTTTTCTATCTTCGGCCCTATCTTCCCTTTTACGTCATGAAAATCCGACATTTCACGATTTCACTACCACTTTTCTGCATGTTGTACGGCCCTGCTTCTAAGCCGCAAAAACGTGACACTTTTGCCTTAGTGTTTCTTCAACTTCCACCATGTCACGATTTTGCTACAAGTTCTATTTCCTTGGACTTTGCTGTTCGCCAACCGCAAAAATGGAACATTGCACGATTTCGCTACGTTTCTCCGCACTTAGTCTTTCTTCAACAATGTGTCGCGAAATCGCTACCATTTCTTGCATTCTTCACTGTTCCCACTTTCTGTCACGATTTCACGACGTCTTCATCTTGCTTGGACTCATTCTCAAAAGTGTTGCGATATCGCTACGATTTTCTGCCTTAGACTCTTTTCATTCACTTGAACCGCGAAAATGGAACACGTAGCGATTTTGCTACATCCTCTGCTTATCTTGGCTTCATCATACAACTGGCGCGAAATCGCTACCATTTTACACCTTGAACCTTTCTGTTCACCCACGCCGTGAAAATGCAATGCATCGCGATTTCGCAACGTCTTTTGCCTTATGTGCCTTGTGCCATATTGTGTCGCGATTTCGCTACCTTTTCGAGCCTCATCGCCCATCGCTCATTTATGTTGTGATTTCGCGACAATTTTTTCGCTCAACCTCCGTTGACCATTTTGACTGCGAAAATCTAACACATCGTGATATCGCGACGGTTTTTCCCACCTGCTGCCGTTGACTGCGCTGACCGAGATTTTGTGACACGTCACGAAATCGTGACAATTTTGCGTTTGTTTTCTCTCTCCTCATCCGACCCACGATTTTGTGACATGTTGCGATATCGCGACGGTTTTCAACTTTGGCTCTCCATGCTATTTTTTTGTCGCGATTTCGTGACAACTTTTGGACTTAGGCATTTTTTGCATCAAAACCTGTAGAGGAATTAGAATTTCAACAGCTTATGCATGAATAAACAGCAATCAAATAAATGTGGCAAAAATACCAACATGTTTGTATCTGCATTTTGCATTTTCTTGCAGGAACTCTACTATTTTTCAGTCGAAGCTAGCTCGGATCGTCGCAAGCGATCCCGGACTATTTCGGACGATCCTGTCGAGGAGCGCAGATGATTTCGTACAATTGGAGGCGATCCTGACTGTAGTCCAGATTGGGGGCAATCAGAACTCAGAGTTTGCATTTCCTTAGCTTTTTTGCATTTTCCTATTGTGTTTCTGCACTGTCTTAAATTATTATGTTTATGCATCTTGGAGTTCACCTCATCTAGTGTAAATGCATGATAAAATCAAAATAAATTGTGAAGTTGATGTTTTTCCTCTTTAATTACTATTTGGATCTATCATTTAGACAAATTTATAGTTATTTCTGTCATTTCCCTTCGCTTCTGTAGTTGCATATTTGGTATTTTGTATCTACTTTTGTGATTGCAGGTTTCTAACGAATTCTTCTGATGAATTCATCAGATTTTAGATGATTCTATCTGATCTTAGATGACCGACAGTGATTTAAGATGATTCGATGTAATTTCAGATGATTACGTATGAGTCGAGATGATCTGAACTGCTACAAGACTCAGAACCTTCATCAGACATCCAAAATCAGGTATGATCTATCCTAATTTGCATATTCTCTATGTTTAGCACCCATTTCTATTTTTTGTATCCCTTTAAATCAGTATTGGTATATAGAATAGTTTAGATTCATCTTGGCCAAACCTAGGAGTTGAATGATTGAGTATAAAAATGAACACATCAAACCCATTCCCAACCTAGGCATGGAAACTGCCACTCAAAATTTTCCTGGTGAACCCACCATCCGTCAAAAATTCACCCTTATACCCCTCCCCCGAGAGGCGGGACCTTCAAAGGGCCTCTCAGTCCGAGGTATTGTCCCATCCTTCTCGCATCCTCCTTCTGGGCGCGGATCCTATAGCCTGAGGGTAAGGATGCAAAAAATTTGGAGCGATACATTTTGGTGAACCCGACGTGAAAACTAAAAACCTTTTGAAAACAATCCAAAAAACAAAACATAAATGCATTTAGAACTAAATATTGCATATTGTATTTAGATGGTAGATTATAACAAAAGATGAGCTATCACCATTAATGTTGAAAACCAATTAGCAACTATAGAGATTAATTCTTTACTTAGAGTAGCTCCAACATATAGAGTCCCACCTTTATGGGACGAGCTTAATAGGAGATTGAATCTCATTTCATCTAGAGCAACCGAACTTAGGCAAATCAAGAGGTTTGTCCTAGATAGAATCCTGGATCCCGATCAAGTGACTTTGTATCATGAGCTTCAGAGAGCTTGCCATAGGTGGTTAGCAGATAAAAGAGCCCTTGTGTCTTTTGAGTTGTATACCTTTGAGGAATACCTCGATAATGCAGTTGTAGTACATAAATTTTTGTCTCGTATAGAGGACCAAGAGGTCGTTCTTACGGATAGACAAATATGGAATAGAGTTCCCAGAGCTGTGTTATATCGAGAGTATTGCCATGAGATTTATTTTTACAAGACAAAATCTGAAACAGATAATATTACTATAGCACACTTTATCAAGTTCCTGAAAAACCATTTCCAATTTGAAGAGGAGCATTTTATGACTCTTGATGAACTTGATCCTATCAATGACATCCATAAACTATTTATAGAAAACTAAGCTATTCTTTTTATTATTGTTATTTCTTGTATTTAGTGTGTTGTTTGTTGTCTTTATAAGCATAAAATAAAAATAAACAAAAAAAATAAAAATCATAACAAAAAATCAAAACATTTTATTTTTAAGCATTATAGTAGGTATATAATTAAAATATATACCTCCCAAATTTGTTGCAAATATATTAATATATATTTGCTAAAATCTAAGAATTTAGACATAATGACTAGACTCAGGAATGGAAAACAAATTGAAGTAGAAGAAGATTGGTTAAGAAAACCAGAAAATAACCCAGATGTCCTTCCTGAAGACCCAATTCAGGAAGAAGGAACTCTAGACCAACAAGAAGAAGAGTATGTTGATGCAAATGAACAAAAAGAAAATGATAGAGAGGAAGGATCCTCATCTCCTAAAATATCTCCAGAAGGAGCTGTTACTTTTGAGAACATGGAACATTTCTGGAAGTTCCTCCATAATAATATGGGCACCCTTAATAGAGCAGTTCATATGGACAAAGATCAAATTAGTGACACTCAAGCAACCCTAGAAGACATATATCACACACGCACTAATCCTTTGTCCTTCGTTGATCAAGAAAGTGATCAAGCTGGACCATCCAATTTGGATATGGCCGCTATGATCCAGAACATGCAACAACAGCAGGTTACCCAACCACCTAGAGTGCCTGTTACTAAGCCTAGGGTTATTCCCACACAAAAGAAACCTTCATTCACTGCTCTATTTCGCCAAGCTATTGATCAATATACCTCAAATCAACAAAAGCCTAAAACAAAACCAAATGTTAATTTCCAACAATCTGGGATACAACATAATGCTACAACAAATCTTCTTCATAATACTCTTCCTACCAACCATTTGCATAACAACAATATAGCATCTAATCCTTATGTCCCGCCTTCCTACGCTCACAAATCCCATGCTCATGTACCACCAAACCAATATGGTGGGCAAACTGGTAATCTGGAAGCCATGGTGAAACAATTAGCCTCCCGTATGGACCAAATAGATCCCTACCATCCCTCGTACAATTATCGAGAGATGTGTAGTCAACCTCTAGATCCTATAGTTGTAGCACAACCATATCCTAAACACTTTCCCATGCCTGTCCTACCTATATACAAAGGAACCGAAGATCCCATAGAGCATCTTCGTATGTTTAGGATAGCATGTCATGATATATCACATGATGACTTGTTATTACTAAAAATGTTCCCAAAAAGTTTAGGGGGGATGGCATTGGAGTGGTATTATCAATTGCCCACTCATTCTTTGAGAAATTTTGAAGAGACCGCTGAGTCTTTTGTGCATCAATTTAGTGCCTATATCGAAAGGCATGTAACCATTAAAGATTTGTACAACCTAAAACAAGACAAAGATGAGTGTTTTGCTGACTTCTTGGCTCGATGGAGGTAGTTGACAGGAAAATTACACTTTGTGTTACCGTATCGGGAAATGTTGGATATTTTTATCAATAATTTACAAGAACAACTATCCTATGAATTATCAATTGCTACCTTGACCACCTTCGATCAAGCTATAGATTTAGCTCGAAGAGTGGAAGATGCTCTCATTAGAAGAGGTCAGCTCAAAAAGAAAGATGATGAGAAAACATCCAAAAATCAATATAAAAATAAACAAGTTGTGGGTGATGGAGTCACTGATAGCAGAAACATTGCCAATGTTAATACTGCAAAAACAACAGAGAAGTTCATATTGAAACCTCTTGATAAACCACCCCGAGAATTTACTAGGTTAAATCAACCTTTATCAACCATTCTCCCACAATTACTAGCACGAGGATTGATCCAATTACCAACTATCCGGGAACTTGATCCAACTATACCCGGATACAGAGCTGATTTACATTGTGATTTCCATAGAGGACCTGGACATGCTACCAACTCTTGTAAACGGTTAAAACATAAAATACAAGATTTAATCGATAACAATGAGATGGAGGTGCAAGCCTTTCAACCTAAACAAAATCCTCCTAATAATGCTCAAAAGAACATCCCTCAAAATCAGAATCAGAATGCCAATCAATCATTGGACATATTTCAACATCCTTTACCAAAGCATGGTAAAGAGGTGGCTAATCAAATTGAGCATCATAATGTTCCTCCTCCTACCCGATATGTAGGAACTATTAGTGGACAATTACCTGTTCATGATCTGCAAGTCTTTGACACAACTTTATCCATGGTTACGTCCAGACCTCTATATAATATTCGAACACCTGACCTTAGTGATGTAGAATATGATACTAAAAGTGACATGGAAATCACCTCAAATCAATCGAATAGTTCTGAAGATGAATCAGATCCTATTCAACCCATCACAAATTCTATGGTTTCGGAAGAACCATTTCCTAGAAGAGTTACTACTCGACCATCTTCTCATCAGTTACTTTCTAATGAACAAGCCATAAATGCTAGACCAAGACCTATTCATCACCCACAAAATAATATTGTAGGAACCATCGGAGCCGTTACTCGACAACAGGCTCAAAACTCTCAACAGGAACAAACTTAGAATGATGGATCGGCTCCATTTGTTTTGAAAAATCCCAATAAAGGGAATTATGCACCTAATGTTCAACCTAAGCCTCCTTATAATATTAAGGAACAATTATCCAATACTACAACTAGAATTTCCCTTTTGGACCTTTTAAGATCTTCTCCTACCCATAGGGATGAATTAATGCTCACATTAAGCCAAATGATGGTACCTCAAAATATTCAACTTGAAGCCATGACCAATACTATCATAACTCGAGAAGTCGATTGTATTGACTTTCGGGATAGAGATATACCACAACATAGTTTACATAAGGATAACCCCTTATATATTACTGCCCTAATTGGGGATGTAGCCGTTAAACGGGTCTTGATTGACAATGGTTCATCTTTAAACATATGCACTTTTGACTTCTACCAAATATTTGGGTTTAGAAGTGATGAAATGAAAAGAACGGATATGATTATAAAAGCCTTCAATGACGAAACACAAGAAACTTGTGGAGTCATTACTATACCCTTGCAAGTTGGTCCTAGAACCTTAGATACGACCGTGTTTATTGTACATTGCCCTGCATCATACAATATACTTTTGGGTCACCCTTGGATCAACGCAATGCGAGCGGTTCCATCCACTTTACATCAGTGTGTTAAATTCGAATTTAAAAATCAGTTGGTTACCATTCATGGTGATCCTAGACCCTTTGATATGTGTGCTTTGGCAGAACCTGTTGGAGTTCAATTTTTCCCTGCCCTATCATCCACACATCCTAATCATCCGCCTAAACATGTGAAACACACACCCATAACATCATCTACTCTTTCAACTACACCTATACATATAGCTCAACCATCTTCTGAACAAACCACAGTAGGACCTCGAAAAGATCCTAGAACTACAACCAATGCTTCTTGTTTTACCCCTATAACTTCCATACCGATAGACTCATCCATCGATATCCCTATGACATCCACATCCACTACAGACATCCTTTCCACATCAGAAGATCTAGGAAATGTTCCTTCTACCTCTTATGCTCTTACTGATGAACTCTTACCCGATTTATCTAAAATTCTTATATCAAAAGAAACCAACACTGCCATGCAAGCTTCCCTTATTTTAAATAAACTCCCACCCTCTCCTCGTACCTTGGGCCTCCCACAGCCTATGGGAAGTATTTACCAAGTCGGGAGTTGTGCTTTTATTTATAAGGGATATGATTGGGGAAGAATACCCAGAAACATCAAGACACATTGTGATGGATATGCTAGATGCTATTTTGCTAATGAGTATATTAAAGCTAAACCCATAATGCTTAAATTGGGATATAAAGGGAAAGGTTTGGGACCTTCCCAAAATGGTATGAAAGAACCTATTGAGGTAGAACCGTGGCCTGCCCGATGTGGTGTGGGCCTATTTCCTAGTAAAGGTCAACCCTTCCCATTTGAGGAGGATGACCATCTTACATGTTACCAAGATTATCTGGATAAACAAGATTCTTTGCGTTCAAAGGATAATCCCTTTACCTGTAATATGCTATCTCTCGCCTACCCTGAGATGATTGTCGAATCCGACGATGAGTTGGAAGGGGATATCTTCCATGATGTCTCCGTTGATGACTTGTTACATAACGAATTTTATTTTGATGGCTCTATACCTAGTATAGCCCAACTTGAGGCCTCGACTCCTCAAGATGAATTATCCAAGCTAACCTTGGAAGAATTACAAGAATTGGGTGTTTCACCCACCCCACCTAATTTTGAGAGATATTTGCATATGGAAGTTGAAAACGTTATAAAAATTAACATTGGAACCGAACATAACCCTCACATAATCAATATTGGATCAGAATTAAGTCAAGAAAAACAAGATAAATACATTTCATTTCTTAAAGACTATGAAGATGTCTTTGCTTGGACATATGAAGACATGCCAGGTTTGGACCCTTATGTAGTCATGCATCATCTAGTAGTCCATCCAGATGCTAAACCGGTTAAACAGAAACTTAGAAAAATGCATCCTAAAGTGGCCTTACTAGTCAAAGGAGAACTAGAAAAACTGTTGAAGGTCATTTTTATACAAGCCATTGATTATGCTGAATGGATCTCAAATGTAGTTCCAGTAACTAAGAAAGAAGCCACTAAAGTTAGGGTTTGTACGGACTTCAGAGATATTAATGTTGCCTGCCCTAAAGATGATTTTCCTCTTCCTAACATGGATCAAATCATTGATTTTACTGCTGGAAGTGGAATGATATCCCTAATGGATGGATTTTCTGGTTATAATCAGATCAGGATAGCTCTGAAGATCAGGCTAAAACAACCTTTATTACCCCTTGGGGAACCTTTTGTTGGAAAGTAATGCCATTTGGTTTAAAGAATGCAGGTGCAACCTATCAACGAGCCATGACTTATATCTTTCACGATATGATGCATGATATTCTACATGATTATGTAGATGATATTATAGCTCGTTCCATCAAAGAAGATGATCATTTAAACGACTTGAGAAAAGTATTTGATCGGTTAAGGGAATATCTTATCCGACTAAATCCAACCAAATGCATATTCGGAGTCAAGTCCGGTAAATTATTAGGGGTTATAGTTTCTTTACGTGGCATTGAAATTGACCCTCTCAAGATCACGGATATCATAGATATGCCCACACCCACCAATATATCAGAATTACGAAGTTTACAAGGTAAGCTTCAAGCCATTCGCCGCTTCATCGACAAGTTGGCAGACAAAACCGGACCCTTTCTTAAACTTCTTAAGAAAGACGTCTCTTTTCATTGGGATGACGAATGTCAGGAAGCATTTGAACTCCTTAAGCAATATCTTCTTAAACCATCGGTGCTTTCCCCACCTAGATCTGATCGTCCATTTATCTTGTACATTTTTGCTTTCGATTCTGCCTTAGGAGCTATGTTAGCTCAGCTTGACGATGAGAAGAAAGAACGTGCTAATTATTACATTAGCAGGACCTTAATCAGCTATGAAACTCGCTATACCATATTAGAGAAATTATGTCTAGTAGTTGTATTTTCTACACAAAAACTACGACATTATATGCTCAGTCAGAAAACGTATGTTATTGCCAAATTCGACCCTTTGCGATATCTCATGAGTCGACCATACTTATCTGGTCGCACAACCAAGTGGGTTCTTGCGCTAAGCGAGTTTGAACTCACATTTATAGGACAAAAGTCTGTTAAGGGTCAAATCATAGCAGATCAATTAGTTGTTGCACCCTTAGAGTCTACCCATCCCCTCATCATTGAGTTTCTGATGAATGCCTTAAACTAGAGGCAGACCATCCCGAGCAATGGTCCCTATACTTTGACGGAGCCCGATGCATGAGTGGGGCTGGTGCGGGTATTATTTTAATATCTTCGCAAAAACATCTTATACCTCTGTCCTTCAAATTAACATTTGCTTGCACCAATAACACTGCTGAATATGAAGCTCTTATCCTTGGATTACGAGCAGCTTTGGCCCTAAAAATTAAAAATTTATTGGTTTTCGATGACTCTCAACTTGTCGTAAATCAAATCAATGATGTTTATCAGACCAGAGATGATAAATTATGCCCATACAAAGCATATGTTTTGCAATTATTATCCTTCTTTGATCAAGTTACCTTGGAAGCTATTCCTCGAACTAGCAATCGTGCGGTGATGCTATGGCTGCAGCCGCATCTCTTTTGCCCTTGGAGTTAGATGACGAATATGCTACCATCATTATTCATCGACTCCAGGAACCCGCTTCAAGAAAATCATGCCTAGAACCTTTGGATGTGTTTCTAATCAATGAAACTACTCCCGAACCATGGTACATTGATATCTTTAATTTTCTCCAAAATGGGACCTTCCCTGATGGTTGTACTAGCAACCAACACAGGTTATTACGTAGACGAGCAAGTCGCTTCGTGATTATTGGAAATACCTTGTATAGGAGGTCTTTTGAAGGCATCCTATTGAGATGTTTGAATCTAGAAGAATCTAGATCAGCTTTGAATGAAGCCCACAATGGATCTTGTGGGGGACATTTTAGTGGTAGCGCCATTGCTAAGAAACTCCTTAGGATAGGATATTTTTGGCCTACCATGGAGAATGATGCACATAATTATGTGCGACATTGCGATAAGTGCCAGAAACACGCTGACCTTGTCCATGCGCCTGCACAAGAACTGCAGGCTATTTCATCTCCTTGGCCCTTTTCAAAATGGGGCTTAGACATCATTGGAAAAATCAACCATGTGTCATCCGATGGACACAAATTCATCATAACCGCCATCGAGTATTTCACGAAGTGGGTTGAAGCTATGCCATTAGCTTCTTGCACTGGAACACAAGTTTCCAAATTTATTTTTAATCAAATTATTTGTAGGTTTGGAATTCCTGCCAATCTCATTTCAGATAATGGAACTTGTTTCAAAAATAAAGATGTCAAAAAATTATGTCAAAAATATAAAATTCAACATCGTTGGTCCACTCCCTATTATCCTCAGGGTAATGGCCAAGCAGAAGCATCTAATAAAACATTAATCAAAATTCTCAAAATACTGGTCAATAAATATGGTCGAGATTGGCACATCCAATTATATCCTGCTTTGTGGGCCTATCGAACTAGTGTTCGAACCCCCATTGGAACTTCACCTTTTGTTTTGGTTTATGGCGCTGAAGCTGTTTTTCCCTTTGAATTAGAAGTTCCTTCTTTAGCTCTACTACTTCAAGATACTGAAGTAGGAGATGAATATCGTGCTGGCAGATTTAGTCAGCTAGAGCTTCTGGATGAAAAGCGCATCAATGCTTTGGAGCATCTTCGTGCCTACCAAAACAAGCTTAAGAGAGCATATCTCAAGAAAGTTCATCCTCGATCCTTTGAGATCGGCGACCTTGTCTTAAAAGAAAATAAAAAAAATACTAATGCAACTAAAGACCTTAAAGGTAAATTTGAGCCAAACTGGCTTGGACCATATGTCATCATTGCTAAATTTGGATCGAGCGCATACAAATTATCTACCTTAGATGGTAAAGAACTTAAAGAACCTATGAACATTATGCATCTCAAACGCTACTATGCATAAAATTTGGTCATTTCATCATTGTATATATTTGTTTTGCATATTATTTCCTTTTAGTCACTTATATAAAACGTTTCAAAAACAATCACATTGTATTTCTTTCAATTCATAACTTAAAATCAAAATACAAAAACATCAAAATCGTCAAAATCTTCAAAAACATATTTTATTTCATACCTGTCAATTCTTGAAGTATTATAGTTATATTTTCAATTATTGTGGATAAATTAGCATTTATTTTGGAATCCCGCACTTTCACACTCACATGAATAAATATCTTGATTTTATTTTCTATGATTATTTATCTCTCTTATATCAAAGTCCACATTAGCATTAAATAAAGTTTTGAGCATAGAGAATTGATCTTGTTATTTACTTAAACCAAGTACATCTCTTCACATTAAAATGATTTCATTGCAAATTCGATATGATGCTACATAGTAGAAATGGTTTCCTGAGCAAAAAGTTTCCCCTGCTATCCTATCATGCACATGGTCTAGAATCTTTGAGAATTGACAAAAGGACAAGCTCACCCCTACCCAGAATAAAAATCCCTTGCTCTACAGCCAATCCGAGCAAGTATCCCTAGCATAGGAAGAAAAAGAAAAGTCAAAGAAAATGAGAAAAAAAAGAAAAATATTATTTTGTACCATTGCAGCAATATTTCAGCATTATCTCAATTCCAAGCAAAAATACAAAAAAAAAAAAAACAAAAGTGAAAAGCAAAAGCAAAATGCAATAAAATCCCTTTCCCTACCCCTTGAAAAGAAAAGAAGGGTGAATGAGCTTGAATCCCTGGAATTTTCAATTATTCGAAAACTGTGAGGTAAGCCCCATAACAGGTGGTTTGTGCCCAACCCACTTGGCCTTGGGTAATTCCTAGCGTGGTGATATGTCTGTCACATTAGCGACCTTATTTTGTACAGACCTATGTCAGCTTATGGATTAGCTAGCTCTTGATAACCCGACTTACATAGTAGTCTAGTACGGTTACATGCATATAAATCATGGTTAAGGAACACTCATTTGGTTAAGGCAAATTACTTGTATCAAATTATCTTGCTCAAAATTGGTGAATGAACAATACAATCGCACACACATTTGTATTTGAGAGATTTTGTATCATTATGATAAATCAAGATCGGTAATGAACTCACATTTGCACATGAGGATCCCTTAATAAATCTACATTTGTCTTTGCGATAATTTAAACTATTTATGTAATTCTTTTCGGAATAGTTTTATCCGCTTATTTCAGAATTTTTGTTTTGTTTTCAAGAAATTATATACTTTGTTTCACAAAATCACAAAAATATTTCAAACAACATGTTCATATTATTATTTTTCTGTTTATCAACAGTCAAAAATTAATCTTGTAATAAAACTAAAATATCCATTTTTCTTCTTTGGATTTCGCGATGATGGTATAAGTCTATACCTATAAATTCTATGCCTAGCACAAACCATTGTTCTAATTTTATTTTCCATTTATTTTAAAACAAATTCATAAAAACATATGACTTGCATTATTATGTTACACAATTATGCTTTAAAATGAACAAACACTTATTCTATTTCATTTCATTATGTCAACATTCAATTTTGCAAACCATGGTATAATTTCTAAGGAATTGTTCAAAATTTTATCACACTTAGGAATTTATGCCTAGCAAAATCATATTTCTTTTAGTATCTCATGCATACTATTTTTATGAAAATCTGAAAACAAATCATCACCATCATCATTTCCATCATCACAACACAAAGTCTTAAGACAGTCTCTTAAGCACTCTTTTACTTTTTTAACAATATTTCTATACTGGGATTAGCTTGACGACCGAGCGAGCGGCGACTCCATGAAATGGTCTATAACAATGACAATGTCCTTTGAAATTATTGTTAGAAGTCTCTTTTATTTTTTTATTTTTTATCAAATCACACCAAAACAACCAATTGTTTACATCAGATTATTTCATTTAAATTTTACAGCATGACATCAAATTATAATATTTCCAAACGACATAATTACATGAATCATCAATCAGACAAACAAACAATTCCAATATTGAAGCATCATAAAAACATATGACCAAGTCATATCACAAAAAGATCATATATATATATATCACAAAAATTATGTACATCATATCAAAACTGGATTGGTATGCCACAATCTATACCTTGGCATACTCAATCCTCTCAAAAATCTATACAATCTCTGTGCAGTCTATAGCCAGCTAGTCTCGAGAAGCCCTCGAGCTCTCAGCCTCATCTCCTCCCCTACCCTGACGTGGAGGAGGTGGTCCCATAGCAGTCTGTGCTGTGTCTCGGGTCCTCACTGTCGATCATGAGGATGTCCTCACCGATCCCATCTAGATTGGTTCCGTAATGTTCACTGGCAATGGTACCCTCTGACCCTCTGGAGCCAGCTGAAAGTATACCCCCTGGTAGAATGTGGTCTGCATCATAGACCGCACTAGCTCATCCCTGCTCGCCCCTCCACTCCGTGCCCTGAGCCGTGTAGTCTCATCCTGTAGTGTTCGTACCTAATCCTTGAGCTGAGTAGCCTCGTCCTACAGTGACTGCACCTGAGCTCGGAGGTGGGCAACCTCAGCCTGGAGAGTCGTCATGTCGTTGCTCTCCCCTACATCCACACCCTTTCCCTTACCAGGCGATGGTGGTCTCTCCCCCTACTACGAAGGGAGTCTCTCCTCCCTCCACCCTGTCTCCCGCGGTGTCTGTGGAGCCTGACCCATCCGCTGGTGTCTCTCCTATGGGGACCATCGTTGCTCTCTCCCATCGTGACCCCGTGCTACCTCAATCGTAGCCTACCATCACCTCCCCATCTGGCACACCACGACGTGCACTGGACCCTATGCCCTCATCATTCGAGGAGGGCGGATGCCTGCATACCAGGCATCGTAGCCATCTGCAACCCCTACATCGTCACCATCCACTGGCTGGATGGGGGCATCGTCAGCATCCTAACTCCAGAACCACTGCATTTCTAGAGCCCCACTCAGTGTAGTACTATCCCGAATAGTCCGAGAGTACTCGTAATCCCTGAGAGAAGGGATCCCCTGCTATAGACCGAACTACCGTAGCACCCGATCGTAGCGGTGGAGCTCTACCTCTCCCCACTCCATCCTCAACCAATAGACTCGCCTGATGCGATCCAGCTCCTGCCCATCCTCTGCCCACTCGGGGTGCTCTCGCCATGGCCTCCAGGTGATCTAGTCTGGGATGAGGTCATCTAGCAACCTCCATGACATCGACAGATCTATCCGTCGCTATGACCCCCTCTATAGCCACGAGTAGAAAACCCGGGGCCTCTCCCGATCAACCCCTATCATTGGGAGCCCTATCGGCCTTCGCACCGTAATGTGCTCCCAGCACCAAACCTATAGCAACGATGTCAAGACCAGACATCGACCTCCCTTGTATATGACCCCATGCAGGATCCTATACAAGCGGCAGAGTACAAAGTTGCCCCATGTAAACCTGTACCCATGGTCTCTCATGCCGTAAACTATGTCTGAGAGCACCCACGATAGTCTACACCTGCTTTGGTGGCACAACAGTAAGCCACCTACCACTCTTGCCAAAACTCGAGTCAGCCTAGATGCCCCAAGCATCTGTCGTAGAGACTCGATGTTCACTTCGCCCTTCTCCAGGGCGAAGCTCAGGTCTCCAATCAGTCTCATCATCACTTGGTCCTGATTGGCCACAGGCATCATGAGTCATCCTTCTATGGGGATCCTCATGATCCTCCATACGTCCTCTAGAGTGGGAGCCATCTCCCCTATCGATAACCGGAAGCAGGACGACCCCGGATACCACCTCTCTGCTAGGGCTGTTAGTAGCCCCATATCCGTCGGTACTTGTGGCATCTCTGCCACATGTCGTAGCCCGACCTATGCTAGTTGGTCATGCTTTGCCTGGTCAAGAGCGGCTAAGTCATCTCTCAGCCCGCCGTATTTCCATTCCTGGATCTTTAGTAATCCTTTCTGCAAAACAAACAATAAAACAACAAAATTTATTAATAAATCAATCATTGCAATTAAATTAAACACATTTTACATCAAGTTTAAAGATGATATCGTCCACCATTGGATTATATCATCCCAAATTGGGCAACATCGTCCTTTGTTAGGACGAAATCATCTCCTATTTTGCAACTCAAGGATCGCCCCTTGTTGGACGAGATCGCCCCTAGTTCATCGATTTCGCCCTTAGACGAAATCGACGATCTAGAGATGATTTCGGTGAAATAGGGACGATTTCATCCTGACGTCGTCGACGGCCTAAAAATGGCCGCGATGCCTCAAACAATCAAAATTTAAATCCAAAAATTGCACAAAGTTAATTCAAACTTAATCTACTAGGATTAGATCCTTACCCGTAGCCCGTGCCGGACCTTTGTCGCTCTGTGCGCTGTCTCCACCATTTTCTCTCTGCAGAGCTCTGGAACAGTAAAAATGAATAGTAAAAAATGAATTAGGGTTTTCCCTATTTTTCTTAATTTTATTCAAAACCAACAACATTTTAATTTTTGCTTTTTCGCGTTTTTACCTCAAACGTTCAATTTGGGTAAAAACACGGAGGGGGCACCATAGTCAGCATTCATATGATTCGACCAAGAATCGTCGTCTAAAAATTTGAGTACATTTTTGCTTTCTCATAAAACGGGAAAAAATCATCTTTAATGCATTTTCCTCGAAAAATTCGCTAAAGAGGGGGCAAAATGTAGCACCCTAAAATTGGCACGGTTAAAACCTTAGTAAAAGATAAAAGATAAAAATTTAAATTTTAACCCCAAAAACACCTGTTACCCGCTTTCCCCATTTTCCATGCCATTTTTAGGATTTGTTTTGACCGTTGGACGATATCATCGCAGATCAGACGAATTCGTCCCCGATCTGACGAATTCGTCTGGAACAGAACGTCTAGACAATTTCGTCCCAAAACCGAATTTTCATAATTAGCTTCTATTTCAACAGCCTCTCCAACTCGGGCAGAAGCGCGTCTGTGCAGTTGGAGATTTCCCTGTTGGAGATCTCCCATATTGGGATGATCCCCAAACTCAGAGTTTGCATTTCCTTATCCTTTTTGCATTTTCCTATTGTGTTTCTACACTGTCTTAAATTATTATGTTTATGCATCTTGGAGCTCACCTCATCTAGTGTAAATGCATGATAAAATCAAAATAAATTGTGAATTTGATGTTTTTCCTCTTTAATTACCATTTGGATCTATCATTTAGAAAAAATTATAGTTATTTATGTCATTTCCCTTCGCTTCTGTAGTTGCATATTTGGTATTTTGTATCTGCTTTTGTGATTGCAGGTTTCTGACGAATTCGTCTGACAAATTCATCAGATTTTAGACGATTATGTCTGATCTTAGATGATCAAAAGTGATTAAAGATGATTCGGTGTAATTTTAGATGATTACGTATGAGTCGAGATTATCTAAACTGCTACAAGACTCAGAACCTTCATCAGACATCCGAAATCAAGTATGATCTGTCCTAATTTGCATATTCTCTGTGTTTAGCACCCATTTCTATTTTTTGTATCCCTTTAAATCAGCATTGGTATATAGAATAGTTTAGATTCATCTTGGCCAAACCTAGGAGTTGAACGATTGAGTATAAAAATGAACACATAAAACCCATTCCCAACCTAGGCGTGGAAACTGCCACTCAAAAGTTTCCTGGTGAACCCACCATCCGTAAAAAATTCACCCTTATACCCCTCCCCCGAGATGCGGGACCTTCAAAGGGCCTCTCAGTCCAAGGTATTGTCCCATCCTTCTCGCATCCTCCTTCTGGGCGCGGATCCTATAGCCTGAGGGTAAGGATGCAAAAAAATTGGAGCGATACAATTCTGAAATATTTTCTCAACCAACCACCTTAGAGAAGGAATAATGTTAACATACCTCTTAACTTGCTTTGATGAAGGTGTGCCCTCAAAACCTATTCCAAAATAATTTCCTTTTTGCCACCTCAAGAGGTTAGCCAATATTCTTTTCAAAATAATCACAAAAATATTTTCTCAAAAATTATGCACAAAAATATTACTTTATACTCCTTTTATTTTCTCAAAACAAGGTTTTTTATTAAATAACAAAAACCTTTTAACTTTCCTTCACCATGCAAAAATACACACAATAATTAAACCATAAAACACCTTATAACTCCTACTCTTAAAACACACACAATCAACTCATACAATGAAAGAATCCTTATCACACCTTATTTCTCCTTCTAAATAGATTTTAAATTTCAATACTAAAAGACCCTTTTCACACCTTATTTCTCCTTCTAAATATATTTTAGATTTCAATACAAAAAGACCCTTTTCACACCTTATTTCTCCTATATCAAATGAGCAAAAATTAAATGACAACTCAACCTTATAACTCCCACATAAATCAAATTATAATTAAAAATTAAATACCTTTTTTTATCCTACTCTCAATGCGACTCGAACCTCTCACCTCATGAGAGCAAGGGGCCACGACCAGCTTCACCAACGCAACACATGAAAACACAAAGACACCAATCACCTTTTACTTCCTCCTATCATGAACTCATCCAAACAAAACAAAAACATCCACGATGGATTTTGAACCTGAAACCTCCTCCTCACAATACCTTCATGCTAGCTCAACCACCAGTTGGTCTAGTTGGCTAGATAGGATTTGATGTACACCAATTCAAACTTAAACCTCCATCGTTCACTGTTGAAAACTATGTTATCCCTTCCTTTCCTTCTTTGTTGTGTGGAACGAATCAGATATCGAGTTAATGCATGCATGAATTTTCCAACCACATTTCAAATGAATTTAGGCATGGGTATTAATATATTTAATTTGGTCTTCATCCAACATTAATGCCACCTTATCCTTTTCAACCCCATATGACGTCAACCACATTAATTCAAAATTAATTTGAATTGCCTTCAATTGCTTGGTGCTCAAATAATATTCTAACTTGAAATATTTATATTTAAATAAATATATTATACTATTGTAATAAAGATATTATAATATTATATTAATTATATTATAATATTAATCCTTTAAACCTTGCCTTCAATTTTTAAACCTTTTGTCCATTATAATGTTCAAAAATAAATATTATAATATTTTCCTTGACATCAATGACAACCAATGTCATCTTCTCTTTTGACATCAACCTATGACACCAATTCTTTGACATCAATGACAAAACAATATACTCAAAATTTCCAACAAGCTTGGAACATAGTTAAGCAAAAGTGTGTACCAGCTTTGGAGGTGACCATAGCAAAGGAGAGTCTCCTATGGATAGAGTTCCATGAACCAGACCAGAAAGGGAATAGAGTTATCCTGTGGATAGAGTTCCACAATCTAGAGTTAATGGGATAGAGTTCTCCTGTGGATAGAGTTCCATGAACTAGAGAAAAGGAGAGGAGTCTCCTGTGGATAGATTTCCACGAACCAGACCAACAAGGGGATAGGGTTCTCCTATAGATATATTTCCACAAACCAGAGTTAAGGGGATAGAGTTATCCTGTGGATAGAGTTCCATGAACCAGAGTTAAGTGGATAGAGTTCCACGAACCAGAGTTAAGTGGATATATTTCTCCTATGGATAGAAGTCCACAAACTTGAGCATAGGGGATTGAGATCTCCTTTGGATAGAGATCCATAAATATTATAATAGGGAATTGGTTCCCAAGATATTTGTTGAGAAAATTTATAAGAAATATTTTCTCCATGGATGTAGCCCACATTGGGTGAACCACATTAAATATGTGTCTTTCATTGTGTGTGATGATATGTGCATTGCTTTGTTGTTGCTATTGATGATAATGGTTAACACTTCTTTGGAAAGATATTACAATTGATAACGTTGGATAATATTTTTTGGGAAATAAAAGTAAAATTTTATCTTATACTATTCATCCCCTCCCTCTCAGTATAAGCTTATGTTCTTCAAAGTAAAACTTGCTAGTATCATTCCATACATGTGCTTTGAACATATCATTTATATGATAGCTTTTCAGCTTATAAGGTGGACACATTTTGATAATATCTTCATGTGTCCATTGAGGCATCATATTCTCTAGTTTTGGACCACTCTAATTTTTTGTTAACATACGCACTATAGCTCAAGATATCTCTAATTCATGGTAGGTATATTGGACAACTACATTGTAAACCCCATTCCCTATAATATTTTTCTTAGGGTTTTTAGGTTTTAGGATTTTTAGCCCTCCTTCTTTTCCTAGTTTTCAAGTCTTTTAAAAAAAGGAATAACTTTTTCAAGGGAAGAAAAACCACAAGGATTATGTTCTTGGAGCTTAGCTTAAAAAGAGGTTTTAAGCTTGTTTAAAAATATAACAATAGTAGCCTCTTTAGTTAAATTGATATTTGCATGACATTTAAGTATTTCCAACGATTTGTGGAAATCAATAACATATTTATTAGGGCCTTGTTTTATGTTTACAAAAATATCCATTGCTTCCATTACAATCACATCACCATCAAAATATTATTTTATTTTTTTAACAAAAGTATATAGGGAGTTAATGGAATGTTTAGGTAAGGATGCAAAATTTGCAACAATATTCCCTACCAAAGCCTTAGTCATTAATTTCAATAAAGCATTCTCGTTTTGAAGCCATTCACTATAATATGCCATAAACTTATCTATACATTTTTTGGATTTATGAGTCCCATCATAAAATAACTTAGGAACATACAAAGATAGTTCTATAGCTTACACATTAGAGGCTAGAGATTGAATTTTATACTTTATTAAAGTTGTATTTTTGATGTAGGTAACTCCTACCTAAGGTCTGAAGGAACATGGAAGGCTAATAAGGTTGAAGGAGCGTGGAAGGTTGGGCTAGCTGAAGGAGTTGCAACAAAAGGTTGGGATGCTGAGTGGAAGGTTGGGAAGGTTGAAGGAGCGTGGAAGGCTACTTACAATGAGAAAAATAAAATTACAAAGTGCGAAGGATTAGGGTTTTTTCCTAAAAAATATATCATCCTTTAGGAGCCATATTGGGTATAAATTGAATATCTTTAAAATGAGTGGTCATATGCAAATATCTTAGCAATATTGAGGGAGATACAACCCTATGAAGTCAACCATTTGGAACAATGGCAGTGACAATTTTTCAAGTCGTAAAAAATAAAATTGCAAAGTGCAAAGGATTAGGGTTTTTTGGTTAAAATATCCCATAATTTAGGAGCCATATCTTTGTGAAGAGCTACCTAATTCAGCTGATTCTTGGACCAACTTGTGCAAAATTTGAATAGCCTTAAAATGAGTGGTCATATGCAAAAACTTGAACAATATTGAGGGAGATATGATACTATGAATTCAACCATTTGAAACAAGGGCAGTGACAATTTTTTAAGTTGTGAAAAATGAAATTGAAAATATTTATCAACTAGGGTCCGAATGATGGGAAGAACATCGAAGGGATATGACTTTAGTGAGGAAGGAAACTAGCAATTCAGGTTTGGTAAAGCAAACTATGATAGTGCGATGTTTTGGAAATATTAATCTACTAATATGCAAGTCATAGATAGTAGAGGTGAATTTTTGGCATTGTGAAGGTTGCTATAGGAAAATTTCAAGAAAGATGCTAAATTCTGGATTAATTGTATTCATACAAAATTTTGAAAAGATCCAAAAAATAAAAATCAAGAATTCATACATTTTATGTAAAATGATGTAGGTTTCTAGCTATAGCATATGAATTGATATGAGAAGTGTATCTATTTGTAAACTCTCAATATCTAAAGAAGAGAGATGTAATTTGTAAGGGTGGGGGACCCGAGTACAACACCTTTTATCTAGCAAAAAAAAACTCCTCCCTAAGGTTAGCTAGGGGAGGAGGACGAGGAAAAGCATTGGGGTTCATGATTAAGGGAGGAATGACAATGTGTACTATAGGATTAATGTTAGCACTTAAGATTTGAGTCATATTGATTATCAAATCTTGCATTTGCTTAGTATTTTTCCTCCAATAATCCTCCATCTCTCTCCTACTAAGCCTCTATTTGCTTCTCAATATTATGCTTATGATTGTCTAGTTGGTAATCCAAAGATTCCCTAAGGGTTATTATGTACACAACCAGTTTTTTATCATGAGGCTCAAAATGAGTATTTTATTTTGGGAGTGGAATTCGACAAGTGTTGTTTATGTGTGAATCTATATTTTTAAGATTTCCATATTTTGAGGTGATCATGATCATGTCATGACTATGTTATTAAGGGATAATTTAGGTTCATCATGGTACTCAAATTTTCTACCTATCACTAAAATTCCTACAAGTTTTAGAGAGCCTATGAAAAATCTATAAGGTTTATCAAAGTCAAAAACAATGTTCTTTTATTCTTGTGAATTAGAATATTTATCGATCCAATCCTTAATTTAAGGTTCATCATCATGAGGAAGCAAAAAATGATGGTTTATGACATTTGGAAGGGTAATAAGAAGAATATCATATTCTACTTCTAAAGATTTTGGAAACATGCTTCTTCTTAGACCTACTAGTCATTCCAATGCCCTTGGAAGAAGACATAGGAGCCATAAGGGTAAGCAAAAAATATACTCAATAGCAACTAGAGTTTTTACCAAAAGGGTAAGAAAAAAATATACTCAATAGTAACTAGAGTTTTTACCAAAATATTTTACTCTTAAGAAAATAAACTGCAAAAACCCTTAAAACAAATAAAATTTAATTTTTAGGAAAGTCCTAAGAGAATTAATAAAATCATGGTAGCTTTATTTAGCATTCTAGAAAAAGTGGAACCTAACACAAAACCTATGCAACTAACCTACTAAACACTAGGGGCTGAAAAATAGAAATAATTACCTCAAAAGGAAATTCCATGTCAAGTTCACCAAAATGTTTGTGGGAAAAGGGATATCTCATTTAATTATTCAAATTAATACAAGACAAACCAAGATGCTAAAATAAAGGCAATAAAGAAGTAAATTAATAGTAAATGCTAGAAGGTATCATAATTCAAGCATAAATAAATTTAGAGTATTTTAAAACAAACTGCACTAAAAATATCCATAAAATGTCAGTTAGCTAGGGCTAATCCTAATGTAGTGAAAATAATTGCTTGAAACCTAGGGGATCAAGGACAATTTTAACGAGCATAAGAATATTCTCACTCTTATTTCTAATTTCAATATCACCATAAAAAATAACAAAGATCACACCTAGGATGTTTGTAAAGGGTTTGACCTACCTTGGAATCTGGTCCTTGAGTAGTAATTAGTGACCTCTGGCTATAAATTCTAGTAGAATGTCCTATCCACCTATATAAAAGGTAGTGAACCAATGGTTGAATATGGCTTTGGTTTTAGTTGCAAGGATAAGTAAGAGAGAGAAAGAGTGCATGAAGCAGTAGCAATAGAGGAAGATTATTTTAGAGCAATGTTAGCATAAAAATATTTTCTAGATGTTTGGTGAGAAAATGAAGGTGTAAAAAGGGTATTTATTGTAGATAACTCTCCCTTTGGTGTCGATGGTTGATTTTCTCCCATTTTGAGTCATAAAATCATAATTGTTGATATAAATGATGTGTTGTTTGAACCATAGGTGTAAAACATGCTAGAATCATGAACATACATAGATAAACCCTAAAGTTAAACGGATGACCACGCTTCCCACTTAAAGTGATACTCTTTACACCATAAATTTGTGGGACACATATTTTGAGGGATGTGTGTCAAAACTTCCCTTAATCATAAATTTATCCTTAATTTTAGAATTTAAAATATTTGAGGCAAAACCATCTTGAAAGATGATATAAAAGTGATAATTGGGTTAATAAAGGAAACCAAATCCATCAATCAATATGGATCACTATCATCCTATCCAAGCACTAACAAAGATAGTCCACACTAGCCCATATATAGAAGGACAAGACTCTCCACCATTTGAAATTTCAATTGTTAGTGCTCTTTATAGGTGAAATTGGGACTAATAATGTAGTAGAGGATATCATAGGGCCAATAAAATTCAAATATGTATTCAAATTTATATTTTATGACAAAAATGGTGAGAGTTCCTACTTAGGGACTTTTTCTAATATGGTGTTGCTTTAGGATGGTATAATAACCCTATTAGACCAATGCTATTGGAAAAGGATGCTTTTGATAACAATATCAAAAAAATAAAAGTTTGAGGGGTTTAAGCCTATCCCAAAATAGTCTAATGGACCTAGGAGGTATTATAGATGGTGTAATAAGTAAAAGCATGGTGTTTTGTGTTATGGTCCCTAGGGATAGGTATATAGTATTATATATGGGTATTATGGATAATTGGCATGGTCCATGCATAACCCAAGGTTTATTGTATTGAAATATTATATAATAATAATAATAATTTTGTTAAGGGCTTAGATTTTATCTAGGTTTAGGGTTATACCCTCACCAAAGTAGCATTAGATAATAGATACCTAAATAAGGGATATTGTTGTAGTAATCATCAATTATCGATCATATCAAGTGTCACTTTTAATAATTTTTCCCTTAAGGTGGCTTATCTATTTTTTCCTTTCTAAGTGGTGCTCTCATATTGGGATATTTTATGGATATTTTCCTTCCATAAGGAGTATTATTAGTATTTCCCTACTATAAGGGTATTTCCTTTCTTTATCTCATTGTAAGGATTAATACATCATGGATTGTTATTTGTGGATGCGTTATTTAGTATTTCAAAATATTATTGATGATTTATGTTCATGAGAATTTTGTAAGAAATTATATCAGAGGAATGATTATGGTAAAGAGTGAATTGTTTTTTAAAGGGTATAAATTATGCAATTTTAACATAAAATTATCTCATTTTCTAGAAGCCTTATATTTGCATAGATGTATCCAATTCACATGATTCTTATGTCATCTATTATAAAATTTAAAGGATTTGAAATTAGTGGTCATATGATGGAATTTGATTAGTATTGAAGGATATGTGACCTAGTGGATTCATCCCTATGGAACAATGGTAGTGATATTTATTATTAATTGCATTTTTTTAAAAGAACAAAACTTGAGATACCTTTCAATCAAGGACTTGAATAAAAATTCAAAAGGCTCAATGAAGAGAAATAAAGATGATATATGAATGAAAATATAAAGGTTTATGGATGGATTTAGAAGAAAATATTATTATAACCAAAGAAATAATCATTGTGCATATAAGAGTGGTGCAATAACAATATTGAACCATGGGAACAACCACTATGGATATTAGAGTGGAGCAACAAAACCGTGGAGTGAAATAAGTAATGATTATGGATAAGAAAGGGGGAAATAATAACATGACATCATAGAGGACCATTGATAGTAAATATTTCACTTTAATGTATTTTTTTTGTCTTAGAATGTCCAAGACACCTACAATAATTGCTTGACACACCTAGACATGAATACCTCGCATTGAGTGACACAATAGGAAGATCCATGAGAATTGTGAGCACTTGTAGGGAAACCTCTAATATTTTGTTGAGGCTAACTCCTCCTTAGATGCGATATTTAGCATACCTTTGTACAATACTCATTAAAAATTGCATTCATAAAGGAAAAGAGATATGGAGATTTAAAGAAAAGTAAATGCATGTAAAAGTAAAATTATAGAAAGTAATACATAAGCTAAGGAGGTGATGTGCCAAGATCTAAAAACCCTTTTATATATGAAGAACTAAATGAACACATTTATTATTTTCTAATATCTAGAAAGTGAACATGGTTTTGATCCACACCCAAGTATTCAAATATACACAAGAAGTAGGACAAAGTGAAATTAGTCACAACTTCTTCATATATGCCATAATATTACAAGGATGAAATACCAAAAGAGACTCAATACTCTTTAGAAAAATGACTCAAGGCTTGATTCTAGCTTATACATAAAAGAGAAAAATAAAAGGAAAATATTACAAGGCCAGATACTAGGCACAAGTAGGTATTCTTTGATGCCTTTACGATGCAATAAAACCCCTATTGATAATCAAAATCTAGGGCTTCTTTGCATCAACACTACAAGAATTTAAAATGGGTCCACATTTAATGTTGATGGGATTGATATATTTGGGTCTAGATCCATTAGTTCTAAGAGATATTTGAACTCTAGGATTGGGCCTAAGTGTGGAGCAGGAGGATTGCATGATTTCCATGTGTCTAGTTGCATGCCCAAGCTTCAACCAATGGCAAAAATTCCCTTTTCCATCATATCCTATAACTTTAAGGATTGATGCAAGCTATTGTATGAGATATCAATGACTTTTATGACTTGAAAAAATTTCCATACTTATCTTTGCTATGAAAGGATGCTCATAGTTGATTTGAAAATATTAATGGTTTGCACCATCCGATCATCTCCACAAATTACTTTTACTCTATAAATAGGTGCCCACTATAGATCTAGAAGTTAAATGGTAAGTGTGACCATGATTTCTTGCAAATTTATTTTCTACTAGGGATTAGCATCTGTCATTGGTTATCAATTGAATGGTTTACATAATTTTTTTTATGCTTCATAATTATCCATGAGCCATTGGATGGTGGATCTCTAAGTAAAAATTTCTTGAGGATGTAGCAAGGGAAGGGTTGTGTGACCATCCAATTTCTATGGGTTCTATCAAAAGTATAGGAATAAAACTCTACTTTCCAAATAAATCTAGAATATACATTATGGTCATTGACCTTGCTACTCTACATCTATTGTGGAAATAACCCTTTACTTACCAATGAAAGAGTTATCGACAATGACATAGACTATTGATCATGATGATTAGATAGTCTATAGAACTTGGTAACGTAGGTACTTTCATATTTTCTTTATGTATCCTTGGACCATTAGATATGGTTCCCACCCAAGATAAATGATGGATCTTTTCTGGATAAGCACCTTGATAGGGACACATACTTGCTTCTTCCATGAATTGCTAATGCATTTGCCATGTGTCTAGGTTCTGGTTAAAGACAAGGATTTTATCTAACAAATCCTTTGTTATTTGAAAGGTTGTGGGCCATTGGTTGAATAATCCATAATTCACAGAGCTCTAGGGTTTTCTTTTATCCACTTTTATTTGGATCAAAGCTTACTGTAGATCTAGGAAATTTATGGTGGATGTTACTTTTATCGACTACTTTTTCTTAGAGTATTAGCACTCACCATTAATTTTATAATTTATGGTGGGTGTGGCCCTATTATGTTTTCCTTTCTTTTAAATGACCAAATAGCCTCCTAATAATATTGACTTGTCAAAGTGACCAAGGAGGGCCTCTAGATGTAGTGAAGTTTTCACTATAGCTTTGGTGACTCAAATGGGATCTCCTACTTGTTTGAGATGTAGTACTCAATAAAAGGTTTTCTTATCTATTGGGTGTGGAGTCGAAAGGAATCATGAGAAGAAGAAAAATAAGGGTTAAGAACTACATCTATAACCTCCCTCCATTACTAGGTTTTGTAACTATTCTCCTTGTGTTCTCTAGACTATTACTCGCTTGAGTGTTTGATAATTTATTGATTAAAATGAATACAATACACTCTCCTATAGATGGTATCTATGAATGTAGATGCACCTAATATTATTAAATTTACATTACATGAATGTGTCACCTTCTTACCCAAAGTTGGTGGGACATACCCATCACTTTTTATCATATTAAATTCACCTCCTTCAAACTTATACCCTTTTTTGATAGATAAAATGCAAGGATATCACCATATTCTCTAGACATACAATCTCCATTTATTAGATTAACTACCATCCCCTTATTAAGAAATTGGTATCATACTTCTTTTGCTAGCATGGTGAGAAGAGACTATGACCATTTTCAAGGCATTGGATTTAACCATGTTAAGTTGTTGAAGGTTATCAAAGAGATTGTTCCCCTTTGAAACCACATCATGCTAATTCATTTTGCAAGGTTTGTGTAGAAAGGAGGCATTAATTTTCTAGTTGATCGGATGACTTACCCTACTTTGGTCTCGAGACTTAGCATAGACCCACCATGCATTTAACTTATTTCATGAATCAATGGTTGTCACTAATTTTGAAAAGGTCCTCACTTCACTCCCTCAAGAATTGCATGGGCCATTTATTTCACTCATACAATTTATTTTATGGTATAGACTCTTCTATGGATCATTTTGCATTTCTCATAACCATATGAACTTTTGTGCAAGGAACCCTACTATAGAAAATAATTCGAACAAAATGTAATACTTTTTTTTAATATATAAACAAAGTGACCCAAGATAGATTTTCATCCCAAGTCCATTTTCTTGAACATCCCATAGGGATATAAGCCCCACATCTCAATTACCCATTGGTCCATGTGATTTTTTTGAACGATGAATAGGCTTTATTGACCAATAAGCTTAACCTAGACTACTCTTCCTCCAGAATGTAGGCTTGATCATTATTCATTTGCATTGAGATAATATGTTCTAAATGGTGAATGTGTAGGGGTTCTAATGGAATTTTTAGCTTGGTACATACCTAGTTTTGAGTAGCATATACATCCAATCTAGGGATATATAGACTTTGATCTTAGCAGTGAAGTTTCTTAATAAGAAGATATCAAACATGGCCAAAATATTAATCATTATAATTTTCTAATGGACTATGATATTTGGGTAAACCTATAATGTGAGAGGCAGGTTTTTTACTAGTCCAAATATTTGCATCAAAGTGTCATATAGTTGAACTATATTTTTGTTGAATATATTGTATACCATCCCCAATGCATCTATTATATTTTTAGGCACGACAAAGATGCTTGACCTAGAATCTACCAGGTAGTTGTGGATTAGTGTATCATAATAAGTCAAGGTCAGGTAGAAAGGTATCGGCTTGGCTCAAACTAACTTAGGACCAGATATCTATAGTACTACATGTATCTTAATCTTTCTTTCCTTCTATAGAGCTTCCTCCAAGTTCTGCATCTATAATAGTATGGACAAAATGTACTAAAGAGGTATGGGTATGGTAGAATTCTTCAAACCATTAAGATCTAGCCCTTTTTATTATGGTGGAGTGTGGAGATCTAGTGGGTTCCAAAACTATCACAAGCTTCCTTGGGATTTCAAGTATATCTATATCAGTAGCTATTGTAGGGTTCTGCACTCTCTATTTTAGCACAAGTATAGGAGGAAATCTCCTTATAGGATCTATGGGCCAATTTTTTATTTTGAGGTCTACTAGCTTGACCTTTCCCTAATCTTCTATCACATTTCATTTAGCCCTAGTCATGTATTCCAATTAGATTTACGGGTAGCCAAATTTTGAAGCACTTGCTCTATTATGCATCACATATACCTCCTCCTCATTCCATGTTATCAATGTATGCTTCAAAGTTTAAGAACTTGTTACTAGGTCAGATTTGAGTGGTTGGACTAGATGGAGTTAGTTTTGTACTCACATATTTATCATTGGGAAAGAAATGGAAGGCTAAGCATATAGATCTTCATTTATTGTCATGAGGTCTATTGGGTCTCTTGCACAAGATAAGAATTGAAATAATAAGCATCAAGGTATAGGAAATACCACATGTTAGAATTATCCATGTAGTTGTTCTGTATAGGAACCGTGTGTCTTATTAGGTAAGAGGGAATCTATTATAATGGGATTGACATAAGGACCATCTACTAATTAGAGTTCAAGGGTTAGCCTACATCCCTATTGGTGTAGAACATGAGACTTTGATATTGGGTAGAGGCCTATAGCCTTGGTTATTATATTTATAATGATGTCTTGGATAGTTCTGGTATTGATCCCTAAGGGTTCCTTATTGTCTCCTAAAATCTATGATTTCATTGGAAACTAATCTCAATAGATTCCTTAATATGTCCAACTTGAAGGAGTAAGTACTATTGAGGAATACTTTAGAGTAGGGAACAAAGTCTAGGTCCTTGGGTGCTTGCTTATGAGATTAGGCTAGAAGATGGTGTGTTGAACCATTAGGGGTGGTTGATATAGAAGCTAGAAACTAAAAAATAGAATATGGTGCCTAGGATCCATCCTTTCAATTTTTATTAGATCGTTCTCATCCTAAATGTTTAAGTCGTATGCTACCGGCAAGGATTTTACTCCCTTGGACTTGATCATCATGGCTATTTCAAAGTTAAAAAAATTCAAATAGTATATAAAATCCATACCTAGGAGGGCTATAATATTATTAGGGATCCTATGCCAAGTATTATGAAATCAAACATTAAAGTTTTCCATTGTATTTATGGGTGCTCCCTTGATGTTTTTCAACTGCTCCAAAAGAGACATGGTATTTTTCTTCTCATTAAATTTATCAAAATGGAAGTCAATGATCTAATCCTATATTTTTATGGAGTTTGGGGCAAGGTATATGTACCATTCTCATGATTTCCCTATAAAGGATACATCCAGTAGTATTAAGGCCACATTTTATTGTTTGATATTATGCAATATGCACAAGCTCACCATGTCATGTAGGTGCTCCATGGGGGTCGTAGCATCCTCTCTTGTGAAGTATGGTAATTTATTAAGTGTTGAGTCTAGGATTGGATCACATGTAGTAGGAGGTATAGGCGATAGGATGGGACATTTGTCATTTTAGGTAAGATACGTTTTTGGAAGTTGATTCTACTATGTGGCCATGTTTTGACGTGGAGCTCTCCTTTTAGGGTTTGGTTAAAAGGGTAACACCAATGCTTATATATTTTTTCTTGCAATGGATATATTATAGGTCATTCACTCATATACCTCTAGGTATTTTTTTATTTGGTGGAGTCAGTAGGTGAAAGTATAATATGCCTCAATAAGCCAATAGAGTAGGATTTTTACTAGATACTCTATTTGATACCTTTCTTGGTGAATTCTTGTAGGTGTTCTTCTTTAGCGGATTCACCAAGTGAATATTTTTTAGATTCAATAGGCAAGCTAGTAGATATCTTCACTATAATATCTACTGGATTATTTCAAATATATGAGGTGAATTAGATTTTAGATTCATCCCACTATGTATGCTAGTAAATTATTGTCATCTTAGATTGTCCTTGATGCTTATGACAGTGGTCTGATGTACTTGGACACATACTAATCATGTTTAGTGACACAATATTAAGCTTTAATATCATTGTGATCACTTGTAGAGAAATCTCTAGGATTTTGACAAGGTCAACTCTTCGTTAGATGAGTCCTTAGCATGCCTTCCTACTGTACTAGATATGATACTTGTATTTACCAAGGAAAATGGATAGGAAGATTTATAAAAAATTAAATGCATAGAAAAATATATTTACAAAAATTAAAACCTAAGCTAAGGAGGCAATGCACCAATATCTCAAAACTCTTCTATGCACAATGAATAAAATTAACATATTTATCACCTACTAACAACTAAAAAGTGAATATGGTTTTGATCCACACCCAAGCATTCAAACACATAAGAGGTAGGATAGAGCAAAAGTAGTCACAAATTATTCATATATACCATAAAATTACAAAGATGTGAGACCAAAAGAGGCTCGATGTTTGATGCTCTTTACCAAAACAACTCAAGGGTTAATTCTAGTTTATAAATAAAACAAAAAATGAATGAACAAGTTTACAAGGCCAAAAACTAGGCACAAGAATACATTCTCTAATGCCTTTACAATGCAATAAAAATCCTATTTATAATTAAAATTTATGGTTTCTTTGCCTCAATACTACATAAAAAATCAAAATGGGATTGGATATGTTAATGATGAGAGATTTTGGACCTCTTGGAGATCCTATTACTATCAATAACTACCATTACTAGGAATTCTCCTGTAGAGTGGGTGGAGGACGTATATGCCATCAATTTCACTAGGATTTGATGCCTTTGGGACTGGAGCTTCCACTATATTTGTTGTTAATACACTAAATAATCCTTTGGAGTACCATACCTATAATCATACATGTAATATAGGTTCTTATTAGACAAGGATTCCTTGTTGTGCAAGGAAAAGAGTTGGTATTAGGCCCTGATTGGCTACCACTATCAAATTCTCAATAGTAAAAATAACTAGGTTGAATACTTTCCTTTTGATTGGATGTCTGATGAAGGCCCTTTAAATCATCTCCATTGATCGTTTGAGTGAGGTGGTTGACATTGCTCTTTTATGTCATGTCATGTCATTTTTCCTTAACCCATACTAGTCCTAAGATTAGGTCTAAGTGTGGAGCATGAGTATCACATGATCACCACATGTCTAGTCATATGACAATTCTTTAACCAATGGTGGGAATTCCCTTTTCCATCATATCCTATAACATTAAGTACTAGAACATGCCATTGGATGAGAGATCAATGACTCACATAACTTGAAAACTTTTCCTCGCTTGTATTTGTTGTGAAAGGATCCCTACCATTGATTTGAAAAATATAGAATGTATGCTACCTTATCACCTCCATATACTACTCTCACAAATTAATTTTATCTTAGGGATTAGCATATGTTGTTGGTCATTGATCGAATGGTCTAGATTTTTTTTTATGCTTCATTTTTTGCAAGTTGTTGGATGGAAAATATTTGACCATCAATTCTTGAGAATGTTTTTTGGGAGAACTCATGTAGTTACCACACATCCAGTTGGTTTCGGTTCTATCAAACATGGAATAGCCTATATACACATGGCAAACAAACCTAGAAGATACATCAATATTGTTGACCTTGTTGCTCTTCATCTATTGGTGGGAATAGTCCTTTAGTTATCACCCAAAGGATTGTCAAAAATAATGTGAATCATCAAATGTGATGGTTAGACAACCCATGGATTTTGTGACTTGGGGGCTTCCATATTCACTTCAATTCTCCATGGATTATCATATCTAGTTCTCACCCAATATAAATGGTGGATCGTGGGTATACCTACTTGCTTCTTTCATCGATTGCTAATGCATTTGCCACATGTATAGGCCCTGGTTGATGGTGGGTATTTCCTCTTAAAAATACTTTGGTATATACATGAAATATCATGTTCCATTGGATGAGTAATCCACAATTGACGAAGCTCCACGGTTCCCTTTTATCCACTTTTTTTGGATTAGTGCTTATTGTAGATCTAGGAAATTGATAGTGAGAACTACTTTTATTGATTGATTTTTTCGGGAATATTAGTGTCTTCCATTGATTTTAGAATTAGTAGTGGATTTGAACCTCCTCCTTTTTATTTATTTCAAATGGTCAACTAGCCTCCCAATGAGGTTGACATTTCAAAGTGATCAATGTGGGCATCCTTTGGGTGTAGTGGATTTTCACTATAGTATTAATAATTAGGATTCATACTAGAAGTTAGCAATGCTTCAAACATTATAAATTTTGGTTTCTTATTATTTTTAAATGATAAACTATTTTTAAAGGATAAACTGTTTTTAAAGGGGGTGGAATGGTATGATACCTAGGGATAAGCATATAAGATATGAAATTATAAAAGATATGAGCATTATGGATAGTTGGTATGGTCTGCACATAACCCTTGGTTTATCATATTGAGATATTATATTATACTAATGATTTGGTTAAGGGTTTAAAATTTTACTAATATCAAGGTTATCCTCCCAAAAGTGGCATTATATGATAGGTGTATAGAGATGAGATCTTGTCAATGTAATCATCAATCATCAATCTTATCAGGTATTTCTTGTAATTGCATTTTCCCATGAAATGACTTATGAGATGTTTCTCTCTATAAGCATTTCTCTCATATTGGGAAAATTTATGGATGTATTCATTCATAAAGGTGCATTATTGAAGTTTCCTTATCATAAGGGTATTAACTATCTTTGTCTCATTGTGTGAACAATTGTATTGTAGATTGTTATTTGTGGATGAATTACTTAGTATTTCAAAATATTACTGATTATTTAGGTTTGCGACAATAATATTTTGTAACATTGAAATGCACTTTTAGCCTATTTCAAGCTACCATTTTCTTTATAAATGTAGTCTAGTCAACTTCATCAAGGAATAAGACCTACTTTCCTTGAGAACTAGAGGAAGGTATAGATTGAAATACATTGTATAGAATTGGAATATATTTTTTGGTTTTTAGAATGTGATAGATAGATAAGAAAATATATATTAAACATGTATTTTAGTAGATATTGTCCATATTTTAAAAATATTTATAAGGATAAAATGAGTGTGACTCAAATGTAATTCCATATAGTATAATTATTTTGACAAAACTTACTATGAATATGTCTTCTACATAAATAGATCTAGGGAGATATATAGTTTTTATAATTTTGTTGTGAATATTTTAATTATTCTTAATTTTCAATTCAAGGAATATAATTTTGATAAACTATTTTGATTCTATATGTTGGGGCACCAACCATCAAATGTTATTTATAATTTTTATAAACAAGAAAAGGAAATAAATATATCTAGGGAAAGGATATGAATATTAATTTTTGATATGTTTTTTAATTTTTTGGTACTTGTCTATAGATAAGAGTTTATTTTTTATTTCTAACATATCAATAATTGAAAAATATATAACTAAAATAAACTTGAATGAAATAAATTTGTTTAGAATCTCATTGCAATACTTGTTGATACATAAATTCCATTAACTAATATCATTTAACCCATATAAGGCCTTCAAAGTTGTGCTAGTGACCCTATCAAAAAAAATTATATAATTATAAATACATATTTGTAACAAAACTAAACAAAATTATTAAATGACATGAGCTCAATAAATTAAATTCCTCAACTTCCAAGTATTGGACCAAGGTATGAATCTTGCCTAGTGATACATGTGTAATTATCAATTTGTTGTAATACCACTATGTGATCATGATGTAATATGGGTGGGACATATTTAAATTCCACATAACTAATTTAATAATAAAATTAAACAAGATTTATATATTTAAAATCCAAATCCTAATATCTAGCACTCCATAAATTTTTATTACAAAATAACTGATTTGACCTCATTTTGAGGCCTTTAAATCCATACTAATGATGCCAACAAAAAACTTGGGTGGTGATATATTGTAAAAAAACACCATGCTTATACCCTAATAATAACCCCAACATAATTTCTTTAGTTATAAAGGAAAACACTTAAGCATATCTATGAATTATAGACCTTGAGGCCTACCATTCCCTTACTTAGTAACTCATTAACAAAGAAAGGATTAAAAATATATTTAACTTAATATTTTAGCATTTGTATTTAGTTTGACACTTTCCTAGTATACATAGTGGTCTCACACAATGTTTGTTTTTCCATTAAATGGAGAAAAATAAAGCACCTTGGTAAGCATATTTGATAATCCACTAATTTTCAAACAACAAGCATTGATAAAATGATAACATTACGTTATCATGACCACTATAGGTTATTTTAAAATCATATGAGCTCAAAATGCAAAGGTGAGATAGGTAGGTGGACTAGTATGAAAATAAATTATGAATCGATGTAATGTCAATGGTTAACCACTAGTAGTTAGAAGGCTTACATCTAGCTAATATAACTAGAATGCAATATGTGGTTGGGGGTGTATATAAGCAAGGTCATATCATTTTGAACTTCATAAGTAGAAATATGAGCTAGAAATACAAACTATACCTAAAAGGAGCTCTCATTTAGCTAGAGTTTTCTTGATGCATTGTGATCTATTGTTGGGGCCCATAAGAGGATCTTATTGTCCTATGCACTCTTATAGACTGATTTAGCATTTGCATATATGGTACGATATTAAACTTAAAATTATAAGTTTAATCCATTAGAAATGGATAATAAACTAGTGAAACCTATGGAATTAGAATTAAGAATAAGTCTTATCGTGCTTGGTTTTGTTAATACCTTGAGTTTTACCAAAAACACTTATGTATTTTAAATTGTTGTCAAATTTACTTGATTTTTGAAAACAAGTTAGAAACTACATTTGTTATAGATTTATGCTTGATTTTTTGTTTTTTTGTCAATTTTGGGTTAATTCTAGCCATGCATTAATTTTTATGGTAATTCCCAATGAGAACATTATTTTTTGGCAAGTGGATCTCTTGCTCAATATAGTGCACTTGCTTAATCTATATCATTTTTGTCATGTGAATTCACCAAATCAAATGTTTTTGAACTAATACTTTTTCCTAGGTATTCACAGTTAAATAACATAATTTCTTGATAGACACTATTAAACAATGTTCTTCTCAAATGTGAAAGTTGATTAATTTTACATGGTTTTAGCTAATATTATTACTTTTTCATTCATTCATGGTTGTTTCTAATGGTTATACAATAATTTTATGACTTATGGAGGTGAGAAGCCTCCTAGATAAATACCTCATAAATGATTTTATTGGAGATTTGACTACAAGGTCAATAACCTATTTGAGGGCTAATATTTTTTATGGGATAGATATGTAAGGAGTTCTTAAGTTATAGACCTAATACATTACCCTAGAATATAAATAGACACTAGTCATAAATTTATTAATGGGTTACTATGGGCATGAACGAGATACACAACTCTCATATATTAACCATAAAAAGTATGGATCATAAAAGAGATATTATTTTATGGCCTTATGGTTAAGCCATTGTTAACTATGTAGAGGTGAGATAAAACACTATATGTTGAGTGCTTGTGTGGTAACCATGAGTAAATTATGGAGTTTTATCCCATGCTAATATTGCTTTAAAATTTGGGATAGCAAGGTCCCATTCCAAGCTTGATATAGCTAATTCTAAGATATACTATAAAAATATATGTCATGTTGATACGTAATTTGATACCATAAGAGTGGAGGGATAGGAAGATAATTAGGATGTCTAATCACCAAGGAGGATTCAATGTGGTATGAGTGGAGGGATACGTACATGATATGCTCTTGAATGAAGATGTGCCCCTAGTTGGAGGAAAGGGGGAGGATAATAATCATAGTAATTATCCCATTGTGATGTATAGGAGGAAGAGGGAGATATATGATTTGGTTTTAGGAGACATGTACATGAGTGGGTCTTCTCATAAATGGGCTTGAATAGAGGAATATGCCCATTAAATGGGAATAAAAATAAATGTATTAGTAGGAACCAAGGTGCAATTAGGGGATGTGATTACCCTAGTGGCATAAGAGAAACTATACTCAAATACTTAACTATAAAAAATACTCTCATAGAGAATTGATCTATGTGGTAGGTAATCCTAGTATGCATTTTTTACTCTCATTTTATGTACTTTTTTGTTTCAACTCATATATGCATACATGTATATATGAAATAAAATGTTAAAAATAAAATAAATTGATAATAAAAAATATATGGTGTAGGTGGCTCTAGTAAATGGTGGTACTTAATTTCATAATGTATAACATGTTTTAGTATAGATATCCCATATTCATTTATTACTATTTTTCTACCCTTTGATCTTTCCCATATAATTGGGAGACATGTGGATGTGTTTGATCCTAATTACTCTTTAAGTGAGATTCTTTGAAGTTAAGGGATTGGGGACGAAATGAGGATGAGGATAGATGTGTGAGAGGCTAATATAGCATGGGTAGAAATTAGTGTGAAGCTTATATAGGCTCATGCAAGGGATATAGATAGATATTTATGGGATATAGTCACCTTGAGGAAGAACCTTGGTCATACAAATGGAGAAGTATTAGGGCCAAGGACTAGTTTAGAAAAGTAACACATATAGATTAAATGACCAAGGATGGTATCTTAGGGGATGATAGATAGTGTGTAGGAACCTCCTAAGAGTGAGAAGTAGACATATGATATATACATAATTTTTAACTTGATATACAAATGAAGTGATTATGTAATTTAGATTTTGGTGATACAACATGAACTTTTTTGTATCGTTTTTAACTATATATTGATTTTTATTATAGAGTTATGTGTCTTATAGTTTTATTTACTTTATATATTTCTTTCATATGAATCTCATATTTTTTAATGCATGTATCATAACTCAAAAACTATAACAATATTAGGCATATAAGAAAATTATAAGTGATATAACCTACTTATATATGCATTGGTTGTTAGCGTAGATTTGATTTATTACATTATATTATGTTCTTAACATCATAAATTATGTTATGTGCTTATAAGGTGGTTAGTACCTCAAGGTGATTAGGGAGGGTAGTTGATATCGTTGTGCCAACTACAAGTTTGTTGGCTTCGTGCATTGTACTATATATTACTTCATTGTAAATTCAATCCTAATGTTCACTACATTCTCACATGGTATCAGAGCATTTATGATTTTTGGGCGTAGTCAAAGAATCTATCAAGACACAAATCCCGAGTGGGACCCTTGAAATGGAAGCAAGGAGCAGGTGGTAAGGTAGCGATATTCTACACATATTTTGATGCGATGACTTTCTGCACGAACTTTGAGATTTGATATTCTAGATGCAGGTATATAGGGTATAAATCCTGAAGAGCAAGACCTTTGAACTTAGCATAAACCTTGTGATGGTGTACAAACCCTAAGGTGGACACGTGGTGACTAACTGATGTGGATTGTGCATGGATATCGAGGTGCACATGGCAACTGCTGACCTGGTATGGTGGTGACGTGGCAACTGCTAATGTGGAATATTGTGTGGCATTATGAATAGTTGACATGGCTTGTGGGTGATGTGGCAGATAGTGTTTGGTTGTCTACTAAGGTATATTCTCCATGATTGCTCTAGGATAATCAATAACCTGTGGGGTGATTTTATTTTACATCCCTTCGCAATGCATCGCATGGTGCATGTGGGATAAATATTCCTGAAATGTTTTTTCTTCTACTTTCTCGTGGAGAAGAATTTAATACAAAGGTTATCCACATTTTTTCCCATATGGAGTAGTAGTCAGATTGGTTGACTAGGTAGTGTGAATATGTTGGGCGACAGGAGGTTGGGAGATCAAACCCCACACGCATCCAACAACAATTTTTTTTACATGGATTTTTTCTTTACCCATTCTTTGGTCACATAAACATATAGAAGGTGGTGGCCTTCTATTATCATTGGTCATGCTATCTCGACTAGCTAGTCGAACCAATGCAAAGGTGACTACGGGAGTTCGAGGGTTCAAACCCTGTACAGTGCATGTCCAAAAGGATGTTTTTTTCAAAGTAGTAGAAGGTACACAGTATTTTTTTATACTTGCATCATTTTTTTTACAACTCAAAGCACATAGTCTAATTTATTTTTCCAATCAAATAAAATTAAATTACCTATTTGTTTTTGCAAATAAAAACCAAAGAAATAGGGGCACCATTGCAAAATCTCAAGAAAACTTTAGTGCATTTTTTTTTCAAAGGAGGGATAAAACAAGATTTGCACATTATTTTTTTTGCAAACTGAAAGGGTTCTCCAAAATTCTTCACACCTTGTTTATTTTACACACAAAAAGGGGGAACCAAATAGTATCCTTCTTTTAAAAATTCTAACACAAGGGGAGGAATTGTGAATATCAAATTTTTGCATTTTCAAAACAAATGTTTTGCAAAAATCATTGTAAAAAGGTGCATTTTCGATTGCATTCAATACCTTAAAATTGGTATTGTAAAATAGGTGCATTTTCAGTGGAATATGACACCTATATTTAAAATTTATGGGCACTTTTGATTGTATGCTGCATTTAATTTCCTATTTTTGCACTTACATCATAAGTTAAAATTCAAAAGTACATAAGACCCCAAATTTTAAACCCTTTTGTGTAATTTATTGCATAGTAGCATTTGGTATATACAGTACCTCTGGCCTACACTTACAGGTAAAGCTATCATGCTTTGGGATACTGTATCTAACACCTAATATAGCTGCAAAAACAACATCTAAGCTATTGTTCTCTATAAATCATCAAGGAGAAATAAGGAAAGCCAATTGTATTTTGATATTCACTCCATCAATTACCCTGATTCATTTCTATTGCTTGGATTAATTTCCTCCAACTAATAATCATTTTTTGGAAGGGTTTTTAGGCAAGTGCCATCAATTTGATTGAATTCCCTTTCACATACTCTTTGTAGTATATAGAAAGGGGGACCATTTTGGTGAGATAAGGAACCTTCACAATGGCCTCTGTACACAAATATATTTCAGATTCATAGTTGCTTAAAGGCTCCAATTATGCTCCATGGAAAACCAAAATGATAGCCATTCTACAGGTTGAATATTTATGGGATGTAGTGACTGGAACTATAAAATGTCTTAGTACACAAGGTACAGATCAGGATGAATATGATTAAAAGGATAAAAAGTGCCTCATGTTTATTGTGCTTGCTACTACTGATGAGATACAACCTCATATTTGTGATGCTAAAACTGGTAAATATGCTTGGGATACATTAGTTACCATGTATGAAGGGAAGAATTAGTTCATCATTCTTAACCTTCAATCCCAACTTTATACTCTCAGTATGAAGTCTAGTAAATCAGTCAAAATGTTCCTATGTAGAATGGAAAAATTGAAGGTCAAGTTGAATGCTTTGGGAGAAGCGGTAGAGGATAATCTCTTGACTTCAATCATTTTGAGAGCTTTGCTATATTCATATAAGGTTTTGATGACATCTCTTCAAGTTTCCATGAGATAAGTTACTTTTGTGGATTTGGTAAATTTTATTCAAACTGAGGAGGCAAATCAACTTCGAAGATATGAAGTGATAGATAATGCACTTTACTCAAAATAGGGATCCAGAAGATACGGTAACTTTTAGAAGGGAGGATCTTCTTCAAAATTTTCCAAAGTTAAGAAACCTCAACAAATACAAAAGAAGTTTTACAAAATTTGTGATATGGACAACCATGACACCAACAAGTATTGGTTAAAAAATAAACAACCACAAGACCAAGGTCAAAAGAAAAAGGGCAGGTACAAACCACAAAATAAGAATAAGCAACTGAAGGGACATGTTGCTTATGATGAATCAAACTCAAATTCTAAGGGTACATAAGGTGCTCATGACACAACTTCTCAGCAAAAGGATCCTATGTGGTATATTGATTTTGGTGCCAGTAAACACATGACTAGTGATAAATCATGGTTTGAGATATTTGAGGCTAAGGAAGGCAAACCAGTAACCATTGGTGATTATAATACCTATTGATTCTAGGGTGAAGCAAATATTTTCATCATTCATCCAAATGGAATATGTTAGATTGATAAAGTCCTCTGTGTTCCAGGATTGATAAACAATTTGTTATCAGTATCTCAAATCTTGGATAAACACATGGTGGTTGATTTCAGAGTTGAGGATGGAAAGAAGCATTGCTTCATAACAAGGAAGGACAAACATGTAGCAACCACTTCCTATAAGCATGACTTGTTTGCTTTAAATTGTATTTCTATGCCTCATGTTGCCATGGTGGTAAAAACAAAGGCAGTTACTTCTCTTTGGCACAAGAGATATTGGCATCTAAGTTCAGTATATTTACTTGAGTTGAGGAAATATGAGATGGTGAAAGGTCTTCCTCACCTTTAATACACTTTTCTAGTTTTCTTAAATGGCTTAGCAAGGAAGCAATATCGAATACCATTTGAGTTGATCTCATCATGAGTCAAAATATCATTAGAGTTGGTACACATCAATCTGTGCGATCCTATGCCAAACAGTTATGGGGGAAAGAGGTATTTTCAGTTGTTCATTGATAAATGCTCATAGAATATGTGGGTTATATTTCTACAATTGAAGTCAAAGGATTTTCTATATTTTCAGCAATTCAAGAAAAGTGTTGAGAAGGAAGCATGCTGTTCTATTAAGACCCTCCGCTCAGATCGAGGGGGAAATATACCTCAAAATAATTTTCCACATTTCTTAATTCACATGGGATTAAGAGGCAGCTTACAACAACCTATAATCCATAGCAAAATGGAGTTGCTAAGAGGAGGAATCATTCCATCATTGAAATGGTATGTTGTATGCTTACAGGGGCACATCTTGAGCAATAGTATTGGGCAAAAGCTGTCAATACAACAATGTACTTCCTGAATAGAGCACCCATAAAAGATCTTAAGGGAATGAATCCATAAGAATCATGGAGTGGTAGAAAACCCTCCATTTCTCATCTAAGGATTTTTAGGTGTAAAGCATTCATGCACATTCCAAAAGAGAAGAGAAAGAAGTTAGATGAGAAATTTTTGCAGTGTATTTTTTGAAGAATTTGACGAAGCACTCAACTCATTCTCATTGATTTGCATATAAAGATTACAATGTAGTTGATTAACCACCAAGTTGGTTAATCAACGAACTCGGAGAACGCCTATGAGCGTTATTTTAATATAGTTGCTAATAATGTGATATAACATAACAACATATGCTAACATCCCCCCTTATTACATTATTGGCAAATTCCAATAGTATCACGAAATTTTTCATATTTGATACGTCCAAGTGCTTTGGTAAAGATATCTGCAACTTGCGCATCAGTAGGAATGTATTGAAGTTGTATATGGTGCTTTGGAACTTCATCTCGAATAAAATGACATCTTGGTATCAACATGTTTGGTACGTTCATGAAAGATTGGATTTTTGACAAGATTCAAAACACCTTGATTGTCGCAAAACAAATGAAGAGGAAGATTCTTTGGAAGGCCCATGTTTGTAAGAATGCGACTTAACCACATTATCTCGCAGATTGCTTCACTGGCTGCACGATATTCTGCTTCTGTAGAAGATAAAGCAACCACATGCTGCTTCTTACTGTGCCATGAGATAGGTCCAGATCCTAGATGAAAAACATATCCAGAAGTGGATTTACGATCATCAATAGATCCGGCATAATCTGAGTCTGTGTATCCCAGTAAGAAAAAATTATTATTCTTTCTATATTCCAGACCATAATTTGTACTACCATGAACATAATGAAGCACTCTTTTTGCTGCTTTCCAGTGTGTCATCTTAGGCTCTTGCATGAACCTTGAAAGATATCCCACAACAAACCGAGATCTGGTCTGGTATTTGTCAGATATAGGAGACTCCCAATCAATCGGCGATAGAGAGTACCATCTACCTGAGGTGACTCATCATATCGAGATAACTTAAGTCCTTGCTCCATGGGAGTTGCCTTTGACTTACAATTAGTCATCCGATATTTTTCTACTAAAGTCTTGGCATACTTCTTTTGTGTTACTCTAATATGAAATTTTTGTTGAGTAACTTCTAAACCAAGACAATAGTGCAGAAGTCCTAGATCTGTCATTTCAAATGATTGCTTCAAGTCATTTTTCACTAAGTCAATCATTCTTTTTGAGCTTCCTGTAATGATCAGATCATCCACATAAAGTACAAGAATCACTATATCAGAACCATTTTTCTTAATATAGAGATTTGCATCTGAGGGACTTCTTATGAAACCATGTTGCACAAGGTGATTGTCTATCTTGATGTACCAAGCTCGAGGAGCTTGTTTTAGCCCATACAATGATTTGATCAACTTGCATACTTTTTGTTCTTGTCCCTCAACCACGAATCCTTCTGGTTGAGTCATGTATACTTCTTCTTGTAAGTCACCATTCAAGAAGGCACTTTTAACATCCATTCGATGTAATTTCCACCCAAACTGAGCTCCCATGGCACAAAGTACACGAATGGTAGTCATTTTTGCAGTAGGGGCAAAAGTCTCTTCATAATCTATGCCTTCTTTCTGAGCATATCCCTTTGCAACAAGCCGGGATTTATGCTTATCAATAGACCCATCTGCCTTATACTTCACTTTGAACACCCATTTGCAGCCTATGGGTTTCTTCCCTATTGGCAGATCGACTAACTTCCAAGTATTATTTTTAAGGAGAGATTTATGTTCTACATCCATGGCCTCTTTCCACTGTGGTTCATCAAGTGCAGATTGAACCGTTGTGGGTTCGTTTGTATTCAATGTAGACATATAAATTTTTTCTCCATCCTTATCTTCCTCTCTATCATTTTCTGTACCCACTGACAAATCATCAAAGTGTTGACAAAGTTCGTCAACCTCTGAAGTAGATTCTTCTGCTCTCATCTGTTGAGTCATACTGCGAGTACATGGCCTATCAAGAGATAGATCTGGAAGGGATTTCAACTTAGCATCTCTCAAAGTGCTAGTATACCATTTTGGAACTTTCTATTTTTGTTGTGGAAGTTGAACCTCCTTCTTAGGCTCTTCTTCATCTAGGTATACAGTTGTGGATGTGTCTTTTGATGTGAGAGCTTCATCAAATATAACATCTCTACTTACATGTGTCTTCTTGGTCTTAGGATCAATCAATCGATAACCTTTTGAGTACTCATCATAGCCAAGAAAGATACACTTCAAGGTTTTCTTATCCAGACTTCCTCCTTTTCTATTTTGGAATGTGCATGAATGCTTTACATCCAAACACCTTCGAGTGAGCAATGGAAGGTTTCTTACCACTCCATGCTCCTTGTGGAGTCTTCCCTTGTAGAGCTCTAGTGGGTGCTCTATTTAGGAGGTATGATGCTGTGTTTATCGCTTCGCCCAATATTGATCCTCAAGATGTGCTCCTTTTAGCATACATCGAACCATTTCCATAATGGAACGATTTCTTCTTTCTGCAACTCCATTCTGTTGAGGTGTATAGGCTGTAGTCAGTTGTCTTTTGATCCCATGTTTCTTAAGAAACTCTAAAAACTCTTCAGAGGTGTATTCCCCCCCTCGATCTGAGCGGAGGGTTTTGATCAAACATCTTGACTCCTTCTCAACAAGTTTCTTGAACTGTTGAAAGTAGAGAAACACTTCTGATTTCAATTGAAGAAAGAAAACCCACATCTTCCATGAGTAATCATCAACGAATAGTTGAAAATACTTTTTCCCACCATAGCTGGTTGGCATAGGACCACACAGATCGGTATGTACCAGCTCTAAAGGTTTTGTAGCTCGAGAGGAGCTTGCTTCAAAAGGCACTCGATGTTGCTTCCCTGCTAAGCAATCCGAGCAAACTGGTAAGATAGATGAGAGGGGTGGAAGACCTTTCACCATCCCATATTTGTGTAATTCAAGCAAATATCCAGAACTGAGATGCCCATAACGCCGATGCCAGAGAGAGGTGGCCTCCTTTGTAGTTGCAGCCAAAGCAACATGTGGAGTGGAAATAGCATCGAGAATAAACAAGCCATGTTTGTAAGAGCCGGTTGCAACATGTTTACCACTGTGTGTGATAAAACATCTCTTCTTGCCATTGACAACTCGAAACACGACTTCCATGTTTCTATCCAACATTTGTGTGACTGAAAGCAGATTATTGGCTAGGCCTGGAACATAGAGAACCTTTTCAATCTGACAATTACCATCAGGAAGAGACACAAAAATATCCCCTTCCCCTTTTACTTGATATACCTGATTGTCAGCAATTGTGACTGGCTTACCCTCTTTCGCCACAAAAGTATCAAACCAGGATTTATCCCCAGTCATGTGTTTGCTAGCTCCTGAATCAATATACCATACAACATCTATCTGGGAAGACGAAGTATGAGTCATGAGCACCTTGTGTGCTCTTTCAGAGTCAGAATCTGAATCGGACTCAGGAGAATTTGAGTCTGAGTTGGATTCAGCATAAGCAACATGGCCTTTAGATTGCTTATGCTTATTGTATTTTTTCTTGTTCTTGCCCTTCTTTTGTGGACCTCTGTCATTTGGTTGCTTGTTTTTGAACCAACACCTGTTGGTGTCATGGTTATTCATGTCACAAATTTTGCAATATTTTGTATCTTTTTGCTGAGATTGCTTCCCTTTTCCTTTGGAAGAAGCACCTCCTTTTTGAAACTGGCCTTGCTTTTTACCACTTTGTTGTGTGGAGAGAGCATTATCTGGCATATCATCTTTTTGGACCTGAGTTGCCTCCTCAGTCTGAAGCAAGTTTACCAGTTCCACAAATGAGACTTGTCTACCAGAAACATTGAGAGAAGTGATCAACATCTTGTAGGAACTTGGTAATGCTCTCAAGATAACGGAATTCAAGACATCATCATCCACAGGTTTTCCCATAGCATTCAATTTTGCTTTCAAGTCTGCCACTCTGCAAAGGAATATGTCAACTGTTTCTCCAGAACTCATACTGAGATTATGTAGTTGAGTTTGAAGATGAAGAATAGAGGATTGATTTTTGCCTTCATATACTATGATCAGGGCATCCCAGGCTATCTTACTAGTTTTTGCATCACAAATATGAGGCTGCACCTCATCTGTAGTAGCAAGCAAGATAAATACGAGACTCTTCTTGTCTTTCTTATCCCAAGCATCTTGATCTGGTCCTATTGTCTGAGGACATTTTGTAGTGCCAGTCACTACCTCCCATAAATCTTCCAACTGAAGTATGGCTTTCATCTTTGTCTTCCATGGAACAAAGTTAGGACCTTTCAACAATTGTGAATCTGAGAGATACTTATGAATTGTGGCCATTATGAAGGTTCCTTATATCACCAATTGGTCTCCCTTTCTTTATACCGTCGGATCTTTATACTCGTAACCATTCAATATACACCCGCCCTTACGTGAGGGAAACTATAGGTATATATGAACAAGTATACTACTCAATATGTACTCGCCCTTACGTGAGGGAGACTATAAGTACAAATGAGAAGCACAATATATTGAACATAGGCGATACTCGAAAGGGCATCGTGTTGTTAATGACACCTACCATAGAAAGTTTTATTCCGCATGCGTGGGGCGTAACTTCCCCTAAACACTTTGGAAAAAACTTTCGTCAGGATTTACGCCTAACAACAATCACGATGTGGGTATGAAATGGAAAAAAAAATTGGTTTGCCTTATTTCTCCTCGACGATTTATAGAGAACAAGCTCAGACGTCATTGTTGCAGCTATATTAGGCGGCGAATACAGTAGTCCAAAGCACGACAACATTACCTGTAAGTGTGGACCAGAGGTATCTCAAATACCGAATGTTGTTGTGCAATAAATTGCACAAATAGGGTATAAATTTGGGGTCTTATATTTTGTTTTAATTTATGATTGTGAATGCAAGAAAACAAAATATTTAAATGCAAAAAAAAACAATCATAAATGCCCACAAATTTATAGCTCCTATTACCAATCTAGCAATTATTCTACCAAATGGCTTGATTTCCCCCCTTTATCTGACAATTTTGCAAATGAATCATGTGAAATCTTCCCCCCGTCAATTTGCAAAATAGACAGAAAGTGGGAAATGAATACCTAAAAAAAACCTCAAAAACAAAATTGAGCCTTCAAGGCATCAATTTTTGCTGTTGTGGGGCATAAATGTGGCCTTGCAGGCGTCAACTGAATAGTGCAGGCATCAACTGAACAGTGCAGGTGTCAACTGGCGGCATTCTACATCAAAAATGCATTGCAGGTGTCAATGGCGCCGTGCGGGCATCAACAGTGCCGTGCGGGCATCATAGAACTTGTGCGGGCATAAAAAAAAATGAACCCGCCGTCACAGTATGAAAAAACCCCCGAAGAGATTTGAAACCACGACCTGCCACCAAACAACGTCCGCACTTGCCACGGGAGCCAGACGGCCCGATGAAACAAAACATGCAACAGGGAATGATGAAGAGCGTTGCGGCCTGGGAAGGGAAAAAAATAATAATCCCACATGGCCTGTGCGGCCACTGTGGGAGGTTTTAAATTTGGCAGAAAGCACTTAAGCTTTCGGTTGCCTTCGGGCAACCAACCCCGCCCTTTTTGGCCTCCGCAACCGTTGACCCTCGTCCCCGAACCACCGTCTGCGTCCTCTGTCTATGTGCCACATGCGCCTGTGTGCCTTGGTCTACGTGTTCTGTCTCTATTGTCTGGTTAGTTTGTTTTTTGTCATTTTTTGGCTACCTTGGTCTACGTGTTTTGTCTTTGCTGTCTGGTCAGTTTGCTGTCTGTCATCCTTCGTCCGCCGTCCTCAGGTCTCCGCAAGTCCCGTTGGCTATTTGTCGTCCTTCGTCCGTTGGCTGTCTGTCATCCTTCGTCCATCGTCCTCAGGGTTGTCGACTGTCTTGTCGTCCGTAGCTCTGATGCCATGAAGAATTTGACGAAGCACTCAACTCATTCTCATTGATTTGCATATAAATATTACAATGTAGTTGATTAACCACCAAGTTGGTTAATCAACGAACTCGGAGAACGCCTATGAGCGTTATTTTAATATAGTTGCTAATAATGTGATATAACATAACAACATATGCTAACATTTTTCTTGGTTATGATGAGCATTCCAAGGGATATCGTTTGATAGATCCTAAAATGAAGAAAACTCATACCAATAGAGATGTGGTATTTTATGAATCTTTCACACCATATAACACATCTTTAGTACTATACCTGGATGAAGAGGAGCCTAAGAAAGAGACTCCTTCCCCACATAAAAAGATTCCAAAATGGTATACAAGTACAATGAGAGATTAAAAATTGACTACACCTCAAAATATATCTTTAGATCCACCTCACACATGAAGTATGACTCAGCAAATGAGAGTAGAAGCATCAAATTCAACAGAAACATCAACTTCAGAGGTTGACAATATTTACCAAAACTTTGAAGAACTTTCTATAGATGTAGAGGAAGATAGAGAAGCATATATGGATGTGGATGATGATAGGGTTTTTATGTATTCATTGGATGAACATGAACATACCACAGTCCAAGATGCACTTAGTGAACCTCAATGGAAGGCAGCTATGGATGTAGAACATATGTCTCTCATCAAAAATAAAACTTGGAATCTAGTTGATCTACCTTTAGAAAAGAAGCCCATTGGTTGCAAATGGGCATACAAAGTGAAGTATAAGGTAGATGGAATGATAGATCAGTATAAGGTCTACCTCGTTGCAAAGGTCTATGCATAGAAAGAAGGCATTGTCTATGAAGAGACTTTTACACCCACAGCTAGAATGACTACCATTCATGTACTTTGTGTTATGGCAGCTCAGATTAGATGGAAGCTACATCAGATGGATGTTAAAAGTGCCTTCTTAAATGGTGATATCAAGGAAGAAGTGTACATGAATCATCCAAATTGGTTAAATATTTGTATGGGTTAAAACAAGCACCACGAGCTTGGTACATAAAAATGGATAATCACCTATTGTAGCATGAATTCAAGAGAAGTCCTTTGTATGCTAATATCTATATCAAGAAAAATGGTTCTAAAATAGTGATTTTAGTACTCTATGTTGATGATCTGATTATCACTAGCAGTTCAAAAAAAATGATAGATGCAGTGAAATGTGAGTTGAAAAAGTCATTTGAGATGATAGATCTAGGACTTCTTCATTGTTATCTTATTTTATAAGTAGCGTAGAAGAGGAATCACATCAGAGTGACATAGAAAAAATATGCCAAGACATTAATTGAGAAATATCACATGACTGATTATAATCCTAAAGCAACTCTAATGGAAACATGGCTACAGTTATTGTGATATGATAAATCTCCATAGGTATATGGTACTCTCTATCGCTAGTTGATTGGAAGTCTTATATATCTTATCAAAACCAGGCCAGACATCAATTTTATTATGAGTTATCTTTTGAGGTTCATGCAGGAACCTAAGGTTAGTCATTGGAAAACAATGAAATGAGTTCTTCATTATGTTCATGGTAGTACAGAATATGGCTTGGAATACAAGAAGAATGACAACTTCTTCTTGCAAGGTTACATAGACTCAGATTATGCTGGATCATTTGATGATAGGAAATCCACTTCTGGATATAATTTTTATCTTGGTTATGGTACTGTCTCTTGGCACAGTAAAAATTAGCAGGTGGTTGCTTTATCATCTATAGAGGAAAAATATCGTGCAACACCTGGAGTAGTCTGTGAGGTGATATGGTTACATCGCATTCTTTCAAGTATGGATATTCCCAAGAACCTTCCAATTCACTTGTTTTGTGACAACCAAGGTGTTTTGAAGCTCATCAAGAATCTAGTGTTTCATGAATGCACTAAACACATTGACACTCAATGTCATTTCATTCGAGATGAAGTTCCAAAATACAAGATACAACTCTAGTACATTCCCACCGATGAATAGGTTGCAGATATTTTCATTAAGGTACTTGGACATGTCAAATTTGAGTTGTTTCGCAACACTCTTTGTATTTCAAAATAATGTAATAAGAGGGGAATGTTAGCATAGATTTGATTTATTACATTATGTTATATGCTTAACATCATACATTATGTTATGCGCTTATAAGGTGGTTAGGGCGGGTAGTTGATATCGTTGCACTAGCTACAAGTTTGTTGGCTTCATGCATTATACTATAAATTACTTCATTGTCAATTCAATCCTAATGTTCACTGCATTCTCACATTGGCTAGGATCATAAAATGTGAACATAAAATTAAACATATATGATATAAAGCATGTATGCAAATTGAATAAGTCATGACATTATAAAAATTAGCCATAAGAATCATAAAGAGACTCACAAGTCATCACATGCCAAATTTGCATTGATTAAAGATAAATCAATATATGTAATAAAAATGCCTAAAATTGGATTCACTTTGGCTTGGGAATCACAAATTAAGTCTTTTTTGTATTTATTTCTTAAAAATATTTTCCAGCATTATGATTTGGCATGTTTTCCAAAATATTAGCCATGTAAGGAATGAACTTAATAATAAATGCTCATGCAATCCTATAAGATGTTCATACTTAAATGTTTAAGTATCAATCCATGTAAAATGTTCAATATTAAGTACACAGATTGATGCTTAAACATTTAAATATGAACATCTTAAACATTTAAATACAAGATGTTGATACTTCAAAAATGATACCAATATGTAAATTGTCAAAATGTAGATCCATATAGGATGTTCAATATATAGAAATACATGATTTCATCAATTCATGTAGAATATGTGATTTAGTGATGAAGTATCACATAAAATGGATTTCATAGAAGATATTAATCTTGTAAGAATAAAACTTATAATCAATAAGTGACATGAGAGTGTCAACAAAGTGAATGACAAAGGAAATTCAAATGATAGTAATCTCTTGGTATAATGCCAAATATGATAAAAATAGCTATATTTTGTCTCCCAAATAGGTTTTGTCCCTCTTTCCTTTTTCCATGTATTTTCATTTATTCATATGGTTTTTATTTTCACACATGTTTCATGCATAATTATAGTTATCAATTGTTTACTTTTTGAAGGTATAATACCTTAATAAAACTACACTCCCACCCCTTATTGCTACTTCATTAGAAACTATGGGGTAGTGCAATCAATTTGAGAATTGATTAGCCTTATACTATTAAGATATTTTTTTGCACATAAGTTTTTTATATTTCATAGAAGTTTTCATAAATAAAAGGAATCAACACATTACCTAGTATTGCTAAAAATAAATACACACAAAGTAAAATAACATAGTATATGGGGGTGTTCATGGACACCAAATAATCTCACTATCAAAGAATATAATTATACTTTAACCAATAATGAAATGGATGTTATGAAGGGGGTTTTATACATAAATACAAGTTGCCTTTATGTTAAGGTTGTGAGACTAACCTTAAAGAGTAAAATAATAAAATTTTACAAAAATACCCTTTTCATGTTTTACAAGGTCCCAAAGGACTACTATGAACAATACAATTCAAATGTTAGTTGTGGCCTTAAAATAATATTAACTATCACATATTCTAGCATCCCCCCTTAAGGTAAATGGGAGATATGGAGAGAGACCCTAACTTGTCATTCCCCTTTAAGGGACACTCTCCTAACCCAAGTAACTCTTGCATGTGCATAAAAGTAACCTCAAGCATGTTTTTGGTCATTATATTTATTGTCTACTTTGATGAAGGCTCAAAAAATAGATCAAGCATCCCACATATATGAATCCATATCACAAAGTGCATTAAATATCTATGTGTTTAATGAAATATTGGACTACAAACAAGCAATATGGTGTTCTAATTATCACATCAAAGAGTAACTAGAAAACTCTAAGAAATGCCAATCTCCTCCAAAATCGTGAGCATCCATCAAAAATGCTTAGTTGGATGGTTGAAGATATAATATTCACATTTCATAGATTATTGATATATAGTGGATTGTCATATGAAATACCAATAAATATGATCATGTCCCAAACAGAAAACAAAGCTTATGGTAGACTATCACTTATACAAATAACCAACCCATTGAACATCTAAAAATCCTATCAAAATTGGAGGGGAAACAATTGAATAGTGGATATCCATTTGATAAGTCCCTAAAATTTATCTAATAATCCTCTTAGCTATTAAGATATATTACATTTTTTGGTACATGCTAATGTATCCCCATGGTACTTTCATGGTACATTTGTAAACAGTAGGTTAGAGTTGAGTCTATAGTTTAAGGTGTGATCTATATTTCCCCTTTTATGTAAGTATCAATGTGTAGGAAATGCACACATGTCTTGTATGTAAGATAAAATATGTAATGTAAGGATGTGCACAAGTATCCTAGATTAGGAGTGCATGTAGAAGTGTAAGAGTCATGTGTGCAAGTGTCTTAGAGTCAAGTGTCCATCTAGTATGCAAGTGGTAAGTTGATAAGCCAAGAGTCATGAGACTTGGCATATGGAGAGCAATAGTCAAGTACTTGAAGAGTCATATTACTATGGCTATATTATGGAGATAATTATCCATGAGATAGAAATGGAAATCAAATTCATATCTCATATCTCATTATCTGATTGTAAGAGGAGTAATAAAGCTTGTATATATTTTGAGCAATTAATATTGTAAGTTTTCTTCATGCATAGTTCATGAATGATTCATACTATTTACATTCATATTTTAGTATATAAATGAATTTTATTTGATTTATATAAGCCTTGATATACATATTAATTTTCTCATATATTATTCTTCTCATTATAAGATTATTTTGATCTTTTATATTGTGGTTATTTTATATTGGGACTCGTGTGATAACCTATGATATTTTGTGGTAGTAAGGTTTAAAAACCAATAGTGGTATCAGAGCTACCATAAAAATTTGTCCAGTTTGATAGAGTTCATTTGATTACCTACCATTATTAATTATATTTTTCCATTTTCATAAAATTAATTTAGATTTTTTCCACTTTAAAGGCAGTGAAGACTTGCAATCTGTTTTTAAATGTCTTATTGAGTAGAGCAAGCTAGGGTCTTTCCACTAGGTTGAAGGAAAACCAATGAAGACTAGGACTCAACTATATTGAATATAAAGTCCAACTTAGAAGAGAAGTTGGACATTGATTTATAGGTAGAACCAACCTAGAAGGAATTTGGTCATTTAGGAAAAAGTCCACCCTGACATTAATTTGAAGATTGAAGTTTTTGAAGGATTTGAAGAATTTGAGAATTTTCAAATTAAATTTTGAGGTAAATTCAACTTAGGAGATATTTAGTGCCACCCTAACATTGATATTGGGTTCTCTAGTAAGGAAGAGAATCATATTGAGTTCTTAGATGCAACGTAAGACATTTAAGATTTTAGATTGAAAAAGAGATGGAGTTACAAAACAAAAGTTTAGAAAGCTTTCTACTGAATATAGAGAATACTTTTACATTATGAAAGAAGAAGTAGCAGAACAAAGAATAGAGAATAGAGAAGAAATTATAGAGAAGAAGAATATTGTGGAGCTATTATCCACATAGAAGAAATTATTTACAAAGAACTGAGAAGAATAGCACTAGAGTGCAACATACAATAGAGAAAAAATAAAGACATATCAATCTTGAAGAATAATAAAGAAACATATAGAGCTTGCTTTATATAACTTCAAGGATTTGATTGAAATCTACAAGTAGAAAATTGAAAATAGGAACAACAAGCATTAAGGAGAATAACAAGCTTAGGAGGAATAACATAAGCATTGAGAGCAGAATGTCATTAAATAGCATAAGTGCATTAGAAATAAAGTGTCCAAAAAAGACCAATATTAAAGATATTATCTAAAAGAAGCCAACATTGCAGTCTAGTGTGGCCAGTCCAACATAATGGTATATAGACTTAGGATCTAGTCATCATATGACTAAAAAGTTATATTGGTTTGAATTCTTAGAAGTAAGGGATAATATTTATCTAAAAATTGTAGATGATAAGAGATATCAACTTCAAAGAACTGGTAGAGTTAAACCTAGCATACCTTTTTTTAGATTTTGTGCCAGAGAATGTTTTATATGCTCTTGGACTATCAACCAATCTTATATGAGTTACTCAATTGGCTGAAAAATAAATATTAGTTGAATTCAAATATATAAATGAGCATAGCAAATGCATCATCAAGAATCAAAATAAAACATAAGCTACAAGTTCAATAAAAAAAAAAGAATATATGCCTTAGATTCAATTGTTTTTTCTCAAGATATTATTGAATTTCTATCTCAAGATGAAGTTGATGATAAATTGCTTGAGTGTTCAGAAAGATAGAATATAGGGAATTAGATCTAGTATAGTCTAACATTTTTCTACAAACATAAGCATTGGATGAACCCAAGGTTCAAGATGATTAAGCATATTTAATAGAAGCAGAGGTTTGTGAAAATTGCAAGGTTGCTTGAACATTGAAGACAAAAAGAAAGACCAAGGTTGAAAACTAAATTATTCAATAACCAAATAATGTAATACATGGGGGTGTTGATATATACTACATTATTTGACACATGTTAATGTACCCCCTTGGTACCTTCATGGTACATTTGTAAATAGTATATTAGAGTTGGTTTAGGGTATGATTTATATTTCTTCTTTTATGTAAGTATCAATGTGTAGTAAATGCACAAGTGTCATATAAGAGAGAATGTGCACAAGTGCATTTTATGTAAGAAATAAAATATGTAATGTAAGGATGTGAACAAGTGTCCTATATTAGGAGTGCATGCATAAGTGTAAGAATCATGTGTGCAAGTATCTTAGTGTTAAGTGTCCATCTAGTATGCAAGTGGCAAGTTGATAAGCCAAGATTCAAGAGACTTGGTATATGGAGAGCAATAGTCAAGTACTTGAAGAGTCATATTACTATGAATATATTATGGAGATAATGCTTCATGAGATAGCAATGGAAATCCAATTCATATATCTCATTATTTGATTGTAAGAGGAGTAATAAAGCTTGTATACATTTTGAGCAATTAATATTGTAATTTTTATTCATGCATAGTTCATGAATGATTTAGGCTATTTACATTCATATTTCAGTATATAAATGAATGTTATTTTATTTATATAAGCCTTGATATACATATTAATTTGCTCATATATTATTCTACTCATTATAAGATTATTTTGATCTTTAATATTGTGGCTATTTTATATTGGGACTTGTGTGATAACCTATGATATTTTGTGGTAGTAAGGCTTAAAAATACAACATTATTCATTATATATTAACTCTCTAGGGTGCCTACATGTACCTAGAACAAACAATAAAACCAGTATCAAGTCTAGTGTATGTAAGGTAGAGAATGCCATCCACAAGAGACTGATACAACATAGAATCCACCAAAGGTGTGGTACATTCATCCCTAAGCTTTAGGTCTAAAGAAAAAGGATTTAAATAACTCTTATAATCCTCCATTTTCAACCTTAGAAGAAAATATAAATCATACTTATTTTATGAAACAATGACACCAAATTTTGTTTGATCAAATCTCATTCCCTACAAATTAATGCAAAAGTCCAAAATCTATTATATCAAAGGTGTAACAAAGTCATGATTTCATTTATTGGATTGAAGTGAAAAAGATATTAATAATGATAATGTTATAAATATACAAAACAATCATGAAAGTATCCTCATATTCATATTTTATGTAAACATCATATTTGGTATCATATCGTTGAAATCCACAACTAAAAAAGAATGAATGAATCTTCTCATAGCATGCACAAGTGGCTTGCTCTAGACCATACAAGGACCTATTAAAATAAAAAACAAAAGTATTAGATTCCTCAATCTCAAAACCAAGGGGATATTACATGTAGGTATCCTTTTGAATCTCTCCAATGGAGGAAGGAAGTCTTCACATCCATCTAGTGAATCTTACATCCATATGAGGTATCAATAAATAGGATCATCCATATATAATCCATCCTAGACATAAGTGTAAATTTTTCTAAATATTCCACTCCCTTATATTGAGATAATTCTTTAGCAATAAGTCATATCTTGTGCTTATCTTCTTGACCATCCAAAGTATACATGGTCTTCTAGACCCATTTATAACTGACTACCTTCTTCGCTTCTAGAAGAGGAACCATATCTAAATCCATGTTCTTTATCAAAGCCTCATCTTCTGCTAGCATAACATCTTCCCATTTTGCATGACCCTTATACTAAACAAATGTAATAGGATCCTAAGAATGAATGGACTTCAAGAGCAAATCTTGATAAGAATATTTTTGATGATACTCCTAATATGGAATAGATTAAGTATATTTTAGAAGCATATTAACCCACTTGGGTGTTGGATGAACTAGAGAGTCATGTGCACTCTATGGAAAAGAAATATCATAAGTTTAATCTGGATAATTTAACTCAAAATTATTACTCAAATCATCATGTAAAGTTGATCTAATATTTTCTACTCAACATGCCTTGAATCTAGAAAATAATATTCTATGTATGGTGTTTCCCTTGATGGGGTCAAATCAATAGGTAGTGGACCTCCAATTGAAAATGAAAATCCTCTAATGGGAATATATCCCACCAAAATATCTAAATAAATAACAAAATTTAAAATAGTTAGAGTACCATAAGTGTCATCTACCAAAAGCTCAAATGGTGTATTGGAAGAAGCATATGGAAGGACCTCATCAAAAATTCCATCTCACTAGATCAAAACCTTATACCTTTAAGGATCATTAAGGGATATAAATTTGAGGTATATGAATACCCCATAAAGATACACTTATGATGCTTTGGTACCTCCTTATGGAGGTACTTAATTATGTCAACCCATGTTAAAGTCCCAAAGATACAAAATTAACAAACATCAATATTTTTTCCTATTAATCTGTCAAGAGTTATCATGTCCTAAATAGCCTTGGTGGATTCCTATTTATGATTTATTTTTCACAAGTGATGACCTCTCCTTCAAATTTATGCTCCATACCCTTGGAATATATCATACATCATGTCATATACATGATCATCCAATTATTTATTTCATTCATACCATTATTCTCATGAGTATAGTGAATAGTCCTTTGATATACAATCCTTTGAGAATCCAAAAAATAATAAAATGAATGACTGATGTAATCACCTTCTTTGTCTCTCTTGATACATTTGAGTTTTTTATTCAACTAATTCTCAACAAAATCCTTTAATAACTTCAATTTCTCAAATACTTCATCCTTAGTGTGAATAGTATACAACCACACATATCTAGAAAAGTCATCAATAAAAAGGAGGAAGTGCCTATTTTCTAAAATAGATGGTGTACCCATAGGTCCAAAAATATAATTATGTATAATATCCAAGGATTGAGAGGTCAATATTGTAATCATTTTTGTGAGTCTCCCTATGATGCTTTGCCATAGTACATCCTTCACATGCAACAATTGAAGGCGATATTTGTGGAAGTCCAATGACCATATAATGATGACTCATCTGTCTCAATTATCCATGACTATGATGTCCAAGCCTATGATGCCACTTCTAACTTTTTTTATCTACATATGAAGCTATAATAACAAAATTTATTTATCTAGAAGAGGAAGTAGAAGATGTTGGAATTTCTCCCAATTTATGCATTTTGTTAGATTCATCACAATAGCAAAAAACAACATTTAAAACCATTGGTTTTATAGGCTAATGATGAAAAAATTACTTGAATACTTCATAAATTATCTTAAAATCAACAACTATCTCATGTCTCTCAAACATTGTTGAAACTAATACTAAATATTTCAAAATATTTTTCCTTCTCTAAAGCTTCATGTCCTTCTCCTTGATCCCTATGTAGCCCTCTTGCCATTTGAATATCTCCTTGTAGTTTTTTGAAGCAAATAATGTACTCATAAATGGTGATAAATGTCTTCATGGGAAAAGTTACAAGCTTAGTCTTAAACCTATTAATTTGTGTAGAATCTATATGATCACATAATCTCTAAAATTTATTAAGCAATACTTTAGACTTTATGGTGTTGTTGACATGTTTCTCATACATATTTTCAACATGAAGGGCTATAACACCATGAGCATCATATTTATTATCCTTACAAAGCTTTTTTATTTCATCAATATTAGTACCATGAGTCTGCTCATTCACATACTTGAGTAACCCCTTACTTTGGAGGAAACTTCAATATGATTTATTTAGGAAGCATTATTTAGACTAATCAAGGACACATGGTGGTCCATAACTATCCTATCAAAATATAAAATCATACATGTAGTTATGAATAGAAATCACTAAAATCGAGATATTGAAAAACCATACAATTAAAAATAAAGAGCTCAAAATGCTTTTGTATGCAAAAGCTATAGACTTGAAATTTTGACCTTAAAATTACATGAAATTACACTAAAATATTTGGAAAATTAAAAAAAATACCTACACAAAATGAGAGACTCTACATGTTGTAACATGAGTGTTGTAGGTTTACTAAGTGTGTGTTGAATGGATATCATAATGACAAATTGTATGATACCACGTGTCACGATCAAGGGACTACCACCTATGCACTAATTGTGCAAGACACTGGGTAGGGTACCATTAAACTAGAATGTGTCATTTGTCATCCCCTAATTGTATAATAGTGCACCACTTGTCACATCTTGATTTGATCTAAAATTTGTGCTTTTATAAGTCTACCATTGGTTCTAAAAATGAGTTATCAAGTTGGATAAAATGGCAGAATATGATTGATTGATGTTATATTTATACATTTCAAGTGGAATATAACCTGCCATGTCAGTCATTGTATGACCTACCATGTAGGCCCTATCACCACCTACCATTATAGTGTATGCATCAACTACCACATGTGCCATAATTCATGTGTACTATGACATCACCACTTGTGTCAGCTACCATATGTCATAATATTATCACCTATATGGACTACCACAACAACCATACATACTACCATGTGTCATGCATCTACTACTACCATATCATCTATATGAATCATCATGTAAATTAAAAAACTACCATGTGTTTTGACTATGCTACTGACATGTCACTTGTATAGATTACCATTTTTCAAGCATGTGCTACTACCATATCATTATTTACATGCAAAAGGGTGACATCATCTAGTTCCATATTGAACTACAATATGAACACAACATTTTACCAAGAACTCCTCTTACTATGGTTATTTTGATAGACACACAATCTTAAGTTGGTGATGGTATGTTACCATACAACTCTCATGCATAAGAAAACATTAGCACATAATGAAAAATAAGAAGTTTATGGAAGCACAAGAGATGTCACAATACAAATAGAAGAAATTATCTTATATACAAATTACAATAGTACATAGATGCTCACCAAATTGTCTTTTGAGTGAATGCAGCCCTCCTATTGAGCCTCCACCTCCTATGGACTTGCCCAATGACAATGCTCCACACCCTCACTATGATATTTGATATACACCTTGTACAAAGAGACACCCTTTCTAAGATAGATTGGGTTGCTAGCTCTCATTCACATAGTAGACTCTCTATTACTTTATTGAGATCACACTTTCTCAACTCAACTTGACCTGACTTGCCTCCCATTAGGGGTATCTCACCCATTTATAGGCTCATGGGAGCTAGACATTACATGTATGGAGAACTCGAGATGGACACATGACAAAAATTTCTAGAGATCTTCATTTTAGACTCTTTCAATAATATCAAGATATTTGAGATATCTTTCTTGGACTTTTCCTAAGATAATTTATGATTACATGAGATAGTCCAAATATCATATGCTTCTAGATATTTTTCTTTTGAATTTTTCCTATAATTACATAATACTTCCAAAATTAATTTTGACTATCTTGGATTTCTAGAGATTTTATTATTTACATGTCTTCTTGAGACAACGATGCTTGACATATATAATTGACCATACCCATGCCAATTTTACTTTTACCATTCATTTTGCTATTAACTATTACTATTCATCATTACTATTCATCATTACTATTCATTACTACTATTCAATGTCACTATTTAATTTTTACTATTCATGGTTACTATTCACTTTTTACTATTCATCATGACCTATCCCTATCATAATATTCTCTTTATACTCCTTCCATATAAAAATTCCATTAGTTAATGGTCATCGCAACCTTCTTGGTGAAGCTAATCCACCACAAACATTCTAAACAAGCTACCAAGTCATAATATTATCTAAAAATCCATTCCACTATATATTGTACATGTTTTTGCACATGCAAATAACCTAAAAAAATTGGTGTCAACATTTCTCCCCTCCTAATTTCTACTCTATCCATGAAGTGGGCTTGATATTTTATGTAGGATGAAATAGCTTAAGTGTTCACCCATTTCATGATAGGCATTCCATCCAACTCCTCAACCTTGAAGGACCCATTTTAGCATCGTACACCATTAGAAATTCATTGACCTTGAAAGGGGACCACTTTAGATTTTTCTTTGAATAATATTTTTATTTCTTATTTAAAATATGGTCTTGCATCACCTATTGTATTTTTTCTAGCTAGTCTAGTTGTACCACTCAATCATTCATGGATTTCCTTTTATTCTTTCTATCCCATACCATTGTTTGTATAGTGGGTACATATAATTTGGTTCAAATGACAAGATAATGCCATACATTTACTATAAGGGGAAATAACCTATGGTTAACTTGATTGTGGACCTATAAGCCCATAATGTTACATGGATTTTTTCTATGTGTCAACTTGCAAAGTTACATCATTCACAATAATTTGACATAGAACATGATTAGTTCATTCCACCTACCCATTAGTACTAAATTTATATGTAGTGACCTTTCTATGCTTGATCATGAACCGATTCATCATGTCTTCCACCGCTTTATTCAAGAAATGTGTACCTTGATTAGAGATAATATCCATTGGGTATCCAAACCTACTAATATTTCATTCAAAGATAAACCATGTAACTTTTTTCTCTATATCCCTATTTACTTGCTAAATTTTCAACCCTTTGAGTTAGATAATTTGTCAATAATGATTCACATGTTCCTTCGTGCTATTATAGGAAATGGGTCCAACAATGTTAATTCCCCACTTATTAAACGAAAAAAGAGGAAATATAGGACATAAGGTGGTAGCTACTATCATATAATTCTAGAAGAACTGATACTCATCATATGCTCTACAATACACCATACAATATTTAAAAAAATTTGGCTAGTGATATCCCACATCTAAAATCATTTTTGTTGTAATATTCCTAGAGAAGTGTCCAATACACACACCATCAAGGTACTTTACAATAAATTGCTTTTCTTGCTCTCATCCAATTGATTATTGATACTTCCCATCTATCCCTACTCAATATAGAACTCGGTGCATTACTAAATACGGTCGACTATCATGAGCAATCCTCTTCTTCATTCTTGGTGTTGCACCATATGGAAATCTAACTTTACTTAAGTATCACTGGATATCTACATATTCATTTGGAATAGCTTCTACTACTAGCAACATTGCATTAGAAAACACTTCATCTTCACATTTAGATCCAACTCCCTCATATGCTCTCAAAATAGCATTTGCATTGCTATATTCTTTTTCATGCTCTTCTCCTACATCACCAAATTTTATGTGGGAGCAAATTCCAAATTTCTATTTATTCATAATTAAAAACACATGTAGGCATTGGGATGCCAAAATTACATGGAAAATCATTTAGAAGTATCTCAACAAAAGCTCAAGATAGCCCAAAAAAATGATACTTACAAAATAACATAGATAGAATAGTCCTAACTTATATTTACAACTAACATATAACTTAGAACATATCTAAAACTATCTAAACATCTAAACATCTAGAACTACACATAGATATCTAGAAACTTAACATGGGAGTACTATTCTCATGTTTACATTATTGAAAACAAAAATAATCTACTTATCCTAAGCCTAGGAACCTAATCTAAGGGAAAATAAAAATATGTACATTGTTCATCATCAAAAGCATAACTTTTGTAGCTAGTTATCCACCTCAAAAAATTGATGTGGATGATCTATTGGAGCAATAAGAAGGATGTCGACCACTGAGAAATATGTGTCTATTTCTTCATCTTCAGTATCTACCTCACATGTACTAGCATAATATGAGGTTGTTCGCTCACTTTCTTTCTATTTTTATATTGTCCTCAATGTATGTTATTGATGTATCACATTTATATTCACTTTATTGGGACCGTAGCCAATGTCCATGTACCCTTCATGCCAATAATTACAAGTATAAGATGTTGTTAACCATGGACTTCCTAATAGTATTGGATAGGCTATTGAACCATTTTTCATGACTTGAAAATATATCACACAGATGACTCCCATGACTCATACTTATACCTCAAAGACTAATCCTATTAGCTTTGTTTTTACTTTATTCAAAGATCTCAATTTTAAGTTAGATGGACGATCTATCTCTAGTCCTAATGTCTTTAAAGTAGATTTTGTCATTATATTTAGAGTGTATCACAACCCAATTTTCTATCCTATATATATATATATATATATATATATATATATATATATATATATATATATATATATATATATATATATATATATATATATATATATTAGGGAGTCCTAGATGCATTGTAATCTATTAACAACTTATCTAGTCTTACCCAAGGCACACCCATCACTACATCTTGTGTAAATCTAGCTATACAAGTGTACTAGATGTAAGACTAGTATTTACAAGTTATCCTTCTCGCTAGCCCTGCAAGGTAACTTACCTTCCATTTCATTCTATTGAAGGGGTACGCTTTCAGCTATCCCCTTCTCATGTCCATCTAAGTGGGTTAGAGCGTATTGAACTTGACTATCCCTCTCATCCAAATATGAGCTAATCAGTTTTTCACTTGCCTCATTAAAACCCTATATGTAGGAATACCTTATATTAGTTTAGACAAAAATGTTGACCATCAAAGTCAATGAGGTATTCAACTTCCCATCAAACACCTCATCAAATTCCCTTATGATATGTATTTGTAATATTATAGTTTTTTCAGTACTAACCTTATCCTAATATTCACCCATCAAATTTCTTTATGATGCACATGAATATTTCCTAGGTTTTTCCCTTCAAACATCTACTTATTATGAGATTAGATACCAATCCAACCTTTAGCTACAATGGTCCATAAAATTATACTTCAATAGAGCATGAGTTTATTCACTCTCATCCTTTTTAGAGGTTCATCTTATTCACCTATCCACTTAATTTAATGAGTTCAAAGTTTCTAAACACCCTTATATTAATTTAAACAACCAAGCATGGAATAAAGAATATTGTAGAACTTTACAAGGCTCAACATTTCCCAAGCAATAATTACAATTCTGATCATTACTTTCCATTATAAACATAAATAACCAATAGCATAACATATTTGCAAGGAGAACACATCTATCTGTTAGTCTTACAATGGCACTGAGAGGGGGGGGGAATCAGTGTAGCTATTTAAAAACTTAAATCTACAACTCTTAAAGTTGAAGCAAGGAGAGCTTAAAATAGATAAAGCAAATATAACAAGAGAGCATTCCACAACACATGATTTAACGAGGTTCACCAATTTTGGCTACTCCTCAAAAATAGACTGCTTGGACTCCCATCCAAATCCAGCCTTTGCAAAGCACCAACTTTACAAACAGTTTACTAGCACACACTGGAAGGAGCACCAACCCCTAATTTATCTGCACCAACAAAAAGGAGCACCAACCCCCGATTTACCAGCACCAACTAGAAGGAGCACCAACCCCTGATTCCAAGCACCAACTTGGATTTCTATTTTGAATCTTAGATTGACATAAATATGCCTTCACTGTTACAAGACCCTCACTGGTCTATTGCTCATCCAATCTCTATTTCAATTCATGAAACACATATTCCTTCTATGCACCTTCAGCCACACTCTCTCAGTCACACTCTATCAGCTGTGCTCTTTCTCCATCGCTCTTGTCTCAATAGTACTCTCACTCAGCTCAATTATCTCTTCGGATTTTCTCTTATATGTCTCTTTCCACACAGATCTCAACCTAACAGATCACTCTTACTGCTCTACTTACTGCGCTCTGACAGCCTTCTCTGCACTCTGATAGCCTTCTCTGCGCTCTGATAGCCTTCTATGCTCGCTTACGGCTCTGACAGCCTTATCTACTCATTTACGGCTCTCTGACAGCCTACTCTGCTCATTTTGATGCTCTGACATTCTTATCTACTCTCTTACACAGTTCAGAGCTCAACCCTAACCCTAAATCTTCTATATCTTCCATTATCCCGCATGCAGCCTATTAATAGCTACTCCTGTAAGTAACTCCTTTCTGACACACTATTTTTATACGCAACCTATTAATGGATTTGTCTCTTTAATTGGGATTCTCGGTATGGCCACCGCTCTGACAGTTTCACAGCGTCACGACCCTGTAACAGTCGTTCTGTATTTAATGCACTGTTCTAATTTTAGCTGCATAATTTTATTCTGTAACTGCCCCCTGTAACTGCAGTTCTGACTCTAGTTAACTCTTCTTTATTTTTCCTGCCTGATTTTTCCTCTGCAACTACAGTTCTGACTCTAGTTAACTCTTCTTATTCTGGCTACATGAATTATTTCTGTAACTACCTCTGTTACTATCGTACGACTTCAGATAATTTTACTTTGGTTGGGTTCTTCTTCTTCCATCACGCCAATGCGACCTATCGCAAAATCATGACATTTTTGCCCCTTTGACTTTTCTTGGTGTTTGACCATGAAAACAAGACATGTCGCAATATCATGACACTTTTGCCTTCTTGCTTCATTATTCGGCTTGCACCCGTGAAAACACATGTCGCGATATCGCGACATTTTTTGCTTCCGTACACTCTTCTCGGCTTGCACTAGCGAAAACATGACATGTCATGAAATCATGACACTTTTTGCTTTTGTACACTCTTCTCGGCTTGCACTAGCAAAAACATGACATGTCACGAAATCGCGACACTTTTTGCTTCCGTACACTCTTCTCGGCTTGCACTAGCGAAAACATGACATGTCACGAAATCACGACACTTTTGCTGCCTTATGCCTTTCTCTACTTTTCGCCCGCGAAAACGAAACATGTCACGAAATCGTGACACTTTCGCTGCCTTGTGCCTTTCTCTGCCTTTTGCCCATGAAAATGGAACATGTCACGAAATCATGACACATTTTTGCCTTAGCGCTTTTCTTCCCTTTGGGTCGCGAAAACCCGACATGTCACGATATCGTGACACTTTTTCTCCTTAGCGCTTCCTCTTGCAAATTGTCACGAAATCGTGACACTTTTTATCTTGCCTTTCTCTCTCCTACAATATGTCGCGATATCGTGACACTTTTTCTCCTTAGCGCTTTTCTTCTCATCGGATCGTGAAAACCCGACATGTCGCGATATCGTGACACTTTTTCTCCTTAGCGCTTCCTCTTGCAAATTGTCGCGAAATCGTGACACTTTTCCTTACAAGCTCTTTCTCTCAAACATGTCACGAAATCATGACACATTTTCGTCTGTACTACCTCTCTTACAGATTATCGTGAAATCGCAAAACTTTTCTTTGCAAGCTCCTTCTCTCAAACATGTCGCAAAATCGTGACACATTTTCGTCCGTACTGCCTCTCTTTCAGATTGTCGCAAAATTGTGACACTTTTCTTTGCAAGCTCCTTCTCCCTGAACATGTCATGAAATCATGACAGTTTTATTTGCTTGCATCTTTTCTCCGAACATGTCACGAAATCGTGACAGTTTTCTTTGCTTGTGCCTTCTCTCCGAACATGTCACGAAATCGCGATAGTTTTTCCTGTATGCGCTGCTTCTTCGAACATGTCACGAAATTGTGACAGTTTTCTTACTTGCCTTCTTTGCTTCCAACATGTCATGAAATCATGACAATTTTTCTTGTGCTTTCTCTCTCTTCCAACATGTCGCGAAATCATGACAGTTTTTCTACTTGCCTTCTTTGCTTTCAACATGTCGCGAAATCGCGACAGTTTTTCTACTTGGCTTCTTTGCTTCCAACTTGTCACGAAATCATGATAGTTTTTCTACTTGCCTTCTTTGCTTTCAACATGTCATGAAATCGTGACAGTTTTTCTACTTGGCTTCTTTGCTTCCAACTTGTCGTGAAATCGCGACAGTTTTTCTACTTGCCTTCTTTGCTTTCAACATGTTGCGAAATCGTGATAGTTTTTCTACTTGGCTTCTTTGCTTCCAACTTGTCACGAAATCGCGACAGTTTTTCTACTTGCCTTCTTTTCTTTCAACATGTCACGAAATCGTGACAGTTTTTCTACTTGACTTCTTTTCTTCCAACATGTCGCGAAATCGTGATAGTTTTTCTACTTGCCCAACATGTCGCGATATCGTGACAATTTTTCTTTCTGGCCAAACATGTCATGATATCGTGACAGTTTTTCTTTTCGGCCAAACATGTCGCAATATCACGACAGTTTTTCTTTCTACTTTCTTTCTTCTCAACATGTTGCGATATCGCAACAGTTTCTCATGCTTTCTCAACATGTCACGATATCACGACACTTTTCTTACTTGTCTTTTTCTTTGAGCTTTTGCATATGGGCCACTACGTTCTTCTTGGAGAATCATTGTACATGCTCTGTATGACCACTGAACTCATGTCCATTGCATTAACCGATCTATTGTCCACTGCATCAACCGATCTCCCTGACTGTGTCCATTGCATCAACCGATCCTCTGTCTGTGTTGAAAACAATGACAATACTTTTGCTACACCTTGCTCATCAATGAACTCCTATCCATTGCATCAACTGATCCTCTGTCTGTGTTGACAACAATGAAAATACTTTGGCTGCACCTTGCTCATCAATCTCCCCCTTTGGAATTGTTGGCAACACACGTAATTGCGTACAATTACCTGTAACTCTTCTCCCCCTTTGAAAATAATACCAAAGGGCTACTGTAGACTCCCCCTGAGTCCATGCACAACATTTCACTGATTGACAACATCATGATAAGCATAATAGGCATCAACAATATCAATAATGTGAATAGCAGCAATAACCAGTGAATGACACCATCACCGTCAACTTCACCAATATAACATGTGTAAGAACATGATTGGACCATTGTCTTCTATGCAACTACCCTCTGTTGCTTTGCAAAATCAAACTTGTCCATTGTTAGTGAAGGCATACAATAATCTTATATAGCCAACTTTTTGTCCTGCAATGCCAGCAGCATCTGCATACATCTCCACCATGCATCTTGGATATTCTCAACAAGCTTGAACCTAATGTCAGTTGTTTGTCTCTCTCTTCAGTGAGATTCCAGCAGGCTACCTCAATCCACTTTCAACTCTGTGTAAGCATCAAATACTGTACTACAGCACAACCAAATTCCTTTTTATATTTACAACCTGATATGAGTTTTCTACAGTTACTGCAGATCACACCTTACTTTCAACTGTGCAAATTAGGAGAAGACATTTTGTCAAACACTTTATGGCCAACCATAGTGCACCTTACTCAGCCTCATACTTCTTAACCTTAGATTGGCATTTTATCAACAGTTAAAATGAAACTGGCTGTGAATTAACTATATTCACCAAGGCATCATGAAAGATCTAACAATCTTCACATCAAAGCATAGAACAAATACACGCTGCTTTTATCGAAGCACAAGTACGCAGCTAGGGCAAGCACGCATTCTTTCATTAAAACAAAAAAAAAATTGAACTGTTATGATCCGTAATTTTGAACAGTGGCAGAAGAATCATCAATAGTACACCAATGACAAATATCAAAACTACCAAGGGTGCCAGATCTCAATTTAATCACAACCCTTCACGGTACTTCCACAGTCCACTACATAAAACAAAAAAAAAACTTTGACAACTGTACAACAAATTCCCGACTGCTGGTCTTTCATCCTCAGATACCCAGACAAATACATAGGAGCATTAAAATAAAACTTTAATATTGCTCCCCCTGAGGATGTGCCACCTGGAGTTGCTTAGAGAAATGGCAGAGTAGCCTCCTTCGGTCCAAGGAGACACGATTTCCTTTCTTCTGCCTTTCTCTAGAATTTCCTGAACTTGGGCTTGAGTTTTTCAATTACTTCCCTATTTTGCCCCTGTTCGTGAACTTGAACATTTCTCTTGCGGGGTTGTCTCTTGTGCATTCTTGATGGATGATTATTTTCTTTTCTTTTATACACATGATATGTTCCCTGTCTGTTTTGCCCTCTTTGTGTCTGATGAAATCTAGGGTTTTGCCTTAGATTAGATACAGAAGTGCTTGGATAGAACCTTGCTATGTGCCCTTGACCATTACATTTAAAACATTGCACATGTTTTATTCCTTGTCTGCATTGCATTCTGTGTGTATGATGAAATCTATGGTCTTGCCTTAGATTGGATACAGAAGTGCTTGGACAAAACCTTGCTATGTGCCCATGGCCATTACAATTAAAACATTGCACATGGTGTTCACTCAGAGAAGCAGATGTATTTCTATCAGCATAACTCTTTGATCTATTATTCAATCCACAATAAATTGCCTTGTGACCATAATGATTGCATCTAAAACAATAGCCATTAAAAGCATTATTATGAATAGAATGGGAGTGATAAAACCTCTTTTGTTCTAGTTGCTTTGCTGTAGATCTCCTTTGATATTTCTTTTGAGGATTTAGCTTCAAACTTTTCTTGCTTTGATTTTTCAACAGTGAGCTTCTTCTTTTCTGCACATTTGGAAGATGAAGGTTTTTCTGCTTCCACCTTTTCTTGCTTCGATCCTTTAACTATGAACTTCTTCTTCTCTACATATTTGGAGGATGAAGGTTGTTCAACTTCATATCCAAGACCACGCTTATCCGTGGAACTTCTTTGTTGGCTTATCATTTTTTCTAGCAACTCTGTGCTATTTTCAAATTTGAGATTTGTATTGGATTTTTCTAGTTGTTTCTTCAATAAAACAATCTCTTCTTCTTGTTTGCAGCAAACAGTCTCTTTCTCATTGATCTGAGACCTGAGGGTTTCTTCAACCCTTTTGGAATCTTCTACTTACAGCTTCAGATTACTAACAGCTTTTTTAGATTCTTCTTCACGTTTGTTATATGCATCGACCTTATCATCCAGTTGTGTCTTCAAGGCTTCTTCTATTTTCTTGGCCTTTTGAAATTGTAAGAAAAGATCTTCAATCTCATTCCCATATTCTTCCAGCTTCTTGGACAGTCTTTTGTTCTTTTTTTGTTCTATACTCAACTCTTCAAGTGCATAGATCAACTCTCCTTCAATATCTACTTCAGCCTCATAGATTTCATCACATACTTCAGAGTTCACTCCTTCTACCTTTTCTGGTTCAATTTTCTCTTCCATAGGAACTGAAACTGACTGAGATGCCTTATTGGAGGAGGATCTATTCTTCTTATCCATTGTGTACTAATCCAAGATCAACCCTGACTAATTTAGCCTGAACTAGGAACTTGGCTCTGATACTAATTGTTAGTCTTACAATGGCACTGAGAGGGGGGGGTGAATCAGTGTAGCTATTTAAAAACTTAAATCTACAACTCTTAAAGCTGAAGCAAGGAGAACTTAAAAAAGATAAAGCAAATATAATAAGAGAGCATTCCACAACACACGATTTAACGAGGTTCACCAGTTTTGGCTACTCCTCAAAAATAGATCGCTTGGACTCCCATCCAAATCTAGCCTTTGCAAAGCACCAACTTTACAAATAGTTTACCAGCACACACTGGAAGGAGCACCAACCCCTACTTTATATGCACCAATAAAAAGGAGCACCAACCCCTGATTTACCAGCACCAACTAGAAGGAGCACCAACCCCTGATTCCAAGCACCAACTTGGATTTCTATTTTGAATCTTAGATTGACATAAATATGCCTTCACTTTTACAAGACCCTCACTGGTCTATTGCTCATCCAATCTCTATTTCAATTCATGAAACACATATTCCTTCTATGCACTTTCAGCCACATTCTCTCAGTCACACTCTATCAGTTACGCTCTTTCTCCACCGCTCTTGTCTCAGCAGTACTCTCACTCAGCTCAATTTCTCTCTTTGGCTTTTCTCTTATATGTCTCTTTCCACATAGAGCTCAACCTAACAGATCACTCTTATCACTCTGGTTACTACGCTCTGACAACCTTCTCTGCGCTCTAACATCCTTCTCTATGCTCTGACAACCTTCTCCGCTCGCTTACGACTTTGACAGCCTTATCTGCTCATTTACGGCTTTCTAACAGCCTACTCTACCCATTTCGGTGCTCTGACATTCTTATCTGCTCTCTTACATAGTTCAGAGCTAAACCCTAACCCTAAATCTTCTATATCTTCCATTATCCCGCATGCAGCCTATTAATAGCTACTCCTATAAGTAACTCTTTTTTGACACACTATTTTTATACGCAACCTATTAATGGATTTGTCTCTTTAATTGGGATTCTCAATATGGCCACCGCTCTGACAGTTTCACAGCATCATAGCCCTGTAACAGTCGTTCTGTCTTTAATGCACTGTTCTAATTTTAGCTGCATAATTTTATTCTTATAATCGCCCTCGTAACTCGCAGTTCGACTCAGTTAACTCTTCTTTATTTTTCCTGCCTGATTTTTCCTCTGCAACTGCAGTTTTGACTCTAGTTAACTCTTCTTATTCTGGATGCATGAATTCTTTCTGTAACTGCCTCTGTTACTATCGTACGACTTCAGATAATTTTACTTCGGTTGGGTTCTTCTTCTTCCATCACGCCAATGCGACCTATTGCAAAATTGTGACATTTCTGCCCCTTTGACTTTTCTTGGTGTTTGACCACGAAAACAAGACATGTCATGATATCATGACACTTTCACCTTCTTGCTTCATTATTTGGCTTGCACCCGCGAAAACACAACATGTTGCGATATCGCGACACTTTTTGCTTTTGTACACTCTTCTCGGCTTGCACTAGCGAAAACATGACATGTCGTGAAATCATGACACTTTTTGCTTTCGTACACTCTTCTCGGTTTGCACTAGCGAAAACATGACATGTCGTGAAATCACGACACTTTTTGCTTTCGTACACTCTTCTCGGTTTGCACTAGCGAAAACATGACATGTCGCGAAATCGTGACACTTTTGCTACCTTATGCCTTTCTCTGCCTTTCGCCCGTGAAAACGAAACATGTCACGAAATCATGACACTTTTGCTGCCTTGTGCCTTTCTCTTCCTTTCGCCCGCGAAAATAGAACATGTCACGAAATTGCGACACATTTTTGCCTTAGCGCTTTTCTTCCCTTCGGGTCATGAAAACCCAACATGTCACGATATCGTGACACTTTTTCTCCTTAGCGCTTCCTCTTGAAAATTGTAATGAAATCGTGACACTTTTTATCTTGCATTTCTCTCTCCTACAATATGTCGCGATATCGCAACACTTTTTCTCCTTAGCACTTTTCTTCTCATCGGATCACGAAAACCCGACATGTGATATCGCGACACTTTTTCTCCTTAGCGCTTCCTCTTGCAAATTGTCGCGAAATCGTGACACTTTTCTTTGCAAGCTCTTTCTCTCAAACATGTCACGAAATCGTGACACATTTTCGTTCGTACTGCCTCTCTTATAGATTGTCGCAAAATCACGACACTTTTCTTTGCAAGCTCCTTCTCTCAAACATGTCATGAAATCGCGACACATTTTCGTCCGTACTGCCTCTCTTGCAGATTGTCGCGAAATCGTGACACTTTTCTTTGCAAGCTCCTTCTCCCCGAACATGTCGTGAAATCACGACAGTTTTCTTTGCTTGCGCCTTTTCTCCGAACATGTCACGAAATCGTGACAGTTTTCTTTGCTTACGCCTTCTCTCCGAACATGTCGCAAAATTGTGACAGTTTTTCCTATATGCGCTGCTTCTTCGAACATGTTGCGAAATTGTGACAATTTTCTTACTTGCCTTCTTTTCTTCCAACATGTCACGAAATCGCGACAGTTTTTCTTGCACTTTCTCTCTCTTCCAACATGTCGCGAAATCGCGACAGTTTTTCTACTTGCCTTCTTTGCTTTCAACATGTCACGAAATTGCGACAGTTTTTCTACTTGGCTTCTTTGCTTCCAACTTGTCACAAAATTGCAACAGTTTTTCTACTTGCCTTCTTTGCTTTCAACATGTTGCGAAATCGCAACAGTTTTTCTACTTGCCTTCTTTGCTTCCAACTTGTCGCGAAATCGTGACAGTTTTTCTACTTGCCTTCTTTGCTTTCAACATGTCATCAAATCGCGACAGTTTTTCTACTTGGCTTCTTTGCTTCCAACTTGTCGCGAAATCATGACAATTTTTCTACTTGCCTTCTTTGCTTTCAACATGTCGTGAAATCGCGACAGTTTTTCTACTTTACTTCTTTGCTTCCAACATGTCACGAAATCGCGACAATTTTTCTACTTGCCCAACATGTCGCGAAATCGTGACAGTTTTTCTACTTGCCCAACATGTCGCGATATTGCGATAGTTTTTCTTTCTGGCCAAACATGTCGCGATATCGCGATAGTTTTTCTTTTCAGCCAAAAATGACGCGATATCACGACAATTTTTCTTTTTGCCTTCTTTATTCTCAACATGTCGTGATATCGCGACAGTTTCTCATGCTTGCTCAACATGTCACGATATCGCGACACTTTTCTTACTTGTCTTTTTCTTTGAGCTTTTGCATATGGGCCACTACATTCTTCTTGAAGAATCATTGTACATGCTCTGTATGACCACTGAACTCTTGTCCATTGCATTAACCGATCTATTGTCCACTGCATCAACTGATCTCCCTGACTATGTCCATTGCATCAACCGATCCTCTATCTGTGTTGACAATAATGACAATACTTTTGCTGCACCTTGCTCATCAATGAACTCATGTCCATTGCAACATAACTCTAGCCATCCGTCCAAGCAACCACACTCGACCTAAAACTTGACGTCTTTTGAAGAGTACAATACTGCAACACCTAGGGTGGAACCTGCCCATCATGTAAGAACAAATATGGCACTATGAATCATGATAACCTTATACTAATACAAGTACAACCAGAATTTCCTAACCAAAGCACCCATTGCACTAACTCACCAATGCCATATAAACATAATAGATCTGAATCACACTATCACACATATCTACTACATGTAATTACTAAAGCTATCCAATGTGTAACATAACTGGAACACATATTCATATTATCTATTCACCAATGCTAACTAGTGCATAACAGAATCTAGAACAACATTTTCATTTTAACAACTCATCAATGCTATCTAATGCATAGTAGAACCAAAACAAAAAATTCATTCTATCATTTCACCAATGCTATCTATTGCATAATAAAATCTGGGTCTACATATCTATTTATCATTTCCAATGCTATCTATTGTATAATTAAATCTAAACAACATATCCATTTATCAATTCACCAATGTTATCTATTGCTTAACAAAGTCTAGAACAACATATCCATATATCCATTCCAACGCTATCTACTGCATAATAAAATATAAAACAACATATCTATTTATAAATTTCACCAATGTTATCTATTGCTTAACAAAGTCTAGAACAACATATCCATATATCCATTCCAATGCTATCTACTGCATAATGAAATCTGAAACAACATATCTATTTATCAATTTCACCAATGTTATCTATTGCTTAACAAAGTATGGATTGAAAACATTCGATGCTATAGAGGAAAATCTCACTAAGCAATTAACAAATTCCAAAAAGACCTTACATAACATGTAGAGGACTCCACCTCCAAACTACCAAAAGTCTTAGATGAACTCACAAGAACAACCAACTCGGCTTTCAGATTGATTTTGAGCAAATCACTCTAACGTCCAAATGTTTCTCACAACAACCACAGTTTTTTAGGCTCAAGAGGGTAACATACTCCCTCTTCATCAGAGAACAACACAATACACATGCAAAAGGTTGTTCCAATAGGGCTCCTCATCTCAGAATCACCTCTAAATAAGTGGTAAACTCAACAACAACTCGAGACAAAAAATTTATCTCTACAACAATAAAAGCATCAACCCAAGTTTGGTGCTATGTCCAAGCATAATATTTAACTTTTTGGTTGGGTAAAAATGGGGTCTTACCGCTTCTCAGTTTACCGCATACCAAAATACACAACAAATAACACATGTGAGGGTACCAGGTTGGTCGGTTTACACAACAACTCAAACCTAACATCCCAACTCAGCCATCCTGATGGCTTACTACATAGTGGAGGCTTACTACACCAAAAGGTAAATTCTTAACAAGAAATAATAAAACCATCTACTAGCTAGCTCAACCGGCCAACTCTAGGGCCTTCTATTCTATTCTATCTCATAGGTCAAATGCACATCCAATGTTGGACAACAAGTGTAATGAAATATCTCTCACTACTGTAGTAAAAGAATAACACTCCTACCAGGGTATTGGAAACTCTTTTACTACCATTAAAATAGTAATACAAGACATTAGTTTAAAGTGCATGCCTACCTATGTTCCAAGGTTTTTTTGTAGTGTTATAGGTCTTTCCTCAGCATCACCATCCAATATTTTTCTTTTACGGAGTGATTCCTCCCACTTCCTTTCGTGTATCCCCCCAAAAAATTTCCCTACTTCCTAGTTTTCTTGGGTGTCCCAAATGGAACTGCCCAACCTCTACTTCCCACTACTCCATCACCTTTATATTATAAGACTCAACATGGGTTCTTAGCTGATCATACCATAAATTTTACTCCCTTGCTCCCACATATACCAAGGATTCGGTGCCCTACCAAACACTTAGCAAACCTAACCTTTTAATAAGCAATAATATAATAAAAGGAAATCCAAGACTCTTGTCTTTCTCTCTTACAAATTTGCACAAATATAAATAAAAATACTTTCCCACTAGCAACATTGTGAACTAACAAATTAGCAATAGCAATAAAAATATATCCACTCAAATTCTTACTGGGTCCTTTAAACAAAATACTCATAGCAAACTTTTTTGCAAAGCCATTAGGCCTAAAGACAACTCCTAATGAAATATTACCTCTTTTTTTTATAATCGATAATAAAGGAGTCCACCATACTAATTATGCTTACCAAAACTTTTCCTTCATTCTCTTTCTTTGAAAGAGATTATATTTTTAAGACACAATATAACTCAAATAGTCAATAACCAAACAAGAAAAATTTGATCTATTTCTTATATGCAAATTATGCCAAGTCACTTAATAAGAAAAGAGAGCATCTCTCAGGTTGCTTCTTTGTCAAATAATATGCCCATCTATAAGACATCTTGATCCTGCATCAATGAAAATATGTTAGCAACATCATATTTTATCCTTAAAATCTATGTTACAGAAATTAAACATATTTTTTCAGTCATTCCTTTGGTTAGAAAGGTATCTAACTGCAATAAAATATCCATCATGCAAACCTAGCATAAATCCAATAAAAAAAAGGGTCTACCAAGAAAGGATCATGACATACTCCCCCCATAGGCTTAACACAGCCCTATGTGTTTCCATAAAAGTAATTTAAACAATAAACAATATTCAATTTGCTTTTTCAAATGGAAATGGAAAATGTTTCTACATCTCTACTACTTTTTCCTAAGTAGCATTCCTCTCAAAAAAGCGGTCCCACTAGACCTTGCATTGCTCCAAATTTCCTTTCTGCATCAATTTGGATCAAAACTCGAGGATTTTTACTGGTCGAACCTCGATAGCCTCTGGGTTCACCATCTACAAATTAGAAAAATCTCGCACATACTCAGGATTAGCAACATATTTTCTAAGCAAAGAGATGTGAAATATGTCATGAATCTTGAGCAAGTTAGGTGGTAAGGCAAGTTGGTATGCCACAAGGCTCATCTTTTCTATAACTTCAAAGGGTCCCATAAAGCATGGATCTAGCGTGGTAGACATAATTACATTTTTTATCGATCTCACCCTTAAATACACCTTCTATCCTACTAAAAACTCTCGTGAAGATCTCTTAAGGTTGGCATAACTCTTCTATCAATCTGTGGCTTCTTTTAGTCGTTCCCTAATCATCCTCAATTTTTGTTCCATATCCTTGACCATGTCTGGACCAAGTACAATCTGATCTTCTATATTATCCCAAGATAAAGGTGTCATATATTTTCTACCATAAAGTGCCTCAAAGGGAACCATGCCTAAAGTTGAATGGTGATCATTATTGTAGGTAAACTCTACCAAGTGCAAGTAATCTTCCCATTGGGTTTTTTGATCCATACAATACATGCAAAGAATGTCCTCTAGTACCTAGTTTACTCTTTCAGTCTGATCGTCGGTTTTAGGATGATAAGCATAACTTATGTTCAATATAATACCAATGATGTGATGCAAGGCTTGCCAAAATTTGGATGTAAATCTCAAGTCTCTATTTGAGATTATTATTTCCAGAAAGCTATGAAGCCAAAATATCTCTTTGGAAAATCTGTAAGCCATAATCATGACATCATCTTTAGTGCTTCTAGGTATAAAATATGCAACCTTGGTCAGTCTATCAACCACCACTAAGATTGCATCATGTTGGAACCAATTTTTAGGCAATCCTACAATAAATTCCATTGAAATTACTTGCCATATTTGTGTAGGCACCTGTCGCAGATACAAAATTCTCGTAAGGTGTTTGTGTTTTACCTTCACTTTCTACCATTCGAGACATTCGACGATAAATTTAGTTATGTCCCTCTTCATCCTAGGCCAAAAGAAAGTTTTCTTCATATTCTCCCTCATATTTGCTCCTCCTAGATGAGCAGAATATGGTGATCTATGTGCTTTATTCAAGATTATTTTTCTTATATTACCAGTTTCCAAAATAACTACTCTGTCCTTGAAGCACAAGAAACCATATTTGAAGCTAAAATCTTGGTTTTATCTTGATTTTATTTCTATCTTTCCATGAACTTGGTTGTAGTAATCTCCTTGACTTATCCCATCAAATCCATGTGGGCACGAGACAAGATTTCTATGCTCCAGGGTTATGCATAGCAGCTATTTATTACCAAATTGTCTAAAATTAGGATTTTCAAAATTTGGAATTGGCTAATATTTGGGACCCTTGACCAGGGCCCATTAGCCAAAATAATTTGGGTGCAAATTTTTTTTGGGCCAATTCATCCCAAGTTTATAATAATTTGAACATTTTAAGTTTAAATTTCCAACTTTACCTCTAATAATAGTGAACCTTCTACATGCATTTAGACACTATTTTCTTGGATTTCAAAATTGATTTTTCAAATATTTATAAATACATTTTGGGGCTAACCCCTTATGCATAACCCTAGTTGGCATATTGGAAATCTCTTGCAGAAAAAATAGGTATTAGTAATATCCAATATGATAAGGATAATTATAACCATATTGATAAAAGTGTGGAGCCACAACATCCACCTTTGCATACTATTGATTTTGAATGGGTTGAGAACTATTTGTTTCATATTCCACCATTTATGTTGGTAAATTTTTACAAAATATTTATTTTTACATTGTATATTATTGTGTTCTTTGTAAAATGATGTAACTTATATCATAGCCTTCATATAGAAATTTTTTTATTACATTTGATAGACTTTTATTTCCATGATTGAGCATTGTAAATATTGGTTATTTACTTTTTGTTTTTTTTTTTTTTTTTGTGGAAAACATCCCAAAAGGGAGGCCACTTTCGGGTAAGACCCAAGGAGGCAGGGGTATCCATTCCGCAAAAAACACCCAGGACTCGGACTTGGCCTACCACCTTTGACATACTCAAGGAGCAAACAAACACACAAAACCAATTTAAAAATAAGTAAATAACAACAAAAACAATAAAATAAAATAAAAAACATGCTCCTTGAGTGTGTCAAAAACAAAATCACAACCAAACACGCACAATAAGATAAAATAAACCACAACACAAACCACATAGAAAAACACAAGAAACACATAACAAAACACAAACAAGACAAAAACAACAGAACACTACAAAGACATAACCAAAAAAAAACATGAAAAATAAACACAACCAAAACCTGAAAAATTAAAAATAAAAATAAAAACAACCAACAACAGACAATAAACAATAAACAAAAACAAAAAACATAGAAAACACACACATAAAAACATGAAATAACACAAACAAATAGAAACCCAAGAACATGAACGAAAAAACACAAGAACAATAACAAAAAAAAAACAACAAAAACACATGAACAACAAAAAACAACACAAAGAACACAAAAAAAAACAAAAAAAAAGAATCCACCCACCTTAAAAACTAAACAAAAAAAATAAAAAATAAAAAAAAATTGAACATAACAATGACCTATCTAGACCAGAAGACTATTAAGGCAAGAATCAACAGAGGAAACAAAGTAATTAATAGAATGAGCTAGGGAACTAAAAAAAACTGAATGAACCAAAGAGAAGCAAAAAAAAAAATAAGGAGAAACTAGGTACCTTCAGAACTGGAGCCATCCAAAGAAATGATAGAAAGAAGATCTTCCCTAATTTGAGAAGCCCACCATATAGGAGGGTGGCCATAACAAGTAAGATCACCTTTGTCCAAAGCCCAATTAGCTAAAGCATCGGCACTCTTGTTTTGATCTCTAACCACATGATTGTAATCAACTTTCAAAAATCCCATCTGGATTAATTGAATCTTCTCAATAATTTTGTTTATTATCCAATCCACCTTATGATTCTTAGAAGGAGTCTTCAAGATATTAATAATAAGTTGAGAGTCAGACTCAACTAACACCTTTTACCATCCAACCTTAGTAGCCTCCTGAAGGCCTCTGAGGATACCATACCCCTCAGCAAGGTTATTGGAAAGAATACCCAAATTATCAGTAAAAGTAAAAACCAAGGAGCCATCCGAAAGTCTACCAATTCCTCCCACACTGGCTTTTCTAGGGTTCCCTCTAGAGGCCCCATCAGTATTGACTTTTCCAAAATCCTTAGGAGGAGGTTGCCAATTTCTAGTCCTATCCATCTTACTAATACTCACATTACCTTTAAGTTGGTTGCCCTTAGAAGATTTAATCTTCAATCTTTGCATCACTTAATCTCATATTTTGTGGGATTGGTTATTTACTTGTTAAACGTATTTTATGATTAAATTACAATGCACGTTTGAGTAGATAAAAATAAATAATTCAATATTATTTTAGAAAATATAAATAAAAAGAATAGGAAGCAAGTTTGATTGATTATATAAATCATTCAACATTGATTTAGAAAATACCAATCATTCAACATTACATAAAAACAAAAAAGAGAATCATATTTGCAAAAGCATTTTTCATTAATAGAAATAATGTCTCATTACATAATTCTTAAAAAATTAGTGAACTATAAGTCCACTTAGTCACTATTATGCTACATGGCCCGAATTATTTATTGTCTGTAATAGATGTTGAGGACCTATAGAAATTGTCTCTAAAGAAGGCTCATATATTAATGAAGGATCTTCAGAAGTTGTCCCCAAGCACTGATCTGGCACATCAAACTACTGCATAGCAGTTTCTACTAATACACCAACTTTGACCAACCCCTCCACCATTTCCTTAAATCTCTTTATCAATACCCATTCTTCCTTAGCAGGGTCTTCCTTACATGTAGAGGTCATTTCTTTTTCTTTGAGCTTTAGCAAAATTTTTGGATCCATCTTATGTTCCACAATAATCCTCCTAAAACAATTATTCTCAGCAATGACTTGGCGTAATATCTCTTTCAAATTTATGGTACTAAATAGATTCTTTGATACCATCTTCAAAAACACTTGCAAATTGTCCACTTGATTCTTCAAATTCACAAAATTTGACTGCAAAACATAAGAGCAAAAATTATTAATTTCATATAAATCAAATGATAAACAATAATTACTATAACTTACCTCTGCTATTACTTTTTCTACCTCTGTAGCTTGAACCTTTCTCTTATCTTTAGCCCATTGATTGTAATAGGCTTGCACTTCAACATTTATATTTTCTAATCTATTCAAAAAAATATCTAAAATTTCATCATCATAAAAATTTGTGGACTTCACATTTTTTTATTTGGCTTAATTTAACAAAACACAGTTTTTTTGGTTCATTTTAAACCAAATAAAATGAATTATATCTTCTATCAACATTTTTGTATCATACACTTATTTCTTCATTAAGAATTTTTGTGTGATACTTTCGTTCTCTCAATTCAGACAAATCAGTCAAGACCATGTCTTTTATAGTTGCCTTAGTACTATCAAACAAAATAAATTTTGATGAAAAATCTAACTTTTCATCATCAGCAAGAGGAATAGTTCAAAAGCTCCCACTAGATGTTGGTACCTTTGCAACCTTTGTTTGCTAGTGTGGTCTTTGTAGCATGTCAGAGGCTTTGAAATGTTGAGTAATGTTACCTTGATAAAGATAATCCTATTCAAGATGCGCTTCCTCCATACCTGTGAGACCATGAATATTTGAAATATTTCCAATTGATATATCATGAAGGCTTGAAAGAGTCAGTATTTGCGGTATTCTCCAACTCCTTGTAGCAAAGAACTATTTTTCAGCCATATGATATTGACTTCTCGTCGTTGGTGAGTGTGGTGGAGGTGATGGGGGCATCATTTGATTTTTGACATGAGGTGCTCAAACCAATGCAGCTAAAAAATAATAATTAGTATTTAGTAAAACTATTGATAAATGCTAAACAAAATTTTAAAAACCTAACTAGTTGTACATACCAGATTGAGATGTTGATCCTGAATCTGTCGGATAGTTGGTTTGTTTCCCTAAAAAAAAAATAATAATAAATAAATAAAGTGAAATAAAAATTACCTAAAATTTTTGAATCAAATCACACTAATAGTGAATTTCACTTAAAGTTATGAAAGAGAAACATTACCTATTGAGGGGTCCTATTGGAAAACTTCATCTTCAATATTTATCTATAATCTTTGTGCAAATCTTGATGTAGCTAAACGAGGAGCAACGATGTGGCTAGAGGAGAAGCAGGAGATGCATGTGAACGAATGGTAGGAGATACATGTGAACGAACAACAAGAGATGTAGCCACAGAGGTATTCAAACGTTTAGACCTATGAAAACATATGGGTTGGTCTGATTCCGATGGACCTTTAAAATCTCCTATTTCCTCTGGAAGCATTCCCCTAACTACATCCTCTCTTCTAGATGAGACTGAAGAAGATTTTTCTGCATTCACATATAATTCAAAACTTAATTTAGTAAAAAAATATTTTTTAAAACAATAAAAATAACTTCTACTGAAAATTATAATTTACCTACAACTCTTCATTTATCAAGCCAAGTGACATCAGTTTTGGGTGGAGTGAGGTTGGAACCGAGGAATTTTTAACATTTAAAAATGATTCATAGTAAAATACAAGAAGAAAATTGGTGGTACAAATAGTACCACCAACATTTGACTTGGCGACATTCAGTTCAGTTTTAGTTTTGTTCGAAAGTTATGTGCACCAATCGAACTTGTCACAACTGAGGCAACAAACCAAGTACTCAAGACCCTAGAATGGAATGTCTTTTTACTTTACTTGCAAAATAATGTGGGCTTGGAAGAACTCGATCATTGCCCAAAGGAACTTGTTGTTAACATTTTTCAAGGCAAGACCCCTCCTAGATTAATTTGTATGAACTACAAAAAACAACATAAAATTAATAAATTACATTAAATTAATAAGTTAAAACCAATAACATATAATTGGATAAAATTAGATGTACCTGACAATGATTTTGATGACAATTCATAATTCATATCGAGGTTATATTTCTCTTTATTGGTTAAAGATAACTTGGATGTGACCGTTGGATAACCCATGTGTGGGAGCCTAGTCAATCTCTCGATGTCCACAAGGTTCACTGTGAAGGATAGAATTATGTTGTTGTCAACGTCAATATGGAATACAACTATATCACCATTGTAACATATGACAATATTTAGGAGTAAATTTATGTTTGGGATGAATTACGACATTGACACCAACCTGAAAAGGCTTGCATTTTTCACCCATGTAAGGTTGTATCCAAGTATGGTGAGAATCTTCAAGATGACTATGCAACACATGTTCTTGAATTAAACTTTTGTTGTGAGAGTGGAGGCTGAGGTGGCCATTTTTGCAACAGGTCTAGCATTTGGAACGGTTTACGAGGCTCTAGAAGGTTCTACCACAATAGATCTAGAATTTGGAAGTGTTTGAGGGCTCTAGAAGACTCTACCACAACATATCTAGTATTTGGAAGGGTTTGCAAGGCTCTAAAAGGCTTTGCTACAACAAATATAGCATTTGAAAGGATTTTGGAGGCTCTAGAATGCTCTGATAGGCTTTAGAAGGCTCTAGTAGGCTTTGGAAGGCTCTAAGAATGCAACTGTAAAGTTGAAAATGAGAGGGTTTTGGAATTTTATAGACAATCTAGAGCTATGCATGCTAACACGTATATTTTTCAGGGCTACCATACCCACACATAAGCTACCTTTCCCACACTTGGCTACCATCCCCATACTTGGCTATCATACCCACACTTGGCTATCGGTACCATACAAAAATTCTATTGTCGATAGATTTTTTTTGTAGTTTAATATTTGTTCCAAATATTAACAAAAATTCACCCCATTATTATAATTTTTGGTACAAAAAAAATGCAATTCGCCATGAGTTCTACATGATTTTGGACCCTATTCATCTCGGTTTCTAAACTGATTCACCCCATTTTTATAAATACATATTGGGGCTAACCCCTTATGCACAACCCTGTTTGAGAATCAAAATATAAGAAAAAAGGTATCCAAAGGACTTATCACCAATATGTTCACTTATACATCATTTCTTGGGTTAAGAAACTAAGGAATAAATCTTAAATATATAAAACAAGAAAACATTAAGCTAGGCTCAAGAAACTATAGAAATTACAACTGATGAGCCACCATCAATATCTCTCGAAGGTTTTTATGTTATATGAGACATCCCCAAAACTCCAACAAATGACAAAGGTGCTCTAACTTCATACTCCAAGCAAAATAGACAAATATATCATGATTCATTATAAACTTACATGTTCCTCATTGGTTGTACCTTAGTAAAAATTACTCCAATTAAAATAATTTAATAATAAAATCATTAAAGGTAGAGAAAACTAGGGCATCAGTTGGGTAGCCGAAGAGATTTTTGGTTACTGTGGGTTTGAAGATAAGATTGCTGCCCCAGGAGGGCCCAATGGGGAAACCTCCGGATCCTCTTCTAGAGAGACATAGTTCTTTTGCAGATTTTTTAAAGGATAAATCTCCATCAAATACTGAAGAAGCACAAAAAATTGCATTAAAAATGCTCTTTACGATTGTTGGAAATAGATCAACATCTCAACGAGTTAATGGATGCTTGCCACAGTCAGAATCAAGGCCAAATATTGTCATTGAGCAAAGGATGGTTGAAGAAACAGTTTTATATAGAGCCAATCATGATTTGATCTGTAAATTCATGAGTATTTGCCCTACCCTAAATTTTTTGCATTCCTGGGTCCGGCAAAACTAGGAGCCTCTTGGTGAGTATTCTTTATGGTTTATTAGCAATGGATATTTTATTGTTAGTTTTTCTTCACTTACCGATAGAAATAGGGCTTTCAAATAAGAAAAGAGGAATCATGGTCTGACAATATTATTTGTTCAACCCTGGAGAGTGGGATTTGATCCTCGAATTGAACCCACTGTTGTCCCGGTTTGGATCCGTTTGTATGCACTTCCAATGGAGTTTTGGAGTGAGAAGGTATTGAAAATTATCGGTAATTCCCTTGGAAGACATTTGGGTGTGTCCAAAGACACAATAGAACGAAACACAACTGTTTATGCAAGATTATGTGTGGAAATGGATCTTAGCCAGCCTCTACCGGAAGAGGTGGAACTTGAACTTGCAGGATAATCTTGGATTCAACAACTAGATTATGAGGCATTGCCCTTCAGATGTAGAGTTTGCCAAAAATATGAGTGCAGGGGTATTGATAGTGCATAACCAAGAGCAGCCAATAATTAAGGATGTCAGCATGGACATAGCAGAAAAGAACAGAGAAAGGCCAACCTTAGGGATAACTCGGGTGGAAAAGAGATCAAAAAATAGCAACTCTCAAGGAGTGGGTAGAAAATCAAATAAGGAATTGATAGCAGTTCAAGGAGACAAACTGATCACTGGAGGATCGGTGAGGCCAATAGATTTTTACTACTCTCAAGGTAACCAATGATTATACAATCATTGAATTTTAGGGGTTTAAACAGTAGAACCCATCAATATGTTGTTTGAAGACTCTTAGAAAAATGTAAAACATATTTTTTGCTTATCCAGGAGACAAAAATATCATTAGATCTTATGTGTAAAATAGTTAACAGACTTTGGAGGGGTGTTGGTCATATGGAAGTGGCTGCCCAAGGTGCCTCAGGGGGGATAGTTACTCTTTGGCACTCTCTTGAATGGACTGCAATAGAACATATAGCTTGGAGGGGTGTTCTCACATCACATTTTAGAAATAATGTCACGATTGAACATGTTTTAATCACAAATTTTTATGGGGCTCAAAACCTAGATGGTCAAATGCATCAATGGAAAGTTGTGCATAACATGAGAGTCTCAAGGGAAGATTTAGACTAGATTATTGTTGGGGATTTTAATGCTAAATTATCCTCTAGAGATCAGGAAGGTGGAACCCCAATTTTAGACCCAGGGGATCGACTTATGATTGCCCAAGTCCGGGCATTACACTTGGTGGATATTAAATGCCCTGGAACCAACTATACTTGGACTAATAAGAGGAGGGAGCCACATAGCGGGGAAGGTGAAGTTAGACTATTTTTTGGTTTCAGAGGAGGAATTTGTAAAATGGAATATAAAATTTCAGATTTTGGAGGATCCAGTTTCGGATCACTTTCCCATTTTTTTGGAAGGAGGGATCAAGACAGTGCAACATCACAAAACATTTAAATTTGAAAACTTTTGGTTACAAAAAGAGGAACTTCGAAATAAAATTCCATAGTGGTGGGAAAAAGGTCGCCTAGCATATGGGACATCAATGTTTAGATTCCACAAACAGCTTCATTATGTCAAAGATCAACTTAAACAATGGAGGCGATCTAACAAGACAGACTTCTAGGTCCAAAGAGCTCCATTGGTGGCCAGATGGTATGAGGTTCAAAAACACTTTAGGGAAGGACAATTACAGAGCAGCTCAAAGAAGAGGATGATGCATTGCGTAAAGTAGTTGATGACATTGAAAACCAAGAGGAGTCCTATTGGAAACAAAGAGCAAGAACCACTTGGTTATTATAAGGTGATAAAAATACCAATTTTTTCCATCGGAATGCTTGTGCTAGGAGACAGATGAACAACATGGAAGCTCTTCAAGATGAGAACGGACACTCCTTTGATACAATTCCAGGTATGCATTTCCATTCAATGGATTATTTTTCTAAACTATTTAATGAAAGTATGGTGCAAGATGAAGAGGCTCAAAAGGAAGTTATTGTTGTCATACCCTCTGTTATCTCCGAAGAAGAAAATTAGACCCTACTTAAACCCATTGATAGAGAGGAACCGAAGAATGTAGTCTTTGGAATGAGCACCGGAAAAACACCGAGGTCCAGATGGCTTTCCAATTGAGTTTTTTCAAACCTTTTGGGATAACTTGGAGGAGGATGTAAGGGTTGTTATAGAGGAGTCCAAAGGTAGTAAAATAATGCTTAAAGCATTAAATCATACTTTCATTACCTTAATTCCAAAAGGGGAGGAGGGGGTACATATTTCAGATTATAGACTTATTGCCTTATGCAATGTCATATATAAAATAATCACAAAGGTAATGGCTGAGTGGCTAAAACCTCTTCTACATAACATTATCTCCTCAAAGCAAGGGGGTTTTGTAGAGGGTAGGCAGATCTTGGATGGTGTGGTTCTAACTCAGGAGGCAATCCATTCAATGCAAACATCTGGTAATAGAGGAATGTTCATAAAATTAGATATGTCAAAGGCTTATGATAGGGTGGAGTGGAGCTTCTTGTCAAAGATGATGGCAGCCTTTGGTTTCTCTTAGGATTGGATAGAATGGGTCATGAGTTGTGTTTCTACTCCGACATACTCAGTGTTAATCAAGGGTCTTCCCTCGCAACCGTTTGGAGCTACTCGAGGCCTTCGTCAAGGAGATCCTTGCTCTCCCTATATTTTTCTCATATTTGCTGAAGGATTGGGTAGACTCATCTTGAGGAGAAGACAACAAGGTTTGCTAACAGGTATCAAGGTGGGTGAGGAAGTTTTGACTCACCTACAGTTTGTAGATGACATAGTATTGGTGGGAGTGGCCAGCTTCAGGGAAGCAAGAATGATTAGAGATACACTTAATTTCTACCTTAGGGCTACAAACCAAGTCATCAATGATAAAAAATCCAAAGTGGTCTTTTTCAATCTTGATCAAAGGCTTCAGGATTGAATTTTAGAGATCTTGGGATTCACAAGGATTTATCTCCCAGTGGGGGTCCCTTTGCATTTTAAAAAACTAAAAATAGATATCTGGAGGAATCTTTTGGATTGTATGATGGACATAATTAATCATTGGTCTCACAAATGGTTAAGCTATGGGGGTAGATTAACTTTTTTACAATTAGTCATTCAGGCCATGCCAATTTATAAATTTTGTATCCTTGCTGCCCCACATACCATATGGAAAGAGTTGGACAAGATGGCTAGCAAATTTTTATGGGAAGGATTAAAAGGAGAGAGGAAATGGGCCTTAGTAGGTTGGGATAAAGTAAGCCAGCCCAAGGTAAAAGGAGGTTTGGGAATGAGAAGATCAAATTTAGATAATAAAGCTTTGGCTGGAAAGCTTTACTAGAGGTGGATTTCCCAACCAAATTCTTTATTCAGTAGAATCGTAACTAGTAAATATTTGGTACATGTAACCCAAATGAGGTGGGTCGTTTCCCTTTGGATGGTAATGGATCCTTAGTGTGGCAGGCTCTCAAGTTAGGATCTCAGGTAGTAAAAGAAATATTATTTTGGAAAGTGGGGAGAGGGGAGAAGGCACGATTTTGGACAGATTCATGGGATCAATACCCACCTATCATTGTTGAATTTCCTGAACTACAACCAATAAAAATAGCCATAGAAACCAGGGGATGGGTCCAAATTGAAAGTTATTTCAACACTAGTCATTTGGGGGATTATAAGTTTAAGCAGTTTAAGAATTTGGATGAGTGGCCAATTTCAATCCCTCCGGATTTGACACCCATCATGACTAAAATCTTGGCAAAAAGATTTCTCAAAGGTAGAGACAAGGAGGATGAATTAGCTTGGGGCTATGGGAGCCTTGGTGTCTACACAGTGAAGGATGGATATGATAAGATCCTTCCATAGCCTCCTCCTCATACATATCAGGTTGAGGATTGGAGAAAGATTTGGCAATCCAAGGGTTGGCCGAAAGTAAACTTTTTTGCCTGGTAGTTCATGCATAATGGAATTCTTACTTTTGATAATCTCAGATGTAGGGGAATCATTGGTCCATCTCAATGTGTTTTATGCTACAAGAGTGAGGAAACAGATGATCACTTGATGTTTGAGTGCCCATTCACGTGCCATATTTGGGAGAGATGGTTTTTATATTATAAAATTCAAGTTAATGGTGATTTGAATCGGATTAATATTTGGGAAATATGGAATAGGGGTAGATTTAAATCTAAATCTCTTTGTATTGGTTGGGATCTTGGATTAAACTTTATTTGGTGGCAAGTGTGGTTGGAGAGAAATGCCAAAAATTTTAGAGAAACTTTTCTTCTTTAGACGGAGTTTGGCAGGTCATTTGGAGCAAAGTCATAGAAACTGTGGCAGTCTATGCTAAAGAGGAAACTCAGGTTGTTATTGGGGCAATGGAAAAGGAAGTTGAAGTGCAAGAGGGACAGGACAGAGCTAGTTGGAAACCACCCCCAGAAGATTGGATTAAAATTAATACTGATGGAGTTGCAAAAGGCAATCCGGGTAGAGTTGGAATTGGAGTGGTTTGTCGAAATCATGTTGGAACAGTGCTCTATTGGGAACTGCAAGGCTTGGGAAGAGCCATAAACAATGAAGCAGAAGCCTTAGCTATCAAATCTGCTTCTATTTGGGCATTAAAAAAAGGTCACAGGAGGATAATCCTAGAATCAGATTCTCAAATAATAGTTGGAGCTCTAGATTGCATGAGAAACTTTGCTTTGAAAACATGGAGGTTGAGGATTCTTGTCACTCAAATTAAGGAATTATGGAGGGAATTAGATGATGTGATTCCAATTTATGTGAGTAGAGATCTAAATAAAGTGGCAGACTTCTGGCTAAGATGGGTACTGAGAAGGAGGTAGGGGTTCAGTGGCACAATGACATGGCTATTGAGGATGAGATGACTAGGTAGGTTGGTGAGCAAATCCAGTGCTTAGCTAATTTGGATAACCATTCCAGAAATACTGTTTAGGAGATTTGTGTTTCAATGTAGATCTTATTTTATAGTTGTAAACAGGTGAACAGTCATTGTAGAAATATGGTTTAAGAGATTTGGCTCCAATGCAAATCTTCTTTTACTATTGTAAACATGTGTTCTCTTTGACTAAGGCTGGGAAAAGTCTCATCCCAACTTGTAAATGATCTTTGTTTTAATACAAGTTTTTTCAAATTATTTTAAAAAAATAATAATAAAATCATTAACAAATGATAAGATGAAAGTAAAAATCTCATTAAAACCAATAAATACAGTTTAATTTTAATTAAAATAAAGATATAACTACTTTAGATATCAATTTTATAAATATAAGTAAATAAAAATTAATGTCTGCTCTTTAAATGACTATTTTTAGATAAAAGGTACAACTATTACTTAAGATTTGATTGTTGGTAGTCAAGTGGATGGATAGTTTTAAGTTAGCTCATTACAATGGGTGATAAAGTCTATAAATAATTGTATGCTTTTATATCATATTTTTATATTAAATAAATATTAATTAAAAAACTAATTTAATAAATATATATACGAAAAAATATTTTTCATATAATTTATTGTATAAGGGAGTTGGGATCCTTTATAAAAATTCATGTAAACTCATTGAGGTCCGCGATGGTTAGGTGGATTGATAAGACATTGGACACTTACCAAGAGGAAACATATATTCAAACCACATGCCCAATCTAGGCAAAGATAGTAATCCAACCTAAGTCCGTTGAGACCTATGTTCAAACCGTATGTCCAATCTAAGCAAAGGTAGTAATCCAACCTAAGTCCGTTGAGTGCACGTTAGCTGACGGTGATACCAACCTCAAACCACCGATGGTCTCCCTCACTCCTGATCATGTTTAACTTGACGAAATAGAAGTTATAGTAGTAATGTTTAATATAACAAGCTAAAAAAACTAATATAACACCAATGGACCTTTCATAATTGTGAGGTCGGTATCTACTTTAATATATTCTACCACCCCAAATGAATATGACTTAAATAAACGAATATTTAGCTTTGATAATAGATAGTGTTTAACTTTTGGTACACAAATTTATAATAAGAAGAATATAATTTTGAGGTTGGTGGGTGTCTAACGGAGTACACGTGTAGGCGTGTCCAAGTTTTGTAAATGATGGATGGTCGAGATTTGATTTTGCCTTTAGTAACATCGACGGAATTCGTTGAAAGGAAGCAAACCATTTCCAGGGCAGGTTTTTGGGTAATTATTGGAATCATTAAATATATATATTGTAATTATTGAAATTATAACATTAATTTTTATTCATTTGTAATTTAAATAAATATAAAATTATAATTTAATTGTGACATCCGTCGAAGTTGGTATATTTTGGGTTTTCATCGAGAAGATCCAAGTTTGAATTATGTGGTTTTTATTATGTCTACTTGTACTTTACATCCTACTCCAATAAACAAAAAATAATAATTTAAATTTTATAATTAAAATGTTTAATAATTTATTAGAAAATATTTGTCCAAGAAGTATCATTTGCTATAAGAAAGGAGTACTCCTACACTATAAGGAGTGATGAGTGGTGAAACTTGTCCTGAAGAGATCAAGGGGTTCCTTAAAATTCAACAATATTCTTCCTAATGTCTTTCATGGTTTTAAGTTCCATACATAAGCCTATTTTTATATATAAGGTAAAGGTAAAGTGGATTTTGACATCTACAAGGCTATAGGTCATATCAGACAATTTTCATGAAAGATGTTTATCTAATATGGTTATCCAACCATACTCTGGTTACCAAGCATGGTGTACAATCCTACCCCTCTAGTATTAGGGCCTTGAACTTCCTCGTTAGAGTTCCAAAGTGTTCAGTGTTAGACCCACTCAAATTGTACACCATGCTTCAATTACTAGGATGGGCCTAACGATAGGCCTAATGATAAAGTCTTTATAATATCAAGTTAACAAATCTTCAAAAGAGTTGATATACTTCTTATATAGTATTTTTGTTGGATATCCCTGTTTAGGATAAGCAAACCATAATTGTTTGTGAAATGCAGGGACCACTATAGACTTTGAGAAAGATTTTGAAAAGCCTCTTCTAGAAAATAATCCATCCACTGTAAAAAACCTTAAATTTATTTCAAACCCGCCAAATGCTCTAGGAAATAAAGCGGTCAAAATTCTTTATCTAGCCTGGCCAAAATAGAAGAGTTTGAAGGCCAAGGCCTTTTCTGAATAATTAATTCTTTTGGATGGGCCTTAAAAGTGTATTCCTAAGAAATTCCTTATGTGGATCATTACCTATAGTCATATGAACCACTCATTTTGTAGACAAGGCTAGTCCTTTGTTTTTTGATATCAATGAAACCCAAGCCCCCATGTCTTGAGGGGTACATCAAAGGTCCCAGTTAATTCTATGAAAACCAATATTGTCATTAGTTTTAGCCCATAGAAAAAGTCTTAAAAATTTTACTATCTTTTTATAAGAGGCCTAGGAACCTATCTAACAAGATGAATCATAGACATAACTACTAGCCAAAATTTTAGAACATATCTAGTATTTCCCAACCAACGAGAGTGGTTTAGGAACTCACTTGTCCAACTTGGTTACAAATATCTCCACCACACTACTCCTTAAGAATGAGGGATGACATTCAAAGGCCAAAGGAATTTCTAATAACTTAAAAATTTAGCCTAATTATAGCTAGTTCCAATATCGGCTTTGCAACCACTAAGGCATTGAGTCTTTAATAGTTTGTAGGCATGAACCTTACATCATTGGATCATGGATCTTTAATATTTATAGTAGATATCCATGCAATTTACACTTGTTTCAATATCGTTCTATTTTTTCTAAATAGTCAAGAATGTGTCAACAGCAAAAAAATCATAAGTGAAAGAATGCCAAAGGTTATCTAGGTATGGGAACCCCTGAATTGCTCTTATATCCGTTTGAAACTATAGCAAGTGTCCAAATGCATTAGCAACAAAAATGAAAAGTGATGATGCTAGAGGGTAGTCTTGGAAAACAAGTCATGTTAGAGAGAAGCTTATGGAAACCTAGCCATTAAATTCAAGGTTGCATTGGCATTAGCAAAAAGGAAAGTTGTCATGGTATGAAATACATGGCTAAAACCCAAGGCTTGCATCATTATGTCAATGAAGTCCCATTCAATTCTATCATATACCTTAGCATAATCTAACTTAAGAAATATCATATTGAAATTAATGTTTAATACATAGTGAAGCCCTTCCCACACAACAAGTACATTATCAAGAATATACTTACCTTTCATAAATATCATTTGTTCAAGATAAATGGCATAAGTCAACATATTATACAACCTTAAGGCTAGAGTTTTAGCAAGAATTTTATAAGACACTTTGAGGAGAGTGATGGGCCTCCAATTTTTCAAATTATTTTTATTTCCCCTTTTGAGATGATCTTGAAAAGGCCTTGATTGATACACTTCCTAAGGGATCCTCTCATCAAGGATTCTTTACACACTCTTAATAAATTTGGTCCTACCAAGTCCCAAGTGGATTTGTAAAATTTAATGAGAAGACCATCCATACCTAGAGCTTTATCATTGGCCATGCTAAAGGATGTTTTTTAATTTCTTCAAGAGTAATTGGTTGATCAAGCTTATCACAAGCTTGTCGACTAACTTTTAGTAGTGTGACATCAATACACTCTTACATGGCCACCCTACGTTCCTTTTGTTGGAAATTTGAGTTATTTTATGTTGTCATTGATGTCACATGGATCATTGATGTCATATGGATCACATTTGAGTTTTGGTGGTAACAACACTTCATAAATAATCATTTATGATATTTTGGAGAGCATGGATATATATAGGTTTTTTGTGAAAACCAAGGCAGGCAAAATAAAAGGTTTTATTTAAAACCATGGATGGCAGATTTGAAATGGGTTTTTCTTAAAACCCAGGTTGGCTTTTTGTTTCATCGAAAAAGGTGCCCCGATGATGGAGATATTTAATTTTAAATATTTAGTTTAAATTTTAAATTATTTAAAATTTAAATTTAAATTTTAAAATTAAAAATAAAATTATAGCGCCGACGTCTAAAGAAAGGAGGAAAGGCATATATTAAAAATAATAGCATCGACGTCTAAAGAAAGGAGGAAAGGCATATATATATATATATATCAAATATATATATATCATGCCACCAAAAGTTTCGATAAATCCTTGTCCTCGATTTTTGAATGCATTCGAATTGATAATGTAATGCGAGAAGAGCCTGTGTGTTGAAGCGTGTGTAAAGAGGCGTGTGAAGGGTTTACAAAATTTGGGTCCATTGAAGAATCATTCATGGAGGATAACCAAATGCATAGGCACCTTTGGCCTAGTGGTTCATGCACTGTGTAAGAAGCAGGAGGTCTTGCGATCGAGTCTCATCGGGGATGCTTGTTGTGTTGAAACGCTCGAAGCGTTTTTGAGTTTTTGAAGGGCGCAAAATATTGAGGTATTTGTTTTGGTTCGTGCCCCTTTGAACACGTGAGGGCGTGTGGCCCAACGACGGCTTGGCCGCGGTTAAGGCGCTGAGCGAGGAGGCATCAAGGGATCGAATCCCATCAGGGACAGAGGCAAGTTAATATTTTTTAATATTTTATTTTTCTAAAGTTGCCCTAGGAGAAATAAGGGTTATGATGCACCTTAAGAAAAAGAGAGATTTCTGGTGATTTTATTTTTGGAAGTATATCATATTATATATCATTGGAAAGATTATTTCGAGGGCTATTTGATTAAATTGCTTAGAGGGAGAAATAAGGTGTGTGTAAAGAGATATTTCTGATTTTGTAAAGAGGTTCAAAAGTGAAGGTTGCTTTGTTCTTTTTCAAAGAGGATTAATTCTTTCATGAGGGGACATGATGTATTTTATTGAGTAGGAGTAATAAGGTGTTATTTGGATATTATTGTTGTGTTATTAATCATGATCCCTAACCCTTATTGAAAGTTGAAAAAGAAATTTTGTTGAGTGTGGCAGATTTAGTGGACAACTAATAAGGCATCAAAAAGGTATGAGCAATATTCTCCATTGACTTTGTTTATGGTGGTTGATTTCTGAAATATCATTGGAGAGAAAAGGATTGATTGTGGTTTCCTTTTCGAAAGTGGTTGGTTGAATGCTTCAAGGTTTTCTGGTTTGAGAGTTGTGTTTAAACCTTGTTTTATAAGCATTGTTGTTGAAGCCATTAGTTGTGTGAAAAACCTGAGATAGGGTTTGAGAAGAACATGAGTATCATTGTTATGTGAAGAATATTTTATAAGCATTGTTGTTGAAGCCCATTGATTGTACAAAGAACTTGAACTTGAGTTAGAGGAGAACATGAGTATCATTGTTATGTGAGATTTGTGGTTAAGCATTATTGGAAACATTTTGAGTTGGTTGATACATGCTTGGACTAGGGATTGTGAGAAAGAGTTGTTCCTTGTTGTGATTGGTTGAGTAGAGTTGTTTGAGCCTAGTCAAGTGAATGAGTGAAGTGGTTGTTCAAGTTCCATGAAACAAACTATTCTATATTCTGATTTGAGTTGAGATCATTGTGGATCATTGTTGTCATCCATTGTAGAGTGCATTGCCATTCATTGTTGAGTTCATCATTGAGCCTTGCCTTCATAGATTTGTGGATGAGATTTGAGTGCTACTTGAGCATGATTGATTGAGCCTTTGAGAAGGCCTTTGGGATAGATTTATGGATAGATTTGTGGTAGCTTTTATGCATGATTGATTGAGCCTTTGAGAAGGATTTTGGGATAGATTTCTGGACAGATTTGTGGCAGCTTTTGTGCATGATTGATTGAGCCTTTGAGAAGGCTTTTGGATAGATTTTTGGACAGATTTGTGGCAGCTTTTGTGCATGATTGATTGAGCCTTTGAGAAGGCTTTTGGATATATTTCTAGATAGATTTGTGGCAGCTTTTGTGCATGATTGATTGAGCCTTTGAGAAGGCTTTTGGATAGATTTGTGGACATATTTGTGGCAGCTTTTGTGTGTGATATATTGAGTATTTGAGAAGGCTTTTGGATAGATTTGTGGATATATTTTGAGAAAGTTCTTGGTGAGCTTGCTAAGAAGATTTGAGCAAGTTCTTGGTGAGCTTGCTAGAGCAAATTTGAGCAAGTTCTTGGTGAGCTTGCTAGAGAAGATTTTGAGCAAGTTCTTGGTGAGCTTGCTAGAGCAGATTTGAGCAAGTTCTTGGTGAGCTTGCTAGAGCAGATTTTGAGCAAGTTATTGGTGAGCTTGTTGGAGTAGATTTGAGCAAGTTCTTGGTGAGCTTGCTAGATCAGATTTGAGCAAGTTCTTGGTAAGCTTGCTAGAGAAAATTTTGAGTAAGTTCTTGTTGCCTTGCTAAGCAGATCAATGGATTGCCTACCTAAGCAGATCAGGATTGCCTACTTGAGTAGATCAATGGATTTCCTAGCTGAGCAGATCAGTGAATTGCCTAGCTGAGCAGATCAATGGATTGCCTACCTGAGCAGATCAAGATTGCCTAGTTGAGCAGATCAGTGAATTGCCTTGTTGAGTAGATCAGTGGATTGCCTACCTGAGTAGATCAAGATTGCCTACCTGAGTAGATCAATGGATTGCCTACCTGAGTAGATCAGTGGATTGCCTAGTTGAGTAGATCAGTGAATTACCTTACTGAGCAGATCAGTGGATAGCCTAGCTTTGAGCAGATCAAAGTAATCATTTGTATTGGGATAAGGATCCCTATTTCTTTGTGAAATATTATAAGGATATTATCTTGTGGAGTACCCCACATTGGGGGAACCACGTTAAATCTTGTGTCTCAATTGTGTGTGGTGATTTGTGCTCTTGCTTACTATTGCTATCTATGTCATTAATGCACATTGCTATATTTGGATATTGCAATTAAGGACACTAATTGATATTGGTTTGGAAAGAAAGTAAAAAGTGGGCGCTATACTGTTCACCCCCCTCTTAGTATAAGCTTGTGTTCTTCAATTGGTATCAGAGCGGGTTCCTTCAAAAAGGCTAACAACTTGAGGGTAGATTCTACAAGAACACAGATGGCTTCACATAATGGATCATCTACAAATAAGGCTCCACTGTTTGATGGTAACAATTATGCTTTCTGGAGCATGAGAATGAAGAACTACTTGATATCACAAGGATATGAGGTATGATAGATGGTTGAAAAAGAGTATAAGGTTGAAGGTGATCCCGAGGTAGATAAGACTATCAAAAAATTGGTTGAGATCAATGCAAGGGCAATGAATTGTATTTTGAGTGGGCTACATGAGACAAATTTTGCAAAGGTAATGGTATGTAATTCAGCTAATGAAATGTGGACCAAGTTGCGGAATACCTATGAAGGAGATTCCAAGGTAAAGTTGGCAAAACTACAAACTCATAGAAAAATATTTGAGGAATTGAAAATGGAAGATTCTGAAGATATAGCAAAGTTTTTACTTCGAGTTGATGAGATTACTAACACCATGAGAGGTCTAGGATTTGAGATGAAAGAATCAAAAGTTACTCAAAAGGTTTTGAGATCACTTCCCATGAAGTATGATGCAAAGGTTTCAGCAATAGAAGAAACAATGGATATCAACAAGCTAACAATGGAAGAACTACAAGGAACTCTCATAGCTTATGAGATGAGGATAAGTAAGCATCAGGTTCCAATAAAAGAAATTGCATTCAAGGCTTCAGAGAAAAAGAAAGGGAAAATTCTAGAGACAGATAGAGATTCAGATAATGATGAGGAAGCTAACTTCATCAAAAGGAAAAAGGACTCAAGGAATTATAGAGATATGAAGAAAGTCAAATGCTACAAGTGTGGTGATTTTGGTCACTATGCAAACAAGTGTCCACATGAAGAAAATAGTGATGATGAAAAATAGGGTCACAGAAGAAAAGAAGATGGAAAGCATAAGCATGACAAAGATGACAGATACAAGCAAAGCAGGTATGAGAAGAAGAAAATTTTTCGTAGGACAAAGAAAACTTTCTACATTGAAGAAGCAAGTGATAGCTCAAATCACAGTGATAGAGACCAGTCAGATGAAGAAGAATGTACATTCTTTGGAATAAGTGAAGAAAGACAAGAACACCTATTCCTAGGTATTGAAGAGGATATATCTATCGAAGAAAGACATGAAGAGCTTGCTATAGCCATTGAGCAAGAAAATAGGTACAAGAAGGGTCTAAGAATACTAAAATGCTTCATATGCGGATATTTTGGGCATTTAGATGATGATTGCACGTACTACAACAATTGCAACAAGGAAAGTTTATTTGTTGAAAAAGAAAGCAACAATTCCATTCTAGTGACAATTCCATCAGCAATGATGATGAAGAAGAGGAATCCACAAAACAAGAAAATAAAATTAGGATATTGAAAAGGTCAAAATAATGCTTAATCAACACATTCAAGATTTGGAAAAAGAGCTTCAAGAAACAAAAGAGCTTGGCATCACTATTTTTGAGAAATTGAAGAAGAAGAAAGAAATATGTAATCAGTTAGAAGAAGAAGATCATAAATGTTTGGGGACCTACATAAATGAGTTAGCATGATTTCAAAGGAATTCAAAAACTCTAGATAATTTTTTGGATTTACAATGAGATCCATTTATAAATACAGGGCTTGGTTATGAAGAAGGGAAATAAAAAATAAACACACAGGGACCTCTATTTGTATCAGGAGGCTTTGTTTTAGAAATCTATAAGGAAGAACCGGTTCCCAAAGAAAAGGAAGCAGTAGAAATGGATACTTGCATTTCAGAGGCTATAGAGATGTGTGCCAATTTGCTACTTGACACAAATGAAGAGAAAGAAGAGGAAGGTTCCAAAGCACCAAAGGTCTCATATTTCAGGTTTGGGGAATCACACTCAAAAGGAAAGGAAGTCCTAAAAAAGGAAACAAAGAAACACCTAAGTGTTAGAGGAAGAAAGTTCCAAAGTCTCCAGGCTACAAACACCTTTTGGATCTTGTTTTGAGATAGGTGAATCAAGTTCAAAAGGAAAATAAATTCTTGAAAAGGAAAGCAAGGAAGAAATTAAGGAAGAGGATTTAGATACTACAAATAAGGTTCAAGGATACAATGCACAAGTCAAAAATGATCACAAGGATAATGGTCAAGAAAGGTATGAGGAACCAAGGCATGAACAAAGGGCTTTTCAAGGACATTGTTTTTCTTGTAATGGATTTGGACACAGGGCTATACACTACAGGGGTCTATGGATCAAAGAAGTTTGATTTTTCTAGAAGGAACTTCAAAGGAAGAAGGTATGGTTTTCAGGGACATTGCTTCTCATGCAACAAGATTGGTCATAGAGCTTCTCGGTGCAAAGAAAATGAGCAACATGGTTTTGGATTTAGAGCTACACAATTTAGAAGTCATGGTCATAATGATTATGAAAATAGAACTTCACAATACAGGGTTCAAGAAAGGAATGGATATGGAAATTATTTCAAGAAAGAATTCAGGATATGGGCACCATCCAAAGGCTACAATATCAAGTGTTTTAATTGCAATAACTTTGGACATATTGCAAAATGGTGTAGGACTCAATTCCAAACAAGTTTAAGACAAGAAGGTCAAGCAGTTTCAAGGCAAGAAGGTCAAACAGGTTCAAGACAAGAAGATCAAGTAATTCATCAAGAAAAGGATATCAAAAAAATATGGAAGGAAGTTGACAGAGGAAAGAAACAATGTAATATGGGAGTAAAAGTACTCCCACCCAAAAATTAATCACCTCAAGAGAGAAGGTGGTGAGGGGGCTAAGCTTAAGAGTCATATATTTTAGCCCCATAGGTGTCCCTTTTGCCATTGATGTCAAAGGGGGAGAGATTTGAGTTAGGGGGAGCAGCCTCCAAAGAGAGTATTGAGTTAGGGGGAGCAACCTCCATAGAGAGTATTGAGTCAGGGGGAGCAGCTTTGATTCTCAGAGATGGTTTTTGCAGTGATTGTGGTGATTTGGATTAGAGGTGTTGCCATCAATGACAAAGGGGGAGATTGTTGGCAATTTGAGTTATTTTATGTTGTCATTGATGTCACATGGATCATTGATGTCATATGGATCACATTTGAGTTTTGGTGGTAACAACACTTCATAAATAATCATTTATGATATTTTGGAGAGCATGGATATATACAGGTTTTTTGTGAAAACCAAGGCAGGAAAAATAAAAGGTTTTATTTAAAACCATGGATGGCAGATTTGAAATGGGTTTTTCTTAAAACCCAGGTTGGCTTTTCGTTTCATCAAAAAAGGTGCCCCGGTGATGGAGATATTTAATTTTAAATATTTAGTTTAAATTTTAAAATTAAAAATAAAATTATAGCGTCGACGTCTAAAGAAAGGAGGAAAGGCATATATTAAAAATAATAGCACCGACATCTAAAGAAAGGAGGAAAGATATATATATGCCACCAAAAGCTTCGATAAATCCTTGTCCTCGATTTTTGAATGCATTCGAATTGATAATGTAATGCGAAAAGAGCCTATGTGTTGAAGCATGTGTAAAGAGGCGTGTGAAGGGTTTACGAAATTCGGGTCCATTGAAGAATCATTCACGGAGGATAACCAAATGCATAGGCACCTTTGGCCTAGTGGTTCATGCACTGTGTAAGAAGTAGGAGGTCCTACGATCGAGTCTCACCGGGGATGCTTGTTGTGTTGAAATGCTCGAAGCATTTTTGAGTTTTTGAAGGGCGCAGAATATTGAGGTATTTGTTTTGGTTCGTGCCCCTTTGAACACATGAGGGCGTGTGGCCCAATGACGGCTTGGCCATGGTTAAGGCACTGAGCGAGGAGGCATCAAGGGATCGAATCCCATCAGGGACAGAGGCAAGTTAATAATTTTTAATATTTTATTTTTCTAAAGTTGCCCTAGGAGAAATAAGGGTTATGATGCACCTTAAGAAAAAGAGAGATTTCTGGTGATTTTCTTTTTGGAAGTATATCATATTATATATCGTTGGAAATATTATTTCGAGGGCTATTTGATTAACTTTCTTAGAGGGAGAAATAAGGTGTGTGTAAAGAGATATTTATGATTTTGTAAAGAGGTTCAAAAGTGAAGGTTGCTTTGTTCTTTTTCAAAGAGGATTAATTCTTTCATGAGGGGACATGATGTATTTTATTGAGTAGGAGTAATAAGGTGTTATTTGGATATTATTGTTGTGTTATTAATCATGATCCCTAACCCTTATTGAAAGTTGAAAAATAAAGTTTGTTGAGTGTGGCAGATTTAGTGGACAACTAATAAGGCATCAAAAAGGTATGAGCAATATTCTCCATTGACTTTGTTTATGGTGGTTGATTTCTGAAATATCATTGGAGAGAAAAGGATTGATTGTGGTTTCCTTTTCGAAAGTGGTTGGTTGAATGCTTCAAGGTTTTTTGGTTTGAGAGTTGTGTTTAAACCTTGTTTTATAAGCATTGTTGTTGAAGCCATTAGTTGTGTGAAAAACCTGAGATAGGGTTTGAGAAGAACATGAGTATCATTGTTATGTGAAGAATGTTTTATAAGCATTGTTGTTGAAGCCCATTGATTGTACAAAGAACTTGAACTTGAGTTAGAGGAGAACATGAGTATCATTGTTATGTGAGATTTGTGGTTAAGCATTGTTGGAAATATTTTGAGTTGGTTGATACATGCTTGGACTAGGGATTGTGAGAAAGAGTTGTTCCTTGTTGTGATTGGTTGAGTAGAGTTGTTTGAGCCTAGTCAAGTGAATGAGTGAAGTGGTTGTTCAAGTTCCATGAAACAAACTATTCTATATTCTGATTTGAGTTGAGATCATTGTGGATCATTGTTGTCATCCATTGTAGAGTGCATTGCCATTCATTGTTGAGTTCATCATTGAGCCTTGCCTTCATAGATTTGTGGATGAGATTTGAGTGCTACTTGAGCATGATTGATTGAGCCTTTGAGAAGGCCTTTGGGATAGATTTATGGCAACTTTTGTGCATGATTGATTGAGCCTTTGAGAAGGCTTTTGGGATAGATTTCTAGATAGATTTGTGGTAGCTTTTGTGCATGATTGATTGAGCCTTTGAGAAGGCTTTTGGGATAGATTTCTGGACAGATTTGTGGCAGATTTTGTGCATGATTGATTGAGCCTTTGAGAAGGCTTTTGGGATAGATTTATGGATAGATTTGTGGCAGCTTTTGTGCATGATTGATTGAGCCTTTGAGAAGGCTTTTGGATAGATTTGTGGACAGATTTGTGGCAGCTTTTGTGCATGATTGATTGAGCCTTTGAGAAGGCTTTTGGATAGATTTGTGGACAGATTTGTGGATAGATTTTGAGTAAGTTCTTGGTGAGCTTGCTGAGCATATTTGAGCAGGTTCTTGGTGAGCTTGCTAGAGCATATTTTGAGCAAGTTCTTGGTGAGCTTGCTAGAGCAAATTTTGAGCAAGTTCTTGGTGAGCTTGCTGAGAATATTTGAGCAAGTTCTTGGTGAGCTTGCTAGAGCATATTTTGAGCAAGTTCTTGGTGAGCTTGCTAGAGCAGATTTGAGTAAGTTCTTGGTGAGCTTGCTAGAGCATATTTGAGCAAGTTCTTGGTGAGCTTGCTAGAGTAGATTTTGAGTAAGTTCTTGTTGCCTTGCTAAGCAGATCAGTGGATTGCCTACCTGAGCAGATCAGGATTGCCTACCTGAGTAGATCAGTGGATTGCCTAGTTGAGCAGATCAGTGAATTGCCTTGTTGAGCAGATCAGTGGATTGCCTACCTAAGCAGATTAGGATTGCCTAGTTGAGCAGATCAGTGAATTGCCTTGCTGAGCAGATTAGTGGATTGCCTACCTGAGCAGATCAGGATTGCCTACCTGAGAAGATCAGTGGATTGCCTACTTGAGCAGATCAGTGGATTGCCTAGCTGAGCAGATCAGTGAATTGCCTTGCTGAGTAGATTAGTGGATAGCCTAGCTTTGAGAAGATCAAAGTAATCATTTGTATTGGGATAAGGATCCCTATTTCTTTGTGAAATATTATAAGGATATTATCTTGTGGAGTACCCCACATTGGGGGAACCACGTTAAATCTTGTGTCTCAATTGTGTGTGGTGATTTGTGCTCTTGCTTACTATTGCTATCTATGTCATTAATGCACATTGCTATATTTGGATATTGCAATTAAGGACACTAATTGATATTGGTTTGGAAAGAAAGTAAAAAGTGGGTGCTATACTATTCACCCCCCTCTCAGTATAAGCTTGTGTTCTTCACCTTTTTTTAACCTTGCAACATGAAAAGCTCTTGGTAGAAATTTTAAAAAGTTAATTAAATCACCTCCTAATCTCTGAAAAACTAACCGTCAATTTTTAGTTGGAATTTTAACATCTCTATATCTTGCCTAAAGAAAGGAGAAGTCTTTGGAAACTCGATCTCAAGTCTTGAGCTAGTGAAATTAAGCTCTTATTCTTTCCTCTTGACCTTTAATCTTCCAATTTTTTTGGTAAAATAATAACAACCTTCTAGAAAATTTCATCATCATAAGGCCTCTTTTAAATCTCAATAAGAAGCACTTTGAGGCTTTCTGAAATGCTTGCGAATCTATCTCTCTTAGAATAGGAAATTATCTTAAAACAATTCTTGAGAAATAAATTTATTTGACTTATAGATCTTTGTCACTAGACAATCTACGCTGCATAATATTTGGGTCTAGGTAGAGAAAGAAATATAGATTGTATATCCTTGATATAGACCAAGTTAATGAGATATGAGCATTTGAGACGTAATCTAGAGTGAAAATCCCTCATATTCTCCTACTTCCAGGTATAGGAAAAAAATATAGGGTGGTAGTCCAAATAGCCAGGTTTTGGGATAGCTTGAATCATCTAAGAATTACCTTCCTTAAAAAATAAGGGAGATCCATAAGAGAGCATAGCCCTGTCTAATAATTTGAGGGTGTGCATATCACCTACCCTATGATTACACCAAGTATATCATTCTGCTAAATTTATTTAGGTCATATTATATGAATACATTATATAAGAGCACCTAAAATTGTCATTCCCTCTCTATTAGCCTCATTGAGATAAGACCCACTTTATCTTCTTGGCTTTCAACCATGCTAAAATCTCCAAAACCAACCATGGATGTCTAGGATATTTTTGAAAATCCATTCCCATATATTATATCTCCTTAACATCATTGTGAGTGTAAAAATTGAGAACTCCCAACATGTTATCAATAGAAATTTGAACCAAAGTTATCTTGTAGTGGGGGGTAGACCCCTAATTTACCACTATGATTGCAAGACGAGGATGCACCACCATGGTAGCACCATCACAACCCCCAAGGTGGTCTATATATACCACTATAGAGTCTTTCCAAAGAGACTTGAGAAATAATTCAATTCACTATTTATAATTTTTACTTATTTAAAACAATTTTTTCCTTTTTACAAAAAATCTTAAGAATTCTTCTTTTATTCAAGTTGGACAAACCCCTAACATTCCATGAGAGAAAACTTACCTAGTTTATTGACATTCTTCAATGGTGTTAGGAACTATACCCATATTCTCTCCTTCATTGTCTACATCTTTAGCTTCTTTGATCCATGCACAACCTAAGAAGATACATATAAGGTGAACATTATTTCTAACCAAGTAGATAATTAAAATTTCAAAGTGTTTCTTCTTGGGTACCAAATGTTCTAATGACAACTTGACCACATTATGTAATATAAAGCATATGAGACAATATATTCAATAAAGTCTCAAAATACAATGTAGATGATAAATCGAGCATGATGTTAATGCTATTTTCTACCTAGAGAAGTATTAGAGCAATGCATTATGAATATCACTATCGAGATAATATCCATAAGGTGTTAAGTTACAACGATAGTGGTCATAGTAGATGTTTTCTATATATGCATCAACATTCAAGAAAGGATAACCAATGTTAATCTACAAGATGTTGACTTGAGAGAATAATCCTAGGACCAAAACATCTCAAGAGTCTTATCCAATGCACACATCACCATTTTATTGAGATATAATGAGTAGCACAACACACCATGTCTTAGACTCAAACTAATCATGTAGGTGCTACATTTATCTAAGATCTCAATAAAAGAGAAAATGTCCAAAAAATTAAATTGATAGGTGGAGCAAAATTTATTCGACTTAGATATATTCCACCACGACCAAGGTGTTTGAAAGATATTTTTTTATTCCACCAATCAAATAGTTAAACATGGCATCATTTTTGACAAGTTACTTTTGCATATACCTAAATTTATTTTACCCACATGAATTGTGGTGAGGCTTATTAAAGCCTAAATTTGTTAGTTCTTCCCTTTTATTTATTGTAGGAGAATTAAAGGAAAGAGTTGTAATTTTAAAATATTAGAATATTGCCTAGAGGAAGAATATTATTTCTACTTATTTTTTTCTTGACAAGATATTGATTTCTTGCAATTTGAGGCATCAATCAAGCTATGAGTATAGCCCTACATATACTCATTGCAAATAATTTTTCAATGTCGATACAATGGAATTGATTATTTCAACTTTTGTGAAGTTTTAATTGTCTAGTGGTGCACCAAAATTCCTATTGCCTAATTCCCAACTATTGAGGGAGAATAATAATGTTGTATGGAAGACCAAAATTAGAACACAACTTGAGTTTGAATAAGTATGGTAAGTCATAGATGGGACCATCACCTGTCCTAATATAGAAGATGAAAAGTAGACAAAATTTGACATGGTAGATAGAAAAGCATGATTGATCATCATGTTCAGAGTAGTTGATTAAGTACAACTATACATTTAATATTCTATCATATTTAGATATGTGTGGGGGAAACTTTAGATAGTATTCGAGGAAAGGAGCTAGAATTAAATTCTATTTCTGCAAAGTAAACTTCATTGCTTGAAAATGAATAATGGAGAAAGACTCAAATATTTCATGAGGAAAATTACATAGAGCATCACTTCAAGCTTTTATAGAAAAGGTATCTAATGAAACACTTGTTCCTATTATTTTAGGATCTCTCCCTTCTCAATATAATGTATTTTTTACAACTTTGAATATCATTGAACAAACACCAACATTTGAGAAGTTGGTGAACCTACGTCAAAAAATAGAGGTCTCACATACAACACAACAAGAAGAGCAAGTTCTTACAAAAAAAATGCTAAGCAACCATTTAGAAGAGGCATAATAACTCGCTTTCAATAGTATAAAATTGATTCTCATATGCAAGGATATCGAAAATAGAGACATGATTCTCACATGCAAGGATATTAGCAGCAAAGAAATATTTTTCACACACAAAGGATGTGTGAACTTTATGGTAAAAGTGGTAACATAGTGAAGGAATATTAGAATAACCCATTCAAAAATGGGTCTCCTTCATGAGAGATGCATTAGTAGCAACACAAGTCATCATAAAATAAGAAATTTTTTTTAAGAACCTACTATTAAAATAAAACTCACTCACAAAATACTGAAAAATAACTAAAATACATCAAATAACATAATAACACTATGCAAAAAGTAATTGTAGAATTAAAACAATCTCACAAACAACTCAAAATCGTAGGCCTCTTCAAGGGAGAAACCTCCTTCAATATTTCTTTAACTTGCAAAAATATACCTGTGTACATAGCTTCATAGATTTTAAAGAAAAGACTTCATGAAACCCTAGCCCTAAGCTCAAGAGTTGGCTTACATGCAAAATGCCATTCAAGCTAGAATATTCTACCAAAATTTGGTTACATTCTTGATAACTATTACATGAAATGGCCCCACTTGTCTAGGTGCCTTACATGCCACATACCATTACAAAAGTATTACAAAATAACATTATAAGTGGATCCCCACGTTGGATGTGGGTCATTACATAATCAATTGAGAATTAAAAAATAATGTTAGGATGGGTTCCTAACATGTCCTTCCCCTTCAAAAAGCTTTATCCTCAAATTTGTAGATGAGGGAGTTGGTGCTGGAGTTGGTGGAGAGACTCCCAGGTAGCATGGAGTCCACACCACTGAACAAGGACCTCGATAATGGTATAGTTATAGAGAGTGTGAGTTCGAAAATCCAATAATTTTTTGGGCTCGAGAAAGATAGAACCTTCTTCATCCAATTTTGTGAGTGTAGATTGAACCTGTACCTATGTGCCCACAACATTTTTGAGAGAGGAGACATGAAAATAGGATGGAGCTTGGAAGTAGGTGGAAGGACCAATTTGTAAGTTGTGGCACCAATCAGCTATAAAACTAGTAGATCCCATAGTATTTTATAGCAATTTTATGGAACATGTGAAGTTGTAGGGATGACTATATGTATGACTACAAGCGAAGGAAAACCATATCACCCACATAAAAGCTACGCTCAGAATGGTGTTGATCAACTTGTTAGCGCATCCAATTCTAGGCCGCATCCAAAATCATATTTAGTTGGCAAAGGATATTGACATGTTTACTAAGAGTAGTGTCAACTGCATGGACCCTAGAGCTACCCAAAATGTAAGAGGAAGGTGTGAGTGGAGGGCACCCATAAACTACCTCGAAAGATGTAATAGTGGTTGTTATGTGATAGGAAGTGTTGTACCACAACTCTACCAAAGGAATCCACTTCACCCATTGAGTATGATGATTAGATGCAAAGCAATGAAGGTAGATCTCCAAAAATTTATTGATAATCTTAGTCTAGCCATTTTTTTGTGGATGATAAGCTAAAATCATTTTAATCTGAGTTCCTTGCAACTTAAACAATTCTTTCCAAAAATTACTAGTAATGGTTGGGTCATGGTAAAACATGATGGAGGTGAGCATACCATGAAGGTAGAAGATAGCATCGAGAAAATTTGGGCAATGGTGGAGGTTGTGTAAGAATGGAAGAGGGAAAAAAAGTGAGCATACTTCGAGAGATGATACACTACCATGAAAATAATAGATTTGCCACCGAACATAGGTAACCCTTCAATAAAATCCATGGAAATATCAATCTAAACCTAGTCATAAATGGGCAAGGATTGAAGAGTACTTGGAGAACATACCATTTCCCCTTTCATCCTTTGATAGGTATCAAAAGATGTCAAAAAAATATTAATGTCCTTTTTCATACCCTTTTAGAAAGAAGTGTGCTTCAGTTGTTCATATGTTTTTAGAAACCCTGAATGGTGTGCAGATGGGGCGGTATGCAGTTCCTTCATGAGAAGTTCCCAAAGTGGAGTGTGGGGAACAACAAGGCATTGGTGGTAATGCAAATCATGGCCATTTTAAGTGTAGCCATGGCATAAAGTAGGCTCAGTATATAGGGAGGCAACCAAAGTTTGTAAGTCTGAATCCTAAAGTAACTCCTGTCGTAATGAATCGATCCACTATGGAATAGATGAAGAAATAGCACATAGTATATTGAGAGCCTCAAATTGATGAGAGAGAGCATCGAATAAAATATTCTCCTTGCCCTTATTATAGGTGATGTCATAATCATAACCCATGAGCTTAGGAATCCATTTTTGTTGTTCGGTGGTGGCAACCCATTGCTCAAAAAATTATTTGAGACTGATGTTAAGTTTTAATGAAGAAATGATACCCAATGATATATGATCACCAATGGGTTACCGCATGCAGAATTGTTAGCATCTCTTGGCATAAGTGGATTTTCTAGATTATGACTGGAGGGTGCTTTACTAGTGAAGGCCAAGGGTCATCCTTCTTGCATCAACACTACACCAATACCATGACCAGAAGCATCACTTTCAATGATAAAATATTTGGAAATTTTTGGCATGGCTAAGACTAGCATGGTGGTCATAGCATGCTTCAACTCTAGGAAATCCTGTTCAACGGGTCTTGTCCAAGTAAAATATTCATTCTTTAACATGGAAGTGAGGGGAGCTACAATTTTGCATTAATTACAAATTAATTTATGGTAATAACCTCTAAGCCCTAAAAATTCTTGAAGACCTTTGAGAGTGTGGGGTTTCATCTAGTATTGAATCACTTGGATCTTCGTGGGATCAACTTTGATGCCATATTTGGTAACAATATATCCCAAATAATCCACTTACATCAGACCAAAGAAACACTTGGACCACTTAGAAAAAAGTTGATATTGTGCCAATAGTTTTAAGGTCTGATCCACATGGACAAGGTGCTCTTTCCATGAGTGGCTATAAACCAAAATGTCATCAAAGAAAACTAGGATAAATTTTTGCAAGAATGGGTGAAATATATTGTTCATAAGGCTTTGAAATGTGGAAGGAGCATTAGTCAAGCCAAATGGCATCACCAAGAACTCATAGTGATCTTCATGAGTACATAAAGTAATCTTGGTAATATCTTCATCCTTGAGTCTGATCTGATGGTACCTAGAGCAAAGGTCTAATTTGGAGAAATACATAGTTCTATGCATCTTATCCAGTAATTCATCCACCACCTGAATAGAAAATTTATCCTTGATGGAGAGCTTATTGAGTTCATGGTAGTCTATACACAATCACTAGGAACCATAGTCATTTCATATCAATAATATTGGAGAAGAGTAAGGATTGTTACTTTATTGCATGACACCATATTTTAACAATTCTTGTACTAAATTCTCAATTTTTGACTTAGTAGCATGAGGATAGATACGATTTTATGTTAGGCAATGCATTACTACGTATCAAAGGAATAGCATGGTCATGTGAGCAATGAGACAAAAATTCTGATGGTTCAAAAAAATAGAATCATGCTTGGCCAAAATAAGTTGCAAATCTATAGGAACAGAATCCACCTCGAAAGTGTGAGGTTGGATCACAAATATTTGAGATATAACTCCCTGAGAAGATTTTTCAACTTCTCCATATGATTTGAACTGATAATATAAGGAGGTATTGCTTTTAAAACATGCAAAGTATAGGATTGTCCATTCTATGAAAGTTGCATCTAAAGCTCAAAAAAGTTCCATGAGATGGTTCCCAATGTGCTCAACCATTGAGCTCCCAACACGATATCACATCCCCTTAATTTAAGATAAAACATGTCTAGTTAGCTCATATTATCCCATCTTCATTTTAACATTACAAAATTTACCTTTACAAGGTAAGGTCCCTCTATTGGCTACCATGACCTCAAAGAAATTACATGTGTACATAATAATTAGCCTGCTTGTAAATGCAAGGATCAATACAGTTGTGTGTGCTGCCATAATCAATAAAAATTATAAGATGTAGGACTTTGAAGAACCCTACAACTTTCATGGTTTGAGGAGTAGTAATTTTGGTAAGAGCATGGTCAAAAATTTTAACCTACGGTTCTTCCTGTATTTCTTCCTTAGTTTGGGATGGTTCCTCTATTGGTGTTGTATTATCATTACATTACTCACTAGTATCAGGCTCATCAACGTCTATGAGGAACAACTTATTTTGGGTGCACCTATGCCCATGAATATACTTTTCATCACAATTGTAGAACAACCCTTGGGTACGATGCGCATCCATTTATTCTATAGTCATCCATTTGGGCACAATAGTTTTTATTTTTGTATTATTTTGGAATATAGGAGGAAAGGAGGATCTAGCTTATGGAAATTTAGGTGTGTGACTTTGAGTTGTAGATTTTTATTCATCCAACTAGGCCAAATAGATAGCCTACATCATGGTATGTGGTTTAAACATCTTGACCTTAGTCCGGAGATCATCCTTCAAGCCACTAATGAAATAAATCATAAGAACCCTTCATTCAATCACCTTTTTTTGTTGGCCAATTTCTCAAATTGTGTTTGGTAATCTCGAACTATAGAATTTTGTTTCAACTTTGTTAATGCTCCTGTAAAGTCATCATACTCACTAGGGAAAAATTGAGTGAGTAATTGAGACTCAAATTCTTCCCAAGAGGGATTAGGAGTAGTGTTTTAAAACTATTGGTACCACTATAAGGTCTCGAATTCCAAGTTGAAGGAAACCATCTGAACCCGATAATATCTAAGGACATTGTGGAGTTTAAAATTTGATCAACATAACACAACCACCCATCTGCATCCTTCCCATTGAACTTAAGAAAGTCCAATTTAGACATATTAAAGGTAGGATCATGATCATAGTAAGGGTGAGAGTCATCTGTTGCCTTTCCTTTAGCTTGATTAGATTGTTCAGTATGGTACTCAGACCTGCTTGGACCACCTTACAATTTGGACTCAACATATGTAAGTTTTTCTTCTAAGCGAGTTTTGGAGGTATTGTAATCATCTCTAAAATATTGAAGCACTTCCCTCATGGCTTGATTTTCTATATTCATGCTATCAATGGAGCTTTTTAGGGATTCCAAAAATGAGGTGGTTTGATCTATCTCTTTTTTATGTCCACGAGTACCATCAACCATTTTGGGTAGTCTTGAACCTCTTTCACTAGAATTACTAAAAATGAAATTGTGGTTTTAGGAGTTACTATTTTTAGTAAGGAGTTTGAAAAAGTGCTTGGGTGTTCTATATCAAAATTATCAACTCGAGAAGATGGTCATAATGAGCTCGAAAATATTGACATGATCAATATTTTGTACCAATATGCCAACTATACCCTCTGTGTCGATAGGATCTGCTAGTTTTACCTGTGCATAGGTAGCAGCTCATATCGCTCTCGGCTAGGTGGCACTTTATACTTTCAAGTTGGATGTGAAGGATGACCTCATTGGTCCACACTAGTACATAATTTCCAACATCTTAAACCATATACTCCCAAATGTACTACTAGTTCCAAAGATGTTCGCCAACTTTTCATCCATCTTATACCTCCTTTTTTAGCTAATGCTCGATTGACGAACACAATCATCATTGGGCATGGCAAGTCTCATGTGGTGATATTTTTTAGGGTAGATCATGTCCATCAATGTCCTAAATTAAACACGAGGTCCAAGGGTGGTGGCATGAACCCTTCTTGGCCTATGGCAACATGTTTTTTAAACTAGTTGATGCTCAACTTCACAGAGGTGAAGTACGAGTGCAATAAAGAAGTGTGGTGTAAGATTTTTATACCTATTTTTTATGTGGGATTATGTTTTGTGAGGGTAGGATGATGATACTTATTGAACCCGAGCTTATACAACTCGACTTGATGGTCTAAGAGATAATGGCATCCCATGGGTTGATGAATTTCCCAAAAAAGTTTCAGGGACATGTTGGCCATTTTGTATTCATTGGGAATTTTGTTTAAAGATTTTGAATTCAATGTTTGAATGTGGCGGCAGTATATAGACAGTACATATTTGCATCTTTGGCTTCCATATGTAATATTTTAAATAATTTCCTATTCGCCAAGTTCTGATGCATTTTGGGAAATCCCTTTTGAGTTTATTTCCTTATAAAATTCAATGGAGAAATGTTTGCCTGAATTTCAAAAAATGGAGAAGACAAAGGCCCAAAGGAAAAACTTGACAAATTTGATATGCATTTACGTTCGCCCCAAGAAAGAGGCGAACGCTCCATTCGCCCTTGAAAGGGGCGAACGAGTTCAAAAATTTCACAAAGGTGAAAGATCAAAAGAACAAGGTCGCGTTCGCCCTTCCAAAGGGGTGAACGCGTCGTTCACCCTTCTTAGGGGTGAACGCGCCTCGACGATATGTAGTGGCGTGCGCGCCCGAAAAGAAACTCAAATCAGGTTCGCCCTGGTTGAGGGGCGAACATGTCGTTCGCCCCTCCCATGGGTGAACCAACATATATGGCGAAGCAAGGTTGCGTTCGCCCTTCCATAGGGGTGAACGTGTCGTTCGCCCTTTCTAGAGGTGAACGTATTTTATAAGATTGTCGCGCGTGCCTTTTTAGTTTGCAAAGGGGCGAAACAGATCTTGAGGTGAAAGTGAACGTGGGCAAACAAGAATTTGGTCAAGACAATTGAATTTAGCATTTAATGAAGGGCGCCCTCAGTTACTCCATTTTGTGGATCACGAAGAGGAAGGCAAAGAGAAATGAGCTTTCATGATTTCCAATGTATCAGAAGCGATCCAAAGAATTTAATGTTTTCTCCTAACATGCGCACCTCCGTCCGAAGTTCAGATTTTCAAGAATTTGTTCCCTAGGTGAATGGATTTTCAAAGAATTCGAGGAGGATTTTGCTAATTATGTCTTTGATCCCGAGACATTCTTCTCTCATATGTATTAAATGAAAGAGGCGAAAACCTCTATAAATACTAGGCAAATTTCATTGTAAAAGGAAGAGGAGTTAGACATTTTGTGAGAGATTTCTCCAAGCTCTCTGCATTAATACAAGGCATCAGACTTTTGAATTTGCGAGTGGTCTTGTGTGTGATTACTTTCTATACATTGTGCTTCTATTTCCATTCATCTCATCTGGTTTGTTGTTGTATTTAAATTCTGTCATTGGATTTAAAGTTGCTAATGAGAAGGTGAATGTTGGAGTACCATTTTGATAGTTGCTATGGCAATATTATGAGCCTATTCTATTATATTTGCTTTCATAAATGCTAATTTGTGCTTGGGTTTTTTCTTGCTAGTTAGTCTAACACCAGTCTTGCACTTTGGCCTATGGCCATATTTCCCATCTCTTTCTATTATTTCCAATTTATTTCCTGCATCCTTAGTCTTTTACCATTTTAGGATTTAGTTTGGGAACCAACCCTCTCTAGATATTGGCATGGAGGACATCTCTTTCCTCCGACATTTCAATGTTGGTCGTATCTAGGGTGCATAAACGTAGTGTTTATTGATTAGGTAGATATTTGACCAACAATTTTTGGCACGCCCGATGGGACTTTCAAGGTTCCACTTTCAGTAGTGCTAGGTTTGGTGTTCGCCTTCCTGCTTGAGATTAGAACATCTGGTGACTCAATTTTTACCTAGAACTCCATAAGCGTGAAGATGATGAAAGTCGTTTCTCATGAATACAAGATCAAAAGCCAAGAATCCTGATAATCAGATTAGATTTTATGAACTAGACATTCAAAGGCTAGGAGAGCATCCTCAAATAGCCACTTTTTGATGGACGTCTTCACTTCCTCATATCCCATCCATACCATCCATTTCATCTTCCCAGTTAGCTGGTGTGTTTTCCGCTCCTGTAAGTCTTGTAAGTACTACCACCAGTTTTCCTCAGCCTCCGCCTAGTACAACCACTAGCGCCCCATAGCCTACCCCCCATATTCCTGTTCACATGGCTCAGAATCCTCCACCACATCAACAACAACTTCCAAGGTAGTTTTCAGCTTGGAATAGCTCAAGAGCGCTGAATTTGTAGGCGCAAAATCTTGTACCTCAAGCTGCTCTGAAGGCTTTACCCACATATGATGGTACTGGAAAAATTGCATATGAGCATATCCAAGATGTGGCCTCTCTTGCAACTATTCATGATATAACTGATGAGGATGTGATGATAAAACTTTTGGTTTTGTCATTAAGAGGGAAATTGTTGTATTGGTACCGATATTTGTAACCTGGTACCATTACCTCATGGGATCAATTGGCAGAATTGTTGATTAAGAATTTCCATGAGCAAGCTGATCCATATTCTCTGTTGCACCAGTTCACCTCGATTCAAAGACATCCACAAGAGGAACTTGTAGATTTTAACATTCGATTTGTGTGAAGCTGGCAGAGGGTTCCAGATGGTTTACGGCCAACCCATGAGCAAGCAACATTTTATTATCTTCGAGCGCTCAGTACCGATATTGGTATGGCGGTGCACCAGGCCAATGTGACCACATTCTTGGATCTCTATACACAAGCTCAAAAGGCCGAATCAGATTTGATTATTGTAGGTAGGCTTCCTCCGAAGGCAACGATGCCTATTCTCCCTGATCTACCATAATATCTTTACTCTAATGCATTTTTGTAGCCTATGTCATCGATGTATCCTATCCCTTCATGGAATTTGGGCTCCCCTCAAGTAGCTCCTATCCCTGTCCCACAGTCATCTGCTATGAGCTACCCATAATTTCCCATTCTGACAGTACCATCACATCCTTCATCCATTTCTTTTCCAACATTGCCAGTACCTCCAACCCCTTTACCCTTACCCATGCTACAAGCACCCTTGCCATTGCCAGTGCCAACTCCATCACCCAATATAGATCCCCTCACGACCTTGTTACAAGAAGTAAAATCCAATAATGCGGCTTTGAGGATGATATCCAATGAGCTTACCACTATGAGGAAGAAGCAAGCCGAGGCTGAGTTTCGATCAAGAAGGTTTCAGACTCCACCAATCACCCGGGAGCAAGCATCTACCAGCAGGGGACCCAAGAAAAACACCATGATTCAAGCAAATGATGAGGTTAATGGGTCCGAAAGGACATATTGGTGTTCTACATGTAATGATCCTCATGGTGAAGATACATGTATGGTGCATCTGAACTATGTTCAGACATTAGCAGAAAGTTCTTCGGGTGGGCAAGTTAATATGATTCGAGAAGTGGAGCATAATTGTATGGTGTCATCTCCAGAGCAAGTTTCAGTCCTCACTAGGTCTGGGAAGAGGCCAGTGACTATTGATCCTATAGACTTGCAACCTTTGAAAGTACCTACGGCTCCAAAAGTGTAGGAAGAGAAGCGGGCATCCCCGATAAAGGTTCCTGATGCTGACAAGTCAAAAAATCCATCACCTAGGCAAGCACAAGATAAAGTGCAAGCTCAACCTTCGACTTCGCAATGCATCACCACTGCTCCAGTCCCTAGTGAGACAAAAGAGCAAGCTAAGGAAAGACTCAAGTATCCTTCATTGAAAAAAAGGCAAAGAGTAGAGGCTACGCAGCAGTATCGAGATAAGTATGAGCGGCCCCTAGAAGAAAAAGTCTCACCTACTTGTGGCTACAGTATCATGGAAGAAATGAAGAAAATCCCAGCAAGGATTAGCTTGTATGATGCATTACAATTACCTAGGCAGATTGATTTGTTGCAAGAATATTTGAAGACCGCCAAAGACCAAAAGAAGGATCATTTGCAAATAGTCTTGGCTCAAGCGCTCCCCACTTTGGTGATAGGTAAAAATTGGCCTCCCCCATTTTACTTATCTTTGAGAATGGAAGGGTGGATCATGCATAATTGTATGATCGACTCTGGTGCTGCCACTACTATCATGCCGAAGGTGGTATGCGAGGTAATGGGAATGGAGTATACAAGGAGCAGTCCAGGAGTATTACAGTTGGATGGTACGCTAGTTAAGACTATTGGAGTAATCAAGGACATTCCAATTGTGCTCCATAGCATGCCATAGATTACTGTCATCCAGGAAGTTGTGGTTGTTGATTTAGAGCCCTACTTTAGCATGTGCCTTTCAAGAGAATTCATAGCTAAGTTGGGAGGTTATCTTTCCCTAGATTACTCACATTTGGAGATTCCATTCAAGGGTAGGTGAATTCACATTCATAATGAGAAGCCCTCCCCTTTTCATATTGAAAAGATAGAGGAGGCAGAACAAGTCCCAGGTGCGGTGAACATGATGACCGAAGAATTGGAAGAGGTTGGTCTGGTTGAAGAAGCACCTGAGGAGCTTCGCTTGGAAGATGAGTTTCTATTGATAGATTTCAATGCTATGATTGGAATGGATATTGGTTGTTATTCAATTCAGAAGACAGAGAAGTCCCAAGAGCAAGTCCTTGAGCCCCTAGAACCTGTTTCGCATCAGTTATGGAAGTTGTTCTTTGATGGCGCTCGATGTAAGAATGGTGTGGGAGCAGGTGTTGTGTTGGTCTCCCCTGAAGGCATACAAAAAACTTACTCCTACAGATTGACCTGGAGCTATACAAATAATGTAGCTGAATACGAAGCATTATGCCTTGGCTTGAAAAAGGCCAAAAAGTTGGAAATTGAACAACTATAGATTTTTGGCAATTTCAAGCTTATAGTCAATCAAGTTACAAATAGATGTGTGTCAAAGCAACATTACTTGAAGGCTTATCGCAATAGAGTGTGGGATCTTTTGGAAGCATTTAAAGCTTTGAATATTCAGGTGATTCCTCGGGAACAAAATAGACATGCCGACATTTTAGCTTCCCTGGGCGCTAATTATTCTCCTACTGAGCAAGTGGTCCGAAAGCCTAAGACGGTGAGGGTGATTTATAGACCTTCCATTCCAGATAAGGGCCTCTATTGGCAGGTGTTTGATAATGATGAGAAAATAGTGAATTTTTTGCTCAAAGAAGCTGCCAGCGTAGAAGATAGAACTCTTGTGGAGGAAGAAAAGGAAGGAATGATTCAGTTAAGGAATAATCATATTCCTAGAGGTTTGATTTCACTAGAAAGTTTATTTGATCAAAGTGATAGGGCTGATAAACATAGGATTAAGGTGGATGCCAAGGAATACAGAGAATTGTAGTTGGAGCCAGGAAAGATCATCAAGATTGGTACCGATTGTGAAGCAGATGAGATTGAAGGCATTAGAAATCTGTGCTATGAATATCCAGATATTGTAGCATGGAGTTATCAAGACTTGAAAGGATACGACAAGAACGTGATTCAGCACACTATTGAGTTACAAGGAGTTAAGCCTTTTTGGTAGAAGCAACGCCCTATTAATCCCAAAATCGAAGTCCTCATGAAAGTAGAGTTACTGAAGATGCTTGAGGTGAAGATCATTTACCCTATTAAGCATTCCACCTGGGTGGCAAACCTAGTTCCTGTAAGAAAGAAGAATGGGGACATACGTATGTGTGTTGATTTTCGAAATTTAAATCAGGCATCACTCAAGGACCATTATCCTCTACCTCAGATAGACCAGATTCTTCATGTTGTGGTTGGTGCTCAGAGATTTTCCTTGTTGGATGGCTTCTTCGGGTACAATCAAATTTGGGTTAAGGATGAAGATCAATACAAGATGACATTTACAACTAAGTGGGGCACGTTCGCTTACCAACGGATGCCCTTTGGACTTTCAAATGTCGGTGCTACTTTTCAGAGAGCCATGGATGTCGCCTTTGGTGAGTTGCTAAATAAAATCATTGTGATTTATCTTGATGATATGACGGTGTTTTCACATTGCAGAACAGATCATGTTTTCCATCTGAGGCAAATATTTGAGAAGTGTCGAGAATTTGGGATTTCCATAAATCCGAAGAAGTCAATTTTTGCGGTCAAGGAAGGGAAGTTGTTGGGCCATGTGATTTCACAAGAAGGATTGGCCATAGACCCTGCACGAGCCGAAGCACTCATGAAATTGTCATTACCAGCTAATAAGAAAGACTTGCAGTCCTTCTTTGGACAGATAAACTTCATTCATAAGTTTATTGCCGATTTTTCCCAAGTCGTCAAGCCCATGACTGAGCTCTTGAAGAAGAATGTTGAGTTTAAGTGGACAGAAGCCAGGAAGTGAGCTTTTCAAGAAATCAAAGAGAGAATTACTCAAGCGCCAGTGTTGATCAACCTTGACTACTCCAAAGACTTTATACTTTATGCAGTAGGTGAGCAGGAGAGCTATGTTGCCATGCTAACACAAAAACAAGATGATGGCGAAGAAAAGCCTATCACTTTTCTAAGCCAGGTTATAGCACCACACCAAGAAAAGTATAACTTTATAGAGAAGCAGGTTTATGCAGTTATGAAAGCATTGAAGAAGTTTCACCACTTTGTTTCTCAGAGTAAGACTGTGGTTTACGTCATTCATCCTGATGTTCAAAATTTTATAATTCAAGGAGAACTGGGTGATAAGAGGGCTGGATGGGTCTCGAAGATCCAAGAGTATGATGTAGAGATCAAGCCGATGAAATTGGTTCATGGGTGCGCTCTCTATCAAGAATTGGCTAAAAGCGTTGTTGTTGAGACAAGTCGTGAAGATGTGATTTGTGTGAATAGTGCAACAGGCGACAAAGAGTGGACCGAGGAACTCATTGAGTATTTTACTTCTGGAAGGTGTCCTAGCCACCTTAACCCTTCTCAGCACCGAAGGTTCAGATTGCAGGTGCTCAGGTATGTACTATTGCCCAATGGACTATATTATAAGAATATTGATGGTATACTCCTTAGATGTGTAAAAGTTTCTGAGAAGGAAAATTTTTTGGAAGAATTCCATTTTGGGCTATCAGGAGGGCATTATGCAGGCAGACCTATGGCTCTAAAAATTATTTAGGTAGGGTATTATTGGCCTACTATGTTCATCGATTCACACAAGATAAGCCAACAGTGTGACAATTGTCAAAGATATGTGGGTCGAGTTAGAAAAGGAGCATCACCGTTGCATCCGATCCAGGTGGAAGCACCCTTTCAATAGTGGGGTCTCAATTTTATAGGAGTTATTGATCCGCACTCCTCTATGGAACATAAATATATTTTGACAATGATAGACTACTTCACCAGATGGGTGGAAGCTATACCCACCAAGAAAGCAGATCAGGTGACTATTATTTCTTTTATGGAAAGCCTCATCACCCGTTTTGGCATACCAGATTCTTTAGTCACTGACAATGGTACTCCCTTCATTGGAGCTAAAATTACAGAATTTGCTAGCAGATATGGTATTTACCTAAAGACATCTTCCAATTATTACCCATAGGGGAATGGATTGGCTGAGTCTACCAACAAAAATTTGCTTCGTATTTTGAAAAGAATAATGGGTGACAATAAGAGAAGTTGGCATTTGTTATTAAATCAGGCACTTTGGGCTGACCGCATTTCAGTGAAGAAGTCTATAAAAACTTCCCCGTATGCTTTGGTTTATGGGAAAGAAGTTGTTCTTCCTACTCACATTGAGCTTCCTGTGCTCCAAACATTGCAGATGTTCCAAGATGAAAATGAAGAAAATAATCCTATGGAGGCAAGACTGGCACAGTTGTTGCAATTAGAAGAAGAAAGGGAGTGAGCTTATCATATTTTCATAGAACATGCTGCAGAGATGAAGAAGTGGTTCGAGAAAAGAACAACTGATCGAAGCTTCCAGGTGGGCGATTTGGTATTAAAATGGAACGAAAAGAAGTCAAAGCCAAGAAAACATCATAAATTCGATGCAATATGGGAAGGGCCTTTTCGAATTTCTGTTGTCACCTCTTCTAATGCATTCCGAATTTGTGACATGGAAGGGTATGAGCTTCCTATCCCAGTGAATGGCCTTCATCTGAAGGCTTATATTTCATAATTTCAAAATCGGAGGTAACACCCTGTATATATGTAAATATTTTTGTGTTTTAAACAAATATGTTTCGCAAAAGAAAAAAAAGAAAAAGAAAAAAAAATGATTGTTAAAATTTCGTTCACCCAAAAAATGGAACTCAAGATTGGCAAAGTGGTGATAGAGCTTCGCGTGCGCCTCTTGGAGGAGGCGAACGTCATATTCACCTGTCTCTAAGAGCGAATGCGCTTTGATGATGTCATCAGGTGAAAGAGAGAAAAAAAGAGAGATTGTGCATGGCGCCTTCTAAAATATATATAAAAAAAATGGAAGAAAGATAAGAACAAAAAGGGAAAAGCATGCTTTTGTTTTTTTAGGAAAACTATTTTTAGAAAAGGGAGGCGCGCTATGAAGTTTTAAAACACATGCGCCGCATGGAAAGGAGCACTTTCGCACGAAGACAAGAATCGCCCATGGATTCCTAAGCGCGCGAAAGGTTTTGCCGAGCAAGATATTCCCAAAAGCACGTTTGGAAAATTAATTCACCCCAGGATTACGTGGCGATAATCGAAAGTAGTGGGCACCAAATTCAAGTAATGATTTTCAAATGTGGGAAGCATTCGGATTGAGCTTTTCAAGGCAGCAGTCAAAATTGATGATTGGGTAATTAACGGTTGGGTTGGTTTCCCTAACAAGCTTTTGGCACCAGGGCACATTTTTCTATAAGATTGTGCAGTGCAGAGGGCACGATTTTTTAGGAGAATCCGATGATGAATCAGAGAAGAGGATTTTTATGCCTTGGAAAGGACATTTGAGCAGTTTTTCGAAGAATATTTCTCTTCGAAGATGCGCCTGCATTTAATTCTATAATTACTACAGTAGTTGATAGCGCCTCTATAAATTTTGGGAGGTAAAGGGTAAATTTTGTTTTTCCTTATTTTTAAAATTTTTGCTTCTTTGTATCCTACGTTTCGAAGTGCAGAGGAGTTTTCGGAAGTCTCGGAGTAGGAAATTGTAGAAGAGCCATAACTTTTTGTCTAGCAAGATGGGCAGACACAGTAAAGAACCAAAAGAGGTGCAGGAAGTTGTAGAAGTGAAGCCCGCTAAGAAACAAGAAAGGAGTTCGAGGGCTAAGAAAGCTCGATAGAATGATTATGTTGACCTGGATCCCTATGAAGATAAAATGGCCAAAATTGGTGATTGTTTGATCATGCATAAGGGAGTTGATCGGTTGAGGCAAGAGGTCGAAGCTGTAGTGAGTCAGGGGGTTTCCTACAATAGTTGGCTCACAACACCTCACAATTCATAGCTTTCATGGTATCTTTGTTCGCCCGTGCACCCATACCCCGAGCTTATCCAGTTAATTGCACAATTTTATGACTCCTCTACTAGGGCCATCCGAAATGCCAGGCAAGAGATTCTATTTACAATTACACCGGACGAGGTCCGAGAGGCTTTTGCCTATGGGGTGAGCATGCCGAATTATGCAGTAAACAAGAAAATTCATACGGATGAGCAAGAGGATAGGTATGTTTCCATAGTTATTATGAGACAATTCATGGAAACTCAACTCATCAAGGAGCCACAGATGGGGCAGCTACCAAATTTTCCTAAACCTCTTTCAGAGTTCAAGTGCCAGGACATCTATTCCATGCTTGCCTGGATTGTTGGGTTGCCCTCAGATGAAATGGTGCATAAATGGCAGGCAGCTATGGCTCAATGTATTTGCAAGGTAGAGTTCTATTCTCCCACTGCTATGAGGTAGGGTGGAAACCCAATTTATTTTGATTGGGCCAAATTTATTTCTTGAAGAATCAATTCTTAGTTGCAAAAATTGCAAGAAGGAAAGTCTAGATCATTTTGGTACACTTCGCTGCTGGTATGGTTCTTCTTCTTCCAGATGCAGCGATGTTTTTCTTTTATTGTTGTTATGCAGACAGGCAAAAATAATGAGCCCCTACCGGTTTATAAGTGGACTCAGGTGTTAACGAAGAAAGAGTCTATCTACAACTTTAATAGCTAGTTTTTGGGCCCTGCCATTGAATTGCTCTATGGCAGTTGTGACCGAGTGTCACGTGACTTGAGAGATACTATTGTTTCAGAGGAGAAGGGTGACATATTTTTGCTCACTCAAGGCATGGTTGTTCAAATTTTTGGATATACAGGTAAACCATTTTTGTTGCCTTATTTTGCTACTACGCATGTTTTTGCAATGGAAGTTGTGCGCCAGATGGATTATATCAATGACATATACGACTCTGGATGAGGAAAAAAGACAACTTGTACTATGCCTTTTAAGTTTGGAAGTATAGAGGTGAACCAGATTGGGCAAAATCACCTTCTAACGGTGGCGCTTTAGGACCTGGGACTAATTGAGTTGCCGCAACGTTGGCGATACGACCCACTCAAAATTTTTGGAACTTATTAAGGCGAAGACCTTTCATTGCTGCCCGTGCCCAGATATTCAAAAGCGGTAAAATAATTTTGATGGGCCAGACATGAACTGGCATATAGAGAAGATGTCCTCCCTTCCTCCATGGCATGATTACTATGAGCAGGAAGCGGAGTATAATCCAGAGAAGAATACAACACATATTCCTCCTTCGGGTCTATTCACAACTATCAAAGAAGCAAATCCTGATTGGAAGGAGGAGAAAATTATGAACTAGTGGGTGATGCGCATTCATCGGAGGAAGTCGTATGCTACTTACAGGTTGAAGCTTGATACCCAATTTTCTGAAGTTTACGATAGGTTCATGGAGTCCTATCAACCCGTTGCTTTTACCACTATTTTACCACAAAGTTTTTAGCAGTCCAAAAGTGGCGAAAGCGAACCTGAGGAGGAGAGTCCTACGGTTGAGGATGAAGCCAAGGATGAAGAGGAAGAAGAAGAACAACAATATGTTTTCCAAAGGTGGTCTCAAAGAATGAAGCACCCTCAAGAGGAGGCTCCCATGCCCAAGCAGCAGAGACAGTCGATGGCACCTCCATTTCCTAAAGTAGCTAAATGGCCTCGCACTAGCACGACCACTACATTCACTATTACAATGCCCATGTCTTTGGGTACTATGATTCTTGCTACGTCAAGTTCCATAGTCACCTCTATACCGATAGTGAACCCTTCACCCAATGTTGAGCTTCCTACTTTAGTAGCACAAATATTTTTGATAATGCAACAAGAGGAGGAGGAGCAACTTTCTAAAAATTCTCATGTTGAGATTTTGAATGAGGAAATAGCCCTCAATGTTGGTGAACAGGAGGTAAATCAAGAAGAGGAGGTAGTTGCGCAACCCCCACCATCCATAGAACAAGTGGCGCTTGCACCCCAAGGTACGTCATATTTTCCCTCTTCTTCCCTTTCTCTCAAGGAGCACGCAGTGATTTCTTCTTCGGTCCCATCTATTACATTTTCATCCCCTCCACTTTCTATCTCCCCATCCTTTGGTATTCCTTCTATTTCATTTTCCATGGTTCCCTCTTCTGCTTCTACTTCTTCTATTTCTGAAATCATTGTTGCTCCTTCTTTCATTCTCGCTCCTTTGTCCTCCATTTCTTTTAGTTCGTATGCATCGGGGACAAATCCTTTTTTTCATCCCCTTCCCTCGGTCATCACTTCTTCTACCATTACGGCTATCAGTATGCAAGTTCCATCTAGGATTAGCATAACTGCAGCCACACCTGTGTCTACCACTTCATCCACCCTTTCTCTCCCTTCCACCATTCTCGTATCCATTCCTCCACTTCAATCCATGTCATCCATGTCCACTGGGCCTAGTCGCTCAGAATTTTTTGTCCCATTTACACCATTTTTGGAGCTGCAGACTGTTCCAGATGTGCAGGTAGCCCGCAAGCAGCTAGACGTTGAAAAATTAAATCGAGCGCACCTGAGCTCTTCCCAATGGTTGAAGAGTATGCGGTGAAAGGAAGCTTTGGCACTGGCACGACCGATCAAGAAGGTGGCTTTCGATCCAATTGCCAAGGAGGCTCATGTGACAACATTCACTCCACTAGTTCAGAAACCCCAAGGTGAGTTGCAGCCTGAAGATTATGTTTCTGAGACTATCACTGAAGATCTGACGCGGATTGATCCCATTGAAAAAATGGGTAACATGCAAGTAGATATGAGCTCATTGTATTTGCATGGGGAGCACTATAAAGAAAAATATTTTGAGGTGCAAGATAAAGTGCTGGAGTTGGAGAGCGCACTAGCCAAGAGCAAGGTGACAGAAGAAAAAATGGCCACTAAAAATGAATATTTGTGCAATCAAGTCAAGGTGCACTTGAAGGAGCATGATGCTGCTCGAATTGAAATGCATAACCTTCAGCAATAGGTAGAAGAACTCAAGAAGCAGCTTGAAGCCAAGGCCATGCCTATTGTGGGATTTTCATGTGATAGTGTGAGAGACATTCACCTTCGCTCCATCCAAAATTCTATGAAGTTGGCCGCACATGTCGTCAAGGTGTTGCAGTATTTATGGGAAGTGGGGATACAGATCCAGCTTGGGCAACAAATGATTGATTCTATGGAGGAGTTGCTTTCACCCCATATGGAGACAGTTGTGAAGATACAAGCTTTGTTGAATACGCCTTTGCATATTCGCCCTCTCAGCGAGATGGATTATGCCTGGTCCCGAGCGTGAGTAACCCTACGAAGCTATTTTTAGTGCATGGACCTTGTAAATGAAGGGTGGGCTATCCTCAATACTATTGAGTGGGAGCATACTATTTTGATGTCTCATTTTGAGACTATTGACCAGTTGGGCTTCACTACCTTCCTAGATGAATGGGGTGAGCCTCTTTCGATGGAGCAATTGCAAGAGCTCTAGAGTGCATTCATTGAAGATACTATAGACATTAACGCCTTGGATGAGCCCCTTACTGAAGTGCAAGTGTTGCCTCTAATAGAGAAGTATACGCGCTTGGAGCTATCTCTTTATGAATTGGCCCAGCGTTCGAAGTGCCTCAGCTTGATGGATGTGCAAAGTCTTCACTTCATTTATGAATCTCTCACGTTCATTGCTTATTTACCACCGAAGCTTGGCATGATGTAGTTCACACTTACAAGGCCCTTTCAGAGATTATTGTAGAGCAAGAAGAGAAAGCGATAGCAGATCGTGAAGCAATGATGAAAGCGATGGAGGAAGTTGAACGTGCTGAAGTGCTCAGAGTCATAGAGGAGGCAGAGAGACAAGAGCATGCATAGGCAGCCACCAAAAAATGAGATAGACTCTACACCCAATGGATAAAGGCCTGGGATCGCTTGCATCCATGTGAGCTGGATACCCCATGAGTCACCAAGAAATGTTGGCCATTTTGTATTCATTGGGAATTTTGTTTAAATATTTTGAATTCAATATTTGAATGTGGCGGCAGTATATAGACAGTACATATTTGCATCTTTGGCTTCCATATGTAATATTTTAAATAATTTCCTATTCACCAAGTTCTGATGCATTTTGGGAAATCCCTTTTGAGTTTATTTCCTTATAAAATTCAATGGAGAAATGTTTGCTTGAATTTCAAAAAATGGAGAAGACAAAGGCCCAAAGGAAAAACTTGACAAATTTGATATGCATTTACGTTCGCCCCAAGAAAGAGGTGAACGCTCCATTCGCCCTTGAAAGGGGTGAACAAGTTCAAAAATTTCACAAAGGTGAAATATCAAAAGAACAAGGTCGCGTTCACCCTTCCAAAGGGGAGAACGTGTCATTCACCCTTCTTAGGGGTGAACGCGCCTCGACAATATGTAGTGGCATGCATGCCCAAAAAGAAACTCAAATCAAGTTCACCCTGGTTGAGGGGTGAACATGTCGTTCACCCCTCCCATGGGTGAACCAACATATATGGTGAAGCAAGGTTGCATTCACCCTTCCATAGGGGTGAACGTGTCATTCGCCCTTTCTAGAGGCGAACGTATTTTATAAGATTGTCGCGTGCGTCTTTTTAGTTTGCAAAGGGGTGAAATAGATCTCGAGGCGAAAGTGAACGTGGGCGAACAAGAATTTGGTCAAGACAATTGAATTTAGCATTTAATGAAGGGTGCCCTCAGTTACTCCATTTTGTGGATCACGAAGAGGAAGGCAAAGAGAAACGAGCTTTCATGATTTCCAATGTATCAGAAGCGATCCAAAGAATTTAATGTTTTCTCCTAACATGCGCACCTCCGTCCGAAGTTCAGATTTTCAGGAATTTGTTCCCAGGCAAATGGATTTTCAAAGAATTCGAGGAGGATTTTGCTAATTATGTCTTTGATCCCGAGACATTCTTCTCTCATATGTATTAAATGAAAGAGGTGAAAACCTCTATAAATACTAGGCAAATTTCATTGTAAAAGGGAGAGGAGTTAGACATTTTGCGAGAGATTTCTCCAAGCTCTCTGCATTAATACAAGGCATCAAACTTTTGAATTCGTGAGTGGTCTTGTGTGTGATTACTTTATGTACATTGTGCTTCTATTTCCATTCGTCTATCTTGTTTGTTGTTGTATTTAAATTCTGTCATTGGATTTAAAATTGCTAATGAGAAGGTGAATGTTGGAGTATCATTTTGATAGTTGCTATGGCAATATTATGAGCCTATTCTATTCTGTTTGCTTTCATAAATGCTAATTTGTGCTTGGGTTTTTTTTTTTGGTAAGTAATAGTATATTTACAGCGGGTTTTTTGTTGAAGGATCCCAAAACCTTAGTTACATAGGAAGCCGTGGCTACAATTGCGAGTAAAAATTGGGGCTGCGCCCTTGGGCAACAGTCCGGGCCCAGGGCCCTAGTGCCTACAAAAAGACAGACTAGCTATGAGACTAGCACTACAAACTTTGGTCTAAGGCCACCAAAACATGGAAAAACCACAAAACAACAAATGCCAAAAATGCAAAAACCTGCTCGCCGCCGCTCTGAGAGGCCCTCTGGCCTAGACGGGCCCTGACCTGACAGAGCAACTCCTCTCCCTGTCAGGGCCATTACCTAGCCTACGATGGGTTAGGCTAGGGCATTGGCCACTAAGGAAGCCGCTTTGGGAGCTAATCGTAATGTCAAGGAAGGCCCTAGTCGTCAAATTCTGCATCTTGCTACCGGAGTCAGAACTGACTTCGGTGGCCTCCGGGACCTCCACCTTGGCCTTCTTGGAGCTGCCATTAGCCCTACTGCTGCCTGGGGCTAGGCCTTTGTGACTTGAGTAGGAGTTAGGGCCCCGCCTGGGCCCTAGACCGAAGTTCTACATTTTCTAGTGGGCCAACACCTTTTCGGGGAAGGGGAGCCTTCGGGGGATGGGGTCTCCTTGGATTTGGAAGCTGCAGGGGAAGCACGGGGTGTGGCTGTGCATCTTCGAGGCCCCGAAATAGGGCGGTCTAAGAACCTGGGTCCTCACCGATGCTGGAATTGTCTTGTGATACTATTTGGGCTAGAGCTTCAGGGAATTTTGTGGTCCAGGTAGTGAAATCTTCTACTGTGGTGGCCTGGTTGGCCATGAAGTCAGCTGCCCTATTGCCTTCCTTGTACACATGCAGAAGGGTGTGATCAGGGAGCCCTTGGAGAATGGTGTGGACTTATCGGATGGAGTTGTGAATGCGCCAAGAGCAACTTCTTGAGCTACGGATAGCTTTCATTTTAACTTGGGAATTGCCCTCGATGATGACTTTTGGGGTGGACTCCTTGAGGGCAGTCAGCCCGCTGTGAAGAGCTACTGATTCAAAAAATTTGTTGGTCTATATGCCAAGCGAAGCAGCGTATGCCAAGATCATGGCCCCGTGACTGTCGCAGATGACCCCGCCTACACCCGAGGGCCCGAGATTTCCTTTAGAAGCTCCGTCAAAGTTAAGTTTGACCCATCCGAGAGGGGGGGCATTCCACCTAGTCACAGAACTACGGGAGGGGGCGGGGGGCCGCAGGGGGGAAGCTAAATTCTGAGGGAGGATAGGAGGGTGGCCTCGCCCAGTCATCGAGGTGCCTCAGTTAAGGGGATGGAGCGGGAATTCTCAAGGGCAAAAGTCACTGCCTTGGTCACTATCCACTGGGGGGAGCGGGCCGGGGAGTAGAAGGCTATGTTGTTGCGCTCTAGCCAGAGTTTCCAAAGCATATGAGGAAGGTAGGAGCCCCAGAGGAAGTAGATGAAGGGATGGGCAAAGGGGTTGGGCCACTGAACCAAGAGGTCAGATATGGAGTTGGGGGCCACCAACTGGATAGAGAATTGGGAAAGGATGAGGCCCAAGACTTTAGAAGAAAAGGGACAATTGATAAAGAGGTGATTAGTGGACTCCTAGGGAGCACAGCAGAGGAAGCATCTATTCTAGATCTGAAAGCCCCTCCTGATCAGATTCTCGATCATCAAGATCTTGTTTTGGATGGCCACCCAAATGAAGTGGCTGATTTTGGGGATCAACTTCTTGGCCCACACCTATCGGGTTGGAAAGGGAGCCTCATCAAGGACTCTTTGGAGATTGTAAGTAGATTTGACATAAAAGACTCCACTGGGAGTACCATGCCAAATGCATCTGTCGATTCCTTTGGAGGACGGGATGACAATCACCTTGAGGAGGCGCTAAAGCCTAGCAGCTTGGAACAGGTTCCTAGGATCTAGGATGGGTTTCCAGGTAGCCCACCCCTGGTTCTGGGTAAGATAGGCCAACACTCTGGGCCCTCTGTCTGCAAGCTCTAGTTTGAGGATGAGAAGCTCTCTATCAACAGTCAGGGCCTCATCATGAATCCATCTGTCTTCCCAGAAGTTGATCTTGGCTCCATACTCGAGGATCCATATGGTCCCTTTCTAGATTATGTCTTTGGTGAAGATCAGGGACTTCCAAAAGGTTGATCCATCTCAGGGCTGAGCTTCACTGAGGAAGGGGTGGTTATGACAGTATTTTCTGTGCATGATGCTGACCCACTCATCAGGGATATTGGTGTGCACCTTCCAGATGTTTTTGGACAAGAGGGCCTTGTTCATGAGGACCACCTACCTGAGCCCAATCCCTCCCTCACCTTTGGGGTGGCAAACCAGGGGCCAGGAGACCAGGGGAATCCTCTTCTTATCTTCACTGCTCGACCAAAGAAATCATTTATGAATTTGTTCGATGTGAGCTGCAATGGAGTCCAGGATTTTGAAGACTGACATGAAATATATAGGAATGCTTTACAGGACTACCGCCAAGAGGGTGGCTCTACCAGCATGCGAGAGGAGGTGACCTTTCCAGGGGGTCAGCTTCCTCTGAATCCGCTCAATCAGCCCACCCCATAGGGCCTTGGAGGACGCACCTGTGAATAGGGGAAACCCGAGGTAAGAGGAGGGAAGGGAACCAGGGGTGCAGCCCAATATTTGCCTGATTTTGATCTGCCTAGCCAAGGGAGTATGGATGAAGAAAATCTTGATTTTTTGGAGGTTGATTTTCTACCTGGCCGCATCCTCGTACAGGGTCAAGATAAGCTTGAGGGTCTTGGCTTGAGGGATTGAGGCAGAGGTTGCAAGGATGGTGTCATCCATGAACTGTTGGTGGGACACAAGGGGTAGGCCCGATGCAGGCCTGATGCCCTAAATGAGACCACGGGTCACAGCGCCCGAGATGGTACGTCCCAGGGCCTCATCCAGGATGATGAAGAGGATCGGGGACAGGGGGTCACCTTGGCGGAGGCCTCTAGAACTAGGGAAGAACCCGGAATGGGACCCATTGATGAGGATGGAGAACCAAGGGGAGGACACGCAGTTTCTAATGAGCCTAACCCAAGAGGGGTGGAACCCAAAATTAAGGAGGACCTTGGACAGGAAATCCCAGTCAACCCTATCAAAGGACTTGTTCATATCCAGCTTGAGCAGAAAGGAGGCTTTTTTGGATAGGACGGTTGAGTGAAAGGCCTCGTGCATGATTATAAAACCGTCTGTGATCAGTCTACCTTTGACCGAGCTACCCTGACAGGGGGCAATAATCAGGGGAAAGATATCCTTAAGGTGGGAGGCCATGGATTTAGTCAAGATTTTATATAGGACATTGCACAAGCTGATGGGGGGAAAATTCGAGAAGGATCTGGCTGCCTGGGTCTTAGGGATCAGGGCTATGAAAGTGGAATTGATACCTCTAGGGATGGAGCTGGCAGTCTGCAGGTCCTGAATAGCTGCACACACTTCTTGCTCGATGATGTCCTAAAAATATTGGAAGAATTGGGGGGGGGAATCCATCCGAGCCCGGGGTCGCCTCAACCTTCATGGAAAAAGTGGCAGCATGGATTTCGGAATTAGACAAGGGCTGCACAAGCATCTCGTTTGCCATGGTCGAGACGGAAGAAGGAATGTGTTCCAAAAGGGATTCAGCTGCTTCTGAGGACATAGGGGGGCTATCACCCGGGAGCTCCTGGAAGAAGTGGGTGGCTTCAGCCTGGATGTCCTCTTCTTCCTTGATGATTCTGCCATCGCTGCCCACCAAGTCAAAAATTTTGTTGGAACCCCTGTTCCTGAGAGTTGACAAGTGGAAGAACTTAGTGTTTGCATCGGCATCTTGGAGCCATAGGGATCTCAACTTTTGCCTCCAAAAGGTTTCTTCCCTGGCCAGAATGTTGTGATACTCACTGAGAGCAAAGCATTCCTCTTCCCTGAGCCCTGGGTCTTGGGAGCCTACTTGAAATTGGGACTCGAGGTCTTCGAGATTATCTTTAAGAATCACTTTGTTTTCAAAGATATTACCGAACACCTCCTTATTCCAAACCTTGAGTTGCTCTTTGAGTCATCTCAGCTTGTGAAAAACTTGTTCAGCGGGGCATCCAGGGACTGGGGGAGCCCACCAACGGACTACCTAGACCCGAAAGTCAGGGTGATGCAGCCACATGTACTCAAACCAGAAAGGCCTCTTTGGGGAGGAAGGATGGTCAGTTTCGAGGAGGAGGCTATGGTCAGACTCAATTTTGGGGAGGGCTAATAGGGTGGCATCGAAAAACTTGGGAAGGGCTTCCTTGGACAAGAAAACTCTATCTAGTCTGACCTGTATATGATTTTCTCCCGCTCTTCTATTGGACCAAGTGAACCTGGCTCCTTTCAGATTGACATCCATGAGCTCATTAAGGGCGGTAAAGGCTCCAAAGTCCTCCATGCTCTTGCCCTGAACCGTTGAGCCCCCACTTTTATCAGAAAGGAACAGGGGGCTGTTGAATTCCTCGGCCAAGATCTAGGTCAGGGGGGCAAAGGCTTCTCTCATCAAGCTAATCTCCTTCCATAAGGCTGCTTTCTCGACGGGGTTGTTAGGAGCGTAGACGTTGGATAGAATCCATGAGTGCCTTGACTTCACATAATGGACCAGAATGTTGATTATTATAGGAGACAAATATATAACTCTTCCCTCAAAATATCAAGGGTCCCACATGCACAACAAACCCTCATCTGAGCCGACCACAGGGGTAGACAGGGACTCGCAATTGCGCCAAGTAGCTTGGGCTACACGTCGGGCAGTAGCGTCATCTATTTTTGTCTCTTGAAGGAGGAAGGGCGGGCGGTGATCCCTACGAAGTTGGCCGAGGATCCTTTTCTTGGGGGCCCCATTTAGCCCCCTGATATTCTAGGTGATGAGCTTCATTTGACACCCTTGTGGGGTCACTTGCCCTCCTTCCCGACCTGAGCGGGGTGTTTGGGTCGGATGGTGTCCGTCTTGGATAAGCTTGCACCAATGTTAGAGAGAGTTTCCTGGGAGCCATTGGCTATGTCATCTTTAGTGAACCTTTTCCGTTGGTTACCCAGGGTGGGCCGCCCTATTTTGAGTTTGTTGCCAAAGTCTGTGGCAAAAGTCCTGCTATAGGTCATCTTGGGGATGACTTCATCGGGCCTGGATGGAGAACTAGCTTCGATCTCTTCATCTGACCTCTCAGATCCACACTCCAAGGGAGGAAGCCCAGCAGGGATCACTAGGAGGGGAGGGGGGTCAAGGGAGGGATAGTGGGAGTGGGGGGGGAGAAGGGGGCCCCGATAGAGGTGGGAGTCAGTTGGGAAAGAAGCCCAGGAAGATCGCATGCCTGGAGGGGGGCACAAGCAGGGGCCTACAGGGCGGTATTCAAAGTTGGCAAGGAGGGAGAACCTGGGATCGGGGCCTTGGAAGATGACCCAAGGGAGGGAGCAACGAAAGGGGAAACCTGGGGGAGATCATCCTCCATATCGGGGTCCACATGAGAGTCCTTTGGGGTAGGAGGGGGAGCCTCCTTGCTGGTTTAGGCCTAGGATCTGTGGTCATTGCGAGGGGGCCCTCGATACGGGGCCTAACCTGATCGGGAGGGGAGTTTGGGGATAGGGCCATCAGCATTTTTAGAAACTGGGCATTGGTCGGGGTGGTGGCCCTGAGTGCAGCAGGTGGGGCAAAAGGCAGGTTTGTTTTCATAGATTAGGGGCTGGTGCCACAAGAAGGACCCAGATGAGATGGTCATCGAAGAGGGGAGTTTAGATTAGAGATTGGCGTTGACGCAAAATCTGGCATGCACCATACGGGATCCTGCCTTGGTAGCGGGGTCGAAGGCCACCAGGTCCCCGATCGACTGAGCAATGAGTCTTAGGACGTCTTCATGCCATAGGTGAAAGGGAAGGTCTGGGAGACAAACCCAGACCGGGGTGAAATTGATGCTTTGGGTGTTGGGGTGGAAGTGAGCTCCATAACGCCTGAGGAAGAGGCTTTTGCACCCCAAAAACTAGGGCCCGCCCGACATGATATTTTTGGTGTCCTCACTATTATTTAACTTGATGATGAAGAAACCCTTGGTTAGGGCAACCAGCTGAATATGCCCGAACACCTTCCATTTGGTAGCCGCCCATCTACGAACGGTTTCCATGTCTGGGTGCCCTCCCAAGAATTTCCCTACCAGGGAGGCAGAGGAACCAACTACCAAGGAGGCGTAGACCTCCTCCTGAATAGAAATGTGGGTGCCCTCAAGGGAAAGCCCTAACCCCAGGGCCCAAGAAGGGGCCCTGGTGCCCGCCAAGATCTATTGATAGGAGGGTTTTTTCCCTCTCGAGATAGAGTCCTCCCCAAGATCAGGGGGCTTTTTCCCTAGGCCTGTGCTCGCATCGAGGCTGGCCTGGGGGACAGGGCCCAAGATGCCATCCCTGCCCTGGCCACAAATCATATCAGGCACAGAGCCATCCTTTAGGCCTGTCGAGGGTCCTGCTAGCCTAGGACTGGGCCCTGACATGCCTGACCCCGATACCGAACCCGATCTCGCCCAGAAACCTGCACCATTCTCTGAGCCTGTCCCCAGCCCTGCATCCGTACCTGCTCCTGCTCCTGCTCCTGCTCCCGCTCCCGCCATCAATTTAATCCATGATGTCAAAAAATATATATTCTTGGGTTTTTTCTTGTAGTTAGTCTAACATCATTCTTGCACTTTGGCCTATGGCCATATTTCTCATCTATTTCTATTATTTCCAATTTCTTTCCTACATCCTTAGTCTTTTACCATTTTAGGATTTAGTTTGGGAACTATCCCTCTATGGAGATTGGCATGGAGGACATATCTTTCCTTTGGTATTTCAATGTTGGCCGTATCTAGGGCATATAAACGTAGTGTTTATTTATTAGGTAGATATTTGACCAACAGGACATGACACTGAGAGGACTTACATTTGTAATAATAATTAATTTAATGTTTGAGATAACGAATCTTCCCAATTATGGGGAGATCATCCATCGTGACAAGCACTCGATGGCGGGGGAGCTTGTCTTCTTTTGTGACAAAGATAATTTTTTGTCCAATAAATACAATGGTTTCATTCAGGAAGACCTCCCATCACCATGGAACCAAGCCCTAGTTCCAATAATGCAGTATCTAATGATTGAAGAGTAGTATTCCCCTTTATGGAGTTTCCATATGGAATTTCTAAACTATTTAAAGGATGTGAAGTTGATCAATATCCCAAAATATCTTTTTTGATCGATGGAAATTTCCATCGATAGCATTTGTAAAGGGAAATCAACTTACCCAAAGCATCAGGGATTACACTTGATTATTTACAATTACATCAGCCAAAACCCAGATCAGAGAATTATTGATGTTGGTGGCCTGGTAGAAAACCCCAACCCAGAGTCCATCTTGATCTCAATTTTGGTGTTACTAGATGCTATCCCTAAAGGTTCAATAATTGATGTTGAAGCTGGTACCCCTAGTAGGCCGAGAAAGAAGAGAATAATAGTGGGTTCCTCCTCTACTCCTATCAAATGATCGACCCGAATAATTTTTTCCAATGAGAAAGGTAAAAATGTAATATCTTTGAACGTGTCTGCAATTTATTACGCCTCCTCTACTCATAAGCTACAGAGGACTCTAGCTAGACCATCCCCTAGTACACTCTCTATTTAGCTTGTGGGTGACGTAGACTAGATGCCTTACCTGGATGACATTGTTTCACTTGCTATGTCATTGCTGCTGAGATCTGGCAAGATCATCAACTATATGAAGATCCAAAAAGTGGGTCATCCAAGGGAGGATGCTCCCAAATACAACAATGATGAGGACTATATCCTAGAATAATGCTTTGTGGTTGGTTCCTTTTTTGGATTATCCCCTTCTGTATGCTAACTATTTGATTTTGGTTTTTGTGAATGCCTACGGGTCTAATCCTCCTATGTTGTATGATATTTTTTAGTTTCGAGGATACCAAGGGTGGTCCTCATTTTTGGGTTGTTCTATTTCGGTTTGATCTCGCTCGGGATCCCCTCTATGTCTTGTAAAAGGTTTTGGATACCTTTCAAAACCCTTTATCAATAAAAAAATATGAGCTATATCCCACAACACTGATTTTGGGCACCCTAGACTTTTTTATCCATTGTTTTTATGAGTCTACTGGTGTGGTTGATTTTTTATTTAGAGATTCAATTCAAAAGTTGGGTACTAGATCGACTATATTTGACCTATGCTTTTTTTCTACAGATCACCTTATCACTATTCTATATCTATCCCTATCACCTATACTATAGTTACTAACACTATTCACTTCACTGACCTCGAGTTTCTCTATATTGTGCAGTTACTAACATCGACCATTCTATTTTTGACACTGACAACCTATAATTTTGATTGGTACAAATGATTGTTACTACCACTACTGACCTGAATGTTACTATCACTACCTGACTATTACTACCACTGACTCGAATGGTATTAGACTAATTCTGACTATCACAGACACTTGTAGACTTTGTCCTGGTTGTGTGGTGCATGCAAAAGTGTGTTCTTCGATGATAGGGAAGTCCTTTGTATGCTCACTTTTGTGGGTCATAAATGTAGGTTTAGCAAAATATGAAGGTTTTTAATTTTATAGGATTAAGTTTTGATAGAACCAAGTTTTGTTAGGTAGAGGAGTATGTAATACCCATAGACCCTTTGTTATACCGAAGTGATGAATAATAGTGCTTGGACCAATATTTTAGGCCATTACCCAAGGAGGATTCCACACATACCCTTGAGCACACTATTTGCCTCTCTAATAGTATGGGAGGGTAATCGTTTGAGATGTTGTGTCCCATGGACTATGGATAATACAAGGCCAAAATCTTCCTATTGGATAAAAACTTGTTTAAGCCTAAATGGTCTCCTAATACACCCAAAGATGCATAGGAGATCAATTTCGTGCACGAGTGCTATATAAGACTTAGGTATTGGAGCCTAATCACTCCTCACTTTACCATATGCTTTATGGACTATCTAGCTTAGCCAATAATGATAGCTCCTTCATGATATTTTAAAATACTCAACATAGGATTTCTAGCCTACTAAATTACTATAAGAAAAGAGACTGTATTTTTTTGCTTTTTTGGTTTATACTGATTTTTTTATTTTTTAAATAAAGGAAAATAAAAATAAAAAACACAAGAAAATTATACCTAATAGGCAAAACGGATGGGCAAGAATTATTGCATTCATAGCAGAACTCGACCTTGGAAAACACTCTAATACCGCTTGTTAAGAACCTACTATTACAATAAAGATCACTCACACAAAATGCTAAAAAATAACTGAAATACATCAAATAATAAAATAACACTATGAGGTCCGAGGTGTAGACCAATTAGTTTGACCAAACCCCATAATGGGGGCGGAGGTCCAAGGTTCAAATATTGGGCCTCATCAAACTGAACGCTTGTCCCTTTCTAGGTGCTTTGAGTGGCATAAAAGGTTTAAAATATTTGTGGCATGGTGGTTATAGGGGTGGGCTACGTGAAGATCTGTGTGGTGGCTTTCATGGTGGAAAATGCAAAATATTGTGGTAGCTATAAAAAATAGGACAACATACCCAGATTTATGGTGGCTATCGATTCCATCATGTAAAAAAAACAAAATAACACTATGCATAAAGTAATTGCAGAACTGAAACAATCTCACAAACTCAGAATCATAGGCCTCTTCGAGGGGGCAACCTCCTTCAATAATTCATTAACTTGCAAAAATATGCCTTCGTACATGGCTTCATATCTTTTTAAAAAAAATACTTCATGCAATCCTAGCCCTAAGCTCAAGAGTTGGCCCCACTTTTCTAGGTGCCTTACATGCCACATACCATTACAAAAGTATTACAAAGTAACATTATAAGTGGATCCCCACATTGAACGTGGGTCATTACATAATCAATTGAGAATTACAAAAATAATGTTAGGATGGCATCCTAACAAAATTTAAGTTGTAAAAAGGTACAACAAATTAATATAGCCAAAGATAACCAAATCAGAGAAGAAGGAAAAGATCATGTAGAAGAGGAAGAACATGGATTTGTTGTACATGCTTAGGTAAGTCAACACAATAATATTTTGTCTGACTCTCAAGCAACCAAACATTTGATAGGTTAGAAAAATTGGTTTCATTCAAGTCATACAGGAAAAGTATCTCTATAATATAATGCATCCAATGAATTAAAAATCTCAGTCAATCACTTTAAGCCACTAGAGAATCAACAAGATAATAATATGAATAACAAAATTTTTTAACTTCAAATAAAAAAGATTCAGACACCAAATATTGAATATGTGTATTCCAAATGTGATTCTTCTCCATCCATAGAAAAATTTGAAGCAAATTCTAGTAAATAGAATGAGGAATTAATGCATTTTCAATTAAGATTCAACTATTTATAGCACACCAAAGAAATCATGAATACATCACTTTCCACAAACATCTTATTCATATGAACAAAGCTAGGGCAAAGAAGAAGAAAAAAGTGATTGATATCACTACATCAAGTGATGATCAAAACATAAAATGGAGATGGTCTAGCATAGAATACATTGAAACACACAATAAATATTGGTGACCAATCAGTTTAATAGCGGACATAGGATTCATGGTAGCACCTCCTCATGAAGACATTGGAGGAGGTACATGTTTCTTGCACTTAATCAAATAAGTATTAGATATTGAACATAAGTATATCTGTGAAGTACATGATCGATGGAACCCAACACCTCCTAATTATTATAGTATAAAGTCTACACTAAGGGGAAAATTTCTCTCTCAAATCTAGATATTCCAACATCATCCTAGAGCTTATTTTCCTTCAAGTCTAAAGCCAAGAGCCCAAGCCCAAGCCATTATCCAAATACAGAGCCAAGAGCAAGAGCCTAATCTAGAGCTAATATTATGATGTAATAAGGGAGGGTATGTTAGGAATTATTACATCATAGTCCATGTGATAATGAGTGTGGTATAACCACCCATCACAAGGACTATGCATCTACTAAAAGACAAGGGTAGTTGCAAGTTTAGTTAGAGGTTTGTTATGCCAAAAATGGGCATCCAATGTATTTAAATATCCATCATTTCATATTTGAATCATCAAAGCTTCAAGAATTATCATTGCTTTCTTACTATGCACACCTATGAATATGCTAGAGTGAGTTTATGAATTGGGACAAATAATCCTTTGTGCATTCATAGGAACAAAATTTTGAGATTTTCTAAGGGCTTGTTAAGATTGAGATCCACAAGGTTTTGTTAGACTTGAATAATTAGCTACTTGAGGCCTAGTAATTACTTTTTTGGATTGATAAACTAAATTAATTTTAGAAGCAAAAGGCTGATAGCCAAATGTATTAGCTTAGGGTTTCACTTTCTTATGACTATTAAGATCTAAGTACTACTTTCGTCAGTTTAAAAATTATCCAAATATTCTTGTACCATAGGACTCACTTGTGGTTGGGTCAACAAAGGGTAGTCTTTAACTTGGTGCTCCATACTTTGGCACCAAAAGTAGGCATATGGAAGATTTACATATCAAATAGCCTAATAAATTTTTTTATCATCAAACCTAAAGTACACCACATCCTTTAGATCTTTGAAAAGTGGAAGGCACACATAGGTCCTAGAAAATGAGCATGGATGGAACCAACGCCAAGATTATAAATAAAAAAATTATTCAATTTTCTCATAAATATTAGGGTTAGTATTCTTAAAATGCATGGGTAAACCTTGAAATTTGATCCACAATAGGTAGCAAAGATCCATTTCACCATTAACTGTAAAGTTGGGATCATAACTAGACATGACTAAAAAATGACCAAAACATATCTATGTTCTTGCCTCACAAATGACTATAGCTTGTTTAACTAACCCAAAGGAAAAGGAATAAAAATCCTTGAATAGAATCCTAAATTTAGCAACTTGAAGGCCCAATGACTCCCACATCTCTTAGACCCAAGACTAGATATAAACAACCAAGGGATGTTGGCTACCCATGAAATATCCAATTGTAACCATATTTTGAAAACATTATAATACTTGAGAAAAATGATTGTAATCCACCTAAACCAGAATATTTGGATCAAAATTAGAAGGTAGCTCAAAATTATTACATTGCACAATATTATGGGGATGAAATTTTTGGATCACTTTGAGGGTGACACAAATTTTAGTAGAAACCCATTTCATAAAATTATGAGTGGATAGGTTAAAAATATAAGGCTTAAGGCTAGGTGAGAATATTAGTAGTGAACCACTAATGATAGCCTTCAAAATAGTTGAAGCGCAACAAATTATATAAAAAACAATCTCTTCTACAACATGTTTTCAAATTCAAACCTTAAGCCTTGAAACAACTAGTTTACCAAAATTAAGATTAATACGTAGAGTAATATACAAATTTTAAATTAAATTTTTAGTGTTTAAAAATTACATGTTAGAAGTTTGAATATATAAAAGTAAATTTATCTGGTTTGTAATATTTGATTACCAAAGAGGAATAAATATTTTCTAGGGTTTGGTCTCATGGTTAAGGTATTGAAGAAGTTTTACATCATCTTATTTATTTGGTCTAAATCCTAGGGAGGGTAAGATATCCTTACATTTTTCTTATAGACAAGTAGTTCTATATATGGAAGAAATTTTAGCTTAAGTTTTGAAATAACAAAGTAAATTTTAAGTTTGACTCAAAAATATCAAGCAATTCCCTTGGTGACTTCCTCTAGCAAAACAATTTTTTGTTTAAAATATAGCTAAAAAAATTAATAATATTCATTAATACTCAAAAAATAAAAAATAATTTTGTATCTTCATATGTATGTTCTATTATATAAATTTACCTTAAAACTAAAACTTCAAATCAATATTCAATATTTTCCTCTTTCGAATATTATTAACATTTACCAAGTTGAGTGGGTAGTGGTGGGGTTTGTCATGAAGATATCAAGGGGTTCTTTAACACTAATCAATGTTATCAAATCACCTCTCTACTCATAGGATAATTTCCATAGGATCACACAATCACATTTAGTGATAATAACAATATTGCATAAAATAAGAAACTTTATTGATAAAATATTGTTGTATTGCATTACATAACATAGAGCTTTATCTCCAATATAAAGCCTTACATGAGACTCTTCAATGCTCTTAACTCTTGGATGCATGGTGGCACATCCTTCACATGAAGACATTGGAGGAGGTACATATTTCTTGCATTGAATCTAACAAGTATTATAAATTGAATATAAGTATATCTTTGAAGTGCATGATTGGTGGAACCCAACACTCCTAAGTATTATAGTATAAATTCTATACTGAGGGGAAATTTATCTCTCAAATCTAGAGATTCCAACGTCATCCTATAACTTATCCTTCAAGTCTAAAGCCAAGAGCCCAAGCCAAAGCCATGAGCCAGATCCAAATCTAAGAGCAAGAGTCTAATCTAGAGCTAAGACTATGATGTGATAATGGGGTTATGTTAGAAATTATTACATCATAGTCCATGTGACAATGAATGTGATATAACCACCCATCATAAGGACTATGTATATACTAGAAGAGAATGATAGTTGCAAGTTTAATTATAGGTTTTTTATACCAAAAATGGGCATCCAATATATTTAAATATCCTTCATTTCATAATGAAATCATAAAAAATTCAAGTATTATCATTGCTTTCTTACTATGATCACCCATGAACATGCTAAAGTTAGTTGACGACTTGGAACAAATAGTCATTTATGCATTCACAAGAATTAAGTTTTAAGATTTTCTAGGGGCTTCTTAGGATTGGGATCTAGAATGTTTTGCTAGACTTAAGGAATTATCTATTTGAGGTCTAGTAATTACTTTTTTGTCTTGATAAACTAAACAAATTTAGACCAAAAGGTTGATAGCCAAAGGAGTTGGCTTAGGTTTTTGCTTTTTGATGACCATTTAGGTCTAAGTACTAGTTTCTTCAGTTTGCAAAATATCCAAATCTTCTTGTACCATAGGAATCATTTGTGGTTTGTTAAACAAAGGGTAGCCTTTAACCTGGTACTCCATACTTTGGCACCAAAAGTAGGCATTTGGAATATTTACTTATCAAATAGCCTAATGAAAATTTTATCATCAAACTTAAAGTACACCACATCCTTTAAGTCTTTAGAAGTGGAAGGCGAGCATGTCCTAGAAAATTGGTGAGGATGAACAAACACGAACAAAAAAAATGCCAAGAAGTTAAATCAAAATTATTTTAATCATGCCAGCCCAAAGGGGCAGAAATTACAATGCCAGACTTGTTCAATATTGGAGCCCAATCCCAGATCGAAGATCCTCTTTCCAGATCCAAATTCCCCTTTTAAAATCTCCTTTCCCGCCAAACTAGAGGCTAACAAAGTTTTAAATTCTACTTTCCCGCCCAACTAGCGGCTGAAAAAAATTTAAATTCTACTTTCCCACCCAACTGAAGCTGACAAAATTTTAAATTCTACTTTCTCGTCCAACTGGCCGCTGAAAATTTAAATTCTACTTTCCCGCCCAACTAGCGGCTGACAAAATTTTAAATTCTACTTTCCCGCCCAACTAGCAGCTGAAAAAATTTAAAATTCTACTTTCCCGCCCAACTGGCAGTTAACAAAATTTTAAATTCTACTTTCTCGCCCAATTTGCAGTTGACAAACACCAAGGCAAAACACTTAGAAAATTTTTGATTTTTTGTTTTTTTTTTGTTGATGCAAGATTGCTTTGCTGCCACTGGATGCTCCTACATCAGACACCCAGGGTAAGTTTGAGAAGTGACCTCACTTCTTTTTTGTTGGAGGAAAACCAAGGCAGTCAACCTCGGACTTGGACAGCCAAGTCAAATCTTCTACAGGCCTTCCCTTCCATTTCACTAGATATTCTTCATATTGCATGTTTCTTTTACTTCTACTGATGTGGGTATCCAGGATTTTCTCTATCTCTTTAGTCACTAGAGTCGATGCCGGAACACTCCACAACTCTGCAACTGGTTTATTAGAACTATCACCTTCATGATACTCTACCAAATCAGAGATATTGAACACAGGTGATATGTTCAATCCACTCAGCAACTCCACCTCATATGCATTTCTTGAATCTATTTTCTATATGATCATGCATGGTCCAAACTTCTTCATTTTTATCTTGTTATATGTTTTAGCAGAAAACCTCTCCTTTCTCAGGTGCACCATGACTTCATCACCAACCTGGAACTCCTTAAACCTCATTTTCTGATCAAAATTTGTATTTTACTGAGTTTTCATCTTATTGATGTACTATTTTACTTCTTCATGCAAATCCTTCAAGTGCTCTGCAAAGTTCTTAGCTTCAGCACTATTATTTTATCCCCTATCCAACTTCCTCAACTCAAAAGCATTTCTTGGACTACTCCCATATACAATCTGGAATGATGATTTACCAATACTCTTGTTGACAGAATTGTTATAGGAAAATTCTACCTATGGTAAAATCATATCCCATCCCTTGGGCTTATCTCCTACCAGGCATCTCAATAGGTTACCCAAGCTCCTGTTCACCACTTATGTCTGTCCATGATTCTGTAGATGGTATATAGAACTAAAATTCAAATTCGTCTTCAATTTCTTCCACAAGGTCTTCCAAAAATACCCAATAAACTTTGTGTCTCTATCAGAGACTATACTCTTTGGTAGACCATGAAATTGTACCACTTCTTTGAAAAATAGTCCAACAACATGAACTGCATCACTAGTTTTTTGGCAGGGAATAAAATGTGCCATCTTTAAAAACCTGTCAACTACCACAAATATGGAGTTATTTCCCCTTTGTTTCCTTGGCATACCAAGAACAAAGTCCATGCTGATGTCCTCCTAGGGTCTCTCTGGTATAGGCAATGGTTGATGTTCTGCCTCACACCCTTGGCCATATGGCATATTCTGCAACTTTGTACAAACTTCTTCATATCTTGCAGTAACTGTGGCCAATAGTAGTTCTCATTCACTAAGGTAATGGTCTTGTCTCTACCAAAATGTCCAGCCAATCCTCCACTATGCTTCTCTTTGAAAAAATTCTCCCTCGTTGAACTCTTAGGAATGCACAACTGGTTCCCCTTAAACAAAATTTCGTATTGGATCATAAAATATAACCACTTAGTCCTATCCAAAGTAAATGGTGCTATATGAGCTCTCCAAGCTTTAGCAAAAGATGGATCTTCAGGTTACAAACTCTTAAGTTCTTTAAATCCCACAACTTCCACTCTCATTGCTATCAGCAAACTCTTTTCATCCATCTCCTTCAGTGGCATCAATTTATGGCACACTCCTTCCTTTGTTAGGGATTAAGGTGTTGGCATGTCCATCATGGACTACACGACAATCAAACTGCCATGGTATTCCTAACAACATATGGAAAGCCTCCATAGGTAGGATATCACACAAGACCTCATCCTGGTATCTCCAAATATTAAAATTGACTAAGCACTGTTCACTGACCAATGCCCTATGGTCCTTCTACAACCACATAATATGATATGGATGTGGGTGTCTCCTCCTCTCTAGTTGTAACTTAGTAACCATTTATTCAGAGACCAAGTTATCAGTATTGCCATTATATATAATAACATTACAGACCTTACCTAAAGATTTGCACCTTGTGCAGAATAGGCTCTTTCTTTGGTCTGGTTCCTTCTCCTCATTCAATAAGGTTCTCCTTGTGACCATAACTTCTCCTCTCTCTGCCTCCTTAGAGTGCTCTGATTCAAATCCTTCATCTACAATAACATCTTTGGAATTACCCACTGACCTCCTATTTGTATTCTCTTGGTGTTGTGGACACTCATATGCTCGATGTCCTTCTCCACAGTTGAAGCAAGTTCCACGAAACCCTCTTCCTCCATTTCCTTGGCCAAATCTACCTCTTCCTATTGGTTAGTTGTTCTGACCATGGGATCTGTAAGCATTATCTCCCTTCTGAAAATGACTTATGCTATCTTCTTCTTTCTTCTCACCTCATCCTCCATCTATTCTTCCATCGGTTCTTTCTCCATGACCTCTTCCTTTCGGTTTACCCTCAAATATTTTGTTCAACTTCTCTTCAACTTTTAGAGCAAACTAGTAAGCATCATCAATGGTGCTCATCCTAACCAGACTCAGCTCTTCTTGAATACTAGTTCTCAACCCATTGATGTAATGGGCTACCTTCTCCTTGTTAGCCTCAGAATGGTCGGTTTGAATCAAGATCTTGTAGAACTCCTTGGTGTATTCTTTGACATACTTTCTTGACTATCTCAAACTTTGCATCTTCTTCAGTAGATCCAACTCATAATCTATTGGAATAAACTGCCTCTTCAACTTTTTCACCATTCTTTCCCATCTGGTGATCCTCTCTTTTCCCTTCTATTTATGTCAAGTTGTACTCCTTTCCACCACATTCTAGCATGACCCTTCAGTTTTATCTTAGCAAACTTGACCCGGTCAGGATCTTCCACCTCTTCATATTCAAAATATTCTTCCAGGTCATTGATCCAGTCAATCAACTCCTCTAGGTTAAGATTTCCCGAGTATGTGGAAACCTCCATCTTTGGCCTCTTCCCAATCTAGGATATGACTCTATACAAACTCGCTTGGGTAGGATCTACTGCCTCTTATTCTTCCTCAAAATGGTCTTCCTATTCTTTGACTTCATCTTAACTCTTTTCCTCTCTTCTTTGGTCAAACCCTCTATGCAACTGTTCTTGTAATGTCTAGACTTGCCTCTGCAAAGCTCAGAAATCATCTGCTAGCACTACGGCATTATTGGCAACACCTTAGTTCCTTCGTGGGGGCATCTTGCTCTGGGTTCTCCAAACTCGAACCATAGATCCTGGTGTAAATTGTGTCATGTTTGACTATATAATTACACACTCAGGAACTCCCGCTCTGATACCACTTGATGAGGATGAACAAACATGAACAAAAAAATGCCAAGGAGTTAAATCAGAATTATTTTAATCATGCCAGCCCAAAGGGGCAAAAATTACAATGCGAAACTTGTTCAATATTGGAGCCCAACCCAAACTGAATATCCTCTTTCCAAATCCAAAATCCCCTTTTAAAATATTCTTTCCCACCCAACTGGTGGCTAGCAAAATTTTAAATTCTACTTTCTCACCCAACTGGCGGCTGACAAAATTTTAAATTCTACTTTCCTGCCCAACTGGCGGCTGACAAAATTTTAAATTCTACTTTCCGCCCAACTGGCGGCTAAAAATTTAAATTCTACTTTCCTGCCCAACTGGTGGCTAAAAAAAATTTAAATTCTACTTTCCTGCCCAACTGGCAACTAAAAATTTAAATTCTACTTTCCCACCCAACTGACGGCTGACAAAATTTTAAATTCTACTTTTCCGCCCAACTAACGGTTGACAAAATTTTAAATTCTCCTTTCCCACCCAACTGGCGGCTGACAAACACCAAGAACACTTAGAATTTATTATTATTATTATTATTTGTTTTTTTTTGTTGATGCAAGATTGCTCTACTGCCATTGGATGCTCCTGATTTTTAGCTCCTATAGTTCTTTTCATTTTGTAATTCTGATATCAATTTTTTTTTTTGTTTTTTTTTGTTGATGCAAGATTGGTCTACTGCCACTGGATGCTCCTGCATCAAAAATGAGCATGGATGGAACCAATGTTGAGCTTCTAAACAAATAAATTATTCAAGTTTCCCATAAATTTTAGGGTTAATATTCTTAAAATGCATGGATAAACCTTAAAATTTCATCAACACTAGGCAGTAAAGACCCATTTCAACATCAACTGTAAAGTTGGGATCATAACTAGACATTACTTAAATTTTCTTAAAACAAATCCATTTTCTTGCCTCACAAATGACTATAGCCTACTTAATTGACCCAAAGAAAAAGGAATAAAAATCCTTGGATAGAATCCTAACTTTAGCAACTTGAAGACCCAATGACTCCCATGTCTCTAAGATCTAAGACTAGATATGAGAAACTAAGGGATGTTGGCTACCCATGAAATATCCAATTGTAACCCTATCTTGAAAATCTTATAATACTTGAGAAAAATGATTGTAATCCACCTAAACCAAAATATTTGTATCAAAATCAGAAGGTAGCTCAAAATCATTACATTGTGCAATATTAGGGGTATGAAATTTTTGGGTCACTTTGAGGGTGACACCATTTTTAGTAGAAACCTTATTCATAAAATTATGAGTGGATAGCTTAAAAATATAAGGCCTAAGACCAGGTGAGAATCTCATTAGGGAACCACCAATGATAGCCTTCACAATAGTTGAAGCACAACAAATTCTATAGAACAAAATCTCTACTATGTGTTTTTGAATTCAAGCTTTAATCCTTGAAACAACCAGTTTATCAAAACTAAGATTAATACCTACAATAATATACAAATTTTAAATTAATTTTTAATTTTTAAAAATTATATGTTAGAAGCTTGAATATATCAAAATAAATGTATCTGGTTTGTAATGTTTGATGACCAAAGAGGAATAAATATTTGCTAAGTTTTGGTCTCATGGTTAAGGTATTGAGGTAGTTTTATCTCATCTTATTTCTTTGGCCTAGACCCTAGGGAGCGTAATTGATCCTTACATTTTTCTTATAGACAAGTAGTTCTATATATTGAAGAAATTTTAACTTAAGTTTTGAAACAACAAAGTAATTTTTAAGAAGTTTGACTCAAAAATACCAAGCAATTCCCTTGGTGACTTCCTCTAGAAAAACAAATGTTTGTTTACCATATAGCTAAAAATAAAAATAAAGAATAATCATTAGTACTCAAAAAATTAAAAATAATTTTATATCTTCATATGTATGTTCTTATATATAAATTTACTTTAAAACTAAAATTTCAAATAAATATTCAAGATTTTCCCCTTTTGAATATTATTAACATTTACCAAGTGTAGTGGTTAGTGGTTGGGCTTGTCATGAAGAGATCAAGGGGTTCTTTAACACTCATCATTGTTAGCAAATCACCTCTCTACTCACTGGATAATTTTCATTGGATTACACAATCTCATTCAATGATAATAATAATGTTGCATAAAATAATAAACTTTATTGATAAAATATTGCTATATTGCATTACATAACATAGAGCTTTATCTCCAATATAAATCCTTACATGAGACTCTTCAATGCTCCTAACTCTTGATATTTCCTCTCCTCATAGGAGAACTCTTCACATTCCTTTCTTTACATAATAACTCTCACATATTTCATAATGACAAAGTCTCTTCACATAACTCCCTATTTGACACATCACTCACATGACACCTCACACTCTTAATTACATGACACATGCTTACTCCTACTAACTTGACACATACTATATACAAATATCACACTCACACCCTAATATAAATATTTACAAAGGGACCAAATAATGTAATACCTCCAACAATTAATATTGAAGAACATGATATTATACTGAGAGGGGGGTGAACAGTATAAGATAAAAAATTTTACTTTTCAATCCATATAATAACATCAGCAATATTAAAGAAGTAATAATTCCACAAATCATCACACACATGAGAGACATGATTTAACGCGGTTCACCCAATGTGGGCTACTCCACGGAGAAAATATTCCTTATAAATTTTCTAAATGAATTCTTTTGGGAATCAATTCCCTATTATAATATTTCTAGAAACCTGTCCAAAGGAGACAACGATCCTCTTACTCTGGTTTATGGAACTCTATCCATAGGAGAAATATTTCTCCTCTACTCTAGCTGGTGATCTTCTAGAAGACTTATTCTCCCACTACACTAGCTTGTGTATCTCTCTCCACAAAAGACCTTTGTCCTTACTACCCTGGCTAATGGATCTCTATCCACTAGAGACTGTTGTCCTCTACTCTATCACCTCCAAAGCTTACTCTCAACTCTATCTCAAATCTACATCAAAATCTATCCCAAGTGTAGTACAAATCTGCTCTAACTTTGTCTTAGGTCTAGCATAAATTTGTTCACAAATCTATCTCAGGTCTGGCACAAATATGCACCAACCTCTATTCTCAAGCCTTTTCAAAGACTTTCTCAAATATACCTTCAATTCCTCTCAAGAACATTCTCAAATTTACTCAAACATTTACTCAAAATAGATCAAGAATTTCACTTAATCATTCAACCAATGAAACACAATTTGCTCACTAACCCTGAACAAGTGTTTTCATACTTCTTCAAACAAAGAGCACAATGTGGATCTCAAAACCTAACTCAAATAATCTTCAATCTCTATCTCAAATGTTCTCTAAACATTCACCAATGAAGCATATAAAACTCACTCAAATATTTCCAACAATGCTTATCAAACAATCATTTTCACTCCACCTTATATTTCACAACATTCATTCCAATCACTCTAAACAAAAGATAATGTGCTCATAGATTTTTTCTGTGATGGAGATATGTCTTCAAAACCTATTTTACAATTCCTTTTGTTCCACTTCCAAGGTTAGATAACAATGGTCTATCTCAAAACCTCAAAATGAATATTTCACAACATTCACAAAATATTCCTCCCAAAATGTGCTTAGTGAAATCTGAAAGATATACTCTAGAACCCTTATTTTGATCTCAAGGAAAATGCATTAAAGCTTCATCATAATCCCACAAATACTCTTCTTCATAATGCAAAAGGTACAATAAAATTCAAACCAATTTTACACCTTATAACTCCTAATCTTGCAAATTAAATAAACCCAACAAGAACAAATCACACAATTAATTTTTCACTATTACACCTTTTAACTCCTTTCTTAAAAATATTTTCAATCAAACTATTATACTCCAAATCCCTTTTCAAAATAACACCACATACTTTATTTCATGCATCCCTTTTATCAAAATAAAAATGTTTACCTTATAACTCCCAAAACAATTTCACTTATTTCCCTTTCATGATTTCAAAGCCTCAAAGTCAAATCACGTATTCCAAGACCATAGAAGCACATAAATTAAAAAGCATACCTTTTAATATTCTACCTGCAAAAAATATTGCACAAGTCTCAATGACCAATGCTCGAGCTCGAACCCATGACCTAAGCCACCACAATACCCTATCCAAGGCTTCGTTTTCACCTAGGCTACATGCTCGCATGAAACCAAATGTCCAGGAATTCGTATTTGAAATCTACCTTCGCTGAAAATGAAAAGGTTCTTTACCCTTTTGCAAAACAACTCTATGGGATTTGAAATGGAAACCTTCCCTTCGCAAGTATCTTAGCCATGTTCCTCCTACCACCTACACTACCCAATGCTATGGGATATCTCTTTTGCTCCAAGCGAATTTCAATGCAACTCTGCCTCCCTTTCCTTTAAGACTCACGAACGTCTTCTCCTTTTAGAAAATGGAGCGCACGAATTATCTCCTCCACATGGGCATTCAAATTATAAACCTTTGGAAATGAAAAAATTATTTCCTTTAAATACTCTTTCCTTTGGTTTAAAAAACATCGGCCCTCTCTTGCTTTTGAATTCGAATTCGATTTGAAACTTTGGCGCCATAATTTTTTTAAATTAAAATTTTAAATTTTGTTAAAATATTTTAATTTAAATAATTTAAAAACCTTTGCAACCTTTATAAAAGCTCAATAAACCTTGTCCAGAATATCTCCTTTTTTAATGATTTTTTGGACCAAATTATTATAATAATATTTGCCTTTCCTTTTAAACCATGGCCTCTTCTTTCCAACCAATTTTCTTGCTTTTGGGATGAACTTTACCTTGATCAATTTCAACCATATCAACCATAGAAGAATATTCTTTCCATACAAAGTGCTCTCTGACATCAACCTTTTGACATCAATGAAAACACAACTTACTTAAAATTTCCAATAATATCCTCCTTTGTCATTGATGGCAACCCTTTTCCTTAATCATTCCTTTTTATTTTTTCCTATTCTACTCCCCCTAGGAAACTGCTCCCCCTAATTGAATGCTCTTCCCCTTTGACATCAATGGAAAAGGGACTCCTTTGGGGCTAAATATAAGAATCTTAGCTTAGCCCCCTCCCCACCTGCTCTCCTTGAGGTGATTAATTTTGGGTGGGAGTAAAACTACTCCCAATTTTCTTCTGAGATACTCAAAAGTTTCTTTTGGAAGTGGTTTAGTGAAAATATCTGCAATATGTTCCTTTGTAGTAACATATTCAAACCTGACTTGCTTATCTATCACCTACTCTCTCAGAAAATGATATTCTATTAGGATGTGCTTAGTATTGAAGTGCATCACCAGATTATTTGATATATTTATAACACTTGTATTATCATACAGTATGGGGATAGTATGATCATGCTCTATCTTGAAGTCCTTTAAATTTTGCTTCATCCATAACACCTATGTACAACAAACAACCGATGCAATATATTCTACATTTGTTGTGGATAAGGATACTGGTGCCTATTTCTTGCTTAGCTAAGAGACTTAACAATCTCCAAGAAAGAATGCTCCTCCACTTGTGCTTTTTTTGTCATCAATACTACCTACCCAATCTGTATTTGTATATGCTATGAGAGTGAAATTATTGTTTTTGGGGTGCTAGAGCCCAAAATCCATAGTCCCTTTTAAATAATTGAGAATCCTTTTTACTACTACTACATGAGTTTCCTTTGGTGCTTCTTGAAACCTTACCACTAGTCCCACTGCCTACACTATATTTGGTATTATAGCTGTGACATATAGTAAGCTGCCAATCATAGATTTGTATAATTTCTGATTTGCCTCAAGAGATTCATCATATATACTTAACTTGCATCTTGTAACCATGGGGGTACTTATTGGTTTGCAATCTTCTAACTTGAATTTTTTAGCATCTCTTTTATATACTTGGTTTGTGAGAGAAATACACCTTTCTCTTATTGTGAAATTTGAAGTCCAAGAAAGAAGGACAACTCACCAAGCATTGAAATTTCAAATTCTCTTTGCATGCTCTTTACAAATTTCTGACACATCTCATCATTATTGCTTCCAAAAATGATATCATCCACATAAAAAACCACAATTAGTAAGTTATTTCCTTCATTTTTTATGTATAAGTTATTCTCCACTATTCCTTTTCTAAAACCCTGTTACTGAAGATACTTATTCAATCTTGAATACCAAGCTCTAAGAGCTTGCTTTAGTTCATAAAGTGCCTTTTTTAATCATTATACATAGTCTAGTTTATCAATTAGGCTAAATCCCTCAGGTTGCTCAATGTAAACCTCTTCTTCCAGGACACCATTTAGAAAGGCTGATTTAACATCCATCTGATATACTTTGAAATTTTTTAAACTTGATAAGGCTAAAAACATTCTTATAGCTTCAAGTTGTGCAATAGGAGCAAACATCTCATAAAAATCAATCCCCTCAACCTGTGCATAACCTTTGTATACTAATATTGCTTTGTTTCTGACTACCTAACTATCTTCATTTAACTTGTTTCTGAAAATCCATTTAGTGCCAATCACATTCTTACCTTTTGGTCATGGGATGAGTTCCCAAGTCTCACTTTTTTCTTTTTGATATAGTTCCTCATTCATTACCTTGATCCAAAACTTATATTCTCTTGCTTCATTAAAATATTTGGGCTCAATTTTAGATAATAATAAAGAAAAATTTGCATGCTCACTTGTTCCTATTATCTTTCTCCTTGTCTATCTCTCATTTGGATTTCCAATAATTAGATCTCCTAGATGACGTTTTTGCACCTATCTGGATGGAGTTTTGGGTAGTAGTCTTTGTGTTTCTTCTTCTTCTTCTGATTCTTCACCTAACTCTTCTTGGCAATTTTCTTCTTCCTAATACACAATTTCTCGAGCTGGTTCTCTTAACCCTATCTGCTCATCAACTGTCACATTTATACTTTATATAATAGTATCTGTCCTTTTGTTATAACATCTATAGGATTTACTCTTGGTGGAATATCCAAGAAAAATACCCTCATCACATCTTGATTCAAACTTACCCAAAATTTTCTCTTCTCGTCTTATGTAACATTTGCTTCCAAATATTTTGAAATATTTTACTATGGATGGTCTTCCTTTCTAGAGCTCATATGGGTTTATGTGGTGATTTACTCTTATTTGAGCTCTATTGATGATATACACTACTGTATGTACTACCTCTTTCTAAAAACCATCTGAAATCAGACTCATTTAACATGGCTCTGGCCATATTTTCAACAGTCCTATTTTTCCTTTCAAGTACCCCATTTTGTTGAGGAGTTCTTGTTGCTGAATATTCTATTTTGATACCATTTTGTTCATAGAAGTATATGAATTCATTTGAGGTAAATTCTCCTCATATATCTGATCTTAAACCCTTAATCCTTCTACCTGTTTCTGAAAGCATGAGATTTCGACAGAAAAACACTGAGATGCAAATAAAACGGAACTAGCTAGATGTATGAAATAACACGGATGCAATCACATCAAAAGTAGGAGCACAGCCCTTATATATTAATATGGTTCCAACCCGGTTACAATAGGCTGATATTTATTACAAAAAGTGCACAGTGATCTTCTTTCGCATGCTCACATTCGAAACGAGTAGGCCAGTGTATTGCCGTCGTTGGTTGCTAATGAATTTTTGCTCTTGTTGTTTCTCCTGCAATCAAAGAAACATAAAAACGAGTTTAGTAGCACCTGTTGTTAAAACAAAGCATTCGGTCTTTTAGAATAAACAGAACAGCAGATTGGAAAACTCAGAATACTTTGGAATCTGCATATTAGTTAAAATGAAATAAAAATAATAAAGCCGCATGTAAATATGCATTCGATCTTAAAAAAACACATAAAACACGCATGGATGATTAGAACAACAAACTACGGCAAATCTGAAATTATAACATAAAAGAAATAAAAATACATTGAGTTTTGTCGACGAATGGGTGGATCCAAGGATCCGGATTCATATTCTCCATATCACGGATGTAGAAAAAAATGAATCAAAAAGATGTAGTCGGGTAGCGAGTTCAACAACACTTCGTTGTGTTTCGAAAATGTTTCGTGGTCCCTTTTACATTGCATTGAGCTAGTTTTTTATAGAAGATTCTGCTTCTGAAATATTAACGTCAAAACCCTAAGTCTGCAGGCGCCGTTGAGATTTGACCGTTTTCAGATGATTTATGAGACATGGCTTGCACAGAGATTATCGTCGGGAACTTACATCAACAGTTATGAGGCATGGCCTCGGACTGGATTTGCTGTTGAAACTGTTTGTCTCATTATTGCAGTTGGTGAAGTCCGCCGCTTAGTTAAAATTCGCTTTAAATTGCTTTTGATTGATTAAATGTCTGTCTTGAATGCTGACGTGTCGCCTCTGATTGCTCGAATCCACCGTTCTACAGACCCACGGGGTCTCTTTGAAAAGGGGCACGTAGGGGTGCCACGTGGCGGTCATTCCTTGGATGTGGCGGCCACGTCAAAGTCCGCCTTTGCTTGGAGAAGTGTTTGCTGCCGAAGTGTCGCGATATCGTGACACTTCGGCCGAGGTTCCCCTATTGGGCCAAAGGTGTCACGATATCGCGATGCGGGATATCGCGACATCTTTGGTCGAGGCTCCCCTCGGGGCCAAAGGTGTCGCGATATCACGACGCGCGATATCGCGACACCTTTGGCCGAGGCTCCCCTTGGGGCCAAAGGTGTCGCGATATCGTGATGCGCGATATCGCGACACCTTTGGCCGAGGCTCCCCTCGGGGCCAAAGGTGTCGCGATATTGCGACATGCGATATCGCGACACCTTTGGCCGAGGCTCCCCTCTGGGCCAAAGGTGTCGCGATATCGCGACGTGCGATATCGCGACACTTTTGGCCGAGGCTCCCCTCGGGGCCAAAGGTGTCGCGATATCGCGACGCGCAATATCGCGACACCTTTGGCCGAGGCTCCCCTCTAGACCAAAGGTGTCGCGATATCGCGACGCGCGATATCGCGACACCTTTGGCCGAGGTTCCCCTCGGGGCCAAAGGTGTCGCGATATCGCGATGCACGATATCGCGACACCTTTGGCCGAGGCTCCCCTCTGGGCCAAAGGTGTCGCGATTTCATGACGTCGTGATTTCACGACATCTAAGGCCAAGGTTCCCCTTTTTGCTAGGTTTGCCTTAAAGTTTTGCAGTTTGAAGGTTGCAGTTTGTTAAAGGCTCACTTTAGATTGAAGGCTTGTTTAGGATTTGAAGCTTGCAGTTTGCGACCAACTTTGCCCTGCTCATTTTTTGACCTTTTAAACTGCTATGTGAGTGGTCAGGACCACTGTTTGACCTCTGAGGGCTGCCCTGAAAGCTGTGTATGTTAATGCGATCAGTGTTTGTAGTCACTTAATCGGATTGGTGTTGTTTTGGTGTCTACAGATGCCCCTTTTTGGGAAGCACTGCGGGTGATGCAGTGCTGAGCAAAAATAGAAAACCAAAGCACTAATGATTAGGGTTTCTTGGTAACCTAACCAACTTTTGATGCCCCAAGTATGGAAAGGGCATGCATTCTTGAATCCTTGCTTCTAACGAGCTAAGGAATTTGATTTCAAGTGTTAACCCATTTTGGTGAGGTGTGACTTGAGCTTGGACATTGATCAGTCATGATTAGGCAAAGGGCGTAACCTTTTGTCCACAGGGGAAACCTTGTGCTCATGCTTCGAGAATGCCAAGTGTTTGATCAATTTAATGATTGCTTGTTTATCGCCCCAAGCCGGAGCGTGATTGTCTTTGTCAATGATTCTTTGAATGCATGTCATTGCCTTGATTGGGTGTGTGCTTGTTGATTGGTGACTAAGTGTGACTACCCCCTCAAGCGACGAATCGATGAGGGAATGACCTTCATGAGAAAAGCGACGAGTCGCTTGACCCAAGATGACTTAGGTTAGGGTGCCTTTAGATATTTTACCATTTAAGCACGTGCAGTTTCTCGACATTTGGACCTATTTTTGGTGGGTGTTAACCCTTTTGGTGATGCCATAATGGGGTGAAATCATCAACAACCCATCTTCCCGTGGAGCGGTCCGGCGATGGTAGCCTTCTTGGGGAAGTAGGAGAGTGACAATTTGAACCCCGACATCGATTTTTTTGTATGCCAAGAGTTTAAGTGCAAGAGCACTTGTGTCCGGCAACTTATTGCTATGGTTTTTGTGGTGCAATTTTGTGATGTTTTTGTTGTTTTGATTTTCTTTCTTTGTATATGTCATGATTTTATGCACAATGATTGATGTGGGTGGATGCATGCTACTTTATAGTGATGGATGCATATGTTGTGATGAATGCAAATGTATGTGATATGTAGAAATGAAATGGATGGATGGACTTTGTGGTGTTTGGCTATGGCACCATAGACTGTTGAAGACTCTATTATTTGGCTTTTGTATGTATACATGTGGTTTTTATTTTTTTTGTGTATTTTCTGATGGTATTGTAAGGATGAAAATAGCGCAGTTGGTTTAGAAATGTAGCTAAGGTTTTCTGATACTCAGACGATTTTAACTTACTAGCCATGATTGTACTTTATCTTACAAGACTTTGAACAAGGTATGAATCGGACTTGTTTTTGACCAAGTTGTTTCACATCCCTGTGTGTGCAATTGAGTTCATTTATGTGGTATTCGTCAGGATACCGCCAGTGCCAGATGGGCTTTCAACCGAACCTGTACTGAGGATCACCTAATTAGCTCCACTAACTCCTTTATTGTATTTAGTTAGATTAATCTGCGGTGTTATCCAGGATACCGCCAGTGACCGATAGGCTATCAACAAAACCGGTACTGAGGCTTGCCTCATGACCTGTTAGAATGCTAAGAGTTCCAGGGATTCAAGTTTAACTCCCTTCTTTTCTTCAATTGTATTGGGATACTTGCTCCTTATAGTGATAATAATCACTGTTTATTTTGATTTTTTTTTCTTTTCTCTTGAGCAAGGGATTTGGATATGGAGTGACGATAATCACTATTCTTTGTGCCTTTTGATATGTGCACTATAGGATGTCAAATTTTGGAGTTTTTGACGCTTGCAAATTTTTGATGTTTTGCAACCATTTAGAACTTTGGGATTCTTAGGAAAGTGGGTAGGGAGGATGCTTGTCCTTTTGCCAACTCTCAGCATTCTAAGGGTCATTCGCACGGGGGGATGAGCAAGATAACCGTTTCGCTTATGGTGACCTGGATTACTGTGCAAGTTTCATCTTTCGTTCACACAACTTGGGAATTTTTATGTGTTTTAATTTGTGTTGGGATGTTACGTAACAAGGTGTATTTCAAGTATGACTCTACCTTCGTAAAATCTGTCTGACCTGATACATTACATGGCTAAAGAGCAAAATGATGACTGAATCACGAAAAACCCTTGATACATTAAAAGACCACTGACTCTAGTATGGTAAAAGCAATGCATGGTGTTTTTGTTGTTTTTTTGGAAAATGGAACAGTGTGGAACAAGATGGACTAGCGGATTTATTACAGCCTATGGTGCCCTTGACCTGTATGACCACAAATATGCAATGTATGGGTGCAATGCTTTAATGCAGCTATGTATTTTTGTATTTTTGATGGATTGATTTTGGTGAATATGAAGATGAATTGCGAGAAGAACTCTCTATTGATGAATTTGAGTATGCCTAGAAATGAGATGCAAATTTTTGTTGTTTTTGATGATTTTTGTTGTTTTTGATGATTTTTGTTGTTTTTGAAATTTTCTTGATTTTTGACCAAGCGATTGTGGAAATCCTTGGAGCATTTTGGGATTGACCAAGCGATTGCAAGAATCCTTGGAGCATTTTGGGATTGACCAAGCGATTGCAAGAATCCTTGGAGCATTTGGGGATTGACCAAGCGATTGCAAGAATCCTTGGAGCATTTGGGGATTGACCAAGCGATTGTAAGAATCCTTGGAGCATTTGGGGATTGACCAAGCGATTGCAAGAATCCTTGGAGCATTTGGGGATTGACCAAGCGATTGCAAGAATCCTTGGAGCATTTTTGGGATTGACCAAGCGATTGCAAGAATCCTTGGAGCCTTTGGGATTGACCAAGCGATTGCAAGAATCCTTGGAGCCTTTTTGGGATTGACCAAGCGATTGCAAGAATCCTTGGAGCCTTTTTGGGATTGACCAAGCGATTGCAAGAATCCTTGGAGCCTTTTGGGATTGACCAAGCGATTGCAAGAATCCTTGGAGCCTTTTGGGATTGGCTCTCTTAGATATGAAATGGTCGCAAATGACTGATATTCAAGGGTTCTGTTTCCTTGATACCATCAAGAGAAGCTAGCCAGTATGTCCCGGGTCCGATTTTGCTATCAATGATATATGGACCTAACCAATTTGCCGCAAACTTGTCCCTTAGGTGGGACGGCAAACTGGAATTTTGCTGGTTTTCCTTCAAAACCAAATCACCGACCCGAAAGTCCCTTAGGTGAACTTTCATGTTGTAAGATTTCTTAAGTCGCTCTTGATAAATACGTAAATGCTCGAGAGCATTAACGTGTCGTTCGTCAAGCAACGTAAGCTGGTCTAACCGGGCTTGCCGCGTAGAATCATCGTCGATGAACTCCTGCATTGATATGCGCAGGGAAGGAATCTCCAACTCGAGAGGCATGACTGCCTCGGAGCCATACACAAGCAAAAACGGAGTGGCCCCAGTGGGTGTCCGAATGCTAGTGCGATAGGCCCATAGGGAAAGTGGGATTTGAATGTGCCAATCCTTATGACTGGTCTACGACGGTCTTTTTAAGGATGGCAACTAGCATTTTGTTTGACGCCTCTGCTTGCCCATTCGCTCGCGGATAATAGGGTGTCGAAAAGCTATGCTAAATTTTGTACTTTATGGTCAAAGCACGCACGTCTTTGTTCTTGAAAGGCGTTCCATTATCCGAGACTATTTTGGATGGAATACCAAAATGACATATGATGTTATGCAAAATGAACTCCACAATGTGGGGTCCTATCGTAGAGGTAAGCGGAATTGCTTCCACCCACTTGGTAAAATACTCTATGGCCGTTATGATAAACGTGTGACGGCCTGACGATGCAGGGGAGATCTTTCCAATTAGATCGAAGCCCCATTGCGAGAACGGCCAATCAGACTGGACTATTTGCAAGGCCTGAGAAGGTACGTGCATCAAATTGGCATGATGTTGACACTTCACGCACTTCTTGACATAGGTGCAACAATCTCGCTCTAAAGATGGCCAATAATAGCCCATGCGAAGAATGCGCTTTGCAATAGCCATACCACTGAAGTGGCCACCACATGTACCATCGTGCGCTTGGGCAACCGCCCAAGTGGACTCTTGTTGGTCCAAGCAACGAAGGAGGATTCCTTCATAGTCGTGACGATACAAAATGTCTCCTATCAAGACATACTTAGCCGCTTTCTGCTTGAGTGCTCGTTTTGCGGCATGAGTCAATCCAAGTGGGAGATTACCTAGCTTGAGGTAGTCTCTGATGGGTAAATACTAGTCCTGTTGATCAGAAACCTCGACAATATGAACAGCCAATCCCTCTTGAAGTTCCTCCCTAGCAAACGCTGAATGGGATAGAACCTGCAAGAATAGCGTTGTGTTGCTATTAATGGGAGTAGGGGAGAACAAGGACCCCCGCTTGGCGCATTTTAGATGATCTCGGATTCGAGAGAACTTATCCGAGGATGGTTCAATCTGGATCATGTGGATTCCTGGTGTCAAGTTTGAGCTTGCACGCTCCATCGCGGATTGCGATAAGGTTTTGACTTGAATGGTTGTCATATCACCGGAAAGGTCTTGCGGAATTAGTGACCCCAAGGAGGCCATTGTGTCCGCAAAACGATTCGATGATCGAGGGAGGGCCTCGATGTCATACCACTCAAGTTTTGCCAAGAATTTGTCCACAAGGGCTTTATAAGCCTTCAGAACTGGTCATTTGCATTGATATACCCCTTTGACTTGATTGACTATTAACAGTGAATCACCAAAGATATTCAGTCATTTGATGTTCATGGTGATTGTTGTCCGAAGACCTAGGAGCAAGGCTTCATACTCTACGTTATTGTTGGTGCATGGGAAGTTTAATTTAAATGACAGGGGCATTGGGGCACCCGACGATGTGAAGAATACAATTCCCGTGCCACCACCTTGCTCACATTTAGAACCATCGAAGAATAGGGTTATGTCGGCTCGTGACTCGGGCTCATCGGAATCTGCGATTCCGAGACATGGAAGACCCCATCATCGGGTAGTTCTATGACCAGAGGCTGATCGTCTTCAAGAGGAGCCTCTGCTAGTTGATCGGCTATGACTTGTCCTTTGATAGATTTTTGTCCAATAAACTCTATGTCAAATTCCGTCAACAACATGATCCATTTCGCCGTGTGACTACTATGATAAGTACGACTCATCATGTATCGCAATGGATTCTCCTTAGACACAACATACGTAGTGTTGCTCGAGCATGTAGTGGCATAGCTTTTTGGTAGCAAACACCACTGCCAAGCAGAGTTTCTCAACGTATGCATAGTTAAGTTCATAACTGACCAGGGTGCGGCTAAGATAGTATGTAGCCTGTTCTTTGTGAAGTTCATTCTTCTAGGCTAGCATGGCGCCCAGTGCCACCGCAATGGCGGATATGTATAAGTAGAACGACACTCCTGGTCTAGGTGGTGCCAATACTGGCGGCGAAACCAGGTATTGTTTTATCTCGTCAAAGGCTGATCGGCACTCGTCATCCCAATGAAATGTAACCCCCTTGTGCAATAATTTGTTCATGGGTCGGCACTTGTCAGATAATTGTGCTATAAAGCATTTAATTGACGCGACCTTTCCCTGCAGACTTCTGAGATGCTTGATTGTAGTTGGGGGAACCATTTCAAGGATTGCCTTGACTTTCTTTGGGTCCACCTCGATTCCTTGTTTTGAGACTATGAAACCCAAGAGTTTTCCAGATGTGACGCCAAAGACGCACTTCTTGGGGTTTAGTCTAACTTTATGCTCCATGAGGCGATCGAGGATCTTGCTTAAGTCATTGATATGATTTGAGCGCAAGAGAGATTTGGCTAACAAATCATCCATGTAATCTTCCAAAGTTTTATGCATGTAATCGTGGAAGATATATGTCATGGCACGTTGGTAGGTGGCACCAGCATTTTTAAGGCCAAAAGGCATGACCTTATAACAAAATGTCCCCCAAGGCGTTGTGAACGCCATTTTTAGTTGGTCTTCGAGATTGATACGAATCTGATTGTATCCCGAGAAACCATCCATGAGGGAGAGCATTTCGTGACCCATCGTAGCATCTACCAACGCGTCGATGCTCGGTAAGGGGAAATCATCCTTAGGACTTGCTTTGTTTAGATCTCAAAAATCGGTGCATATGCGAATCCTCCCGTCGGGCTTCTTGACGGGAACCATGTTGGACAACCATGGCGGATAATCCATGCAGATGACAAACTGTGCATCCAACAACTTTTGCAATTCATCTTTGACCATCAAGGCCACTATTGGGTGCATCTTACGTAGTTTTTTCTTTACGGGCTTGATTGTCGGATCAAGCGTTAAATTATGCATGACTAGCTGAGGGTCTAGTCCTGGCATATCCTTGTACGACCATGCAAAAACCTCCTTCTTCTCTTTGAGAAGGGCAATGTAGTCGGCTTGCTCTTCGGGGGAAAGACTTACCCCCAACTTAAGAATCTATGGATTCATTGGATCTGTGTCGATATCTACATCAGTCGTTTCCTCGACTGACATGTGGGATCCGTCCTCCAATTGATGTGGAGTCGGGATCAAATGGATGTCATCAGCTGAGTTTAGATCTGCATTTGGAACCTCGGGTTCCTCTTCAGCCTAAAAAATATCCTGAGTTGTCCTTGGGGTAAAATGAGGCATTTCACCGAAAGGCCAGTACTCTGATGGGGATAAAGGTGAATTGACGCGATCCCAGTCGATGGCATCTATGTCTAGGGAGGACCAGACCCAACGCAAACCGGGCGCGACTCTAAGGGGAACAGTTTCAAAAGATGTCCGGACATCATTGATGTTCTCTATGGGGATTAGTGTCCTAACTTTCACCTCTCTCTAGCAAAGGAGGGGAGTTACCGCTGTTGCCAAGGGTGTGTGTTGACCATGGGAGGTAATCTCCCAATGTAAAGTCTGTATTTGGGTTGGCATAGAGATCGGGTGCCAATCCCCCCTTGTTGCCTATTTCTAGGCCTTGCATATTTTCTACCAAGATGTCTAAGGGCAGGGGATGGTGGAACCCTACTCCTTACTTATCATATGGCATCTGATATCTTGGTTGGAAAAGGACCCACATCCCTTGCTCATATCTGCCTAGCCCGTATCCATGCCAATTGCATTGGCCGAGATATTTTAGGGCAAAGTCTGGGTTTGACAGATAGTTGATGTTTTCAACAAAAGGCTCGTTGTCTATTTCCTGTTGCTTGCATGGTTCAAGACCATGATCAAGGCCCCCATACACAAAGTTTGTTTGGTTGGGTGGGTGACCTAGAGGAACAACTATTCCTATGGGAAGGCGAGGTCTCCCCATATCCTGTACTGATTCTACTATAGGCGTTGCCACAACATTCTGCACTAAGTACTCTCCCAGGCCTATACTAGCCATTTCAATAGTGATTATTGATTCTTGGGAGGGAGGGAACGGCAGTCCTTCCTGAGTCCATTCCATGTTTGGTGGTTTAGGAATCTCAACTTCCGTAGTGTTAGGTGTTTCCTCTGTTGATACCGTTGAAATTGTTGGCAAACCCTCTTCTAGGGGCTGAGCCTCTTCCATGATCTTGTTTTCCCTTGTCCTTCTTTTTAGCCATGACAGGTGGCGTTGGTAATGAAGGAGCAGATGATGAGGATTCACCTAGTTGGGATTTTGGTGATTTGGTCACCAGTGGTGCCTCGCGGTATTGGACCTTGTTTAGATGGATTTAACTGGAAATCCAAATGCGTTGAAGGGAGGGTCGATTGAGGCATTAGTTGTACCGCGTTGCAATACTTGAAGGGTTCCAATTCCATCGGGACTACATGTATTTCTCCTTCAAAAGCATACTTTAAGCACTAGTGAGCGATGGAAGGGACACACTTCATGTCCCTGATCCAAGGCCGCCCTAGCAGTATATTGTAAGCCATCTTGCCTTCCAACACATGGCACAATGTTGGTATTGTCTTTTGTCCTACCTGGATAGGTAGAACGATTGTGTCGAATGTCGAGCATATTGCATCATTGAAAGCTCGCAGATGTGTACGTGGAGGCTGTGATATGAGAGGCTGGCAACTTTAAATGTTTTAGCGCTGTAGTGGTGATGATGTTACTGGATGAGCCAGTATCTACCAGCACTCTCTTGTAGGGGATCCCATTGACCCGCGCGATGACATGCAGGGGTGGATCTATCGTGTCATTCGATATTGCTTTGACTTCATCCTCTCTGAAGGTGATGACCGGCTCCGTACATCGCTGCACATGTCCTACGAAGTTGTTGAAAGAATTTGCTTCATGAGGCTGTAAGTCGATGGCTTTTAATATGTCCATAAGAGCTTCCCTATGAGGTGTTGACTGTTGAATAAGCTCGTAAATGGACAGCCTAGCCGATGTGGTCCGCAAACTCTGCGTGAGTTTGGTCCGTATCGTGACCTCGGGTCTAGGCGGAGGTACTTGCACAGGGCATTGCTGAGGCTACGACGTCATTGGAACTTCCCTCGTAGCTACCGCGGGGGCAGCTACTGGGTACTTTTTGTTCCTTGTCACTATGCTGATCATTCCCACAAATCCTTGCATGGGAAGATTTTGTCGCACCTCGTTAATCTGGAGAGGTTTTGCCTGTTCCTCATGGGCAGGCAAAGGGTCCTTGAATACCCCCATTTGTTGGTTATTTGGCGCTATGGGGTTGTCCATGGCCAATGTTTTATTGTCGATTAAATCTTGGATTAATCCTTTGAATTTCCAACATCCATTTAAATCATGTCCCCTTCGCCTATGGAATCTACAATATAATTCCTCTCTGTATCCCTTAGGCTTGGGGGCGTTAGGGTCTATAGTTTGGATCTCTGGAAGGGTGACTAAATTTGCCGCTGACAAGCGGTCAAATAGGGAGTCCCGAGACTCCGTGTAAGGGGTGAATTGTCGCCTAGGGTGACGCTGCTGATTCTCGCTCCTGTTTCTTATTATCTTTTTCATAACTAGGAGGCAATGCTTGGTAATTAGCCTTTTGGGGCTGCATTTCTTGCACAGGCTTGGGAGCATTTATCGCAACTTGGTTAACCGCAGCGGGTTGTGATTGCGTATTCCCAGTCTTAGTGGTTTTATTCCACTCTTTCTTTTTAGGCTTGGCAATTGCGCCTTCGCCTATCTTAATCTCTTCTATAACTCTGGCTTGCGCCAAAGCTTCTTCTAAGCTGTCGTATTGTTGTAGCAGCAATAGACCAGAGATTGATTTTAAGCAACTCCTTGCGAACATCTGCGTAAGATCAGACATAGGGGGACGGTAGGGTAACCTAGAAAGCAAAGCCCTCCAACGATTCCCGTATGCTGTCATTGTTTCTTCCTCATATTGCCTGAGGCTGGCCAAATCACTCAGTGATGCCTTCTTCTTTGTGTTGAAAGCAAAGCGTTCAAGAAACACATCTACTAATTGATCGAGATTGTTTATGCTGTGTTTGGGTAATTGTGTGAACCAATCCGAGGTAGGGCCTATGAATGTGGTTATGAAATTTTGAAGCAACAATGCATCATTATCTTGGATGCCGAAGCATTGACTTAGGAACCTTGTGACATGTTCTTGTGCGTCCTCTTCACCTTTAAAAACTGCCAATTGAGGCAACTTGAAGTGTTCGGGGTAAAGAGGTGTAGGCACTGAGGGATGCACTGGATGACTGTGGAGTTGACGTAATGTGGGATTTTGATGCCCAGAAGCTTTTGTCTCCATAGACTCCAAACGCTCTAATAGCGCTTTGTATGCATCGAAAGATTTTATTTCTTCCTCTTTGGTTTGCTCCCGTTGTGAGTCATGGGAGATGGGAGGCCTATGGGGAGGTGGCCGATTGGCAGCCCTCCCGCCTTGATGGGGCGTTTCGGCCCGTTCTATTTCTGGTTTGTACTCCTCATAAACTTCTTGAGGAGTCTCTGGGCGAGACCTATGACCTTGATTGAGTCCCCGCTGAGGGTACCCATCATTGTTTCGGGGAGTGGCCTCCCTCTCGGGTCTATAAGGTCTCGGAGGCAAAGCTTGACGAGGTCACGGAGACCTGTCTTGCACCAAAGGATTGTGCCTCTCATATTGTTCCTCTCTGTGGGTGCGAGGGGTTGGCACCCTCTCAGGTAGCTTATAGCGCAACTCATCCACTTCGCGCTGCATGTGCTCTTTATTCAAGCGGTATAAATACTCTAACTCCTGATGACCCTGCTCAAGCTGCGTGATTCGAGCTTGGCGAGCGGCATGTCTGGCGACTGCCGGGTCAACTGGGTCTGCCCTCTTTTGTTGAGGAGGCTTGAATGTTTTGCCTATGTGTTTGCCTCGATCTTGATGGTCTAAAATTTCAATGGGTTGCTTCCCTTTGTCGGGGTAGGTGACATTTGCTTGAGGCTCTAGCCTTGATGTGTGATCATGATATCGCGAGGCATAGAAACACAAGGTTCCCGTGTTGTATGTTGTTCCCGAGGAATGCGATGATCTTCCTCGTACTCCCTTTCATGGGTGTGAAAGGGGCGGGCGGAGTTAGCTTGCCCTGTGTAAAGAGCCTTGCGCTCTGGATGTTGTCTTTCTGTTCTGATGGGAGGTAAAGAAGAGACGCCATATCCATGTTGTCTCTCCAAATGGACAGTATGCCTCTCTAGCGCTTCATCATGCTGTGGCCATTCAAATCTAGCCTCAAGAGGCGGTTGTCTATCGACATTGAGATCTACGTGTAAATCTTCCTCCTGAAAGGGGCTGTGTTGGATGGGCATACCCCAATGAGGAGGCTCCCAATAATTTCTTTTTGATGGGGTCCGATATGGACTCTCTTGTAGGCTAGACCGCCAAGGCGGTATGGCCAAGTCCTCAGGGCTAAAGCGAAGGCGACTAGCGCCCTCTCTTTGTGCACCTTTCGCAGCGTTTGCCCTTGATTGGGCTTGGCTACGGGTGTACACCATTGTAGTGCTTCTCTAAGCAGATTTTATCTTGTTTTATGATGATTTGTCTTTTTGTGCACACTAAGCAGAAATGAACACACACATACACAAAGCCGTGATTATCTCTTTTATGGATTAAATAGTGTGTCCTAAACTGGTTTAGTGCATTTTGATGTTTTGTTTTTTTTTTGCAATTTTTGGAAGAACGTTTAAATGCATAATGTTGGCTCATATGACTCCCATAAATGGTCGCCCCTTCAATATACCATTGCCGGACCGATATACCAACCTCTCTATATACCCGCCCTTACGAGAGGGAAACTATAGGTACGTGAGAGCAGATGGTACGTGGAACATAGGCGGTACGGAAGGGGGGATTGTCCCGTTTATGACACCTACCATAGAAGACTTATCCTCGCGTGCATGGGAATCACCCCAAGCAACACTCGGTCAGCTTTCGTCAGGATTTACGTCTAACAACAGTGACAATCGGGGAAATGAATGCAAAGCTAAGCCAAGGTGGTGATGAACCCACCGTTGGTCTTGCTCAAGGGCTGGGGTTTTACGACCAGCGCCTTGGTTTAAAATACCACGTGGTGTGTGGGGTTCATTTTACTTTGCAAAATTGAAACAGGCAGCAAAGAAAGAAAACTTTCCCTATGCCAGACAGACACTACAAACCGAAAAACAGCAAGTAGAAAACTAAAAAAAAAAAAAAAATTATTTTTATTTTTTTTTTTTAAGCAATTAAATAAATAAATAAAGCAAGAAAAATTTTATAAAAAATTTCTCTACCATTTCTTTTAAAAAAAAAAAAAATAAAAATTTTTTTTCTTTTTTTTTAAAAATTAATTATTGAATAAATAATTACATAAACAAATAAATAATTAATTAAAGCAAGAAAAACTTTATAAAAAAATTTCTCTACCTTTCTTTAATTAATTAAAAAAAAAAAAAAACTGAAAGTAAACGATTAAACAAATAAAATAAACGAAAATTTTACAGCAGAGAATGACCTGGACAGTTAGAAACCGTTAATGTCCGGACTTGCTGCTTCTGACCTCCGACTAAAAAGGGTACCTGTTAAGCACAAAACACAGCAAATCTGATTAGTTTCTGTGATTTAAAAACCTGGGAACGGTCCCACCGTGATCGCCACTGAAAGCATGAGATTCCGAAATAAAAGAAACACTGAGATGCAAATAAAACAGAACTAGCTAGATGCATGAAATAACACGGATGTAATCACATCAAAAAGTAGGAGCACAGCCCTTTTATATTAATATGGTTCCAACCCGGTTACAATAGCCTGATTTTCATTACAAAAAGTGCACAGTGATCTTCTTTCGCATGCCCACATTCGAAACGGGCGGGCCAGTGTATTGCCGTCGCTGGTTGCTGATGAATTTTTGCTCTTGCTGTTTCTCCTGCAATCAAAGAAACATAAAAATGAGTTTAGTAGCACCTGTTGTTAAAACAAAGCATTCGGTCTTTTAGAATAAACAGAACAGCAGATTGGAAAACTCAGAATACTTTGGAATCTGCATATTAGTTAAAATGAAATAAAAATAATAAATCTGCATGTAAATATGCATTCGATATTAAAAAAACACATAAAACACGCATGGATGATTAGAACAACAAACTATGGCAAATCCAAAATTATACCGTAATAGAAATAAAAATACATTGAGTTTTGTCGACGAATGGGTGGATCCAAGGATCCGGATTCATATTCTCCATATCACGGATGTAGACGAAAATGAATCAAAAAGATGTATTCGGGTAGCGAGTTCAACAACACTTCGTTGTGTTTCGAAAATGTTTCGTGGTCCCTTTTACATTGCATTGAGCTGGTTTTTTATAGAAGATTCCGCTTCTGAAATATTAACGTCAAAACCCTAAGTCTGCAGGCGCCGTTGAGATTTGACCGTTGTCAGATGATTTATGAGACATGGCTCGCACAAATATTATCGTCGGGAACTTACATCAGCAGTTATGAGGCATGGCCTCGGACTGGATTTGCTATTGAAACTGTTCGTCTCATTATTGCAGTTGGTGAAGTCCACCGCTTAGTTAAAATCCGCTTTAAATTGCTTTTGACTGATTAAATGTCTGCCTTGAATGCTGGCGTGTCACCTCTGATTGGTCGAATCCATCGTTCTACAGACCCACGGGGTTTCTTTGAAAAGGGGCATGTAGGGGTGCCACGTGGCGGTCATTCCTTGGATATGGCGGCCACGTCAAAGTCCGCCTTTGCTTGGAGAAGTGTTTGCTATCGAAGTGTCGTGATATTGCGACGTCGCGATATCACGACACTTCGGCCGAGGTTCCCCTATTGGGCCAAAGGTGTCGCGATATCGTGACGCGTGATATCATGACACCTTTGGCCAAGGCTCCCCTCGGGGCCAAAGGTGTCGCGATATCGCGACACCTTTGGCCGAGGCTCCCCTCTGGGCCAAAGGTGTCACGATTTTGCGACGCGCGAAATCGTGACGTCGCGATTTCGCGATGTCTAAGGCCAAGGTTCCCCTTTTTCTAGGTTTGCCTTAAAGTTTTGCAGTTTGAAGGTTGCAGTTTGTTAAAGGCTCACTTTAGATTGAAGGCTTGTTTAGGATTTGAAGCTTGCAGTTTGCGACCAACTTTGCTCTGCTCATTTTCTGACCTTTTAAACTGCTGTGTGAGTGGTCAGGACCACTGTTTGACCTCTGAGGGCTACCCTGAAAGCTGTGTATGTTAATGCGATCAGTGTTTGTAGTCACTTAATCAAATTGGTGCTTGTTTTGGTGTCTACAGTTTCATTTTCAACTAATTCTTTAAAAGCTTTAAACTTCTCAAGAGCTTCTAACTTTTCTTTCAAGAAGGCTACCCAAATCATTCTGGAATAATCATCTATAAATAATATAAACTAACTTTCACCTTGTAGACTCTTTGTCCTTGACCACATAGGTCAGTGTGCACTAGTTTCAATGGCTCAGATGACATAAATCCTTTTGACTTGAAACTTATTCTAGTTTTCTTCCCATGCTGACATTGTGCACAAATTGTGTTTTATGGCATTTTTATCTTGGGTAAATCTCTGACAACCTACTTGTTGCTTATTTTCACTATGTTGTCAAAGTTCAAATGACCCATTCTTTTATGCCACAACCAACTCTCATCTTCTTGTGATAGAAAACATTTTTCTCCTTTAATATCACTTAGCATGTAGAGGTTGTTTGTAGTTCTATTTGCATTTACAATAAGCTTTCCAGTTTTAGCTCTGATCTCACATCTATTTGGATGAAATGTAACCGTATGCCCCTGATCACAAAGTTGGCTTACACTTAGTATATTATGCCTTAACGCCTTGACATACAACACATTCTCCATATTTGTTTTTCCATTATCTAAACTTAAAGTTCCCTTTCCACAATTTTTTTTTGAACCATTGTCACCAAATTTTACTGACCCTCCATCAATTTATTTGAGAACAAGAAATTTACTTTTGTCTTCTATCATATTATTAGAACAACCACTATCAAGGAACCACTATTTTCCCTTATCTTGAATATGAAGGGTTGTTTTTACTAACATTGATCTAACTTTCTCATGCTCTTTTCCCTCTCTCCTAATTGTTGAAGTTGTATTCTTTTTACTTGACTCAGGAAATACCATTTTGCACCCTTTAGCCTTGTACCCAAAATTATTGCATTTATAACGTATGCCATAATCATTTATAAGAGGTGCAAAAGAATTGAAATTTCTATCAATATTGTTTTTCACATAACCACTGCAATGTGCAACTCTATGACCATATTTTTTACATGAAAAATAATATCCATGGAAGAGATTTTGTAACCTGGAGTGCCTTGAATGATATGGTCAAGTGCTTCTTCTTTTGCTATTCTTGTAATTGACTTTTGTCCATGGATCTTCTTTAACCTCTTATTTCCTCGTGTCTTTTCCTTATAGAGTATTAGCATGAGTTATGAGCCCATATTTGTTTGATATCTCTATTTCTTGAGAGCTTGACTCCTCTTTCTATTTCCCTAACTTTATGTATTATCGTAACTTAGTATTTTTAATGTCATTTCTTAGAAAGATAATTTCTAATTCCAATATTTCACACTCTGTCTCTCTTGCCCTTAATAGTTCTATCATATCCTGTTCAATTTTATTTCTCTCTTCCACTTTTACCTTAAGTTTTGTAAGATTTTGTAGAAGTTCCATATTTGCTTCTTCATCCTCTTGAATTTGATCCTTCAAACTTGAGTTCTTCCTTCTGATATTTTCCAAATTTCTAAGAGCAGCAAAAAATTCTTCTTTTATGTCAATTGTGGCATCTTCTTCATTTTTTGAGGTCATGTATGTTCTTGTGGGATCTTCCTTCAATATTTTAGGCTTTTCATGAAGGAGCCCGCTTTGATACCAATTGAATAACATGATATTATACTGATAGGAGGGGTGAACAGTATAAGATAAAACTTTTTACTTTTCAATCCATATGATAACATCAACAATATTAAAGCATTAAGAATTCCACAAATCATCACACACATGAGAGACATGATTTAACGTGGTTCACCCAATGTGGGCTACTCCACGAAGAAAATATTCCTTATAAATTTTCTTAATGAATTATTTTGGGAATCAATTCCCTTACAATGTTTATGGATCCCTATCCAAAGGAGACACCAATCCCCTTACTCTATTTTGTGGAACTCTATCCACAGGAGAACTCTTTCTCCTCTACTCTAGCTGGTGATCTTTTAGAAGACTTCTGCCCCCACTGCACTGGCTTGTGGATATCTCTCCACATAAGATCTCTGTTATTACTACCCTAAATAATGGATCTCTATCCATTGGAGACTGTTGTCCTCTACTCTATCATATACAAATATTACTCTCAACTTTGTCTCAAATCTGCATCAAAATCTATCCCAAGTGTAGTACAAATATGTTCTAACTTTGTCTTAGATCTAGCACAAATTCGCTCACAAATTTGTCTTAGGTTTAGCATAAATATGCTCATAAATCTGCACTAACCTCTGTCCTCAAGCCTTTTCAAAGTATTGTTCAAACCTGCCTTCAATTCCTCTCAAGAACTTGCTCAAATTTGCTCAAAATAGCTCAAGAATTTCACTCAATCATTTAATCAATGAAACACAACTTGCTCACTAACCCTAAACAAGTGTTTTCATACTTCTTCAAACAAAGAGCACAATGTGGGTCTCAAACCCTAACTCAAATAATCTTCAATATCTATCTCAAATGTTCTCTAAACATTCACCAATGAAGCATATAAAAACTCACTCAAATATTTCCAAAAATGCTTATCAAACAATCCTTTTCACTCCACCTTATATTTCACAACATTCATTCCAATCACTCTAAACAAAAGATAATGTGCTCATACCTTTTTGCTATGATGGAGATATGTCTTCAAAACCTGTTTTACTCACAACCAATTCCTTTTGTTCCACTTCCAAGGTTAGATAACAATGGTCTATCTCAAAACCTCAAAATGAATATTTCACAACATTCACAAAATATTCCTCCCAAAATGTGCTTAGTGAAATATGAAAGATATACTCTAGAACATTTCTTTTGATCTCAAGGAAAATGCATTAAAACTTCATCATAATCCCACAAATACTCGTCTTCATAATGCAAAATGTGCAATAAAATTCAAACCAATTTTACACCTTATAACTCCTAATCTTACAAATTAAATAAACCCAATAATAACACAAATCACACAATTAATTTTTCACTATTACACCTTTTAAATCCTTTATTAAAAATATTTTCAATCAAACTATTATACTCCAAATCCCTTTTCAAAATAACACCACATACTTTATTTCATGCATCCCTTTTATAAAAATAAAAATTTTTACCTTATAGCTCCCAAAAACAATTTCATTTATTTCCCTTCCATGATTTTGAAGCCTCAAAGTCAAATCACATATTCCAAGACCATAGAAGAACATAAATTAAAAAGTATACCTTTTAATATTTCGCATGTGAAAAATATTGCACAAATCTCAATGACCAGTGCCCAAGCTCGATGACCTAAGCCACCACAATGCCCTAGCCCAAGGCTAGGTTGTCACTTGGGCTACACGCCCGCACGAAACCAAATGTCCATGAATTTGTATTTGAAATCTGCCTTCACTAAAAATGAAAAGGTGCTTTACCCTTTTGCAAAACAACTCCATGGGATTCAAAATGGAAACCTTCCCTTTGCAAGCGCCTTAGCCACGTTCCTCCTACCACCTGCACTACCCAGCGCTATGGGATATATCTTTTGCTCCAAGCGAATTTCAACACAACTCTGCATCCCTTTCTTTTAAGACTCACGAACGTCTTCTCCTTTTCGAAAATGGAGTGCACAAATTATCTCCTCCACATGGGCATTCAAATTATAAACCTTTGGAAATGAAAAAATCATTTCCTTTAAATACTCTTTCCTTTGGTTTAAAAAATGTCAACCCTCTCTTGCTTTTGAATTCGAATTCGATTTGAAACTTTGGCGCCATAAATTATTTTAAATTAAAATTTTAACTTTTGTTAAAATATTTTAATTTAAATAATTTTAAAAACCTTTGCAACCTTTATAAAAGCTCAATAAACCTTGTCTAGGATATCTCCTTTTTTAATGATTTCTTGGACCCAATTATTATAATATTATAATAATATTTGTCTTTCCTTTTAAACCATGGCCTCTTATTTCCAACCAATTTGCTTGCTTTTGGGATGAACTTTGCCTTGATCAATTTCAACCATATAAACCATAGAAGAATATTCCTGCCATACAAAGTGCTCTCTGACATCAACCTTTTGACATCAATGACAACACAAATTACTCAAAATTTCTAATAAATATCCCTCCAACGTACTTACCTAACATTTTCCCACCTCTCCCATCCCCCAACACACACACATACATTTTAAAATATATAAATATTATTGTTTTCAATGATTAATATTTTACTTATATATAAATAAAATTAATATTATTTAATAAACATATGCATTTATGGGTAGATGAGTTTAGAAAATCATTTATATTATAATTAAATGGGAAAAAACAACTTATAAATGTGAAAAATCTCACTCTTTCTCTCTCTCTCTCTCCCTATATATATAAATTTTAAATATTATTGGGTGTATGACTAAATTATGAACTTAAGTTAATTTTATTAATACAAAATTTTAAATTTATTTTTTAGTGTTTAGAAACTTCTATGTTAGAAATTTGTATATATAAAATAAATTTATTTGCTTTACAATGTTTGATTATCAGAAAGAAGTAAAGCTTTTCTAGTGTTTGGTCTCATTGTTAGGGTATTGAGGTAGTTTTTCTTGCCTTCCTTCTTTGGATTACCAAAAGCATCCATAATACACACCCAAGGAGGAAAATAGAGTTGTGCATTATTTCATATAGACAATTAGTTCTTGGTATGTAATAATATTTAACTTTAAAATTTGAAACAACAAAGTAAATTCTCTCATGTTTGTCTAAAAAATTTCAAGCAATTCCCTAGGCGGTTTCCTGTGGTAACATAAGTGTTTGTATACCATATAGTTTAGAAAAATTAATAATAGTCATTAATCCTCAAGCAATAACAAATAATACATTATATCTTTGAAGACATGTTCTAATATGCAAATTCATGGATATTTGCATCATTTTTTGTTTTACCTAAAATTGGACAAGTCTAGGAGGATGCCATATCTTGTAGACAAAGGAAATAACAACACTAGTTTAAATCAAGTAAAACCCCTAAATTATAATGTGAAAGTGGGAAGGTTTATATTTTATTCAATAATATGAGTACCCTAGTGGATAATTTGTATAAACCTATGAAGTAGAATTCCTTATGTATCTGTAATTGTTTAGAAACTAGAAAATAAGAACTTTGAAAATTTAATGTTTCCTAAATTTAAAGTAGAATTCCTTATCTCTCCAAAATTAATTAATTTACAAATATTCTATAAACCTTTGAATTTAAAAAAATATTAAAATAAAAATTGTTAAATGCTTAAAAAACTCAAAAACTTTCTATCTATTAATATCAATCTCTACTTATCACTCCAAAAGCTAAAAAGATAATCAAAACATCAATTATGCTATTAATAAAATTATCACTTTGAAATAAATCTTAATATGTTATAAAATATTAATATTAGCATTATCCCTCCAATTTACCTTTATTAAAAATAAATATTAAATTATTGCAAAACCCTAATACCTTGCTTAGATTTTGGTGAGCAATTTTGTGCCTGGTGTTTCATTGTTTTGCTATTCAACTTCATGAGTATCATCTTGGTGGACCTTAGGTTTTCCATTGACCATTGCTAGCCTTGGAATGTGTTCACTTTCTACCTTGAGCTTTGGTTCACTGACTACCTTTGATTAACTTATTTTCCACCTTGCCTCAAATCACTTTGATTTCCTGACTACATTATCTCACCTCAAGTTGCTAACCGCCTATAACTTGATGTTGCACTGCTCATCAATACCTTTGACACAATTTATCAAAATTTTTAATCTTTCACTTGCTTCAATAGATATTTCAAATTCTTTTGGAATTAGGGTTCCTCATGGTGGGTGTAGTGAAACGTTCTGCTCTCCAAAGAAATGCTTTAAGTATCCAATGCTATTATTGCATGCTTGTAAATATTGTTGCACCCTTTTGAGTTCCTCTTCCTAAAATGATGACTATTCCCTTATCTATTCTATTTTGGGTTTGATTTACCTTCCAAGTCATATTTTTGTGCTACTTATCCAAATGCAATGGATTGTGTTGCCTTCTAATTCAATTAGAATTCTAGCTCGAACTCTCTATGCACTATAACTTGTTGTGTGCTACATTGTATCCCAAAAGTAATATTGATTTGCAGGCTCAATCTAACTTATCATTCCATTTTACATGCTTATGTCAAACTTATGTTTTGTGGTGAGCTTCAATGTTATTCTACATTGAGTATCTTCCTCCTAGGAGCACCTTCTCAATTTAATTTTTTAATAATTTATTTTAGCACTACATTGTCATAACAATCTACTTCAATACTATTGCTGAATAATTTGCCTCAATTCTATTTCTCAATGACCTACCTTGGTGCTTTTTCTTGGGACTTCACCTTTATGATGCTTTACTTTGATATTATTCCTCATTTTCTTCAACATGGTCCTCCTTTTTCTTAATATTCCTCTAACATTTGAAAACATTAATTTGTTTCCTACTACGTGGCAATTTGTATTATCTTCAAACAACACTTAGGCTTGGTTCTTTGGCTCTTCAGTTCCCTTCACTTTGGCACTTGAATTCTCCTATTATTTTCTCACCATACATTAAGTGAACATACCATTACCATACATTCACTTATTGAGGATTTTTACTATTGATTCTATTTCCAAGCTTCTTGCCTCTATTGTTGTCTCATAACATACCTTTTTTATTCTCTTTCTATCTCTTGTCATTATAGGTACAACCAAAGACATCAGTCATTAGTTCACTACCTTCCACAAGGGAGGGTAGAGTGTTCTACTATAAATTTAAAATTTATTGATTTTCAATTAAGGATAGGTGTCCATGGTAAGTCAAACCTTATACAAACATCCTAGGTATAATCTCTCCTTATTTATTATGTTGACATTACAAGTAGGATAGGGTAGGAATGAGCTATTTATCATGTTTATTTTTTGAATAGTATGGTCCTTGATGCCCTAGGTGTTAGCCCTAGAATTTGCATTTTATGGATAATCTTAGTGTAGTTTGTTCTTGAATGCTCTATATTTAGTTATGTTTGGATTGAGCTAGCTTTTACTTCTTATGGTTAATTTACTACTATACTATTGTGATTTAAGCATTTTATTTTATCTTGTATATTTTATATAATTGTATGAGATATCCCTCTTTTCTCATAAACATTTTGGTGAACCCAATTTGAACCCCACCTTTTAAGGTTTTTGTTTCTATTTTTAGCCCCTAGGGTTTAGTAGGTTGTCTATCATATATTTTGTGTTAGCTATCATTTTATGTTGTGTGATGGATAAACCTTCCATAGTTTTCCTCTTTCTCTTAGGTATGCACCAAATTCTAATTCTATTTTCTATAAGAGCTTTTTGTAATTTCCTTGCTTAAGGGTAGAAATTTTCATAAAATCATACTTGCTCTTAAATAGGGTTTTAGCTTGTAATCATGGATCCTCTGGCTTATTCCAATAGCATTAGTGTTTTAGAATCTATAAAAATAGAAGAAAATAATTCTCCTTATATTACCTTTTAAAACTATACCATCCATCCTTTTTTGCTTTCTCATGATAAATAATTTCAAATTAAGGATTGGACTAATATAGATTCTAATTCAAATGAAGAAAAAAATACCTAATATTGACTTAAATAATATTACAAATCTATTTAGGATCCCAAAAAGCATTAAGATCCTTGAATTTAGTTTGTGATGATGAGTGTCATTATGAACCAAAACTACCTCTGAATGAGGTGATCATGGACAGATCGAGATTACTCAAAAATATGAAGATCATAACAAACTAGATGCATGCATGAACTACACACATACAAAATTCTAGTCTTTGAAGTCCAACACTCATTTTGAGCCTCATGAAAAAAAATTAGTTACATACATGACAACCCTTAGGGAATATTTGGCTTACCAACTAGATAGGCATAGGCATGAAACTAAAAAGCAATGGGAGGCTTATAGGGGAGAGATGGAATCTTCTAGAAGGGAAATAATAAAGTAAATATAGGATTTGATAACAAATATAACTCAAATATTGAGTGATAAGTGAAACCATATAGTATAATTCATCATTCGTTCTTCCATTATGAACCCTAATGCTACTCATCCATATCCTTCAACTAACCCTTGAGAGGCTTTTTCCGCATCAACTAATCCAACATTGCAAAATTATAAGATTCAATATCAATCCTTTGAAGTGTAAACTATTGACCTATTTGGGCATTTACCTAAGTTATTTTATGATGGGACTAATAAAGCCCAAATATTTATTGATAAGTTTATGACATACTATAGGAGTTGGCTTCACAATGGAAAAGACCTTTTGAAGTTAATAACTAGGGATTTTGTAGGAAATGCTCTTAATTGGTGAGGATTCCATTGAATCCCTAGATACTTTTGCTAAAAATATATAATAAGAATTTGATCATGCAATGACTATAATGGAAGTAATGGATGTTTTGTAAACACAAAACAAGACCCTAATAAATCCATTACTAAATTCCACAAAATGTGTAAAAGACTTAAGTTTCATGTGAATACCAATTTAAACTAAAGAGGCTATTATCGTAATGTTTGTAAACAATATCATGTCTTCTTTTCAATCTAAAATACAGGAACACAACAATTTTGATTTACCATCCCTTGACAAAGTTATATATTTTGTTAAAATCCTTGAACATTTATAAAAGAAGGCTAGAAGTCCTTGAAACCGACAAAACCTAACAAAAATGCTATATGGAATAGAGTTTCCAATGCAGTTGTTCAAAATATCTCCCATGAACTAGAGATAGGTTTAGCTCTTGTGCATATTTTAACTAAATCTAGGGATGATTCAAAACCTAATACTATGATGCCTTATTGGACATGAAGATATTCTCAAGATATCTTCACCACCTAAGCTTAAAAACCATCATGTAAATAATAGGTTTGAAACCACATGTTTGACATGGTCCTAGGAAATTTTGCTTTTGGAATGGAACCTATGGTCATGAAAATTCCACTTGTGCAAATATACAAAAAACTTACCTTAAGAAAACCTTTGCAATGATATCAACCAAGTTAACAATGATATGATCAATTTATTTTATGAAAGGATATAGAGTATCCAAGAGAGGTTTAATAACCCTTGCAACTAGAGGTTAGATACTTAAAATACCCCATTCCTTAAACATGACAACAAACTTCCAATAAACAAAAAAATCAAGATCAAGGGATTTATCAGGGTGGGCACCAAAACCATCAAAATCAATATACAATTCTAATCATGGAAACCAAGGAGGGGATCAAAATTATCAAAATCATAATGGTAATTACTCCCAATATTAAAATATTGGGCCCATAACTTGTCAAAAATAGCTTTCAAGTTAACCAAGTCTTTTCTTGGATTGGCCCAAATGGAGAATACATCTATAATAAACCAAATGTGCCTCATTATGTCAATATTCTAGAGGTACAAAGAGAAACAATTACTTTCTTATAACAAAAAAATATTGTTATTACTACGAGTGCACCTTAATACAAAAATAAATAACTTTCCAAAGAAGAAAAAGAAATAATAATAAAGGAAAATAACCTATAGAGGCAACAATTAATATTTACATTATTGATAGGACTCCAAATCCTCCTTTGGTCATATGGTAACCTAATGCAAACACGATGCAATAACTAATTTTAAGAAAATCTTTTACAAAACCTATTGTTCCTAAAAACACGAATATTTAAGGAGAATTTGAATGATTATCTGGCTACCTCTGGAGGGGCAATTAATGTGATGGTATATGTTTTTTCAATTCTCCTATTTGTTTCCAAGTGAATATTTCTAGGTTTCTCATATTTGAGAGGTCCTCTCTTCCTCTCAAGTACTTAGGATTTCCTTTGATTGATTCTAATCCAAAAATATTAGATTGGAGTAAAATTATTTCTAAATTTAGAGATAGGTTGTAGGGATGGACTCTCAAATGGATTTCCTCAATTGGTAGTTTAACCCTTCTCAAGTCTGTTCTCCAAGTTATTTTGATCTACTTCTTCTCTACTTTATCAATGCCTATCAAGGTTTTAAAATAGCTTCAAAAAATTCAAAAGGACTTTTTTTGGGGTGATCCCTCTCTAGAAAGGAAATGACCTCTTGTTGCTTAGAAATATATTTTCAAACCTCTCCAAGAGGGTGGTCTTGGAATCAAGGATCTTAAAATCTTCAACAAAGCTCTTAATGGTAAACTGTTTTGGAGATTTTACGATGGAGAGAACCTTTTTTTGGCTAGAGTTCTTAAGAAAAAATATATCCCTGAGGTGGACTGGAAGGAGTTGATCAGGCTTGAAAACTTTCCCCTAATTTCTTTTCTCTATATAAGAATGACATCCCATAGTGCATGGATGTGGTCTATAGCCTTCTAGAAGATCAGAGATGACAACCATGCTCTCTTCTAGGAGGATGTGTGGAACCAATATAAAACTTTAAGAGAAGATAGTTCCTTATTTAATTTGAAGGAGGTATTCAAAGAGAAGGTTTGGAGCTGAGTCAAGGAATAAATTTAGGGCCATCCCATTCCCCATGATATTGGTAGGGTGGTGCTTCAAATCTAGAAAGAACCTCAATCCTGGTCTGGTCATATCAGGGAAGCTGATAGACAAAAACTTTGGGGAACTATCTCTAATAGAAAGATTTCATACTACTAGGGTTCAAACTTGTTAAGCCATGGGAGAAGTAGATATGGAGATTTTACAATCAATAAATCTTACAATTTTCTTATGGAGGTAAACTTCAATGGGGATAAGAATCAAATTTGGCAAATAATATGGAGGAAAGGTTTTTAGCCCAAGATCTCAATTTTTGTCTGGTTGGTGGTGCAAGACAAAATTTTAACTAGTAATAACTTGATGAAGAGAGGATACTATGGCCCATATAGATGACCAAATTGTGAAGCTAATACTAAAACCAGTAACCATCTCTTCATCTCTTGCCCCTTTGCCAAATCCCTTTCGCAAGACTATGCAAACTCTTGGAGAGAGCCACTCCACAATTTTTAAACTATAATGGATATAATTTTGGAGTGGGTTTAAAAATCTAATTCTGACTATATTAAATCCATGTAGGAATGGACCCCTATTTATATTATTTGGTCAATTTGATTACAAATAAATACAATTATTTTCAAGGAGAAAAGAATCCCCAAATGCCAAACTTGGCTTATTATTCATTGGACGATGGTTGAATCCATTTTGGTCAAGCAGTGGGAGAATTAGGATTAACCCTAGATAGCAATATTATAGATATCAATATTCAATGGCTAGGCTGAATTTTAGGTGACAAAAGTATTTGGTACCCAATAAAAAAAATAAAACCTCTAAGAGTCATCCTAAAATTAACTAGCAACCTCCCTATAAAAGGTTTGTTAAGTTCAACTTTGATGGTGCATCTCATGGGAACCTGGGTAAAGCTGGTGGGGGTGGCATATTTCATGATGACCAAGGGAATATAAGAGGTCATTTTTATTTGGCTTTGAAGATACCACTAATAATCATATTGAGGCACAAGTCCTCTATGAAGGGTTGTTGTGGGCCCTTAATCAAAATTGGCAGAATATTTATATTGAAGGGGATTCCCAAGTAATTATCAACCAATTAAAAGACCTTAAATAGCCTTCCTCACTATCTAACTAGAGGCTAGGGGTTATTATTCAGACTATAAGAGAAATTTATCACTCATTTGAGTCCTTGTAGTGCTTTCATGTGTAGACATCTAAAAACAAGGTGGTTGATATTATTGCTAATTAGGAAGTGGATAAAGATCTGAGAGAGATCATCGGGATCAACTAGTTTGCTAACATGGGTTTTATTGAGGGCATCAAGCATAGAATTATTTCTCTGATCAATAAATATAAGGAAGGTATTGTTAGCACTAATAATGGTGAAAGCCTTATGACTACTACAATCTGCATGAGCCTTGAGTATTTGGTTTTTTATCATCCTTTTTAGCCAGTACATGCAAGGCTTGTTGACTGATTTACTTTTGGATAGGTATGCTATTTTATTTTAGGTGTGTGTATTTTTCTATTGTCTTTGTTATTTTTTATTTTTTATTTTATGTTTGTTTTTTTTTTTATTTTTTTTTGTTTTTTCTTTTGGATAGTTTTGTTATTTTTGTGTGTTTTTATTGTTTTGTATGTTTTTTGTTTGTGTTTGTTGTGTTTTTGTATTATTTTTTGTTTTGATTTTTTGTATTTTTTTGTGTTTTGTTGTTGTTGTTTTTTATTGTTAGATAGATTGTCTAAAAAGTGGCTTAATTATCTAATTGGTCCTTCACCTTCTTGTCTAGTGAGATGATTGAAAAAAAAAATTCCATTGAACTAAAATTAGGGTTGTCATAATTTTTTTAATGAAAGTTCATTAGCAAGTAAGACCACACCCTAGTAAGTATATACCTATCTTATTTAATATCTAGTCTCATGCTCACATCCTCTCTAGGCTTAGAGGCAAGAGGCATGTGGAAGGACTAACAATCTAAATTATTGATAATATTCTCTTTCTCCCATGCTTACCCAATGATGAAGTTATCCTATAACTCTTATATGCTAGAGAGGAAAGACTTCCTCAACAATATCATAAGAGAAGGTTTATTCAAGAGACCAATCCTAACTAGGGGAGGCATAATCGGTTTTATTATATTTTCTAGGTTGATATTAATTATGAATTAAATAATCTTCCCCTTCTAAACAATTTTGAATAAGGTAATTTGGGCTATCCTATCTACTAGAGAGAAGTCATCTTTATTGCCTTGCATAATGAGTACAAAAATATCTTTGGTTGAAAATATTATGACATGCCTAAAATGGATGAGGATTTGGTTATCCATAATGTTTTACTTATGAAAATTCTACTTTTGTCTAACAAAATTAAAGAAGTTTCTCTCCTCTCATTAAAGACCTATCCTTTTCCCTCTATTGATTTTTGAAATATCAACCTATATTGTTCCAAGGATAACTTTCCTTTTCCCTCTATTGATTCTATTTTTATTATACCATAGAATATGTGATGTTGTCCCAAATCTAGATTACACCTGAGGATCCAACTAAAGCAACTTTTACTATATGTTGGGATGCATTTTATTATATTGGCATTCCTTTTGGGCTATAAAATACTAGTGCTAACAGGATATGACAATGATATTTCATGACTTGATAAGAAAGAGAGTGGAATATTATGTATATGATCTATTGAGTAAGTCTAGGAAGTAGAATGTCCACCCAATTTCTCTTTGTGTCATATTTGAGTGATTATGTTACTATAAGTTTAGAATTAATCCGAAGAAGTGTATTTTTCATGTTAGTAGTGGTAAGCTTCTAGGATTCATGGTGTCTCACAAAAGCATAAATGTCAATCAAGACAATATCAAAGCCACTAATTATATGCCTTCCCATAGAAATTTTAAAGATATCAAAACTTCCTTGGTGAAGCCTGGAGCCATTTGATAATTTATTCAAGAGTTAGCCTTTAAATCTTATATTTTGAATTACTTAATATATATGTTGAGTTCATGTGGGATTAAATTTGCAATAAAGCCTTGCTAGAATTCAAGAAATTTCTTTTAATGTCCCAATTGTTTTCCCACCCAACCAAGATACTTAAGTTGTTCATATTGTATACCTTGGTTACTCAAGTTTCAATGGGAGTTATCCTTACTCAACAAGATTATAATAATGTGTAGGAAATAAATTATGGTAGTCACATAATGCTTCCAATAAAAACTCAGTATACTCCAATAGAGATGGTCGCTTATCCATATACTTTACATGTGAGAAATTAAAGCATTATATGTTATATTAGATAATCTATGTGGTCATTAAAACTAACCCCTTGAGAAACCTACTACAAAAGCCTTAAATTCCTAGTACACTTGATATGGGAAGTGGATTACTATGATGCAATAGTTTAATATTCCTATTTTTACACAAAAATTCATTAAAGCTTAAGTGATTGTCGATCAATTGGTAGTAGCTCCTAACCTAGTACAACAACCCTTAAAGAAGGTATTGTGTGATGAGGATATAATGTTCACATCTTGTGATCCTCATGAATTTGTGACATTTTATCTAGCCTTATTTAGTAGTCTATTCCTTATGACCTCACTAAGAAAAAAAAGTCCTACTAAAGTCTCACAAGACTATTAAGAAGAATCATGAAACAAAGGCTAAATCTAAATATGACACGCTTTCTTTTCCCAAGAATTTAATTTAAGACCTCCACCTTGACACTTGGATCCTTCACTTTTATGGAGCAATAAATGAGTTTGGGATAGGATTTGGTATCTTTATCAAGTCTCCAAGTAGCCTAGCTATTCATATGGCATTCTAATTAAATATTTTTACATTACTAATAATATTGGAGAGTATGAGGCTTTAATATTAGGTCTCATGAATACCCAATTTATGAATGTTAAACATATCAAAGTGTTAGGCAAATCTCAACTAATGGTTCATCAAATTGCAAGTTAATATTTTGTCAAAAATCCCCATTTGATCCCTTATCACCAAGTTGATATAAATTTAATAAATTCTTTTGAATCCTTTTTCATTAGGTATTCCCCAACGAGAAGAATGCTTAGGTTGGCTCCCTAACAACTTTGGCTATTAAGTTCATGCCACATGAGAATATTACTAAGACTAATAATATGGTAAAATTTTATGATGAACCTATAATTTCTATCAATAATGGCCTAATGGATGTGCATACAATTGAATTCAATGCTATTATTTTCCAAATCCATCTTGATGATCCTTGGTGTGGTAACATTTTATTTTTCCTTGATAATAAATCCTACCCATCCATAGCTAATGTTAAGTATTCGACTTATTTTCATAAGAGATCACTATGATATGTTGTCCTTAGAATAGTTTTGTACTACCATAATTCTAATGGTATTCTCTTATGATGTCTCAGAATCCAAGGTTCCCAAGGCTATTTTTTATGTCCATAGTGATAACTATAAAGGACACTTTAGTGGTCATTCACTAACACATAAACTGTTAAGAATAGGTTACTACTATATTACAATGAAACTTTACTCCAATAAATATGTCAAATATTGTGATAAGTGTCAATTTTACAAATATGAAATTCATGTCCCTACCCAGATTCTTTATCCAATTGAATCCCCTTAGCCTTTAACCACATAGGGAATTGACCTTGTAGGACCTATTTCTCCTATGTCCTTAGATGGGAAAATATATATTATTATAACTATATAATATTTTATAAAATGGGTAGAAGCTATGTTATATAAAATGGGTAGAAGCTATGTTATTGACAAATCAGACAACCATAACCATTTCCAAATTTATCTTTAATCAGGTCATGTGTCACTTTTGTGTTCTATTTACTCTAGTTTTAGATAATGGTATTCCTTTCAAAAAAATGTAAATTCAAAAATTTTATCAATTAGATATTCAAAACCATTTTCCATGCCTTATTATCCACAAGGGAGTGGTCAAGTTGAATCTAGCAATAAGGTTTTGATAAATAATTTTTAAAATATAATTAAAGAATCAAAGAAATATTGGCACTTAAATTTATATCCTTCACTGTAGGAATACCACATTAGTATTTAGATGTCTATAGGGGTAACCTTTTTTCTTTGGTTTATGGTACTGAAGCTATTTTATCACTTGGAATTGAATTGTCTGTGCATTTTTTTTTAAAATATGGTTGAGTCATGATTATACAATCAAGAGTATAGAGAGGCTCATTTAGCTAAACTTACTACCCTTGATAAGAGGCATATATGTACTCTTGAGCATAATAGATACTATAAGAATAATTTTGCTAAGCATTATAATAATAAATTCTATCATCATGATTTTAAAGTTGGAAACATCGTCCTCAAGCTCGATAATGTGCACAAGAAGCACAAGGGTAAGTTTATACATAAATGGCTTGGACCATATATTTTCAAAGAGTCATTTGGATATAGGGAAATAAAATTATAAACAATAGATGGATTTTAGCTGGATAAACCCATCAATTACATGCATGTTAAGTGCTTCTACACATAGTCCCCTTTAGACCCATTTGTATAGTATTTATATTTTTTGGTTTACTTATGGACTTTGGATCCTTATTTTCTACTTTGACTAATTTAATTGTCTATTTTTTAGTTTTAGTTTTGTGCATTATTTAGTTTAGCACATATTCATGTATTTTGTAGCATCTCTTCTTATTAAGTGGTAATCCCTATCATTTGGGATTTCAATATCTTCAACTTGTCTTGGCTTGCTATTTCATATTCTTAGGGGTTTTCTCTTGCTTTACCATGACCACCCCTTAAAGTAGTTATCTTAGTCACTCTAGCTATTCAGCCATGTTATACCTACTTTTGGTTTAATTTTGGGTTTTTTTACCTTTGTTTTGTTGTGTTTTCATTGCTTGTTGTTTTTCATATATTTTTATTGGTATTTAGTACTAGTGACTTTATTTGCTTTTTGTTTGCCTCTCTTTGTCATGGTGTCACTCTTTCTAGTAAATGAATATATGATATCTTTAAATTCTTCCCAGTATCAGTACCTTACTTTAAGTCCTATAAAGAAACCACCTTTATTCATTCCATTTCATATTCTATATGATGTATGGTTAGAACACTAAGGCAACATTCCTTAAAATTTCATGCAATAAAATTCATTTAAAGTTTATAATAAATCAATATTTTGGGTGTTCCACTATAATTACAAATGTGTCTTTTTGAACAGTACACTTGACTAGATACTACAATGGCCAATCCCATTGTAGTAGGGGTATAGTGACTTTACCTTCAATGGTATGTCCCTCCCCTAATATGAGTTGCAACACATATATAGAATACATTTTATTAATCTTGTCTTTATTTTCCCCTATTGTGGTTGGCATGCCTTATTGAGCAGTGTGTTCATCATCAGTGGTAGGTCCTAAGTTGGCTTTAGGGACATATACTTGCATACCATTCATGGCATAGGTTTGCATCCCCTAGGTCACCCTGTAGTAGTGGGTGGACATGATTGATTGCCATAGTGTTTGTCTATGCCTGTTTGATGATTTCTTTTAGGATTGGAATGAAATACTTGCATTTGTACATGGCATAGATTGAATTCTCCTAGTCCAAACCATTATAGTAGTAAGTGTATTTTTTGGTACTTAATACTTGTCAGATACTACATATGGCTTACCTAATTTAGTGGCATGTATGGCTGGCACACCACCTCATGCATGGTCAATACTATAGGGAGATAGTATTTAATAAGCACAATGTCAAATTCTACTTAAATATTTCATGCTCTAGCTTAATTACATTTCATAAAGCATGTCACCAAATTCTACATAAATTGTACATGCAAACCCTAAAATTACATATCGTTCTACATAAATGTTGACTATGTGTCATTAAACTATTGATATGTTGTTATGTGCTATACAAATCTTGAATATGGGTTATAAAACTATTGAGATATTGTTATGTGCTACACAAATATTGAGTATGTGCCATAAAACTATTGATATATTATCGTGAGCTACACAAATCCTATGTATATGTCAAGCAACTTTAGGCATGTCATCAAATGCTACAAAAATCATATGCATATGTTATAAATGAAATAAATTTGATAAAAACACTAATCAAGTGAATTCATCATATAGATCGGTAAAATAAACATTGTAAATAAAAGATAAATCTTATATACGTATAAAAATTATGATACATTAGGTTATAAATTGGTACATAGGGTAGTAAGTGCCATCATCCTAAGCTACCCTATGTTCTATATACATAGCCCTATCACCAAAAGAATCCTATATACATGCTAGGGGTGCCATGGTTGCATAATATAATGATATAATATAGTACATCATGTAGGGTTGTGACTACAAAATCAGTCCCTACATGCCTCTGACTGAGTGTTAGGAGCCTTAGTTGTTGTTTGAGAGGTGTGCATGCAAAAGCACCATCACACTAAGACCTAAAATCCTTCCATGGTTTGATAGGTATGAATGATCTACCTTCATTATGATTGAACTGACATAATTTTTAGCTCTAACTATTAATTTATTATTATGTTGTATTGATTTAAAAACGTTGGTTTATCTTGTATTAGTATGTATAATTTCATGAAATATCCCCTTTTTCTTATAAATAGGTGAATGCATGTTTTAGAATATTTTTAGAAAATATTCTAAAACCTAAAATAGTAACATAGCCTGATTGGAATAACATTATTTAATAAATAAAAAATAATTACCCTTTTTGACAACAAATAGAAGTAGTCAAAAGAAAACTCATTCTATTTTTTGAGGGAAAATACTTGGAAATTTTTAAATTTGAAGATTGGTATAAATTATTTCATGCTTCCAAATTTCGGGCAATAAGTTCAAATTTGTGTATCATTTAGTTTATCACATGCACTAGGTATTTTAATAAGAGGAGTTATTATCTATGAGAACAACTGTTTTGCTCTCAACCAACCCTCCAGAGCATATAATTAGAAACAACATCTTAACTCGAACAACATCACAGGATCAATTATTTTTTTGGAAATAATATGATATGCCATATAGAGGTATATATGCACCCATTGAACCTTCTATAGACATGTTTTTGACTCCCTAACTCTAACAACCATTGGCACGTTGGTTGGACAAATCAATATCTACTTCAACATCCTAAGGTCCATCTAAATATTTACTATATAGTAATGGAAGGATAGTGAGGATGCAATATATGTGCTCCAAAAAGCATTTAATAGCTCCTTCAAATTGCAAAACATCTTCTTAAAAATCCATCCTACCTATTAGCATGGTGATTGATATGCTCTTTTACTTCCAAGGTGCCCATGTTCAAATATCACCAAATGAACCCTCTTTTATGTGATCTAATATGGAAGCACTCTTGCCTCACCATATGAAATGAAATATAGTATACCACTAAATCCAATATGGTATCTAGTTTATCAGTTGATATGCTTTCCCATATAGAGTAGGTTATGGATTTGAGTTTTCAAAAACGTTAAGAAAATAAATTTTCTTGCATGGTCTTTGGGTGCATGCCCCCTTCTCTTTAATTATTTGTGTTTATAGATTTAACTCCAACCAAACACATTAGTTTTATGGTTGGAAACTTGATTTATATCAGCAAGGTCACTAACCCATAGTGATTCTCCTTTTTACATGTCATTTTCAAAGTGTGGATTTTTCTCTCCATATCTTAGATTCACCTTCTTAGATCTAGTCCACCCCTTGTCATTGTGGATTATCACTTTAATTACATAGTAGAGATCTCATGTTTAAATCATGATAATAGGATTTTTACATGTGTTTATTCTAAAGGTATGACATTATTAACTTTAGTAGTTGTCTCAGCCCTTAGGTCTAGCCATGTCATTAGCATGCCAATTGGTCATTCTACTTACATGGACAAGGTACAATGTTAAAATTTTACACACAATAGTTTTTTTCATGTTATTTGTGTACATTCTCCCCAATATCCAATTACTAGACTACATGGTCAAGTCTAGCATGATCTTTTTCATAGTGGTTGGCAAATTATTTTTTGGAAGGTATTACATTCAAATTAGGGGATAGAACCTTTTGAATACCCTTTTAAGGTGTTTTATCTTTGTAATGTATCATCAAAATGATCCTTGATGTCTAGTTTCAAGGAAAGTGTTCACTTGTATGTATAGACCAAGGGCTTTAGGAGGTGTAAGTTCAAGGCTCAAGACACACTACATTACTTTGTCTTTGGCAATTGTTTAAAAAGGATAAAGTCATGCTATATCATTTTTTTCTAGGTAGAAACTTTGGATTTGTCATTTTTTTTCTCCTAATGTTTAGAGGATTAATTTTTTACTTTTACCCTATTGATATGCCCAACCCTATAGAGGCTATAAAATTTATATATGAAAACATTTGGGTCTTTTTTCATATCATACATTTTTTAATGCTCTATGCAATAGTGATATCAATTTAAGAACCTATTATAGTGTTGTATATGATTAGTACAATGTATGCCTTACTCCTATGATTCCATCTCTAACCATTAGAGCTAATTATTCATAGACATACCTATTACTTAATTATTAAACTACTTCCTCTTAATATTGGAAGATATATTATGATCACCATATTACATGTTGAATATCTTCTCATAATAAGCTCAACATCTTGGATCTAGAAGATGGAGTCATGACTCCATATTTATGGAAGAGGTTATCTTGTCTATATACCTTGGGAAAATAAGGTAGTAGGATTCATAGGACAATTGAAGAATTTATTATGGGGGAGATATGTACCATCTCCAATTGTTTCCTCTCTCTAACTCCTTAGCCTAGATTATAGGGGATGTTGAAATATTTATAATCTAAACTTATTCACCAATACCAATAGTGATGAAGTACCTATGAGAACTCTAGATGCACCTTATGGGTAGGTGCAATGTAAGCCTACAAGTTTTCTATAGGAATCCTATGGGAATTTTATAATCTTATAGGTACTTTATATGTAATTCTATGACCATCGTATATGTAAGCCAATAGACATATTCCAATTTAGCCTACAAGCATATTTATGTAAGCATAGATGTAGTTTTGATGTATTCATCCTTTATCAATATTGGTTAAAACACCCATATGGTTAACATTTAATACATTTAATGTATTGTGATTTAAGTATTTAATACATTTAATGTATTGTGATTTAATCCTCAAGTTATGTTATGTTGGATTGAGGTTTTATTTAATTAGAGATTAGGTATCACTATAAATACACCTCAATGACTAATCTACTACAGTAGTTTATGGTATGTTATCATGGGGGCCCCTATAGGCACTTACCCCTTATTCCTTTAATTTTGAGTCTCTCTATTTATTTTGTGTATATTCTCTCTTTATTTCATTCATCAATTATTATACATATGATTGTGGGGAATGTATATTTTGAAATATTTTTGGACAGCATTCTAAAATCCAATAAAGTTGACTAGGTACCTCTAAAATTTCATTTACTTAAAATTCATTATAACTAATGCTAGGATGATATTTTAAATGTTATACTTATTTTAATTTAGTATTTCTAGTCAAAATTTCAAGAATGTTTTTAAACAAGTATTTGCTTTTGGAAAAAGGGAATATCTCATATAATTATTTAAATTAATACAATATAAATCAAGTTGCTAAAACTAAGACAATAAAGTAGTAAAATAATAGTAAATTCTGGAAGCTATTCTAATTCAAGCATAAATAAAATTGAAGTATTTAATAATAAGTTGCACTTAAATTATCCATAAAATACAAAGAATCTAGGGCTAATCCTAATGCAGTGAAAATAATTACTTAAAACTTAGGGCATCAAGGACCAAACTATCTCATAAAAAGTATAATAAAATTCTCACTCTTATTCCTTCTCACTTGTAATGCCACCACAATAGATAATGAGAGATCACACGTGGAATATTCATAGATAATTTGACCTACCTTTTAATTTGATCCTCAAGTAATAATAAGTGGACTTTGGTTGTAAATCCTCATAAAGCGTCTTATCCTCCTTTGTGGAACATAGTGAACTGATGGTTTATGACTTTGGTTTTACCTGTAAGGACAAGTAAGAGAGAGTGCACAAAATGGTATCAATAGACACACAAAATTTGAGAGCAATGTTAGCATAACAATGATTTGTAGATGTTTGGTAATATTTTAGTGAGAAGATGGGGGTGTGAAAGGAATATTTATCCCTTTGGATTTGATGACTAATTTTCTCTCTTTTTGGGGTCACAAAATCATAGCTATCAATTTAAATAATGTGTCATTCAAACCCTAGGTGTAAAAACACACTAGAATCATGACCATACATAAACAAACCTAAAATAAATTAGACAACCAATATTCCCACTAAAAGTGGTATTCTTAGCACCATCAATGTTTACAATGTATTCTTTATAGGACACATATCAAAACATCTCTTATTCACAAATGTATCCTTAATTTTAGATTTTGAGATATTACAAAGAAAAACATCATTAAATATGGAGGAAAATTTAAAGTTGGATAAATAAAAGTAACCAAAACCATTGACCAACATGGCTCACTATCATCCTACCCAAGGATAAACAAAGTTAGTCCACCATACATAGAAGGATGGGACTCTCCACCACTTGCAAAGTTAGTTTTTAATACTCTTTTTACAAATATATATTACCCCTCCCTAAGGACCATGAGTTGGACTACAATGGATAACCACTCATGAGTCCTTAGGAAAAACAATAAAAGAAAAATAGTACTATGTGATACTTCAAGCAAGATAAACAAAAATTTGTGCTATAGAATAAAATATTTTTTTGTGATTTTTGATTCCACTATCTACGTAAAAATGCAAAAAAATGTAATTAAAAAATAAAATTAATGTAAACATACAACAAAAATGTGATAGTAGAGGAAAACATGCTTCATATTTGTATGTTTCCCTAAAATATTTGGCCAAAAGAATTTGATTTTACTTGTTCCATATGGTTGAAAATGAATTTACCTGTAAAAATTCACAAAGTGCTAAAACATGCTAGTTGGTGTGAAATGAGCAAAAATTAAGTGTATTTATAAGTCTTAAGCATGCCAAATTCCTAAAAGCATTTTTTATTTACTATTATTTGATCCTTCATATTATCACTACACGTTTGTATGTCTTTCAATTTGAGTGCAAATATAGTCGATGGAAAGCAGACACAAAAGTGATGCTGGAGAGATAGGTTTTCTAACCCTTCATTATTTTCTTCTCTTTTTCTAAAATGGAAAAAAAAAATTAAGAAAATGAAAAATGAATAATCACATAGTTAGGATAGCTATGAAGTAGCTAGGATAGAGTGCAAAACACCAATAGAGGGTCACATCACTCAGGTGGTGGACCCACATGGGATGGCCAAAAATGGTCTTTTAGATACCCAAAAAGCTCAAACCCAAAGGAAAACCATGATCACCACCTTTAGAAATCTAACAATCTTTGTCAAACGAGGTGGTTTAGGAAAATTATGAAAAATGATGATAAAATATAGGTTGATCAACATTATTGCTCCAAAAAGTGGGTGATCATGGTAAAAACTAATGATAATGGAAAAAGGTAATGGTTAGGGTTGCATGCCAAAAGGGAGAAATCATAATATTGGAAATCCAAGGGTGGTCATGATCCCAACTAGTGATCATGGCCAAAGTCATCAATCATGGTCAAAATCTTTTTTGATTGATTAAGACATGATGATAAGGTAGAAAATGAGATAAAATTATGAGTGTCATGATCCAAGGGTGGATACTAGTGTGATATCAAAAGTAGAGAGATATAGAGATGACAACCTATGAAGGCATTGAGAGACCTCCTAGATGTAGGAGTGGATGAGATAAAGGATGACTTCCTAGGTTTAGGTATAGTTATGTGAGATTGGATTAGATTGCATAGTAGAGATGCCTTACACCTACTCCATCGATTGTTGTGCTATGAGTTAATATACTTTAAAGTATAGTGACCAACATATTTATATGAATATCATCTCTAGATGAGGTGATCAATATTATGATCACCTTGGAGGATGTTTACTTCATTACTAGACTATTAATTTTGGGATAGAATCCATGCATCGGGCCTACAATGGAGATCCAGTTATAGATGGTGGACTAGGCTATAAGGGAGAGGTAGCTAGACTAATAACATATCATTGTTATTAAGAGGATCAAGTTAGTTATCATTATTCCATTTGCTTAATGTGTGGGCATCCTCCTTATATTTACCTACATTTTCTATCATAAGATCATGAATAATATCCCATCATTGCTTATTTATCTATTATACGTAGCCATTTGGGAATGCTACATAGGACTTAAGAGGGTGTTTTTCTAGGGTATATATTCATTTGTGGTCTTAAACCATGACTTGAATTACATACAGGATCATTGGGCTCACACTAACATTTTGGTTTTCATACTATAGATGTGGGTATAGGAGTAGTTTGCTATGTATAGGCCCCAAGCCTACCCTATGATATATAACTAAGCTATATTTAAGTGAGGTGGAGGGGATATATTATAGGCACTTCACACCCGTAGGTGTCACCATTGATGTATATTCTCTACGGTTAAATTATATGGACCCCCTACCACCACCTACAATAAAGGAAACTATAGGATTTGAGATAGATCAAAGGGGTGCAACAAGTAATTGTTGTCCAATATCATCAACCAGATGTATAAGAGGTGTATAGAACATAGAGGAACCCCTATCCATCCATAGGGATCCCACTTCTATAGGCATAACATAAATATCAACAGGAGCATGTAACGAATAGGGTGAGTGGGTTACCACTAGTATAGGAGAGTCTTGTAGTATAACACCATAGTGTACCTTGAAAGATCATCACTATGGGGTCATTTTGGGGTATGTCAATGAGCACCACCTTGATGGAGATCTATATACATAGTGATGATTATTTATGGGATGAGATACCAATAAAGTAGGCCATACCAAAGGTGGTTGATGATTGGGTGGCATAGGAGGAGGTATTCAAAGAGGAGGTTGCTAAGGAGGATGTATCCAAGGAGACTATTAAGGAAGAGGACTTGGAGGATGATATGGAGGTAGAGGAGCTTAATGTTTATGATGTTGGCATGGACACCACAAATCTCTCATCTCCATCCCCTAAGGAGGGTGATCCTACTTGATAGCCAGATGACCTAGGAACAAAACGCTTCATTCCATGATTATCTCATAATACTTTATTTGAGTAGTATCAAAGGTAGATTTAGATGATTTACTCATGATGATGTATCTAACTCATTTGATTATTTTTTATTATTATAGGGATATCCTAGGAGTGGCACAAGCTAATACGTAGTTCATAGTGGGTCACTCTAGGAGGGGTTGTCAATTTTGATAGCTTGCCACCACCATCTCCATCATAGGCTAGCCCATTGAAGAGGTAAATAGATTTGTATAGTAGATCCTAGAAGCTTGATAATATTTTGTCGTGGGCACCAACCCTAAATCACATAACATGTTGACTTTTTAAGAGGAAGATAGAGTTGTGGCTATGTTAGGAGATGGTTGAGAGGTAGGAGGTGGCTGAGAGGACGTAGACACTACAATAGTAGGATATTTAGGCTTATCTATATCCAGCACAAGCCCAAGGGGAGTTTATAGTATTTAGGATGTTAGTATCATGATGCTCCTAGACTTGCACCTATCAAATTTATACATATAACATCTACATAGCAAATCTACAATGTTATAAATCTAATTTATGATTAAATAAGTAACATCTTATAGTTTTTTAGACCAGTTCTAAAACGTTCTTATATTTATAGATTTTTTTAAAGTATTATCTTTCAATGAGAATTTCCCTTTTAATATAGAGGAATCATTTTCATGTTTGTAAAATTTCAAATATAATCAATTTTATACATAATTGGAAAAAATGGAGTGGACCTACAATAAATGTAAACATGTGAGAGCTAAAAATAAATTTAAATATATATAAAACATAATTCCATAAATGAATTTTTTTTGTACAAGTTAGAATACTTACATGATCTCTAATGACTGGATCTCTATAAAAAAAAGATTATATGCTTTCACATCTATCTCTCACTTCCTACACATAACCTCTCAATAAAAATCTAACAATGAATGATGCATTGGTTCCCTAATAATGGTTTTAAAATATTAAATTATCTTAAAATTACATAAAAATTCATCCATGGGAGGGTTTGCATCTTATCAAACATTAAATTATCCTAAGAAAAAATATTTCTTTTAGCACATAAGTATAACATAGGATAGATCAATGGCTAGGTCAAATTACTTCAATTCCTCTATATGATCTAAATGGTATAAAATATTTGGCATAGGTTCAAACCATCAATGTTCATAGGACTATATTCTAATCCCACTATATAAATAGAGAGTTAAAAAAAACATTAACTTTTCAACTAGTTGAGTGCATGATCCTTCATAAATTATCAATATTGGGTCACACAAAATTATCCAAAGTATGTGCTATATACACCCATCCATAAGAGAGATATGAATCTAGTCTATATAGAAAGAGATAAAAATAAATATCTACTCAATTCCTATTATGATTCTAATTAATGTGTTATATATCTCTCACATTATGTTGACAAGAGGTCCTTCATTGCTACATTTGAAGGATACTTTCATGCCCCCATTCAATAAATATGTAGATATACTAAAAGGTTAAAAATTATAAATATTATTTCTATTATAAATATTGGGTTATCAATCATTCTTGCAATACAATATATCTTCTCTCTTATAGGGATTTTTTCTACATATGATATAACCAATAAGAAAATATCTCATATAGGATCTAGCCAAAGTAGATGGTAATAAATCTAATTAATCTCATTTACAGAATCAAACAAATTCAAATGATTTGGTAGTAATATTAAGTAACTTGGATGTAACCAAATTACATGATAACCATTATCAACATTAATCTAATCTATAAAATCTATCATATTAGTTCAAGCGAGTTGGTTGGGATTGATTTTCATTATTTCCAAATACTATTTGTAGAAGCAAAGTTACGGAATTATATCATAAAATAATTGCTAAAGTAATTTATAAAAATAGTGCTGCAGATAATAAAAAAATAGTGTTGCAAATAAAAATAATAGAAGTAGTAATGTTGTGTAATGATGTTGTGGAGGTAACATAGAAATAGTTATAGGTTTCAATGCTATAGAATGCAATAAAATTATTATATTATAAAATTATCTTGGTATAAAAGTAACTAGGTGTAAAATGTTTTACTAAAAATTCTCCATTGCATGATGCTCTTATAACTTCAAATCCCTATTATTAATCCAATATTCTAGTTTATTATTACAAGATACAAACTATATAGTAATTTTTATAGCACATATATGATGGATCATAATTACAACATACATTAGATAATGTCATCTATAACATATACAAAACATTTTTTTATGTTGAAGATGGTGCCAAAATTAGGACACATTAATCTAAAACAATTATTCAAAGCATCAATATATGTGGAGTATAATTATGTAACCAAACTATTTAGACTTCATAAGGCTAGATAAATTTTCTTAGCCTCTACCCTTTGTAAGGGATCACACTTTTAATTTTTTTAATGTATTTATAATAATAATCCTTAATATTCTATCAGATGGCATAAGCACAACTAGTCAAATACATCATCTTTCAAGATGGAAACTAGGCTAGGTTATATGTGTAATTGACAAAATATTAATTGTAATACTACTATGTGGTTTGTTGAAATACTATGGTAACATCATTATGATGTAATATGGGTGGGGCATGTTTCAATACTATATAACCAATTTAAAAAATCCTTACAAGACTAAAATAATTGGTGATTGGGATTTGAAGTTTTCTTTTATGCATTAGATGCTTATGTTTAGAAGGTTAATTAATCTATAGTAGCTTGCTTGAAAACTATTTTGGCTAGGAAGATTGAAAGGGAAACACTTAGTTATTAGGAATAAAATGCCCCAAAAAGAAGATATTGTTTATCCTTAAGACCTATATTTGTATTCTTTTATTAGAATGCAATGCTTTGGATTGGGATCTATATGTATATGGGATTGTAATTTATTTATAATATGTTTTGATATTGTTATTAGATAAATCTAGAGAACATTGAGCTAAATATGATAATATTTTACTGAAGGAATAGTTTGAAGAATATCCCTATCATAAGTCCTATTGTAATAAAAATTTTGCTTTCATAATACATTCCCTTGGTTAGTATGCAAGAAAAAAATTCTAACATATAATAATATTATTGAAAGAACTTCACGGTATCTTAAGTTATTTCATGTGTGAAAAAGAGGTGATATTGCACCTATAATTGTATTGTAGACTTATTTTTAACGTCTACTATATTTTTTGAGATATTAAACATAGGCATAGGGACTTGAGACCATGGAGGATACTATTCGTTATTAGATATAGAAAATGTTCAAATATACAAAGGTAATATTATTAAAAATAGTTAAGTCATAGCATATCCTAGGCACACACTAAAAAGTAAATAATATATGGAGTTGTGGTTTTGGTTTTATATCAACAACAATATGGAATGAGTGGAATGATTGAGCCTTCAAGGGCAAAGTTGTGTATGAGATTAAATTATTCAATAAATAAATAAAAAATAATTTTCAAGGTGATAGTAATAGTTTATGGTCACCGAGTCTTGAAGTATTCAAACATTAATCACAGTTTCATATCAATAATGGAATACATGCCAAATCTAAAGTAAGTTTCCCTAATAAATGAATTATCCCAATAAGACTTGTTGAAATTAGATTTATGCATCTAGAAAAAGTTAAAAGTTTATGGAATAGGGTATCTATTTGGAAGTGAACATAGAATCAACTTGTGAATAGGGATAATGAATGATAATGGATATTGTATAGATTCCCTAACTAATATTTATATTCCATATAAAAATGGACCTAGGTATCATGTTAGTAAAAGTGAATACCTTACAAAAGTAAGAGTTATAGCATTGGATGTTGAATGCAGTTATTTCATTGATATGTAAGATTGAGTTATTAACATCATTTAAATTTATATCATTTTATCATATCCATGAGAGTGGAAACAAGATTGTTAATTTTTAATTATTAATCATCAAGTAATAAATATAGACATGCCATGATTTCATGTTTGGATTTTAAAAAGATAACTAAAGGATCTAATTTAACAAGATGGATAAATCACATTTATTCAAGGGGTTAATGTGTAACATCTCTTAGACATCAGCCAATTGTTTCATATACTTTCTTTGTTTGGTGATTTGCATGATGATTTATAGACACTAGACAGTTATTATGTTTGGATATATATTTAATTTGTATCCTTGGTAAATGGAGGTATGACATAGAGTGCAAAGTAGAAATTTGTGGTTGATCATATTCACAACAAGTTGGGATCTCATTCTAGGTGCTAGTATCTTAGAATAATTTGAAGGGTGACATTTACTCAAACTAGTTATTTTATAAGGATATGATAGAAATTTTCCAATTCAAGATGTTGTGTATATGCAAAAGATTATTACATTCGTATTATATATCATTATCTTTTTTCCAATGTGGGAAATGAAAGTCTCAAAAATTGTATGTGTTGGGGATCTTAAATTGTCCTTAGATGTTAAGATCCTAAACAATTATATTTTCTAGTAAAAAATAAATAGTAAAAGATGAGAAAAATAATATTTGGTGTGTGGGTTTGATACTCTAATCAGTTATACCTAAATTATTTTTTAAGGAAGCAAGGTTCTATCTCAAGTGAAATATTAATAATAAACTTTTAGGTTGTGAAGTGAACCTAGCCACTACCTTATTATATCCTCTTATAATATTATCTCATATATATTAACTTATCCTATTAATAACCTATAAAATTGCTATTTAATAAGGAATGGGTATGAAGGGTTATGACCCTTTATAATATAACCCTTGAATAAGATACATATCTCCTTCATGAAGAGAGAATCCATATCCATATTCTTATTCATATCTCCTTTACATATTAAATCCTTTATAGATTTCACATAATAAACCTATTAGTCCATTATAGGTTACCTCATATGAATTGTGATATTTTGAATGAATCATCAAATGATAGTCATCAAAGTCCATAAAGTGATGGTATGTTGATGCTTATTAGTACACATATGTTGGGCAAGTAAAAACCTATTAAAAAAAGGTTTGGAAAGTTGGTAACAATGTTTTTCTTCTTTTATTTGCATAGACTTCAAGCAATATAGACAAATATGTTATGATACATTATAGAATTACATGTTGGTCGTTGGTTGTACCTTAGTAAAAATTACTCCAATTTAAATAGTTCAATAATAAAGCCATTGACAACTGTCATGATTCATTATAGACTTACATGTTCCTAGTTGATTGTACCTTAGTAGAAATTACTCCAATTAGAATAGTTTAATAATGAAGCCATTGACAAATGTCAAGGTGGAATTAAAAATCTTGTTAAAATCAATGAATGCACCCATCAACTTGGTTTTAATGAGAATAAAGATGTAACTACTTCGAACACCAATTTTATAAATATATCTAAATAATAGATCATGGATATTGGCTTTGAATAACTATTTTTATATAAGAAATACAACTATTACTTAAAATAGTTGTAATTACATAAATGAATAATCTTTGAGCTAACTATCACCATAAATAATAAAAATTATAAATAATTTTATGATTATATATCGTATTTTTATATTAAATAAATATTAATTTAAAAAATAATTTAGTAAATATAAGTACGAAATATATACCTTTCATATAACTCATTGTATCTCCAACGTTAATATCTGCTGTACTTTACCACCAAAACATCACTCATTAAATATTTAACTTTTATAATAATTAATGTTGGACCTTCCGGTTGGTATGTAGTTCAATATATTCTACCACGCCAAATGAATATGAATTAAATAACCGAACATTTAGCTGTCATAATAAATAGTGTTCAACTTTTGGTAGTCAAATTTATAACAAGACAGGTATGAACGTTCAACTTTTATCAGTCAAATTTATACTAAGACAGGTATATACGGAATATAGAAATTGACGTACATTGAAGTTGTTGGATGTCTAACGGAATAGGTGTATCTTTTGTAAATGATGGATGGTCAAGATTGTTTTTGACTTTGAATGTTATTAACATCGATAGAATTCGTTGAACGGAAGCAAACCATATACACGGCAGATTTTTGGGTAATTATTGAAATCATTAAAAATATATATATTGTAATTATTGAAATTATAATAGTTAAAGTATTGTAATTTTTATAATTTTTTATTTTAATAAATAAAAATTATAATTTAATTGTGATGTATATTTTGGGTTTTTATTATGGAGGTTCAAGTTTAAATTACAAGAAAGGTGGCCCCCATTGTGTTTTATTTGAACTTTGCATCTACTCCAATAAATAAATAATAATAATTTAATTATTTATATTAAAAAAAATTTAAAAAATATTTGTTCTAGAGGTGTCATTTGTTATCAGAATGGAGTACTCCAACATTCACTACAAGTTTAGTTATCAATTTCGTTGAATTTTCTATATGAAATTCGAAAATCGTCGAATTTAAAATCTTATGGAAACCCTAAATTCGACCCAAAAAAACTGGGTGAAAAACAAACATCAAAAACCCAAAAATCAATTTTTAATTGTTAAAAAATACAGAGGAAGCCCTATAAACACGGTAACTATGAACAAACCCTCCTACAAATTTTCTATATGAAATTCGAAAATCGTCGAATTTAAAATCTTATGAAAACCCTAAATTCGACCCAAAAAAACCTGGGTGAAAAACAAGCATCAAAAACCCAAAAATCAATTTTTAATTGTTAAAAAATACAGAGGAAGCGTTATAAACACGGTAACTATGAACAAACCCTCCTACAATCTCCATCCCGTAAAATGCAATTTGGAAGCTTGAATTTTTTTGCAGATATTATGGGAAACATCCATTTTCAATCTATTCTCAACCTCGTGGGGATGTTTTCTTTATTTCTTTATCATCATTTGAGAAAATAGATAGCGAAAGTTGTTGACAAACAAATATCCCATTTGGAGGCTTCGTTATTTCTGCACCTGCTATTTAAAATGCTCCTTATCTCAAATAAGTTGTCAGTTCTTCAAAATAAAATAAAATAAAATAAAATAAAATAAAATAAAAAACATTGTTCGTTATCCCTAAAATAAAAGAAAAAAAACATTGCTTTTTAACCTTATAATAAAAGAAAAAAATATTGTTCTTTAACCCTAAAATAAAAGAAAAAAAATATTGTTCTTTAACCCTAAAATAAAAGAAAAAATATATTGTTCTTTAACCCTAAAATAAAAGAGAAAAAAACATTGCTCTTTAACCCTAGCTTCTAAAGAAACCTAAAATTAAACTTTTCTAATTTTTAAACTTGAATAATATAAGATATTTTAAGTGTTTTTTTTATGCATGATTTGAACATTTTTTTATGATTTTTTATTATAATTGGTAGAAAACTTATAATTTATATTTTAAAAATTATTGATTTAATCTTTAAGAATTTCTCATGTGTTAAAAAATTACTATATTTATACAGTTACAAAAATGTTTAATTTTTAAAGTATATATTTTTAAAAATATATTAAAAATATTATTAAAAACAAATATTATAATTTTGTATATTTGATTTTTAAATTTTATATAAAAATAAAAAATAAAATTATATGAAAAAATATATACATTTATTATATATATCGAATTTTATGTCGAATTTTATTATGAATTTTTAAACATGTCGAATTTCTTTCGAACTTTAAAAGTATCGAACTCGAACTTGATAACTAAGACTATAAGGAATGATGAGTGGTCAAACTTGTTGTTAGGATTCTATCATAATGCCATTTTGTAATTCTCATTTACTTATGTAATGACCCACTTCCAACGTGGGGCATCCCATTATGATATTATTTTGTAATACTTTGTAATGTATGTGGTATATAGGATTCCTAGCCAAGTGGTGCCATCTCATGTAACCGTTTTTTATCAAGATTGTAACCAATGGTAGGTAGAATATTCTTGCTCGAGTAGCATTTTCCATGTAAGCCAACTTTTGAGCCTTTAGGTAGGGTTGCATGAAGTTTTTCTTTAAAATATATGAAGCCATGTGTGAATTCATATTTTTGCAAGCTAATGAAATATCGAAGGAGGTTGCCCCCTTGAAGAGGCCTGGGATTTTGTGTTATTGTGAGATTGTTTCATTTCTGCATTTAATTTTTGCATAGTGTTATTGAGTTATTTGATGTATTTGAGTTATTTTTCAGTATTTTGTGAGTGTGCTTATTTTTAATAGTGAGGTCCTAATAAGTGGTATCAAAGCACTTTCTAGGGCCAAATTCTGCTGCAACTTAGATGATTTTTACCATCCATTCTGCCTATTAGGTATAATTTTTCGTGTATTTTTCATTTCTGTTTTTTTCTTTATTAAAAATCCAAAAAAAATGTAGTCTATTTTTTTTAGCCAAAAAAACCAGAAAACACAAAAAAAATACAATCTCTTTTTTAGTAGTTGTGTAGGTTATAAACCCTATGTCGGGGGTTTTAAAATATCATGAAGGATCTATTGTTATTGGCTAAGCTAGATAGCCCATAAAGCGTCTAGTGAAGTGAGGGGCGATCATGCTCCAATACCTAGGCCTTAGACAACACTCGCGCACGGACTTGAGCTCCCATGCATATTCGGGTGTATCGGGAGACAATATAGGTTTAAAAAAAATTATCCAGTAGGAATATTTTTGGCCTTGTATTATCCATAGTCCACGGGACACAACATCTAGGACGATCACCCTCCCGTACTAGAGAGGCAAATAGTGTGTTCAAGGGTATGTGTGGAATCCTCTTTGGGTAGTGGCTTGAAATATTGGTCTAAGCACTATTGTTTGTCACTACGGTATAACAAAGGGCCTATGGGTATTACATACTCCCTTAGCATACCCTGGTTCTACAAAACATAACTTCCACTTGTAAATCAATACCATCTCTGTTCTATTATCCTACATTCATAACCCCAAAAGTGAGCATACGGAGAAGGCATTCCTTATCATAGAAAACAAAATTGCATGCACCAAAAGTTAAGATAGATTTTGCAAGTGTCTACAAAATTCATGACCAGAGATAGAATATCAGGACAGTGACAGAAACAGTCTGGTCAGTAATAGTGATAGTCAGGTCGACAGTAACAGCCCTCTGTAATAGTCTAGAATTATAGACCTCTAGTTTTAAAATAGTACTATTAGTGTCAGAGAATCCCCAGGATCAGTAATAGGAACCGTGTCAGTAACCGTAGTATAGGTGACAAATGAAGATACAAGATAGTGATAGGGTGGTCAAGGGGTGAACACCAGTAGACTCGTCAAGACAAGTAGCTTTATATCATGGTTTTCTTTGATGATATCTTTATTTATAGCCACTCATGGGAAGAACACCTTATCCATGTGGATCAAACATTACAATTGTTGGCACAACATCAACTTTTTTCTAAGCGGTCCAAGTGTTCCTTTGGTCTAAATGAAGTGGAGTATCTAGGACACATTATCTCCAAATATGGCATCAAGGTCAACCCCAAGAAGATTCAGGAAGTTTAGGATTGGCCAAAACCTCGCTCTCTCAAGGGACTTCAGAGATTCTTAGGGTTTACAAGTTACTACAACAAATTTATTCAAAATTATGGTAAAATAGCAGCCCCCCTCCCATCCATGTTAAAGAAGGACTCTTTTACTTGTACGGGGCCCGCTGACCAAGCCTTCCTTGAATTGAAGCATGCTATGACCACAACACCAGTTTTAGCCATGCCAAATTTTTCCAAGCCTTTTGTCATTGAAAGTGATGCTTTCGATCATGGCATCGAGACCGTGTTGATGTAGGAAGGGAGACCCTTGTATTTCACTAGTAAGGCACTCTTTGATTGTAACTTGGAAAAATCTACATATGCCAAGGAGATGTTGGCCATATTACATGTCGTAATCCATTGGCGACCATATCTCATTAGGTACCATTTCTCCATTAAAATAGACCATCAAAGTCTTAAATACTTCTTGGAACAATGGGTTGCTACCCTAGAACAACAAAAATGGGTTTCTAAACTCATGGGATATGATTATGATATCACCTATAAAAATGGCAAAGAGAATCTTGTGGTTGATGCTCTCTCTCACCAATTTGAGGCCCTTAGTATGTTATGTGCCATTTCCTCACCTGTTACTTAATGGATAGATTCCTTATGATAGGAGGTACTTCAGGATGCAGACTTGAAAGCTTTGGTGGCCTCACTCCATGATGATCCTACTTCATTCCCAGGCTACAATTGGGATGGCCATGACCTGCGTTATCACCAACGCCTTGTTCTTCCTTGCACGTCCCCACTACGTGAGCTTTTCATGAAGGAACTACATACTGCTCCCTCTACAGGCCACTCTAGATTTCTTAAAACATATGAACACCTCAAGTGCACATTCTTCTAGAAAGGTATGAAATAGGACATCCATGATTTTATAGCATCTTGTGATACCTGCCAACGGATGAAGGTGAAACGGTACATTCTTCGAGTACTCTTCAACCCTTGCCAATTTCATATCAGGTTTAGATTGATATTTTCATGGATTTTATAGAAGGGTTACCTAAATATAGCGGTAAGTCTGTTATTATCGTGGTAGTGGATTGCCTTTTGAAGTATACTCATTTTTGTTCCCTTGGCCATCCTTACACAACCTCCATCGTTGCCCAAATATTTCTCGATTCTATTTTTTACCTTCATGGTATACCCACCTCCATTGTGTCCAATTGAGACCCAACCTTCACTAGTCATTTTTGGTAAGAATTGTTTAAGTTGCAAGGAACTCAGCTCAAAATGAGTTCAGCCTATCATCCGCAAACAAATGGTCAAACTGAGATTGTCAACAAATTTTTGGAGACCTATCTTCATTGCTTTGCATCAAATCATCCTACTCAATGGGCGAAGTGACTTCCTTTGGTCGAATGGTGGTACAAAACTTCCTATCATACAACAACCAAACTCACCCCTTTTGAGACCGCTTATGGGCATCCTCCACTCATGCCTTCTTCATACATCCCAGGCAGCTCCAAGGTCCAAGTGATCGACACTACTCTCAGCCAACATATCGATGTTCTTCACCAACTGAAACAAAATTTTAACATGGCCCAAAATCGAATGTGGCAACATGCTGACCAGCATTGTTTTGAGCGTAGATTTGATGTGGGTGATATGATATTCCTTCACTTGTACTCGTACAAACAATCATCTCTACAACTTCGTTGGTGCCAGAAACTTACTATAAAATACTATGGACCCTGCCAAGTTCTTCAACAGATTGGTTCCATTGCTTACAAATTGGCTCTTCCGCCCACCTTCAAGCTCCATACGGTTTTACATGTTTCTTCTCTCAAAAAAGTTGTGGGCACATAGGTACAGGTTCAGTCATCATTACTAGAATTGGATGAAGAAGGGTCCATATTACTTGAACCTAAACAATTGTTGGATCATCGAACCCGCACTCTCGACAATCGTACCATCACAAAATTTCTTGTTTAGTGGCATGAGCTTCAGCTAAAAGATGCTACATGGGAGTCTCTCCATCAGCTCCAGCACAAGTTCCCTTATTTTTAGATTTGAGGACAAAACTTTTTGAAGGGGAAGGACATGTTAAGATCCTATCCTAACGCCAATTTGTAATTCTCATTTACTTATGTAATGACCCACTTCCAATGTGGGGGATCCCATTATGATATTATTTTGTAATACTTTGTAATGTATGTGGCAAATAGGATTCCTAGCCAAGTGGCGCCATATCATGTAACCGTTTTTTATCAAGATTGTAACCGATGGTAGGTAGGAGATTCTAGCTCGAGTGGAATTTTGCATGTAAGCCAAGTCTTGAGCCTTTAGGTAGGGTTGCATGAAATTTTTCTTTAAAAGATATGAAGCCATGCACGAATTCATATTTTTTCAAGCTAATGAAATATCGAAGGAGGTTGCCCCCTCGAAGAGGCCTGGGATTTTGTGTTATTGTGAGATTGTTCCATTTCTGCATTTAATTTTTGCATAGTCTTATTAAGTTATTTGATGTATTTGAGTTATTTTTCAGTATTTTGTGTGAGTGTGTTTATTTTTAATAGTGATATCCTAACACTTGTCATGAAGAGATCAAGGGATTCCTTGAAATTCAATAATATTCATTCTAATGTCTTTCATGGTTTCAAGTTCCATACACAAATCTATATTTATATATAAGGTAAATTTAAAGTATATTTTACATTTGCAAGGTTTAGATCATATGAAACAATCTTCATGAAGGATGTTGTTTACCTAATATGGTTATCAAACCATACTTCCATTACCAATCATGGTGTACAACCCTACCCCCTCATGTGGGGCTTGAACCTCCTCTTTAGAGTTCCAATGTGTTCATTGTTAGGCCCACCCAAATTGTATGCCTTACTTCAATTACTAAGATGGCCTAACGATAAAGAATTTATAACATCAAGTTAAAAAATCTACAAAAGAGTTGATATACTTCTTATATAGTCTTTTTGTTGGATATCCTTGTTTAGGATAAGCAAACCAGAATTTTTTGTGAAATGTAGGGACCACCATAGACTTTGAGAAAGAGCTAAAAATCTTCTTCTAGAAAAGAATCCCTCCACTATAAAAAAACCTTAAATTTATTTCAAACCCGCTAAATACTTTGGGAAATAAAGGTGTCAAAAGTCTTTATCTAACCTAGCCAAAATAGAAGAGTTTGAAGGCCAAGGTCTTTTACTAATAATTAATTCTTTTGGATGGGCCTTAAAAAGTGTATTCCTAATAAATCACTTCCATAGCTCATTACATAAATTTATACGAACCACTCATTTTGTGGCCAAGGTCAATCCTTATTTTTTGATATCAATCAAACCTAAGCCTCCATGTCTTGAGGGGTACATGAGAGGTCCCAATTAATTCTATGAAAACTAATATTGTCATTAGTTTTAGCCCATAGAAAAAATCTTAAAAATTTCTGTTGGAAATTTGAGGTATTTTATGTTGTCATTGATGTCACATGGATCATTGATGTCACATGGATCACATTGAGTTTTGGTGGCCATAGTATTTCATAAATAAGCATTTATGATCTTTTGAAAAGCATGGATATATACAGTTTTTTGTGAAAACCAAGGCAGGAAAAAATAAAATGTTTTTATTTAAAACTATGGATGGTAGATTTGAAATGGATTTTTCTTAAAACCTAGGTTGGTTTTTCATTTCGTCGAAAAAGGTACCTCGGTGATGGAGATATTTAATTTTAAATATTTAGTTTAAATTTTAATTTTAAAATTAAAATTAAAGTCATCGTCAACGTCATAAAAACCATGGGCCATCAAAAGGAAATTAATAATTAAAGGTGCCGACGTATGTGAAATTAAATGAAGGTTGCATATATATATGCAAAGGCTTTCGATTCAAAATTCTAAGTATCGAACGAAGAGAACAAAAAGTGAAAGCCCCGAAATCCTTCGATGTGACAACGTGGTCCAATGGTGAGCTTGGGAAGCATGGAGTTTTTGGTTGTGATAGGGCATGCATTCGATTCCCATCGGGTTTGATTTTCATGGAGTTTGGAAGAAGAGCATTTGGCGCACTTTTTTTGGCATGAGCAAGGACAGCAAAATATAGGGAGCATTTTTTCTCTCTATCCTATGTGAGTAGATAGCTCACATGGTCTTTGGCACCACGGTTGTGGTGTTGAGTGGGCTCTGACGAGGGTTTGATTCCCTCTAAGAGGTAAGTAAATGTTTTATTGAATATTTTTTATTATTGCCTAATGTTGGAGGAATAAGGTGATGCTAAGGGAATAATGTTTGATTAAATTTTTATTTACTTAAAGGTTTAAATGCACTTTTAGAAAAAGAGAAATTTTTGGTGTTTTCTTCTTTTAGAAGTATACAATATTATATATCGTTGGAAAGCTTATTTCGAGGGCTATTTGATTAACTTGATTAGATGGAGAAATAAGGTGTATGTAAAGAGATATTTCTATTTTTGAGTCTTGCCTTCATAAGATTTGTGTATGAGATTTGAGTACTACTTGAGTATGATTGATTGAGTCTTTGAGAAGGCTTTTGGGATAGTTTTGGACAAGTTATGTGTGAGCTTGTTGAGCAGATTTGGACAAGTTTTGTGTGAGCTTGTTGAGCAGATTTGAACGAGTTCAATGCGAACTTGTTAAGCATATTTGGACGAGTTTTGTGTGAACTTGTTGAGTAGATTTGTACAAGTTTTGTGTGATCTTGTTGAGCAGATTTGGAAAAGTTCTATGTGAGCTTGTTGAGCAGATTTGGACAAGTTCTATGTGAGTTTTTTGAGCATATTTAGACAAGTTCTATGTGAGATTGTTGACCATATTAGTGGAGTTCCTAGTTGAGCAGATCAGTGTGTTGCCTAGCTAAGCATATCGGTGGATTGCCTACCTGAGCATATCATTATGTTGTCTAGCTGAGCAGATCAGTGGGTTGCCTACCTGAGTAGATCAGTGTGTTGCCTAGTTGAGCATATCAATGGATTACCTACCTGAGCAGATTAGTGTGTTGTCTAGCTGAGCAGATTAGTGGATTGCCTACATGATCAGATTAGTGTGTTGCCTAGCTGAGCAGATCAATGGATTGCCTACCTAAGCAGATCAGTGTGTTGCCTAGCCAAGCAGATCAGTGGATTGCCTACCTAAGCAGATCAGTGTATTGCCTAGCTTTGATTAGATCAAAGTAATCATTGTATTGGATAAAAATCCTTATTTTTGTGTGAAATATTATAAGGAGATTATCTTGTGGAGTACCCCACATTGGGGGAACCACATTTATTTTTGTGTCTCAATTGTGTGTGGTGACTTGTGCTCTTGCTTACTATTGTTATCTAAGTTATAATGCACACTACTATATTTGGTTATTGCAATTAAGGACATTAATTGATATTAGTTTGGAAAGAAAGTAAAAAGTGGGCACTATACTATTCACCCTCTTTATCAGTATAAGCTTGTGTTCTTCAATTGGTATCAGAGCGGGTTCCTTCGAAAAGGCTAATAGCTTGAGGGAATATTCTACAAGAACACAGATGGCTTCACAGAATGGATCATCTACAAATAAGGCACCACTGTTTGATGATAAAAATTATGTTTTCTAGAGCATGAGAATGAAGAACTATTTTATATCATAGGGATATGAGGTATGACAGATGGTTTAAAAAGAGTATAATATTGAAGGTGATCCCAAGGTAGATAAGACTATCAGGAAATCGGTTGAGATAAATACAAGGGCAATAAATTATATTTTGAGTGGGCTACGTGAGATAAATTTTGCAAAGGTCATGGTATGTAATTCAGCTAATGAAATGTGGACCAAGTTGTGGAATACTTATGAAGGAGATTCCAAGGTAAATTTTTCAAAACTACAAACTCATAGAAAAATATTTGAGGAATTAAAAATGGAATATTCTAAAGATATTGCAAAGTTTTTACTTCGAGTTGATGAGATTACTAACACCATGATAGGCCTAGGATTTGAGATGAAAGAATCAGAAGTTACTCAAAAGGTTTTGAGATCACTTCCCATGAAGTATGATGCAAAGGTTTCAAAAATAGAAGAAATAATTAATATCAACAAGCTAACAATGAAAGAACTACAAGGAACTCTCACAACATATGAGATGAGGGTGAGTAAGCATCAGGTTCCAATAAAAGAGATTGCATTCAAGGCTTCAGAGAAATAAAAAGGAAAGGTTCCAGTTAATGATGAGGAAGCTAACTTCATCAAAAATAATGACTCAATGAAATTTAGGGATATGAGAAAAGTTATATGCTACAAGTGTGGTGATCTTGGTCACTATGCACACAAGTGTCTACATGAAGAAAATAGTGATGATAAAAAATAGGTTCATAGAAGAAAATAATATGGAAAGCATAAGCACGATAAAGATGACAGATACAAGCAAAATAGGTATGAGAAGAAGAAAACTTTTCATAAGGTAAAGAAATATTACTACATTGTAGAAGCAAGTGATAGCTCAAATCACAGTGATAGAGACAAGTCAGATGATGAAAAGGAAGAACATCTATTCCTAGGAATAGAAGGTGAAAGAGAACAATGCTTTGTGTGTGGTCAAAGAGATCATAGATCAGGATATTACAATGGATTAAGTGATAGTGAAGATGAGATGACACATCAAGGAAACAGGCATGGTCAAAGAAATCATGAGAGTTTGTTTGCTATAGAAGATTATAATAATCTCAATAACAATGAAGATAAATAAGTCTCACTTTTGGTAATAAAAAAGGAAGAGGATGAGCCAAGAAAACAAAAATCGGAAGTCAAAAGGCTAAAATAAGAATACATAAATCTTGAAAACAAGATTTTAACAGATGTCAAAATCAGATAAGAACTACTTCAGACAATAAGTAATCTCAGAGAAGAGATTCAAAATGCAAAAAGAATAGAAGAAAGGATGAATGAATAACTAAGGGTAATAATGGCAAGACATGACACGTCAGATGAAAAGGTTCAAAAAGGAGTGGAAACTTATTTCAAGGTTGTATCTCACTTCCAAAAAGAATCACACTCAAAAGGAAAGGAAGTTCTTAAAGATGAAAGCAAGGAAGCACCTAAGTTTTATAAAGAAAGTTCCAAAATTCCTATGGCTCCAAATATCCTATTTGGATCTTGTTTTGAGATAGGTGAATCAAGTTCAAAAGGAAAATAAATTCTTGAATAAGAAAGCAAGGAAGAATATTTGGATACCACAAAGAAGGTTCAAGGATGCAATGCACAAGTTGAAAATGATCATAAGGATAATGGTCAAGAAAGATATGAGGAACCAAGGCATGAACAAAGGGATTTTCAAGGATATTATTTTTCTTGTAATGGATTTGGACACAGGGCTATACACTACAGGGTCTATAGATCAAATAAGTTTGATTTTGCTAAAGAAAATTCAAAGGAAGAAGGTATGATTTTCAGGAACATTGCTTCTTATGCAACAATATTGGTCATAGAGCTTCTCAGTGCAAATAAAATGAGAAAAATAGTTTTGGTTTTAGAGCTACACAATTCAGAAGTCATGGTCATAATGGTCATGAAAATAGAGCTTCACAATATAGGTTTCGATAAAGGAATGGATATGAAAATTATTTCAAGAAATAATTTAGGATTTGGACACCATCCAAAGGCTACAATATCAAGTGTTTTAATTGCAATAACTTTGGACATATTGCAAAATGGTGTAGGACTAAATTCCAAACAGGTTCTAGACAATAAAATCAAGTAATTCATCAAGATAAAGATATCAAGAAAACATGGAAGGAAGTTTATAAAGGAAAGAAACAATGTAATATGGGAGTAAAAGTACTCCCACCCCAAAATTAATCACCTCAAGAGAGAAGGTGGTGAGGGGGCTAAGCTTAAGAGTCATATCTTTTAGCCCCATAGGTGTCCCTTTTGCAATTTATATCAAAGGGGGAGATATTTGAGTAAGGGAGAGAGATTTGAGTTAGGGGGAGCAGCCTACAAAGAGAGCATTGATTTAGGGAGAGCAGCCTCCAAAGATATTATTGAGTCAGGGAGAGCAGCTTTGATTCTCAGAAATGGTTTTTGTAGTGATTGTGGTAATTTACATTAGAGGTGTTGCCATCAATGAAAAAGGGGGAGATTGTTGGAAATTTGAGGTATTTTATGTTGTCATTGATGTCACATGGATCACATTGAGTTTTGGTGGCCAAAGTATTTCATAAATAAGCATTTATGATATTTTGGAAAGCATGGATATATATAGGATTTTTGTGAAAACCAAGGCAGGCAAAATAAAAGGTTTTAAAACCATGGATGGTAGATTTGAAATGAGTTTTTCTTAAAACCCAGGTTGGCTTTTCGTTTTGTCGAAAAAGGTGCCTCGATGATGGAGATATTTAATTTTAAATATTTAGTTTAAATTTTAATTATTTAAAATTTAAATTAAAATTTTAAAATTAAAATTAAAGTCATTGTCGACATCATAAAAACCATGTGCCATCAAAAGGAAATTAATAATTAAAGGTACCGACATATGTGAAATTAAAGGAAGGTTGCATATATATATGCAAAGGATTTCAATTCAAAAGTCTAAATATCGAATGAAGAGAACAAAAAGCAGAAGCCCCAAAATCCTTCGATGTGACAGAGTGGTCCAACGGTGAGCTTGGGAAGTGTGGAGTTTTTGGTTGCAACAGGGCATGTTTTTGATTCCCACCGGGTTTGATTTTCGTAGAGTATGGAAGAAGAGCATTTGGCGCACATTTTTGGCATGAGCAAGGGCACCGAAATATAGGGAGCATTTTTGCTCTTTGTCCTATGTGAGAAGATAGCTCACGTGGTCTTTGGCACCGCGGTTTTGGTGTTGAGTTGGTAGTGACGAGGGTTCAGTTCCCTCTAAGAGGTAAATAAACATTTTATTGAATATTTTTTATTATTGCCTAGTGTTGGAGGAATAAGGTGATGCTAAGGGAATAATGTTTGATTAAATTTTTATTTACTTAAGGGTTGAAATGCACTTTTAGAAAAAGAGAAATTTATGGTGTTTTCTTCTTTTAGAAGTATAAAATATTATATATCATTGGAAATATTATTTCGAGGGCTATTTGATTAACTTGATTAGATGGAGAAATAAGGTGTATGTAAAGAGATATTTTTGTTTTTGTAAAGGGGTTCAAAGTGAAGGTTGTTTTGTTCTTTTTCAAAGTGTGTTGAGTGTGGCATATTTCCAAAGGGGTTTCTTCATCTTCATAAAAGGTATGGGCACATTCTCCTATTAATTGATTATGGTGGTTGATTTCTAAAATATCATTGGAGAGAAAAGGATTGATTATGGTTTCCTTTTTGAAAGTGGTTGGTTGAATGCTTCAAGGTTTTCTAGTTTGAGAGTTGTGGTTAAACCTTGTTTTATAAGCATAGTTGTTAAAGCCCATTGGTTATGCAAAGAACATGAGTATCATTGTTATGTGAAGAATTTTTTATTAGCATTGTTGTTGAAGCCCATTAGTTATGGAAAGAACTTGAACTGGAGAAGAACATGAGTATCATTGTTATGTGAGATTTGTGGTTGAGCATTGTTGGAAACATTTGAGTTGGTTGATACATGCTTGGACTAGGGTTTGTAAGAAAGAGTTGTTCCTTGTGGTAGTTGGTTGAGAATATTTGTTTGAGCCTAGTCAAGTGATTGTGTGAAGTGGTTGTTCAAGTTCCATGAAACAAACTATTCTATATTCTGGATTTGAGTTGAGATTGAGATTTGAGGATAGAACATATTGAGTCTCTAACAATTCTCTTTATGCTTCTATGAGATTGCCTTGAGTTGAGAAAGATATTGGATTTGAGTATAGAACATATTGAGTCTCTAAAAATTCTCTTTATGCTTCTATGAGATTGATTTGAGTTGAGATCATTGTGGATCATAGTTTTCATCCTTTGAAGAGTGTATTACCATTCATTGTTGAGTTCATATTTTAGCCTTGCCTTCATAAGATTTGTGGATGAGATTTGAGTACTACTTGAGTATGATTGATTGAGTCTTTGAGAAGGCTTTTGGGATATATTTGGACAAGTTCTATGTGAGCTTATTGAGCATATTTGGACAAGTTATGTGTGAGCTTGTTGAGTAGATTTGAACGAGTTCTATGTGAGCTTGTTGAGCATATTTGGATGAGTTCTGTGTGAAATTATTGAGCAAATTTGGACAAGTTCTATGTGAGCTTGTTGAGAAAATTTGGACAAGTTTTGTGTGAGCTTGTTGAGCATATTTGGATAAGTTTTGTGTGAGCTTGTTAAGTAGATCAGTGGAGTGCCTAGCTGAGCAGATCAATGTGTTGCCTAGCTGAGCAGATCATTGGATTGCCTACCTGAGCAGATTAGTGTGTTGCCTAGATGAGAAGATTAGTGGGTTGCCTACCTGAGTAGATCAGTGTGTTGCCTAGCTAAGCAGATCAGTGGATTGCCTACTTGAGCAGATTAGTGTGTTGCCTAGCTGAGCATATGAGTGGATTGTCTACCTCAGAAGATCAGTATGTTGACTAGTTGAGTAGATTAGTGGATTGCCTACTTGAGCAGATCAATGTGTTACCTAGCTGAGCAAATCAGTGGATTGCCTACCTGAGCAGATTAGTGTGTTACCTAGCTGAGCAGATCAGTGGATTGCCTACCTGATCAGATCAGTGTATTGCCTAGCTTTGAGAAGATTAAAGTAATCATTGTATTGGATAAGAATCCTTATTTCTATGTGAAATATTATAAGGAGATTATCTTGTGGAGTCTTCCATATTGGGGGAACCACGTTAAATCTTATGTCTCAATTATGTGTGGTGACTTGTGCTCTTGCTTACTATTGCTATCTGAGTTATTAATGCACACTGATATATTTAGTTATTACAATTAAGGACATTATTGATATTGGTTTGGAAAGAAAGTAAAAAGTGGGCGCTATACTATTCACCCCCTCTCTCAATATAAGCTTGTGTTCTTCATTTTCACTATATTTTTATAAGAGGCCTATGAATCTGTCTAACAAGATGAATCATAGACATGACTACTAGAAAAAATTGTAGAACATATCTAGTATTTACAAACCAATGAGAGTAGTTTAGGCACCCACTTGTCCAACTTGGTTGTAAATATCTTTGCCACACTACTCCTTAAGGACGAGGGATGGCATTCAAAGGGCAGAGGAATTTTTAATAACTTAAAAATTTTGCCTAAGTCTAGCTAGTTCTAATATTTGCTTTATAGCCACTAAGGCATTGATTCTTTAATATTTTTGTAGGCACAAACCTTACATCATTAGATCATGGATATTGAAGCTTTATAGTAGATATCCATGTAATTTTCAATTGTTTCAATATAGTCCTGATTTTTCTAAATAGTCTAGAATGTGTTATTAGAAAAACAACCATAAGTGAAAGAATACCAAAGGTTATCTAGGTATGGGAACCCCTAAATTGCTCTTATTTCTATTTGAATATATATTAAGTTTCCAAAAGCATTAGAACCAAGAATTAAAAGTGATAGTGCTAGAGAATAGCCTTGAAATACATGCCAGGTTAGAGAGAAGCTTATGGAAACTTGGCCATTAAATTCAAGGTTGCATTGGCATTAGTAAAAATGAAATTATCATGGTATGAAATACATGCCAAAAACAAAGGCTTGCATCATTATGTCAATGAAGTCCCATTCAATTCTATCATATGCCTTAGCATAGTCCAACTTAAAAAAATGTTATATTGACATTAATGTTTAACGCATAGTGAAGCCCTTCCCACATAACAAGTACATTATCAAGAATATACTTACCTTTCATAAGTCTCATTTTTTCAAGACAAATAGCATTAGGAAACATATTATACAGCCTTATGGCTAGATTTTTAGCAAGAATTTTATAATACACATTGAGGAGAGTGATGGACCTCCAATTTGTCAATTTGTTTTTATTTCCCCTTTTGAACTGATCATAACAAGGCCTTTATTCATCCACTTCCTAAGGGATTCTCTCTTCAAGGATTCTTTACACACTCTCAATAAATTTAGTCTCACCATGTCCCAAGTGGATTAGTAAAATTTAATGGGAAGGCCATCCATACCTAGAGATTTATCACTGGCCATGCTAAAGGATATTTTTTTAATTTCTTCAATAGTAATTGGTTCATCAAGCTTATCATGAGTTTGTCGACTAATTTTTAGTAGTGTGACATCAATACACTCTTACATGGCCACCCTACGTTCCTTTGTCTGACCTTGCAATGTGAAAATATCTTGGTAGAAACTTTATAAATTTAACTCAATCACCTCCTAATATTTGACAACCTAACCATCAATGTTTAGTTGAGAATTTTTCTCATCTCTATATCTTATCTAAATAAAGGAGAATAATTCCTTAGATACTCGATCTCAAGTCTTGAGCTAGTGAAATTAAGCTCTTATTCTTTTCCCTTGACCTTTATTTCTTTATATTCCAAAAGTTTGGGTAAAATACAAACAACCTTCTAGAATATTTCATCATTATAAGACCTCTTTTAAAGCTCAATAATAAGCCCTTTGAGGCTTTCTTCAATGCTTACCAATCTATCTCTCTTAGACTAGGCAATTATCTTAAAAAATTCTAGGGGAATAAAGTTATTTGACTTACGGCTCTTTGTCACTAGACAATCTACCTTGAAGAAGATCTAGGTCTAGGTAGAGAAAGAAATATAGATTTTATATCATTTATATAAGTCAGGTTATGAGATATGATCATTTAAGAGCAAATATAGAGTGAAAATCCCTCCTATTTTCCTACTCCCAAGTGTAGAAAAAAAGGATAGGGTGGTGGTCCAAATAGCCAAGCAGGGTTATGCATAAGGGTTCGAACCCGAAATGTACTTGTAAAACAATGGTGAATCTATTGCTAAACCCCGGTGAAACTTGGCCAAATTTACCTAGGAGGAAATGGCAAATCACCATATTTTTCAAAAAAAATTATAAAAAATTGGCGAAATTCAAAGTTCTGATAGGACCAAGTGGAAAATGAGTTTCGATGATGACGGATCAGATGCAGAACGTGGTATGGTATTGGAGTAGAATGTGGTCCGATATTGGATTGGATGCAAAATGTGATCCGAAACTGGACCGAATGCACAACATGGTCTGATACTGGACTGGATGTAAAACATGGTCCGATACTGGATCGGATGCAGAACATGGTTTGGTACTGGATCAGATGCAGAACGTGGTCTGGTCTTGGAATGGATGCAAAACGTGGTCTGGTCATGGATCGAAGGTAGAACATGGTTAAATACTGGACCAGATACAAAATGTGGTTCGGTCTTAAATCGAATGCAAAAAGTGGTTCAATATGTACCAAATGTATAAAGTGGTCTGGTATGGACCAAGATGCATACTATGGTCCGGTATGGACCAAGATGTAGAAAGCAGTTCGTTCTGGTGTAATTTATGGTCAAGTAATGACCAAGATGTAGAATAAATTCTGGTATAGGGCCTAATGCAAAAATTGGTCCATCATTCGATCGGTTGCAGAATATGGTCCAATATCTTACCGGATACAGATAAATATCTGTCTTTGAAAACGTTCCCCCTTTGACCAACTACCATGTGTCACACGTTCAGTCAACCACACTGGATGTCCAATACATTGCTACCATGTGTCAATCCTATCAATTCTCTCTATAAAATGATATCAACTATCATTTTGCTAGTTTATTTTTGTGACTACACCGAACCAGAGCTAATCATTTCAAGTAACCTTTCGGTTCCCAATACAATTTCTTCTGGCATTTTGCTTCCAACTTCTTGCAATGGCCACCACCTCTTCCACCCCTGCACCAAAGTTCAAGAACCTTTCTCGTAGTTTAATTTTAGATTTATTAACAACCCCATCTATGGACTTTTCATGGTTGTATGATGCATGTTTGAAAATATTAGTTTCAATACCATAATTCAAAATGGATAGTCATCCTACAATATATCATAGTCAGTTATGACCATGACAAGGTTACAGTAAGAATGAAAGTACGAAACAAAATTCTTATTTTCACCATCACGCCTGTAGATATTAACAAATTTACAAATATTCCTTCCAGCGATTGTCCTCAAGTGTCAACGAGGTTGCAACTGACTTCAGATGACAAATGATACTTGGACACAACGTACGACATCATATTAGAGTATTTGGCAGGTATAATTCTTGTTATTTATATTTTATTAATGTTCAAAGTTTCAAATTTATAAATTCATGATCTAATTGTGTTTTTGTAGCTTTCGCCACCAAGTCAAAAAGAGGGTTAACAATCAACGATGTTAATCATCTGACTCTGAAGGCCATTATTGAGTTCTTCTAGGAAAGCTGATCCGGTTAGGTGGACCAAAAGTTCTATTTTGGGCACTGACATATGTTTTTCACTGTAATAATAGTTAATTAAATTTTAGCACTCAGTAGTTCATTTAACACTTCTTGTTATTGGAATGACAACAAAGGAATTGAAGGTGATAAGTCCAACTTTCACCATGAAATACTATTTTATATTTTCACATTTTATTTTTTTAATTTTTTTATCTAAATGCAGAGTAGGCAGCCATTACAAATACTAAACATGATGGTGCCAATAGGGGTTACAGGCCAGAATAAATTGGTGATTCTAAAGACACTGGATAGAAAGTGACACCATTGCAGAGGCTGCATAAATATTCTAGGCAAGCTGCTCCACTTGGGGGTCCTCGTACACCTAGGTATGCATAAAATGTGTAGGTTGAATCCAATGCGGTCAATCCCTCACACATTGGCACACAAATTCAACATATTTCATCATATTTAGGTAAATCATTGTGTATTTAATTTAAATTAAGATTGTTTTCTATTTTATTTTTTGAAAATTTATAAAATAATATTTTTGACTATTTTTAGCCGATTCTCAAGTTCCATTACAAGTACAACCTACAAAAATGAGAGGCCATATACCACCACCACCTCCATCATAGCCATGACGTGCACCACATTCACCGTTTCCACCACACCCACTGCTTCCACCACATCAATAATAGGTACAACCTACACAAATGTGAGGTCAAGTGTGCATTGGAAAATGATTATTTTTAGAGAGATCACAAGAGCAAGCACTAAGTTCTGGGTGTGCCTTCTCATAGAGATCATAGGGGCAAGCAGACACAACACCAAGTTCTGGTCATGGCTAGTCATCTTTTATATTTAACACGAATTCACAGGTACCAAAAATTTTGAGTGCGGGTTTGGATAATATCTAACTCGATGATGATTTTATTTTTTAGGGTAACACTTTGGGCTTCAAGGAAATATATGTGCTTCATGATACATAGGGTGAAGCACAACAAAGAGAAGCCCCTGTAGTTGAGTATACATCATTGCCATCAACTCAGGATCCTCAAACTAAGGATGATATTGTAAATTTTGATGAAAATGTTTTATTTATTGAGAATACTGAAGCAACCATTAAATAGGTTGTTCTTAGAGATTTGCAAGTGGTGAAGTATTGGTAATATCGGGTCAAATTCCTTATAAAGGAAATTAATGCTCAATATAAGAATTATACAAAAAGAGATTCCATTTATTCTTTGGTTCAATATGAACCAAAAAATCTTGGCTTGCTACAATAGGCCAATTCAGGGTCAGTGAAGCCTGATGTTGATTATGATGATGATATTTTAAATTTTTTAGTTGGTAGATTAGAGAACATAAATGCAGAAGCCCAAGCCTTTTATAACCAGTGGAGTTCTGATAAGGGTAAGGTTGCAGTTGCTGAAGCTGTAAAGGAGTTGGATGAGGTAAGAAAAATTATATCTAAGTCAATTTTCTTTTGTAGTTAATTTTTTTTCTTTAAAATATGTAATAATTTTCATATAACTCATATGAATTATTTTTACAAATTTATTTTTGCAGTCAAATTTTGATAATTAAAAAAAACAAGTTACAATAATGGATGCAAATATTAATAGGACGAAGACATTTTTGTATAGTGCTATGGAAATGAAAAAGAAAATGCAGTCAAAAATAGCGAAGAATAAATGTTTAAAAAGGTATATCAAGGAGAGGCTCAACGAAGATCCAAAATTTACAATTGAGCAACAGAAAGAAAAAGAAACGCTTCCAACGATACTCGAAGATCCAAACAAAGAAGAAACAGTATTGATGGGGAGTATTGAGAAAGTATGTGAAAACCTATTCAAAGCTGGAGCACTACCAGAAGAGGGTGTTGCAAAAGAAGATAAAGGAAAAGAGAAGGAAATAACAACTGATAATGAAGTAGCAAACCCACAATCAAATGTTTAACAATGTAAAATACTTTCAAGTTGACTGTAGTCGACAATTTTGTAAAATGTAATATATTTCTATTTCAATTAATAAAAATGATGTTTTCTCATTTTGTGTCTTCCATCATTCAAAGGTTGTTTGCATTTATAAATTTGTGTTGCTATTTTAGTTTATTTCTAGTCAATATTGTTTACTATGTTCATCTTAAACAACAACAACATCATAGATATTTATGTAAACCAAGCAACTTTAAGATCTCATGAACTGTAATAGATACTAAATTGAAGTGAACTGTAATAGATCCAAAACTGAAATAAAGCAAAACAATTATCTTAAGCATCATAGATTAGATCATAGATCTTCATGTAAAATGTATAATTTTTAAAAGCATAATGTGATATAAAACGTATAATTTTTAAAAGCATAATGTGATATAAAACATACAATTTTTTAGAGCATAATGTGATGTAAAACATACAATTTATGAAAAAGTAAATTTTTGAAATCTTGTACATTTGAAACAATATTGTGAAATCTAGAATGAACGGTATTGAAATCTGGAATGAACAATTCTCAACTTGTGAAAAAAATATTAAGCATATTGTAATTGTGAAACAAATGAATAGTTCTCAACTTGTGAAACATTGTTGTGAATACTGGAAAAATCAGAATTCAGGTTGCTAAAACGAACAGTTTTCAACTTGTCCAGAATCACTCTGTGAAGCCACCATTTGATCACTAAAAGAATCATTATCGTCCTTATCTATCGTATTTGTGATATCCCTTCTATTTGCAATTGAATTCCAGTATGCCAATTCTCTGTCATATGGAAATTTGTCTGACTGATATGATGACACATATATTCTTAAATAAATTTTTAGATTTTTTCCAGCTTGTTGAGGATCTTAAATTTAACAAAAGAGAGTGCACTAAAAACCCTCTCATCTTCCACAAATCCCAAAATCATTGTTTGACATAATTCATATAAACAAAAGTATTCACTAATCATATCTTGAAAGATACAACTTGGATACAAATTTTGCCACAAACGTGCAATGGAACTAGTCTCATGGATATTACTCAAAAGTGACGCTTGATGAACCATTGTTCTTCCAAAATATTGTGACTTTTATCTTAAAATATCTTTTTTGAGTATACCTTTTATTTCAACACCATTGACTTCTACACTTCTACTGAAATGCTCAATAAGGTTACCCATATATTTAATAAATAACTCTTGTGTAGATTTTTTATCATTGCAAGAACCCCAAAACAAAGGGTTAACAACACCCATGGCCTCGAGCAACTCATGTCTTTGAAACCGATCTCTTATCGATTGTGTGTTACACAAAATTTTTCAGCATTGTCAGTAACTATACTTGACTGCCTTTCATAACAATATAGAGGTATCATATTTTCATGAACATTAATACAAATATTATCATTGATGTCAAACTTCAAAAAACTATTTGCATATTTCACATTTTTAATGTTTTCCAAATTTCAAATACGGGATCTGTAAAATCTGGTTCAAACACATATAGCCTGTCAATAATCACACATGTTTGATTTCTCTTCCTCATGACATCAATGATATATATGGATATCTCTTGTGCAAGTTTTGTCAATATATTCATTTCTTGTAACATTGGAAGAATACCATATAATGTTAAAAGAGTTTCCAAGTTAGTAAAAAAGAACAACATATCGTTTGCCTTATCAATTGCCATACTATTTGCATACATAAACCCTGTTAAAGATTTAAATCTTGTAAAAACTCTGAGTGTAGGTTGATACAATGAAATCCACCTTGTATCCACATATTTCAACTATTTTTTTCCTTATGTAACTCCTAGTGCAAACTATTGAAACTCTACAAACCTTTTAGAACTGCAAGAAAAATAAGAATGTATTTCACGAATGAGGTCTTCCACTCTAGCAACATTTTCAAAAGTGCTCATGATTTTATATGCAAGATTCACTCTATGAGCCATGCAATGAATGGGTATCATATATGGGGTAACCGAGGTTTGGATTCGAACACATAGGCTATTCCTATGCCCTTTCATTATAGCAACACCATCAGATCCAATGCAAATTAACTTTATGGCTATGTTAATATCATTCATTCCTGCAATTTTCTTTAAACTGGTCAAAACAACATTATAAATATTTTTTATATTTTAAATTTCTACCATATTATGTAATCCTAGCAAACTAGGTTGCCTCACATGATTTTGAAATGTGTACACATGCATGCAAATCCAGGATGTGTTGTCCACAACCGTCACCTCATAAATAGAAAGTGAAATGAATTTGGAAAGTTTTACTTTCTCCCTTAGGTCCTCCTTCTCAAATAAAGATAGACATTTTACCATTTTCCAACCACTTCAATATGACCAATGGGAAGAAGGAAGGTTTTACACATCAACTAGTTGATAAAGGTTATTATAATCAATCAAATCGGATATGGGTCTACCCCTTTTGAGAATACTAAATACAACAACAAATTGTACACTTTTAAAAGTTAAAATGATCTTTTGCATTTTATAAAATTGGGTCTCAATAATTCCACCTTTATCAACTAGGGATTGTTGTTGTTTTAAGTGATTCTCATACTCTATTGCATATCTGACATGCATACATTCTGATGCATCCTTCCACCTAACATATTTTGTAATTTTACCATCACTTCCTATAAATTTTACATATACTTTTCCAGCTTGTTTTTCTATTGTATCTATCTTAGTTTACATCCTGTGATCCTTACCTAGTTTCCAACTACAAATTTTGCATCTACATTCTTTTTTATTGACTTGGTTGTCTGCAGTCAAGACCGCCTCAATCCAAGGAAATTTTTCTGCCCATTCATTCTTAAATGATCTTCCAATAATCCAGTTAGAATTTTTCTTCCTCTTTTTAGAATTTTTTCTTGAAGATTCATTAGAATTTTGTAGTGTATTTGATTTATCGCTTTCATTTTCAACTTGTATATATTGGTGAGGAATATCTTCAAGTGATTTTTGGATGTCATTTGTAATAAAATTTTCCTTAGAAGGCATCTCTTGGTGATGAATATCTTCAAGTGAATACTTATCAGGGTCAATAGGGTATTTTGCATAGTAGCATACAATAATATTCCTTACCATTTTTAGATTTTAAAAAACTAACTTACTAACAAAACGAAATATTCATATCATTAAGCACATACTGAGCACTAACTATTTGAGGAAGAAAGCAGTATTGAAAATAATTACAAACTATATAACTAATTGTTTATAAGTAAAAAATCATTTGTACCTTGAATTTGTATGGATGTCGATGACTTGTTTGTTTTCGACATATGGCTAAAATATTTGAGGATACTCTTTTCAGCAGAAGATTTGGCCCCCTTCTTTCCATCATCAATGGGTGACATTTTACTTGTAAAGAAAGTGTTTTTTATTTTAGAAAAGTAATAAATGTTAAAGAGATATTACTTCTACTAGGCCTTAAGATAATATTATAATTAGAATAAATAGATGGTCGGTCTCTAGAAAATAAATACCTATTTCCTACCATGTTTTATTGTGTTTTTTTTAGTGAATTCCACTAGTGCGCTTTCTAGTTATAACACTTGTAACTGATAAGAGCACAAAATATACAATATACAAATTCAAATTACAGTACAGAAAAGCATTTGCCAAAGTATTTACCTATTTATAATCATATCATAGAAAAGCAAATCTAAATAGAAATAAAGAATCAAAGAGTTTTCACAAGACACAAAAATAGAAGACAACATTCAAAATAGGGGCAAAATAGAGAAAAACATTTGAAATTGAGCATTGAAATATTTTTTACAACTACTTCAACTTATATTCAGAATGTCTTAAGAGAAACAGAGAAAATAGGTCTTGTGTAGAACAGGGTCCAGGTATAGTTCTGGTGCTTAAGACATCCAAAACATGGAAAAATAGATAAAAATATGGGAAACAGAGCATTGACATAATTTCAATAAATGATAGAAAATAGCAGAAAAAAAACCTGCAATTAGTTGACATAAAAAACATATCTTATTACTACAAGTGCTTCAACTTATATTCATAATGTCTTAAGAGAAATAGAGAACCTAGAGAAAAACATGATCTAGAATTTAATCTTGGAGCAGAATAGGGTCCGAAAATCAGCCTTGTGTAAATAGGAATTCAGTGTTTGGCCTTGTACAAAATGGGTTTTGATGTTTGACCTGGTGTAAAATTGGATCCGATCTGATGTAGAGGTCTTTTGCAGAACAAGGTCCGGGCTGTTGCATAACAGGGTCTAGATAGCCGTAAAACTAGGTCTGATATGTTGCAAAAAGGGTCTGATCTATTGCAGAATAGAGTTTGGTTTGTTGTAGAACTTGGTTCGGTCTGCTGTAGAATTAGGTCCAGTCTACTATAGAACGGGGTCTAATCTGTTGTAGAACTAGGTTCGATATATTATAGAACTGGATCCGGTCTATTGTAGAACTGGGTTCGGTCTTCTGTAGAATAGGGTCCGAATATCGATCTTCTCTAGAACAGGATTCAAATATCAATTTATTGTAGAACTGGGTCCAGATATCGGTCTGTTGCAGAACTGGATCTGGTCTGTTGCATAACACAATCAAGATGTTGGTCTGGTGCAGAATAAGGTCCATCTTGGGTCTGTGTATAGTTTTGTTCTGGATCAAGTGGAAAAGTATCGTTGCCATGTTAGTTATATATAGTGGTATACTTGGGGAACTTGGCGGGATAAATTTTAAATTTTAATTTTTTTTGACGAAAAGTGTCCTCATTCTAGCGAAAAATGAGGGCGAAGTTTTAAAAAAATTAATAATACTATTATCAACTGATGGTGAACCGAAACCTTAAAAAAAATCCAAAAAATTTGGGCGATAGGGCCGACCTCCAAGTCCCCTAAACTCGCCAATTTGAGTTTTCAAAAATTCAAATTTTAGCCCAAATGGTGAATATTCGTCGTTGTGCATAACCCTATAGCCAAGGTTTGGGATAGCTTGAATCAACTAGGAATTACCTTCCTTAAAAAATAAGGTAGAGTGTAAGAGAGCATGACCCTCTTTAATTATTTGAGGTTGTGCATGTCACCTACCCTATGATTACACCAAGTATACAATTTTTGTTTATTTCTTGTCTTTTGAATTTATTTGGGTCAGATAATTTGAATACATTATAAAAGAGCACCCAAACTTGTCGTTCCCTCTCTATTAGCCTCACTGAGATAAGACCTACTTTATCCTCTTAGCTTTCAACCATTCTAAAATCTCCAAAAATAGCCATGGATATCTAGGATAATTTTATAAATTCATTCCCATAGATTATTTGTCCTTAACATCATTGCGAGTGTAAACATTCATAATTCCCAACAACAAGTTATCAATAAAAATCTGAACCAAAGCTATCTTGTCGTGGGAGGTAAACCCCTAATTGACCACTATGCTTGCAATATGAGGATGCACCACCATGGTACACCACCACAACCCCCAATGTGGTCTACCTATACCACTATAGAGTCATTCCAAAGAGACTTGAGAAATAATTCAATTCACTATTTATAATTTTTACTTCTTGAAAATAAAATTTTCCTTTTTACAAAAATTATTAATAATTATTCTTTTATTCAAGTTGGACAAACCCCTAACATTCTATGAGAGACAATAATTTGGTTTATTGGTATTCTTCGATGGTGTTAGGAAATATACCCATATTATCTCCTTCATTGTCTACATATTTAGCTTCATCATCACCATGGAGTGACTCAAACCTATTGAATGAGGCAAGAGCACTACCATTAAATGGATTCAAATACTCCCTCAACTAAATTTTGTTTTTTCTTGTTAGGAATTATTACATCATAACCCATGTGACAATGAGTGTGATATAACCACCCATCACAAGGACTATGCATCTATTAAAATATAAGGATAGTTGTAAGTTTAGTTAGAGGTTTATCATGTCAAAAATGGGTATCCAAGGTATTTAAATATTCTCTATTTCATAATGAAATCATTGAATATTCAAGCATTATCAATGATATCAAAGTAGGTTGAAGGAAGAACCATCTCTCCTTTAGATCCTTCTCTCACTATGATCTAGAGAAGTTGAAGAAGCACTCTATCAATAAGAAGTCTAAGGATAAATAACCCTATGGAAGATTGATTAGGTTAACCTTAAGAAGAGAGGTAACCATATTTCCTATGAAATAATTTCAGGGAAGAATCCAAATATAGGCATTATCAATAAATTCTAGATGTCACCTATTCAAGAACCATGACCTACTAGTAAATACTTTGCCACAATGTTCCTAGAGAATATGAGAATGTTCTATAAAGTAGGTGGATAATTTCAAAGAATGTGATGAATCAACATTTCATCAACTAGGTGAATGATTCCAAAGAATATGAGATGCTTCACCAAGCAAGTAGATGAAATACAAGGAAGAATTTCTCTAATTAAAACAATGAATATTTTACAAGAGCATAATTCATCAACAAAGCCCGTTTAGAAAGCATTTCCAACATTGATAAATAGATACACAAAAAATTTATTGCATTCATTAAAATGAATCCATGAAGATCACTCAAGCAAATATTCAAATTGAGTGCAATGCAAAATATATATACATATAGCAAATGAATATAACATTCCAAGAAGAGATTCCTCAAGTCCATTGCTCATAATTTCACAAGGTTGGTAGACGTCTTTATGAACATGTAATTCCAAGTAATCAATTTTTCATGGGATAAGCAACACTCTTGAGGTTATTAGCTTCAATGACCAAATTCAACAGAAGACAAAAAAAATCATTCTCATTTCATCGATGTACAACCTAAGAAGATACATATAAGGCGAACATGATTTCTAACTAAGCAAATAGTTAAAATGAAGTGTTTCTTTTTGGGTATCCAATGTTCTAATGACACATTTGACCACATTATATAATATATAGCATATGAGACAATATATTCGATAAATTCTAAAAATATAATGTAGATGATAAATCAAGCATTATGTCAATACTCTTTGCTAGCTAGAATGTTTCCCTAAAAAACATGGCCAAAAGAATTTGATTTTACTTGTTCCATATGGTTGAAAATGAATTTACCTGTAAAAATTTACAAAGTGCTAAAACATGCTAGTTGGGTATGAAATGAGCAAAAATAAAGTGTATTGATAAGTCTTAAGCATGCTAAATCCCTAAAAGCATTTTCCATGTACTATTATTTGATCCTTCATATGATCACTACACGTTTGTATGTCTTTCAATTTGAGAGCAAATATAGTCGATGGAAAGAAGAGACAAAAGCGATGCTGGAGAGATAGGTTTTCTAACCCTTCATGATTTTCTTCATTTTTTTCTAAAATTAAAAAAAAAATTAAGAAAATGATAAATGAATAATCACATATTTGGAAAAGCTAGGAAGTAGCAAGGATAGAGTGCAAAACACAAATAGAGGACCATATCACTCATGTGGTGGACCCACATGGGATAGCAAAAATGGTCTTTTAGATACCCAAAAAGCTCAAAACCAAAGGAAAACCATGATAACCACCTTTAGAAATCTAAGAATCTTAGTCAAATGAGGTGGTTTAGTAAAATTATGAAAAATGATGATAAAAAATAGGTTGATCAGCATTGTTGCTCCAAAAAGTGGATTATCATGGTAAAAATTAATGATCAAGAAAAAATACAATGATTAAGGTTGCATTCTAAAAGGGAGAAATCACAATATTGGAAATCCAAGGGTGGTCACGGTCCCAACTAGTGATCATGGCCAAAGTAATTGATCATAGTCAAAATATTTTTTGATTGATTAATACATGTTGATAATGTAGAGAATGAGATAAAGTTATGGATGTCATGATCCAAGGGTGGCTACTAATGGGATATCGAAAATAGAGAGATATATATGTGACAACCTATGGAGGCATTGAGACCCCTCCTAGATGTAGGAGTGGATGAGATAAAGGATGACCTCCTAGGTTTAGGTATAGTTATGTGAAATTGGATTAGATTGCATAGTAGAGATGCCTTACACCTACTCCATTGATTGTTGTGCTATGAGTTAATATACTTTGGAGCATAGTGATCAACACATTTATATGGAGACCATATCTAGATGAGGTGATCAAGATGATGGTCACCTTAGAGGATGTTTACTTCATTACTAGATTGTTAATTTTTGGATAAAATCCATGCATCGGGTCTACAATGGAGATCCAGATATATATGGTATAAAATTGTGCACGATTTAGTATAATTCCTAAGGTATAATTATTTTTCATTGAAAATTGTGTACGATTTAGTCATTTTTAAACTTTAAAAGGATTAAAATCCTACATTTATGGTGCTTTAAAAAATTTAGTGTTTTATTATTGCTTAGGTGCGTATATCCGAGTGACCACCAACCATGGTCCACCCTCCGATGTCATCATCCATTATCCCTCATCCACTGTGAATTCTATCCTCACATGCCTGTTCACCGTTGCACCCTTGCACCCATTCACAGATTGACAAGTATCCTTCTATTCTTACCAAGTCCCTCCCAAACCGCATCCGACCTATGCTTCGTTCATCATGTCCATCTTGGATAGTCTAATCCGTTAAGTTTGTCTTGTTCGTGTCCTAGTCCAACAATTCCGCTTTATCATTGTGTCAGTCCACTATGTCCCATATATTAGTTCGTGTACATGTCTCATTGGTCACTTTGGTCTGTCACCTGGTATCCCAATCACTGTTATAATTATCCTAGTCTAGTCCTCACCAAATGTGTCCACGCTACCAAAACCCATGTCCATATCAATTAGCGTGAAAGACCACAATTTTTGACGGAAATAGTTACACAACCAACATTTTTGATAGAAAAAATTATTCAACAAATATTTGACAAGAAACAGATGACAATTTTTTTTGCAAACAAGTTGACAACAAGTTTTGCAATAAATTGTTGACAAGAAATTGTCGACAAATTTTTGAAAAGCAATTATCGATAACTTTTTGACAATAAAACTTGACGAGAAATTTGTCAATGACTTTTACGCAATTTTTAACAACAATTTTTCAAGAAAATTTTATGTAAATTTTCAAACACTTACGCAAATGGCCGACGGGAAAATATCTCAAGACCCAACCTATTATTACCACTTAATATCACCAATCTATGTCAAATCACATCAGTGCATGCATATAAAACATATTTCATGGATATCACCAATCACATCTCAGGATTAGATGAATTATTTCTCATAAGATGCTTCGTCAGTGGATTACAGGAAGAAATTAAGGAGGTGGAGATGTTCAATCCCCGTACCATGATGCAGGCTAGTGGATTAGCCTTATTAGCTGAAGATAAATTCATGATTCAACATCACCATGAGAAGCCACCTAACAATTACCTATCACTCATGCTACCCCAGAACCTAACCAACCCTTGTTGGTTAAGTACCTTAGTTTTGAAGAAATGGAAGAGTGGTAGGTGAAAGACCTCTGTGATAATTGTGATGAACAATTTGGGCCCCACCATAAATGCGCTACACAAATGTTGTATTTATTGAAGATAGTTGATCCTTGTTAATCCATAAAAGGATAATATGAGGTAGATCTGCAAGAAGTGACTGAAGCACCTGATCATAGCAATGAAGAAATCCTTGAAACTTCCTCCAATTCTCTCATAGTTTTTCCTCCAAACACTATGAAAGTTCAAGGGTCCTTCAAACTATATGATCTCGAGAAGCAATGCACCTAGTCTACTTGCAGCATAATATCAAAAGAAAATACCACAAATGTGTAGATGACACGAAAGTAACAAAACAAAGAGATATATTTTATTAATTCTTTTGAAACTTTGGTTACATATCGGTCCCTCTTAGGGATACCCTTATTTGATACAATGATTACAAGCAGAGGTAAAGGCCCCTCGTGATGGGATGGTGCACTCTATAGGCCTCTTGATATCACACACAAACTTGTATAAGGGCTTACTGATGTCTTCTTCTCCTTCGCTTGCTTGGAGAGATCTAACACTTTGAATGCTTTGACTTGGTACTCTAACCTGTAACCTGCGTACAAGAAGCAATAGCAAATGATCAGTAGTACCTGCTACCTCTTAGGATGAGGCGTTATTAATAAATCTACAAATAATGATATAAAAGTATAATAACAACATAATGAAGAAAAACTAAGCAAGAATGCATTGATAACTCAGAAATCACCACGTAAATACATTAAGAAAGACAGATCTATTCTAACATTAATTAATAAAATAGAAAGCAATAAAATATTTATGCTAAAACTCAAAAAATAGTGTCTAAAATCCTAGGCTGTGCCTACAAGCCACTGTCAAGGACAGTGATCGTGAAATGAAATATTTTTCCTCATAAACCAGGGGCTGTGGCACTATATTCCTCATCTAAATTTATGTCCAAGGGTTACTTTTGTGTTCGTACACTTATTGGCAGTGAAGAATGTCTTGATCTAAATGCTTGGATGGCTCATAGTCATCGCTCAATCAGACGGCGCTTCGCTACTCCTCAAAGGGGTATGGAATCACTCTCCAATTTGCTAGGGCTCCGCGACACAAAAAATATGATATTCAGGATTCTTTCTTTTTCTTGGGAAGATGCATATGTAGATCTAGATCTTGGCTTCCTAGAGAAGACAGGATCTAGATCTGCATGCAACTGACCATCCAAGGGGGAAGGATCAATCACATATTTGCATTGAAGGGGTAGTTAGGAGGAGATCTGGGAGATCCACACCAAAAAAAATTTGTAAACAATACAAGTGCAATCATACTGCATGATCTGATCTCGTATTCATGACTAGACTATGTTTTGGTGCTATTCGCTATATAAAGCAGTGGCTAGATCTATCCGCTCTCAGCTTCAACGACTAATGTTGATGACCACTCTAATTGATAGCGGCCAAGTATGAATGGGCCAAAACTACCCCTTGTGAGTGGTTAGGACCACTTTTAGATCTTGGAAAGGTCCAAGATCAGTCATATGGTCATCGAATGTGCCCATATGAGTAGTCTCCTAAACATGATGTATTTTAGGTGTCTATAGATGCCCCTTTTGGGATGCGTTGTGGGAAAACACAATGTTGAGAAAAAATAGACCACCTAGGGCCACATTGTAGGGTGTGTGATGATCATTGATCTAATCAATATTGGATGCCCTAGTCATGAGAAAAGGCACGAATCCTAGAATCATTGCTTCCAATAGGATGGAAGGCTTAAATTTGAAAAAGCTTATCCACGTCCATTAGGTGATCGGGTAGCTTTAGTGCTACTATAGGTCTGAAAGGAGGAGAGCTACAAGCTTAATTTTCATATTTGCTTTTTGCCCCAACAAAGGGTAAGCTTATGATAGTTTTTGGTAATGATTCGTAAGATGAACACAATTTGACATGATCGAGTGATCCTTTGTTGATTTTGATTATGATTGTTGATATTATGACTACCCCCTCAAATGACGAGTTGATGAGGGAAGGACAATGAATAAAGCGATGAGTCACTTGACCAAGATGAATGATTTGGATCTTTTCAAGAGGTTTGCTTTGTTATTGGCAAATCCCATTTCAGGTGTGATTTCAACCATTTATAGTAATTGTATATCTTTATCCCATAAAGCGGTCCGGTCGCAATGGCCTTCTTAGAGAATCAAGATGATAGCAATTCTATTTAAGCCTATGTTGAATCACTACATTCAATGATTTACTAAAAATATCATAGAATAATTGATATAAATCCTCGTTGTCATGGAGCAGTCCGATCATTATGGCCTTCTTTGGGATTTAATTTTTGATGCTAGGAATTTTGGTGTTAAAGAGAGAATTTTTGGTTCTCCACCATGGTGTGTGACATCCTTTCAGCGCCATTTAGCATCTCAATTTGAGCAATGACTAATTTTCCCCAAATGGCCTTATGGTGATTTACTCATCTTGTTGGATTGCATGGAGCATTAGTCGTTGCAACCACCAAGTGTATAGAGTAAATAACTGGATACGAGGTGCATTCGAGATTTGTTGTTATTTGATTTTTCTAGATTTTATTGTTTTTATTTCTGATTTATGTGATTTTTTTGGTATTTATGTAATTTTTTATTATTCTAGATCGATAAATATGCTTAATTGCCCATTTTGAGATTCCTCATGGTGAAAAATTAAGAGCATTTATTATTGCTTGCTAGCCGCTATTAGTAGTGATCAATTCGTGGCCTCTTTTAGTGTCAACAACTAGAAAATACAGTTCGTTGACATCAACAATGGTCGAGGTAAAACTGAAAAATATAAAAGAAAAATTAGGGTTTTGACTTTCATTATTTGCCAACTATCAATTTACCTTTTGAGCTTTGAGAGAGAAAGGGAGAAAGTGACCCAAGATGCTACGTGACTATCAGACGCCATGGCAGACCAGGGTGAGGCATCCACGAGTGGAGGAGCCGGAGCTTCATGGGTATTTCTCTCAACCCTAGCTTATTATTTTTGGTAAAATGAACCATACTAATTAAATGGTAAAAGAACCTAATTAAACCTATTGGCAATGAATTGAATCCATACATAGGCTGAGTTTAGAGTTTAATTAGGTGGGTTTTATTTATTTTTTGCTCTGTCAATTTTTTTGGTATTTTTGGACGAGGGTGGACACCGTTGGTGAGCCACCTCATGGTCGTTGATGACCAGAGCGACCCCCAATTTGCAAAGAAGGACCGCTAATGCTGAAAGTGACTAGCTTGAATTCCAACGATCAAAATTTTGACCATTGGCAGTTGATCATTGTTGGCTTCAGCGGTTTATTTACGGTCGTTGTTGGCTTGAGCAGTCATGCAAATTTAGGCCATGTATTAATTTTTTTGTTTTCTGAGTGATTTAATTGTTTTTTTGAATTTTATGAGTATAAATTTTGATTTTTTTGCGTTATTTGGTGCATTTTCTTAGAATACTTGTATTCTACATGATCTTGAATTCTGTTTGCACCATTTTTGGATTTTATTGTGCCTTTTATTTAAGTTCTTCTAATTAGTAATTTATTTTTTCACTTTAGCTGTTATTTGCTCGGGCTTGGGACCCTAGTTTGCTTGTGCGGCTTCTACCTCTAATGGATGACGCAGAGTGGGGTTGGTTTGATGCCTAGGGACTCATGTATGTTGTGAGGATATTGAATATTATGTCAAACCTAGCCTATATTATTGCCCTAGCACATAGATGGGATTCCCGGATGAACACATTTCATCTCCCTACTGGTGAGATGACTATCACTCCAGAGGACGTGTATAGGATCTTTAGGATCCCTTTCGATGGAGTGGCTATCATATCTTCTTCCATTGATGCTAGATATGTTGTGTTTGTGAGGGTCTTTTGAGATCATGCAGATGTAGCATTTACTGACTACCATCATGGTGGGATCTCTGTGGCTCGGTGGTACCGAGAGGATGTCTTCACATGATGATAGGTCATCTTGATGCATGTTATATATAACATGATTTTATCGGATTTCTCTAGAGTGAGGTTATCATGGAACCTCTTGGCTATGGTTTAGGATTTTTTGGATAGTGAGGAGCCCATTATTATGACCTAGGGGAGCGCACTGCTAGCTCAATGCTATAATGAGCTCTACAAGATTCAATGGCGTGGATGAGCTACCATTGCTTGCAGCCTGCTTATTTATATTTTGAGTTGGGAGTACATTAGGGTGGACCTCCCAGGAGGCTTACCTATTAAGATCACTACCATTGTAGAGGTGGCCCAGTGTTATGGGTGCAAGTGGCCTTGAGAGCGATAGGAGTGCTAGATTTGATGTCATGCACGGGATTTGACACACTATGAAGCTACCTTGACTGGCGTGTAGGCGAGGGATATTATATGGAGGCCCTATTTTGAGTGCTCTAATTGTCCAGAGGTAGAAAAATGTATGACTCATAATAGGTATGATCAATGGATGATCGATCGCAAGGGAGGCATCAGAGAGTTATTTCATTACTCCCAGGTTCTCTGATAGTTTGATGTACAGCAGGACGTACATCTTGAGCTAGTTTTGTATAGGTGGGTCACCGTAGAGAGTGATATTCCATCGACATGAGTTATAGTAGTTTTAGAGGAGAAGGAACCTCTTTAAGTGGATGATGGCATAAAATATGCTAGGGTTACTGAGTTGTATACCCAGTGGCGGGTTACATAGCTATGGCATGATGATGCTAGATTAGGTCGATACAGGGATGAGGTAGTTCCTGAGGATCTCAAGGGGCACCGAGTGCAGGCCTAAACAAAGGACTAGGGGTAGGTCGTAGAGCAATAGGTAGCAAAGGAGAAGGTCCTAGAGGAGGAGGAGTTAGCTCTAGAGGAGGAGGAGTCTCCTCTCTGGGCTTAGTTGCACATCATAGAGACCGAGCTTCAGGCAACTCGTATTCAGATCTTACAGTGGGAGTCCACTATTGCTATGCTCCAAATATGGATAAGGGATTTTAATGAGGAGAGGACTGCTCTTCAGGCATAGATTGATTCGGCACAACTTAGGATAGATCAAATTACTATCGAGAGGGATGCTTCTCAAGGATAGGTTGCTCCCCTTATACCAGTGCCTCAGAGATCGAGTGGGCTAGATGTAGATGTAGATATAAAACGTCTACATGGACTCCTATCAGATGACTTGGTTGAGCGTACATGAGATAATGCTTACATCCTTGTACTAGAGCATGAGGTTAGGCTTCGAGGTGGTCATATACCAACCAAGTCTACAACATAGGGGATCATAGAGGAGTTGGAGTGAGATCGGTCATTCCTTAGTTTGACCGAGCCACAGGGTAGGGGCGCTCTCAAAGATATCTAAAGGGACCATCTCTAGACAGACTCGTAGAGGCAGAGCTGAGGGTGGAGGTGAGCCTGGGGGCACAGGCCCAATATAATGATTATGATGGCTCTTGTATTATTTTTGAGTGTAAGGTCTAAGGACCTACACTATTGTAGCCTATGGGCATTTTTGTACCTCCATGTACTTATTTGACACACATTTATATATATTCCTATTTCAGATTTATTATGTGTATCATGTGATTGGTTTTTATTATGATGTTTATGAGATGCATATGGATGCAATGTCTATGATATTATGCTATATGATGTGATGTATTGATGACATGCTCTAGCTAGATGATGGATGGATGCTTAGATGCTATGATCTAGATATGTGGATGTACTATGGTGATGTATGCATATATGGATGCAATACTTTGCGTTAAATGCATGTTTGATTTTGCTTTAATTGTATGCATCTAATTTATGATGTTATGGTATGGTAAATGTGATGTGTGTAATGCATTATTAGGATGATGATGATCTAATGTAAATGAACCTGTATGCCTTAATCACTTAAAACATATGGAATGAATGTGATATGAGTTAACAATATAATGGATGACACCACAAAATGTAACACAATCATAAATGTATATGGTAATTCTTGTCATAAGAATTAATCATTTAAGCATCTATACGTGAGATGAGATGATGTGATATGTCTATGCATTATTTATAAGCTTTTTGTAAATTAAAATATTTGTACAAAATAGTCAGTGGTCGTATAAATACATTGTTGATATTTATTCGGTATCTGTCCTATTCATGAACACACTTTAATTAACAAAACCTCCTAAAGAAAGTTGTTGATTTGATTGATGACGTGATTTGTTGCTATGTGGGGATTTTTGAGGTTTTCCATGAGACTCAAACACCCTAGTTACTTCATCAAAATTTGTATACTGACCATATAGGACTCCTGAATAGACTTAGATATTCATTATCCCTGTGTGTGCAAATGAATAAATTAGATAACACATAAGCCTACCCCGATTCCAGATAGGATTCATGCAGCCCATTGCTATATTGGGGATCCTCAAATGTCCATCATGATCCTAAGTTGAACTCAGTCGGATCATACCATTAGGTAATACATGACACCCAAAGCTAGCTCTTTTTATAATTTGCTTAGAACTACCCTAATGCCAGGTGGGATTCATGCAACCCATTTTTGTATTAGGGATCACTCAACGGTTTGTGGAGATTGACCATTCCAGGGATTCAAGCTCTTCACCCCCTTATTTTCTTCACATTTATTTGGGATACTTTCTCATGCTTAGTGATGAAAATCACTATTTATTTTGAATTTTGTTTTCTTTTGAGCAAGGGATTTTTGTAGTGATGATAATCACTATTTATTTTTCTTTTGAATTTTGCTTTGTTTTAGGATTTTTCTTGTTTTTATGAAATCAAGGGATTTCTTTGGGTAGGGGGGATCTTGTCCTTTTTCCAAAGATCAAAATCCTAGACCATGAGATTCACAAGGTGAGCAAGTAAAAACCTTTCACTTAGGATACCTAGTACCACTTTGTAGCGTTAATATTTTCCTTGTTCTTGAAGAACACAAGCTTATACTAAGAGGGGGGTGAATAGTATAATATCACTTTTTACTTTTCTTTTCCAAATAGTATTATCCAATATAATTGATGGAAATATCAATAGAAATAACCAAAGCAATGCACAAATCATCACACACAATAGAGACACCAATTTAACGTGGTTCACACAATGTGGGCTACTCCATAGAGAAAATATTTCACTAATATTTTCTCAATAATATATTGGGAATCGTTTCTCTATTACAATTTGTATGGACCTCTGTCCAAAGGAGACACCAATCCCCTAATCAAGTTTGTGGATATCTATCCACAGGAGAACTCCTTTCTCCTTAGCTCTGGTTGATGATATTCTAGAAGAACTATTACCCCCACTACTTTGGCTAATGGATATCTATCCATTGAAGACTATTGTCCTCAATACCCTAGCTAATGGATCTCTATCCACTAGAGACTTTTGTCCTCTATACTATATCACCTTCAAAGCTCTATCTCAAATTTTCACTAAACACAGTCCTTCGATCTAGAACAAATTTGCTCAATATCTGTCTCTCGTCTTCCTCAAATCTATACCAAACTTTGTCCTCAAATCTGTACTAAACATAGTCCTTCGGTCTAGCACAAATCTATCCTCAATATCTATCCTCTGATCTGCACTAAACACAGTCCTTCGATCTAGCACAAATATGTTCTCAATATTTGTCCTCAAATTTTCACTCAAAGCTTGACTTAATCACAAATCAACTCTATTGGATCTGCCCCAAACCTTAACTCAAGGTTTGAACAAATCAATCAATCAACTCTGATCACAAGTCTACTCAAAGACTTGTTTCAAATATACCTTAAAAGCATCCACAAAATCTCAGACTAATATGTCCACAAGCCCTCTCTAGAACTTGTCCAATCTTCTCAAAAAGTCCTCACTTGAACTTGTCTAGATCTTCTCAATAAGTCCTCACTAGAACTTATCCAATCTACTCTCAATCTGTATTGTAAGCTTCCACAAAAGCTCACAAAAAATTGTCCACAAGTCCTCTCAAATACTTACCTCAAATTTTATCAACAAGTCCACACTAGAACTTGTCCAATATCATAGAAACATAAAGAGAATTGTTAGAGACTCAATATGCTTCACATTCATCACAATGCTCAATCACTTTCAATTACTCTTTTAGAAACAAACAGAGAATTGCTAGAGACTCAATATGCTTCACATTCATCATAATGCTCAATCAATTTCAATTACTCTTTTAGAAACATACAGAGAATTTTTAGAGACTTAATATGCTTCACATTCACCTCAATGCTCAATCACTTTCAATAACTCTTCTATCATAGAAACATATAGAGAATTGTTAGAGACTCAATATGTTTCACACTCATCAACACTCAACCTCTTTCTCAAATCAATTCAGAATATAGAACAATTTGTTTCATGGAACTTGAACTATCATTTCACACATCCACTTGACTAGGCTCTACCAAATCTACTCAACCAGTCACTTCAATAAAATAGTCCTTGATCACAAACCCTAGTCCAAGCATATGAACACTCACTCAAAATGTTTCCAACAATGTCAACCAATCTCACATAACAATGATACTCATGTTCTTTGCAACCCTAGTTCAAGTTCTTCACTCAACCAATCACTTCAACAATAATGCTTACCAAACAATCATTTTCACTCAAACTTTGCATTCACAATATTCAACAATCACTCACTAGGAAGATGTGCCCATACCTTTTATTTTATGTAGAAGTGCCCTTAGAAAACCTGTCTCAATCATAATTTCCTTCTTTCCAATTTCAATGGTTAGATGAAAAAATATCACTCTTAACCCTTTCTCAAATATTTCTCAACCACAAAAAAAATCAATCTCAAATAAACCTTATTACTCCTTGAAATTAGCAATTATCAAATCGCAAAGGATAACTTGACCTCCTTTTCACTCCAACCTTGTTTTCAAAAAAACCTCAATTAATCAAATACCTCAACCAAGGAAGAATGTGTTCATACCTTTTTTTTTGAAGTAGAGTGGATCTCAAGAATCCGTCTTAACCACAATTTTCTCCTCCTTTGCCAATTTAAATAGTTAGATAACATCAATATTTCTTAAGACTTCATGCAAATATTTTTCCAATAATTTTCAAACAAACATAACAAGCCCTAATTACACCTTATCATATCCAAGCTTCTTAAAAATTAAGTCCCATAAAACATACATATAAACCTTCTTACTCTTTTTAAGAAAACATCTTTCTTTTTAATTTTCACTAAATCATAATTTCTTATATATATCTTCAAACTTTAGAGCAACACATATTTTGAAATCAAAATAAAAAACCTTATAACTCCCGAATCATCAACTACACCAAACCTTTAGAACAAAGTAAATTAATTTTCAAATATACACCTTATGACTCCCGAATTAGCAACAACGTCAAATATTTAAAATGTGGAGCATACCTTTTAATTTCAAACCAGTTCTGCAAAATATTGTACACCAAAAAATTTTATTTATCAAAACGCGGTGTAGCCCAAGTGATTCGAATTGCGCACCTCCCAGCACTTAGGTCCTAGACTTTGTTAGATCTCCGACTGTGCTATTCTTATAGTTGAAACTTAAAGGAACTCCAACATATTTATACCTTTTGCCTTGTCAACTTAGGCCCAAAACAAAAATTTCTAACGTCGTTGTCCGCAGCAAGATTCGAACCTACGGTCTTCCTTCTACTACAGCCCACGCAGGATTTACCAGCCGCTCCAACCAACCTTCTTTATAACTACACTGTTCATGTCACATCATTTTTGTTTGCACTTGTTCTTTATTGAAATATTAATCCATCACTTAATTATTTTTAAGACCTTTTTAACGTCTTTAAATATATAACAAGGCATATTGTTGGACATTTTGAGTCCTAAAAGTTAAAATTGTCATTGATGTCAAGAAATGAAGTCAACATTAATATCAAGGTTTTTTGTCAAGGAACAAAGTTGTCAAAGTTGTTATTTGATATCCAGGAAGAAGCCCAAAGGATTCAGTGCAAAGTTAAAAAGGAGATATAATTTGTTTTATAAATTATATAAATTCTTTATAATTTAAAATAATTATAAATTATAATTAATGCTGACATCATCCAATTTAATAAGGCACCTTGTATAAATTATAAAGTGTTTATAAAGACGTCGACGTCGTTGAAAGAATTGAAGTGCCGACATTTAAATTCAATAGTGACTTCGTATATAAAAGGAGGCCACAAAGACCTTTGCAACATAATCCTCGATCAAATTATTGAAAGTGCCATCAAAAACATTAATTACAAATTCTAAAGGTTTGTGAGGAAGAAGACGAAACAAGTGTATTTCATCTCATACAAAAGACGAAAAGCAAATAAAGTGGGAACCTCAATCAAAGGTGGATGTGATGGTCCAATGGCAGTGCATGTTCTTTTTAAGGTGTTTGTGGGGAGACGAACCCCTGTTCGAATCCTGTTGAGGTGTGTGCGGAGGAAGAGGTTTTCGAGTTATTCATAATTCAAAAGGAACCAAAGGAAGGTATAAAGGGTGCAAAGGCCCTTTTGGTTCTAAATGTGCATTGGGCACATGTGGTTGAGGAGCCCATGCTAGGGCGTTTGCAGAGGTATTGGTGAGGGGTTAGAAACCCACGAAGTGCTTATTATTATTTTTCAATTGCCTAAAGTTCAAACTTAATATTTGTTAGGAGTTATAAGGAGTATTAAGAAGTTATGTTAGGCAAATGAAATAAGTGAGAAGGAGGAATAAGGAGTGTTAGAAAATTACTATATTTTGGATTAAAATTTTAAAAGGGGAAGATATTATTTTATGGAGTAATAAGGTGAAAATTAATTTACCTTAAAATCTATAAGGTCAAAATTGATTGTGGTTGTTAAAATTATTTTAGATATTGTGGAGTTGATAAGGTGTAATTTTGATATCATGTTGCATTGTTGTTGAAATGAGTTGTTGGGCAAAGAACTTGAACTAGGGTTTGAAAAGAACATGAGTATCATTGTTATGTGAAGATTGAGTTATAAGCATTGTTGTTGAAGTGATTTGTTGGGAAAAGAACTTGAACTAGGGTTTGAAAAGAACATGAGTATCATTGTTATGTGAGATTTGTTGTTGAGCAATTATTGGAAACATTTTGAGTTGATTGATATATGCTTGGACTAGGGTTTATGATAAATGGGAGTTTCATTAAGTAATTGGTTGAGTTGAATTGGTTGAGCCTAGTCAAGTGGTTGTATAAAGTAATTGTTCAAGTTCCATAAAACAAACTATTCTTTATTTTGATTTGAGTTGTGAAAGTAATTGAGCATTGAGTATAGAACATATTGAGTCTCTAACAATTCTCTTTATGCTTCTATGAGATTGGACAAGTTCTATGTGGACTTGTTAAGCAGATTTGAGGTAAGTCTTTGAGGAGACATGGAATAATTTTGTGTGAGCTTTTATGGAAGCTTACAATACATATTTGATTAAGTTATGTGTGAACTTATTGAGCAGATTTGGACAAGTTTTGTGTGAGCTTGTTGAGTAGATTTGAACAGGTTTTGAGTGGAACTTTTGAACAGATTTGAGCAGGTTATGAGTGGACTTGGTGTACAAATTTGTGCTAGACCTACTGGACTGTGTTAGTGCATATTTTAGATAGAGCTTTGGAGGTGACAGAGTAGAGAGGATAATAGTCTCCAGTGGATAGAGATCCATCAACCAGGGTAGTGAGGACAGGTCTTCTGAGTGGGGACAATAGTCTTCAATGGAGAGATATCCACAAGTTAGTGCAGTGGAGGTAGTAGTCTTCTAGAGGATCACCAACCAAAACAAATGAGGAGTTATCCTATAGATAGAGATCCACAAACTAGATTTAGGGGATCAACATCTCCTTTGGACAGAGGTCCATAAACATTTTAATTGGGAAGGATCCCCAAGAGATTGATTGAGAAAATTTTAGTGAAATAATTTCTTCGTGGAGTAGCCCATATTGGGTGAACCACGTAAATTATGGTGTCTCTATTATGTATGGTATTTTGTGCATTGCTTTAATTATTGCTATTGATACTGCTATCTATACACTACATAATATTGATTTGGAAAGAAAATTAAAAAGTACCCTTATACTGTTTAGCCCCCCTCTCAGTATAAGCTTGTGTTCTTCAATTGGTATCAGAGTGGGTGCCTTCATAATATTTTAACAGCTTGAAGGAAAATCTAACAAGAACACAATGTATCCTAAGGAGGTGTCCTCGACTAACTCAACACCAGTCTTTGATGGAAATTACTACATGTATTGGAGTATGATGATGAGGATATACCTAATGGCACTTAGAAATGAAGTTTGGGATGCAATGGAATTTAGATATGATCCAGCAGTCAATCCTCCTACAGATAATGAAGGTAAGCTTTTACAACATTATAATTCAAAATCAATGAATGCACTTGTGAGAGGTTTATGTAGAACAAAGTCTATGAAAGTTATGCATTGTAGAACTGCAAAAGAAATGTGGGATAAATTGCAAGGTATATATGAAGGAGATAAAAGTGTCAAGAAAGCAAAGATACGAAATCTCAAAGGACAATTTGAAAATTTGAGAATGAATGAAGAAGAAAATATTAGTGCTTATCTAATTCGAATTGATGAGGTTTTTAATGATATGCAAGGACTTGGAATGAAGATTGATGAATTAGATGTTTGTGATAAAGTATAAAGATCTCTTCCAAATATATTTAGTGAATAGGTTTATGCTAAGAAATATCATTGGATGGTGATAGTTTGACAAGAGATAAGTTGTTTGGTATGCTAATAGCTTTTGAGATAAGAACAAAAGATCCTACTCCCCAGAAGGAAGCAACAATCAAAGCAATGAAGAAAACAAAGGGTAAGAAGTCAGAATCAAGCAGTGAGTCATCCAATGATGAAGAAGCTAATTATGGTAGAAGAAATAAAGGTTCCAAAAGACCCATATATCTAAGATTTGTTAAGTGTTTCAATTGTGGAAAGTTTGGAAATTTTGCAACATATTGTAAAGAACCAAAGAACAACAATGGTGAAAAAAAATAGGATCACAGGTACAGGGAATCGAAAATATATAGACACCAAAAGAAAAGCAAGGATGAACAAAGCAGACAAGGAAATAAATTCTTTAAAAGACAAAAGAGGAGCTACTATGCAGATAATGCAAGTAAGTACTCAAGTGATAGTGATGCTAGTATTTTAGACAATGATAGATATGAAGTTCTGTTTATTATTAAAGAAAAAGAACCAGTTAAGAAAACTCCAGTTATTCTCAAGTGTTTTAGATGTGGTAACTTTGGACATCTTGAAGATGATTGTACAAGGGATGGTTATAGTTTTAGTGATGATGAGTATGAGAATGCACTTGAAGGACCAGATGAAAATATTCTAATGGCATTATTAGAAGAATATGAAAGTGATCCTATAGAAGACAAGCCTAAAGAGAGTAATGATGTGGACAAAGGCAAACAAATAGAGGATTATTCAAAAGAGAATGGTTATGATCTCAAGGGAGAAATCATATATGCCCTTGACACGGTAAATAAGGTAATAAAGCAATACTCTAAACTTGAAATTTAGTTTCAATAATGTGATGAAGAGAGAAGATTTCTCATAGAGGATTTAGAAAAATCAAAGGCTAAGGCAAAGAGGTTCAAGGATAAGTTAGAAGAAAATATCTTAGAATGTGATAAGTTAGCACAAGAAGTGGCACTACTAAAAGAATATTTAGAGGAATCCAAAATCAAGATGAAGGGATTTAAAAATAGCTCAAAGAACTTGGAAAAGTTCATAAAGACACAAAAGCCTACATCAAGTAAAACAGATCTTGATTTTGAATAGGTTCAAAAGAAATAGGAAGGAGAATCAACTTCAAGTTTTGGAGAAGATACTTCAAATGAAGATACTTCAGAAGAAGACGATGTGAAAGACATTGAGACATCAGAGGATGGGTTGGACAATAGTGAATTCAACAAAAATAGGAACAGTGCACAAATAATATACATATGGAACAACAATCAGAATAGAAGACCAATAAGGTCAAGACAAGGAAGCTTCAATGGAAGATGTTTTTCATGTCACAAGTTTGGGTACATGGCTTCACAGTGCAGGACACATAAAAGACAGGAATATGAGAATGGATAACCTTTCCATGGGTATTGCTACTCATGTAATCAGTTTGGTCACAAGGCAATGAATTGCGGGGTTCATGACGTGAAGAGGATATGGCTTCACTAGGAGAAATCCTAAGATATTTGCACCTCCAAGGAATAATAACATTAAGTGTTATAAGTGTAATAATGATGGTCATACAACAAAGTGGTGTAGAGCAGACATTCCATAGACAAGTATGAACAGGAACTTGAACATAAATAGAAATAGGAATAAGAATATGGATATGAATAGAAACAGGAATAGGAACAGGAACATGGAATGGAATAGGAACAAGAACATGAATACGAACAGGAATAGAAATAGGAACATGGATGTGAATAGGAACATGATTGATGACATTGATAGGAACATAGACATAGATAGAAACAGTCAAAGGATTCAAAAAAATCATAAAAGAAGAGAAGAGGATAAAGGTAAAGAATAGTGTTTTCTGGGAGTAGAAATACTCCCACCCCAGAATTAACCACCTTAACAAAAGGTGGGGGAGGGGCTAAGCTAAGAGGCTCATTCTTAGCCCTAAGCCCCAAAGGTGACCCTTTGCCATTGATGTCAAAGGGAGAGAGAGATTTGAATATTAGTGAGATATTTGATATTTGAGAGAGCATTGAGCCAGGGGGAGTAGTGTCCCAGGGGGAGCAGCACAAAAGAAGAAGTCAAGTTTTCGGTAAAAAGTTTTTGGATTGCCATCAATGACAAAGGGGGAGATTGTTGGACATTTTGAATCCTAAAAGTTAAAATTGGCATTGATGTCAAGAAATGAAGTCAATATTAATATCAATGTTTTTATTCAAGTAACAAAGTTGTCAAAGTTATTATTTGAAATCGAGGAAGAAGCCCAAAGGATTCAGTGCAAAGTTAAAAAGGAGATATAATATTTTGTATAAATTATTTAAATTCTTTAGAATTTAAAATATTTATAAACTATAATTAATGCTGACATCATCCAATTTAATAAGGCACCATGTATAAATTATAAAGTGTTTATAAAGGCACTGACATTGTTGAAAGAATCGAAGCACCAACGTTTGAATTCAATAGTGACTTCGTATATAAAAGGAGGCCACAAAGACCTTTGCAATATAATCCTCGATCAAATTATTGAAAGCACCATCAAAAACATTAATTGCAAATTTGAAAGGTTTGTAAGGAAGAAGATGAAACAAGTGTTTTTCATCTCATACAGAAGAAGAAAAGTGAGTAAAGTGGGAGCCCCAATTAAAGGTGGATGAGATGGTCTAGTGGCAGCGCAGGTTCTTTTCAAGGCACTTGTGGGGAGACGAACCCGCGTTCGAATCCCATTGAGGTGTGTGAGGAGGAAGAAGTTTTTGAGTTCTTCATAATTCAAAAGGCGCCAAAGGAAGGTATAAAGGGTGCAAAGGCCCTTTTGGTTCTAAATGTGCGTTGAGTGCATGTGGTTGAGGATCCCATTGCTAGGGAATTTGCAGAGGCATTGGTGAGGGTTTCGAAACCCACGGAGTGCAAGGTAATAATTTTATTATTATTTTTCAATTGCCTAAAGTTCAAACTTAATATTTTTTAGGAGTATTAAGAAGTTTTGTTAGGCAAATGAAATAAGTGAGAAGGAGGAATAAGTAGTGTTAGAAAATTACTATATGTTGGATTGAAATTTTTAAAGGGGAAGATATTATTTTGTGGAGTAATAAGTTGAAAATTAATTTGCCTTAAAATCTATAAGGTCAAAATTAATTGTGGGTGTTAAAATTATTTTAGAGATTGTGGAGTTGATAAGGTGTAATTTTGATATCATTTTACATTGTTGTTGAAATGAGTTGTTGGGCAATGAACTTGAACTAGGGTTTGAAAAGAACATGAGTATAATTGTTATGTGAATATTGAGTCATAAGCATTGTTGTTGAAGTGACTTTTTGGGCAAAGAACTTGAACTAGGGTTTGAAAAGAACATGAGTATCATTGTTATGTGAGATTTATTGTTGAGCAATTATTAGAAACATTTTGAGTTGATTGATATATGTTTGGACTAGGGTTTATGAGAAAGGGGAGTTTCATTAAGTAATTGGTTGAGTTGAGTTGGTTGAGCCTAGTCAAGTGGTTGTATAAAGTGATTGTTCAAGTTCCATAAAACAAACTATTCTATATTCTGATTTGAGTTGTGAAAGTAATTTAGCATTGAGTATAGAACATATTGAGTCTCTAACAATTCTCTTTATGTTTCTATGAGATTGGACAAGTTTTTTTTGGACTTGTTAAGCATATTTGAGGTAAGTCTTTGAGGAGACTTGTGGACTGATTTTGTGTGAGCTTTTGTGGAAGCTTACAATACAGATTTGGTTAAGTTCTGTGTGAACTTATTGAGAAGATTTGGACAAGTTCTGTGTGAGCTTGTTGAGCAGATTTGGACAGGTTCTGAGTGGACCTGTTGAGCAAGTTCTGAGTGGACATGTTGTACAGATTTGTGCTAGATCGACTGGACTGTGTTTAGTGCATATTTGAGATAGATCTTTAGAGGTGATAAAGTAGAGAGGATAATAGTCTCCAGGGAATAGAGATCCATAAGCCAGGGCAGTGAGGACAGGTCTTCTAAGTGGGGACAAGAGTCTTCAGTGGAGAGAGATCCATAAGTTAGTGTAGTGGAGGCAATAGTATTCTAGAGGATAACCATCCAGAGCAAATGAGAAGGATTTCTCATGTGGATAGAGATCCACAAACTAGATTTAGGGGATCAACATCTCCTTTGGATAGAGGTCCATAAACATTATAATTGGGAAGGATTCCCAAGATATTGATTGAGAAAATTTTAGTGAAATATTTTCTTCGTGGAGTAGCCCACATTGGGTGAACCACATAAATTGTGGTGTCTCTATTGTGTATGGTGTTTTGTGAATTGCTTTGATTACTGCTATTGATACTTCTATCTATACACTGCATAATATTGATTTAAAAAGAAAAGTAAAAAGTACCCTTATATGGCCTTTAAATTTAATTTTAAATTAAAATATTAAAATATTTAATTTTAAATTATTTAAATAAATAATTTAAATTTTAAATAAATTAAGAGTTTAACTTAAATAATTTTTTTGCAAATCATTATAATATTGCTTTTAAAAATGTTTTTTTTTTTGCATAGCTTGGCCTTCAACCTTTTCATTGTCATTCTCTCATGGCCGATACCATTTTGACATCAATGATAATCTTATTATACTCAAATTTCCAATAATATCCCTCTTTGTCATTGATGGCAACCCAAATTATTTTTACCAAATACTTGACCTTTTTCTTGTTCTAATCCACCTAGGACATTGCTCACCCTGACTTAGTGCTCTTCCCTTAAACTAAAAATCTCCCCCTTACTCAAATTTCTCCTCCTTTGACATCAATGGCAAAGGGTCACCTTTGGGGCTCGGGGCTAAGAATCAGTCTCTTAGCTTAGCCCCTCCCCCACCTCCTCTTGAGGTGGTTAATTTTGGGGTGGGAGTAAATCTACTCCCAGCATGCAATGTTCCTCTCCTTTCTTGGCTTTCTTTTTCCATACCTTTGAGATCATACCTTTTTGAACCTTTTGAGAATCCTCTTTCTTGCCTGTTCTTGGAAGTTTTGGAAATTATGTTCTACACCATCTTGCTATATGCCCAAAATTATTGCACTTATAACACTTAATTTTGTGATTCCTTGGAGGTGCAAATATCTTGGGGTTTCTCCTGGTGAAGCCATATCCATTTTTGTCATGAACCCTAAAATTTACTGCCTTATGACCAAACTGATTACATGAATAACAATACCCATGAAAATTTTGTTTGTTTCTAAAGTTCCTATATTCCCGTATTTCATGTGTCCTACACTGTGAAGCCTTGTGCCCAAACCTGTGACATGAGAAAAATCATCAATTGAAATTTCCTTGTCTTGACCCCATTGGTATCTTAGTATCTTCTACCCTGACATGTTTCCTATTCCATATGTTCCTTATTTGTGCATTGTTCCTTTCCTTTTTGATCTTTCTATTGTCCAACTTATCCTTAGGAGTCTTACTTTCTCTTACATTTTCTTCTTCTCAAGCTTCTTCTTCTTTGGTGCTTGAGCTTGACTCTCCTTTTTCTGCTTCCTGTTTTCCTTGTTCTTCAAAACTAAGTCCTGTTTTGGTGACATATGATCTTTGTGCATTGATAATCCTGTCCAAAGTCTTTGAATTTTTCTCAACCTTGTGCAACTTGTCCTTAGAGCCTTTTACTTCCATACTTCGTGAAACTATATCATTTTCTAATCTTTCCTACTCTAGATATTTTGTCTTTAATTTTTTGGCCATACCTTCTTCAATTTTCCTTGCCTCTTCAACCTTAATTTTGAAGTTGGTGAGTTCCTGTAGAAAATTTGCTTTTGCTTTCTCATATTCTTGAGCTTGAACCCTTAATCATGAGTTCTCCATTTTTAATTCCCTTATATCGACACTAATTCTTTTACATTATTGCTCTTTTACCTTTGACTACTCAACCATATCTTTTTCAACTCTCCTTGCCTTTTCAACCTTAAATTTTAAGTCATAGAGATATTGTAGAAGCTTTGATTTACATTTCTCGTCCTCTTTTATTTGAGCCTTTAATTATAAGTTCTCATTTTTCAACTTAACAAGTTCCTTAAGAGTAGCTTTTTCCTTCTATTTTTCTAAATTTCTCTCTTTTATTTGATCTTAAATAGGAGTATTTTCTTCTATTACTAAAAATAGAGTTTCTTCTTCATACTTGTTTTTATTGTCCTTGTTATCCTTTTTTGAACCAACCTCTAGAAATTTAGTTTCGAGAGTATCATATTCATCTTCATCACTACTAAATCCATTATAATAATCTGCATCATGACCGAGTTGACCACAAACAAAATATTCTTCACCTTCTTGTGAATAGTGAGCAGTAAGGTGACCTGTCTTCCTACATATGGTACACAATTTTATCAATTTGGTTATCTCTCCATTGTTTGATTCATCTCTTGAATCTATTTTCATTTTTCATCCCAAAACAACAATATCAGGTTCATCTTCCTTTTATTTCATGACTATGTGTTTTATTTTCTTCTTATGTCTCATGGTTCTACCTTTGCCTTTCTTTGCCATTTATGTTCTTATAAGATCTTCTTTCAAGCTATTAAACCTTTTTCGAAGGAACGAGCTCTGATACCAATTGAAGAACACAAGCTTATACTAAGAGGGGGGGTGAATAGTATAATATCACTTTTTACTTTTCTTTCCCAAATAGTATTATCCAATATAATTGATGGCAATATCAATAACTAAAGCAATGCACAAATCATCACACACAATAGAGACACCAATTTAACGTGGTTCACCCAATGTGGGCTACTCCACATAGAAAATATTTCACTAATTTTTTCTCAATAAATCTCTTGGAAATCCTTTCCCTATTACAATTTTTATAGAACTCTGTCCAAAGGAGACACCAATCCCCTAATCAAGTTCATTGATATCTATCCATAGGAGAACTCATTTCTCCTTAGCTCTGACTAGTGATCTTCTATAAGAACTATTGACCCCATTTCTATAGCTAATGGATCTCTATCCATTGAAGACTCCTATCCTCACTACCCTGGCTAATTGATCTCTATCCACTGGAGACTATTGTCCTATATACTCTATCACCTTCAAAGATATGTCTCAAATATACACTAAACACAGTCCTTCGATCTAGCACAAATCTGGTCAATCTATGTCTCTGGTCTGGAAAAAACCTATCCTCAAATCTACACCAAAATTTGTCCTCGAATCTGTACTAAACACAGTCCTTCGATCTAGCACAAATCTATCCTCAATCTCTATCCTTTGATCTGCACTAAACATAGTACTTCGATCTAGCACAAATTTGTCCTCAATATCTATCCTCAAGCCTTAACTCAAAGCTTGACTTAATCACAAATCAACTCTATTGGATTTGTCCCAAACCGTAACTCAAGGTTTGAAAAAATCAATCAATCAACTCTGCTCACAAGTCTAGTAAAATATTTGTTTCAAATATGACTTAAAAGCTTCCACAAAAGCTCACACTAATCTATCCACAAGTCCTCTCTAGAACTTGTCCAATATGCTCAATAAGTCCTCACTAGAACTTGTCCAAGTCTGCTCAATAATTTCTCACTAGAACTTATCCAATCTTCTCTCAATCTGTATTGTAAGCCTCCACAAAAGCTCACACAAAACTGTCCACAAGTCCTCTCAAAGACTTACCTCAAATCTACTCAAAAAATCCACACTAGAACTTGTCCAATCTCATAGAAACATAAAAAGAATTGTTAGAGACTCAATATGCTTCATATTCATCACAATTCTCAATCACTTTCAATTACTATTTTAGAAACATACAGAGAATTGTCAGAGACTCAATATGCTTCACATTCATCACAATGCTCAATCACTTTCAATTACTATTTTAGAAACATACAGAGAATTGTCAGAGACTCAATATGCTTCACATTCATCACAATGCTCAATAACTTTCAATTACTCTTTTAGAAACATACAGAGAATTGTTAGAGACTCAATATTCTTCACATTCACCTCAATGCTCAATCACTCTACTATTACAGAAACATATAGAGAATTGTTAGAGACTCAATATGTTTCACACTCATCAAAACTCAACCTCTTTCTCAAATCAATTCAGAATATAGAACAATTTGTTTCATGGAACTTGAACTATCATTTCACACATCCACTTGACTAGGCTCTATCAAATCTACTCAACCAATCACTTCAATTAAATAGTCCTTGCTCACAAAACCTAGTCCAAGCATATGAACACTCACTCAAAATGTTTTCAACAATGCTTATCAACCAATCTCACATAACAATGATACTCATGTTCTTTGCAACCCTAGTTCAAGTTATTCACTCAACCAATCACTTCAACAATGCTTACCAAACAATCCTTTTCACTCCAACTTTGCATTCACAATATTCAACAATCACTCACTAGGAAGATGTGCCCATACCTTTTTTTTAATGTAGAAGTGCCCTTAGAAAACTTGTCTCAACCACAATTTCCTTCTTTCCAATTTCAATGGTTAGATGACAAAATATCACTCTTAACACTTTCTCAAATATTTCTCAACCACAAAAATAATCAATATCAAATACACCTTATTACTCCTTGAAATTGGAAATTATCAAATCACAAAGGATAACTTGACCTAGTCCTTTTCACTCCAAACTTGTTTTTAAAAAAATCTCAATTAATCAAATACCTCAACCAAGGAAGAATGTGTTCATACCTTTTTGTTTGATGTAGAGTGGATCTCAAGAATCCGTCTTAACCACAATTTTCTCCTTTGCCAATTTCAATAGTTAGATAACATCAATCTTTCTTAAGACTTCATGCAAATATTTTCCCAATAATTTTCACACAAACATAACAAGCCCTAATTACACCTTATCATCTCCAAGATTCTTAAAAATTAAATCCCATAAAACATACATATAAACCTTATTACTCCTTTTAAAAAAATATCTTTCTTTTTTATTTTCACTAAATCATAATTTATTATATATATCTTCAAACTTTAGAACAACCCATATTTTAAAATCAAAATAAAAAACCGTATAACTCCCAAATCATCAACTACACCAAAACTTTAGAACACAGTAAATTAATTTTTAAATATACACCTTATGATTCCCGAATTAGCAACTACATCAAATATTTAAAATGTGGAGCATACCTTATAATTTCAATCCGACGCTGTGAAATATTGTACACCAAAATAACTTTATCAACACACGGTGCAGCCCAAGTGATTCGAACTGTGCACCTCCTACCTAGCACTTAGGCCCAAGCGTTTGTTAGATATCCGACTGCGCTATTTCCATAGTTGAAAATTAAAGGAACTCCAACATATTTATACCTTCCACCTTGTCAACTTCAACCCAAAACAAAAACTTGAAACGCTGTTGTCCGTAGAAATATTTGAACCTGAGGTCTTCTTTTCGCTACAGCACACGTAGGATTTACCAGCCGTTTAGACCAACCTTCTCGATAACCACGCCATTCATGTCACATCATTTTTGTTCGCACTTGTTCCTTCTTGAAATCTTAATCCATCGCTTAATTATTTTTTAAGACCTTTTTCACGTCTTTAAATATGAATGAATGAAAGATTTTAATTACGTCCGCGAGACCCAAATGTGGTCTATGGGACCTCAAATATGGAAGTACAATTACTCAAATCATATCATATGATCTTTAATATCTTTGAGAAGGTTGTTCCTTCTCCTCGCTGATTTGTGTTAGCAATTCTCCAACTTTTTTTATTTTCTTGTCTTCAAATAAATCTGTAATAAACTCGTTCCCAAGTGTTTCTTTGTATTTGTCACGGATATTTGAAAAACTCGGGCATTTATAGATGAAGTGTTCTTTTGTCTCTACTGCCCCTGTAGTACATATCCTTTCTTCCCATTGTTCTTTGGGCGTTGTCCATCTCCCTGTTTCACATCTAAGCCTATGAGAGCTAGTCCTTATCCGAGCAATGAGGATTTTTTCCTTCCACTTGATTTCAGCGCCTATATACGCTTTTTCCTTGTGGTCATACGTTGGGTTAAAATTTGCAATATAATATTGTCTTTTCCTCGCTTGCATTTTTCCACATTTCACTTTAGAACTTTTCATTCACATAATTTTTAATGTCTTTGTTGACATTTGGGCATTCATTTATGTTGATTTCCCAACGTTTCATCCATTTCTGATTTTGTTTCATCCACGTATTCTTTCGCCTATGTAACTCTTCGTATTCTTTCGCCTATATATAGCAAGGCATATATTAAAGAACGTCGACACTCTGAATGTAATAATATTATCTCTCAAATTAAGAACGTCGGTGGGATAAAGTTGTCTTGAGGGCAGGATTTAATAACTTGTATATAGCCTTTAAACTTAATTTTAAATTAGAATATTAAAATATTTAATTTTAAATTATTTAAATAAATAATTTAAATGTTAAATAAATTAAGACTTTAACTTAAATAATTTTTCTGCAAATCATTATAATATTACTTTTAAACATGTTTTCTTTTTGCACAGCTTGGCCTTCAACATTTTCATTGTCATGCTCTCATGGCCCATATCATTTTGACATCAATGACAATCTTATTATACTCAAATTTCCAATTATCTCTCCCTTTGTCATTGATGGCAACCCAAATTATTTTTACCAAATACTTGACCCTTTTCTTGTTCTGCTCCCCCTAGGACATTGCTCCCCCTGACTCAGTGCTCTTCCTTTAAACCAAAACTCTCCTCCTTACTCAAATTTCTCCCCCTTTGACATCAATGGCAAAGGGTCACCTTTGGGACTTTGGGCTTAGAATGAGTCTCTTAGCTTAGCCCCTCCTCCACCTCCTCTTGAGGTGGTTAATTTTGGGGTGGGAGTAAATCTACTCCCAACAGGAAATGTTCCTCTCCTTTCTTAGCTTTATTTTTCCATCCTTTGAGATCATACCTTTTTAAATCTTTTGATAATCCTCTTTCTTGTCTATTCTTGGAAGTTCTGGAAATTATGTTCTACACCATCTTGCTATATGCCCAATATTATTGCACTTATAACACTTAATGTTGTGATTCCTTGGAGGTGCAAATGTCTTGGGGTTTCTCCTGGTGAAGCCATATCCATTTTGTCATGAACCCTAAAATTTACTACCTTATGAACAAACTAATTACATGAATAACAATACCCATGAAAAATTTATTCGTTTCTAAAGTTCCTATATTCCTGTCTTTCATGTGTCCTACACTGTGAAGCCTTGTGCCCAAACCTGTGACATGAGAAACATCATCAATTGAAATATCCTTGTCTTGACCCATTGGTATCTTAGTATCTTTTACCCTAACATGTTTCCTATTCCATATGTTCCTTATTTGTGCATTGTTCCTTTCCTTTTTGATCTTTCTATTGTCCAACTTATCCTTAGGAGTCTTACTTTCTCTTACATTTTCTTCTTCTCAAGCTTCTTCTTCTTTGGTGCTTGAGCTTGACTCTCCTTTTTCTACTTCATGTTTCCCTTGTTCTTCTTAAAAACTAAGTCCTATTTTGGTGACTGATGATATTTGTGCATTGATAATCCTGTCCAAAGTCTTTGAATTTTTCTCAACCTTGTGCAACTTGTCCTTAGAGCCTTTTACTTCCATCCTTAGTGAAACTATCTCATTTTCTAATTTTTCATACTCTAGATATTTTTTATTTAATTTTTCGGCCATACCTTCTTCAATTTTCCTTGCCTATTCAACCTTGATTTTAAAGTTGGTGAGTTCCTATAGAAACTTTGCTTTTGTTTTCTCATCTTCTTGATATTGAACCCTTAATCCTGAGTTCTCCCTTTTTAATTCTTTGAGATCGACACTAAGTCTTTTACATTCTTGCTCTTTTATCTTTGACTATTCAACCATATCTTTTTCAACTCTCCTTGCCTTTTCAACCTTAACTTTTAAGTCAGAGAGATCTTGTAGAAGCTTTGTTTTACATTTCTCATCCTCTTGTATTTGAGCCTTTAATTCTAAGTTCTTTTTAAACTTAACAAGTTCCTTAAGAGTAGCTTCCTCCTTCTCTTTTTCTAAATTTATCTCTTTTATTTGATCTTCAATAGGAGTATTTTATTCTATTACTAAGGGTAGAGTTTCTTATTCATACCTATTTTTACTGTCTCTGTTATATTTTTTTGAACCAACCTCTAGGAATTTAGTTGCAAGAGTATCATATTCATCTTCACCGCTACTAAATCCATTGCAATAACTTGCATCATGACCGAGTTGACTACAAATAAAATATTCTTCACCTTCTTGTGAATAGTGAGCGGCAATGTGACATGTCTTCCTACATATGGTACAAAACTTTATAAATCTGGTTATCTCTCCATTGCTTGATTCATCTCTTGAATCTATTTCTATTTTTCCTTCCAAAAAAACAATATCAAATTCATCTTTCTTTTCTTTCATGACCATGTTTGTTCTTTTCTTCTTGTGTCTCATGGTTCTGCCTTTGCCTTTCTTTACCATTTTTGTTCTTGTAAGATATTCCTTCAAGCTATTAAACCTTTTTTGAAGGAACGAGCTCTAATACCAATGGAAGAACACAAGCTTATATTGAGAGGAGGGGGTGAACAGTATAAGACCACTTTTTACTTTTCTTTCCCAAATAGTATTATCCAATATAATTGATGTCAATATCAATAGCAATAACCAAATAAATGCACAAATAATTACACATAATAGAGACACCAATTTAATGTGGTTCACCTAATGTGGGCTACTCCACAGAGAAAATATTTCACTAATATTTTCTCAATAAATCTCTTGGAAATCCTTTCCCTATTACAATGTTTATGGAACTATGTCCAAAAGATACACCAATCCTCTAATCAAGTTTGTGGATCTCTATCCACAGGAGAACTCCTTTCTCCTTAGCTTTTATTGGTGATCTTCTAGAAGAACTATTGCCTCCACTACTCTGGCTAATGGATCTCTATCCACTGAAGACTCCTATCCTCATTGCCCTAGCTAATGTATCTCTATCCACTAGAGACTATCATCCTATATACTCTGTCACCTTCAAAGATCTGTCTCAAATATACACTAAACATAGTCATTCGGTCTAGCACAAATCTACTCAATATCTATCTCTGTCCTCGCACAAACCTATCCTCAAATCTGTACCAAAATTTGTCCTCGAATATATACTAAATACAGTCCTTCAGTCTAGCACAAATATATCCTCAATATCTATCCTTTGATCTATACTAAACATAGTCCTTCGGTCTAGCACAAATCTATCCTCAATCTCTATCCTCAAGCCTTAAATCAAAGCTTGACTTAATCAAAAATCAACTCTACTCGATCTGCCCCAAAAATTAACTCAAGGTTTGAACAAATCAATCAATCAACTCTGCTCACAAGTCTACTAAAAGACTTGTTTCAAATATGCCTTAAAAGCTTCCACAAAAGCTCATACTAATCTATCCATAAGTCCTCTCTAGAACATTTCCAATATGATCAACAAGTCCTCACTAGAACTTATCCAAATCTACTCAATAAGTCCTCACTAGAACTTATCCAATCTACTCTCAATCTATATTGTAAGCTTCCACAAAAGCTCACACAAAACTGTCCACAAGTCCTCTCAAAGACTTACCTCAAATCTGCTCAACAAGTCCACACTAGAAATTTTCCAATCTCATAGAAACATAAAGAGAATTGTTAGAGACTCAATATGCTTCACATTCATCACAATGCTCAATCACTTTCAATTACTCTTTTAGAAACATACAGAGAATTGTTAGAGACTCAATATGCTTCACATTCATCACAATGCTCAATCACTTTCAATTACTCTTTTAGAAACATACAGAGAATTGTTAGAGACTCAATATGCTTCACATTCACCTCAATGCTCAATCACTTTCAATCACTCTTCTATCATAGAAACATATAGATAATTGTTAGAGACTCGATATGTTTCGCACTCATAAACACTCAATCTCTTTCTCAAATCCATTCAGAATATAGAACAATTGTTTCATGGAACTTGAACTATCATTTCACACATCCAATTGACTAGGCTCTACCAAATCTAGTCAACCAATCACTTCAATGAAATAGTCCTTACTCACAAACCCTAGTCCAAGCATATGAGAACTCACTCAAAATGTTTCTAACAATGCTTATCAACCAATCTCACATAACAATGATACTCATGTTATTTGCAACCCTAGTTCAATTTATTCACTCAACCAATCACTTCAACAACAATGCTTACCAAACAATCTTTTTCACTCCAACTTTGCATTAACAATATTCAACAACCACTCACTAGGAAGATGTGCCCATACCTTGTTTTTGATGTAGAAGTGCCCTTAGAAAACATGTCTCAATCACAATTTCCTTCTTTCCAATTTCAATAGTTAGATGACAAAATATCACTCTTAACACTTTCTCAACCACAAAAATAATCAATCTCAAATACACCTTATTACTCCTTCTTCAAATTAGCAATTATCAAATCACAAAGGATAACTTGACCTAGTCCTTTTCACTCCAAACTTGTTTTCAGAAAAAATCTCAATTAATCAAATATCTCAACCAAGGAAGAATGTGTTCATACCTTTTTGTTTGAAGTATAGTGGATCTCAAGATTCTGTCTTAACCACAATTTTCTCCTTTGTTTCAATAGTTAGATAACATCAATCTTTCGTAAGACTTCATGCAAATATTTTTCCAATATTTTTCACACAAACATAACAAGCCCTAATTACACCTTATCATCTACAAGCTTCTTAAAAATTAAGTCCCATCAAACACACATATAAACCTTATTACTCCTTTTAAGAAAATATATTTCTTTTTAATTTTAACTAAATAATAATTTATTATATATATCTTCGAACTTTAGAACAACCCATATTTTGAAATCAAAATAAAAAGCCTTATAACTCCCGAATCATCAACTACACCACACATTTAGAACACGAACACAGTAAATTAATTTTCAAATATACACCTTATGATTCCCGAATTATCAACTACATAAAATATTTAAAATGTGGAGAATACCTTATAATTTCAAGTTGGCGTTGCGAAATATTGTACACCAAAAAAATACTTTATCAACACGCGGTGCAGCCCAAGTGATTCAAACTGCACACCTCCCAACACTTAGGTCCTAGCATTTGTTTCATCTCTGACTACGCTATTCCCACAGTTGAAACTTAAAGGAACTCCGATATATTTATACCTTTCGCCTTGTCAAATTTGGCCCAAAACAAAAATTTCTAATGTCGTTGTCTGTATCAAGATTCGAACCTGTGGTCTTCCTTCCGCTAAAGCCCACGTAGGATTTACCAGCTGCTCCGACCAACCTTCTCGATAACCGCATCGTTCATGTCACATCATTTTTATTCATGCTTGTTCCTTCTTGAAATCTTAATCCATCGCTTAATTATTTTTTAATACCTTTTTCACATCTTTATATATATAGCAAGGCATATATTAAAGAACATCGACACTTTGAATGTAACAATATTATCTCTCAAATTAAGAACATCGGTGGGATAAAGTAGTCGTCGGGGTAGGATTTAATAACTTGTATATGGTCTTTAAACTTATATTAAATTAAAATATTAAAAATTTTAATTTTAAATTATTTAAATAAATAATTTAAAATGTTAAATAAATTAAGACTTTAACTTAAATAATTTTTCTGCAACTCATTATAATATTGCTTTTAAACATGTTTTCTTTTTGCACAGCTTGGTTTTCAACCTTTTCATTGTCATGCTCTCATGGCCCATACCATTTTTACATCAATGACAATATTATTATACTCAAATTTCTAACAATCTCACCCTTTATCATTGATGGAAACCCAAATTATTTTTACCAAATACTTGACATTTTTCTTGTTCTGCTCCCCCTAGGAAATTGCTCCCCCTAACTCAGTGCTCTTACCTTAAACCAAAACTCTCCCACTTACTCAAATTTCTCCTCCTTTTATATCAATGGAAAAGGTTCACCTTTGGGGCTTGGGGCTAAGAATGAGTCTCTTAGCTTAGCCCCTCCTCCACCTCCTCTTGAGGTGGTTAATTTTGGAGTGGGAATAAATCTACTCCCAAAATGCAAGGTTCCTCTCCTTTCTCGGCTTTCTTTTTCCATACCTTTGAGATCATACCTTTTTGAACCTTATGAGAATCCTCTTTCTTGTTTTTTATTGGAAGTTCTAGAAATTCTGTTCTACACCATATTGTTATATGCCCAATATTATTGCACTTATAACACTTAATGTTGTGATTCCTTAGAGGTTCAAATGTCTTGGGTTTTCTCATGGCGAAGCCTTATCCATTTATGTCATGAACCCTGCAATTTACTGCCTTATGACCAAACTGATTACATGAATAACAATACCCATGAAAAATTTATCTATTTCTGAAGATCCCATATTCCTGTCTTTCATATGTCCTACACTGTGAAGCCTTATGCCCAAACCTATGACATGAGAAACATCATCCATTAATTTTTTTTTGTCTTGACCCCATTGGTATCTTAGTCTCTTCTACCTTGTCTTGTTTCTTGTTCCATTTGTTCCTTATTTGTGCATTGTTCCTTTCCTTGTTGATATTTCTATTGTCCAACTTATCCTTAGGAGTCTTACTTTATCTTACACTTTCTTCTTCTGAAGCTTCTTCTTCTTTGGTGCTTGAGCTTGACTCTCTTTATCTGCTTCATGTTTCCTTTATTCTTCTTCAAAACTAAGTCGTGTTTTGGTGACTGATGATCTTTGTGTATTGATAATATTTTCCAAAGTATTTGAAATTTTCTCAATCTTGTGCAACTTGTCCTTAGAGCCTTTTACGTCCATCCTTAGTGAAACTATTTCATTTTATAATCATATTTCATACTCTAGATCTTTTATATTTATTTTTGGGCCATACCTTCTTCAATTTTCCTTGCATCTTCAACCTTGATTTTGAAGTTGGTGAGTTCTTGTAGAAACTTTGCTTTTGCTTTCTCATCTTCTTGAGCTTGAACCCTTAATCCTGAGTTATCCCTTTTTAATTCCCTAAGATCGACACTAAGTCTTTTACATTATTGATCTTTTACCTTTTACTGTTTAGCCATATCTTTTTCAACTCTCCTTGTCTTTTCAACCTTAACTTTTAATTCAGAGAGATCTTGTAGAAGCTTTGTTTTACATTTCTCATCCTCTTGTATTTGAGCCTTTAATTCTAAGTTCTCCTTTTTCAACTTAACAAGTTACTTAAGAGTAGCTTCATCCTTATATTTTTCTAAATTTCTCTCTTTTATTTGATCTTCAGTAGGAGTATTTTCTTCTATTATTGAAAGTAGAGTTTCTTCTTCAAACATGTTTTTATTGTCCGTGTTATCTTTTTCTAAACCAACCTCTAGGACTTAATTTTCAAGAGTATCATATTCATATTCACCTCTACTAAATCCATTTCAATAACCTACATCATGACCGAGTTGACCACAAACAAAATATTCTTCACCTTCTTGTGAACAATGAGCTGCAAGGTGACCTGTCTTCCTACATTTGGTACAAAACTTTATCAATCTGGTTATCTCTCCATTGATTGATTCATATCTTGAATCTATTTTCATTTTTCCTCCCAAAATAATAATATAAAATTCATATTCCTTTTCTTTCATGATTATGTGTGTTCTTTTCTTCTTGTGTCTCATGGTTCTACATTTGCCTTTCTTTGTCATTTGTGTTCTTGTAATATCTTCCTTCAAGTTGTTAAACCTTTTCCGAAGGAACCAGCTCTGATACCAATTGAAGAACACAATATTATACTGGGATGGGGGGTGAACAATATAAGACCATTTTTTACTTTTCTTTCCCAAATAGTATTATCCAATATAATCAATGGCAATATCAATAGCAATAACCAAAGAAATGCACAAATCATCACCCACAATAAAGACACCAAATTAACGTGGTTCACCCAATGTGGGCTACCCCATAGAGAAAATATTTCACTAATATTTTCTCAATAAATCTCTTGGAAATATTTTCCCTATTATAATGTTTATGATCCTCTGTCCAAAGGAGACACCAGTCCCCTAATCAAGTTCGTGGATATCTATCCACAGGAAAACTTCTTTCTCCTTAGCTTTGACTGGTGATCTTCTATAACAATTGTTGCCTCCACTACTCTAGCTAATGGATCTCTATCCACTGAAGACTCCTATCCTCACTGTCATAGCTAATGTATCTCTATCCACTAGATATTTGCATCGTCTATACTCTGTCACCTTCAAAGCTCTATCTCAAATTCACACTAAACACATTCCTTCATTCTAGTATAAATATGCTCAATATCTATCTCTGATCTGGTACAAACTTGTCCTCAAATTTGCACCAAACTTTGTCCTCGAATATGTACTAAACACAATCCTTCGGTCTAGCACAAATTTTTCCTCAATATCTATCCTCTAATCTACACTAAACACAGTCCTTTGATCTAGCACAAATTTATCCTCAATCTTTATCTTCAAGCCTTAACTCAAAGATTGAATTAATCAAAAATAAAATCAGCTGGATCTACCCCAAACCTTAACTCAAGGTTTGAACAAATCAATCAATCAACTCTACTCACAAGTCTACTCAAAGACTTGTTTCAAATATGCCTTAAAAGCTTCCATAAAATCTCACACTAATCTGTCCACAAGGTCTCTCTAGAACTTGTCCAATATGCTCAACAAGTCCTCACTAGAACTTGTCCAAATCTGCTCAATAAGTCATCACTAGAACTTATCCAATCTGCTCTCAATTTGTATTGTAATCTTACATGAAAGCTCACACAAAACTGTCCACAAGTTCTCTCAAAGACTTATCTCAAATCTGCTCAACAAGTCCACACTAGAACTTGTCCAATATCACAAAAACATAAAGAGAATTATTAGAGACTCAATATGCTTCACATTCATCACAATTATCAGCCCAAATGATTAAAACTATGCACCTCCTAGCACTTAGGCCCTAGCGTCTGTTAGATCTTTGACTGCATTGTTCCCACAATTGAAACTTAAAGGAACTCTGGCATATTTATACCTTTCGCATTGTCAACATCGGCCCAAAACAAAAATTTCTAACACCATTGTCTGTAGTAAGATTCAAAACTACGATGATGCTTTAGAAGGGGCTGAATGGTAGAGATGTTTTTTCGTAGGACTGCCCAAACTTCCGAACTCGTTTCGGCCATATCTCACTCATCCGAACTCGGATTGAGCTAAAATTTTGAGGGTAGATGCCTGAAAAACCCTAGAACGTCTCCACCAATTTTCATATCATTTGGAGCAACACAGATCCTAGCGCATCCCTATGTGTGAACGATATATTTGGCAAGCGACTATGCGAGGGTTTCATCCGGGTTGAGTGCAAGCAGCTCCAGAGGTTGGTTTTTAGGGCCTTCGGGCCCTAGCGGCCAATATTTTTGTGGTTTATGCTCAATATTTTAGCAAGAAATGTTGCAGGGGATACAAGATGGGTTAGAAATTTGTCTTTCAACAGATCATACTATGAACTTGAGTGACAACGGCTTCCAATTTGCTGCACAAAAGAAAAGTGAAAACCATACCTTTCCACGATGTCTAGGGCAAGGATTAAAGAGACCACAAAATAAGTTTCAAGCAGTTGATCAAAAAATGGCTCATATCTCAAGTGAATCCGGTGCTAAGGTGCACCCACAAAATAATTCTACTATGAAAACCCCTGTCAAGGGTAAGAATTTTGAAGACTCAGTCCCAAAAATGAATTTTAGGGATGCCCTTCATGGTGGACAGCCTCATCCCAATGCTAATATCAATATTAGGGCTTCTCATAAACCTCTAAGAATGCCTAAGATTGATCCCAGGAAAACGGAGTCAAGATGTCTTAAAGCAGTGGATGGAACTCCTATTGTTAAGCTTGATATGGGTAACATTCGGACTGGCATTGAAGATTTGGAAAAAAGAGGACTAATTTGTCGGTTCGTGGGTTTTCGTCCGAGTCTATCTGCTTTCAAAGTCTCGGGCTGCAAAAAGTCTGGAAAACTAAAGGTGAGTTACAAATCTCTATTTATCCAAATGGTTATTTTCTTGTTTTATTTGCTAATAATGAAGATAGAGAGAAAAATTTTCAAGGGGGTCCTTGGTTTTTTGGAAGGGCGGGGCTTTTCATGAAGCCCTGGCATACTAAATTTAAAGCCGAAGAAGAGATGCCTTCTATAGCTCCCGTGTGGGTTAGACTCTTTGGCCTCCCTATTGAATTTTGGAATCCTACTATTTTTTCTTCAATTGGAAACTCTTTAGGAACTTTTATGATGATTGCTGATTGTACTCAAAATTTTGAACATATTATTTATGCTCGAATTTGTGTTTTAATGGATTTTGACAAACCCCTACCTAAAAATATCACATTACAATTTGGGGAAGACACTTGGGAGCAAGTAGTGGACTATGAGAACATTCCTTTTCATTGTAGAATTTGCCATGAATATGGTCATTTGGCCAGTGCTTGCCCAAATAAAATTCTTGATCAAAAGAAAGAAGATATAAACTCAGCAGGTTTCCAAATACCTAAGAAGAAGAACACTCAAAAAAAACCAGTAATGAAGGATCAATCAAAGTCATTTGCTAATATGTTTGAAATCCTTTCCACAAATGATGTCCCAAGTGAGGAAGAGGAAATAATGGAAACTAAAATCTTAGAAACACAATTTAAATATGAAGGAAAGAACTCGAGAGACAAACCAACAAATCAAAGGTTTTCAACGAAAAAAAAAGGAGAAAATTTACACAAGAAAAACAATATTTCAAATGTCAAAACTTCAAATAATGCGAGTCCCAATATAGACTCCATTGAACCATCTAGTAAAATTTTGGCCGTGGCCGAAAAAAAAAAAAAAAAAAAAAATATGGCCTCACGGAGAAGAGAAGTGTAGATGAAATTAAACTCACAACTCGGTTAGAGGAATGGGAAAAAAGAGAAGAAATCTTATGGAAGCAAAAATCTAGAATTCAATGGCTCAAAGAAGGAGATCGAAACACAAATTTCTTCCACAAATATCTTCTAGCTCGAAGATCTCACAACTTTATTTCTTCCTTAAAATCAGATTATGGAGATGTTGTTTATACTTGGGATGGCATGAACTCTATTGTTGTTGATTACTTTTCCAATATTTTTGTTGCTACTCCTCTTGACTCAGCTTCTCAACAAAATGTTCTTCAAGAAATCCCTTCTCTTATCACTTATGAGGAGAACTCTATTTTGACTACTCTTGTTACTATCAATGAGCTTCAACAAGTAGTTTTTAAAATGCAAAAAGGGAAAACCCCAAGTCCTGATGGTTTTCCTATTGAGTTCTACCAAGAGTTCTGGGATATCCTTCATGTTGATTTATTAGAGGTGGTGGAAGAAGCCAGGAAATCCAAAGAAATTTTGAAGGTTATCAATAAAAATTATATTACTCTTGTTCCAAAAGCTCAAGAGGTTGATCATATCTCAGCTTTTAGACCTATTGCTTTATGTAATGTTCTTCTCAAAATTATTACTAAAATCATGGCAGAAAGGTTGAAGCCTCTTTTGCATAAGATTATTTCCCAGAGCAAGGGGGATATGTGGAAGGACGTCAAATAGTAGATGAGATAGTTCTTGCTCAGGAAGCCATCCATTCCATGGATATGCAAAATTCTCCTTCTATGTTCATCCGGTTAGACTTATCCAAAGCTTATGACAGAGTGGATTGGCACTTCCTTATCAAAGTTTTGAGGCAATTTGGTTTCTCTAAGGATTGGATGGATTGGATTATGGGATGTATCTCTTCAGTTTCCTACTTAGTTCTTATCAATGGCAGGCCTTCTCGGTCTTTCCCAGCTTCCAGAGGTATTAGGCAAGGTGACCCGCTATCCCCTTATTTATTCATCATTCTTGTTGAATGCTTGGGTAGGACTATAACCAAAAAGAGGGAAAACAAAACCCTTGAGGGAGTTACCATTGCTCATGGAGCTAGACCTATCTCTCATCTTCAATTTGTGGATGACTCTACCCTTTTAGGTAAAGCTACAATTAAGGAAGCTTCTAATATTAAGCAAATCATTAGCTATTTTTCTAAGGCTACTGGGCAGTTGATCAATGAAGACAAATCTAAAGTTATTTTCTTTCATTGCTCTGCTAGACAGGAATCCATGGTCTTGGATAAATTAAGATATAAGAAGACCTCTCTTCCAATCACTTATTTAGGTATTCCCATAAATATTCAAAGGCAAAAAAATAAAGATTGGAATTGGTTGTTGGACAAAGTCAAGAAGAAAATTGGAAAGTGGACCAACAAGTGGCTTTCTTCGGGGGTAGAATCACCTTGGTAAAATCAGTCCTTCAAGCTATTCCTATTTATGTTTCTTCCATTTTGAATATCCCAAAGGTTGTTCTTCGAGAATTGGATCAAATCGAGTCATCGTTTCCTTTGGAGTGGTACTAAGGAGAAAAGAAAATGGGCCTTGGTGAAATGGGATACTTTATGTCTTCCTAAGAGTGAAGGGGGGTTAGGATTTTGGTCTTCAATTAATAACAACAAAGCTTTAGCTGCTAAATTATATTGGAGGATGTTGCATAACCCCAATGCTCTTTGGGCCAATAATCTCCGTGCTAAATATGCTGAGAACAAAAGTCTTGAAGACCTTGTTCGCTATCAACTTCCTACCAAAGGTTCTCCCATTTTAGCAGTTCTTAAGACTGGTGAGGATTTGATAAAGAAAAAATTATTTTGGATCATTCATAATGGTCAACATGCAAATTTTTGGACAGATTCTTGGGATGGTCACAAGCCTTTGATAACTCGGTTTCCCGATTGGAGGCCTTGGATGGAGGAGCTTCACCGAGCTAATTGGATAAAGGTGGCTAATTACTATCGGTACCATCCTGGTAATTCAAAGGTTGGTAGATATTGGATCCCTATTGAGGACTGGCCTATTCAAATCCCAGAAAGGCAAAGACAAGATATCCAAGGCATCCTTCATATGAGATCCCTCTCTTGGTCCCATGAAAAAGATTGTTTTGGATGGAACAACACTACTAAGGGTGAGTATTCAGTTGCTCAAGGTTATTTGACCTTATGCCATAATAATCCCAACCATTCTTCGACATATTTTCTCAATTGTGGGCTCAAAAGCTCTGGCCTAAGGTGAGGTTCTTTAATTGGCTTTTATTGCATCGTAGGGTGCTTACTTGGTGAGCAACTTATGAAGCATGGTTTTCATGGCCCTTTTAGATGTGAAATGTGTGAAGAGAATGTAGAAAATATCAACCATATTTTTATTGAGTGTACTTTAGCCTCTGAGCTATGGAGGAGAATGGCAACTTTACTTGGCTTACAGTGGTCCAATTTTTTCACTTTTGAACAACTTTGGAGGGATTGGCCTAATCAAGAGGGTGTTGATCATTTTATTAGGTAGTTAGTTTGGATGGGTTCTACCATTCTTCTTTGGAATATTTGGAATGAAAGGAACAACCAAATTTTTAATCAAGATAGGAAGGATATTCACTATATTTGGCAAAAGACCATAGCCAACTTAGTTGAATCAGTCCATCAACTCCTTAATCACCCCCAAAACTCCCACCAAATATGGGATCAAGTGATGCAAAGATTGAAGATTAAACCTTCTAAGGGCAACCAACTTAAAGGGAATGTGAGTATTAGTAAGATGGATAGGACTAGAAATTGGCAACCTCCTCCTAAGGATTTTGGAAAAGTCAATACTGATGGAGCCTCTAGAGGGAACCCTGGAAAAGCCAGTGTGGGAGGAATTGGTAGACTTTCGAGATGGCTCCCTGGTTTTTACTTTTGCTGAGAATTTGGGTATTCTTTCCAATAACCTTGCTTGAGGGGTATGGTATCCTTAGAGGCCTTCAGGAGGCTACTAAGGTTGGATGGGAAAAGGTGTTAGTTGAGTCGAACTCTCAACTTATGATTAATCTCTTGAAGACTCCTTCTAAGAATCATAAGGTGGATTGGAGAATAAAAAGAATTATTGAGAAGATTCAGTTAATCCGGATGGGATTTTTGAAAGTTGATTACAATCATGTGGTCAGAGATCAAAACAAGAGTGTTGATGCTTTAGCTAATTGGGCTTTGGACAAAGGTGATCTTACTTGTTATGGCCACCCTCCTATATGGTGGGCTTCTCAAATTAGGGAAGCTCTTCTTTCTATCATTTCTTTGGATGGCTCCGAGTTCGAAGGTACCTAGTTTCTTCTTGTTTTTTTTTTTGTTTCTCTTTGGTTCATTCGGTTTTTTTAGTTCCCTAGCTCATTCTATTCTTTATTTTGTTTCCTCTGTTGATTCTTGCATTAATAGTCTTCGGTCTAGATAGGTCATTGTTTTGTTCATTTTTTTTCTTTTGTCTTCTTTGTTTTTTTGTTTAGTTTTTTAAGGTGGGTGGGTTCTTTTGTTTTGTTTTGTTTTTGTGTTCTTTGTGTTGTTTTTTGTTGTTCTTGTGTTTTTGTTGTTTTGTTTTTTTTTTTATGTTTTTTGTTATTGTTCTTGTGTTTTTTTCGTTCTTGTTCTTGGGTTTCTCTTTGTTTGTGTTATTTCATTTTTTTATGTGTGAGTGTTTTCTATGTTTTTTGTTTTTGTTTATTGTCTGTTGTTGGTTGTTTTTTATTTTTATTTTATTTATTTTATTTTTTAGGTTTTGGTTGTGTTTATTTTTCATGTTTTTTTGGGTTATGTCTTTGTAGTGTTTTGTTGTTTTTGTCTTGTTTGTGTTTTGTTATGTGGTTCTTGTGTTTTTCTATGTGGTTTGTGTTGTGGTTTCTTTTATCTTATTGTGCGTGTTTGGTTGTGCTTTTGGTTTTGACACACTCAAGGAGCATGTTTTTTATTTTATTTTATTATTTTTGTTGTTATTTACTTTTTTTAATTTGGTTTTGTGTGTTTGTTTGCTCCTTGAGTATGTCAAAGGTGGTAGGCCAGGTCCGAGTCCTGGGCGTTTTTGGCGGAATGGATACCCCTGCCTCCTTGGGTCTTACCCGAAAGTGGCATCCCTTTTGGGATGTTTTCCACAAATAAAAAAAAAAAAAAAAAAACATTCAAAACTATGGTCTTCCTTCCGCTATAGCCCACGTAGGATTTACCAACCGCTCCGAACAACCTTCTCGATAACTGTACCATTCATGTCACATAATTTTTGTTCGCACTTGTTTCTTCTTGAAATCTTAATCCATCACTTAATTATTTTTTAAGACCTTTTTCACATCTTTAAATATATAGCAAGGCATATATTAAAGAACGTCGAGACTTTGAATATAATAATATTATATCTCAAATTGAGAATGTCAGTGGGATAAAGTCATCGCCGGGGCAAGATTTAATAACTTGTATATGGCCTTTAAAATTAATTTTAAATTAAAATATTAAAATATTTAATTTTAAATTATTTAAATAAATAATTTAAATTTTAGAAAAATTAAGACTTTAACTTAAATAATTTTTTTGCAAATCATTATAATATTGCTTTTAAACATGTTTTCTTTTAGAACAGCTTGCCCTTCAACCTTTTCATTGTCATGCTCTCATGGCCCATACCATTTTGACATCAATGAAAATCTTATTATACTCAAATTTCCAACAATATCCCTCCTTGTCATTGATGGAAACCCAAATTATTTTTACCAAATACTTGACCTTTTTCTTGTTCTACTCCCCCTGGGACATTGCTCCCCCTGACTTAGTGCTCTTCCCTTAAACCAAAACTCTCCCCATTACTCAAATTTCTCCCCCTTTGACATTAATGGAAAAGGGTCACCTTTGGGGCTTAGGGCTAAGAATGATTCTCTTAGCTTAGCCCCTCCCCCACCTCCTCTTTAGGTGGTTAATTTTTGGGTGGGAGTAAATCTACTCCCAGTATGCAATATTCATCTCCTTTCTCAGCTTTCTTTTTCCATACCTTTGAGATCATACATTTTTGAACCTTTTGAGAATCCTCTTTCCTTTATGTTTAGAAATTATGTTCTACACCATCTTGCTATATGCCCAACATTATTGTACTTATAACACTTAGTTTTGTGATTCCTTGGAAGTACAAATGTCTTGGGGTTTCTCCTAGTGAAGCCATATCCATTTTTGTCATGAACCCTGTAATTTACTGCCTTATGAACAAACTGATTACATGAATAGCAATATCCATGAAAAATCTATTTGTTTTGGAAGTTCCCATATTCCTGTATTTCATGTGTCCTACACTGTGAAGCCTTATGCCTAAATCTATGATATGAGAAACATCGTCCATTGAAATTTCCTTGTCTTGACCCCATTGGTCTCTTAGTCTCTTCTACCCTGTCCTGTTTCCTATTCCATCTGTTCCTTATTTGTGCATTGTTCATTTCCTTGTTGATATTTCTATTGTCCAACTTATCCTTATGAGTCTTACTTTCTCTTACATTTTTTTTTTTTTTTTGGTAATTATTATAGTAGATTAAAAAAGGGTTTTTATAGAGGATCCCAAAACCTTATGTACAAAATCAGCCTTGCATCATGCCTCCTGGCTTTATGTATAAGCCTATTACAGAAATCGTAACCCCTAAAAAAACCTGATTACATAAGCAATGGGCCTAGGGCATCAATCCCTTGAAACTGAACATCAAAATAGAAATCCCGCCCATCGGTAACAGTAAGCATGAAACAATCCCTCTCAGCGGGAAACAAACAAATAAGAAAGAAAGTAGTTTTGGAGATCCCGCCCAGCGGGGAGTAGCCAAAAACCACCATCGAGAAGATCCCGCCCAGCAGGAAGCAAAGAAAAATCGTTACAATAAAATCTCGCCTCACGGGAAGCAGTCAAAACCACCACAAACAGTCCCACCTAGCGGGAAGCAACAAGGAAATCCCGCCATTCGGGAAACCAGCAGAAAAGAAAGGATCCCGCCTTGTGGAGAAACCATCCCGCCCACCGGGAAAATATTCCGTTCGGCGAGAGCCATCTCGCGAGAAGCCGACGACCCAGACACGGAGAGGATCCAGCCCATCGGAAGTGACCGGAGAGTTGCACCACAAGCAACCCGCCCGAGAAAACGAGAAGAGGATCCCGACGACGAGAGACCAAGAATCCCGTCCAAGCACAGAGCCTGCCGAGGATTCACAAGAAAAAGGGGGAAGCTGTCCAAACCCTAAACCGTCACCTCCATCGCACCGAGAAATGCAGGGGACCAGATCCACGTGAATAACCTGCAAAAAACCCCAAGGGGAAGCCTAAGGGAAAAAGGGAAGGGATCCCCAACCAAACAGGGATCCCTAAGAAGCACCAGTTCAAAAAAACAACCAAGGAAACCCTAGCCGGTCGGGAGGGGCACAGATAGTGGAGAAGGATCTCCCCCCGGAGATCATCCGCAAACAACCACTCCCCGGGAGGGATGACCTGGGTTGAGCCAGGGTCTGGGCAGGAACCAGGAGCCATGGGAGGGGGAGCAAGGGAGGGACCAGAGCCCTCCCCTCTCTACTTTCTTCCCTCACCATCTCCCCTTCTCTTACACTTTCTTCTTCTAAAGCTTCTTCTTCTTTAGTGCTTGATTTTGACTCTCCTTTTTCTTTTTCCTGTTTCCCTTGTTCTTCTTCAAAACTAAGTCCTGTTTTGGTGATTGATGATCTTTGTGCATTGATAATATTGTCCAAAGTCTTTAAATTTTTATCAAACTTTTACAACTTTTCCTTAGAGACTTTTACTTCCATCCTTAGTGAAACTATCTCATTTTCTAATCTTTCATACGATAGATCTTTTATCTTTAATTTTCTGGCCATACCTTCTTCAATTTTTCTTGCCTCTTCATCCTTGATTTTGAAGTTGGTGAGTTCCTGTAGAAACTTTTCTTTTGCTTTCTCCTCTTCTTGAACTTGAACCCTTAATCTTGAGTTCTCCATTTTTAATTCCTTGAGATCAACACTAAGTATTTTACATTCTTGCTCTTTTACCTTTGACTATTCAACCATATTTTTTCAACTTTTCTTGCCTTTTCAACCTTAACTTTTAAGTCAGAGAGATCTTGTAGAAGCTTGGTTTTACATTTCTCATCCTCTTGTATTTGAGCCTTTAATTCTATGTTCTCCTTTTTCAACTTAACAAGTTCCTTAAGAGTAGCTTACTCCTTCTCTTTTTCTAAATTTCTCTCTTTTATTTGATCTTCAATAGGAGTATTTTCTTCTATTACTTAAAGTAGAGTTTCTTCTTCATACCTATTTTGATTGTCCCTGTTATATTTTTCTGAACCAACCTCTAGGACTTTAGTTTTGAAAGTATCATCTTCATATTCACCGCTACTAAATCCATTGCAATAACCTGCATCATGATCGAGTTGACCACAAACAAAATATTCTTCACCTTCTTGTGAACAGTGAGCTACAAGGTGACCTATCTTCCTACATCTAGTACAAAACTTTATCAATTTGTGTATCTCTCCATTTCTTGATTCATCTCTTGAATCTATTTCTATTTTCCTCCCAAAACAACAATATCAAATTCATCTTCCTTTTCTTTCATGACCATGTGTTTTCTTTTCTTCTTGTGTCTCATGGTTCTACCTTTGAATTTCTTTGCCATTTGTGTTCTTATAAGTTCTTCCTTCAAGTTGTTAAACCTTTTTCGAAGGAACCAACTTTGATACCAATTGAAGAACATAAGCTTATACCGAGAGGATTGGTGAACAGTATAATACCACTTTTTACTTTTCTTTTCCAAATAGTATTATACAATATAATAAATGGCAATATCAATAGCAATAACCAAAGTAATGCACAAATCATCACACACAATAGAGACACCAATTTAACGTGGTTCACCCAATGTGGGCTACTCCACAAAGAAAATATTTTACTAATATTTTTTCAATAAAATATCTTGGGAATCCTTTCCCTATTACAATATTTATGGACCTCTGTCCAAAGGAAACACAAATCCCCTAATCAAGTTCATGGATCTCTATCCACAGGAGATCTCCTTTCTCCTTAGCTTTGAATGGTGATCTTATAGAAAAATTGTTGTTCCCACTGCTCTGGCTAATGGATCTCTATCCACTGAAGACTCTTATACTCACTGCCCTGGCTAATGGATATCTATCCACTGGAGACTATCATCCTCTATACTCTATCACCTTCAAATATTTGTCTTAAATTTATACTAAACATAGTCCTTAGGTCTAGCACAAATCTACTCAATCTCTATCTCTGGTCTGGCACAATCTTGTCCTCAAATTTACACCAAACCTTGTCCTTAAATATGTACTAAAAATATTCCTTTGGTCTAGCACAAATCTATCCTCAATATTTGTCCTTTGATCTACACTAAACGTAGTCCTTCGGTCTAGCACAAATCCATCCTCAATCTCTGTCCTCAAGCCTTAAATTAAAGCTTGAATTAATCACAAATAAACTCTGCTAGATCTACCCCAAACCTTAACTCAAGGTTTAAACAAATTTATCAATCAACTCTAATCAGAAGTCTACTCAAATATTTATTTCAAATCTGCCTTAAAAGCTTCCACAAAATCTCACACTAATTTGTCCACAAGTCCTCTCTAGAACTTGTCCAATATGCTCAAAAAGTCCTCACTAGAACTTGTCCAAATCTGCTCAATAAGTCCTCACTAGAACTTATCTAATCTTCTCTCAATCTGTATTGTAAGCTTCCACAAAAGCTCACACAAAAATATCCACAAGTTCTCTCAAAGACTTACCTCAAATCTGATCAACAAGTCCACACTAGAACTTCTCCAATCTCATAGAAACATAAAGAGAATTGTTAGACTCAATATGCTTCACATTCATAACAATGCTCAATCACTTTCAATTACTTTTTTAGAAACATATAGAGAATTGTTAGAGACAAAATATGCTTCACATTCACCTCAATGCTCAATCACTTTCAATTACTCTTATATCATAGAAACATATAGAGAATTGTTAGAGACTCAATATATTTCACACTCATCAATACTCAACCTCTTTCTCAAATCAATTCAGAATATAGAACAATTTGTTTCATGGAACTTGAACTATCATTTCACACATCCAATTGACTAGGCTCTACCAAATCTACTCAACCAATGACTTCAATGAAATAGTCCTTTCTCGTAAACCCTAGTCCAAGTATATGAATACTCACTCAAAATGTTTTCAACAATGCTTATCAACCAATATCACATAATAATGATACTCATGTTCTTTGCAACCCTAGTTCAATTTCTTCACTCAACCAATCACTTCAACAACAATGCTTACCAAACAATCCTTTTCACTCCAACTTTGCATTCACAATATTCAACAATCACTCACTAGGAAGATGTGCCCATAACTTTTGTTTGATGTAGAAGTGCCCTTAAAAAACTTGTCTCAATCACAATTTCCTTCTTTCCAATTTCAATGGTTAGATGACAAAATCTCACTCTTAACACTTTTTCAAATATTTCTCAACCACAAAATAATCAATCTCAAATACACCTTATTACTCCTTCAAATTAGCAATTATCAAATCACAAAGGATAACTTGACCTAGTCCTTTTTACTCCAAACTTATTTTTCAAAAAAACCTCAATTAATCAAATACTTCAACCAAGGAAGAATGTGTTCATACCTTTTTGTTTGAAGTAGAGTGGATCTCAAGAATCCGTCTTAACCACAAATTTCTCCTTTGCCAATTTCAATAGTTAGATAACATCAATCTTTCTTAAGACTTCATGCAAATATTTTCCCAATAATTTTCACACAAACATAATAAGCCCTAATTACACTTATCATCTCCAAGATTCTTAAAAATTAAGTCCCATCAAACATACATATAAACCTTATTACTCCTTTTAAGAAAATATCTTTCTTTTTAATTATCACTAAATCATAATTTCTTATATATCTTCGAACTTTAGAACAACCCATATTTTGAAATCAAAATAAAAAACCTTATAACTCCCGAATCATCAAATACACCAAACCTTTAGAATCAAAATAAAAAACCTTATAACTCCCGAATCATCAAATACACCAAACCTTTAGAATGCAATAAATTAATTTTCAAATATACACCTTATGAATCCCGAATTAGTAACTACATCAAATATTTAAAATGTGAAATGTGAAGAATACCTTATAATTTCAAGCCGGAACTGTGAAATCTTGTACACCAAAAAAAACTTTATCAAAATGTGGTGCAACCCAAGTGATCTGAACTGCGCACCTCCCAACACTTAGCCCTAGCGTTTGTTAGATATCTGACTGCATTGTTCCCACAGTTGAAAATTAAAGGAACTCTGACATATTTATACCTTCCGCCTTGTCAACTTCGGCCCAAAAAAAAATCTAACGCTGCTGTCCGTAGCAAGATTCAAACTTGTGGTCTTCCTTCCACTACAGCCCACACAGGATTTACCAGCCACTCCAACCAACCTTCTCGATAATCACACCATTCATGTCACATCATTTTCGTTCGTACTTGTTCCTTCTTGAAATATTAATCCATCACTTAATTATTTTTTAAGAAACTTTTTCACGTCTTTAAATATATAGCAAGGCATATATTAAAGAATGTTGTCACTTTGAATGTAATAAAATTATCTCTCAAATTGAGAATGTCGGTGGGCCAAAGTCGTCGTCGGGGCAGGATTTAATAACTTGTATATGGCCTTTAAACTTAATTTAAATTAAAATATTAAAATATTTAATTTTAAATTATTTAAATAAATAATTTAAATGTTAAATAAATTAAGACTTTAACTTAAATAATTTTTCTGCAAATCATTATAATATTACTTTTAAACATGTTTTCTTTTTGCACAGCTTGGTCTTCAACCTTTTCATTGTCATGCTCTCATGGCCCATACCATTTTGACATCAATGATAATCTTATCATGCTCAAATTTCCAACAGTTCCAACTAGGATTTTAGTGTTTTGATTAGTGATAGAATTTTGAAATATATCGGGTGCTATCAAAACCAAACCTCATCTATCAAAAGCAAATATAGCTTTCTACAAAATTTGAGAAAATCACTAGGTATGGTTGAGTGACCAGAAAACCCTAGTATATTCCTTATAGCAATAGGAGGGGTTGTGTTGAAAAACATAGTTACTCACACGGGTTATGGATGATGATGGATTTTGAAGATGCATGATTGAGGTACAAACATGGTGTCATTTGTAAGATTGCAAACACAAATCTATCTAATGCAAATGCAATGGATGCAATGTGCCTAATGCAATGCAACTAATGGATGCAAATGCCAAATGTAAATATTTTTGTATTTTTAATGTTTTCAATTGTTTTTGAGTTTTGATTATTCTGAATGTTTTTTGAACTTTTTTACTTTAAACTATTTTTATGCTTTTGTGTTTTGTTTTTGACCAAAGGGCTTTAAGATGCCTTTGGGGCTTTTTGTGAAGTGACCAAAGGGATTTAAGAATGCCTTTGGGGTTTTTTGTGTTTTGACCAAAGAGCTTTAAGATGCCTTTGGAGCCTTTTGTGAAGTGACCAAAGGGCTTTAAGATGCCTTTGGGGCTTTTTGTGATGTGACCAAAGGGCTTTAAGATGCCTTTGGGGCCTTTTGTGTGTGACCAAAGGGCTTTAAGATGCCTTTGGATCTTTTTGTGAAGTGACCAAAGGGATTTAAGAATACCTTTGGGGCTTTTTGTGTTTTGAAAAAAGAGCTTTAAGATGCATTTGGAACCCTTTGTGTGTGACCAAAGGGCTTTAAGATGCCTTTGGGGCTTTTTGTGAAGTGACCAAAGGACTTTAAGAATACCTTTGGGGCTTTTTGTGTTTTGACCAAAGAGCTTTAAGATGCCTTTGGAGCCTTTTGTGAAGTGACCAAAGGGCTTTAAGATGCCTTTGGGGCTTTTGTGATGTGACCAAAGGTCTTTAATATGCCTTTGGGTCCTTTTGTGATGTGACCAATGGGCTTTAAGATACCTTTGAGTCCTTTTGTGTGTGACCAAAGGGCTTTAAGATGCCTTTGGGGCTTTTTGTGAAGTGACCAAAGAGCTTTAAGAATGCCTTTGGGGCTTTTTATGTTTTGACCAAAGAGATTTAAGATGCCTTTGGAGCCTTTTGTGAAGTGACCAAAGGGCTTTAAGATTCCCATGGAGCTTTTTTATGTGACCAAAGGGTTTTAAGATGCCTTTGGGGCCTTTTGTGTGTGACTAAAGGGCTTCGAGCTACCTTTGGGATTTTTGTGCAGTGACCAAAGGGCTTTAAGATGCCTTTGGAGCCTTTTGTGATTTGACCAAAGGGATTTAAGATGCCTTTGGAGCCTTTTGATTTTGAATTTTTCTATTGTTTTTGTAATTTTGAAATTTATTTGAATGTTTTTGTGTTTTGTTGTGCTTATGTGTAAAATACCTTTAGATGAATAATGTTGAGAGGCTTTGGATCCTCAACACCTTCTAATGATGTTAGACGATATGTCCCAAGCCCAATATTCTCTGAGATGATATAGGGGCCTATCCAATTGGCCGTAAATTTGTCTCACAGATATGACGGTAAATTTGAGTTCTATTGGTTCTCTTTAAGCATAAGATTCCCAACCTTAAATCTCTCAAGTGGAATTTATTGTTATAATCTCATGTTAAATGATATTTGTAAACACAAAGATGCTCAAGATTATTAATGTGACGTTCATCAAGAAGGGTCAAATGATCAAGTTGAGCTTACCGCGTAGTATCATCATTGATGAACTCTTTCAATGTGATGTGCAATGTTGGAATTTCTAATTCTAAGGGTATAATGGCCTCAGTTTCATATACAAGCAAAAATGGTGTTTCCCAAGTGGGCATCTGCACGCTAGTCTTGTAAGCCCACAATGTAAGGGGTAATTGCAGATACCAATCCTTATAATTTTCTTTCACTGTCTTCTTTAAGATAACTACTATTATCTTGTTTGAGGTCTCTACTTGCCCATTTACCTGTAGATAATTTGGTGTTTCAAAATTGTGTTGAATGTTATATTTGGATGTTAAAGCATGCATATTTTTGTTCTTGAATGATGAACCATTATCCAAAATTATTTTGGATGGGACCCTAAAGTGACAAATGATATTGTGAAGTATGAACTCTGTAATTCGAGGACCAATCATCGATATTAAGGGGACCGCTTCCACCCACTTGGTGAAGTATTCAATGGCCATTAGAATAAACATGTGTTAGCATGAATATGGGGGAGAGATATTTCCAACTAGATCAAAATCCCAATGAGAAAATGGCCAAGTTGTTTGAATGGGTTGTAAGGCCTGTGATGGCAAGTGCATCAGAGTTGCATGATATTGACACTTAATGCATTTCCTAACATATTCACAGTAATACTTATCCATGGTGGGCTAGTAATAGCTCATTCAAATAATGTGCTTGATGATGGCCATGGCGTTAAAGTGGCCATCGCATGTACCATCGTGAGCTTACAAAATCACCCAAGCTGATTCTTGGGGCTCTAGGCAATGAAGAAGGACTCCATCATAGCTTTGATGATACAATATACCTCATAGAAAGATATATCGTATCGCTCTTTACTTGAATGCTCATTTTTTGGCATACGATAGTCCGTGTGGGACTATTCCAAGTTTTAGGAAATCTTGTAATTGGGATATCCAATTTTGGTAAGCTACAATCTCAACAAATATGATGACTTGTTCCTCTTGTGATTCGATGTGCACAAATGCATATTGAGAACAACCTTGTGGTGAATGGTGGTACCATTCCCCGTAGGACCCTATGAGATCAAGGACCCCAAGGTATCTTATTTAGAAAATCTTTAGATTTATAGAACCATTCATGGTCTGGTTCTATATGAATCATGTTGACTGATTCTTTGTAATCAAAAGCCTCACGCTGCATTGCTAATTGCAAGAGTGTTTTCACATGAGTGGTAGTGAAATCAACAAACATATTTTGAGGGATCGATGATCCCATATATGTCTTAGTGTTTGCAAATATGTTTGACATGCAAGGGATTTTATCTATATTGTACTATTCTAGTCGGGATAGATAAGTGTCAACAAGCTCTTTGTAAGCTTTCAGGATTGGATCCCTGCATTCAAATAGTCCCTTAACTTGGTTGACTATGAGAAGGGAGTCACCAGAGATATTTAGCCTTTTGATATTTATAGTGATGGCTGTTTGGAGACCCAATATTAGGGCCTCATATTTGGTGTTGTTACTCATGCAAGGGAAGTCTAGCTTAAAATACAAGGGCATTGAAGCACCTTGTAACATGAAAAATACAATTCTTGCACCACCTCCTTGCTTACACTTTGAAACATAGAAGAACAAAGTCATGTTAGCTTTATTTTTAGGTTCTTAAGGTTTAAGTGCTTCCAATAACACAAATACTACATCATCTGGAAGTTCTATGGTGAGAGGCCTACTATTCTAAAGAGGTACCTCTGCTAGTTGATCAGCTATGACTTGTTCCTTGATGGACTTTTGGCTTATGAATTCCAAGTCAAATTCTATTAATAGCATGATCCACTTTGCAGTACATGTATTATGATACGTCTTGCTCATCATATAATGCAAAGGATTTTGTTTTGATATCACATACGTTGTATGGCTTAGTATATAGTGGTGCAATTTCTTTGTCGCAAATACCACTACTAAGCACAACTTTTATACATATGTGTATCCTATATCGTAGCTCACCAAGGTGCATTTGATGTAATAAATTGCTTGTTATTTATATTGCACGTTCTTTTGAGCTAACATGGTGCTCAAAGAAAAATCAGTAGCAGATATATATAGCAGGAATGGCATGTCTATTCTTGGTGGAGCTAATACTAGTGGCATTGCTAGGTACTTCTTGATTTCAGTAAAGGCTTGCTAATATTATTCATCCCAATGGAATGGTATCCCCTTGTGTAGTAGTCGATTCATGGGTCAATATTTATCTTATAGTTGTGCGATGAATCACTTTATGGATACTAATTTGCCCTATAATATTCTCAGCTCTTTGATGTTAGTGGGTAGGGCTATTTCTAGGATAGCCTTTACCTTTGCTGGGTCTACTAAGATGCCTAATTTAGAAATGATGAATCCCAAGAGTTTTCCATAAGTTATGTCAAAGACACATCTCTTGGTATTCAACATGACATTATGCTCAATAAGGCGATCAAAGATCTTTTTGAGAATCTCAACATGCTCTTCACGCAAAAATGACTTGGCCAATAATTCATTAATATAATCTTCTAAGATATTATACATGTAGTCATGAAAAATGTATGTCATAGCCTGCTGATATGTGGCACCAACATTTCTAAGACCAAATGGCATTACTTTATAGCAAAATGTCCCCCATGGTGTGCTGAACGTAGTTTTATACTGGTCTTTGGGTTAATACAATTCTGATTATAACCAAAAAAACATCCATGAGGGAGAGCATCTCATGACTTGTAGTTATGTCTACAAGAGCATCTATGTTAGGTAACGAGAATGAATCCTTTGGTGTTGCCTTATTGATATCCCTGAAATCCATGCAAATAGGAATTCTTCCATCAGGTTTTCCTATGAGTGCCATGTTTGATATCCATTCTGGATAGTCGATGGGAATAATAAAGACTACATCCAACAATTTTTGCAACTCGTTCTTTACCATAAAAGCAATGGTTGGATGCATCTTTCTGAGATTTTGCTTGACCGATTACTTTTCAGGCTTTAATGAAAGGTTGTGGATAACCAATTTTGGATCTAGTCCCAACATATCTTTATAGGTCCAAGCAAAGCGACTAGGTATCTCTTTCAATAGAGGAATAATGATGGTCTGTTCTTCTAGAGATAAGCTTTCTCCAAAATTGACTTTCTTTTGTTTAGAAGGATCATAGTTGATGTCCACTTTGAAAGTCTTCTCTATTGCCATATGTGACCCTGCTTCAAGTTGGTGAGGATTTGGGATTAAATGGATGTCATATGTTGGGTTTTAAGGTTCAACTGAATCATGGTCAAAACCAATGTGATAAATATTGTGTGCGAAGCTTGGTGTAAAATGAAATTATTATAGCATTTCTTTGTTGGGGAAGAAATATTTAGGTTTAGGGGTGAATCAGCACAATCCCAATCAATAGCATCTAAATTAAGACACAATGTTTTAGATGGATCAGCTGGGTTGTGAAGTGGAGTGGTCAAATTAATGGATATCATGTTGATGGATGGGATGAAATATCTAAGACCACATGGGTGAAACTTTTTATTAATGACTTACCTTCCATACCCAAGATGCGGATCAAGGGGTATGGGGATCTTAGGATCCGATCTATGAATAGACAAGATGATGGTATCATTAGGCTGGAGCAGCTCTCTAAATATGGATAGATTGGGGAAAACCATGCAATAGAGTTCATCTGAAGTGAGTGGTCTTCCCTTGAAGTAAGGTCCAGGATATATGGTGTGGAGTATCTCCTCTATTTCAATAAGTTGATTGAATTTATGCAAATTACGAGGCCCAAGATAAGCCATCTCAATCTCGTCCTTATAGTCGCTATCATCTATGAAGAACCCCTCACCCACCATAATTGGGTGGTGAACCGAATGTTGAGACCCAAGATAGGCCATTTCGGTCTCATCTTCATAGTCACTATCATCTATGAAGAATCTATTATCTATTTATGCTAGCCCTATGATGTGGCATGCATTTCTAGGTCCAAGGTAGGCCATCTTAGTTGAGTCCTCTGACTCATAGTCACTCTCGTATATGATGTATCCGACTTCTATGTTACTTGACCAAGTGAGGTGTTACAAATATCGAGGCCCATGATAGGCCAATTTGGCTTTATCCTTGAAATCACTAGTGACATACTCATTTTCTTCTTGCTCATAACCATAACTTGGTTTATCCTCCCATTAGATGATTCTTGGTGGGTTTGCTTCGAGAGGGGAATCTGGATGATACTCATCGGGTGGTCCTATATTGACCATGGCTACCTATTTATTACTCAAGTAACTTCTATTCAAGGGTTGATAGGGATTCCATTCGATGTCTTCCATGAACCCTAAGCTTAGTCTATCTAGGGCTGCTACCAATGAATCATCGTGGCTCTGGATATGATATCCTAGATCAAACCTATCAGTAGGTAGCTGGTATTGCAGCTGGAATGGAAGTTGATGCCCTTGCTCATACATACCTAAACCATGGCCATGCCAATGGTATCATTCAAAGTACCTTAGAGAAAACTCAAGATTGGAAAAGTAATGAACATTCAGGATGAATGGCTCATCCTCATTCTCTTCAATATTTGACACCTTATGGGCACAATCCAGACCAAAATATATGAATTTGGTTTGGTTAGAATGGATCCCAATGGAACCATTGTCCCTATTGGCAAGTTTGAGACTCTTGGTTGTCCCATATATTGTGCAAACTTGATAATAGGTGTGAAAGTCACGTTATACATAAGATATTCACCTAACCCTATGTTAGCTAAGTGGAATGTCACATGTGATGTAGATGACATTGTTGATGAAGTAGACAAGGCAAGTTGAGGTACCTCCTCGTATATGTCTTAGGAATATTTCTCCTCCATGGAATTTGGAACTTCCACAGCTACTATAGTTGAAATCTCTTTAGGTCCTTCCTCCACCAGGGGCACTTTTAGCTTCTGAGAGTCCTTTGCATTAGATGTTGTGGGTTTCTCAAAAGCATTGGTAGCTTTAGATACAGGAGGTGGTGTCGATGTGGATGGGTCATCTCGTACTGATTTAGAATTACTTTCTGGTTGTGTGGTAGAGGATAAAGGCCTTATGTAAAGGTGCTTTAACATAAGGAAAAAATACCTTAGTAAGTCAACCTAATGCACATATTTAAATGGCTCTTCATCCGATGGAACCACATGTACTTATCCCTTGTGCACATACTTGATGCATTGGTGCAAGATTGAAGGAATGCATTGCATGTCCCTTATCTAGGGATGCCCTAGGAGGATGTTGTATTGCATTGTCCCCTCCAATATGTGACACATCATAAGGATGGTCTTTTTCCCTACCTTTATAGGTAGCACAACTGTACCAACTATGGAGCACAACACATCATTAAAATATCTCAATGTATAGGAGTTTGGGACAATGTTTGACCTATGGATTTTTAGGTGCCCTATAGATTTTATCATGATAATATTAATTGACAAGACTGTGTCCATTAGAACCCACTTGAAGGGTATGCCATTGATAGACGTTATGATATACAGAGATGGGTCTGCTTTGGTAATAGGGACTACTTTGATTTTGTGATAGTAGAAACATATCACAGACTCTTGATACTGCTGGACCTACCCCATGAATTTTGTGAATGTATCAAGGTTTTAGGGCTGTAGCTCAATCGATCTCATGATTTCCATTAAAGTCTCCCTATTTTTGGGGGACTGTTGAATGACCTCATAGATTGATAAATTAGCCAATGTCATTTGGAGATTTTACACTAGTCTACTCTAGATAGTTACCACAAGCTACGTTGGTGGACCTGGAGGATTATTTTGTACCTGTATCTACTGAGGTGCATCTAGGATATGAATAGGAGATACTGGAGGCTCTGGTTGGTTATATCATCGACTTCTTGTCACCATGTTGACTTTTTCAACCATTCCAATGCATCCTTGAGTGGGAGGTTTGACTCAAACTTGGTTTACTTGAGCACCCTAATATTTGGGGACCTCATGAGTAGGCAATGGGTTTTTGAATATGCCCATGTATCTATTATCAGGTGTCAATAGATTATCAACTTTCATCTCACCCTTCTCAATCATGTTTTGCACAACATTCTTGAATCTGATACATGTTTTGATATCATGCCCCTATATTCTATGATATGGGTAATATTGATCTTCCCTATATCCCTTGGGCTTGGGATGGTTAGGTTCAAGAAGTTGCACCTTAGGTAGCCTAAGTATTTGTACCTCACTTACCTAGTTGAATATTAATTGCATTCTGATAAAGGCATGAAATAGCGAGGTAGCCGACGTTCTTTATTTCGACCTTGGTTGTTCCTGGCAGGGTTATGCATAAGGGGTTGGACTCAAAATATACTTGTAAAAAAATAGTGAATCCTAATCAAAATCAAGGTGAATCATGGAGAATCCTAAGCAAATCAAATCAAGCATCTTCATACCAAAATTTGGAGTATTTGAAGCCCTAAAATATAAGGTCATCTTTGGAGCCACTTTTAATCTATTAAATCATCTTATAACTTCATAAAAACACCACCATTATATCAGGCTTGAAAATCACTTTCCAACAAGTACAAATATGCATATGTTTGGATATATATTATGGTGAATTGAACCTAATAAAAAATTGGTCTTGAAAATTTTAGGCGAATGGGCCGACGTCGAGGGTCCTCATATTCACCAATTTCCAATTTTGAAAATCCTAATATTTTCCCAATTGGCAAATATTCACCACTGTGCATAACCTTGGTTCCTGGGGTTGTAATTGGTTGGTGGGGGTTGAGCCTGATAGTTCTATGATATTTGGCTATTACCTTCCTTTGGTGCGCTCAACACGACCTGGTTGACTTGAGAAGGCTTGGCTTGATTTTGTTGATTCTTGTTACAGTTGTTATTATTCCAGTCCTTTTTGTTTCATATCTTAAGGTATCCTTAATCAACCTTGATGTATTATATTATCTTGGCTTAAGCCAAGGCTTTCTCAAAAATTTCATACTATTGCAGTTGCAATAGCAATGAGATGTGCTTTGCACAACTCTTGGTAAACATCCAGGTGAGCTCTGTAGTGGAAACAATAAATGGTAATTTTGCCATTATTTTCCTCCATCTATTCCCATAGTCCATAACATGCTCATCTTCATATTGCTTTAGGTTTTCCAGATCAAACAAGTTTTCTTTCTTCTTGATGCCAAAAGAAAAATGTTCAAGAAATTCATTCACTAGTTGCTCAAAGCTGATGATTTTGTGCTTAGGTAGTTGGTTGAACCATTCGGTTGATGCACCTAATAACATCATGATGAGCATTCTCAACATTAAAGCATAATTATGTTCAAGTTGAAAGCACACATTCATAAAATTTGTGACATGTTCTTGTGCATCGTCCTATCCTTTGAACTTGTATAGCCTAGGCATATCAAAGTGCCTAGGATATGTAGGACTCAATACTAAAGGGTAAAATGTTTGGTTGTGTATTTTACTCAGGGTTGGCTTCTGCCCAATCGTATTCTATTTCTTGAGAGATTTGACTCTCTTAGCGAGTATTTGGTATACCTTCGAATAAATGATCTCTTGTTCTTGAAGGTTTACTCGCGGTGGTCAGGGAGGTAATATTGTGTTTGCCCTATTTGGGCATATGTATTCATCCCCCACGAATATGGATGGAGGTTTAGGATATGTCTGTTCCTTGATATTCCATATTTGCATGTTCTTGATTAAGTTGTGCCTGTTCTGGATCCAGGCGTTGTTAATACTTTGAGGCATGGCGAGTGCGCTCATATCTTTGTCTAGTTCATCTCTCATGCTAAGAATCGACACATATATCATGTTGGTGTTGTTCACCACCTATGTGTAAGTTGGCTCGAGTCAGTATATCTTCTTGCTCTTCATGCTCTATCTATTCCTCCCTCAAGTGCTATTCCTATAGGCACAAACATCTTTTTCTTCGTGTTTATTGCTTGAGGGTTTCTAAGAATTCTTACTCTACGTGTAGTGCTTTTGCTAACCTATGTACATTGTCAGACTAATCTGCCATTGAAGGTTCATGATTATACAACTCTTTACGATGATTCCTAATCAATAGACCTCTTGGAGAGGCTCTTGCTAGACTCTTGCTCTTTTCTATCAGGAAGACCTACTCTATATAAAGTGATTTATGTTCTATACCCCCATGGTCGGAGGCAGTGCACATGCTATGGGGATGCTTTGAATCTTCCCATGGCTCATTGGTGTACCTTGTAGTTTGATGGCTACATGAACTTCCTGAAATAGATTGTGTAGTAGCAATGCTTCTTTGAGTTGGTCTCAAGAGAACTCGATCCAACTCATCAAGTTGTCTAGTATTCCACGACCGATCCTATGGAGTCCCATTAATCCCAATGAGATCATGATATAGGGGTATCCTCCCATATTCAAAGAGGGTAGGAGGTTCTCTAGGTCTACGACTGGATGCAACCCTTATTTTCTACCCCTTAGTGGGCTAATATGACCTAAGTGTATCCTATGAATATTAGAGACTTGCAGTCCCTTCATGTCTATGTGAGGACTGGGGCCTTGAAGCCTCATCACGTCTATGTGAATATTGGGGTCTTGATGCCCCCTCATGCTTATGATATGATTGAGGTCTTGATGTCTCCTAATGTCTACGTGATTATTGGGGCCTTGATTCTCCCTCATGCCTACCGTGAGAGGAACTAGAATATGACTTTTTAGTAGGAATTTCTTGAGGAGCCCCCCACGGGTTGAGGTATCGCCCCTAAGGCTCGTTGAACTTCATTTAGTGACATGGTGTGTCGACGGCTCAAATTCATTTTTATTATGAGTGTACGGAGCATCAGCTTCTACCTTGGTGTTGGATCGAGGGCGATTGGTCCGCGTGTAAACCATGACAATTGTGAATTATATTTATATGTAGATTTTAGAACACATAAAAAAATTAAACAAGTGTTTATCTCTTTTAATTTTTCTTGGTGTTACTAGACTGGTTTGGTGTATTTTTAGATATGTTGATAGCTACAATCTAACTCTCATTGTGTTTTTCATTTCATTGATGATATACTCAGATTTTTTCAAGGATTTTACCTATATACTCGCACAAGCCAAATATGGTAGTGAAGTTCATACTCAATGAGGTAGCATAGATACTACCAACCCTAACCCAGCACACCATGCACAATGATACACACCTCCAAAGAGGAGTACATGCTATTTTACATGAATAGGACAACTCTTGGATTAGCCTTGGCCACGGACGGGTCTCGATGATAAAATGTCAAGCGATCCAACCAAGTGGTAATGATATCCATTGTTGGTCTCGATCAGAGGGTTGGATGTGAGAGCCCAAAACCACTGATGTTAAAGTAATACATGATGTGTGGGGTTATTTTTATATTTTTGCATAAGGAAAACAATGCATCAAGAAGCACTCATGCTTTTTCTCCTACATGCCTAAGAAAAGAATATTTTATTTTTAGAAAAATGCATGTCTAAATATTTCAATGACTTTCATAGAATGCATTTCTACTCTATGAAATAATGGCCACTGGTTGGGCCCCATGCAAGCAAGCTTAACAAACAAAAACCTAGACCACTAGAGACTAGGGTAGACCTTGAAAACAGAGGTTCGATATTCCTAGCAGTGACTGGAAGAAAACTAAGAAAATTAAAAAACTTAAATGTATTTTAATTTTAGTATTTTTCTATATTTCATTAATTAAATGAAAATTTCCCTAGTGTATTCTGATAGAAAAACATAGATAAAGAAAGTAAAAATAACAAAGAGTCACCCCAACATAAAATCCACATCCGATGAAGCACAAACTGATCTCTGTTGCTAATTTTTTGTTGGCTGCTATTGACCAGAGTGGTTGCTACTGGTCGCTGACTTCAAAAACGATTTTTGTCATCTAGTCACTATCAACCAAAGCGGTTAGACTTGCACATAGAAAAAACATAAAAACATCAGCAAAACAACTAAAAATAGAAAACCAGGTGGGAGTCCCATTGTGATCACCATCTGTACGATCAGATGAAGCAATGCACCTAGTATACTTGCAACATTATATCAAAATAAAAAACCACAAATGTGTGGATGAAACAGAAGTAACAAAACAAAAATACATCTTTTATTAATTATTTTGAAACTTCGATTACATATTTGACTCTCTTAGGGATACCCTTATTTGATACAAAGAATACAAGTAGAGGTAAATGCCCCTCACGAGGGGATAGTGTGCTCCGTAGGCCTCCCGATATCACACATAAAATTGTATAAGGGTTTACTGATTCCTTCTTCCTTCACTTGCTTGGAGGGATCTGATACTTTGAATGCTTTCATTTGGTCCTGAAACCTATAACCTGTGTACAAGAAACAACAACAAACGATTAGTAGAACCTGCTACCTCTCAAGATGATGTGTTATTAATAGATTTGCAAAGAATGATGTAAAAGCATAATAACAACATAATGAAGCAAAACTAAGCAAGAATGCATTGATAACTCAGAAATCACCACATAAATACATTAAGAAAGACAGATCTATTCTAAAATTAATTGATAAAATAGAAAGTAATGAAATATCTATGCTAAAACTCAAAAAAATAGTGTCTAAAACCCTAGGCTATGCCTGCAGGCCGTTGTCAAGGACAGTGACCACGAAATGAAACCTTTTTCCTCACAAACCAGGGCCTGTGGCACTAGATTCCTCGTCTAAATTGTTGTCCAAGGGTCGCCTCTATGTTTGTACATTGATTGGCAATGAAGAATCTTGTTGTCCAAGGGTCGCCTCATTGCTCAATCGAATGGCACTTTGCGACTCCTCAAAGGGGTATGGAATCACTCTCTAATTTTCTAGGGCTTCACTACACAAAAATTATGATATTCAAGATTCTTTATTTTTCTTGGGAGAATGCATATGAAGACCTCCAATATTTAGATCTAGATCCAGATCTTGGCTTCCTAGAGAAGCCAAGATCTAGATCTGCATGCATCTGACCATCCAAGGGGGAAGGATTAGTCACATATTTGCATTGAAGGGGCAGTCAGGAGGAGCTCTGGGAGATCCAAGACAAAAAATATTTGCAAACAATGCAAGTGCAGTCAAACTGTGTGATCTGGACCCATATTCATGACCAAACTGTGTTTTGGTGCTAGTCGCTATCCAGAGAAATGACTAGATCTACCTACTCTCAACTTCAGTGATCAGTGTTGGCGGTCACTCTGATTGATAGCAACCAAGCCTAAATGGGCCATAACTACCCCTTGTGAGTGGTTAGGACCACTGATGGCTCTTAGAAATGTCCAAGATCAGTCATATGGTGTTTGGATGTGCCCATATGAGTTGTCTCATAAACATGATGCATTTTAGGTGTCTACACAAATATCATAATCTTATGGTGCTCCTTGACTTGAGAAGTACTCATAATTTCATTGACCCACGCATGGTGAAAAAGGCTAATTGTTATATACGACCTTGTCATAGCTTTAAGGTGGTGATTGGTACTAGGGAACAAATTACCTATCAAGGGAAGTGTCACAATATCAAGCTCACCATCGGCAACTACCACATGAAAAGTGACATATATGTGCTTCCATTAAGCTAAAGTGATATTTTTTTAGGGGCTCAATTGTTGCGAACGCTTGGGGTAATACTCTGGGATTTTGCAAAATTATGGATGCAATTCACATTTGATGACCAAACATACACTCTAAATGGACTACCCACTGATTCCTCACAAATAGTGAGTTCTCACCGTATGGAAAAACCTATTCACCAATAGAGCAAGAAAGTGAATACACACTTATTCTCCATTTAATATCTAATGTAACAAAAATAAGATGTGGTCAAGATACCATCACTTTGGATATGTCTCTCCAAAGTAATTAAAGAACCCCAAGGATTTCTCCCTCACCATCGTCATGATCCTACTATTATTTTTGGCAATCCACCACTGACCATTCAACCTTCAAGATATCTCTGCCTATGGAGGAGTGACATTAAACTTGTGCAAGAACTTGTGCAAATACTACTTGGAAAGTGCTTCATCAATTTTAACAATAATTTCCTCAGTCTTAGCTTTGAGTAAAAGCTTCTTTTCGAGAGGGATGACATGCTAGGATCCTCCATCCTAACATAATTCTATTATTTAATTATTTATTTATTAATTATAATTCACATATGAAAGGTTACGTCCTTTCACAAATAACCCTAGAATAGATATAAAGGTTAGGGTAGATAGTTTTAGGAAGGCATCAAAGAAGAAGAATAAGAATCTTAGATTCTAAGGATGGAGTCCCATATAGCGACAAGGTGATTAAAAGGGATCCCCCTTTGAGTGGCCTGCGATTACAAGGGAGCCCACTTTAAGTAGCAAAGCGATTTATTTTTACATTAATTTATTAATAACTTTACAGTAATACCTTGGGATCTTACCATTTTCAAACTATAGATGTGGGTATATGAGCAGTTTTCTATGTATAGGTCCCAAGCCTATCCCATGATATAGAACTAAGGAATATTTAAGTGAGGTGGATGGGACATATTATAGGCACTTCACATCTGTAGGTGTCACCATTGATGTAGATTCCCTATGGTTAAATTATATGGACCCCCTACCACCACCTATAATAAAGAAAACTATGGGATTTGAGATAGATCAAAGGGGTGCAACAAGTAATTATTATCCAATATCATCAACTAGAGGTAGAAAAGGTGTATAGGCCATAGAGGAACCCCTATCCATCCATAGAGATCCCACTTATATAGGCTGATAGAGAGAGCCAAAATTATAGAGAAGAAAAATAGTTGTATTTTATTCAAATGCGGTAGAGAATTACTGTTACAATAGAATATTACAGTCACGGCAGAATATTACAGTCACAACAGAATATTACAGAAGTCGCAGAAGAGTTGCACCTTTACAGAATTTCTCAAATCTAAAAATACAAAAGAATATTATCATTCCAGAAATTTTCCAGCCCCTTGTGCATGCCTTTGCTCTCCTTTTTAAAGGTTCTCAGGTGACGCTCCATTTCCAGCTGGTGGCCCTTCGTTTCCTCTTCCAGAACCTTTCGTTTCGCCTTCCCGTGTCGCTTCGTCATCCAGGTATTCGAAACGTCTCCCTTTTCGACTCTTCATCTTCGGCTTGTCTTTCGAGCGCGAAAATATGACATGTCATGATATCGTGACATTTTTTTGCCTTTGGCTCTTTCTCTGTCTTTCATCGTGATATCACAACACTTTTATGTCTCTAGCTCCTTCTTTGCATTTTCGTCGCGAAAATGCGACATGTCACGATATCGTGACACTTTTCTATCTTTGCCTCCTTCCTCGCCTTTTCGTCGTGATATCGTGACATTTTCCTTCATCGCTGCCTTTCTTATCTTCAAGTCGCGATATCATGACATTTGCCTTTGGACGCCTCCGCTTTTTGTTTTGGTCACGATTTCATGACATGTCATGAAATCATGACAAATTCTTTGGCATCTTCTCCCTCCTGCTGCTGGTCATGATTTCACAATGATCATGATTTCACGACATGTCATGAAATCACGACATTCTCATCAGTACCTTCCCCTGGCTGCTCCTGGTCGCAATTTCATGACATGTCATGAAATCATGACATTCTCATCGATACCTTCCCCTGGCTGCTCCTGGTTGTGATTTCGTGACATGTCACGAAATCGAGACATTTTTATCGGTACCTTCTCTCGCCTACTTCTAGTCGTGATTTTGTGACATGTCATGAAATCGTGACATTTTGACTGTGCTTCTGCTCTTTCTTGTTTTTGGTCACGATTTCGTGACATGTCGTGAAATCATGACATTTTTGCCCCGCACCTTCTCTCTCCTGGCTGAGTCACGAAAAGGTGACATGTCACGATATCGTGACTCTTTTTCTATCGCGATATCGCGACACCTTATTTTTCTTTGGCAAAACACTTAGAACATTTTTGTTGATGCAAGATTGCTCTGCTGCCCTTGGATGCTCCTGCATCAGACATCCGGGGTAGATTGAGAAGTGATCCTCACTTCTGAACTATTAGAGGGAGACCTAGGTGGTCAACCTCCATTTTAGACAACCAAGTTGCATCTTCTACCGGTCTGCCCTTCCACTTGACCAAATATTCAAAATACTATCTATTTCTGGTACTTCTGCCTTCTCGAGTGTCCAGTATTTCCTCAATCTCATCTATGGTTGGAGTAGACGCTGGAATACTCCACAACTCTATGCTTGGTGTCTCACTACTATCCCCCTCATGGTATTTCACCAAATCTAAAATGTTAAAGACAGGTGATATGTTAAGCCCACTTGGCAATTCTACTTCATAGGCATTGCCTGAATCCCGTTTTGCTATGATTCTGCATGGTCCAAACTTCTTCATCTTTAGTTTGTTATAGGTTTTAGCAAGAAATCTTTCTTTTCTCAGATGGACCATCACTTCATCTCCCACTTTGAATTCCTTAAACCGTCGCTTCTGGTCTGCTTTCATCTTATATTGCGTATTCATTTTAGCAATATGCTTCTTCACTTCTTCATGCAGGTTCTTCAGATGCTCTGCAAAATCCTCAGCCTCGACACTGCACTTTTCCCCTGTATTCAGCTTCCTTAACTCAGAAACATTTCTTGGACTGCTTCCATATATTATCTGAAATGGAGATTTGTTGGTACTCCTATTGATAGAATTGTTATATGCAAACTCCGCCTATGGCAAAATCAAATCCCATCCTTTGGGCTTATCTCCTATCAAGCACCTCAATAGGTTACCCAAACTTCTGTTTACCACCTCTATTTGCCCATCTATCTGTGGGTGGTATGCTGAACTGAATTTCAAATCTATCTTTAGTTTCTTCCATAGGGTTCTCCAGAAATACCCAACAAACTTGGTATCTCTGTCGAAAATGATACTCTTCGGTAGACCATGCAGTCGTACCACCTCTTTGAAAAACAAACCTGCAATATGAACTGCATCATTAGTTTTTTGACAAGGGATAAAATGTGCCATCTTTGAAAACCTGTCAACTACCACAAATATGGAATCATTTCCCCTCTGTGTCCTTGGTAGACCAAGAACGAAATCCATGTTGACATCTTCCCATGGTTTCTCTGGTACAGGTAACGGCTGATATAATCCGGTGTTCTGTCTCACACCTTTCGCCATCTGACAGACTCTATAGCTCTGCACAAATTTTTGCACATCTTGCTACAGTTGCGGCCAATAATAATTCTCGCTCACAAGGGCAATGGTCTTATCTCGACCAAAGTGCCCAGCCAATCCTCCACTGTGTTTTTCTTTGACTAGGTTTTCCCTCATGGAACTTCTTGGAATGCATAATTGGTTTCCTCTGAACAACATTCCATCTTGGATCAGAAAATCCAACCACTTGGTTCTGTCCAAGGTAACTGGTGCCAAGCAAGCCTTCCAGGCTTCTGCAAAATCGGGATCTTCAGGGTACAAACCCTTCAATTCATCAAATCCCAACACTTCCACCTTCATTTCTGTCAGCAAACTCTGCCTTCTACTCAAGGCATCTGCAACTCTGTTGGACTTTCCACTCCTGTGCTTCAACACAAAGGAATAACTCTGCAGAAACTCAACCCACTTCAAGTGCCTCTGGTTCAATTTTCCTTGGCTATTTATATACTGTAAGGCCTGATGATCAGTATATAACACAAACTCTTTTGGCAGCAAATAATGTCTCCACTTCTTCAGGGCCTGAACTATAGCATAGAACTCTTGGTCATACACTGAATACTTCTTCCTGGCCTCATTGAGTTTCTCACTGAAGTAAGCAACAGGCTTGCCTTCTTGACTCAGCACAGCTCCTATGGCACTGCCACTGGCATCACAGTCCACCTGAAATACCTTGTTAAAATCTGGAAGTGCTAAAATAGGTTGCTCAGTGACCTTCTTCTTCAACATATCAAAGCTCTTGTCTGCTCCTAGGGTCCACTTAAAGTCTTTCCTATCCCCTCTCATTGTTTCCGTAAGGGGTGCACAAATACTGCTAAAATTTTTGATGAATTTCCTATAAAAACTGGCTAGACCATGAAATGATCTCACTTCAAAAGTGCTTCTTGGAGTAGGCCATTCAATGATAGCCCTCACCTTTTCTGGGTCCATTTTTAGACCTTCAACTGAGATGACAAATCCCAGGTATACCAACTCCTTCTTCACAAAATTGCACTTCTTCAAGTTGATCAACAACTGTTCTTCCCTCAGCTTCTCAAAAACCCTCTTGATATGCATCAGGTGCTCTTCCAGGGTTCTGTTGAATATCAAAATGTCATCCAAATAGACAATAACAGACTTGCCTAAAAACTCCTTCAGCACTTCATTCATCAACCGCATGAATGTGCTTGGTGCATTGGTTAGCCCAAATGGCATGACCAACCACTCATACAAACCTTCTCTGGTTTTGAAAGCAGTTTTCCACTCATCTCCTTCTATGATCCGAATCTGATGGTAGCCACTCTTCAGGTCAATCTTGGTGAAGTACTTGGCTCCACTCAAACAGTCCATAATATCATCCATCCTTGGTAATGGAAATCTGTATTTTATGGTGATCTTGTTTATAGCTCGGGAGTCTGTACACATCCTCCACTCCCCATCCTTCTTTGGTGCTAGTACTGTAGGTACCGCACATGGACTCAAGCTTTCTCGAATCAGTCCCTTTTTCAACAACTCATGGACTTGCCTGCTCAGCTCCTCACTTTCCATAGGAGTCATTCTGTGGGCTGCCTTGTTGGGTAAACTAGATCCAGGTACCAAATCAATATGGTGACTGATCTTCCTCATCGGTGGTAAACCCTCAGGCACATTATCTGATATGATGTCTGGAAATTCTTCTAACAGGTGTTCGGCCTCTGCTGGAACATCTGTGTACTGTTCTTTCTTAATAGTAGGGATTAATGCATAACACATTGAATCCCTCTTCAGACCATCCAAAAACTGTCTTCCATCCACCAGGCAGATTCTGGCACTACTGCACACTTTCTCATCCACTTCCTTCAGTGGCTTCAATTTGTGACGTACTCCATCCTTCGTCAGAGAGTACGTATTTGCATGCCCATCATGCACTGCACGTCTGTCAAATTGCCATGGTCTTCCCAACAACAAATGGCAAGCATCCATCGACAAAACATCACATAGGACCTCATCTTGATAATTCCCAATGTGAAATTTGACCAAGCACTGTTCACTGACAAGTGCTCTGTGGTCTTTCTGCAACCACGCAATCCGATATGGATGCGGGTGCTTCCTCTTTCCCAATTTCAACTTAGTAACCATCTCTTCTGAAACTAAGTTGTTCTGTGCTACCATTATCAATGATAACATTGCAGACCTTCCCTGCACATTTGCACCTCGTGCGAAACAGACTCTTCCTCTGTTCTGGTTCTTTTTCGTCATTCAACAGTGCTCTTCTCATCATCAGCACTTCTCCTCCTTCTGCTTCTTCAGAGTGTTCTGACTCTGCACCTTCATCTGCCACAACAGCTCTGGCATGACCCTCGGGTCTCTTATCCATCCTTTCTTGGTGTTGGGGACACTCGTATGACCGATGTCCCTCTTCTCCACACTGGAAACAGGTTCCACGGAATGCCCCTCTTCCATACCCACGTCCAGGTCTACCTCTTCCTCTCTGGTAGCCATTGTTTTGATCACGTGGGCGGTAGGTATTCTCCTTTTTCTGTTCCTGGGGTTTGCTTGTTTCACCAGTCTTCTTCTGGTCTCGGTAATTTCCTCCATCGGTTCTTCCACCACGATCCCTTCCTCTCTGTTTGCCTTCGAATCTTCTGTTCAGTTTCTCTTCTACCTTCAAGGCCAACTGGTATGCATCTTCTATGGTGGCTATTCTGATCAAGCTGAGTTCTTCCTGAATGTTCATTCTCAACCCATTGATGTATCTGGCTACTTTCTCCTTATTAGCCCCTGAATGGCCAGTTCTGATGGAGATCTTGTAGAATTCTTCTATGTATTCTTGGACAGACTTGCCTGACTGTCTCAAACTCTGCATCCTCCTCAACAGGTCCAACTCGTAATCTATGAGAATAAATTGTCTCTTCAGTTTCTCCACCATTCGGTCCCATCTGGTTATCTTCTCCTTTCCATTTTTATTTCTTTCGAGTTGTACTCCTTTCCACCATAAACTAGCATGGCCTTTCAATTTTGTTTTTGCAAATTTGATCCGATCTAGATCTGCAATCTCCTCATACTCAAAGTATTCCTCCATATCGTTGATCCAATCAATCAACTCTTCTGGGTTGAGATTCCTAGAATATGTAGAGACATCAAACTTTGGTCTCTTCTCGGCCTAAGATAGAGCTTTCAACAATCTAGCTTCAGAAGGATCCAATGCTTCTTCATCATCTGATGGATCCTCAGTTTCCCAGGCTTCATCGTCACTCTGGTCTTCTCCCTTTGGTTCGACCCTTTTTCGCAACTCTTCCTGCAGGGCTTGCACTTGCCTCTGCAACGCTCTGAAATCTTCATCCTGCGCCACATTTCTCCCGTGACCATGATTTCTTTTTGGAGGCATTCTGCTCACTTCTCTCACAAATCTCAAATGGTCCTGGTGCAAACTGCCTCACGTTCGATGCTCTGTTTACACTACCCAGGCACTCTCGTTCTCTCTTCTCAGAATCCTTCCACATATCCTGGTGCAAGCTGCCTCACTTTCGATGCTCTGCTCACACACTCAGGAACTCCTACTCTGATACCACTTGATAGAGAGCCAAAATTACAGAGAAGAAAAATAGTTTTATTTTATTCAAATACAACAGAGAATTATTACGATATTACACAAGAATATTACAGTCATAGAAATATTACAGAAGTCGCAGAAGAGTTGCGCCTTTACAAAATTTCTCAAATCTGAAAATACAAAAAAATATTATCATTCCAAAAATTTTCCAGCCCCTTGTGCATGCCTTTGCTCTCCTTTTTAAAGGTTCTCAGGTGACGCTCCATTTCCAGCTGGTGGCCCTTCGTTTCCTCTTCCAGAACCTTTCGTTTTGCCTTCCCGTGTCGCTTCGTCGTCCAGGTATTCGAAACGTCTCCCTTTTCGACTCTTCATCTTCGGCTTGTCTTTCGGGCATGAAAATATGACATGTCATGATATCATGACATTTTTTTGCCTTTGGCTCTTTCTCTGTCTTTCATCATGAAAATGCGACATGTCGCGATATCGTGACACTTTTCTATCTCTGGCTCCTTCTCTACCTTTTCGTCGTGAAAATGTGACATGTCGTGATATCGTGACACTTTTCTGTCTCTGGCTCCTTCTCTGCCTTTTCGTCATGATATCGTGACATGTCATGATATCGTGACATTTTCCTTCCTCGTTGCCTTTCTTATCTTCAAGTCGCGATATCGTGACATGTCGCGATATCGTGACATTTGCCTTCGGATGCCTCCGCTTTTTTGTTTCGGTCATGATTTCGTGACATGTCGCGAAATCGTGACAATTTCTTTGGCATCTTCTCCCTCCTGGCTGCTGGTCACGATTTCATGACGGTCACGATTTCGTGACATGTCACGAAATCATGACATTCTCATCGGTATCTTCCCCTGGTTGCTCCTTGTCGTGATTTCGTGACGGTCATGATTTCGTGACATGTCGCAAAATCATGACATTCTCAATGGTATCTTCCCCTGGCTGCTCTTGGTCATGATTTCACGATGGTCATGATTTTGTGACATGTCACGAAATCATGACATTCTCATTGGTACCTTCCCTTGGCTGCTCCTGGTCACGATTTTGCGATGGTCGTGATTTCATGACATGTCATGAAATCGTGACATTTTCATTGGTACCTTCTCTTCTACCTGCTTCATGTCGTGAAATCATGACATTTTTGCCCCGCACCTTCTCTCTCCTAGCTGAGTCGCGAAAACACGACATGTCGCGATATCGCGACTCTTTTTCGGTCGCGATATCGTGACACCAAGGCAAACACTTAGAAAAATTTTTGTTGATGCAAGATTGCTCTGCTACCACCGGATGCTCCTGCATCATAGGCCTAACATAAACATCAATAGGAGCAGGTAACAGATAGGGTGAGTGGGTTACCACTAGTATAGGAGAGTCTTGTAGTATAGCACCATAGTGTATCTTGAAAGGTCATCACAATGGAGCCCTTTTGGGTTATACCAATGATCACCACCTTGATGCATATCTATATACATAGTGATGATTCTTTAGGGGATGAGACACCAATAAAGTAGGTCATACCAAAGGTGGTTAAAGATTAGGTGGCATAGGAGAAGGCAGTCAAAGAGAATGTTGCTAAGAAGGATGTATCCAAGGAGACTGTTGAGGAAGAGGACTTGGAGGATGAGATGGAGGTAGAGGAGCTTCATATTTATGATATTGGCATGAACACCACAAATCTCTCATCTGCATCCCCTAAGGAGGGTTATCCTACTTGATATCCAGATGACCTAGGAACAAAAAGCTCTATTCCATGATTATCTCATAATACTTTATTTTAGTAGTATCAAAGGTAGATTTAGATGATTTACTCATGATAATTTATCTAACTCATTTGATTATTTTTTGTTATTATAATGATATCTTAGGAGTCGTACAAGTTGATACATAGTTCATAGGGGGTCACTTTAGGAGGGCTTGTCAATTTTGATAGCATACTACCACCATCTCCATCATAGGCTGGCCCATAGAAGAGGTCAATATATTTGTATAGTAGATCCTAGAAGCTTGATAAGATTTTGTCATGGGCACAAATCTTGGATCACATAACATGTTGACTTTGCAAGAGGAAGATAGAGTTGTGGCTATGTTAAGAGGTGGTTGAGAGGTAGGAGGTGGTTGAGAGGGAGTAGACACTACAATAGTAGGATATTTAGGCTTAGCTATATCTAGCACAGGCCCAAGGGGAGTTGATAGAATTTAGGATGTTAGTATCATGATGCTCCTAGACTCGCACCTATCAAATTTATACATATAACATCTACATAACAGATCTACAATGTTATAAATATAATTTATGATTAAATAAGTAACATCTTATAGTTTTGTAGACCAGTTCTAATAAGTTATTAAATTTATAGATTTTTTTTTGAAGTATTATCTTTCAATGAGAATTTCCCTTTTAATATAGAGGAATCATTTCCATGTTTGTAAAATTTTAAATATAATAAATTTTATAAATAATTTGAAAAAATGGAGTGGACCTACAATAAATGTAAACATGTGAGAGCTAAAAATAAATTTATATATAACATAATCCCATAAATGAAAAAATATTTGTACATGTTAGAATACTTACATGATCTCTAATGACTGGATATCTATAAAAAAAGATTATATGCTTTCACATCTATCTCTCACTTCTTATACATAACCTCTCAATAAATATTTAACAATGAATGATGCATTAGTTCCCTAGTAATGGTGTTAAAATATTGGTTTATCTTAAAATTACATATAAATTCATCCATAGGAGGGTTTGCATCTTATTGAAAATTAAATTATCCTAATAAAAAATGATTTATTTTAGCACATAAGTATAACATATGATAGATCAATGGCTAGGTCAAATTACTTCAATTCCTCTATATGATCTAAATGCTATAAAATATTTGGCATAGGTTTAAACCATCAATGTTCATAGGACTATATTCTAATCCCACTATATAAACAAATATTTAAAAAATATTAACTTTTTAACTAGTTGAATGCATGATCCTTCATAGATTATCAATATTGGGTCACACAAAATTATCCAAAGTATGTGCTATATACACCCATCCATAAGAGAGATATGAATCTAGTCTATATAAAAAGAGATAAAAATAAATATCTACTCAATTTCTATTATGAGTCTAATTAATATGTTATATATCTCTCATATTATGTTGACAAGATGTCCTTTATTGCTACATTTGAAGGAGACTTGCATGCCCCCATTCAATCCATATGTAGATATACTAAAAGGATAAAGATTATAAATATTATTTCTATTCTAAATATTGGGTTATCAATTATTCTTGCAATACAATATATTTTCTCTCTTATAGGGGTTTTTTCTATGTATGATATAACCAATAAGAAAATATCTCATATAGGATCTAACCAAAGTAGTTGGCAATTAATCTAATTAATCTCATTCATAGAATAAAAAAAAATCAAATGATTTGGTAGTAATATTTAGTAACTTGGATGTAACGAAATCACATGATAACCATTATCAACTTTAATCTAATTTATAAAATCTATCATGTTAGTTCAAGCGAGTTGGTTGGGATTGATTTTCATTAATTCCAAATACTATTTGTAGAAGCAAAGTTATGGAATTATATCATAAAAGAATTGCTAAAGTAATTTTATAAAAATAGTACTGTAGATAAAAAAAAAATAATAATAGTGTTGCAAATAAAAATAGTAGAAGTAGTCATATTGTGTAATGATGTTGTGGAGGTAACATAAAAATAGTTTTAAAGGTTTCAATGCTATAGAATGTTAGAAAATTATTATATTATAAAACCATCTTGGTATAAAAGTAACTAGGTGTAAAATATTTTACTAGAAATTCTTCATTGCATGATGCTCTTATAACTTCAAATCCCTATTATTAATCCAATATTATAGTTTATTATTACAAGATACAAGATTTATAGTAATTTTTATAGCACATATATGATGGATCATAATTACAACATACATTAGATAATGTCATCTATAACATATACAAAATATTTTTTTATGTTGAAGATGGTGCCAAAAATAAGACGCATTAATCTAAAACAATTATTCAAAGCATCAATATATGTGGAGTATAATTATGTAACCAAACTATTTAGACTTCATAAGTCTAGATAAAATTTTCTTATCCTCTACCCTTTGTAAGGGATCACACTTTTAAATTTTTTTAATGTATTTATAATAATAATCCTTAATATTCTATCAGATGACATGAGCATAGCTAGCTAAATACATCATCTTTCAAGATAGAGACTAGGGTTCAAATATTGTTAGGTTATATGTGTAATTGGCAAAATATTAATTGGAATACTACTATGTAGTTTGTTGAAATACCATGGTAACATCATTATGATGTAATATGGGTGGGGCCTATTTCAATACTATATAACCAATTTAAAAAAATCCTTACAAGACTAAAATAATTGGTGATAAGGATTTGAAGTTTTCTTTTATGCATTAGATGCTTATGTTTATAAGGTTAATTAACCTATAGTAGCTTGCTTGAAAAATATTTTGGCTAGGGAGATTGGAAGGGAAACACTTAGATATTAGGAATAAAATGCCTCGATAAGAAGATATTATTTATCCTTAAGACATTTATTTGTATTCTTTTATTGGAATGCAATGCTTTGGATTGGGGTCTATATGTATATGGTATTGGTATTTATTTATAATATGTTTTGATATTAATATTAGATAAATCTAGAGAATATTGAGCTAAATATGATAATATTTTACTAAAGGAATAGTTTGAAGAATATCCCTATCTTAAGTCCTAGTGTAATAAATATTTTGCTTTCATAATACATTCCCTTGGTTAGTATGCAATAACAAAATTCTAACCAACAAGAGGAATGACTGAGCTGAGGTTTAGCAGGTGCGGCGGGAGTGAGGGTTTGATTTTTTTGGGCAGGAATCTCAGCCAAGGCGGTAGAGGTAGATCAGGTACGAAAGGGGTGGGTGGGAACCTCGAGCATGGATCAAGCGAGGATCTAGAGGAAAGTGGTCAGGCTGCGGCATATTTGGAGGTGGGCATCACACGAGGGCCCAACCCTCCTCAAAAAGACCCCGACAAAAAAGATACGAAGGACAATGCAAGGCCCAAGAAGTGGTTGTATTTTGCTAAGACTCTTAGAGGAAAAAGAAAGGAGGTTCTCTCTCTTCCACCCCTAGTTCCAGTAAATAATAAAATTTCAGCCCCGAAAAGTTCCATGAGCCCTTTTATTTTAATGGAATAATTCTCTTTGGTAGGCAAGTTTTTGGGAGGTAGGCCGGACATGGAGACTATCAGGGCTTGGACGACGGGTAAATGGCGACTGGTAGGCAGCTTGGAGTTGGTAGCTCTAACTCGAGGGTTCTTCATTATTAATTTTAACAATATGGAGGATGCTAACCACATTTTAACAAGAGGTCCTTGGTTTCTAGGCAAAAGGAGCCTTTTTATTAGACGATGGGGTGAATATTTCAACCCTAAAAAGCAAAATATTAACATTGCCCCTATTTGGGTTCATCTCCCGAGTCTACCTGCCTAGTTCTTCAATGAATATTGGTTGCAGGGCATAGCCAGAACTATAGGGGACCTGATATCCATTGACCATGCGACCTTGGCCAGGACAAGGATGAATCATGCACGAATCTACGTAAATGCTAATTTGAATAATGAATTACCAAGGTTTGTGGAGCTAGAGTATGGAGAATACTATAGAAAATAGTGGTAGAATACTATGTAGAATGTAAAAATCAAAGGATATCTATGTAATCAGTGCCCTAACCTGGCAATGAATAGAGAAAAGCAGAAGCAGGGAATGCTAGACAGAGGAAATTTGAGGAGTTTCCTTGGCAGAGGCAATTTCAATCAGGAAAACTATGTCTACCAAAAAATAAAAGAGAGGGTGCAGGGTCCCAACAAGACAAAGGAAAACAACAGGTTGTTGGCAACCAAAATACTCAAGTAAGTTCCAATCCTCTAGTTTCAAATAAATTTTCAATTCTATCCAATATGGGAGTAGGAGGATTATTAGAAGACATGGAAGCCCAACACCTTCAGGCTAACCTTTTTGACTCTCTCGAATCCCCATCCAAGTCAGGATCCTCAAACCCTAATGCTAAAATTACTATAAGCCCCGTGGGCATCACAAATCCAAACCCTAATGCATGATCTCTAGAATCCACATCCAAGTTAGGATCCTTAAACCCCAATGCTGGAAATACTTCAAGCCTAGTGGGCATCCCAAAGCCAAACCCTAATGTTGAAGAACTTAGGAAGAAAGTTGAGGCATTGGAAAATAAAAAATCTCATCTCCCTAACATCATCACTAGGAGCCAAGTGAATCCTATTGAGGGGCCGTCCCGCAGACTAGGGGAATACAGGAAAAAGGAGAAGATTTGGATGTAGGGGTGGAGATATGTGAAACTCTTCAGACTGAGGAATATGGTAGTCCGGTTCTGCAACAAATTACCTCCCCTCAGTTTAGTCCTAAACAAACCAGGAGCACTATGAAGTCTCCTATAGATTTTGGCAGTGAAAAAAGAAGAGGGAGAATATCAAATGTTGAGCATCAAAAAATTAAAATTGATAATGACATTGCCAATGGAAAATAGAGAACCTTGTTTCAACAGGTTATTTTGGGTTTTGAAGACAACAAATTAGGAAAAACCCCTCAAGGGAGGGGGAGAGGAAGAAATCCCAAACAATCTAAATGAAGTTCCTCTCATGGAATGTGAGAGGCCTCAATGGCCTGCCCAAACATAGGGAAGTCGATGCAATAAGAAATCAAGTGAATCCAACTATTATCATGTTGCAAGAAACAAAAACTGATGAGATTCAATAAAAAAAATACCAAAAAAATCTAGAATCAAGGGGAGATGGTTTGCAAATCAGCCAGAGGAGCATCTAGAGGCCTTATGACTTTGTGGGATCCCCGGATAGTAGAAGGCACCATTATTCAGAAAGATGACAGGGTTCTTAGTGTTTTATTTAAGGAAATAAACAACAACAGGTCATGGATCCTTTCAAATATTTATGCCCTAACTTCAATTCAAGGGAGAGCTCTACTATGGGAGTACTTAGGCAATCTGAGTGAAATCTTCCATAATGTCCCCTAGATTATGGCTGGGGATTTTAACACTCCTCTTTACCCTTCAGACAAAATGGGTGGAAATGGACCACCTATCAGGAGCATGGATGAGTTCAATGACTTTGTGAACTCCAACATGTTGATGGATGTAAAACTTAGAGGAGTGAATTATACCTGGAGCAATCGGCGAATAGGGTGTCATCTCATTCAAGAAAGGCTTGATAGGTTTTTTCTATCAAAGGAGGCTACAAATTTGTTCGGTGATTCTACCCTGCAAGCCCTTCCTAAAATTGCCTCTGATCATAATCCCATTTTTTTGGAGATCCCTAACTCTCTGTCCTTCAAGAAACCTTTTAGATTTCAATCTATGTGGATCAAACATTCCAGTTTTAGAGATAACTTAAGTCAGTGGTGGCAGCAGCCTGTCAGGGGTAGTGCAACTTTTAAACTTGTTGGCAAATTAAAGTTTGTTAAGGAAAAGCTTCGAACTTGGAACAAAGAGGTCTTTGGGAACCTCTTTGAAAATAAAAAATAGGTTGTTGAAAGTTTGAAGATAATTGATCAGAGGATCCAACATGGTGATGTTGATGAAACTACTAGGCGGGGAGGAACGAACAAAACTAGAGAGTTTCATAACATTTTGGCCTGTGAGGAAATCTATTGGAGGCAAAAATCAAGGGCTCTTTGGTTGAAATATGGAGATTCAAATTCCAAGTTTTTTCACGTCACCACGCTTAGAAACAGAAGCAATAACAAGATAAAATTTTTTAAAAAAGCAGATGGTTCTATTACTCAAGACTTAACAGAAATAAGAAAGGAGGCAATAACTTATTTCAATTCTATCCTTGGTCAGGAATCACAGTGCAATGAGGAGGCCAAAGATATTCTCTTGCAATCCATTCCTAGCATAATAAATGAGGATATAAACCTTAAGCTTCTAGCTCCATTTTCTGATGAGGAAATTAAGGAAGCCTTGTTTAGCATGGAGCCAGACAAAGCCCCGGGACCCGACGACTTTCCCCCTCGTTTCTATCAAGATTTTTGGGACATCGTAAGTGAGGATGTAATTTCTATTGTCAGAGAATTCCAAGCAAGCAATCATATCCCAAAAGGTATCAACTCTACTTTTATTTCTCTAATTCCTAAGAAGCAAACCCCTGAATCTATGGTTGACTTCAGGCCAATCAGTCTGTGCAATGTTTCTTACAAGATCCTAACTAAAGCCATTGCAAATAGAATGAGAGATATTCTACCCCGCATCATAGATCCATGCCAGGGAAGCTCTATCCAGGGCAAGTCAATCTTGGATGGAGTTATCACAGTTCATGAAGCTCTGCACTCTGCTCATAAGACTAACAGGTCTATTTTTGCCCTCAAGCTTGATATGAACAAAGCATTTGATAGGCTAAATTGGGACTTTTTGATTGTTGTCCTCCTTAAGTTTGGTTTTCACCACCAATGGGTTAATTTGATCAAAGAATGTATTTCTAAAGCATGGTTCTCGATTCTAGTTAATGGAACAACTGCTGGTTACTTTCAAAGTCATAGAGGAATTCGACGGGGGGACCCTATCAGCCCCATGTTATTCATCATTGTGGTAGAAGCTTTAGGCAGAACCATAAAAAATGCTTGCAGTTCAAGGCTAATATCGGGAATCAAGGCAACATCTCTCACTAGGGCTGTTTCTCACCAACAATTCATCGATGATACCCTTATATTGACTAAGGCATCGGTGGTTGAGGCCAAAATAATTAAATACATCCTGCAACTCTACGAGGATGCTTCTGGTAAGAAAGTTAATTTCAGTAAAAGCAAGTTATATTTCTTGAACACCCCCATTCAGAGGCAAGGAAGGATTGCAAAAATTTTAGGGTGTGATATAGCAAACCTCCCCACTTCGTATCTTGGTCTCCCTCTTTTCATTGGTTCTCCGAGAGAGTCAATGTGGGACAAGGTTATTGAAAGAATTCAAAAAAAACTTTTTGGATGGAAAGGTCATCTTCTATCTCAAGCAGGAAAGTTGACCCTCACTAAGGCCTCTCTTCAGAGCATTCCAGTCTATTTCCTCTCCGTTTTCAAAGCCCTTGTGAAGGTTTTCCAAAAAATTGAGAAACTCCAAAAAGAATTTTTATGGACTGGATCAGAGGAGAAAAAAAGGATACACCTTGTAGGATGGACCAAAGTGTGCAGACCCAGGGAAAATGGGGGCTTAGGTCCGAGGAGAATTGCTCATATAAATTTAGCTTTACTAGCTAAGCAGGCGTGGCGTCTCATTTTTGGTGAAGAAAATGAATGGACAGATATCATCAAACGAAAGTATCTTCAAAATATGGAATTTCTAAGTGACTCAGTTCCAATCAGAGGTTCTACTTTTTGGAAAGCAATTCTTAATTGTAAGGAAATCATCAAAAAAGGTTTAAGATGGGTTTTAGGCAATGGTGAGAGGATAAATTGTTGGAATGACAGGTGGGCTAAGGATGAACCAGCGACGCAATATCCTAACTTAGCACGAATCGAGAGATATCACAGAAGAACTCATTGGCAGAAAAGTCTTCGATTATATGGTTGAGGACAGAGGTAGAATGAAGTGGAAACAAATAAGAATTCAGGGATTTCAAGTGGAATCAAATGATCTTTGTAACATTCTCGGGCAACAATTTATCCCCATGAGACCCAAGGAAGATCAAGTGACACGGGCTCCTACGAAAAATGGGCAGTTCACTGTTAAATCAGCTTACAAGCTTATGCTTGATGACGAGGATTTTGTCCTCCAAAAGGACTTAGTTTGGATAAAAAATTTAATTCCAAAAATTGTAGTCTTTTCATGGTTGGTTATCCAAGGAAGAATTCTAACCATTGATAATATGATGCGTAAAGGTATTTGTATCACTAATCATTGTTATCTGTGCAGGGCTAATTGGGAGACCATTTATCACATTTTCCTTGAGTGCCCTTTTTCCTTGACTATCCTAAGTGGGGTTTTTCAGGCCTTCAATATTTCATGGGTTAAACCAGCCATCATACTTGATTTGTTCATCCAGTGGCCTTGCCCCTTTTCAAGCCAAAGACTTAGATACATGTGGAAAATTTGTCTCAATCACTATCTTTGGCAGGTGTGGTTAGAAAGGAACCATAGAGTCTTTAATGAGTCTATCCATGATCATCAAACTATCATTGCTAGGATCCTATCCTTTGCCAATGAGAATGTGAACCTTATCCCTTTTGATAGTTGTAAACCTCATCTACAGGAGACCACGATTGCTCAATATTTAAGCTTAACCTTGTTAGATGAGTATGTGCCTAGGGTAGTCAACCCCAGAGCCAATGTTAAGTGGTCTCCACCTCCTACGGGTTGGTTTAAGCTTAATTTTGATGGAGCAGCTAAGGAAAATCCTGGAAGAGTAGGCACTGGTGGCATTGTGTGAGATCATAATGGGAATATGATGCTTGCATTTTTTGAATATTTGGGAACAAGGACGAACAATGAAGCTGAAGCTAGAGCTATGTGGAGAGGCCTTCAAATGACTCAAGACTTAGAAGGCAATTTGATCATAGAAGGAGACTCTATGCATGTTATAAATCTCCTCAATAATTGGAAAACACCTCCTTGGAGGATTAAAACAATTGTTGAAGAGGCTAGGATCCTTTTCCAGGGAAGACAGGACAGAAAAGCCCAACATGTCTTTCGGGAAGCTAACAAAATTGTTGATAAGTTGGCCAATTTGGGTGTCGATGGTGACAGACTTTTCAAATGGGAACACGGTGTCCCAAGTGAAGTAGAGGAGCTTATTCAACAAGAATGCCAAGAATGATAGTCGAATTTACCAACAGGGAAGGCATTGTAAGTTCGAAGGCTAGGAGTATTCCCATCTCTTTTTTGAATTGGACTCACAATAAAAATTATCTGAGCTATCAGTCTTCGTGGATGCTGCTTGGAAATACCACAAAGACTAATGGGGACAGTCACATGTCAGATAACATGGCTCCTAGTCATCTTAGTAATTTGAGGTTGGTTGATAATCACAGGGAAGGAAAGAAACGACAATATAAGACTTCGAACCAAAGCCACGTGGACCACCAGATAGCCACCGCCATAAATCTAGCCAGCAAGTTCACTTCTCCAAGGCTGATTGGCCAAGATAGTATGTGGTACCAAAGCATGTCATATACGAAAGAAAGCAATTACCAAAGAATTATTAAGAGTAACTGTCAATACAGAGCTTGTGGGAGTTTTTTCAGTACTCTGCTATGTGTGTCTATAGCTTTTTGTTTCTCCATTGTCTCAAGGAAGGGATCCGTGTCTATTTATTTTTTGTAATTATGATGCATGTGTGTTTTCTCGGGGTATACCCAAAATGTTGTATGGGAAGTTTCTTTTTGATAACAGGCTATGTGCCTTACCGGATGTAATGGCTTTGGCGGCATGTAGATTTTACATATATAGGATCCTTAGTAAGGATATGTTCATCAACAACCCTGGGCTGATTTTTGTAAAAGGTTTTGGGTCAACCTGTAAAACCCGGTATTAATGCTATAGTATCTTATCTACCAAAAAAAAAATAACAAAATTCTAACATATAATAATATTATTGAAAGGACTTCACAGTATCTTAAGTTATGTCATGTGTGAAAAAGAGGTGATATGGCACCTATAATTGTATTGTAGAATTATTTTTAAGATCTACCATATTTTTTGAGATATTAAACATAGGCATAGGGACTTGAGACCATAGGGGATACTATTCATTATTGGATATAGAAAATTTTCAAAAATACAAAGGTAATGTTGTTAAAAATAGTTAAGTCATAGCATATCCTAGGCACACACTAAAAGTAAACAATATATGAAGTTGTGGTTTTGGTTTTATATCAACAACAATATGGAATGAATGGAATGATTGAGCCTTCAAGGGTAAAGTTGTGTATGAGATTAATAATTATTCAATAAATAAATAAATAAATAATTTAAAGGTGATAGCAATAATTTATGGTCATCGAGTATTTAAGTATTGATCATAGTTTCATATCAATAATGGAATACATGCCAAATCTAAAGTAAGTTTCCCTGATATATGAATTCTCCTAATAAGACGTGTTGAAATTAGGTTTCCTGATATATGAATTCTCCTAATAAGACGTGTTGAAATTAGGTTTATGCATCGAGAAAAACTTAAAATTTGATGGAATAGGGTATCTATTTGGAAGTGAACATAGAATCAACTTGTGAATAGGGATAATGTATGATAATGGATACTATATAGATTTCCTACCTAACATGTATATTCCATATAAAAATGGACCTAGGTGTCATGTTAGTAAAAGTGAATACCTTACAAAAGTAAGAGTTATATCATTGGATGTTGAATGCAATCATTTCATTGATATGTAAGATTAAGTTATTAACATCATTTAAATTTATATCATTTAGTCATATCTATGAGAGTGGAAACAAGATTGTTAATTTTTAATTAATATTAATCATAAAGTAATAAATATAGACATACCATGATTTTAGTTTGGATTTAAAAAATATAACTAAAGGATCTAATTTAACAAGATGGATAAATCACATTTATTCAAGTGGTTAATGTGTAACATATCTTAGACATCATCCAATTGTTTCATATACTTTCTTTATTTGGTAATTTGCATGATGATTTATAGACACTATGATAGTTATTATATTTGGATATATATTTCATATAACTTATGATAGTTATTATATTTGGATATACCTTTCATATAACTTATTGTATCTCCAACGTTAATATCTGCTTTACTTTACCACCAAAACGTCAGTCATTTAATATTTAACTTTCATAATAATTAATGTTGGACCCGGCGGTTAGTATCTACTTTAATATATTCTACCACCCCAAATGAATATGAATTGAATAACCGAATATTTGACTTTCATAATAAATAGTGTTCAACTTTTGGTAGTCAAATTTATAACAAGACAGGTATGAAAGTTCAACTTTTAGTAGTCAAATTTATAATAAGACAGATATGTACGGAATATAGTAATAGACTTGCATTGAAGTTGTTTGATGTCTAACGGAATACATGTATAGGTGTGTCTCAAGTGTTGTCAGTGATGGATGGTCAAGATTTGTTTTTGACTTTAAATGTTATTAACATCGACAGGATTTGTTGAACGGACTCAAACCATATACACGGCAGGTTCTTGGGTAATTATTGAAATCATTAAAATATATGTTGTAATTATTGAAATCATTAAAAATATATATTGTAATGGTTAAAGTATTGAAATTTTTATCAAATTTTAATTTAAATAAATAGCAATTATAATTTAATTGTGATATTCGAGTTAGTATGTTTTGGATTTTTACTAAGGAGATTAAGTTTAAATTACGGGAAAGGTGGTCCCATTGTGCTTTACTTGAACTTTGCATCTTACTCCAATAAATAAATAATAATAATTTAAATATTTATAATATTTTTTTTTTTTTAAATATTTGTTCTGGAGGTGTCATTTGTTATAAGAATGGAGTACTTCAACATTCTTTATAAATTTAGTTATCAAATTCGTTGAATTTTTTATATGAAATTCGAAAATTGTGGAATTTAAAATCTTATTGAAACCCTAAATTCGACTACAAAAAAATTAGGTGAAAAATAAACATCAAAAACTTTAAAATCAATTTTAATTGTTAAAAAATACAGAAGAAACGTTATAAACATAACAACTGTGAACAAACCCTCTTCCAATCTCCATCCTGCAAAATACAATTTGGAAGCTTGAATTTTTTGCAGATACTATGGGAAACATCCATTTTCAGTCTATTCTCAACCTCATGGGGATGTTGTTTTCTTTATTTCTTCCTCCAATCTCCATCCTGTAAAATGCAATTTAGAAGCTTGAATTGTTTTGCAGGAAAACATCCATTTTTAATCTATTCTCAACCTCATGGGATGTTTTCTTTATTTCTTTATCATCATTGGAGAGAATGGATAGCGAAACTTGTTGACAAACAAATATCCCCTTTGGAGGCTTCATTATTTCTACACCTGCTATTTGAAATGCTCCTTATCTCAGATACAGTTCTTCAAAATAAAATAAACAAACATTGTTCTTTATCCCTAAAATAAAAGAAAAAAAATTGTTTTTTTTTTTAGTAATACTTCTTATACACATCCACCATGGGGATTGAACCTGGGTCACATAGCTGATAATGCAAGTGACGTCCTTTCTGGTAGACCAGACCATACTCACGGGATAAATACATTGCTTTTTAACCCTATAATAAAAGAAAAAAATTGTTCTTTAACCCTAAAATAAAAGAAAAAAAACATTGCTCTTTAACCCTAAAATAAAAGAAAAAAAACATTGCTCTTTAACCCTAGTTTGGAAACCTAAAATTAAACTTTTCTAATTTTTAAATTTGAATAATATAAGATATTTTAAGTGCTTTCTTTTTTATGCATGATGTGAACATTTTTTTTATGATTTTTTATTATAATTGGTAAAAAACTTATAATTTATATTTTAAAAAATATTGATTTACTCTTTAAGAATTTCTCGTGTTAAAAAATTACTATACGGTTATAAAAATGTTTAATTTATACTTTTAAAAAAATATTAAAAATATTATTAAAAATAAATATTATAATTTTGTATATTTAATTTTTAAATTTTATATAAAGATAAAAATAAAACTGTACGAAAAAATATATACATTTATTATAAATATCAAATTTTATGTCGAATTTTATTATGAATTTATAATCATGTTGAATTTCTTTCGAACTTTAAAAGTATCAAACTCGAATACGAACTCAAACTTGATAACTATGACTATAATGAATGATGAGTGGTCAAACTTGTCATGAAGAGATCAAGGGATTCTTTGACATTCAATAATATTCATTCTAATATCTTTCGTGGTTTCAATTTCCATACACAAATCTACGTTTATATATAAGATAAATTTAAAGTAGATTTTACATTTGCGATGTTTGGATCATATGAAACAATCTTCGTGAAGGATGTTGTTTACCTGATATGGTTATCTAACCACACTCCCATTACCGAGCATGATGTACAACCCTACGTGTGCAACCCTACCCCCTCATGTGGGGCTTGATCCTCCTCTTTAGAGTTCCAATGCATTCATTGTTAAGCCCACCCAAATTGTACACCATGCTTCAATTACTAATATGGGCCTAACGATAAAAAAATTATAATATCAAGTTAACAAATCTGCAAAAGAGTTGATATACTTCTTATATAGTCTTTTTGTTGGATATCCCTGTTTAGGATAAGCAAACCAAATTTTTTTGTGAAATGCAGGGACCACCATAGACTTTGAGAAAGAGCTGAAAACCCTCTTCTAGAAAAGAATCCCTCCACTATAATTTTTTTTTTCTTGTTTCAATACAATCCCGTTTTTTCTAAATATTCTAGAATGTGTTATTAGCAAAACAACCATAAGTGAAAGAATGCCAAAGGTTATCTAGGTATGGGAACCCCTGAATTGCTCTTATTTCTATTGAATATATAGTAAGTGTCCAAATGCATTATAACCAAGAATGAAAAGTGATAGTGTTAAAGAATAGTTTTGAAAGACAGGTTAGGTTAGAGAGAAGCTTATAGAAACTTGACCATTAAATTCAAGGTTGCATTGGAATTAGCAAAAAGGGAAGTTGTCATGGTATGAAATACATGGCCAAAATCCAAGGCTTGCATCATTATGTCAATGAAGTCCCATTCAATTCTATCATATGCCTTAGCATAATCCAACTTTAAAAATATTATATTGACATTAATGTTTAACGCATAGTGAAGCCCTTCCCACACAACAAGTACATTATCAAGAATATACTTACTTTTCATAAATATCATTTTTTCAAGACAAATGACATTAGGAAACATATTATACAACCTTAAGGCTAGAGTTTTAGCAAGAATTTTATAAGACACATTGAGGAGAGTGATGGGCCTCCAATTTTTCAAATTGTTTTTATTTCCCCTTTTGAACTGATCTTAACAAGGCCTTGATTGATCCACTTCCTAAGGGATCCTCTCTTCAAGGATTCTTTACACACTCTCAATAAATTTGGTCTCACCAAGTCCCAAGTGGATTTGTAAAATTTAATGGGAAGTTCATCCATACCTACAAATTTATCACTGGCCATGCTAAAGAATATTTTATTAATTTCTTCAAAATTAATTGGTTTATCAAGCTTATCATAATCTTGTCGACTAATTTTTAGTAGTGTGGCATCAATACACTCTTACATGGCCACCCTACGTTCCTTTGTCTGACCTTGCAATGTGAAAATATCTGAGTAGAAACTTAAAAAAGTTAACTCAATCACCTCCTAATCTTTGACAACCTAACCATCAATGTTTAATTGAGAAATTTTCTCATCTCTATATCTTATATAAAGAAAGGAGAAAAAGTCCTTAGAGACTCAATCTCAAGTCTTGAGCTAGTGCAATTAAGCTTTTATTCTTTTTCCTTGACCTTTATTTCTTTATCTTCCATAATTTTGGGTAAAATACTGACAACTTTCTAGAAGATTTCATTATTATAAGGCCTCTTTTAAAGCTCAATAAAAATCCCTTTGAGGTTTTCTTCAATGCTTTCCAATTTATCTCTTAGACTAGGTAATTATCTTAACAAAATTCTAGGGGAATAAATTTATTTGACTTATGACTCTTTATCACTAGACAATCTACCCTGAAGAAGATCTAGGTCTAGGTAGAGAAAGAAATATAGATTTTATATCATTGATATAGATTAGGTTAATAAGATATGAGCATTTGAGAGCAAATCTAGAGTGAAAATCCCTCCTGTTATTCTACTCCCACGTGTAGGAAAAAAGGATAGGGTGGTGGTCCGAATAGCCAAGCAGGGTTATGCATAAGAGATCAGACCCAAAACATACTTGTAAATGAAATGGTGAATCTATTGCTAAACCTCGATGAATCCTGGCCAAATTTACCTAGGAGGAAATGGCGAATCGCCATATTTTTCAAAAAAATTATAAAAAATTGGTGAATTTCAAAGTTTTGATCGGACCAGGTGGAAAATGAGTTTCGATGATGACGGACCGGATGCAAAACATGGTCCGGTACTGGACCGGATGCAGAATGTGGTCTAGTACTAGACCGGATGCAGAACGTGGTCTGGTACTAGATAGGATGCAAAACGTGGTCCGATATTGGACCGAATGCAGAACATGGTTCGATATTGGATCGGATGTAGAACGTGGTTCGATACTAGACCGGATGCAAAATGTGGTCCGATATTGGAACAGATGTAGAACATGGTCCGATCGTGGACCAGATGCAGAACGTGGTTCGATCTTGGAACGGATGCAAAACATGGTCCGATTGTAGATCAGAGGCAGAACGTGTTTCGATCTTGGATTGGATGCAGAACATGGTCCGATCTTGGACCGAATGCATAAAGTGGTTTGGTATGGACCAGGATGCATACTATGGTCCGGTATGGACCAGGATGCAGAAAGTGATCCGGTCTAGTGCAATTTATGGTTTGGTAATGACCAAGATGTAGAATAAGGTCCGGTATAGGGCCTGATGCAAAAATTGGTTCATCATTCGATCGGTTGCAGAATATGGTCCAGTATCTTTTCGGATACAGATAAACATCCATATTTGAAAATGTTCCCCCTTTGATCGGCTGCCACGTGTCACACATTCGATCAACCACACTGCATGTCCAATACACTACTGCCACGTGTCAACCCCATCAATTCTCTCTATAAAAGGACATCGACTATCATTTTTCTAGTTTGTTTCTATGACTACACCGAACCAGAGCTAATCATTTCAAGTAACCTTTCGGTTCCCAATCCAATTTCTTCTGGCATTCTGCTTCCAACTTCTTGCAATGGCCACCGCCTCTTCCACCCCTGCACCAAAGTTCAAGAACCTTTCTTGCACTTTAATTTTAGATTTATTAACAACCCCATCTATGGACTTTTCATGGCTGGATGATGCAGGTTTGACAACATTAGTTTCAATGCCACAATTCAAAATGGATAAAGTCATCCTACAACATATCATAGCCAGTTATGACCATGACAAGGCTACAATAAGAATGAAAGTACGAAATAGAAATCTTGTTTTCACCATCACGCCTACAGATATTAACATATTGACAAATCTTCCTTTCAACGATTGTCCTCAAGTGTCAACGAGGTTGCAGCTGACTCCAGATGACAAAGGATACCTGGACACAACGTACGACCTAGGATCAGAATATTTGGTAGGTATAATTCTTGTTATTTATATTTTATTAATGTTCAAAGTTTCAAATTTGTAAATTCGTGATCTAATTGTGTTTTTGTAGCTTCCGCCGCCAAGTCAAAAAGAGGGTTAACAATCAGTGATGTTAATCATCTAACTCTAAAGGCCATTATCGAGTTCTTCCAGGCAAGACTGATCCTGCTGGGTAGACCAAAATTTCTATTTTGGGCACTGGCATATGTTGTTCACTGTGAGAAGCATCACAAGTTCGATTGGTGTACATATATTTTGGATCGGATCAGGGCTGAGTTGCATGGAGTCCAAATGCAAACCAGCAAGACACAACCCATTGTGGGCATAGTTAATTACATTTTAGCACTCTATTATGAGTGTTTTCATAATTTGCAAACTACTCCTATACCAACAATAGTTCATTCAACACTTCTTGCTATTGGAATGACAACAGAGGAATTGAAGGTGATAAGTCCATCTTTCACCATGAAATACTATTTTATATTTTCACATTTTTTTTTTTAATTTTTCTTTTCATCTAAATGCAGAGTAAGGTAGCCATTACAAATACTAAACAAGATGTTTCCAATAGGGGTTATAGGCTAGAAGAAACTAGTGATTCTGAAGACATTGGATTGAAAGCGACACCATTGCAGAGGCCGCATAAACGTTCCAAGCAAGCCGCTCCACCTGGGGGTCCTCGTACACCTAGGTATGCACAAAATGTGTAGGATGAATCCAGTGTAGTCAACCCCTCACACATTGGCACATAAATTCAACACATTTCATCATCTTCAGGTAAATCATTGTGTATTTAATTTAAATTAAGATTGTTTTCTATTTTATTTTCTAAAAAATTATAAAATAATATTTTTGACTATTTTCAGTCGATTCTCAAGTTCCACGACAAGTACAACCTACAAAAATGAGAGGCCATATGCCACCACCACCTCCATCATAGCCATGGTGTGCACCACAACCACCACTTGCACCACACCCACCACTTCCACCACATCAACAACAGGCACAGCCTACACAAATGCGAGGCCAAGTGCACGTTGGAAAATGATTATTTTTAGAGATATCATAGGGGCAAGCACCAAGTTCTTGGTGTGCCTTCTCACAGAGATCATAGGGGCAAGCAGGCCCAACACCAAGTTCTGGCCATGGCTGGTCATATTTTACATTTAACATGAATTCACAGGCACCAAAAATTTTGAGTGCGGGTTTGGATAATATCCAACTCGATGATGATTTTATTTTATAGGGCAACATTTTGGGATTCAAGGTAACAGATGTGCTTCATGATCCACAGGGTGAAGCACAACAAAGAGAAGCCCCTGCAGCTGAGCAAACATCATTACCATCAGCTCAAGATCCTCAAACTGAGGATGATATTTTAAATTTTGATGAAAATATTTTATTGATTGAGAATATTGAAGCAACCATTAAACAGGTTGTTCTTAGATATTTTCAAGTGGTGAAGGATTGGGAATATCGGGCCAAAGTCCTTATAAAGGAAATTAATGCCCGATATAAGAATTATACAAAAAGAGATTCCATTTATTCTTTGGTTCAATATGAACCAGAAAATCTTGGTGGCTTGCTACAACAAGCCAAATCAGGGTCAGTGAAGTCTGATGTTGATTATGATGATGATATTTTAAATGTTGCAGTTGGTAGATTAGAGAACATAAATGCAGAAGCCCAAGCATTTTATAACTAGTGGAGTTATGATAAGGGTAAGGTTGCAGTTGTTGAAGTTGCAAAGGAGTTGGCTGAGGTAAGAAAAGTTGTATCTAAGTCAATTTTCTTTTGCAATTAATTTTTTTCTTTAAAACATGTAATAATTTTCATATAACTCATTTGAATTATGTTTACAAATTTCTTTTTGCAGTCAAATTTTGATAATTAAAAAAAACAAGTTACGACAATGGATGCAAATATTAATAGGGCGAAGACATTTTTGTATAGTGCTATGGAAATGAAAAAGAAAATGTAGTAAAAAATAGTGGAGAATAATCATTTAAAAAAGTATATCAGGGAGAGGCTCAACGAAGATCCAGATATTGCAATTGAGCAACAGAAAGCAAAAGAAATGCTTCCAACGATACTCGAAGATCCAAACAAAGAAGAAGCAACATTGGTGGGGAGTATTGAGAAAGTACATGAAAACCTAGTCAGAGTTAGAGCACTACCAGAAGAGGGTGTCACGGAAGCAGATAAAGGAAAAGAGAAGGCAACGACAACCGATAATGAAGCAGCAAACCCACAATCAAATGTTTAACAATGTAAAATGCTTTCAAGTTGACTGTAGTCGACAATTTTGTACGATGTAATATATTTCTATTTGAATTAATGAAAATGATATTTTCTCATTTTGTGTCTTCCATCATTCAAAGGTTGTTTGCATTTATAAATTTGTGTTGCTATTTTAGTTTATTTCTGGCCAATATTGTTTACTATGTTCATCTTAAACAACAACAACATCATAGATCTTTATGTAAACCAAGCAACTTTAAGATATCGCGAAATATAATAGATACTAAACTGAAATGAACTGTAATAGATCCAAAACTAAAATAAAGCAAAACAATTATCTTAAGCATCATAGATAATTGATATAAAACGTACAATTTTTAAAAGCATAATGTGATATAAAACATATAATTTTTAAAAGCATAATGTGATATAAAACATACAATTTTTTAGAGCATAATGTGATGTAAAACATACAATTTATGAAAAAGTAAAATTTTGAAATCTTGTACATCTGAAACAACATTGTGAAATATGGAATGAATAGTATTGAAATCTAGAATGAACAGTTCTCAACTTGTGAAACAATATTGTGAAATCTAGAATGAATAGTTCTCAACTTGTGAAACAAATATTAAGCATAGCACATTTGTGAAACAAATATGGAATGAACAGTTCTCAACTTGTGAAACATTGTTGTGAATACTGGAAAAATCAGAATTCAGGTAGCTGAAACGAACAATTTTCAACTTGTCCAGAATCAGTCTGTGAAACCACCATTTGATCACTAAAAGCATCATTATCCTCCTTATCTGTCGTATTCATGATACCCCTTCTGTTTGCAATTGAATTCTAGTATGCCAATGCTCTATCATATGGAAATTTGTCCAGCTGATATGATGACACATAAATTCTTAAACAATTTTCTAGATTTTTGTCCAACCTATTGTGGAGCTTAGATTTAACAAAAGAGAGTGCACTAAAAACCCTCTCATCTTCCACAGATCCCAAAATCATTGTTTGACACAATTCATATAAACAAAAGTATTCACTAATCATATCTTGTAAGATACAACTTGGATACAACTTTTGCCACAAACGTGCAATGGAACCAGTCTCATGGATATTACTCAAAAGTGACGCTTGATGAACCATTGTTCTTCCAAAATATTGTGACTATTGTCTTAAAATATCTTTTTTGAGTATACCTTTTATTTCAACACCATTGACTTCCACACTTCTACTGAAATGCTCAATAAGGTTGCCCATATATTTAATAAATAAATCTTGTGTAGATTTTTGATCATTGCAAGAACCCCAAAACAAAGGGTTAACAACACCCATGGCCTCGAGCAACTCATGTATTTGAAACCGATCTCTTATCTCTTTTGTCAAATATTTTGCTATGTTGAACAATTTTTTCTTTGTATTGTGTAAAACAACTTCGTATCGATTGTGTGTTACACAAACTTTTTCAACATCATCAATAACTATACTTGACTGCCTTTCATAACAATATAGAGGTATCATATTTTCATGAACATTAATACAAATATTATCATTGATGTCAAACTTCAAAAAACTATTTGCATCTTTCATGTTTGTCAATGTTTTCCAACTTTCAAATAAGGGATCTGTAAAATCTGGTTCGGACACATATAACCTGTCAATAATCACACATATTTGCTTTCTCATCCTCATGAAATCAATGATATAGATGGATTTCTCTTGTGCAATTTTTTTCAATCTACTCATTTCTTGTAACATTGGAAGAATACCACATAATGTTAAAAGAGTTTCCAAGTTAGTCAAATGGAACAACATATCATTTGCCTTATCAATTGCCCTACTATTTGTGTACATAAACCCTGTTAAAGATTTATATTATGTAAAAACTCTGAGTGCAGGTTGATACAATGAAATCCACCTTGTATCCACATCTTTCAACAATTTTTTTCCTTCTGTAACTCCTAGTGCAAACTATTGAAACTCTGCAAACCTTTTAGGACTGCAAGAAAAATAAGAATGTATTTCATGAATGAGGTCTTCCACTCTAGCAACATTTTCAAAAGTGCTCATGATTTTATATGCAAGATTCACTCTATGAGCCATGCAATGAATGGGTATCATATATGGGGAAACTGAGGTTTGGAGTCGAACACATAGGCCATTCCTGTGCCCTTGCATTATAGCAACACCATCAGCTCCAATGCAAATTAACTTTGTGGCTATGTCAATATCATTCATTCCTGCAATTTCCTTTAAACTGGTCAAAACAACATTATAAATATTTTTTGCATTTGAACTTTCCACCATCTTATGTAATCCTAGCAAACTAGGCTGCCTCATATGATTTTGAAATGTGTACACATGCATGCAAATCCAGGATGTGTTGTCCACAATCGTCACCTCATCAATAGAAAGTGAAATGAATCTAGATAGTTTTACTTTCTCCCTCAGGTCCTCCTTCTCAACTAAAGATAGACATTTTACCATTTCCCAACCACTTCGATCTGACCAATGGGAAGAAGGAAGGTTTTGCACATCAGCTAGTTGATAAAGGTGCTTATAATCAATCAAATCGGATATGGGTATACCCCTTTTGAGAATACTAAATACAACAACAAACTGCAAACTTTTTGAAGTTAAAATGGTCTTCTGCATTTTATGAAATTGGGTCTCAATCGTTCCACCTTTCTCAACTAGGGATTGTTGTTGTTTTAAGTGATTCTCATACTCTATTGCATATCTGACATGCATACATTCTGATGCATCCTTCCACCTAACATATTTTGTAATTTTACCATCACTTCCTATAACTTTTACATATACTTTGCCAACATGTTTTTCTATTGTATCTATCTTAGTTTGCATCCTGTGATCCTTACCTAGTTTCCAACTACAAATTTTGCATCTACATTCTTTTTTATTGACTTGGTTGTCTGCAGTCAAGACCACCTCAATCTAGGGAAATTTTTTGCCCATTCATTCTTAAATGATCTTCCAATAATCCAGTTAGAATATGTCTTCCTCTTTTTAGAATTTTTGCTTGAAGATTCATGAGAAGTTTGTAGTGTATTTGATTTATCGCTTTCATTTTCAACTTGCATATCTTGGTCAGGAATATCTTCAAGTGATTGGTCAGGGTATTCTGCATAGTAGCATACAATAATATTCTTTACCATTTTTGGATTTTAAAAAACTAACTTACAGATAGAACAAAAGATTCATATCGTTGAGCACATACTAAGAACTAACTATTTGAGGAAGAAAGTAGTATTGAAAATAATTACAAAATATACAACTAACTATTTATAAGTCAAAAATCATTTGTACCTCAAATTTGTACGGATGTCGATGGCTTGTTTGTTTTCAGCGTATGGCTAAAATATTTGAGGATACTCTTTTCAAGAGAAATATTTGGCCCCCTTCTTTCCATCATCGATGGGTGACATTTTACTTGTAAAGAAAGTGTTTTTCATTTTAGAAAAGTAATAAAATGTTAAAGAGATATTACTTCTCTTAGGCCTCAAGATAATATTGTAATTAGAATAAACATATGGTCAGTCGCTAGAAAATAAATACCTATTTCCTGCCATGTTTTATTGTGATTTTGTCAGTGTATGCCACTAGTGCGCTTTCTGGTTATAACACTTGTAACTGATAAGAGCACAAAAATATACAATATACAAATTCAAATTACAGTACAGAAAAACATTTACCAAAGTATTTACCTATTTATAATCTTATCACAGAAAAGCAGATCTGAATAGAAACAAAGAATCAAAGAGTTTTCACAGGACAAAAAAATAGAAGACAACATTCAAAACAGGGCAAAATAGAGAAAAATATTTGAAATTGAGCATTGACATATTTTCTACAACTGCTTCAACTTATATTCAAAATGTATTAAGAGAAACATAGAAAATAGGTTTGGTGCAGAACAGGGTTCGGATATCGGTCTGGTGTTGAAGACATCCAGAACATGGAAAAATAGATAAAAACATGGGAAACAGAGCATTGACATATTTTCAATAAATGATAGAAAAATAGTAGAAGAAAAACTTGTAATTAGCTGACAGAAAAATAAATCTTATTACTACAAGTGCTTCAACTTATATTCAGAATGTCTTAAGAGAAACAGAGAACCTAGAGCAGAACGCGATTCGATAGTCAATCCTGGAGTAGAACAGGGTCCGAAAATTGACCTTGTGCAAATAGGAATCTAGTGTTTGACCTTGTGCAAAACGGGTTTCGGTGTTCAGCTTGGTGTAAAATTGGATCTGATCTAATGCATAGGTCTTTTGTAGAATAAGGTTTGGGTTGTTGCAGAACAGGGTTCAAATAGCTATAGAACTAGGTTCGGTCTATTGCAGAACTGGGTCCGGTATGTTGCAAAAAGGATTTGGTCTATTGCAGAACAAGGTCTGGTTTGTTGTAGAATTGGGTTTGGTCTACTGCAAAAATGGGTCTAGTATATTGTAGAACAGGGTTTGATATGTTGTAGAACTAGGTTTGGTTTATTATAGAACTAGGTTTGGTCTTCTGCAGAATAGGGTTCGGATATCGGTCTTCTCCAGAATAGGGTCCAAATATCGATCTATTGTAGAACTGGGTTCGAATATCGGTCTATTGCAGAACTGGGTCTAGTCTATTGCATAACACAATCTGGATGTCAGTCTAGTGCAGAACAAGGTCCAGCTTGGGTTCGTGTATAGTTTTGTTCCGGATCAAGTGGAAAAGTATCGTTGTCGTGTTAGTTATATATAGTGGTATACTTGGCGAACTTGGCGGGATAATTTTAAAATTTTAAAAATTTTGGGTGAAAAGTGTCCTCATTCTGGCAAAAAATGAGGGTGAAGTTTTAAAAAAAATCATAATACTATTATCAACCGACGGTGAACCGACACCTTAAAAAAAAATTCAAAAATTTTGGGCGATAGGGCCGACCTCCAGGTCCCCCAAACTCACCAATTTGAGTTTTCAAAAATGTAAATTTTAGTCCAAATGGCGAATACTCGTCGATGTGCATAACCTTATAGCCAGGGTTCGGGATAGCTTGAATCAACTAGGAATTACCTTCCTTTAAAAAAATGATTGTAAGAGAGCATGACCCTCTCTAATTATTTGATGGTGTGCATCTCACCTACCCTATGATTACACCAAGTATGCAATTTTTTATTTATTTCTTGTCTTTTGAATTTATTTGGGTCAGATAATTTGAATACATTATAGAAGAGCACCCAAACTTGTCATTCCCTCTCTATTAGCCTCACTAAGATAAGACCTACTTTATCCTCTTAGCTTTCAACCATGCTAAAATCTCCAAAAATAGCCATGGATATCTAGGATAATTTTAAAAATTCATTCCTATAGATTATCTGTCCTTAACATCATTGGGAGTATAAATATTGAGAACTCCCAACAACAAGTTATCAATAAAAATCTAAACCAAAGCTATCTTGTAATGGGGGGTAAACCCCTAATTGACCAATATGCTTGCAAGACGAGGATGCACCAACATGGTAGCACCACCACAACCCCTAAGGTGGTCTATCTATACCACTATAGAGTCTTTCCAAAGAGACTTGAGAAAAAAATTGATTCACTATTTATAATTTTTACTTCTTGAAAATAAATTTTTCCTTTTTACAAAAATTATTAACAATTCTTCTTTTATTCAAGTTAGAAAAATCCCTAATATTCTATGAGATACAACTTATCTGGTTTATTGGTATTATTTGATGGTGTTAGGAAATATATCCTTATTCTCTCCTTCATTATCTACATATTTAGCTTCATCATCACCATGGAGTAACTCAAACCTATTAAATAAGGCAAGAGCACTACCATTGAATGGATTCAAATACTCCCTCAACTAAATTTGTTTTTTTTTGTTAGGAATTATTACGTTATAGCCCATGTGACAATGAGTGTAATATAACCACCCATCACAAGGACTATGCATCTATTAAAAGATAAGGATAGTTGCAAGTTTAGTTAGAGGTTTATTATGGCAAAAATGGGTATCCAAGGTATTTAAATATTCTTTATTTTATAATGAAATCATTTAATCTTCAAGTATTATCATTGATATTAAAGTAGGTTGAAGGAAGAACCATCTCTCCTTTAGATCCTCTTCTCACTATGATCCAAAGAAGCTGAAGAAACACTCTATCAATAAGAAGTCTACGGGTAAATAACCCTATGGAAGATTGATTAGGTTAACCTTAAAAAGAGAGGTAACCATATTATGAAATAATTTCATGGAAGAATCCAAATATAGACATTATCAACAAATTCTATATGTCACCTAGACAAGAACCATGGCCTACTAGTAAATACTTTGCCACAATGTTCTTAGAGAATGTGTGAAACCAATGTTCTATCAAGTAGGTGGATAATTTCAAATAATGTGAAGAATCAACATTCCATCAACTAGGTGAATGATTCCAAAGAATATGATATGTTTCACCAAGCAAGTAGAAGACATCCTGATTTGAAAGACAAGGAAGAATTTCTCTAATGAAAACAATGAAGATTTTACAAGAGCAAAATTCATCAACAAAGCCCGTTTAGAAAGCATTTCCAACATTGATGCCTAGATACACAAAAAACTTATTGCATTCATTAAAATGAATCCATGAAGATCACTCAAGAAAATATTGAGTGCAATCCAAAATATATATACATATAGAAAATGAATACAACATTCCAAGAAGAGATTCCTCAAATCCATTACTCATAATTTCACAAGGTTGGTAGATGTATTTACAAACATGTCATTCCAAGTAATCAAATTTTCATGTGATAAGCAACACTCTTGAGGTTGTTAGCTTCGATGACCAAATTCAACAGAAGACAAAAAAAAAATCATACTCATTTCATCGATGCACAACCTAAGAAGATACATATAAGGCAGACATGATTTCCAACCAAGCAAATAGTTAATATGTCAAAGTGTTTCTTCTTGGGTATCCAATGTTCTAATGACACATTTGACCACATTATATAATATATAGCATATGAGACAATATATTCAATAAAGTCTTAAAATATAATGTAGATGATAAGTCGAGCATGATGTCAATACTCTTTGCTAACTAGAATGTTTCCCTAAAAAATTTGGCCAAAAGAATTTGATTTTACTTGTTCCATATGGTTGAAAATGAATTTACTTGTAAAAAATTACAAAGTTCTAAAACATGCTAGTTGGGTGTGAAATGAGCAAAAATAAAGTGTATTAATAAGTCTTTAGCAATCCAAATCCCTAAAAGCATTTTCCATTTACTATTATTTGATCCTTCATATGATCACTACATGTTTGTATGTATTTCAATTTGAGAGCAAAGATAGTCGATGGAAAGCAGACACAAAAGTGATTTTGGAAGGATAGATTTTCTAACCCTTCATGATTTTCTTCATTTTTTTCTAAAATAAAAAAAATTAATAAAATGATAAATGAATAATCACATAGTTAGGACAACTAGGAAGTAGCTAGGATAGAGTGCAAAACACCAATAAAGGGTCATATCACTCGGGTGGTGGACCCACATGGGATAGCCAAAAATGGTCTTTTAGATACCCAAAAATCTCAAAACCAAAGGAAAACCATGATCACCACATTTAGAAATCTAACAATCTTAGTCAAACGAGGTGGTTTAGGAAAATTATGAAAAATGATGATAAATAATAGGTTGATCAACATTGTTGCTTCAAAAAGTGGGTGATCATGGTAAAAACTAATGATAATGGAAAAAGCCAATGATTAGATTTGGATTCTAAAAGGGAGAAATCACAATCTTGAAAAGCCAAGGGTGGTCACGGTCCCAACTAGTGATCATGGCCAAAGTCATTGATCATAGTCAAAATTTTTTTTGATTGATTGTTAGGACCCTCTTAACATATTGTAATTATATTTATCAGAGGTGCATCTTTCCAATCACATATTTACGGTACATCACCATATTCATTTTAAAACATCAAATACATTCATTTATATATATATCAATATTGCAGGTTAAACTCAATATTTTCCAAAAGCGATTCTTATCCAAAAATGATACAGTTATTTCTGATTTAATCCTAACTTTCACATTGCTGGTGTCTTAACATCTAGATCAGAGCTTCAGATTTCACCTGCCGCTGTCATAAAAAAATTTTATATACAAAAGAAAAAATCATCAGCGACGCATTATTAAACGAAAACACGACAAAAGATTATAAATTGAAGGTTATAAAAAATCATAAAACGTCGAGAACGAAGATTATAATCACCTTCCTTGCAAAATATTATAACAGATTATAATCGGACAGAAAACGCCAGGAAAAAGGACGTCGATCGTGCTTTGTCGTCGACGTGAAAGCGTAGGGTATACACGAAAATTTTTTTTGTGTTTTCGTAGGGAATTATCCCACATAGCGGGTGCGGGAGTTTTTTGCATACCTTATAAGGTGGGCAGCACACTTATTTAAGCATGACTTCGGTCATGCCCGCCCTTGACCAACCCTCGTGCGTACCCATTTCCGCTTGTCCATTCTGCCTCCGTCGTCACCCTTGTCTGCTTTCTCGCCCTCTGTCACCTCTGTCAGTTTTGCATGCCACAGTCAGTCAGTCCCACCTGCTCTACCACCTCTGTCAATCCTGTCGCTTGCTGTCGTCCCTGTCAGTATTGCCACCTGTTGTCGCCCCTGTCAGTCACAGTCTTACCACCTGCTGTCACCCCTATCAATATTGCCGCTTGCTGTCGCCCTTGTCAGTCTCTATCTGCCACCTGTCGCCTACTATCACCTCTGTCAGTCTTACCACCGAAAAAAAAAATTATTTAAATTTTAAAATTTTCCTCTCTTTGATCGTTACCTACACCAACCGCAATGGCCGACGGACGACGATCACTAGATTCCATCCACGAGAAACACAAAAGGCTTGCTGAAGAAATTAAACATGAAAGAGAGGAGAATTCTCGTACCACAAGAGAACTCTTCGAGAAAATATTTGCAATGGATGTTAAACTTGATGCCATCAGTCAAAAACAGGCAACAACACAAGCAAACTCAACCAACAATGGGTCATCATACCGAGCAATGTTAGGAGGTCCACAAACTTCCATTCTACCACGGACGACCAAATTAGACTTCCCAAAATTTGAAGGCAGAGACCCTACAAACTGGATCTACCGAGCAGAGCAATATTTCTCACTAAATCAAATTCCAGAAATACAAAAAGTGCATATCGCCTCCTTCCATTTTTAAAATGATGCCATCCAATGGTACCAATGGTTCGAGAAAACTAATGGCACTCCGACGTGGTCAACCTTTACACAGAACCTATTAGTACAATTTGGCCCTAGCAAGTTTCAAAGCTTTACAGGGGCCCTCACTAAATTATGCCAAACCACTTCAGTAAACGAGTACCAAGAAAAATTTGAAAGGTTAGCTAATCGAACATCCGGATTAGACGCTGCCTTCTTTCAAGAATGTTTTGTTAGCGGATTAAAAGAAGAAATTTGAATTGAGGTGCAAATGTACAACCCTACAAACATGTTAGAGACCATCGGCTTAGCGAAATTAGTAGAAGACAAAATCAAGGCACGGAATCATTTCATGAAATCATCTTGGGGGAAACAATCAAACACTTATACCAACCCCAAGCCAATGCAAAATGGATGAACCCAAAACTCCTACACAACCCCCAAAATTAACCTTGCTCTACCAATTAAACGTCTGAGTTTTGAGGAAATGAAGGAAAGACAAGCTAAAGGTCTTTGCTACCATTGCGATGAGAAATTTGATAGAAATCATAAATGTGCCTCACGAAAATTATATATTCTCGATGCCATAGAGGAAGGGAATTCTACTGAAGAGGAACCCGAACTCGAAGTAGAGGTATTATCCAACACACTTGAAAGTGACGAAGAAAATACACCAAAGGTTTCCTTCAACGCCCTTGTCGGATTTTCTGCCCCTCAAACAATGCGAGTAAAAGGGTATTTTAAGAAACAAAACCTTATCGTGCTCCTAGATTGTGGTAGCACGCACAATTTTATCAATCCAAAGGTGGCTAAACAAGCAAATTTTTTTATATACCATTGCAATAACTTTGAAGTGATGATTGGAAATGGCAAAAAAAATGCATGCAAAGGAAAATGCAAAAATATACAACTAACTATGGGAGTTTATACCATGCAAGGCGACATGTACGTATTACCCCTAGGGGGATGTGAAATTGTACTAGGCGTACAATGGTTAAGAACCTTGGGCATAGTCCAATGGGAATTTGATGAACTATGGATGAAATTCATAGCAAAGAACCAAACCTATATTATCCAAGGCCTGAAATCAAGACCTTCCCAAATCATCAGCTCGCATAGAATGGAGAAAATTATCCAAAAAGGAAACAAAGGATTGATCGCCCAATTATTTTCAATTCAACCTAGTCACCAAGAAGATGAGACACCAGAGTTACAAAATATTTTAGACCACCATAAGGCGGTATTCAACGAACCAAAAGGACTACCTCCACAACGAAGTCACGATCACATGATTCCACTATTTCCAAGGCATCAACCCCATAATATTAGACCTTATCATTATCCATACCTCCAAAAGACCGAAATAGATAAATTAGTACAAGAGCTTCTTACGGCAGGAGTCATTAGACCTAGCAAAAGCCCTTACTCCTCTCCAATTATTTTAGTTAGGAAAAAGGATGGTTCATGGCGTTTATGTGTCGATTTTTGAGCGCTTAATAAAATGACCATCAAAGATAAATTTCCTATTTCGGTCATAGACGAGCTACTAGATGAACTCCACGAGGCGGCTTACTTTTCCAAGTTGGACTTACGGTCAGGCTACCACCAAATACGAGTCGCTAAAAAGGATATTCCTAAGATGGCCTTTCGCACTCACGAAGGGCACTACAAATTCTTGGTGATGCCATTTGGCCTTACCAACGCTCCTTCTACCTTTCAAAGTCTAATGAATAAGGTATTTCACCCTTTCCTTCGTAAATTTATATTATTTTTCTTTGATGACATTTTGATTTATAGCAAAACATGGGAAGAACATTTGGACCATGTTAGACAAGCATTCCAAATCTTGAAGGAAAATCAACTTTATGCAAATAGATCAAAATGTTCCTTTGGGAAACAAGAAATTGAATACTTAGGGCATATTGTCTCAAAGGAAGGCGTGATGGTAGATCCTTCCAAAATCGAGGAAGTGAAAAATTGGCCTATTCCAAAAATCGTAAAGGCTCTACGTGGGTTTCTTGGACTAACGGGATATTATAGAATTTTTTTTCCAAAATTATGGTAAAATCGTTGCTCCTCTAACAACATTACTTAAGAAAAATGTTTTCAAATGGTCGCCTAAAGCGGACGAGGCCTTTATCACCTTGAAAAATGCAATGTGTACCACCCCTGTTCTAGCCATGCCCAATTTTTCTAAACCGTTCGTCATTGAAAGTGATGCTTCAGGAATAGGAATGAGAGCTATACTCATGCAGGATGAAAGACCTCTAGCTTTTATAAGCAAAACATTTTCTCCTAAGAATTTAGCTCGCTCTACATATGAAAAAGAGATGTTGGCGATTGTCCATGCTATTCAACATTGGAGGCCTTACCTTATTGGACAACATTTCATTATACGCATCGACCATCATAGCTTGAAGTATTTTTTGGAATAAAGGACTAATACCCCGAAAGAACAAAAATGGGTTACTAAACTTCTTGGCTATGATTATGAAATTACATATAAAAAGGGCAAGGACAACATGGTAGCCGATGCACTTTCCAAAAAATTTGAAGATATGCCTCAATTCCATGCTCTTTCCTCCCTTATTCCTAAATGGGTAGATGAGGTGCATGAAGAATGGATAAATGATCCTATTACCCATGCCTTAATTCAACAACTTCAACATAATCCTAGTAGCAAACCTCCATACACTTGGAAGGACAATATATTAAGATACAAAGGGAGGATGGTACTCACCCCCAAATTCAACTTATCGAAGGAAACTTCTTCATGAGTTACATACCTCACCCACTGCAGGCCACTCAGGGTTCTTAAAAACCTATAAAAGAGCCACTACCTCCTTCTATTGGGTAGGAATGAAAAATTACATCAAAAACTTTGTAAAAGAATGTGAAGTGTGCCAAAGACAAAAGGGGGAGACCATCGCTATTCCCGGATTACTTCAACCTCTTCCTATACCCACCAAAACATGGGCAGATATTTCTATGGACTTTATTGAAGGATTACCTAAATCAGGCGAAAAAACAACCATTTTCGTAGTCTTTGATCGTTTATCTAAATACACCCATTTTTGTCCAGTGGCTCATCCTTATACCGCTAGCACTATAGCCCACATATTCCTTGATAACATCTTTAAATTACATGGTATGCCCTCCACAATTATTAGTGATCGTGACCCAACTTTCACTAGTACCTTTTGGAAGGAATTATTCAAATTACAAGGTACTCAACTTCGTATGAGCTCCGCTTACCATCCTCAAACCGATGGCCAAACCGAAGTTGTAAATAAATGCTTGGAAACATACCTTCAATGTTTTGTTTCTACTCAACCACTCCATTGGGTAAGGTGGCTTTCACTAGCAGAATGGTGGTATAACACTTCATACCATACGTCCATCAAAATGACTCCTTACGAAGCACTATATGGTCAAACACCACCATCCCTCACTTCCTATATTCCAGGGACTACAAAATTCCATGCGGTGGAAATGGAACTTGCTAATTGCGAGGACATACTACGGAACCTAAAAGAGAACCTACACACCGCCCAACATCTCATGAAGTAGAAAACCGATCAACATAGAAGCGAACGTAGTTTCCACGAGGGTGATATGGTTTTGTTACATCTCCAACCTTACCGGCAAACCTCTCTTAAACAAAAAGGTTCTCAGAAGTTAGCACCCAAATTTTACGGGCCGTATAAAGTTATCCAACGTATTGGGATTGTTGCTTACAAACTTGAGCTTCCTCCCTCTTCCAAACTTCACCCCATATTTCATGTATCTTGCCTTAAGCTCGCAATCGAAACACATATCACGACACAAACCATTCTTTCAAAATTCTCTGAGGATGGAGTACTTTTAGTCGAGCCAGAAGCTATCTTGGATCGTCGCTCTTGTCACCTTCGTACTCACGATATCACAAAAGTTTTAATCCATTGGAAAGGTCTACCTTTAGAAGACGCGACGTGGGAAACTCTTCACGATATCCAACAACAATTTCCAAATTTCCAACTTTGAGGACAAAGCTCCTTTAAGGGGGGTGGCATGTTAGGACCCTCCTAACATATTGTAATTATATTTATCAAGGGTGCGTCTTTCCAATCGCACCCCATCCTTCATATTTATGGTACATCACCATATTCATTTTAAAACATCAAATACATTCATTTATATATATATATCAATATTGCAGGTTAAACTCAATATTTTCCAAAAGCGATTCTTATCCAAAAATGATACAGTTATTTCTGATTTAATCCTAACTTTCACATTGCTAGTGTCTTAACATTGATTAAGACCTATTGATAAGGTAGAGAATGAGATAAAGTTATGGGTGTCATAATCCAAGGGTGGCTACTAGTGGGATATCAAAAGTAGAGAGATATAGAGATGACAACCTATGGAGGCATTGAGACCCCTTCTATATGTAGTAGTGGATGAGATAAAGGATGACTTCATATTTTTAGGTATAGTTCTTTGAAATTGGATTAGATTGCATAGTAGAGATGCCTTACACCTACTCCATAGATTGTTGTGCTATGAGTTAATATACTTTGGAGTATAGTGATCAACATATTTATATGGAGACCATCTCTATATGAGGTGATCAAGATGATGATCACCTTGGAGGATGCTTACTTCATTACTAGATTGTTAATTTTGGAACAAAATCCATGCATTGGATCTACAATGGAGATCCAGATATAGATGGTGGAAAACTGTGCATAATTTAGTATAATTCCTAAGGTATAATTATTTTTTGTTTAAAAATATGCATGATTTAGTCATTTGTAAATTTTAAAAGGATTAAAATCCCACATTTACAGTGCTTTAAAAACTTTAGTGGTTTATTATTGCTTAGGTGTGTATATTCGAGCAACCACCAACCGTGGTCCACCCTCCCATGTCATCATCCATTATCCCTCGTTCGCTATCAATTTTGTCCTCACATATCCGTTCACCGTTGCATCCTTGCACCCATTTACCAATTATCAAGTATCCTTCTATTATTACCAAGTCCCTCCCAAACCGCATCCGACCTATTCTTCGTTCGTCATGTCCATCTTGGATAGTCTAATTCATCAAGTCTGTCTTGTTCGTGTCCTAGTCCAACAAGTCCTTATCATCATTATGTTAGTCCATTGCATCCCATCTATTATTCTGTGTATATGTCTCATTGGTCACATTGGTCTGCCGCCTCGTATCCCAGTCATTGTTATTTGTATCCTAGTATACTCCTCACCAAACGTGTCCACACTACCAGAATCCATATTCGTATTGATTAGTGTGAAACACCATAATTTTTGACAGAAAAAGTTGCAAAACCAAAATTTGCACAACCAACATTTTTTACGAAAAAAGCTATTCAACAAATCTTTGACAAGAAATAGATGATAATTTTTTCTGCAAACAAGTTGACAACGAGTTTTGTTATAAATTGTTGACAAGAAATTGTCAACGACTTTTTGACAAGCAATTATTGACAACTTTTTGACAACAAAACTTGACGAGAAATTTGTCGATGACTTTTACGCAATTTTTAACAACAATTTTTAAAGAAAAAATTGTGCTAATTTTTAAGCACTTAAGCAAAGATCGATGAGAACATATCTCAAGACCCAACCTATTATTACCACTTAATATCACCAACCTACGTCAAATCATATTAGTGCGTGCATATAAAACTTAGTTCACGGATATCGCCAATCACATCTCAGGATTAGATAAATCGTTTCTCATAAGATGCTTTGTCAGTGGATTAAAGGAAGAAATCAAGGAGGTGTAGATGTTCAATCCATGCACAATAATGCAAGCCAATGGATTAGCCTTATTATCCGAAGATAAATTCAAGGTTCAACATCACCACGAGAAGCCACCTATTGAACAATTGCCTGTCACGCATGCTACCCCAGAACCTAACCAACCTTTTCCTATTAAGTACCCTAATATTGAAGAAATGGAAGCGTGATGGGAAAAGACCTTTGCAATAATTATGATGAAAAATTTGGGCCCCACCATAAATATGCTACACAAACGTTGTATTTATTAAAGATAGTTGATCCTTGTTAATCCATAAAAGGAGAAGATGAGGTAGATGTGCAAGAAGTGACTTAAGCACCTGATCACAACAATGAATAAATACTCAAAACTTCCTCCAATGCTCTCGTAATTTTTTCTCCTCCAAACACTATGAAATTTCAAGGGTCCTTCAAACATCAAAATCTTATGGTGCTCCTTGATTAGAGAAGTACTCATAATTTCATTGATCCATGCATGGTGAAAAAGGCTAATTGTTATATATGACCTTGTCATAGCTTTAAGGTGGTGATTGGTACTAGGGAACAAATTACCTGTCAAGGGAAGTGTCACAATATCAAACTCACCATCGAAAATTACCACATGAAAAGTGACATATATGTGCTTCCATTAAGCAAAAGTGATGTTGTTTTAAGGGCTCAATGGTTGCGAACTCTCGGGGTAATACTCTGGGATTTTGAAAACTTATGGATGCAATTCACATTTGATGACCAAACATACACTCTAAATGGACTACCCATTGATTCCTCATAAATAGTGAGTTCTCACCACATGGAAAAACCTATTCACCAATAGGGCAAGAAAGTGAATACACACTTATTCTCCATTCAATCTCTAATAGAACAATAAGAAGATGTGGCTGAGATACCATCACTTTGGACACGTCTCTCTGAAGTAATTAAATAACCCCAAGGATATCTCCCTCACCATCATCATGATCCTACTATTATTTTTGGCAATCCACCACTGACTATTCAACCTTCAAGATATCCCTGCCTATGGAGGAGTGGCATTAAACTTGTGCAAATGCTACTTGGAAAGCGCTTCATCAATTTCAACAATAATTTCCTCAGTATTAGCTTTGAGGACAAAGCTTCTTTCTAAGAGGGATGGTATGCTAGGATCCTTCATCCTAACACAATTCTATTATTTAATTATTTATTTATTAATTATAATTCACATATGAAAGGTTATGTCCTTTCACAAATAACTCTAGAATAGATATAAAGTTTAGGGTAGATAGTTTTATAAAGGCATCGAAGAAGAAGAAGAAGAAAAAGAAGAAGAAGAATCTTAGATTCTAATGAAGGAGCCCCATATAGCAACAAGGTGATTACAAGGGAGCCCCCTTTGAGTGGTCTGCGATTACAAGAGAGCCCCCTTTAAGTGGCAAAGCAATTACTTTTTACATTAATTTATTGATAACTTTACAGTAAGACCTTGAGATCTTACCATTTTCATACAATAGATGTGGGTATATGAGCAGTTTGCTATGTATAGGCCCCAAGCCTACCACATGATATAAAACTAAGGAATATTTAAGTGAGGTGGATGGGACATGTTATAGGTACTTCACACCCGTAGGTGTCACCATTGATGTAGATTCTCTATGGTTAAATTATCTGGATCCCCTACCACCACCTATAATAAAGCAAACTATGGGATTTGAGATAGATCAAAGGGGTGCAACAAGTAATTATTATCCAATATCATCAACTAGAGGTATAAAAGGTTTATAGGCCATAGAGGAACACTTATCCATCCAGCGAGATCCCACTTATATAGGCCTAACATAAACATCAAGAAGAGCAGGTAACAAATAGTGTGAGTGGGTTGCCGCTAGTATAAGATAGTATTGTAGTATAGCACCATAGTGTACCTTGAAATATCATCACTATGGAGCCATTTTGGGGTATGTCAATGAGCACAACCTTGATGCATATCTATATATATAGTGATGATTCTTTAAGGTATGGGACACCAATAAAGTAGGCCATACCAAAGGTGGTTGAAGATTAGGCGGCATAGGAGGAGGCAGTCAAAGAGGAGGTTGCTAAGGACGATGTAGCCAAGGAGACTATTGAGGAAGAGGACTTGGAGGATGAGATGGAGGTAGAGGATATTCATGTTTATGATAATGGCATCAACACCACAAACCTCTCATCTCCATACCCTAAGTAAGGTGATCCTACTTGATAGTCAGATGACCTAGGAACAAAAAGCTCCATTCCATGATTATCTCATAATACTTTATTTTAGTAGTATCAAAGGTAGATTTAGATGATTTACTTATGATAATGTATCTAACTCATTTGATCATTTTTTGATATTATAGGGATATCCTAGGAGTGGTACAAGTTGATACATAGTTTACAGTGGGTCACTTTAGGAGGGCTTGTCAATTTTGATAGCATACTACCACCATCTCCATCATAGGCTGTCCCATTGAAGAGGTCAATAGATTTGTATAGTAGATCCTAGAAGCTTGATAATATTTTATCATGGGCACCAATCCTAGATCACATAACATGACTTTGCAAAAGGAAGAGTTGTGGCTATGTTAGGAGGTGGTTGAGAGGTAGGAGGTGGTTGAGAGGGAATAGACACTACAATAGTAGGATATTTAGGCTTAGCTATATCTAGCACAGGCCCAATGGGAGTTGATAGAATTTAGGACGAGGGTTATGCATAAGGGGTTGGACCCGAAAGGTACTTGTAAAAAAATGGCTAATCCATTGCGAAACCCTAGTGAATCCCAACCAAATTCATGTAGGAGGACATGGCGAATTACCTTATTTTTTCAAAAAAATTATAAAATATTGGTGAATTTGAAAGTTCTAGCTAGACCGGGTGGAAAACGAGATCCAACCATGGGCTGATGCAAAAAATGGTTCGACCTTGAACCAAGTGTAGAAAAAGGTTCGATCTCAAACTGGGTACAAAACATGGTATTGGTTGTGGAGCTTGATTCTCTCTAATTTGGAGGTCTTGTTTTTAGCCGCACTTGGATCCACTCCACAAAGAGGGGGTGTAGGGGGGCAACGTCCCCCTACTACATCGTCGAGGGGGGTCCAGGGGGGTGGCGTCCCCGAAGCCAAAAATAGATGCACTTTTTTCTTTGTAAAATAGGGTCTGATAGTCCGATCAGATGTAAAATAGGGTTCAAATATTTACTTTGTGTAGAACATGGTTCGATAGTCCGTTCGGATGTAAAACATGATCTGGATATCATCCGAATGCAAAATAGAGTCCGGTAGCCCATCCAAATGCTGAACAGGGTCCGAATGTCATCTGGATGCAAAATAGGGTTCGGTAGTCCGTTTGAATACATAATAGAGTTCGGATATCATTCGAATGCAAAACATGATTCGATAGTCCGTTCGTATACAAAACAATGTACGGATATCATTCGGATCCAAAATAGGGTCTAAAAATTGTTCGGATGCAAAACATGATTTGGATATCGTATGGATGCAGAACATGTTCCGATAGTCTGTTCGGATGTAAAACAGGATCTGGATATCATCCGGATGTAGAACAAGGTTTGGTAGTCCGTTCAGATGCAAAAAAGGGTCTGGATATTGTTTGGATGCAGAATAGGGTCCAAATATTTTTTGGATGTAGAATAGGGTCTAGTAGTCTGTTCGGATGCAGAACAGGGTTCGAATATCGTTCGAATGCATAACAGGGTCCGGATATCGTTTGAATGCAGAATAGGGTTCGGATATCGTTCGAATGCAGAACAAGGTCCGATCTGGTGCAAAAATAGGGTCCAGTCTGGTGCAAAAATAGGGTTCGATCTGGTGCAAAAATGGCTTTGATCTTGTTTGGTGCAGAAATGTGTTTGATCTAGTGCAGAACTGGGTTGAGATATCTGTATAGTATAAAATAGGGTCTAGAAATGAAAAAGTATTGATGGGGTGTTAGTTATATATAGTGGTATACTTGGCTAATTGGGCGGGATAATTTAGAAATTTTAAAATTTTAGGGCAAAAAGGGTCCTCTATTTAGGCGGGATTGCTGGTGAATTTTTAAAAATATTCGTGATACTATTATCAACACACGGCGAACCGACACCTAAAAAATATTATTTTCGAAAATTTTCGGCTAAATGGCCGACGTCCGGGTCCCCCAAATTTGTAAATTTGAATTTTTGAAAATACCAATTTTTGCCCCAAATGGCAAAGATTCACCACTATGCATAACCCTGATTTAGGATGTTAGTATCATTATGCTCCTAGACTAGCACCTATCAAATTTATACATATAACATCTACATAGCAGATCTACAATGTTATAAATCTAATTTATAATTAAATAAGTAACATCTTATAGTTTTTTAGACCAGTTATAAAAAGTTCTTATATTTATAGATTTTTTTAAAGTATTATCTTTCAATGAGAATTTCCCTTTTAATATAGAGGAATCATTTCCATGTTTGTAAAGTTTCAAATATAATCAATTTTATAAATAATTGGAAAAAATGGAGTGGACCTACAATAAATGTAAACATGTGAGAGCTATATATATATATAACATAATTCCATAAATGAAAAATGTTTGTACAAGTTAGAAGACTTACATGATCTCTAATGATTGGATCTCTATAAAAAAAATTATATGCTTTCTTATCTATCTCTCACTTCCTAGACATAACCTCTCAATAAATATCTAATAATGAATGATGCATTGGCTCCCTAATAATGGTGTTAAAATATTGGTTTATCTTAAAATTACATATAAATTCATCCATAGGAGGGTTTGCATCTTATCGAACATTAAATTATCCTAAGAAAAAATGATTTATTTTAGCACATAAGTATAACATATGATAGATCAATGGCTAGGTCAAATTACTTCAATTCCTCTATATGATCTAAATGCTATAAAATATTTGTCATAGGTTCAAACCATCAATGTTCATAGGACTATATTCTAATCCCACTATATAAATAGAGATTAAAAAACATTAACTTTTCAACTAGTTGAGTGCATGATCCTTCATAAATTATCAATATTGGATCACACAAAATTATCCAAAGTATGTGCTATATACACCCATCCATTAGAGAGATATGAATCTAGTCTATATAGAAAGAGATAAAAATAAATAAATAAAAATAAATATCTACTTAATTTTTATTATGATTCTAATTAATATGTTATATACCTCTCACATTATGTTGACAAGAGGTCCTTTATTGCTACATTTGAAGGAGACTTTCATGCTCCCATTCAATCCATATGTAGATATACTAAAAGGTTAAAAATTATAAATATTATTTCTATTCTAAATATTGGGTTATCAATCATTCTTGCAATACAATATATTTTCTCTCTTGTAGGGATTTTTCTATGTATGATATAACCAATAAGAAAATATCTCATATAGGATCTAACCAAAGTAGTTGGTAATAAATCTAATTAATATCATTTACAGAATCAAACAAATTCAAATGATTTGGTAGTATTATTAAGTAACTTGGATGTAACCAAATTACATGATAACCATTATCAACTTTAATCTAATCTATAAAATCTATCATGTTAGTTCAAGCGAGTTGGTTGGGATTTATTTTCATTTTTTCCAAATACTATTTATAGAAGCAAAGTTACGGAATTATATCATACAAGAATTGCTAAAGTAATTTTATAAAAATAGTGTTGCAGATAAAAAATAATAATTAAAAAAATAGTGTTGCAGATAAAAATAGTAATAGTAATGTTGTGGAATGATGTTGTGGAGGTAACATAAAAATAGTTTTACAGGTTTCAATGCTATAGAATTCTAGAAAATTATTATATTATAAAATCATCTTGGTATAAAAGTAACTAGGTGTAAAATGTTTTACTAGAAATTCTCCATTGCATGATGCTCTTATAACTTCAAATCCCTAATATTAATCCAATATTCTAGTTTATTATTAGAAGATACAAGCTATATAATAATTTTTATAGCACATATATGATGGATCATAATTACAACATATATTTGATAATGTCATCTTTAACATATACAAAATATTTTTGTATATGTTGAAGATGATGCCAAAAATAAGACACAATAATCTAAAACAATTATTCAAAGCATCAATATATATGGAGTATAATTATGTAACCAAAATATTTAGACTTCATAAGGCTATCTAAATTTTTCTTAGCCTCTACCCTTTGTAAGGGATTAGACTTTTTTCATGTATTTATAATAATAATCCTTAATATTCTATCATATGGCATGAGCACAACTAGTTAAATACATTCATCTTTCAAGATAGATACTAGTGTTCAAATATTGCTAAGTTATATGTGTAATGATAACATCATTATGATGTAATATGGGTGGAGCTTGTTTCAATACTATATAACCAATTTAAAGAGATCCTTACAAGACTAAAATAATTAGTGATTGGGATTTGAAGATTCTTTTTATGCATTAGATGTTTATGTTTAGAAGGTTAATTAATTTGTAGTAGCTTGTTTGAAAAATATTTTGGCTAGGAAGATTGGAAGGGAAACACTTAGATATTAGGAATAAAATGCCCTGATAAGAAGATATTATTTATCCTTAAGACCTATATTTGTATTCTTTTATTTGAATGCAATGCTTTGGATTGGGGTCTATATGTATATGGGATTGGAAATTATTTATAATATGCTTTGATATTTTTATTAGATAAATCTAGAGAACATTGAGCTAAATATGATAATATTTTACAGAAGGAATAGTTTGAAGAATATCCCTATCAGAAGTCCTAGTGTAATAAACATTTTGATTTCATAATACATTCCCTTGGTTAGTATGCATGAAAAAAATTCTAACATATAATAATATTATTGAAAGGACTTCATGGTATCTTAATTTATGTCATGTGTGAAAAAGAGGTGATATTGCACCTATAATTGTATTGTCGACTTATTTTTAACATCTACTATATTTTTTGAGATATTAAATATAGGCATAGGGACTTGAGACCATGGGGGATACTATTCGTTATTAGATATAGAAAATGTTCAAATATACAAAGGTAATATTGTTAGAAATAAATCAGCATATCCTAGGCACACACTAAAAAGTAAACAATATATGGAGTTGTGGTTTTGGTTTTATATCAAAAACAATATGGAATGAGTGGAATGATTGAGGTTTCAAGAGCAAAGTTGTGTATGAGATTAAATTATTCAATAAATAAATAAATAATAATTTTAAAGGTCACCCAGGTGTTGTAGGTGAGTTGGAGAGGAGAGGGCAATCCTCGAAGGGAGGTCCCAGGTTCAAATCTTACCCTACCAAAAAGCTGAATTGGGTATCCAAAATCCAATTGATAATGTTGGTGCGGGTAGGGTCGGGTGCGACTCCCGGGTGACTTTGACAGTGTAGAACCCTCTGTTCGTGGTCTCTCAGACCAAGGCGGCTCCGTAAGGGGTTTTTCGCTTAAAAAAAAAAAGAATTTTAAAGGTGATAGCAATAATTTATGGTCACTGAGTCTTAAAGTATTGAAACATTAATCATGGTTTCATATCAATAATGGATTACATGCCAAATCTAAAGTAAGTTTCCATGATATATGAATTCTCCCAATAAGACTTGTTGAAATTAGGTTTATGCATCAAGAAAAAGTTAAATGTTGATGGAATAGGGCATCTATTTGGAAGTGGACATAGAATAAACTTGTGAATATGGATAATGAATGATAATTAATATTGTATAGATTCCTTAACTAACATTTATATTCCATATAAAATGGACCTAGGTGTCATGTTAGTAAGATTTATAGCATTGGATGTTGAATGCAATCATTTCATTGATATGTAAGATTGAGTTATTAACATCATTTAAATATATATCATTTAGTCATATATATGAGAGTGGAATAAGATTGTTAATTTTTAATCAATATTAATCATCAAGTAATAAATATAGGCATGCCATGATTTCATGTTTGGATTAAAAAAAAGATAACTAAAGGATCTAATTTAACAAGATGGATAAATCCTATATATTCAAGTGATTAATGTGTAACATCTCTTAAACATCAACCAATTATTTCATATACTTTCTTTATTTGGTGATTTGCATGATGATTTATAGACACTATGAAAATTATTATATTTGGATATATATTTAGTTTTTATCCTTGGTAAATGGAGGTATGACATAGAGTGCAAAGTAAAAATTATGGTTGATCATATTCACAACAAGTTGGGATCTCATTCTAGGTGCTAGTATCTTAGAATAATTTGAAGGGTGACATTTACTCAAACTAGTTATTTTATGAGGATATGATATAATTTTTCAACTTAAGATGTTGTGTACATGCAAAAGATTATTACATTCTTCTTATATATCATTATCTTTGTTCCAATGTGGGAAATGAAATTCTCAAAAATTGTATGTGTTGGGGATCTTAAAGTGTCCCTAGATGTTAAGATCCTAAACAGTTATATTTTTTAGTAAAAAATAAATAGTAAAAGACGAGAAAAATAATATTTGGTGTGTGGCTTTGATACTCTAATCAGTTATATCTAGGTTATTTTTTAGGGAAGAAAGGTTCTATCTCAAGTGAAATATTAATAACAATTTTTTTGGTTGTGAAGTGAACCTAATAACTATCTTATTATATCCTCTTATAATATTATCTCATATATATAACTTACCCTATTAATAACTTATAAAATTACTATTGAATAAGGGATGAGTATGAAGGATTATGACCCTTTATAATATAACCCTTGAATAAGATAGTATCTCTTTCATGAAGAGAGAATCCATATCCATGTTCTTATTCATATCTCCTTTACATATTAAATCCTTTATGGATTTCACATAATAAACCTATTAGTCCATTATAGGTTACCTCAAATGAATTGTAATATTTTGAATGACTCATCAAATGATAGTCATCAAAGTCTATAAAGTGATGGTATGTTGATGCTTATTAGTACACATATGTCAGGCAAATAAGAACCTATTAAAAAAAGGTTTGGATAGTTGGTAACAATGTTTTTTTTTTTGGAGGAGACTTCAAGCAAAATAGACAAATATGTCATGATACATTATAGACTTACATGTTCCTCGTTGGTTATACCTTAGTAAAAATTACTCCAATTAAAATAGTTCAATAATAAAACCATTGACAAATGTCGTGATTCATTATAGACTTACATGTTACTCCTTGGTTGTACCTTAGTAAAAATTACTCCAATTAGAATAGTTTAATAATGAAGCCATTGACAAATATCAAGGTGTAAGTAAAAATCTTGTTGAAATCAATGAATGCACCCATCAACTTGGTTTTAATGAAAATAAAGATGTAACTATTTTGGACACCAATTTTATAAATATATCTAAATAATAGATCATGGATATTGGCTTTGAATAACTATTTTTATATAAGAAATACAACTATTACTTAAAATAGTTGTAATTACATAAATGAATAATCTTTGAGCTAACTATCACCATAAATAATAAAAATTATAAATAATTTTATGATTATATATCGTATTTTTATATTAAATAAATATTAATTTAAAAAATAATTTAGTAAATATAACTACGAAATATATACCTTTCATATAACTCATTGTATCTCCAACGTTAATATCTGCTGTACTTTACCACCAAAACATCGCTCATTAAATATTTAACTTTTATAATAATTAATGTTGGACCTTCCGGTTGGTATGTAGTTCAATATATTCTACCACCCAAAATGAATATGAATTAAATAACCGAACATTTAGCTGTCATAATAAATAGTGTTCAACTTTTGGTAGTCAAATTTATAACAAGACAGGTATGAACGTTCAACTTTTGGTAGTCAAATTTATAACAAGACAGGTATGTACGGAATATAGAAATTGACTTGCATTGAAGTTGTTGGATGTCTAACAGAATAGGTGTGTCTTTTGTAAATGATGGATGGTCAAGATTGTTTTTGAACGGAAGCAAACAATATACACGGCAGGTTTTTGGGTAATTATCGAAATCATTAAAAATATATATTGTAATTATTGAAATTATAATGGTTAAAGTATTGTAATTTTTATCAATTTTTAATTTAAATAAATAAAAATTATAATTTAGTTATGATATATATATATTTTTTGAATTTACATGGTGGAATCGGTAGCCGCCACGAATCCGAGGCAGGCTGTCCAGCTTTTATGGCCGCCACAGTATTCTGCGCTGTTCGCCCTAGAAGCCGTCACACAGATCTTTGCGCAATCCGCCCCTATAACCACCATGCCACAATCATTTTAAACCTTTTACGCCGTTGAAAGCACCGGGAAAAAAACTAATTTATAGTGGAAAACACCCCTTTCGAGATGCCACTTTCAACAGGTTGGGCATAGGAGGAATGGAACCTTGTCGGCCTCTACCAGCACAGGACATTCCTAACTATACCATATATCTGCAGGATGGAAACAAGGGGAATGGAACTTGGGTCGACCTCTACCAGCACCCAGGGCATTTACCACTACACCACAACAAGCAGATTAAAAACTAATTTATAGTGGAAAACACCCCTTTCGAGGTGCCACTTTCAACAGTTTGGGCATAGGAGAAATGGAGCCTTGTCGGCCTCTACCAGCACATAGGACATTCCTAACTATACCATATATCTGCAGGATGGAGACAAGGGGAATGGAACCTGGGTCGACCTCTACCAGCACCCAGGGCATTTACCACTGCACCACAAGAAGTTATGATATTGGAGTTGGTATATTTTGGGTTTTTATTAAGGAGGTTCAAGTTTGAATTACCGGAAAGGTGGCAACCATTGTGTTTTACTTGAACTTTGCATCCTACTTCAATAAATAAAAATAATAATAATTTAAATATTTATAATTAAAAAAAATATTAAAAAATATTTGTCAGAGATGTGTCATTTGTTATAAGAATGGAGTACTCCAACATTCACTATAAGCTTAGTTATTAAATTTGTGAAAATTATGGCATTAATTTGGTGAACAAATGCTAAATTCGACCAAAACAAATTACTTGAAAAACAAACATAAAAAATCTTAAAATCAATTTTTAGCTGTTAAAAAATACAGATGAAGCGCTATAAACACAACAGTCATCCTGCAAAAATCAATTTGGAAGCTTGAACTTTTTTGCTGATACTATGGAAAACATCCATTTTCAATCTATTCTCAACCTCATGGGGATGTAGTTTTCTTTATTTCTTTACCATCATTTAAGAGAATGGATAGCTCTAAAAGTTGTTGAACAACAAATCTACCATTTGGAGGTTTCATGAGGCTCTTTAAATCTAAAGCTCGCTTACTAATCAATAAAGGTGAAATCGACCCTTTTTTTTAAAGAGCCTTTAAAATACCTTTTAAAATAGAGAGGGGTCCCCTCTGTTTGAAAAAGGCCCTTTTAAATGGTGGAGAGAGGGGGGATCTTTAAAACTGCCCTCGCTCACCAGCTCTCTATCCACAATCTTAAAAAAGAGGGGGGGTTACACCTACTATTTGAAATGCTCCTGAGATCTTCAAAATAAAAGAAAAAAAAACATTGTTCAAGAAAAAAATCATTGCTTTTTAACCTTATAATAAAAGAAAAAAAAATCATTGCTTTTTAACCTTATAATAAAAGAAAAAAACATTGCTCTTTAACCCTAGCTTCTAAGGAAACCTAAAATTAAAATTTTCTAATTTTTAAACTTGAATAATATAAGATATTTTAAGTGTTTTCTTTTATACTTGATTTGAACATTTTTTTATTATAATTGGTAGAAAACTTATAATTTATATTTTAAAAAATTATTGATTATCCGTTCATGTAGAGGAGTTGGAGAGCAAGTGGGTAGTTAAAACTCTCCAGCTATCGAGAGGCCCAGGTTCAAATCTCTTCCCTCACATGTTGCGGATATGTTGTATATAAAAGGTTCCTCATAAAAAAAAAAAAAAAAATTATTGATTTAACCTTTAAGAATTTCTCATGTGTTAAAAAATTACTATATTTATCAAGTTATAAAAATATTTATATTTTAAAAAATATATAAAAAATAATATTAAAAAAAATATTATAATTTTGTATATTTGATTTTTAAATTTTATATAAAAATAAAAAATAAAATTATATGAAAAAATATATGCATTTATTATATATATCAAATTTTATGTCGAATTTTATTATGAATTTTTAAACATGTCGAATTTCTTTCAAACTTTAAAAGTATCAAACTCGAATACGAACTCAAACTTGATAACTAAGACTATAAGGAGTGATGAGTGGTCAAACTTATGGTGAAGAGATCAAGGGATTCCTTGACATTCAATAATATTCATTCTAATGTCTTTCATGGTTTCAAGTTTCATACATAAATCTACGTTTATATGTAAGGTAAATGTAAAGTAGATTTTCACATTTGCGAGGTTTAGATCATATGAAACAATCTTCATGAAGGATGTTGTTTACCTAATAAGGTTAACCATACTCACATTACCAAGCATGGTGTACAACCCTACCCCCTCTAGCATTTGGGGCTTGAACCTCCTCTTTAGAGTTCCAACGTGTTCATTGTTAGGCCCGTCCAAATTGTACACCATGCTTCAATTACTAAGACGGGCCTAACGATAAAGACTTTATAATATCAAGTTAACAAATCTACAAGAGTTGATATACTTCTTATATAGTGTTTTTGTTGGATATCCCTATTTAGGATAAGCAAACCAGAATTGTTTGTGAAATGTAGGGACCACCATAGACTTTGAGAAAGAGCTGAAAATCCTCTTCTAGAATAGAATCCCTCCACTATAAAAAAAACCTTAAATTTATTTCAAAGCCACTAAATGCTTTGGGAAATAAAGGTGACAAAAGTCTTTATCTAGCCTAGCCAAAATAGAAGAGTTTGAATGCCAAGGGCCTTTTCCTAATAATTAATTCTTTTGGATGGGCCTTAAAAAGTGTATTCCTAAGAAATCACTTCCATAGCTCATTACCTGAAGTTATACAAACCACTTATTTTGTACCCAAGGCCAATCCTTGTTTTTTGATATCAATCAAACCCAAGCCCCCATGTATTGAGTGGTCATTAGAGGTCCTAGTTAATTATATGAAAACCAATATTACCATTAGTTTTAGCCCATAGAAAAAATCTTAAAATTTTCACTATCTTTTTATAAGAGGCCAAGGAACCTGTTTAACAAGATGAATCATAGACATGACTACTAACCAAAATTGTAGAACATATCTAGTATTTTCCAACCAACGAGAGTGGTTTAGGCACCCACTTGTCCAACTTGGTTGTAAATATCTCCACCACACTACTCCTTAAGGATGAGGGATGACATTCAAAGGGTAGAGGAATTTTTAATAACTTAAAAAATTGGCCTAATTATAGCTAGTTCCAATATTTTCTTTGCAGCCACTGAGGCATTCAGTATTTAATAGTTTTGTAGGCACAAACCTTACATCATTGTATCATGGATCTTGAAGCTTTATAATAGATATCCATGCAATTTTCACTTGTTTCAATATAGTCCTGATTTTTCTCAATAATCAAGAATGTGTCATTAGCAAAACAACCATAAGTGAAAGAATACCAATAAGTATATATATATATATATATATATATATATATATATATATATATATATATATATATATATATGAGTGTGTACAATCATTGAAAATGTTAACCTATAAGTATTTTCTATATAAGACTATGAGCATCTTATATGTAAGCCTATGAGTAGTTTTGATGTATTCATCCTTAGTGATATTGGTTTAACCACCTATATGGTTAACTTTAAAGGATTTAATAAATTTAATATATTTTAGTTTAACCTTCAAGTTAGGTTATGTTGGATTGAGGTTAACATTTAATTATGGATTATGTATCACTAAAAATACCCCCCAATGGTTAAACCATTGCATTAGTTTATGATACATTATATTGGGGGTTCCTATGGGTGTCATCCCTTATTCCTTTTGTTTTGATTATCTCTCTTTGTATTTCACTCTTTTATTATATTGCATATGATTTTGGTGATTTATATGTAAAAATAGTTGATGTCAGATCTTTCATATGACCCCTCTAGTAGTTCGTAGCTTAGGTTTGCTTAGTTTATTTTCTAGCAAATTGATATTGTAAGTGAGTCTCTTTCTCACATGCACTTGTGGGCACTAGTTGTCTTCTAGTTGTCTTTTAGAGTGTTAGTTAGCAAGTGTGAACTCAAAGTAGGAAGTGTGTGCTTCAAGTTAGCTAAAATGGATCTTCTAGTTAGCAATCTTAACTTAGAAGTTTACGTGCATTCTTCTTTGCACCTTTGTAGCTTTTGGGTTAAGCGTGTGAATCAAATCCATGATTTCATGGGTTGGTTATGTATTTTGGGCCATTAGTGCCTATATAATGATTTGTAAATAATAGAACTCTTAGTTGGATTTTCATCCTTTTCATTGGTATCAGAGCCTAGTTCATGTTAGCACTAGGGCTTGTGAGGTGAGAGGATAGGAGATAGGATTAGTATGAGAAACGTATTCTCATTGAGGACTCGGTTTAAGCCCAAAGGAAGCTTGAAAACCATTCGGAGAAGGAAGTTCCTTCGCCGACAAACCCCTCGTTCCAACTTCTTGCTTATGCTTAAAAAGTATAGGAAGAGTTTGCCCCAGAGTTCTTCGTATACCGATCCTTGGAAGGGATTGGATCGTAGCTACGGTCCAATTAGGATTAGGGAGCCATTTGACCCTGCTGCCCCCCCCATTTTCGAGTACTGAAGAGCTCCAGGAGGACTTCAAGCTAGGTCGTGTGTCGACTTAGATCTGGGTGCCTTTCAAACGCTGGTCGTGTGTCGACCGGATCTTGAAAGGAGAGCTACTGGTGGGAGCTGGTTGCTCGAATTTTGACAATTTAAAGTTTTTCAAATTTTAGATTAACCCCCCCTGGTTAATTTATAATTTTTTTTCAAATTGTTGTAGAAAAGCTTTCAAAAATTGTTCTATATATTATTTTTATAATATATTATATAGATCTGCTGCATTTATATTTAAATTGTAAAAAAAAAATATTATTTTATTTTATTTTTTGCAATTTGCAGCAGATCTGCTGCGTTCGGCCTTTTCGGCAGCGAACGGCAGCCTTCGGCACTGTTGCCGGGCGTGCCGTCGCTTGCCGGCCGACGAACCGTCGGGCACAGCCGCGGCAGATCGTTGTCCGCAAGACAGCGATCGCGGCTGGCGCTGCGCGGCCCCATGATTGCTTTGTCAGTGACGACTGCTGTAGCGCTATCGCTGTGCTAGTCATTGCTGCTGCGACGCGGCCATGCAGCGCCGGAGCGAGCCGACGAGCAGCTGAATCGATCGGCCGGCCCGACGACTGACGGTCACCGAGCGTCGGCTCCGGTGTCGCGCGGGCCAGCGTCGCAGCGCCTGACATTTCTGTCAAGCGTCTGCAGGCTTGCGGCCTGCGACGCGGCGCTGACAGATCGATCAGGCAGCTGGCGTGTCTGCGGCCCGCATCGCCTTGAGGGCGGCGTCGACATTCTCTGTCGGACGAGTTGCTCGAGCTGCATGCTGGTAGCACCAGGGCCAGCACCAGCCAGGCCAGGGGCGGCTGCGTGCGTGGACCCCAGGGGTGATGTGCACGAACTTCTGTGCATGAATTTTTGTGCAGAGCAGGCAAAGGAAATTGCCTAGCAAATTGTAAATTTTTTTAATTTTTTCTGCACATCTGCCTCTGCCTTGGGAATTGTGCCTCGGGAAGCGTGCAGAGGACAAATTTTCATGCACTGTAGTTGTTGTCCAGTTAAACAGCAGATTGAAGGGTAAATTATTGTAAAATTTTAAATTTTTACTATTTTAGAGTGCAAGTTCAAATTTCATTTTATTAATTTAATTTTTAATAACTTAATTAAATTTTTTTAATCTTTTGATTAATTAAAATTTAATATTTGATTAAGTTATTTTTAAATTAATTAATGTTAATTTTGCACTTTATAGTAGTTTAAGAATTTCAAAATTTATGCCTTAGGAGTAAATTTTCAATTTTAAGCAGCACTCCATTGTAACAAGGAAATTTGCATTTTTGCTTCCTTGATTTAGTGCTTTCTTAAACTTTACTTCTGGCTTATACCCGAGAACACATGGCTTCTGACTTGGCTGCCCAAGTGGCAGAATTGGCCCATGTTGTAAACACTTTGCGAGATAAGGCAAATGACACTACAATGGCAGAAGTTCTTGGCAACCTTGCCATGAAGGTAAATGACATTTCTTTGCATAATACCTCCACTTCTGCTCATGATTCACGTTTGAGAGTTCGTTGTGAAGTTCCATTGTATGATGGATCCAGGAACCCTGATGTCTTGAATAGTTGGATTCTTGACATGAGTTCTTGGTTTGCTTTTTCTCAACTTTCAGAAGATGATGTAGTGCCTTATGCTAAGCTTAAACTTTCTGGCTTAGCCAAAGTACTTGTGGAACGAAAACGAGGGCAAGAACTCTCTACTTGGGAGGAGCTTGTACAATGTCTTAAGACCAATTTCTATCCTTCAAATTATTCTAGGGAATTGGTTATTAAATGGTTTCGTTTTCGCCAAGGTACTAATATGTCTGTACAAGAATATATTTTCCAGTTTAACAGATTCAGAATACTTGTAAATGTGGAAGATGATATTTCAGGTTTGATTCTCAAGTTTCAAAGTGGCTTGTTAGAACATTTGTACAGGGAACTAATGTTTGTTTCTATGGAAACATTGGATCAAGTTTTCAACCAGGCGCAGCTTGCGGAGGACAAGTTCAAGGCGCAATCGCAGGCATTCCGCACACCTGTTACTCAAGTGGTTGGAAACTCATCAAAAGGGAATAATTCTTTCTCTCAAAAGAAGAATTTTGCTCAAAAGAAGAATGTGTCTTCTCCATCTCCTTCTTCTCCTTCCCCTTCCGCTTCTACTCCTTCTTCTTCTTCTTCTAAATCTTCATCTTCTTCTTCTAAGAAATTCTGCAATTATTGTAAGAAGAAAGGGCATGAGAAAGCTGATTGCTTTAAGCTCAAAAAGAAGAGTTTAGTGATTACTACTCAAGAGGAGGATGCTTCCAAGGGTCCCCTTGAGTCCGTAGGAGAGAGTAGAGTATATACGGAATTACGAGGTAAGCTTAATGAAGTTACCTTAGTAAATGTAAGTTCTTCAGATGGAGCTCGTGATGCTTTGTTCATCACTCGAGCCCACTTACTTCACAACTTTGCAACTGATTGTATAGTGGACAATGGCTCGCAGAAAAATCTAATTGCGAGGTCCATTGTCGAGCGTTTGAAGTTACCTATGGAGCCTCATCCTCAACCTTATTCTTTGGGTTGGAAGGATAGTGGAAGAGGCTCAGAAATCACTCACACTTGCACTTTAAAATTTGCACTTGGCCCACAGTTCATAGATCAAGTCACTTGTGATGTGACTCCTATGGATTGTTGTGGGATTTTGCTTGGACAACCTTTTCAGTATGATAGGAGAGCTGTTTATGATGCTTTTAAAAGAACCTACACACTTCAAAAATATGGTAAGGTCTTTCTCATTAAAAGCACCAACACTCCTAATATCATTCTAAGTTCCAAACAAACGAAAAGAGTAATTAAGAAAGGTGGTGATGTTGCTCTAATTTTCATTCGCTCTCAAAACACTTCTACATCTACATCCATTACAAAGCAACACTCTTCAATGGATAAAATATTGCAAAGTTATTCACACATATTTCAGGAGCCAAAGTCTCTTCCTCCAATTCGCACAATTAATCACAACATTGAAATAATTCCAGGTTCTTCTCTTCCTAATGCTCCCATGTATAGACAATCTATTTTGCAAAATGAAGAAATAAAAAAGCAAATAGAAGATTTGTTGTCTAAGGGTTTCATTAAGGAAAGTACTTTTGCTTGTGCATCACCTATTTTGTTAGTTCTTAAGAAAGATGGCACTTGGAGATTATGCATTGATTTTCGTGCATTGAACAAAATTTCTGTGAAGAATAGATATCCCTTACCCCGCATTGATGATTTATTAGATCAGCTTCAAGGAGCTAAGTTCTTTTCAAAAATAGATCTCAAAAGTGGATATCATCAAGTGCGTATCCAAGCTGAGGATACATGGAAGACTGCTTTCAAGACGAAGATGGGCCTCTTTGAATGGTTGGTCATGCCCTTCGGTCTTACTAATGCTCCTGCAACCTTCATGAGGTTGATGAATGATGTATTTCGTGAAGTCCTTGACAAATTTGTCATTATATATCTTGATGATATATTGATTTTCTCAAAAACTTGGGAGGAACACCTTAGGCATATCCAGCAAACCCTTGATCTTCTTGCGAAGAATCAATTATATGCCAACTCTTCCAAGTGTTCTTTTGGCAATACTTCAGTTTCTTACCTTGGCTATGTGATTAGTGAGACTGGAATTCAGGTAGATCCCCTTAAAGTTGATGTTTTGCTTAAGTGGTCCCCTCCTACAACTCTCACTGAGTTAAGGAGTTTCCTAGGACTTGCGAACTTTTATCGCAAGTTCATTCCTCAATATTCCACCCTTGCAGCTCCATTGCATTATCTCACTAAGTCCAAAACTCCATTTCATTGGGAGAAAAGCCAAGAAGTTGCCTTTGAGAAACTCAAAAAGAAATTGTGTACAACACCGGTGTTAACTTTACCTGACCTTTCTCAACCTTTTGAGATTGAAACAGATGCCTCTAAAGTTGCCTTAGGAGTTGTGCTCAAACAGAATGGTCATCCAATTGCTTATCATTCAGAAACCTTTTCTGCTGCTAAGTTGAACTATTCTACATATGACAAGGAGTTGTATGCTTTAGTTCAAGCCATTAAGTCTTGGAGACACTATCTTTTGGGAAAAGATACGGTGAGTACACACCGATCATATGCCTCTCAAGTTTTTACAATCTCAAAGTAAAATTGAAGAATCAAGACATATGAAGTGGGCCTCTTACCTCCAACAATTTCACTTGGTGATCAAGTAAAAAAAGGGGAAGAGTAATACAGTTGCTGATTGTTTGAGTAGGCCTCCAGCCGCTCTTGCCTTAACAGTCATGTCCACTTCACACTTGGGATTTCAAACTTGGCCTAATCAGTATTCTCAGGATCCCGATTTTGGAAAAATATTTGAGCAAGTGAGTAAGCCTTCTTCTTCCAATTTGCGTCCTTTCCAAGATTTCTACATCAAAGAAGGACTTCTCTACAAATTGGACAAGGTTTGTGTTCCTTGTGAACCTCGAGTGTCGCTTCTTAAGGAAGCTCATTCTACACTTTATGGTGGTCACTTTGGGAAGCATAAAACACTTCATCATTTGCAACGATTTTTCTATTGGCCAAAAATGCAGAGGGATGTGTTGAGATTTCTCAAGCAATGTGCAGTTTGTTGTCGCTCAAAACCAGCTAATAGAAAGTTTGGCTTAGGCATGCCTTTGCCCATTCCTTCTCGTCCTTGGGAAAGCATTTCCATGGACTTGGTTAGTGGTTTTCCTATGACAGTGCGCCAACATGATTGTGTGTTCGTGGTGGTTGACAGATTCAGCAAAATGGCTAAGTTCATTCCATGCCGCAAGACAAGTTCTGCATCAGACTTAGCTCAATTTTTCTTTGATAGCATTTGGCGTTCCTTTGGTCTACCTACCAGCATTATCTCGGATCGTGATTCACGCTTTGTGGGTCACTTTTGGCATTCTTTGTGGAAGATTTTGGGAGTTTCCCTTAACTTTTCTACCGCCTATCATCCGCGATCCGATGGGCAGATGAAGTGGTAAACCGTACACTTGTGCAAAGTTTGCGAATCTATCATCACGCTTCACCAGCAAAGTGGGACTTGAGTCTCACGCATATTGAACATGCCTATAATAGGGCCTTACACTCTTCTACAGGTCATTCACCCTTTGAAGTTTGTATGGGATTTCAGCCCTTGGCACCTTATGAGTTACCTTTATCTTTGCCTTCTCCTGTCACTTCACATCTTCAGAAGGAGCAAGACAAGGCACACTCATTTGTTCAACACTTGCACAATCTTCAATCAAAGGTGGTTGAGATTTTGCAAAAGACACAGCAGACGACGAAAAAGGCCATGGATCGACATCGAATTCCTCATCCTTTTCGGGTTGGTGATAAAGTTTGGTTGCATCTTGACAAGCGGCGTTTCATCGATAAGACTCATAGCAAAATCAAACCAATTCGCTATGGGCCTTACACTATTCTTCAACGGGTGTCCGAGAATGCTTTTCGCCTTGATCTTCCCGCACACTTGGGAATTCATGACGTCGTCAATGTGGATCTCTTGAAGTTGTACTTTGACTCTACATTGGAGACTGCACCAGCTATCAGTCATCCTGTGGACGTGGTTCCTGAAGCACAGTTACCATTGGATGCAGATCAGATCTATGACACGAAGACTCGACAGACTCGTCAGGGGTCTACCACCTCATATCTTGTGGCTCGACGAGGACAGCTGCCGCATCAGGCTCGTTGGATTTCTTTTCATCAGATGTCCCGTGACTTTCCTATTCTTTTGAAAGCATTGGAGTCCAATGCTTCTATTGTGGGGAGGCATGATGAGGATTGATGTCAGATCTTTCATATGACCCCTCTAGTAGTTCCTAGCTTAGGTTTGCTTAGTTTATTTTCTAGCAAATTGATATTGTAAGTGAGTCTCTTTCTCACATGCACTTGTGGGCACTAGTTGTCTTCTAGTTGTCTTTTAGAGTGTTAGTTAGCAAGTGTGAACTCAAAGTAGGAAGTGTGTGCTTCAAGTTAGCTAAAATGGATCTTCTAGTTAGCAATCTTAACTTAGAAGTTTACGTGCATTCTTCTTTGCACCTTTGTAGCTTTTGGGTTAAGCGTGTGAATCAAATCCATGATTTCATGGGTTGGTTATGTATTTTGGGCCATTAGTGCCTATATAATGATTTGTAAATAATAGAACTCTTAGTTGGATTTTCATCCTTTTCAATAGTACTAATTAACTGTCTAGTTGGTGGAGAGTTTCGTCCTCTTATTTACAACATAGAGGTGGAATAAATTTGTTAGTCCTTGGGTAGGATGACAACAAACCATGTTGGCTAGTGATTTTTGGGTTCCTTTGTCCATTTGTCACTTTTCTATCAAATTTCTTGATGTTTTTTCTTACTAAATTTTCAAAACCCTAAAATAAGGATAGAATCATAATTAAGGGATGTTTTGACATGCATCCCCCAAAGCATGCATCCTAAAAATTATGATGCCAAGATCACCACTTTAAGTGGGGATCTTGGTTGTCCAATTATTTTTAGGATTTTTAATACATGATCAGGATCCTAGCTTGACCTACTATTTAGATGATGTGTTGTTTGAACAAATGATTTAGATTTTATGAATTTAAAATGTGTTATCTTTTGAAGCCTTAATACTAATGTAAATCTCATAGGATAATTATCACAAGATCAAATATATGAAAGCTGCAATATAATATGAATGAATATAAGAAATTAGAATAAGAATACTCACAAAATAATCACATCATACTGTTCATAATATTGCACATAAAATACTAAAATACTATAGAATGAAGGTCTACTAATGCAAGCATAAAGCTATGCACATTTGATGCTTATTACAATGCTTTTTCACAAATATATAATTGTATGTGACTCCTCATATGTTGCACTCTTGACCTTCTCTCTTATTTACAACTCTTCACTTTCCTAATCTAAGGACACATGCACACACTTACACTCATAACACTTGCACACATATTTACATGTCACTTGTGCATTTCCTACACATTATTACATAACATAAATTATTTACTCACACTCTAATTTAGGACACAACCCTAATCTAATAATTATAAGGATATACCAAGGTGGTACATTGACATGCACCAAATAATGTAATATTCTCCAACATCCCTTTGTATTACATTATTTGGTCATTGAAGGCTTTAGTCTTCAATATGGTCTTTGTCCTTGTGATATCCTAAAACCTGTGCTTCCTTTGAACTCTTTATCTTCATGCAACTTTATTTCAAACTTCATCTGGTTCTTCTTTCTTCTACAAATAACCTTTTAATATACATACTCTATGTATTTCATCAGGCAGAGTTGGATCGTATTTGATCCACTTTCTTTTCCCTTGTTCTTTGAACAAATTTTCTTCCTGTACCTTAGACATTCCATGCTTGAATTCATTGTTAGTAGATACTTCAGAGATGAGTATTTAAAAAAGGTAATCCAATCTGAATATTAATACTTTTTCAAATATTTTATAGTACTTGTCCTTGTAATGGCAACAAATAGATGAATGATTTTTTCTTCCATAATATTTACATGGATAGAGATTCCAACAGTTTTCTTTTTCATGACCAAATCTATTGCAATAAACGCATCTTGAAGATGTTTTTATTGCTTTACTCATCCTATTTGGAATTTCAAGTTTATCTATTTTCTTGAAAAAATAGCATGACCACTTATGCACAATCGAAGATATTCTATATTTATTTTCCATATAGACAAATTGTAGATGATGAAGATCTTCAATATTTTTAGTTCTTGAAATTGATGAACCACGAGAATAATATTTTTTAATAACTAGATCCAATGGTATGACCTCTTAACTATTTTAAATCTTGTTAATTATTTCTTATCAAAGTTATCTATCATATTTTAAAAATAGCTTCTAAGATTTTTTACTATATCCCCTTTATTGTATGCATTAATGATTTCTTCTATTATACTTAATCAATTTTCTTTTTTGCAGTCTACCTTATATCTTCCTAGGTTTTGAATAAAATTTCCATTTTCTAATTTTCACAAACCTATGAAGTAGAATTCTGTCTCCCTATTTTTTTAGAAACTAGAAATTAAGAACTTTTCAAATTTAATGTTTTCTAAATTTGAAGTAGACTTCCTTATCTCTCCAAAATTAATTAATTTGCAAATATTCTATAAACCTTTGAATTTCAAAAAATATTAAAATAAAAACTTTTAAATGCCTAAAAACTCAAAAACTTTCTATCTATTAATATCAAACTATACTTATCACTTCAAAAGCTCTAAAGATAATCAAAACATCGATTATGCTATTAATAAACTTATCACTCTAAATTAAACCTTAAAATGTTATAAAATATTAAATCTTAGTCATATCCCTCTAATTTACCTTTATAAAAATTAAATATTAAATTATTGCAAAACCCTAATACCTTGCTTAGATTTCGATGAGTAATTTTGTGATTGGTATTTCACTATTTCAATTTTCAACTTCATGAGCATCGTCTTGATGGACCTTGGGTATTTTACTAATTATTGACTACCTTGGAATGTATTCACTTTCTACCTTAATCTTGGTTCACTAACTACCTTTGATTGACTTATTATCCACCTTGCCTCGAATCACTTTGATTGTATGACTATGTTATCTCACTTCAGATTTGATGATTGCCTATGACTTATTGTTGCACTATTCTTCAATACCTTTGACACAATCTACCAAGCATTTTAATCTTTCTCTCACTTCAATAGATGTTTCAAATTCTCTTGGGATTAGGGTTCCTCATGGTGGGTGTAGTGAAATGTTTCTCTCTCCAAATAAATGCTTCAAGTATCCAATGCTAGTAGTGCATGCTTATGAATGTTATTGTATCCTTTTGAGTTACTCTACCTAATACGATGATTATTCCATTTCTCTATTCTATGTTGGGTTTGATTTGCCTTCCAAGTCATCTTGTTGTGCTACCTATCCAAATGCAACAGACTGTGTTGCCTTCTAATTTGATTAGGATTCCATCTTGAACTCTTTGTACACTATAGGGTTTTGTGTGCTACATTGTATCCCAAAAGCAATATTGATTTATAGGCTCAATCTAATTTATCTTTTTATTTTCAATGCCTATGTCAAACTTATATTGTATAGTGAGCTTTGATGTTCTTATGCATTGGCTATCTTCCTCTTAGGTGCACCTTCTAAATTTAAGTCCTTAATACTTTCTTTTAGCACTACCTATTCATAACAATACATCTCAATACTATTGCTCAATTATATGCCTTGGCGTTATTTCTCAATGACCTACCTTGGAACTATTTCTTTGGACTTCACCTTGATGTTTCTTTACTTTGATATTCTACCTCATTTTCTTCAATATGGTGCTCCTTTTTCTTAATATTCATCTAACAATTACAAACATTAATTTGTTTCCTCCTACATGGCATTTTATCTTACTTTTAATCAACACTTAGGCTTGGTGTTTTGGTTCTTCAATTGCCTTCACTTTGGCACTTGACTTGTCCTATGTCTCCCTAAGCATGGTACTTGATTTTCCTTAGGTTTTCCTCAGCGTGTTGCTTGAATTTGAACTCAGTACTTTGTATCCACTTAGGTTTTCCTTAGCTTACTTTCCTATCGAATGGATGGTGCTTTGTGTCCTCTTGCTTAACCTTTGATTCGAATGATGGTTTGTATCCTCTTGCTTAGAATTTTCTTTGAATGACACTTTGTATCCTTTCCCTTTACTCTAACAAATGGTACTTCATCTCCTCTATGTTTGCAATGCTTTAATTCTGGCACTTAGTATTCTATAATACTTTGGTCTATGTATAGCTTATTTTGCTACATTCTCAGGCATCTGCTTTGATGCTCCTCTATGTCTTATTTTCTTCCTTTAATATCCTTTAATTTACTACCTTTAATGTTATGTATGCTAGTGATTCTTATATGTTATCTTCTTTCTAATCTCCTTTATCTCCTTGATGTAGGTGCAAGTGCAAATGACACTTATATTCTGTAGTGAAAGGTCCTTATAAAGATAAAACTCTTGAAATATTTGATGTTACCTTTAATGGTTGCATTCCATTAACATCTTCAACTCTTTAAATATACACTTTGCTAATATTTAACTTTCTCTATCTTCTATGTTGTTGACTTTGATATTCAAACTTGTTATCTCCTATGCTTAAATATTCTCAAACTTGTTGCTTTCAATACTTTCAATTTTGTTGGCCCTATCCACTATTATGTCTAAACTTTATATGTTTTTGTCTCAGGTTGCATATCACTCTTTGGTTACCTCTATTATATCATTTAAAATATTTGTTCTTCTAACTTGTAGCCTACAATTGACATTTATCTCGGTATAACCAAGAGTATGTTGTCCTTTATTTTGTTTATCTTCTTCCTTGCAAAATCTTAGTCTTTGTCCTTATACCAACTTTCTCTATATCAAGCCTCTATCTATTATCAAATGGCTTGTAATATGGCATCTTCTATTTACTATTAAGAAAACTATATTTACTTTATGATGGACCTATTTTTATGGATCTCATTCCTTTCTACAATCTTCAATGATGCCTCTTTGTATGGGTCTCTTTCCTTTCTTCAATATTCAATGGGACATATTTCTATGGGTCTACTCCCTTTCTTCAATATTAAATGGTACCTCTTTCTATGGGTCTCCTATAGCCTTCTTCAATGGGACCTCTTTCAATGTGTCTCCTATTCTTTCTTCAATGGGACCTCTTTCTCTAGGTCTCCTATATTTGTCTTCAATGGGACCTCTTTCTCTAGGTCTCCTATATTTGTATTCTATGGGACCTATTTCAATATGTCTCCTATCTCTATCATCTATAAGACCTCTTTATTTGGGTCTCCTATCTCTGTCTTCTATGATACCTCTTTCTTCAGGTCTCTTATCTTTGTCTTCTATGGGACCTCTTTCTCTGAGTCTCCTATAGACTACAACTCAAATCAATCCCTACTTGAGGAAAGCTTTCTACCTTCTTCTTGAAATTGTAGATGAAAGTCTTCTCTATCCATTGTAGGAAGCTTCTCGCTTATGAATATCAATATTTACTACAATAATATCTCAGGTTGATGCAACTTGAATCTTCTTCTTTATCAAGGTGACAATAAACTTCCCTGATACTCGATATAATATTTTTTGATTGTACTAGATTTCAAATCTCTTGATAAAAACCAATTCCAAGAATTTATTTACATCCCTAAAATCACTTTATCAATGTTCGAATGACTATTTTATGAATGGCCAACTTTTTTTGAGTTGTTTCTACCTCAATATTCAATATTTAAATCTTCAAATCTATGTCAATGTTGGCTATTTCTTTAATAATAAAATATCTCCATGTTGTTTAATCCAAATAGGGGTCCTAGTATTCACTGGTTATCCTTCAACCTAGTGGAAAGACCCTAGTTGAGTCCTAGTCTTCACTAGTTATTCTACAACCTAGTGGAAAGACCCTAGATTTTTGATTTTTGCAACTTTCCAAATAGAGCCCAGATCTAACTCCTTTTAAAGTAGATAGAATCTAACCAATTTTGTCACACTAGACACAAATTGATTTCACAACCTAATAGATCATGTGCGAGCAATCTCTTATTGTAGCTCTAATACCATTGTTAGCTTTTGAAGCCTTAATACTAATGTAAAACTCACAGGATAATTATCATAGGATCAAATATATGAAATTTGCAATATAATATGAATAAATGTAAGAAAATAGAATAAGAATACTCAGAATAATCACATCATACTATTCATAATATTGCATATGAAATACTAAAATACTAAAGCTATGCACATTTGATGCTTATTATAATGCTTTGTCATAAATATATCATTGTATGAGACTCCTTATATGCTACACTCTTAGTTATCAATTTCAAGTTCATATTTGAGTTCGAAAATCTTGAATTTTGGAAAAACAATTGACATGTTTAAAAATTCGAAATAAAATTTGACATAAAATTTGATTATATCCATTCAGATAATTTTTTTCTTTATTTTTATATAAAATTTAAAAAACAAAGATACAAAATTATAATATTTTATTTTAATAATATCTTAAACTTTTTGTTTTCAAATATATACTTTTAAATATTTTAAAAAATATAAACATTTTTATAACTTTATGAAAAGATTTTTAAACGAGTTTTCTACCTATTATAATAAAAATCATACAGACTATAAATTTGCTCAAAACTTGTGATAAATTTATTCTAAAAAAAGATCATGCATATTAACAAAGAACTATCAGAGCTATCCATTCTCTCAAGTGATAATAAAGAACTAAAGAAAATAGATTGAAAATGGTTGCATCCGATATAATTTGTGCAATACGAGGATATGACAAATGATATATTTTTTATATTTTAGAGGTAAGAGATTTTACAATATTTTAACTTTGCTTGAACTTTCTATAAGTCATGGGTTTTATTTTTCAACTACCAATGACTAATTTTAGGGTTTTTTGTACCTCTTTTTTGTTCAATTTTTTTCTACTGAATTTAGGGTTTATTCACCAAATTTATGCGTTAGGGTTTTGAATTCAACAAATTTTGAATTTCATCTAAAACATACAAAATTGATAACTAAGGATGCCCTATTGGCCTTCTCTCTTCTTTACAACTCTTCACTTTCCTAATATAAGGACACATGTGCACACTTACACTCATAACACTTGCACACATAGTTAAATGATACTTGTGCATTTCTTACCTATAATTACATAACATAAAATATTTAATCGCACTCTAATATAGGACATAACTCTAATCTAATATTTACAAGAATGTACCAAGGTGGTACATTGGCATGTACCAAATAATATAATATTCTCCAACAAAAGGGAGAAAATCAGTTGTACACTCCAAAGGGAAAGTCATTTTATTTCATCTACTATAAATACCCACTTCAATTTTCTTATTTTCTCACCATACATTAACTGAGCATACCATTACCATGCATTCACTTTTTGAGGATTTCTACTATTGATGCTACTTCTAAGCTTCTCGCCTCTATTTTTGTCTCATCACATACCTATTTTATTATATCTCTCTCTTGTCCTTATAGGTACAACCAAATACATCAACCAGTAGTTCACTACCTTCCATTAATGAGGATAGGGTACTCTACTATACATTCAAAATTATTTTATTACTATTTGAATATCAATGTCCATGGTAAGTCAAACCTTATAGAAACATCCCAGGTGTAATCTCTCCTTATTTATTGTTGTGAAATTACAAGTAGGATATGGTAGGAATGAGATATTTATCATGTTTAGTTTTTGAATAACATGGCCCTTTATGTCCTATGTGTCAAGTACTTATTTTGAATTCATTAAGATTAGCCCTAGCATTTATATTTTGTGGATAATCTTAGTGTAGTTTGTTCTTGAATTCTCTACCTTTAGTTATGTTTAAATTGAGCTAGGTTTCAGTTCTTATGGTTAAGTTACTATTATACTATCTTTATTTAAGCACTTTTTTTTTTTTTATCTTGTATTAATTCGTATAATTGTATGAGATATCGCCCCTTTCCCATAAAAATTTTGGTGAACCCAATTTGAACCCCACCTTTTAAGTTTTTTGTTTCTATTTTCAACCCCTAGGGTTTAGTAGGTTGTCTATCATAGGTTTTGCGTTAGCTATCATTTTATGTTGTGTGACTAATAAACCTTCCACATTTTTCCTCTTTATCATAGGGATGCATCAAATTCAAATTCTATTTTCTATAAGCGTTTTTTGTAGTTTCCTTGCTTAAGAGTAGAAATTTTCATAAAATCATACTTACTCTTAAGTAGGGTTTTAGCTTGCCATCATGGCTCCTCTGGCTTCTTCCAAGAGTATTGGTGTTTTAGAATCTATAGAAATAGAATAAAGTACTTATACTTCTATTTCCCTTTAAAATTACACCATCCATCCTATTTTGCTTCCCCATGATAATGAACTTCAAATTAAGAATTGAACTGATATAGATTCTAATTCAAATGATGAAAAAGATCTAATATTGACTTAAAAAACATTACAAACCTATGTAGGGTCTAAAAAAATATTAAGAGCCTTGACATTAGGCAATTATGATGGGTGCCATTATGAACCAAAAATACCCCTTAATGAGGTGATCATGGAAAGATCAAGATTACCCCAAATATGAAGATCATGACAAACTAGATGTATTCATGAACTACACATACAAATTTCTAGTCTTTGAAGTCCAACACTCATTTTGAGCCTTATGACAACCCTTAGGGAAGATTTGGCTTACCAACTAGATATGCATAGGCATGATACTAAAAAGCAATTGGAGGCTTCTAGGAGATAGATGGAATCTTCTAGAAGCGAAAAAACCAAGTCAATATAGAATTTGATAACCAAGATGACTCAAATATTAAGTGATAAGTGAAACCATATAGTGCAATTCATCATTCATCCTTCCATCATGAACCCTAATTCTACTCATCCATCTTCTTCAACTAACCCTGGAGAGGCTTTTTTCACATCAACTAATCCAACTTTGCAAAATTATAAGAGGCAATCTCTAGCCTCTGATGTAGATATTATTGACCTATTTGGCCATGTGCCTAAGTTATTTTATGATGGGACTAATAAATCCCAAATATTTATTGATAAATTCATGACATACTTTAGGAATTGGCTTGACAATGAGAAAGCCTTGTTGAAATTAATAATTAGGGATTTGGTAGGAAATGCTCTTGATTGGTTTACATATTTACCTAAGGACTTTATTGAATCCCTAAATACTTTTTCCAAAATTCTAAAACAAGAATTTGATAATGCAATGACTATAATGGAAGTAATGGATATTTTTGTAAACAAAAAACAAGGCCCTAATTCCATTACTAATTTCCACAGAAGGTGTAAAATACTTAAGTGTCATGTGAATACCAATTTAACTAAAGAGGCTACTACCATAATGTTTGTAAACAATATCATGATTTTTTTTCAAGCTAAAATATAGGAACACAATGATTGTTGTTTACCTTCTCTTGACAAAGTTATACATTTTGTTAAAATTCTTGAACATTGGGAAAATAAGGAAGGCTAGAAGTCCTTGAAACCTACAAAACCTAACAAAAATGCTATATGGAATAGAGTTTACAATGCAGTTGTTCAAAATATATCCCATGAATTAGATATAGGTTTATATCTTGTGTATATGTTAACTAAATCTAGGTATGGTTCAAAACCTAATACTATGATGCCTTAGTGGACATGAAAAATATTTTCAAGATATGTCCACCACCTAAGCTTAAAAGCCATCATGTCAATAATAGGTTTGAAACCACCTTTATGGCATGGTCTTAGGAAATTTTGCTTTTGGAATGGAACCTATGGTCATGAAAATTCCACTTATGCATATATACAAAAAATTACCTTAAGTAAACCTTTGGTCCTAACTTAAATATTGATCAAGTCAACAATGATATGATCACTTTATTTTATGACATGTCAAATAGTCTCAAAAAGAGGTTTAATCACCCTTGCAATTAAAGGTTAGATATTTAAAACACCCCATTCCTTAAATGTGAACAACAAAATCTCAATAAACAACAAGATCAAGGTATTAGTCAGGGTGGGCACCAAAAATATCAAAACCAATATACAATTCTAATCATGGAAACCTAGGAGGGAGTCAAAATTATCAAATCAAAATGGTAATTACTCCCAATATTAAATTCTTGGATCTATCACTTGTCAAAAATGGCTTTCAAGTTAACCAAGTATTTTTCTAGATTGACCCAAAAGGAGAATGTGTCTAATAAACCAAATGTGCATCATTATGTCAATATTCTAGAGGTACAAAGATAAGCAATTTATTTCTTATAACAAAAAATATTGCTATTACTAGGAGTGCGCCTTAATGCCAAAATAAGTAACTCTCTAAGGAAGAAAAATAAAATAAGGATAAAGGAAAAGAACCTATAGAGGCAACAATTAATCCTGACATTATTGATAGGATTCCAAATCCTCCTTTGGTCATATGAGAACCTATGCAAACACAATATGCAATAACTATTTATGAGAAAATTTTAATCTAGTTTAAAAAACCTATTGTTCCTAAAAATATCGAGATACCATGATTGCCACATAAAAGGGTGATCCTATCATCACTAATAGAATAGTGATACATTATCACCCAATCCAAGGAATTTTTATTGAAAGTATTATACGAGTAAAATAAAGGCATGGGATATTATTGAAAAGTTGCATACAATCCCTTACAAGGTATCATACTTGGAATTACATAGGACATCTCCATATCAAAGTAAAATATTAGGAGACTTATTGGATGATATGAAGATGCTTGAAAATATTATGTATATCATTATAGGGTCTTATGAAGTGCAATATATTTAATCACATAGATAAATATTTTGTATTGATGCACATTGTAGCCCTAATTTGGTCATAAATTTTTTCTAAAAAACATGATTGTTATTGATTATTTGGAAAGGGATGATGACTGGATATTGATGGTAACAATTGTTTATAACAATATGGAAAACCATAGGGCTTTAGTTGATGAAGGGTGGTACTTGTGTTATGTAATTATCCTTTATAAATAAGCTAAAGATCCCTAGAGAGAATATCCTCTCTACCCAAAGTCATTTCTATGCTTATAATAGAAAAATTCAAGATCTTATGGGTTGCATTTGGTTGCCAATTCTAGTAGGACCTAAATAAGTAAGAGTAAATTTTATGGTGTTTGATTTTTAGACCAACTATAATATGCTATTAGGTAAGCCTTGGACTAATAATATGAGATCCATAGCTTTATCTACTTGTCAAGTGGTTAAGTATGCCTAATATGATAAAGTTTTCATTATAGTAGGAGATTTAGATCCTTTAGGGACTTATCCTCAAAGTCATGATAGTTGTTTTACTCTTTATATAGATGAAATGCAAAAGGTTATCTATGAACATGAGCCACAATGGAATTCTATAAGGAAGTTATAAGGGAAATCCTAAATTTCATCTAAAATACCCTCAAAATAGGTATGAATCAAAAGACTATCAACCTGACATGGATGTCCTTACTCCCCTTCTTCAAGAGGTAGTAGATAAATTGCTACCATTGTTAAAACCCAAATGAATATAATATCCTATTTTATTTTACCAAAGGTTGGCCAAATTACATAAAGCCAATAAGGATTTTGTCAAAATGAAATAAGAAACATTTTCTATAGATAATGACAACATGGTGAGGAAAATAATAGTGATATAGGTAGTGAATTTAATCAAGCCTTTAACATTGAAACTAATAATTTTTATTCTACTACTATTTTTGAGCTTTGTATGTGGAATTATCAAATAGGTTAAATGGATGTTCCTATTTTAGATGATGATGATAATGAATTTGATATAATGTTTTTGAAATGGATGGCAATAATTTGTTTGCCTATTATATTCTCAATAATTTTGAATGTAATAACTACATAACTAATCTATATGGGCATAGAATAATTCATGTTTATATTAAATATACATAAAAACCTGCAAAAGACTAGGTAAAATAGGAATTCTTCCTTTCACTAGGCATTTAGAAGAGTCTAAAATCCACCAGTTTCAAAATTGCTGTGTAGATAAACCAATTAGTTGTTTTATTTCTAAAATCATTAATTTTTTGTATTGTCTTAACCCATCCTAAACTAGAATCCACTTTGGATCAAGTTCTATTAAAGTTCTTATAGTAGTACCAGGACCACCACTTAAAGCAACAATCCTCAACATTAACCTTTTAGTTGTTTGTGGACCAATTCCTATTATTTTTGTAGTCCTTGATGACTATTTTACTTGTACAACCTCTAATGTGCCTAGACTATTTTAAATTCCTTATAAAATTTCTTAGGAACCAAGGCCACATCTTAATGTGGCAATCCTGGTTTTCTCTATTTCCTAGGAAACCATGAATTCCAAGGCACTCCTTACTATCCCTACTAGCCTATTTCAAGATTTGGAAATGTTGTTGTACATAGATAGATTGCCTAAAAAATGGTTCAATTATCTAATTTTTCCTTCACCCTCTTGTCTAGTGAGATGATTGACACAAAATTTTCCATTGAATTGAAAATTAGGGTTTTTATTAAGTCTTTAATGAAATTTCATAAGTAAGAACACACCCTAGTAAGCATATACCCATATTATTTAATATCTAATATTGTGCTCACATTGTCTCTAGGATTAGGGGAAAGAGGCATGTGGAAGAACTAACAATATAAATTCTTGATAATTTTATATTTTTGTCATGCTTACCCAATGATGAAGCTATCCTATAATTCTTATATTCTAGAGATGAAATGCTTCCTCAACAATATCATGAGAAGGTTTATTCAAGTGCCTAATCCTAACTAGAGAAGGCATAATCAATCTGATTATGTTTTTTAGGTTGATATTAATTATAAATTAGAGAATTTTTCCTTCTAAACCATTTTGAAGAAGGTAATTGGGGTTATCCTATCTACTAGAGAGAAGCCATATTTATTGCCTTGCATAAGGAGTACAAGAATGTCTTTGGTTGAAAATACTATAATATGCCTAAAATGGATGAGGATTTGGTTATCCATAACATTTTACTTATGAGGATACCACTTTTGTCTAACAAAATTAAATAAGTTTCTCTCCTCTCATTAAAGACCTATCCAAAATTAAAACCCAAAAGCTTTTAGATGTAAATTTTATAAGACCTATTGACTATTTGGCATGGGTATCTAGCATTGTGCCTATGAAGAAGAATTAAAGAATGTTAACAATATTTGCTATGATTTTTGAAACATCAACCTAGCTTGTTCAAAGGATAACTTTCCATTTCCCCCTATTGATGCTATTTTTTATTCTACCATAGGATATGAGATGTTGTCCCTTATGGATGTCTATTTAGATTATAACAAAATCTAGATTACACTTGAGAAACAAACTAAAACAACTTTTACTATATCTTGGGATACATTTTATTATATTGTCATGTCTTTTGGGCTATAAAATACTAGTGCTAACAGGCTATGACAATTATATTTCATGACTTGATGGGAAAGAAGTGGAATATTATGTAGATGATCTATTGAGTAAGTCTAGGAAGTACGATGTCCACCTAATTGATATTCATGTCATATTTGAGTGATTATGTTACTATAAGTTTAGACTTAATCCCAACAAGTGTATTTTTTATGTTACTAGTGGTAAGATTCTAGGATTCATGGTGTCTCACAAGGGCATATATGTCAATCAAGACAATATCAAAGTCACTAATGTGATGCCTTCCCATAGAAATTTTAAAGATATCAAAACTTTCTTGGTGAATCCTGGAGCCATTCGACAATTTATTCAAGAGTTAACCTTTAAATATTATCTATTGAATCACTTAATAAATATGTTGAGTTCATGTGGGATGAAATTTGAAAGAAAATCTTCCTAGAATTCAAGAAATTTCTTTTAATACCCCCAATTGTTTGCCCACCCAACCAAGATAAGTTGTTTATATTGTATACCTTGGCTAATCAAGTTTCATTGGGATTTATCCTTACTCAACAAAATGATTATAATGAGTAGGACATAAATTTTATTAGTCACATAATGCTTCCAAAAAAAACTTAGTATACTCCAATAGAGAGGATCACTTAGTCGTATACGTTACCTGTGAGAAATTAAAGCATTATATGTTATATAAGATAACATATGTGGTCACTAAAACTTATCCATTGAGACACCTACTACAAAAACCTTGCATTCCTAGTACACTTGATATGGGAAGTAGATCACTATGATGCAAGAGCTTGATCTCCCTATTATTACACAAAAATACATTAAAGCTTAAGTGATTGTCGATCAATTGGTGGTAGCTCCTAACCTAGTAGGCATTGTGTGATGAGGACATAATGGTTATATCTTATGCTCCTCATAACTTTGTGATATTTCCTTCATCAATTTGGATATATATGTATTTTTTATCCTTGGTAAATGGAGGTATGACATAGAGTGCAAAGTAGAAAATTATGGTTGATTATATTTAGAAGAAGTTGGGATCTTATTCTAGGTGCTAGTGTCTTTGAATAATTTGAAGGGTGATATTTACTCAAAATAGTTATCTTATGAGGATATGATAGAAAGTTTCCAACACAAGATGATGTAAATATGCAAACGTTTATTACATTCTTCTTATATATCATTATCTTTGTTTCAATGTGGGAAATGATAGTCTAAAAAATTGTATGTGTTGTGGGATATTAAAGTGTCCCCAGATGTTAATATCCTAAACAATTTTATTTTCTAGTAAAAAATAAATAATAAAAGTCAGGAAAAGTAATATTTGGTGTATGGCTTTGATAATCTAGTCACTTATACCTAGATTATTTTTTTAGGGAAGCAAGGTTCTATCTCAAGTGAAATATTAATAACAAACTTTTTAGTTGTGAAGTGAACCTAACCACTACCTTATTATATCCTCTTATAATATTATCTCATATATAATTTACCTTATTAATAACCTATAAAATTGTTATTTAATAAGGGATGGATATGATTTTCCATTGGAGTAAATTAGGGTTTCCATAAACGTTTTTCGTAGGACTGCCCAAACTTCCGAACTCGTTTCGGCCATATCTCACTCATCCGGACTCGGATTGAGCTAAAATTTTGAGGGTAGATGCCTGAAAAACCCTAGAATGTCTCCACCAATTTTCATATCATTTGGAGCAACACAGATCCTAGCACATCCCTATGTGTGAATGATATATTTGGCAAGCGGCTATGCGAGGGTTTCATCTGGGTTGAGTGCAAGCAGCTCCAGAGGTTGGTTTTTAGGGCCTTCGGGCCCTAGCGGCCAATATTTTTGTGGTTTATGCTCAATATTTTAGCAAGAAATGTTGCAGGGGATACAAGATGGGTTAGAAATTTGTCTTTCAATAGATCATACTGTGAACTTGAGTGACAACGGCTTCCAATTTGTTGCACAAAAGAAAAGTGAAAACCATACCTTTCCATGGCGTCTAGGGCAAGGATTAAAGAGATCACGAAACAAGTTTCAAGCAGTTGATCAAAAAATGGCTCATATCTCAAGTGAATCTGGTGCTAAGGTGCACCCACAAAATAATTCTACTATGAAAACCCCTATCAAGGGTAAGAATTTCGAAGACTCAGTCCCAAAAATGAATTTTAGGGATGCCCTTCATGGTGGACAACCTCAGCCCAATGCTAATATCAATATTAGGGCTTCCCATAAACCTCTAAGAATGCCTAAGATTGATCCCAGGAAAACGGAGTCAGGATGTCTTAAAGCAGCTGATGGAACTCCTATTGTTAAGCTTGATATGGGTAACATTCAGACTGGCATTGAAGATTTGGAAAAAAGAGGACTAATTTGTCGGTTCATGGGTTTTCGTCCGAGTCTATCTGCTTTCAAAGTCTGGGCTGCAAAAAGCTGGAAAACTAAAGGTGAGTTACAAATCTCTATTTATCCAAATGGTTATTTTCTTGTTTTATTTGCTAATAATGAAGATAGAGAGAAAACTTTTCAAGGGGGTCCTTGGTTTTTTGGAAGGGCAGGGCTTTTCATGAAGCCCCGGCATACTAAATTTAAAGTCGAAGAAGAGATGCCTTCTATAGCTCCCGTGTGGGTTAGACTCTTTGGCCTCCCTATTGAATTTTGGAATCCTACTATTTTTTCTTCAATTGGAAACTCTTTAGGAACTTTTATGATGACTCGCTGATTGTACTCAAAATTTTGAACATATTATTTATGCTCGGATTTGTGTTTTAATGGATTTTGACAAACCCCTACCTAAAAAGATCACATTACAATTTGGGGAAGACACTTGGGAGCAAGTAGTGGACTATGAGAACATTCCTTTTCATTGTAGAATTTGCCATGAATATGGTCATTTGGCCAATGCTTGCCCAAATAAAATTCCTGATCAAAAGAAAGAAGATATAAACTCAACAAGTTTCCAAATACCTAAGAAGAAGAACACTTAGAAAAAACCAGTTATGAAGGATCAATCAAAGTCATTCGCTAATATGTTTGAAATCCTTTCCACAAATGATGTCCCAAGTGAGGAAGAGGAAATAATGGAAACTGAAATCTTAGAAACACAATTTAAATATGAAGGGAAGAACTCAGAGACAAACCAACAAATCAAAGGTTTTCAACAAAAAAAAAAGGAGAAAATTTACACAAGAAAAACAATATTTCAAATGTCAAAACTTCAAATAATGCAAGTCCCAATATAGACTCCATTGAACCATCTAGTAAAATTTTGGTTGTGTACGAGCATTCTTCAAGGTTAGAAGCCATCTCAGATTCAATTGGAATAAGTCAAGAAACAAGGAAAAAAAATTGAAGATGGATTCTAATCAAAAAGTAGGTCGCAAGACCAATCAATATCATATGGTAAAAGAAGGTGAAAAGCTTGTAGAGGAAGGTAAGATTAATGCCCTTCCCAACTTTTTTAGCCCTGGTATTAATGAAGATCATCACTTGGAATATTAGAGGACTCAAAGGGAGTCTTTCAAAACAAAATGAAATTAGAAGAATGATTCAGATAAATCATCCACATCTTGTTTTCCTTCAAGAAACAAAGATGTCAATGGAGGATATGGACTTAATTGCCGATAAAATTTGGCCAGCTGGAAAAGTGGTTTCCCTCGGTTCCCAAGGGACTTCGGGTGGCATTGCTTGTCTTTGGGACCCAAAAGAGGTAGTTATTCACCATATGGTTGGCAGTTGGGGTTTGTTGGCTATAGCTATTCAAAGTAGACATTCCAACCAGATTATGCTCTGCATTACTATTTATGCTTCGACTTCTTTGGAGGAAAAAAGAAGACAGTGGAAGGATATTACTCATATTATCTCTCATTTTCCTAAAGCTTGGATCTTGATCGGAGGAGATTTCAATACCATCCTCTCTCTGGATGAGAAAAGGGGGGAAATAGAAATTTGGACAAAAGCACCGACCTCATGAGCGAATATATTGCAAACCTCCATCTTGTGGATATCCAACCGGATAATGGCCTTATGACTTGGTCTAACAGAAGGCAAGGCTTAGCTTGTATAATGGAGAGATTGGATAGGTTTTTGCTCTCTGAAAATTTCTTAATCCATGGTCACATTCCTAAAGTGAAGACTCTTAATAATGCTGGTTCGGATCATTGGCCAATCATGGTGGAAATGTGGAAAACCAATGTGAGTTTCTCTCCTTTTCATTTTCAATTAATGTGGCTTAGAGACATTTCCTTCAGACCTCATGTGCAACAATGGTGGAAGGAAGGTAAACCTAGGCATGGGACTAAGATGTTCTGTTTTGCCAAAATACTGCAATACATTAAATCCAAAATCAAGACTTGGAACTGGAAAGAGTTTGGGGATGTTCATAAAAAAAACATGAAGTTATTGCTCATCTTGAAAATTTGAATAAGAAAATCCGTTTAGATGGCCTCACAGAGAAGAGAAGTGCAGATGAAATTAAACTCACAACTCAGCTAGAGGAATGGGAAAAAAGAGAAGAAATCTTATGGAAGCAAAAATCTAGAATTCAATGGCTCAAAGAAGGAGATCGAAACACAAATTTCTTCCACAAATCTCTTCTAGCTCGAAGATCTCACAACTTTATTTCTTCCTTAAAATCAGATTCTGGAGATGTTGTTTATACTTGGGATGGCATGAACTCTATTGTTGTTGATTACTTTTCCAATATTTTTGCTGCTACTCCTCTTGACTCAGCTTCTCAACATAATGTTCTTCAAGCAATCCCTTCTCTTATCACTTCGAGGAGAACTCTATTTTGACTGCTCCTATTACTATCAATGAGCTTCAACAAGTAGTTTTTAAAATGCAAAAAGGGAAAACCCCAGGTCCCGATGGTTTTCCCATTGAGTTCTACCAAGAGTTCTGGGATATCCTTCATGTTGATTTATTAGAGGTGGTGGAAGAAGCCAGGAAAGCCAAAGAAATTTTGAAGGTTATCAATAAAACTTATATTACTCTTGTTCCAAAAGCTCAAGAGGTTGATCATATCTCAACTTTTAGACCTATTGCTTTATGTAATGTTCTTCTCAAAATCATTACTAAAATCATGGCAGAAAGGTTGAAGCCTCTTTTGCATAAGATTATTTCCCCGAGCAAGGGGGTTATGTGGAAGGACGTCAAATAGTAGATGAGATAGTTCTTGCTCAGGAAGCCATCCATTCCATGGATATGCAAAATTCTCCTTCCATGTTCATTCGGTTAGACTTATCCAAAGCTTATGACAGAGTGGATTGGCACTTCCTTATCAAAGTTTTGAGGCAATTTGGTTTCTCTAAGGATTGGATGGATTGGATTATGGGATGTATCTCTTCAGTTTCCTACTTAGTTCTTATCAATGGCAGGCCTTCTCAGTCTTTCCCAGCTTCCAGAGGTATTAGGCAAGGTGACCCGCTATCCCCTTATTTATTCATCATTCTTGTTGAATGCTTGGGTAGGACTATAACCAAAAAGAGGGAAAACAAAACCCTTGAGGGAGTTACCATTGCTCATGGAGCTAGACCTATCTCTCATCTTCAATTTGTGGATGACTCTACTCTTTTAGGTAAAGCTACAGTTAAGGAAGCTTCTAATATTAAGCAAATCATTAGCTATTTTTCTAAGGCTACCGGGCAGTTGATCAATGAAGACAAATCTAAAGTTATTTTCTTTCACTTATCTGCTAGATAGGAATCCATGGTCTTGGATAAATTAAGATATAAGAAGACCTCTCTTCCAATCACTTATTTAGGTATTCCCATAAATATTCAAAGGCAAAAAAATAAATATTGGAATTGGTTGTTGGACAAAGTCAAGAAGAAAATTGGAAAGTGGACCAACAAGTGGCTTTCTTCTGGGGGTAGAATCACCTTGGTAAAATCAGTCCTTCAAGCTATTCCTATTTATGTTTCTTCCATTTTGAATATCCCAAAGGTTGTTCTTCGAGAATTGGATCAAATCAGTCATCGTTTCCTTTGGAGTGGTACTAAGGAGAAAAGAAAATGGGCCTTGGTGAAATGGGATACTTTATGTCTTCCTAAGAGTGAAGGGGGGTTAGGATTCCGGTCTTCAATTAATAACAACAAAGCTTTAGCTGCTAAATTATATTGGAGGATGTTGCATAACCCCAATGCTCTTTGGGCCAATAATCTCCGTGCTAAATATGCTGAGAACAAAAGTCCTGAAGACCTTGTTCGCTATCAACTTCCTACCAAAGGTTCTCCCATTTTAGCAATTCTTAAGACTGGTGAGGATTTGATAAAGAAAAAATTATTTTGGATCATTCATAATGGTCAACATGCAAATTTTTGGACAGATTCTTGGGATGGTCACAAGCCTTTGATAACTCAGTTTCCCGATTGGAGGCCTTGGATGGAGGAGCTTCACCGAGCTAATTGGATAAAGGTGGCTAATTACTGTCGGTACCATACTCGTAATTCAAAGGTTGGTAGATATTGGATCCCTATTGAGGACTGGCCTATTCAAATCCCAGAAAGGCAAAGACAAGATATCCAAGGCATCCTTCATATGAGATCCCTCTCTTGGTCCCATGAAAAATATTGTTTTGGATGGAACAACACTACTAAGGGTGAGTATTCAGTTGCTCAAGGTTATTTGACCTTATGCCATAATAATCCCAACCATTCTTCTGACATATTTTCTCGATTGTGGGCTCAAAATCTTTGGCCTAAGGTGAGGTTCTTTAATTGGCTTTTATTGCATCGTAGGGTGCTTACTGGTGAGCAACTTATGAAGCGTGGTTTTCATGGCCCTTTTAGATGTGAAATGTGTGAAGAGAATGTAGAAAATATCAACCATATTTTTATTGAGTGTACTTTAGCCTCTGAGCTATGGAGGAGAATGGCCACTTTACTTGGCTTACAGTGGTCCAATTTTTTTACTTTTGAACAACTTTGGAGGGATTGGCCTAATCAAGAGGGTGTTGATCATTTTATTAGGCGGTTAGTTTGGATGGGTTCTACCATTCTTCTTTGGAATATTTGGAATGAAAGGAACAACCAAATTTTTAATCAAGATAGGAAGGATATTCACTATATTTGGCAAAAGACCATAGCCAACTTAGTTGAATCAGTCCATCAACTCCTTAATCACCCCCAAAACTCCCACCAAATATGGGATCAAGTGATGCAAAGATTGAAGATTAAACCTTCTAAGGGCAACCAACTTAAAGGGAATGTGAGTATTAGTAAGATGGATAGGACTAGAAATTGGCAACCTCCTCCTAAGGATTTTGGAAAAGTCAATACCGATGGAGCCTCTAGAGGGAACCCTGGAAAAGCCAGTGTGGGAGGAATTGGTAGACTTTCAGATGGCTCCCTGGTTTTTACTTTTGCTAAGAATTTGGGTATTCTTTCCAATAACCTTGCTGAGGGGTATGGTATCCTCAGAGGCCTTCAAGAGGCTACTAAGGTTGGATGGGAAAAGGTGTTAGTTGAGTCTGACTCTCAACTTATGATTAATCTCTTGAAGACTCCTTCTAAGAATCATAAGGTGGATTGGAGAATAAAAAGAATTATTGAGAAGATTCAGTTAATCCAGATGGGATTTTTGAAAGTTGATTACAATCATGTGGTTAGAGATCAAAACAAGAGTGTTGATGCTTTAGCTAATTGGGCTTTGGACAAAGGTGATCTTACTTGTTATGGCCACCCTCCTATATGGTGGGCTTCTCAAATTAGGGAAGCTCTTCTTTCTATCATTTCTTTGGATGGCTCCAGTTCGAAGGTACCTAGTTTCTTCTTTTTTTTTTTTTTGCTTCTCTTTGGTTCATTCAGTTTTTTTTAGTTCCCTAGCTCATTCTATTCTTTATTTTGTTTCCTCTGTTGATTCTTGCCTTAATAGTCTTCTTGGTCTAGATAGGTCATTGTTTTGTTCATTTTTTTTTTTCTTTTTGTTTTTTTTGTTTAGTTTTTTAAGGTGGGTGGGTTCTTTTGTTTTGTTTTGTTTTTGTGTTCTTTGTGTTGTTTTTTGTTGTTCTTGTGTTTTTTTGTTTTGTTTTTTTTTATTTTTTTGTTATTGTTCTTGTGTTTTTTTCATTCTTGTTCTTGGGTTTCTCTTTGTTTGTGTTATTTCATGTTTTTATGTGTGAGTGTTTTCTATGTTTTTTGTTTTTGTTTATTGTCTGTTGTTGGTTGTTTTTTATTTTTATTTTTTTTATTTTTATTTTTTAGGTTTTGGTTGTGTTTATTTTTCATGTTTTTTTTGGGTTATGTCTTTGTAGTGTTCTGTTGTTTTTGTCTTGTTTGTGTTTTGTTATGTGGTTCTTGTGTTTTTCTATGTGGTTTGTGTTGTGGTTTCTTTTATCTTATTGTGCGTGTTTGGTTGTGCTTTTGTTTTTGACACACTCAAGGAGCATGTTTTTTATTTTATTTTATTATTTTTGTTGTTATTTACTTATTTTTAAATTGGTTTTGTGTGTTTGTTTGCTCCTTGAGTATGTCAAAGGTGGTAGGCCAGGTCCGAGTCCCGGGCGTTTTTGGCGGAATGGATACCCCTGCCTCCTTGGGTCTTACCCGAAAGTGGCATCCCTTTTGGGATGTTTTCCACAAAAAAAAAAAAAGAAAAAATATGGATATGAAGGGTAATGATCCTTTATAATATACCCCTTGAATAAGATACATATCTCCTTCATGAAAAGATAATCCATATCCAATTCTTACTCATATCTCCTTTACATATTAAATCCTTTATGGATTTCACATAATAATATAATTGGTCATTATAAATTATTTCAAATGAATTGTGATATTTTGGATGAATTATCAAATGATAGTCATCAAAGTCCATAAAGTGATGGTATGCTAATGCTTATTAGTACACATATGTTGGGCAAGTAAGAACCTATTAATTTTTTTTTTGGATAGTTGGTAAGATTTTTTTCTCCTTTTACTTGCATAGACTTCAAGTAAAATAGACAAATATGTCATGATCCTTTATAGACTTACATGTTCCTCATTGGTTGCACCTTAGTAGAAATTACTCCAATTAGAGTAGTTTAATAATGAAGTCATTGATAAATGTTAAGGTGGAAGTAAATTTTTTGTTAAAATCAATGAATACACGCATCAACTTGGTTTTAATGAGAATAAAAACATAACTACTTTGAATGTCAATTTTATAAATATAATGTCTGTTAACTTTAAATTACTATTTTTTTTAGTAATACTTCTTATACACATCCACCATGGGGATTGAACCCGGATCACATCACCGATAATGCAAGTGGTGTCCTTGGCATCTTAAATTACTATTTTAAAAAAAGAGGTACAACTATTACTTAAAATAGTTGGAGTCACATGGATGGATAGTCTTTAAGTTGGATGGTCACGATGATAAAAATTAAAAATAGTTTTACGGTTATACATCATAATTTTATATTAAATAAATATTAATTAATAATTTAATTTAATAAATATATAAAAAATAACTTTCATATAACTTATCATAACTTTAACTTTAAAGTTAATATCTACTTTATTTTACTGTCAAAACATCACTCATATTATATATATATTATTTGGTTAGTGTGAGAAACTTCTATGACCAACGCACATAGCTAAGCAGTCTTGTAAAGCTTAAAGCTATGCTTATAAACATATATATTTTTTGATTTGGTTAGTGTGAGAAACCCCTACGATCCAATTATATATAATAAATTAGTAAAAATTACTCTAAAATCTAATAATAAAATTATTGACAAATGTCAAGATAGAAGTAAATTGTTTTTTGTTAAAATCAATGAATACACACTTCAACTTGGTTTTAACGATGAGAATAAAAACATAACTACTTTCAATGTCAATTTTATAAATATAATGTTGAATTATTATTTTTAAATAAGAGGTACAACTCACATGAATGAATTGTTGGCTCGTTATTGATAAAAACTACAAATAGTTTTATGGTTATATCATATATATATATATATATATATATTTTGAGAAATTTGAAAAAACTTGTATTAAAACAAAGAACATTTACAAGTTGGGATGAGACTTTTCCCAGCCTTAGTTAGAGAGAACACAAGATTACAACAGTAAAAGAAGATTTGCAATGGAGCCAAATATCTTAAACCATTACCTAGGTAACAGGGGAGTCTGCGAATCTGACATTCAAGTGTGGAGAGACTCCTTCTTCATTGGCCTAAGGCACAATCCTACAAGTTTCCATGTTTGCACAATGTGAGATGTTGCCAGGGGGATCGGTTTGGTCTGTTGATGCAACTTGTCACGAAATCATGACACTTTTTCCTTCTTCTCCTTTGGCCGCGAAAATGCAACATGTCGCGATATCGTGACACTTTTCTCTTTTGGCCGTGAAAATGCAACATGTGATATCGAGACACTTTTTCCTCTTTTGGCCGTGATGTTGCAACATGTCGTGATATCGCAACACTTTTTCCTCCGTTGGCCGCGACGATGCAACATGTTGCGATATCGCGACACTTTTTCTCTTTAGCCACGATGATGCAACATGTCGCGATATCGCGACACTTTTTCTCTTTGGTCGCGACAAAGCAACATGTCACGATATCGTGACACTTTTTCCTCCATTGGCCATGGTAATGCAACCTTTTTCTCCTTTGGCCGCGACATTGCAACATGTCGCGATATCACGACACCTTTTTCTCCTTTGGCAACGATGATGCAACATGTTGCGATATCGTGACACTTTTTATCTTTTTTCCACGACGATGCAACATGTCGCGATATCACGACACTTTTTCTCTTTTGGCAGCGACGATGCAACATGTCACGATATCACGACACTTTTTCTCCTTTGGCCGTGATGATGCAACATGTCGCGATATCACAACATGTTTTCTCCTTTGGCCGCAATGATGCAACATGTCGCGATATCGCAACACTTTTTCTCTCTTGGCCGTGATGATGCAACATGTCATGATATCATGACACTTTTTCTCTCTTGACCACGACGATGCAACATGTCGCGATATCGCGACACTTTTTATCTTTTGGTCGCGACGATGCAACATGTCGCGATATCGCAACACTTTTTCTCCTTTGGCCACGATGATGCAACATGTCACGATATCGCGACACCTTTTCTCCTTTGGCCTAGACAATGCAACATGTCATGATATTGTGACACCTTTCCTCCTTTGGCAGTGACGATGTAACATGTCACGATATCGTGACACCTTTCCTCATTTGGCCGCGATGATGCAACATGTCGTGATATCATAACACTTTTTCTCTTCTGGTAGCGATGTTGTAACATGTCACGATATCATGACACTTTCTCTCCTTCGGCCGCGACGATGCATCTTGTCACGATATCACGACACCTTTTCCTCCTTTGGTCGCGACATTGCAACATGTCGCGATATCGCGACATTTTTTCCTCCTTGCTTTCTCCCTTTGCTTTGGACCGTAAAAATGCAACATGTCACAATATCGTGACACCTATCTCCTTGTGGTGTTTTGATTTTTCTTTGATCTTTAGCTCTTGGGCCTCTTCGGTCTTCTTAGAAAATGTGTAAAAAAAGTTAGTTCTTCTAGTTGATTCCTCTGGGCGCATTTACCTTAGGTGGCCCCTATTGTTTTTAGGCTATCTCGGTCTGCTGCCACCATTCTTCCCCTTTGCCTCCATCTTCGGAGGCCCACGAATATTTTGTACAAGGTTCAGGGACCTTTCAACACCCTGCCTAATCACCTCATCCTCAATAGCCATGTCACTGTGCCATTGAACCCCTACCTCCTTCCCAATACCCATCTTAGCCAGGAAGTCTGCCACTTTATTTAGATCTCTACTCACATAAACTAGAATCACATCATCTAATTCCCTCCATAATTCCTTAATTTGAGTGACAAGAATCCTCAACCTCCATGTTTTCAAAGCAAAGTTCCTCATGCAATCTAGAGCTCCAACCATTATTTGAGAATTTGATTCTAGTATTATCCTTCTGTGACCTTGTTTTATTGCCCAAATAGAAGCAGATTTGATAGCTAAGGCTTTTACTTCATTGTTTGTGGCTCTTCCCAAGCTTTGCAGTTCCCAATAGAGCACAGTTCCAACATGATTTCGACAAACCACTCCAATTCCAGCTCTACCCGGATTGCCTTTTGCAGCTCCATCAGTATTAATTTTAATCCAACCTTCTGGGGGTGGTTTCCAACTAGCTATGTCTTGTCCCTCTTGCACTTCAAATTCCTTTTCCATTGTCCCAACAACAACCTAATTTTCCTCTTTAGCATAGACTACCACTGTTTTTGTGACTTTGCTCCAAATGACCTGCCAAACTCCATCTAAAGAAGAACAAGTTTCTCTAAAAATTCTAGCATTTCTCTCCAACCACACTTGCCACCAAATAAAGTTTAATCCAAGCTCCCAACCAATACAAAGAGCTTTAGATTTAAATCTACCCCTCTTCCATCTTTTCCAAATATTAATCTGATTCAAATCACCATTAACTTGAATTTTATAATATAAAAACCATCTCTCCCAAATATGGTGCATGAATGGGCACTCAAACATCAAGTGATCAGCTGTTTCCTCGCTCTTGTAGCATAAAACACATTGAGATGGACCAATTATTCATTTAAATATGAGATTATCAAAAGTAAGAATTCCATTATGCATGAACTGCCAGGCAAAAAAGTTTACTTTCGGCCAACCCTTGGACTACCAAATATTTCTCCAATCCTCAACCTGATATGTATGAGGAGGAGGCTTTGGAAGGATCTTATCATATTCGTCCTTCACTGTGTAGACACCAAGGCTCCCATAGCCCCAAGCTAATTCATCCTCCTCGTCTCTACCTGTGAGAAATATTTCTGCCAAGATTTTAGTCATGATGGGTGTCAAATCCGGAGGGATTGAAATTGGCCACTCATCCAACTTCTTAAACTACTTAAACTTATAATCCCCAGTTGACTAGTGTTGAAATAACTTTCAATTTGGACCCATCCCTTGGTTTCTATGGCTATTTTTATTGGTTGCAATTCAGCAAATTCAACAATGATAGGTGGGTATTGATCCCCTGAATCTATCCAAAAACGTGCCTTCTCCCCTCTCCCCACTTTCCAAAATAATCTATATTTTACTACCTGAGATCCTAACTTGAGAGCCCTCCACACTAAGGATCCATTACCATCCAAAGGGAAATGACCCACCTCATTTGGGTTTACATGTCCCAAATATTTACTAGTTAAGATTATACTGAATAAAGAAATTGGTTGGGAAATCCACCTCCAGTAAAGCTTTCCGACCAAAGCTTTATTATTTAACTTTGATCTTCTCAGTACCAAACCTCCTTTTACCTTGGGTTGGCTTACTTTATCCCAACCAACTAAGGCCCATTTCCTCTCTCCTTTTACTCCTTCCCATAAAAATTTTCTAGCCATCTTGTATAACTCTTTCCATATAGTATGTGGGGCAGCAAGGATAGAAAATTTATAAATTGGCATGGCCTGAATGACTGACTGTAAAAAGTTAATCTACCCCCATAGCTTAACCATTTATGAGACCAATGATTAATTCTATCCTTGACACAATCCAAAATATTCCTCCAGATATCTATTTTTAGTTTTTTAAAATGCAAAGGGACCCCCAAGTATACCACTAGGAGATAAGTCCTTGTGAATCCCAAGATCTCTAAAACTCTGTCCTGAAGCCTTTGATCAAGATTGAAAAAGACAACTTTGGATTTTTTATCATTGATGACTTGGTTTGTAGCCCCGAGGTAGGCATTAAGTGTATCTCTAATCATTCTTGCTTCCCCGAAGCCGGCCACTCCCACCAATCCTGTGTCATCCACAAACTGTAGGTGAGTCAAAACTTCCTCACCCACCTTGATACCTGTTAGCAAACCTTGTTGTCTTCTCCTCAAGACAAGTCTACCCAATCCTTCAGCCAATATGAGAAAAATATAGAGAGAGCAAGGATCTCCTTGATGAAGGCCTCGAGTAGCTCCAAACGGTTGCGAGGGAAGACCCTTGATTAACACTGAGTATGTCAGAGTAGAAACACAACTCATGACCCATTCTATCCAATCCTGAGAGAAACCAAAGGCTGCCATCATATTTGACAAGAAGCTCCACTCCACCCTATCATAAGCCTTTGACATATCTAATTTTATGAACATTCTTCTATTACCAGATTTTTGCATTGAATGGATTGCCTCCTGAGCTAGAACCACACCATCCAAGATCTGCCTACCCTCTACAAAACCCCCTTGCTCCGAGGAGATAATGTTATGTAGAAGAGGTTTTAGCCGCTCAGCCATTACCTTTGTGATTATTTTATATATGACATTGCATAAGGCAATAGGTCTATAATCTGAAATATGTACCCCCTCCTCCACTTTTGGAATTAAGGTAATGAAAGTATGATTTAATGCTTTAAGCATTATTTTACTACCTTTGGACTCCTCTATAACAACCATTACATCCTCCTCCAAGTTATCCCAAAAGGCCTAAAAAAAGTCAATTGGAAAGCCATCTGGACTTGGAGTTTTTTCGGTGCTCATTCCAAAGACTACATTCTTCAGTTCCTCTCTATCAATGGGTTTAAGTAGGGTCTGATTTTCTTCTTCAGAGATAACAAAGGGTATGACAACAATAACTTATTTTTGAGCCTCTTCATCTTGAACCATACTTTTCTTAAATAGTTTAGAAAAATAATCCATTGAATGGAAATGCATACCTGGAAGTGTATCAAAGGAATGTCCGTTCTCACCTTGAAGAGCTTCCATGTTGTTCATCTTTCTTCTAGCACAAGTAGTCCGATGGAAAAAATTGGTATTTTTATCACCTTCTAATAACCAAGTGGTTCTTGCTCTCTGTTTCCAGTAGGTCTCCTCTTGGTTGTCAATGTCCTCAACTACTTTACACAATGCATCATCCTCTTCTTTGAGTTGCTCTATAATTGTTCCTTCCCTAAATTTTTTGAACCTCATCCCATCTGGCCACCAATGGAGCTCTTTGGACCTAGAAGTCTGTCTTGTTAGCTCGCCTCCATTGTTTCAGTTGAACTTTGACATAATGAAGTTGTTTGTGGAATCTAAACATTGTTGTCCCATATGCTGGGAGAACTTCTTCCCACCACTGTGGAATTTTCTTTCGAAGTTCCTCTTTTTGTAACCAAAATTTTTCAAATTTAAATGGTTTGTGATGCTGCACTGTCTTGATCCCTCCTTCCAAAAAAATGGGAAAGTGATCTAAAACTGGACCCTCCAAAATCTGAAATTTTATATTCCATTTTACAAATGCCTCATCTGAAACCAAAAAAGGGTCTAACTTCACCTTCCTACTATGTGGTTCCCTCCTCTTATTAGTCCAAGTATAGTTGGTTCCAAGGCATTTAATATCCACCAAGTGTAATTCTTGGACTTGGGCAATCATAAGTCAATCCCCTGGGTCCAAAATTGGGGTTCCCCCTTCCTGATATCTAGAGGATAATTTAGCATTAAAGTCCCCAACAATAATCTAGTCTAAATCTTCCCTTGAGACTCTCATGTTATGCACAACTTTCCATTGATGCATCTGACCATCTAGGTTTTGAGCCCCATAAAAATTTGTGATTAAAACATGTTCAACTCTGACATTATTTCTAAAAAGTGATGTGAGAACACCCCTCCAAGCTATATGTTCTATTGTAGTCCATTCAAGAGAGTTCCAAAGAGTAACTATCCCCCCTGAGGCACCTTGGGCAGCCACTTCCATATGACCAACACCCCTCCAAATTTTGTTAATTGTTTTACACATAATATCTAACGACATTTTTGTCTCTTAGATAAGCAAAAAATATGTTTTACATTTTTCTAAGAGTCTTCAAATAGCAGATTGATGGATTCTACTATTTAAACCCCTAACATTCCATGATTGTATAATCATTGGTTACCTTGAGAGCAGTAAAAATCTATTGGCCTCATCGATCCTCCAGTGATCAGTTTGTCTCCTTGAACTGCTATCAATTCCTTATTTGATTTTCTATCCAGTCCTTGAGAGTTGTTATTTTTTTCTCTTTTCCACCTGAGTTATCCCTAAAGTTGGCCTTTCTCTATTCTTTTCTGCTATTCCCATGTTGACATCCTTAATTATTGGCTGCTCTTGGTTATGCACTATCAATGCCCCTGCACTCTCCGATCGCGGTAACTCACTGTACTCAACTACCTGCTCTATGATGGGGGGAGATGAAAGAGGAGCTTGAACATGGATGTTATTATTTTCATTATTCCCATCCACTCCTTTCATGAATTGTTCTTCTTGGTCCGTTAGTGTCTTAAATATCTCATACCTATTGGAGGGCTTGAGTTGGGTTTGCTCTTTACCATATTTTTTTCTTTTGCCTTCTCCTTCTTTTGGGCTATTCAAAACCATCTCTCTGTGCTTCTTTACCATGAGAAATATTGGTTGGTTCTTTGTTTATTGTTGACTTACCCTCCTTAGTAAGATTTGACATTCCTAGAGGAGCCTCCATTTTTATGTTCATATTATTTGGGCAAGATCGGGCCAAATGCCCATGTTTGTGGCAAACTCTGCATGTGAAGGGCAATGCCTCATAATCCATTTGTTGAATCCAAGATAGTCCTACAAGTTCAAGTTCCACCTCTGCCGGTAGAGGCTGGCTAAGATCTGTTTCCACACATAATATTGCATAAACAGATGTGTTTCCTTCTATTGTGTCTTTGGAAACACCCAAATGTTTTCCAAGGGAATTACCAATAATTTCCAATACCTGCTCACTCCAAAAATCCATTGGAATTGCATACAAACGGATCCAAACCGGGATAGCAGTGGGTTCAATTCGAGGATCAAATCCCACTCTCCAGGGTTGAACAAATAATCTTGCCGGACCATGATTCCTATTTTCTGATTCAAAATCCCTATTTCTATTGACAAGTGAAGAAAAACTAACAATAAAATATCCATTGCTAATAAACCATAAAGAATACTCACCAAGAGGCTCCTAGTTTTGTCGGACCCAGGAATGCAAAAAATTCAGGGTAGGGTGAATACCCATGAATTTACATATCAAATCATGATTGGCTCTATATAAAACTGTTTCTTCAACCATCTTTTGATCAATGACAATCTTTGGCCTTGATTCTGACAGTGGCAAGCATCCATTAACTCGTTGAGATGTTGATCTATTTCCAGTAGCCGTAAAGAGCATTTTTTATTCAATTTTTTGTGCTTCTTCAGTCGTTGATGGAGATTTATCCTTTAACAAATCTGCAAAAGAACTATGTATCTCTAAAAGAGAATCCATAGGTGTCCCCATTGGACCCTCCTAGGGCAGTAATCTTATCTTCAAATCCATAGTAACCAGAAATCTCTTCGGCTACCCAACTAATGCCCTAGTTTTTTTGCCCGAAATTATATTAAATATATATTAATTATTAATTTTATTAATAATTTAATTTAATAAATATATATAAAAAAATATTTTTCTTCCAAGTTAATATTTACTTTCATTTTATTGTCAAAACATCACTAATTAATATTTTATATTTATATATATATATATAGGTTAGTGTGAGAAGTCTCCTCCTAAACATGACCTCTTGTATAGCTTAGGGCTATGCTTATCAATAGAAAATTTAACACACACTCACGCCCTCACACACTCACGTTTAAACCTTAGACCTTCCCAAAAAAACAAAAACCCCCCTCACTAAATAATTAACTTTTATAATAAATAATGTTGGACCTTTCTACTTTAATATATTCTACCAACCCAAATGAATATGAATTAAATAACCGAATATTTAGCTTTCATAATAAATAGTGTTCAACTTTTGTTAGTCAAATATTTAAGAAGACAGGTTTGAGAAGAATATAATTATGAGGTTGGTGGATCTGTAACAGAGTACACGTGTAGGTGTGTCCCAATTTTTGAGAATTACAGATCAAAATTAAAGTTTGAGATCGACGCTTAAGATTTGTTTAATTAAAGTTCGAGATCGATGCTCAAGATTTGTTTTTGCCTTTGAATGTTATTGTGGGACTATAAGACCACCAAGGTCTTATTTGGCCTACTCGTTACATCGGTTCTATTGTATGGTTGCGAGGTGTGGGCTAGTGGCACAAAAAATACAAAATGGAGGCAAATAGAAAGGATTCAAAAATATCTAATCACAAATTTTCTCAAAATTAAGGCTACAACCCCTTATGAAATTATTCTAGTTGAAACTCGAATGTTCCCTTTAGAAGCAATTGCTATGACCAAGCTGTTATGTTACTTGAAAAAAATAGAAAACATGAAAGATGATAGATGACCTAGGGCAGCTAGGGATGAAGAGTTGCATAGGCAAAAGAATACATGGATGAAACAAAATCATAAGATGAAACACTAGGAAATCAACATAAATGAATGCCCAAATGTCAACAAAGACATAAAAAATTATGTGAATGAAAAGTTCAGAAGTGGAATGTGGAAAGATGCAAGCAAGAAAAGACAATATTATATTGCAAATTTTAACCCAACGTATGACCACAAGGAAAAAACGTATATAGGCGCTGAAATCAAGTGGAAAGAAAAAATACTCATTCCTCAGATAAGGACTAGCTCTCATAGGCTTAGATGTGAAACATGGAGATGGACTACACCCAAAGAACAATGGGAAGAAAGGATATGTACTCTATGCAGCACAGGGGCAGTAGAGACAGAGGAACACTTCATCTATAAATGCTCGAGTTTTTCAAATATCCATCACAAATACAAAGAAACACTTGGGAACGAGTTTATGGCAGATTTATTTGAAGATAGTAAAATAAAAAAAGTTGGGGAATTGTTAACACAAATTAAGACAAATCAATAGGAGAAGAAAAAACCTTCTCAAAGATATTAAAGATCATATGATATGATTTGAGTAATTGTACTTCCATATTTGAGGTCCCATAGACCATATTTGGGTCTCGCAGACGTAATTAAAATCTTTCATTCATATTGACATTGACAGTTTTCGTTGGACGAAAGCAAAACATATACAAGGTAGGTATTTGGGTATTTTTTTTTTATTTGGTTATTGTGAGAAACCTCTATGACCGATGTACATGGCTAAGCATTTTCTTGTTGTAAACTTAAATTATAATTGTGAACGTATTTTAATTGTACTTTTAATTTTTTTTTAAATTTAAATAGATAAAAATTATAATTTAATTAATACATTTTATTTGGTTATTTGTAGGCTTATATCAAAGAGGCCTAAGCTTGAATAAGAGGAAATATGGTCCTCATTGTGCTCCAATTGTACTTTGCATCCAACTCCTAATAATAAAGATTTTATAATATCAAGTTTACAAATATGAAAAATATTTGATATATTTTTTATATAGTCTTTTTTTGTTGGATATCCCTTTTTAGGATAAACAAACCATAATTGTTTGTGAAATGCAAGGACCACCATAGACTTTGAGAAAGAGCTAAAAAGCCTCTTCTGGAAAATATTTCTTCCACTGAAAAAAAAAAAAATCCTTAATTTTATTTCAAACTTGTCAAATTCTTTTGGAAATAATGGTTGCAAAAGTCTTTATCTAGCCTGACCAAAATATAAGATTTTGAATGTAAAGGTCTTTCACTGAAAAAACTCCTTTTAAATGGGCCTTAAAAAGTGTATTCGTATGAAATTACTTCTATGGCTTATTACTTATAGTCAAATGAACCACTCATTTTGCAACCAAGGCCAATCTTTGTTTTTTTATATTAATCAAACCTAGGTCCCCATGTCCCAAGGTATGCATAAGAGGTCATAGTTATTAACCCATAGAGAAAATCTTAAAATTTTCACAATATTTTTATAAGAGACTTAGGATTCAATCCAACAAGATGAATTTTCCAACCAATGATTGTGGTTTAGGCACCCACTTGTCCAACTTGGTTGTAAATTTATCCACCACACTACTTCGTAAGGATTAGGGATGGTATTCAAAGACTAGAAGAATTCCCAACAACTAAAAAATTTGGCCTAATTGTAGCTAGTTTCAATGTCTACTTTGTAAACACTAAGGCATTGAGTCTTTAACAGTTTTGTAGGCACAAAACTTATGTCATTGGATCATGCATCTTGAAACTTTACAATAGATATCCATGTAGCTTTCACTTGTTTCAATATAGTCATGACTTTCCCAAATACAATATGTGTCATCAACAAAACAACCATAAGTGAAAGAATACCATAGGTTATCTGGCTATGGGAACCCTTGGATTGCTTTTCTTTCTAAATGAAACTATAGTATCCAAATGCATTAGAAACAAGAATAAAAGGGTAGCCCTAATGAATGGATAATGTTAGAGAGAAGCTTATGGAACCTAGTCATTAAATTCAAGGTTGCATTGGCATTAGCAAAAAGAAAATTTATCATGGTACGAAATACATGGCTAAAATCCAAGGCTTGCAACATTATATCAATGAATTCTCATTCAATTATATCATATACCTTAGCATAGTCCAACTTAAGAAATATTATATTGACATTAATTTTTGACACATAGTGGAATCCTTCCCATACAACAAGTACATTATCGAGAATATACTTACCTTTCACAAATTTCATATATTCAATAAAAATGGCATTGTCAACATATTATACAACCTTAAGGCTAGAGTTTTAGCAAGAATTTTGTAAGAGATATTGATGAGAGTGATGGGCTTCCAATTTGTTAAATTGTCTTTATTTATCTTTTTAAAATGATCTTGATAAGACCTTGATTTATCAATTTTCTAAGGGATCCTCTCATCAAGGCCTCTTTACACACTCAACAAATTTAGTCCCACCAAGTCCCAAATGGATCTGTAAATTTTAATGGGAAGGGCATCCATACCTAGAGCTTTATAATTAGCCATGCTAAAGGATGTTTAATTAATTTTTTCAAAGAGTGATTGGATGATCAATCTTATCATGAGTTTGTGAATTAAGCTTTAGTAGTCTAACACCACTACACTCTTACATGTCCACCCTACATTCCTCTATTTGGTCTTACAATGTGAAAAGCTCTTGGTAGAAAAAAAAAAAAATGATTCAATCACCTCCTAATCTTTGCCAACCTAACCGTCAATGTTTAGCTAGGAAATTTTCTCATATCTATATTTTGCCTAAGGAAAGGAGAAGAAGTCCTTGGAGACTCAATCTGAAGTCCTAAACCAATGCAATTGAGTTCTTGTTCTTTCCCCTTAAACTTTACTTCTTTATCTTCCATAATTTTGGCTAAAAGCCTAAAAACATTCTATAAAATTTCATCATCATAAGGATTCTTTTGAACCTTAATAAGAATATTTTTGAGGATTTCTTTAATACTTGTCAATCTATATCTCCTAGCCTAGATAATTAGCTTACCAAAATTCTTGAGGAATAAAGTTATTTGACTTATGGATCTTTACCACCAAACAATCTACCTTGAAGAAGATTTAGGAATAGGTAGAGAGAGCAATGTAGATTTTATATCATTGATATAGGTTGGGTTAATGAGATATGAACATTTGAGAGGAAACCTATAGTGGAAACCCCTTCTATTCTCTTTCTCCTAAGTATAGGAAAAAGAATATGATTGTGGTCCAAATAGCTAGAGTTTGGGATAACTTGAATCAGCTAGGAATTAGCTTCCTTAGAAAAGAAGGGAGAGTCATAAGAGAGCATTCCCCTCTCTAATAATTTTAGGATATGCATCTCACTTACTCTATGATTAGACCAAGTATACCAGATTCTTTTGATTTCTTGTCTTCTAAATTTATTTGGGTCAAATAATTTGAATACATTCTAGAAGAGCACCCAAACTTGATGTTCCCTATCTATTAGCCTCATCGAGACAAGACCCACTTTATCTTCATAACTTTCCACCATGTTAAAATCCCCAAAATAATCCATGGGATGTCTAGCATATATTTAAAAATCCATTCCCATGACTTGTCTCTCTTAACATAATTGAGAGCGTAAACATTGAGAACTCCTAATAATAAGCTATCAATAGAAATTTGAACCCGATCTATCTTGTGGTGGGGGTTATACCCCTAGATGACCACTATGCGTGCAAGAAAATGATGCACCACCACAACCCCCAAGGTGGTGTTTTTATACCACAATAGAGTCTTTCCAAAGAGACTTGAGAAAAAATTTAGTTCACTGTTTAGAATTTTTACTTCTTGAAAATAAAATTTTTCTTTTTATAAAAATTCTTAACAATTATTCTTTTATTCAATTCAAATAGACTCCTAAGATCCCTTGAGACACAACTTATCTATTTCATTGACATTCTTCAACAATATTAGGAACTATACCCATATCCTCTCCTTCGTTGTCTACATATTTAGCTTGATAATCACCATGGAGTACCTCAAACCTATTGAGGGAGGTAAGAGCACTACCATTGGATGGGTTCAAATATTCTCCCAAATAAATCAGGATTATTTTTTATTAGGAATTATAACATCATAGCCCATGTGATAATGAGTGTGGTATAACCACCCATCACAAGAACTATGCATCTACTGGAAGACATGGATAGTTGCAAGTTTAGTTATAGGTTTATTATGCCAAAAATAGGCATATAATGTATTTAAACATTCTTCATTTCATAATGAAATAATTGAAACCTCAATCATTATCAGTGGTATCAAATTAGATCAAAGTAAGACTTAAGAGTCATATTTACTTCAGATCCTCCTCTCACTTCAATCTAGAGAATCCAAAGAAACACTTTGTCAATAAGAAGTCTTAGGGTAAACAACCCTATGGAAGATTGATTAGGTTAACCTCAAGAGAGAGGTAACCAACTTCCCCATGAAAAAATTCTATAGAAGACTCCAAATCTAGACATTGTTGATAAATTTTAGATGTCACCAAGACAAGAACTAGGGCTTACCAATGAATACTTTGCCATGATGTTCTTAGAGAAAGTGAGAAACCAACGTTTCATCAAGTAGGTGGATGATTTTAAATAATGTGAATAATCAATGTTCCATAAACTAGGTGAATGATCTCAAAGAACATGAGATGTTTCACCAAGAAAATAGAAGATATCTTGATTTTAAAATCAAGGAAGAATTTCTCTCATGAAAAATAATGAAGATTTTACAAGAGCAAATTCCATCAACATAGCCCGTTTAGAGAGCATTTCCAACATTGACACCTAGATGTGCAAAATTATATCACATTCATTTGAACAAATCCATGAAAATTACTTAAGCAAGGAGTCAGATTGAGTGCAATCCCAAATATACATATAGATAGTAGATGAATATACCATGATGGTTTGGCATTTGACAATGATGGTGGTGGTAGGATATCAAACTTGACAACCCCTCCTAGAGTTACTCTATGTAAAATCAACTCTCACCACTCTCGAGGAGTATCTATAATCATAAGCAAAGAAAATGAAGTTAGATGCTTGATCATCATAACATATCTCAAAAATCTAACTCTAATATGAAAGGAAATCTATATGAAATAAATATAGTACTATACTAGGAAAGGATGAATTTTTACCTAGGTTTCCTAGCTACGAAGTGTTATCATCCTTCTATGGAGGATGAAGTTTTTTAAATATCTACATCAACCTTGGAGACATAAATCTCTTCCACATCCATATTTACCTTTAATTCCTCTCCTTCCTCTAGATAAACTTGCCTTCTTAGTGGACTCCTCATTAAATACCTCCTTCTCAACCATCTCATCCTCTTCCACCTCTTGTATGGCCTTGTCTACTGGTGCCTCCCTATCCCATAAAGCCTCCTCCATGTTACTCAAAATTACCATTAGAATAGATGTTGTTAGATAAATCTAAATTAGATCAACTATCATGGCCTCTATAGGGTCCCTCTAGCACTATGTCATAGCACTATGTTGCCCATCTCAATGGTTTTTGTGTTGTCTTTAGGAGTGGGAACTCTTTTGTTGAGTGTGGATACTCAAACTAACTTGAGGTATTCTATGGACTATGCACCTTTGCTAGCTCAGGTTCATGATTATGTACAACAATCACCTATCTCACCTCTATGATCTACTACAAATCCCATAAGCCACTCCATTTGTGGTGGTATGGGTATAGATGATCTAGCCCTAAGGAATCTATGCCATGTGTGGCACCTATGGATGTGTTGTACTTACAATATGATCCCATCACCTCATTTAGATCTCCCTTGGTACTTGGGTAAATGCTAGGGCCTATACATGAAAAAATGTTCATATACGCACACCTACAATAAGAAGGCTAGGTTGATAGTATAAGCCTATTAGTCCTAAATGTGGTACAAGTTATGGTAGAACAATGCTAGATGTACCCTCCCCTAGGCAAACCCCCTCTCTAGTCTACTGTGGCCCTCCTCCATGGCCCCAACACTTGGATGATGTGTTCATACAACTGGTGCTTCCTACACTACCTTATCTACTTCCTAGCTAACCTCACTATGTGATCATTCATTTTACTTTATTTATTTATTTATTTTAGCCAAAATTTAAGAAAATCATGAAGAAGAGTAATAAAATATACCTCTTCAAGATCACTTTTATATTTTTCATTGGCTATCTCTATGCTCAAAATAATGATTGTACAAATATGTTGTGATTTTATAAGGGCTTTTAGTGTGCATGAAAATGAAATTAAAATTAAATGTTTTCAACCCACCTATTTATATTTTTGAATATTTTACTACCAAAAGATAACTTTTTGACATGTTTTGTAGGGATAGCAAAGGGATAGTGCTTGTAGAGGTTTTGGCATGTTGTAGACTTGACACACTATTTTTTTTATTAGGGTGGAAGAATGGGTACTCGACACTCTATTTTTTCTCATTCACACCCAACTAGCATTTTAGCAGTTTGGGTATTTTTACAAGTTTATTCAATTCTATCTGCTTGGGAAAAATAAGAATCAATTTATTTTAGCTATAATTTTAGGGGATGTCGGTATATTTTTCTCTACTCCTATTTTTTTGTCTTTTTTTTGTAATTATAGTTGTTTATTTTAAAAATTTTGTATTTTTCCATAGATAATAGAATAAAAATTTACATTTTTTTTGTTTTTATTTGTAGTAGAGAATTTTTATTTTTGGTGCTTTGTCTATCACATATTTCTCTTTTCCTTTTCTTTTTTTCCCTAAGAACACACTATTGGCTATTCCTTGTAGTGTCATCCATGATCCTTAGGGAGAATCAATATATATTTGTAAAATAAGCATTAAAAAATGACTTTGCAAGTGGTGGAGAATCATGTTCTCCTATTTATAGGATAGGAGTGGATAATGTTTGTTATTTTTTGGGTAGGATGATAGTGAGCCATGTTGGTCAATGTTTTTGGTGCCCTTTTCACCTATTTATCACATTTTTACCATATTTCTTGATGTTTATGCTTGCCAACTTTTCCAAGACCCCAAAATAAGGATAGAGTTATGATTAAGGGATATTTTAACATGTGTCTCCCAAAGCACACATCCTAAGAATTGATGGTTCCAAGACCACCACTTTAAGTTGGGAGCTTGATCATCTAATTATTTTTAGGGGTTTTAATATATGGTCATGCTTCTACCATGTTTTTACACCTATGATTTAAATAGTGCATTGTTTGGACCAATGGTTTAGATATTATGACCTTAAAGGAAGAAAACTAGTTATTGGCTCCAAAAGAAAATATGCTTTATTTCATTTGCTAAAAATACCCACTTCCTTTACTCCTTTTCTCACCATACATTTAGTGACCATATCATTACCATACATTTACTTATTGATGATTTTTACTACTAACACTACTTCCAAGAATTTTACCTCTATTGCTACTAGATCACACACCTCTTCACTCTCGTTCTCTCTCCTATCCTTGCATGTACAACCAAATCCATCAATCACTAGTTCACTACCTCCTATGAAAGAGTACATGATGCCCTATTATGATTAGTATACAAAGGTCATTGGTTGTTATTCAAGGATTGATCTGCAAGGCAAGTCAAACCCTCCAAAAACATCCAAAGTGTGATCTCTCCTTATTTACTATCATGACATTGCAAGCAAGACATAGTAGGAATGAGCTATATATCACGCCCTTTATTACCTACGGTCCTTGAGCTATATATCAATACATTTCAAGCAAAATACAATATGGTCCTTATTGCGCTGGGTGTCATGTAATTATTTTAATTGCATTAGGATTAACCCTAACATTTTTATTTTGTGGATAGTGTAGTTTAATTTTGAATGTTCTACATTCACTAAAGAATTAAATAAATTTAATAAAAAAAATATTACTAGTTATGTTTTATTCAATAAAATATCAAATCTTAGTAATATGATAAATAAAAAATGCTTCTTCTTTGAAGATGATGTAATGGAAATAAAAAAGTAATGATATTTTCCTTCCTATTCTAAAATGCTTCAAATATATATATTTCACTAAATAATAAAAAATACTTGCATAAAATTGGATATTAGAGAGTGCATATCTAGATTCTAATGAAGTGAGCAATATATATTGGTAAGGTCTATTTTGCTAGTTGTTAGAAAATCTACATAGATCCAATGGGTTTTATTGATTTACTCTAATGCATAAAGTAGAAGCATCTAGACAGATAATATTATGAATGCTAGAACAACTCTCTTGTATCCAATGGTAAAAAAAATTCAACAAGGCTTAAAAATAGTTGATAAAATAGAAAATAGTGAGTGTAAGAGCCAAATAAACATGACATAAAATGATGTAAGATTGAGAGATAATTTCACTTAATTTTTTTTGAGATATAAGATGTTTCAATTGGTATTTGGATTCACTATAAAATGGAGTTTGAAAAATAATTAATTATTGAGATCAATGGTAGAGAAATAATAATTTTAATAATATTTTCATGTAAAAATTAATAAATATGATGTTTCCTCTCCACCCATGTGCTAAAATATACCAATGTTTGCTAATGTGCTATTGAAAATCATAAGCAATATGAATAATATGGTATCACTAGTTAAATTAGAATTAACATTGAGCATTAATTTTCTAGTGAATATACTCAATAATCCATGTGAACTTGATGTCATGGATTACGTAGGGTCAAGGACTCAAAAGCAATAATTGTATGATAATATCTACTTATGAATGACTTTGCAAAGGGAAAAAAGACTCAAATGACCTAGGAAGATAAGGCTTAAATTTTAACTTTTAAATGCTTAGTTTATATATAGTATTAGTTATAGGATTACTTGACACAAGGATGTGGAAGTAAATCTAGGTCATGATTGAGGACATTGCTAAGGAAGAAATGGTGATGATAGGATATCCACATCTACTCTTAATAGCTAAAATTAGAAATAACATGAGCCTAGATGATTATGGACCTAGATAGATGCCAGACTCATTAACATTAACCTTACCATTCTAACATAGATCAACCTATAAAAATTAGTCAATGCAATGTATAGCCCAACTAGAACTTGTGCTAATATGTCATGATTTTTTTGAGTCTACTCTACAAAACATTCAAATTCATCACCTCTATGGTGATACCATATATATCACCATCACCCTATAACATGTCTACTACTTACCTAACCTTCTCATCCCTATGATGAAACTAGTGATAACATCTATATCATCATTACCCTATGCATAAAGTGGCACCTAAAATGTTATTATCCTTTCTATACTACCATAAAATAATGAATAAGATACTAGCCTCTCAAATGTGGCCCATATATTAGGTGATAAATGGGATTAACATGGGTCAATTCTAGGTTTTACATGGAATAACTATGTACTCTTCAAATTATGCCACAATTTCTATAGTATCAAACATGATTATGAAAATATCATCAGACCCATTTATATCTTAGAGCAGTGAACTTATGAGCATTTATCCACTTACTAACCCTATAACATCCCCTACCCATTAATCCTATTAGATTTCAATTAGGATATGGGAGTAGTAGCATATGATGCCATGGATGATAATAACACCTAAAGCATACATAAAGGTTAGTAACTAGTGTGGATATCATACCATGGACTAGAGGATGTAGTTGCATGAGACTAGGTAGAGTTGCTTACTACACAAATAATTAATGTTCTATGGAGCCACAAATATGAGATCTCAAAGACACATTTGCTAGGGTAAGTACTAGGATATCTAGGAGATATATCTTACATAGGATATTCATATATCTATGTAACATTAGAAATACACATAGGAAATGGTGGTGGCACCATTAAACAATCATAACCATAACTTGTAGGGACCATCAATACTAGGTTCTATAGGATGGAGGTGTCTTAGAGATAATTTCATAGTCGATGAGAATAAGGTAGAATAAATTATCCACCTAGTAAATTGATAATATTATAATAACACAATGCATGTTATGGCCTACACAATAAGTATACAGACCAATATGAGTAGTTACACTAGCTTCTCTTATGCAATAGAGAGCACCCAACAAGGTGTAGATGGAGATACCTGTTGATCAATTGGAATTATGACACAATACCCTACCCTTCTACCCATATGGAAGAATAGTAAGTGCTCCCATGATATGTAGAAATTACTAGAGAAGTACCAAGAGGAGTCCAATATTGAGGACTCAAGTGAGAGTGATGACTTCGAAGACATCTACATGTATGAGTTAGAGCCTATGGAAGATTATGTGCAAAGCATTGACATGTATCCAATATTTGACACCATAGAAACCACTATGGATACTATTGATCTTAAATTGAATCAACAAGGAGAACCAAATACACTCATCAAGTTATATTATTTTATTTTACACATGAATATTTTATTTTATAGAATATTAACTTATTTCCTTAGTTATGATTTAACATTATTTGATTTGACACTCTTTTATATATGCTTGACACATGATTTTATCTATGATTATAAATACATACCAAGGATGGAGAGATATTATTAAGGATCCCTTTTACCTATTATTGAACCTATCATTGATATATCCACTTTGGAATCTCCCTTATACTAGTCGTTGACATGGCTGCCAAACTTATTGACTGACATGTTATAGCATGATATTAACATCTCAATCACCATGAATTCCATTAGGTGACCATTTTTATTTCTAATCCAAGGCTTTCACAAGAGATAATTTGAATCTTGATGAACTATTAAGATGTTGGAAAAGTTTTTATTAATTAAAAAAAGTACTTGTACAAGGCTTATATGGTTGGTTTTACGTTGTTTATCAACCACTTGTGAAACTCCCTAACCAACCTATATAATGATGCGATTTTTCTAATATTATCCCTTATTAAATCATCTTCCAAATAGGGGTAATAACACTATATTGATACAAACACAACCCAAATGTCTTCTAAAACCTAATAAACATGGATGTACACAATAGTTCACCAAGTACCCATAATTTTATGGATTAGAACATAAACTATAATCCATGGCATTCATAATTGTAAACAAGAACAAACACAATTATTCACCACATTTAACTCTTGATTAGGGATAGATAAAAATATAATTATCCTTAATATTACATCATAAATAGATAGTGACACACATGGTATCTGTCATGACCATCCCTTGGCAAGCTTTTTCATATGATGGACTTATGAATTTTTATGTTGTTTTGAAGATAGATTAAATGGTATTAAGTTGATTATTTGCAATGTATGATTGGTTTATTTAAGAAAATGGTATTTCTTCTAGTCTACATTAGTTTACATGGTTGCAAAAATATAATACTTTAGATAGAGTGGATGAAGGAATCACCACTAAGGACAAGAAAGAAGGAAAATATGGATGAAGATCCATAATGGTCTTAATGATGATTTACTATAAATTACAAATCATGGGTCCCATCAAGAATGTCAAAGGACAACATTTAAACTAGGAGGATGAGAAGGGCTTAAAGATATCTCAAGATCAAGATAAGAAAAGTCTTGAGAAGAAGAGGAGCACCGATTAGCCCATATCGTAAATGATTACCTGTAATTTGATTACTAGTAATTACCAGTTTAGTTTTTGGATGCCTGCATGCCCAGTCTATGTAACTTGCTATATCTGAATATAGGGATCAACATAGAACTATTAATTAATTGTGATTAGATTTAATTATATGATTTAATATTAATTACAAATTTAAGTAATTAATTGTGATTAGCTTTAATTTGGTGATTTGATTATTTAGCCTATTTTTGTAAAATAGAAAATTGAGTTGGAATTGGATGATAAAGACCCCTTGCAAACCAAGGGAGGAGAAAGAGCATCTTACCATTGGAATAAAATAATGGTTTACCAAATTGACCCCTCCTCCAAATTAAGGGAGGAGGATTGACATCTTTGCTAATGAGAATCTAATATTTGATTAAATTAAGGCATCTTACTATTTCAATAGTAGTCCTTTTAAATTTAGCAAAGGGGACAAAATTAGGGAATGACTAATGGATTTGGACACTCTCCAAATTAAAGGAGGAGGATTGACATATTTGGTAATGGGAATTCAATATTAATTAAATTATGACATCTTACTATTTCAATAGTAGTCCTTTTAAATTTAGCAAAGGGGCCAAAACGAGGAAGTAAATAATGCTTTTCAAAATAGACCCATTTTTCAAGCCAAGGGTGGACAAAGGGCATCTTAATTAAAGCATTATTAAAATAGGAGGCATAAACCCTTTTGATGGAAACCTTCTCCAAATTAAGGAAGGAGAGTAAAAGGGAGCCATAATGGAGGATCTTTCTATCATTTGATATTAACTCACCTTTATGACTCATAAAGGGAGAAATTAATATTTTAATAAAGGTATCTTTCAATAATACCTATAAATAAGCATAGAAGGGCTTAGTTGGGATTTAATTTAGCACAAGGAGAAGACTAGGCTAAACAAAGCATGAGGAGGACTTGGAGGCTAGCATGAGAGGGTAATATTGGAGCTTTTTAAGGGGGATTTCCCTCATTTTTCTCCATTGCTTAGGGAGTATGCTCTCCAATTTTATGGATAAAAAACCAAAAAGCTTTGTGAGAGCAATGAGTTTTAGGGAAAGTTTGTATTCTGGTAGAGGCATTTAGCCAAGGTAACCTTAGGAGTATGAGAGGAATTCTTGGTTAATCATGAGGAGCAAGACACTAGGAAGCTAGCATAAGGAGAAGGCTAGAAGGAGGCTAGAAGGACTTAGCCAAAGTGTAGAGCTTGGAAGATCAAATGGAATGAGCATTTGGAGTTCAATATTGGATTATACCACCTTATTTGCCTTTGTTTTTGAAGAAGTTTTATTATGCTTTGAAAATGAATGGTTGTTTTTGTATTGCTTGCTTATGAGTTTGAAATTTTCTATATAAATTTAAGGTAATTGGTTCTCTTTCCTTTGAATTTATTTTAGGATATAAGGCAATTAAAAGTTAATTTATCTTTAAATTATTTCAATCAAATGATGTGGTTTCAAAAATATTCTATTTGTATCATTTAGAGTTGTTATGCGTATTATTCTTTGGATGGAAGAATACATTAGACTCTTGGAGGAAATATGTTCCTTGAGTGTGGATTAAAATATAGAGGTTATCTTTAGGAGGATGAATGTGGAGTTCACCTGAGGGAATTTATGGGGATTCCATCATTGTTCTTGAAATATGAGTTAAAGGGATCAAATCACGGTGTGGAGAAAAGAGTTATGGGGTTCTTGTGCACCCATGATTTGTACTAATGATTTGAGAGAAGGAATAGTGTGATTTGATTTGTATTAGAGAAGGACTAGCTCAAAGGTGTAAGTTGTAGCTTGAATGTACATGCTAGGTTGTAGCCCGCATATGTCCAGGTCAGATCCCAAAAGACAAGAACTCTAAGCTATGGGAAATTGATAAATCCTATCCACTTGAGTGTCGTAAGTTGTGGTTAATCTCAAAAGTGGTTATGCATTATGTGAAATGGATATCCCTTGTGAACCTTACTCATGCAACCTTTGCTTTTGAATTTCATACTTAAAAAATAATTTCCTCTCTCTTGCGTTGTTTTTATTTGATTAATGAGTGGGTCATTACAATTGGTATCAGAGCAAGGTTAGAAAATAGATGCTAGTATAAGTTCTAGGTTAGTAGAAGATGTTGGTAAGAGAGCCAAATATAAAAGGTTGCTCAAATTGATTTTAAGGTTTTTGAATCATTTATAACAATGTTTTAGTTATTAAAGCTCTAGGTCATAGGACTATAAGTTTCCATAGATGAGCTCTAAGTTGTAGGATTAGAATTTTCCTTGGAATGTGCTAAGAAATCAAGTATCTTCTTATTCAGTCCCTTTCTTAGTTCTTAAACTAAATATGGGAAGATCTAAAACTTCTAAATTACTATAATTACATAGAACTGATCCTAGGAAAGGTAATTTTTGATCATCATTATCAGATGAGTGATAATATATAAGCTTACCTAGGAGTAGTATCTTGCATAGAGAAAGAATAAACCATAACCATTATCAAATGAATGATAATGAGAAAATTTAGTTAAAGAACTAAATATAAATAACTAAAGTCAATTTTTTGTAACCTTATTCATTATAAAATAAATAATTAAGTACAAAATTTTTGATATGGCACCTTACAGGTAGGCAAGCGTGACCTAGATCATTGTTAGTAGAGTGATAATGGTTAGAATTAAAATATCACCAAAGGATAAGGTGTATAAATAAATTTATATAGGATGGATTGATAGAATTATATGATGAGACATCAAATGAGTTAAAATTCCATAAAGGTGGGACACACATGAAGAAATATAAGATTTCAATCACATTGGAAAAAATTGTAGCCCTGAGTAGCTCAGAAGAATGATGTATCTCTAGTTTAATTAATATAAAAGCAACGATGGGCATCATAAGAGGAACAAGGTGGCCCAAGATGATCGAGATGTGATCTACAAAGGATGAATGTGGAGACTTAATATGATTGAGATGCGAATGGCTAGACGACTGAGTAACATCAATGTTTCATAAGTCAATGATTGGTTAGAAACTTGGAATTTATCGAAGGAGTAATGCTAACTCGACAACATCAATAAAATGGATTGAATATACAAAATAAAGGAAAAAAATCTTGGAGGATTTTTATTCAACATTGGGAAAAAAATTAACCTATCAACTACTCATGGTGTTTAATGTGATTATACCTGTATTGGGGTTTTCATTGTTGATATTGATTATATTTGAAGCAAATCCCATAGTATACTTCATATTGCTACTGATTACTGACCTAGTGATGTATACACTTTGAGAAGAGAAGATGGTTTTTGGTGGCACTGGATCAAGTCAGGGAGGTAATGCAAAGTCGAAGGAAATAAGGTCATTAAAATTTATAATACCATGCCACATGTTTAGAGAAATCGTTCAAAATGTGAGGGATATGTTGAATGATGATGATTGGTGATGGTTGAGAGTAATAGGATTGGAAGGAGTTACGTACCTAGAGTCAGTTAATGTAGATAGATGTTATCTATTGACCTTGATCAAAATATGAGATCTCGATAGGGGAAAATTCTAGTTATCCACTAGAGATATGACCATCACTTTGGAAGATGTTTATTGAATATGTTTGTTACCAGTAGAGGAATATATGATAATCACCATAGATGAAGCAAAGAAGGGGTGGTTATTGGAAAGAGTATTTGGATTAGAATGGAGAGATGTGAACACTAAGAAGGGTAGTATAATCTATGAGATGTATTATGTATTGGGTAGATTGACACATAGACATGCTACGGTGATGGTGCTTATATCAAACATTATTTTACCTAATTTATCTAGTGCAATATTTCTCTAGGATATGCTAGGAGTGGTGCAAGACCTAGTGGATATTTCAATAGTGTTTGCATGGGCACCAACCTTGTTGTATCAAACTTAAATAGAGTTATTTGAGGTTCAAATGATGAAGCAATCAGGGATGAGCTATAGTCTCTTACTACAAGTATGGGCCTGAGAACATGTGGTTGTGGAAAGACCCTATGGATTACCTTATGATGCATACATTTTGGTGGAGCCAGATAATATTTATGCATTAATATGACAAAGGGAGAAGAGATAAATTTTAGTAGACCACATGAAGGTAATAGAGAGTGGTATCACTCTATATGTGAAAATTTGAGACCACAAGATGTGACCTGGCATCCATGGAGGAAGGGCCCAATATGGGTAGAGGATGAAGTACAACTAGCTTGAGTGTGATGAGCAAGGTGGATGATTGGATGATAGAGCATGCTATATGAGTATTTTCAATATACTTGAGTATTGTGACAATTCAATATTAGACAAAGAATACCGGATCCACCTATGATCTACATGAGAAAAGGAAGGAATAAAGTAGTATCACCACATATGGAACCATTGACCATAGAACCATATGAGGATATATGGTTTCTATATGATGATGATGCTGGTACAATATTAGAGTATGATAGATGGTGGGCCACTCAGAGATGGCAAAAAAAGAAAGATACAAAGAAAGACATAGATATGGAGGAAGCTGGTGAAACAACTGAAGAAATAGAATAGGTTGTTGGAAGTGAAGAGGAGCTTCCTATATGACATGTACATCATTGGGTAGAGATAGAAGTAGGTCCATCAGATTGTCAAGAAGATGATGGATGGAATACATGAGGTAAAGTATTTAAGGAAACAAGTTCAACAACTGGAAGCACAATAGTTGGAGCGAAAAGTCTTACAGACATAAGAAAATATAAGGCTTGAGGTTGAGAGAGATGTCATAATAGTAGAGAAATATAGGCTCAATATAGAGGTAGCACAAAGGAATATCTAGAAAGCAATAACAATGATAAATGTTCAAGTAAAGAATGCACAACTACAAGTAAGGGAAGAATACAAGACTGCATTCTTGGTGATGCATTAGTAAGCCATGGTTTGATCCTTCTCTCATAGCCAACTATCAAAGCACAACATAGGCATGGGAGGAAAATACGAGCAAGTCAAGAAATGTCATAGGGTAGATCTCAGGCACTCAAATAGCTTCTTAGATAGCTTCCTAGACAACTTGTCAAATAGCTTCACAAGCAGCCTTCCATATGAGAAGTAGGTCCAACAAGAGTGGTGAAGTGATCAAGAGGTAGATACTGTGAAGTTTATTTTTGGTGTGTATGCCAATGGATTTTATAAAATGTAACCAATAAACATGAATTAATATATTTATGCAAATCAATTCTTGGTTAAGTTTTAATCATGCTTAATGAGAAATAATAGAAATGGAAAATTCTATTCTTAGTTAAGTTTTGACTATACTTAAATGATATTTTCTCTTTATAATGATAAAGTATGTCCAAGAACATGAGATTTATATGCAATAGAATTTTCACAATTTCATATTATGAGTGAATCCTAAGATGAAAATGAGATAAACTTGTTCAAGTTTAATTCCTTGAAAAAGGCTTATAACTATTTGATCTATAGTCATGTTGACTTAACAGACTAAGTCAAGTAAATGTAATCTCAGGGTGGCTATTGCAGTGATCGTTGGGCCAGTATGGAAGAAAATCCTAAAGAGGACAAGGATTTTGACATAAGGGATGGACTCTTATGTCCTAAAGATTGAGTACTTATACCTAAAATTAGAAAAATGAGAATATTGATTATGTAGGAAGTGCATAGTTCCCTTATTTTACTCATCTTAGAGGGGTTAATATGAGTGAGAGCATGAAAAGGACCTTCTTCTAGGAAGTTATGAAGAAGAATATTATTTATTTTTTTGATCAATGATTTGGATACCTTATATGGAGTAAGTGTAGTCTAGATATTATCAATGGATGATAATATTCTTGGAATGACACCTTATGTGGAGTAATTGTAGTCATAAATATTATCAAAAAATGATAATACTTTTGGAAAAACATACGTGGAGTAAGTGTAGTGAAAGATATTATTAGTGGATGATAATATTATTGGAATGACACCTTACATGGAGTAAGTGTAGTCATAGATATTATTAGTGGATGATAAAATTCATGGAATGACACCTTATGTGGTAGAAGTGTGACCCTTGATAGTATCAACAATTAGTTAATAAGATATTCTTAGAATTCAAGGTCAACTAGTCAGAATGAAGCTAAAGTTAGACCTTGATGGGATAATTTTAGAAAAAAATCCAATAGAGACTACAAGGGTAGGCAGAACAATAAAAGAATGTTTTATTTTATTTATCTTATTGACCCATGTTACAATACAAACTAGCCTTTGGCCAGAGTAAGAAGTTGGATGAAACCTTGGGTATTAGTTTTTATGTCTTGAAACATACCCCAGAGATAGAGGTGAATAGAACCTTTACCACGACTAAGATGCCACCAAACATTATCGTATATGGAGTAGAGCAATATGCCACTCGACAACTAGGAGGTGGTCAATTTTAATAACGTGTTGTGTGCTATTTAAATAATGGTTTATACCACAACACAACACATGTGGTATTATTAATATCCACATATGTGAACCAATGTGAAAACATTTAATGGTTCAAGGCATACATAATAAGAATATATTGTAGGGGATCTTGTGAAGATATATGGTTGAGAAAATATCTACGAAAGTAATAACAAAGATCTTGGTTCTATTGGCTTCGTCATAGTCATTAACTACTCCATACCATTAACTATTTGGGTGAATAGTAGTACATTTTCATGGCCAAGATAATTAAAAAAGATTGACACAATGATATTCTGACCTAATTTACTATATGCAATACTCTATGGCCTTATTTTAGAGAAAGCTTTCAATAAGAATATTAGGTAGAGTTTTTGATATATATACTTTGTAAGGAAGAAGCAACTACTTGGAGACTACTTATGTTCAAGTCTTTTCCTCCCACTATTGGAACCATTGGTGAATCAAGTGGAAGAGCTAAGTGAACCCTCCACATTTTGTGGGTCTTAAGCGGTGTACCTTAGACTATTTTGAGGACCTCACTTGAAATTTGTGTCTCTTGAGGTATGAACCTAACATAATTCAAGTAATAGTCAATAAGTTGACTAAGGATGTATACCAAAGGACATCAAGGATGATGCACTAGTGGTGGCAAATATGTTTGCCAAAGAGAAATTCAGGATATATGGATATCCTGAAGTGAGGTTTATGACATAATATCTCTATGAGGTTAACTCATGATAAGGATCATCAAGTCATAGGTTGGAACTCCTTTGTGAGATATTTTAATAAACGTAGTTGCATTTAGACCTATTGTTTCTAAACTGTTATGGAAAAATAATTTTGTGTCATCTCTATGAAAATAAAATAAAACAATGTTGAACAATGTGCCACTTGTGAAAAAATGAGGTTATGAAAACCTATGTTCATATATGCTTTGTATTGCAGACAAACACAAAGGACTGTGTTTATTTTAAGGGGGGTAGTATGTCATGACCCTCCCTTGGCAAGCTTTTTCATATGATGGACTTATAAATTTTTATGTTGTTTTGAAGATAAATTAAATGGCATTAAGTTGATTATTTGCAATGTATGATTGGTTTATTTAATAATGTGGTACTAATGATAGTCAACATTAGTTTGCATGGTTGTAGAAACATGAATCCTTCAGATAGAGTGGACGAGAGAGTTTCCACTAAGGATGAGAAAGAAGGAAAAGATGGATGAATATCCATAATGGTCTTAATGATGATTTAATAATAATTACAAGTTTAATTTATAATTATGATTAGATTTAATTATATGATTTAATATTAATTACAAGTGTAAATAATTAATTGTGATTAGCTTTAATTTGTTGATTTTATTATTTAGCCTATTTTTGTAAAATAGGAAATTGAGTTGGAATTGGGTGATAAAGACCCCTTACAAACCAAGGAGGAGAAAGAGCATCTTCTCGAATAAAATAATAGTTTACCAAATTGATCCCTCCTCCAAATGAAAGGAAGAGGATTGGCATATTTGCTAATGGGAATTTAATATTGATTAAATTAAGGCATCTTACTATTTCAATAGTAGTCCTTTTAAATTTAGCAAAGAGGCCAAAATTAGGGAATGACTAATGGATTTGGACACCCTCCAAATGAAGGGAGGAGGATTGGCATCTTTGCTAATAGGAATTTAATATTGATTAAATTAAGGCATATTACTATTTCAATAGTAGTCCTTTTAAATTTAGCAAAGGGGCCAAAATTAGGAATTAAATAATGCTTTTCAAAATAGACCCCCTTTTCAAACCAAGGGTGGAGAAAGGGCATCTTAATTAAAGCATTATTAAAATAGGAGGCATAAACCCTTTTGATGGTAACTTTCTACAAAATAATGGAGGAGAGTAAAAGGGGGCCATAATGGAGGATCTTTCTATGATTTAATATTAACTCACCTTTATGACTCATAAAGGGAGAAATTAATATTTTAATAAAGGCATATTTCAATAAGGCCTATAAATAAGCATAGAAGGGCTTAGTTGGGAGTTAATTTAGCACAAGGAGAAGACTAGGCTAAGTAGAGCATGAGGAGGACTTGGAGGCTAGCATGAGAGGATAATATTGGAGCTTTTGAAGGGGGATTTCCCTCATTTTTTCTCCATTGCTTAGGGAGTATGCTCTCCACTTTTGTGGATTAGAAACCAGAAATATTTGTGAGAGTAATGAGTTTTAGGGAAATTTGTATTAGGTAGAGGTATTTAGCTAAGGAAACCTTAGGAGTATGAGAGGGATTCTTGGTTAAGCATGAGGAGCAAGACACTAGGAAGCTAGCATAAGGATAAGGCTAGAAGGAGGCTAGAAGGACTTAGCCAAAGTGTAGAGCTTGGAAGATCGAATAGAATGAGCATTTGAAGTTCAAGGTTGGATTATACCACCTTATTTTTTTTTTAAGAAGTTTTATTATGCTTTGAAAATGAATGATTGTTTTTGTATTGCTTGCTTATGAGTTTGAACCCTTCTAAATAAATTTATGGAATTGGTTCTCTTTCCTTTGAATTTAGTTTAGGATATAAGGCAATTAAAAGTTAATTTATCTTTAAATTCTTTCAATCGAATAATGTGGTTTCCAAATTATTCTATTTGGATAATTAGGAGTTGGTATGCGTATTATTATTTGGATGTAAGAATACATTAGAATTTTGGAGGAAATATGTGTTAGCTTTGAGGCTTATTACATAATATAATCAAACTTACATAAATGAAATAAAGTGTCAAACTAATGTATATAATAATGAAAATATTTTGTAAGTATGAAATACAAAAATAGCTCAAATAGCTTCTCCTAACTATGCCATAAAGAAAGGCTCACAAAAATGGAGTCGTAGTACTGAAATAACAAAGTAATGTTATTACTCTTGTTGTGTCTTATATCTCTGTTACAACCCTAATATAGCTAGTCGACTATATTATTGTTTTCACCATTATTTGTCATTGATTTAATATTAATAGTGTAGGTTGATTTATAATTGTTCATCTATCATTCATCATTTTAATTCATTTGCAATTATTGCAAGGACTAAGCCCTCCTTAGTGGTGAAGGACTTAGCCCTCCTTAAGTGGCAATAATATTTCATTTCATTTATTATCGCATTATTTGTTTTCGTTTATCTCTTGCAAATCAAGTATAGGAACATATTTCTACAAGTGGTATCAGAGCTATCGGTTTTGTGCACATTATTATTCAGGATGCCATTAAAATTCAAATATTTTTTTCATCCAAGATTGAAGAAATGGGATACAACACTATTGGAATTGGTTAGCCTCTGTAATACTTAAGGTGCGGTCTGCAGTTAGACTAATCGAAGCGCAGGCATCTACGAGGTCTCTTTACAGCTAGGAGAAATTAATTTCCTATGTAGTTGCCAAATCTGGGGACAATATTTAATTGGGTTTAGAAAATCAAAGGAAAACCCTAATTAAAAAAATTGTCGTCCAATTAGCATAAAGGAGAATTCAAATATTCGTTTGTCTGCTTAAATAATCATGTTTTCGAAAGAACCTCATTAAGTTGAAGTTTAATTTATAAAGGTGATACATCCAACACAATTCATGAATAATACAAAGATTCGAAGGTGTCAAATTATCTTCCCCAAGAAAGCGTACGAATAATATTCGGGTACATAAAATAATAGTATATGTCTCTTCTTCTATCATAATAAAGTCGTGTTAGTCATTTTAATTTTTTTACCATAGTCTGGATGCAATAAAACTTTTTAAAACCAAGAAACATCCACCAACCGAACCGAAGTGCTTGCAATCTATAACATTTCAATTTGTTCGCTTGATAAATTGTATAGACAACCAAAACTATACAATTTTAATCTCTGTCAACCAAACATCCATTTAGCTTGCCATCCATCGCATTACAGCCAGAAAGAATCCATAAGTTTAATTTAACATCCATTTAGCTTGCCATCCATCGCATTACAGCCAGAAAGAATCCATAAGTTTAATTTAACATCCTTTCGAAAACCATTTAATCTCCCTCCAAAACTTTTTTCGTCTTCTTGAGCGAGGGCATCTCCTTCGTCGATTCCTGCTCCCTCCTACTATTCCATTTCAATTTAATTGTCTGTTGTTGTTTTACCATTAATCCATTCGTCAATAACTTCATAAACCAATAAAAACTCGGGCACATTTCATAATTTGTAGTTAATATGTTTTAATCCCATTATCCCACATCGTGGGTGTGATAATCATTAGGGGGTTTTAAACATTTTCATGCTATCAGCATACTATGACTTCGATCACATGTATCTTCAGTCTCCTGCATGTAAGTTTCTTCCTCGTCCTTGTCATTGAATCGTTTATGTCATTGAATCGGTTATGGTCCCACCTGGCCTCCATGTCATTTTCCCACTGTAATGTGACTCTTCATATGAAGCACTCTTGGCCTTCCCACTTCTTGACTATTCAACTTCCCACTTCTTGACTATTCAACTTCCCACTGTAATGTGACTCTTCATATGAAGCACTCTTGGCCTTCCCACTTCTTGACTATTCAACTTCCTATTCTATGGACTCATGTACATATGGAAAAATGGCACATTTACATTATTAAATATTATGCATCAAAGTGCATCCCACTTCTTGACTATTCAACTTCCCACTTCTTGACTATTCAACTTCCCACTGTAATGTGACTCTTCATATGAAGCACTCTTGGCCTTCCCACTTCTTGACTATTCAACTTCCTATTCTATGGACTCATGTACATATGGAAAAATGGCACATTTACATTATTAAATATTATGCATCAAAGTGCATTTATTACAACACAAAGTAAATCCTAATATAATACATGTATCAAATAATGTAATATACTCTAACACCCCCCTTATTACATTATTTGGTTATTGAAGACTTATCTTCAATATGAATCTTTAGTCTCCTGTTGAAACTTGTGCTCTTCTTCATTTTATTCCTTGTATGTATCCTGATCAAGCAAATTATTAGTATCATTATAAAATACAAGTGATAAAGCTTTGAATTTATGCTCTTCTATAACTTCCTCTAATTCCCATATATCTTGGACTAGATTGCCCTTTTGACTTCCTTCTCTATATTGTAACTAAAGAGGATTGTATTGTTGCTAAAATTATGGCTGAGGTGGTCTTTATTGATTTGCATATTTCCTTTGTTGAGGCAACCTATTTGGTTGATTTATTTTATTCCCTTGGAATTGATTCCTTGGATTAAATCTGTAATAACTTGTATTATGACCTCTTCTCTTACAAATCTGACAGTATCGATCATACCATTTAGGTTTGTCCTTTGAAATAGAAGCAGTGTTTCCTTTTTTTATTATATTTTGATATTAATGCACTATTAGTCATTTCATCCTTAACTGAATTGATCACTTCATGTTCTTGTAGTATATTAACCAATTCATCAAATAATGTATCTTTACCTAGAATTTTTAAATATGTAACCAAGTGTTTATAACTTTAAGGAAGTTCTCTCAAAACTACTTGTACCAAAAATGTGTTTTCCACTATTTCTCCTAGGGTTAATAAAATTTCGTTTATATCTTCTACTCTTCTTAGAAAAAATTCTATACTTTCTCCACTATCAACTTTTAGAGAATGTGGTTGAGTTTGGAGATTCATAATAGTAGCTTTATTTTTTCCTTCAAATATTTTGGCTAAAGTGTTCCATGCATCTGTAGATGTTCCTAATGAACAAATATATGGATGAATTTCATCTGTAATTGTAAAAGTTATTATCATTATAACTTTTGCTTCATATTCTTCATATTTCTAAATTTCTCTTGCATCTTCAGTAGGTTTAGTTTTTGCCCCTTTAACTATATCCTAAACTTTTTCTACTATCAACATAGATATTACTTTGTTTTTCCATGATGCATAATTAGGGCCTTTAAGTAACTAAGATTATGAGAGAAATAGCTTATGTGATGTCATGATTAACCTTATACCTCCAAGCTTTGAAATATAGAAAAATATATTTGCAATTATTATAAATTCAATTTGTTGTAGAAATCCTTATTACTCCAATTCAATTAAATTGCAAATATTATAAAATAGTTTTGTAACTTTAAATATTTTAATTAAAAAAAATTTATGTATATATTTCTCCAATATCTTCTACTAAAGAATTATTCCTTTAATAATTCTTCAATTTGCTATTCTATCTAAGGTTTCAAATATAGACTTTTCTTCTCAAAATACCTTTCCTTTTCACCTTAGAAAATAATAATCTTATAAACTTCCTTATTACTCCTAACTCAAGCTTATGAGTAATTTGAATGAAATAAATTACCTTAGGCTTAGATTTGTATTCAACATTCAAAAATGTTTGACTCCTCTACAAATCTTCCACTACGTACATCTATGAAAGATGTATTCACACGTGCTATCTCGGTAGGCTTTGTTGGCTTATTCGAGAGATAACTTCTCTCACTCTGGATTCAATAAACCTGCACTCCAATGTAACCTCCAAAGGTTCTCTTACTGCATCCAATCGCTGATATCCTTCACATGTTTCTTCCTGCACTAATCTGCCATATTTATTAATAGACTCTTCATTGTTTCGGTACCTTAGGAGAATGTTCCCTTCACTGAGCATGAATTAACCTTTGACATTCTGATTTCTACTTGCCACTTGTTGGAATGGGTGCTAGACTCTTCAAGTTTTGGTCTAGTATGTGCCACTTGGCACTCCAACGTTTCCTTCTATGGTAGATATTATTGTGGTAATGTGTGTTACTTGTAATGCTTCTTCAAAACTTCTTCAATGTTAATCAATGTGGTACTTGCATGTAGGCTAATCCACATAGGGTTACTTGCTACTTTCAACATAAATCTTCATTATTCCAATGCTTGTTTCACTTCATGCTTCAATATGTTTGTCTCAACGTATTCATGTGCTTTTATTTTCATAGTCGAATGCTTATTTATCAAGTATGGACATCCTTATTTTATTTTATGCTTTCAGAGGTGGCTTTGTCTTCTTCAATGACATCCAATGGGGTATAGATCATCTACGTATCTTCAATGGTGTGGAGCTCCCATCCATATCCCTCAATCGATGTAGAGATTAATTGATTTCCCTCCTTATATCAATGCTAGAACTCCTTTGAGTGGTAGTTCCTCTTGCTATTTTGAGTTTCCCACCTTAAATCAATGGTAACACTCCTTTGAGTGGTAGTTCCTCTTCTTTTGAGTGGTGATTCCTCTTCTACAATGATGCTTTCAATACCTCTCGATGCTTGTGCTCGTCCAATATTTTTAAGCTTATTCTAGTGTCTTTTGACACTTAGAAATTTTGCTAAATTTCTAACCTTTATTTGGTCTTCATCTATCTTAGATTATTATTTTCACTTTGCTTTAATAAATATGCAATAGCAAAGCATTCACTAACAATACTATGCACTTCTTATTTCTCCTTAGTATTGCTACTTTGTCTTTGTAGATCGTTAAGATGTAAACACTACTAACACCTTAACTTAAAGAACTCCTTTAAGTTCTTAATTTTTTGATTTCAAACTAATGCAATATGGATAATAATATGGTGCTCTTTAAAACTTGATGTATAGCTGATTTCAATACTCAAATAATAGACTTAGATTGCACCACTATTGCATGCATTTATTTTCTCTGCTTTTCTTAATTTCATTGGTTATTTGATTCACCCAACTTGCTATCTCAAACTTGCAAACTTCGCACCAATGGTCTCCTTCAATTTTCTGCTCTAACTCTTACTCAGTTTGCAACCTTGCTTGTTGCTCAACTTCTCCTTGTTTGCTTTCAAATACCCTTTCACAAAAATGCTCCAAATCTATAGTTTTCTATCCTCATTCAATGTTGTCCACAAAAATATGTTTTTTTGGATTCGAAACTCCTTCAATACTATCTTCACATACTCTAAATCTAGCAGCTATTAATGTTTCCCAAACTAGTGTTTATAAACCTGCAACTTTATAGTCAAGTTCTTACTTCTTTTTTTGGTTTAAATTTGCAATGAGAGTCTTTGAAATGTTGATCTTTGTTGTTGTCTAAAAAACTTAAATCTCTTATCTATGAGAACTCCAAAATCTACCAGAAGAGTGGTTGATTTGGTAAATGTTGATCCAAGATAGCTTCTGGCTCGACTAGAAGTACTCCATCATCGGAGAATTCAGGGAGAGTGGTTTGTGTCATGATATGGGCTCCAACTACGAGCTTAAGGAAAGATACATGAAATATGAGGTGAAGTTTGGAAGAGGGAGGAAGCTCTAGTTTGTAAGAAACGGTCCCAATACGTTGGAGAACTTTATACGGCCCGTAAAATTTGGGTGCTAACTTCTGAGAACCTTTTTGTTTAAGAGAGGATTGATGGTAAGGTTGGAGATATAAGAAAACCATATCACCCTTGTGGAAACTATGTTCGCTTCTATGTTGATCGGCCTGCTGCTTCATGCGATGCTGGGCGATGTGTGGGTTCTCTTTTAGGATCCGTAGGATGTTATCTCTATTAGAAAGTTCTGTTTTCACCACATGGACTTTTGTAGTCCCTGGAATATAGGAAGTGAGGGATGGTGGTGTTTGACCATATAATGCTTCATAAGGAGTCATTTTGATGGACGTATGGTATGAAGTGTTATACCACCATTCTGCTAGTGAAAGCCACTTTACCCAATGGAGTGGGTGAGTAGAAACAAAACATCGAAGGTATGTTTCCAAGCATTTATTTACAACTTCTATTTGGCCATTGGTTTGAGGATGGTAAGCGGAGCTCATATGATGTTGAGTACCTTGTAATTTGAACAATTCCTTCCAAAAGATGCTAGTGAAAGTTGGGTCACGGTCACTAACAATTGTGGAGGGCATACCATGTAATTTAAAGATGTTATCTAGGAAGAGGTGGGCTATAGTGCTAGTGGTATAAGGATGAGCCACAAAACAAAAATGGGCATATTTAGATAAACGATCAACGACTACAAAAATAGTTGTTTTTCCTCCTGATTTTGGTAATCCTTCAATAAAGTCCATAGAAATATCTGCCCATGTTTTGGTGGGTATAGGAAGAGGTTGAAGTAATCTTGGAATAGCGAGGGTCTCCCCCTTTTGTCTTTGGCAAACTTCACATTCTTTTACAAAGTTTTTGATGTAATTTTTCATTCCTACCCAATAGAAGGAGGTAGTGGCTCTTTTATAGGTTTTTAAGAACCCTGAGTGGCCTGCAGTGGGTGAGGTATGTAACTCATGAAGAAGTTTTTCACGATAAGTTGAATTGGGGGTGAGGACCATCCTCCCTTTGTATCTTAATATATTGTCCTTCCAAGTGTATGGAGGTTTGCTACTAGGATTATGTTGAAGTTGTTGAATTAAGGCGTGGATAGTAGGATCATTTATCCATTCTTCATGCACCTCATCTACCCATTTAGGAATAAGGGAGGAAAGAGCATGGAATTGAGGCATATCTTCAAATTTTCTAGAAAGTGCATCATCTACCATGTTGTCCTTTCTCTTTTTATATGTAATTTCATAATCATAGCCAAGAAGTTTAGTAACCCATTTTTTTTATTCCGAGGTATTAGTCCTTTGTTCCAAAAAATACTTCAAGCTATGATGGTCAGTGCGTATAATGAAATGTTGGCCAATAAGGTAAGGCCTCCAATGTTTAATAGCATGGACAATCACCAACATCTCTTTTTCATACGTAGAGCGAGCTAAATTCTTAGGAAAAAATGCTTTGCTTATAAAAGCTAGAGGTATTTCATCATGCATGAGTACGACTCCCATTCCTATTCTCGAAGCGTCACTTTCAATGACGAATGGTTTAGAAAAGTTGGGCATGGCTAGAACAGGGGTGGTACACATTGCAGTTTTCAAGGTGATAAAGGCCTCATCCGCTTTAGACGACCATTTGAAAGCATTTTTCTTAAGTAATGTTGTTAGAGGAGCAACAATTTTACCATAATTTTGGACAAATTTTCTATAATATCCCGTTAGTCCAAGAAACCCACATAGAGATTTTAAGGTTTTTGGAATAGGCCAATTTTTCACCTCCTCAATTTTGGAAGGATCTACCATAACTCCTTCCTTTGAGACAATATGCCCTAAGTATTCAATTTTTTGTTTTCCAAAGGAACACTTTGATCTTTTTGCATAAAGTTGATTTTCCTTCAATATTTGGAACACTTGTCTAACATGGTCCAAATGTTCTTCCCATGTTTTGCTATAAATCAAAATGTCATCAAAGAAAACTAATATAAATTTTTGAAGAAAAGGGTGAAATACCTTATTCATTAAAATTTGAAAGGTAGAAGGAGCGTTGGTCAGGCCAAATGGCATCACCAAGAATTCGTAGTGCCCTTCGTGAGTGCGAAAGGTTGTCTTAGGAATATCCTTTTCATTGACTCGTATTTGGTGGTAGCCTAACCGTAAGTCTAACTTGGAAAAATAATCTGCCCCGTGGAGTTCATCTAATAGCTTGTCTATGACCGGAATAGGAAATTTATCTTTGATGGTCATTTTATTAAGCACTCAAAAATCGACACATAAACGCCACGAGCCATCCTTTTTTCTAACTAAAATAATTGGAGAGGAGTAAGGGCTTTTGCTAGGTCTAATGACTCTTGCCTTAAGAAGCTCTTGTACTAATTTCTCTATTTCGGTCTTTTGGAGGTATGGATAATGATAAGGTCTAATATTAGGAGGTTGATGCCCTGGAAATAGTGGAATAGTGTGATTGTGACTTCGTTGTGGAGGTAGTCCTTTTGGGTCATTGAATACCACCTTATGGTGGTCTAAAATATTTTTTAATTCTGGTGTCTCGTCTTCTTTATGACTAGGTTGAATTGAAAATAATTGGGCGACCATTCCTTTGTTTCCTTTTCGGATAATTTTCTCCATTCTATGCGAGCTGACGATTTGGGAAGGTCCTGATTTCAGGCCTTGGATAATATAGGTTTGGTTCTTTGCTGTGAATTTCATCCATAGTTCATCAAATTCCCATTGGACTATGCCCAAGGTTCATAACCATTGTACGCCTAGTACAATGTCGCACCCACCTAGGGGTAGGACATACATGTCGCCTTTCATGTTATAAACCCCCATAGTTTTATATTTTTGCATTTTCCTTTGCATGCAATTTTTCCACCATTTCCAATCATCACTTTGAAGTTATTGCAAGGGTATATAAAACAATTTGCTTGTTTAACCACCTTTGGATCGATAAAATTGTGCATGCTACCAGAATCTAGGAGCATGGTAAGGTTTTGTTTCTTAAAATACCCTTTTACTCGCATTGTTTGAGGGGCAAAAAATTTGGCAAGGGCATTGAAGGAAACCTTTGGTGCATTTTCTTCGTCACTTTCAAGTGTGTTGGATAATACCTCTTCTTCAAGTTTAGGTTCCTCTTAAGTAGAATTCCCTTCCTCTATGGCATCTAGAATATATAATTTCTATGAGGCACATTTATGATTTCTGTCAAATTTCTCATCGCAATGGTAGCAAAGACCCTTAGCTTGTCTTTCCTTCATTTCCTCGAAACTAAGATGCTTGATTGGTAGAGTGGGGTTAATTTTGGGGGCTGTGTAGGATTTTTGGGTTCATCCATTTTGCATTAGTTTGGGGTTTGTATAAGTGTTTGATGGTTTCCCCAAAGTTGGTTTTGTGAACCGATTTCGTTCCTTGATTTTGTCCTCCACTAATTTTGCCAAGTCGATTGTCTCTAACATGTTTGTAGGGTTATACATTTGCACCTCTATTCAAATTTATTATTTTAATCCACTGACAAAACATTATTTAAAGAAGGCAACATCTAATCCGGATGTTTGATTAGCTAGCCTTTCAAATTTTGCTTGGTATTCGCTTACCGAAGTGGTTTGGCATAATTTAGTGAGGGCCCTTGTAAAGCTTTGAAACTTGCTAGGGCCGAATCGCACTAATAGATTATGTGTAAAGGTTGACCACATCGGAGTGCTGTTAGTTTTCTCGAACCATTGGTACCATTGGATGGCGTCGTTTTCCAAGTGGAAGGAGGTGATATGCACTTTTTGCATTTCTAGAATTTGATTTAGTGAGAAATATTGCTCTGCTCGATAGATCCAGTTTGTAGGGTCTCCTCATTCAAATTTTGGGAAGTCTAATTTGGTCGTCCATGGTAGAATGGAATTTTTTGGACCTCCTAACATTGCTCGTTTTGATGACCCATTGTTGGTTGAATTTGCATGTGTTGTTGCCTGATTTTGACTGATGGCATCAAGTTTAACATCCATTGCAAATATTTTCTCGAAGAGTTCTCTTGTGTTATGGGTATTCTCCTCTCTTTCTTTTTGAACTTCTTCAGCGAGCCTTTCATGTTTCTCATGAATGGAATCCAGTGATCGTCATCCCTCAGCCATTGCGGTTGGTGTAGGTAATGATCAATATGACTTGGTACAGGTGAGCAAAATTGTTTTGTTTAACAACTTTATAAGTTGTTTTAGAATTTTTTTTTTCCTTCAAAATTTGTCAAAAATTTGGTGGGCAATGCCCTATAAACTTTTTGAATTTGTTGCTCTCTGTTATTTAACAGGTAGCTTGTAGAGGCGTCAGGGTTGAGAGCACGCGTCAGTCGGTAGGGCAGTAGGCGGAAGACAGACTAACAGGGTGGCAGGCGAGAAATTTTTTTAATGGTGAATTTGCTCCTTGATCTAGCTCTGATCCAGATGGTATGAAACTAAATAGTGCGAAAGGAGGAATCATTTTTATATTGAATCACTTTTTGATTGTAAGGTAGAAAAACCCACAATAGACTTAATTAATATATTTGTTCGATGATGCCTTATTATCATATTTGGATTGCATTTAAATACCTAGTCTAATAGTTGTAAGAGTGAAGGGTTGTGACCCTAGAATATAATTAATAAATAATATAAGTATTAGGACATGTTAGGAGGGTCCTAACATAAAACTTCTCCAAACTATAGCTCTAGGCTACCTTCAATCTACTCTCCTACAACTCTTCAATCTCTACTCCAAAAATTGTAATTTTATCAGCCTTCAAAACTTTGTGGCTAACCTTAGATTTTCCAAAACCTTTGGCTCCTCAAACTTTTCTTCTCTTGCAATCTTCTTGACTTCAAAAATAAACTTCGACGTTGTCTCCTTTCTCAAGAATTTGAATGTCTTGAGATATTTTAACCCTGTCTCCAAAATTTGACAAAGTTCTTGCCAAACACTTCTTTCTATTGGGCTTGTTGTTGGATGGTGACAATTATTCCAAATCAAAAACTTCTCCTTGCTCATAATTTCTTGTCATGAAATTTCTTCAAATCTTCTTTCTACTTGCACTCTCCTACTTCTCATTATCTTCAAAATACCTTCAATGGCCACTTCTCCAAATATTGCAATAAGGCTTTCTCTAGCCTTCTTCTTATCCTTCGAAATCTCTTCAGACCTCTCTCTTGGCTCTTCTAATTCTACAACTCTTCAACTTCATCTAAGGAAATTTTGTAATGAGATCTCTTTCTTATATCTCCAAATTCTGCTACTCCTTAAATATGTAATAAGACCTCTTCTTAGGCCTTCCAATTCTCTGATATTTTAACTATGATGAGAACCTTCTGCACGAGTCTCTTCAATTTGTAGTCTTCTACTTGCAGTCTTCTATCTCTAATATTTAATCTTTCAAAATTGGAAGTTCTTCAATTTGACCTATTCAAGGTCTCTTCAACTTCTCCAAGTTTTAGCTTCTCTGTCTACAATATTCTATGGGTACTTCCTTCTCGATTCTCCCCTAATATTCAATCTCTAATTTTTTGCAACACAAAAATAATCCTTACACAAGGAAAGCACATAGACATTCAAGAAACAAAGGTGAAATTATTTTCTATCCTTTGTAGGAAGTTTCTCAATTTTTGGGTGTTAATTATGCAACCATAAACTTAGATAGTAGTACCAAAAATATTAGAATTTCTAAAATTATAAAATAAATAAACTTCACTAGTTATTCGTAAATCTAGTGGAACCAATTTTGTGTTGAGTCCTAGTCTTCACAATCTTGTGGAAAGACTCTAGTCAATCTGCAATATGTAGTCTTCTTCAATTTACCAATATCTTCAATAAGACCTCTTTTGTGGGTCTCTTATTCTCCTCAATCTCTGCAATATCAAGGTATGACTTCAAGACCTGAAATATCCTATTCTAAATTTATTCTTGAAATAGAAATTCTCCACCAAGATTCTATGGTTTCTACTTCTAGATATAACCTCCTTCACTCTTCAAGGAATTCCTTGTGGCAACATTTGCATGTAGTGGCGCACAGTAGCAGGTCTGGTTTGCAAAAACAAAATGAAGTTCAGGTTGACTGTAGCAATGGTGGTCCCTTGTGGCTCTGATACGATTATTAGATTTTGAGGTTTATTACATAAGATAATCAAACTTAAAAATTTAAAATAAAGTACCAAACTAATGTATATAATAATAGAAATATTATGTAAGTATGAAATACTAAAATAGCTCAAATAGCTACTCCTAAATAAGCCATAAAGAAAGGCTCACAAAAATGGAACCGTAGTATTGAAAGAACCAAGTAATATTATTACTCTTGTTGTGTCTTACATCTCCATATTACCATGTATATATAATGTAATGTGACTCTTCATATGAAGCACTCTTGGCCTTCTCCTTCTTGACTATTTAACTTCCTATTCTATGGACTCATGTACACATGGACAAAGGTGCACATTTACAATATTAAATATTATGCATCCATGTGCATTTATTACAACACAAAGTAAATCCTAATCTAAGACATGTACCAAATAATATAATATACTCTAATAAGATTTTTCTTGAGTGATTAAAAGATAGAGGTTATCTTTAGGAGGATGAACATGGAGTTCACCCAAGGGAATTTATGGGGATTCCCTCATTGTTCTTGAAATGTGAGTTAAAGGGATCAACTCACGATGTAGAGAAAATAATTATGGGGTTCTTGTGCACCCATGATTTGTACTAATAATTTGAGAGAAGGAATGGTGTGATTCCTTGTAAGAATGTAGTAGATATTGATTTGACAAGTAATGAAAATTAGACCTTGTTGTAGACATTTGACCAAGGTAGGTTGAATGGATGACCACATGTTGACTAGGAGCTAAGTGTGAGAGAGGGTTTAGGTAACCAAGGGGTCTTAGTGAATAGTACATGAACATTGGAAATATGAATAATGAATAGTATATTAATTCTAGTGCAAATGACTATAATTTGGTGTCTGCAGATGTTGGTTGCATGTAGGAGGATGAATGTGGAGTTCATTCTATAGTGAATAGTGAATAGTGAATAGTAAATAGTGAATAGTGAATAGTAAATGAATAGTGGATATGTGAATAGTTGATAGGGAAAAGAAAACCCTATTGTTTGAAGACTAGTTGACCTTAGAGATTAAATGGATTAATCTCTTCTTTTGGAATAATTAGAGATTAAATGGACTAATCTCTTCTTTTGGAATAATTAGATATTAAATGGACTAATCTCTTATTTTGGAATAATTTGAGATTAAATGGATTAATCTCCCCTTTTTGGAGTAATTAGAGATTAAAAGGACTAATCTCTTATTTTGAAATAATTTGAGATTAAATGGATTAATCTCCCCTTTTTGGAGTAATTAGAGATAAAAAGGACTACTCTCTTATTTTGAAATAATGTGAGATTAAATGGATTAATCTCCCCTTTTAGGAGTAATTAGAGATTTAAAGGACCAATATCTTCTTTTGAAATAATTTGAGATTAAATGGATTCCCTTTTTGGAGTGATTAAAGATTAAAAGGACTAATCTCTTCTTTTGAAATAATTTGAGATTAAATGGATTAATCTTCCCTTTTGGAGTAATTAGATATTAAATGGATTAATCTCTTATTTTGGAATAATTTGAGATTAAATGGATTAATCTCCCCTCTTTGATTTGCTAAGAGATTAAGTGGATTAATCTCCATTTTTATTTAATTGAATGCATCCTTAGGTCAAATTTTGGAGAAAATTTGATAGGATTTGTAAAACATTTTGTGGAAAAATTGAATGCATCCATAGGTCAAATTTTAGGGAAAATTTGATAGGATTTGTAAAACAAATCATGGCTTGATTGTAAAGATAATTTAGAGAAAATACTTTGCTTATTGAATGGTTGTAGCCATTCATGGATAGAATTGTTGAATTTCTAAAATGATGATAGAACGGTGGAAGTTTTAAACTAATTATAGAATTGTGGAAGTTCTAAGATGATGATATGAACATGGAGTTCATTCTAGAACTGTGGAAGTTCTAGGATTTTGATAAAACAATCTTTGGGAAAGAATGAATGTGGATTTCATTCTTGAAGGGATTATAGGGTCCCTTCTTGAAACTTATTTTATACAATATGATATGAACGTGGAAGGGATTATAGGGTCCCTTCTTGAAATTTATTTTATACAATATTATTGTTAAAAACATGATACCTTGTTTAATGAAAATAGGTTGTTACTAAATATATTTGGAAAGAATTATGTTATTTCATAACATAAAGAATTGTGAAAATTCGTATGTAATATATGATGCTTTTTGAAAAATGGAATTGTAGAAATTCCTTAAATTGATTGTATTGGAGAAAATTATGATTATATAATGAAAATATATTTTTGAGTTTGGTTATTTCCCTTCAAGGTTTCCCATGATAAAAGCATTATATTTGAAACTTGCATCTTCTATTTTAGTTTATTGTATGCTCTTTAATGAAAGGCTATTAATATGAAATATGCAGTCTTTTACTAATATGGAATATGAATGAAATCATGTCTTATTTACACAATGAGATAGTTATATTCACTTAATAATACTTCAGTTAATGATATTTATCCATTGCAATGGTTTTGTGAAATATTAAATTAAAGGAATATAATATGCTTAGAGAGAGATGGTAAATTATATGTGAATTATTTATGTTCATGTGGGGATACTTGGGAATACAATACTTTAAACATGCTATCCAGTTGTTTGTCAAGATATTTCCATGATTTGGGATAGTCACAAGGAGACGACTACCAAATGGTTTGAATGTATATTCTGGGTTGTATTCCAAATGATAGTTACAAGGAGGTAACTAGCAATCATTGGCAATAGAACATTCTGGGTTGTAGCCCGAAGGTGTTTGAGTTGTAGCTCAAACAAGTTCTTACATTTCAATTTGTAGCTCAAATGTACATATTGGGTTGTAGTCCAGATGTGTCTGGGTCAGAGCCCAAAAGATAAGAACTCTAAGATATGGTACATTGATCAGTCCTATCCACTTGAGTGCCATAAACTACAGTAAATATCAAAAGTGGTTATACCTTATGTGAAATAGAAATATCTTGTGAACCTTACTTGTGCAACCTTTGCTTATGAATTCCGCACTTTTAAAAAAATATCTCTATTAGGTTGTTTTGAGTTGATTAACGAGTGGGTTGTTACAGTTTCTATCTTTATAGTTACAAATAAGGACATATACATCTATCTATAATACTTTTATAACTAGGGACACACTCGACCAATACTAGGTACAATAATATTTTTGTAAATAAGGACACACAACCATTCACACAATCATATGCAAATAGGAACACACTTTACAATTTATAAAAAAATAGTTAATTTGAGCCTCTATTTCTGTCTAATGAAGCATTATATTTAGTAGACAATGTACTCTAACTTTTATTTTTGAAATGGATCACAATTGGATCAAATATATGACCCCACTCAAATTAAATAATTATGTGATCATGTGGTCTTCATATCATGGACATATTTTGTTTAATAAAAACAAACATATTAGTCTCAAAAACACTTTTCGATGACTATATACATTCATATGCTTCCAAAATAATTTATAGAATTTTTTTTAAACTTGAAAACTTTCCAATCAATTAACAAACCCTCAAAACTTACCTCAATGTTTTCATATGATAAAATAATATTTAAAAACCTTTTAAATTATTTTCATTATGCATATGGAATAAATTTTAGCATATCTTATAGACTACACATCTTTATAACTCTGACTTGAATAAAATATCGATACCATTTGCTCTCAAGGTGGCTAGGACCAACTAACAACTTTATGATCTAATTTATGGTATTTTATTTTTTAAAAGGATTTTGAAAGGATCCCTAAACCTTTTACAAGCCAAAAAGAGAAGATCCTGAAAGGAGAACCTTACCCCAAAACATTACAATCCAAAAAGGAGGATCCCAAAGGGAAGACCTCATGAAAATGAAACAACAAAACAAGAGTAAGGAAAAATGAAGGCCAAAAAACAAATCTAACACAAGCCCAAGGCCAGTTGAATGAGGAAACAAAAAATGAAACAACCACAAAGAAAACTGACTAATCAAAGAGAGAGAGATGGTACTATTTAGAACCATCCGCCTTCGCGACCTCCTCACCCATAATAACCATCTTCTAGTTTTTGATCTAATTGACAAGCTTTCCAGCCCGAAGGAGCATAGAGGTTGCCAGGGACATAATGTCATCCAAGTCAACCACAGGATCAACATGTGGCTAATGTGGGGTAAAACATTACCCCATATTATGGTATTATGGGTAATTTTTCTAGGAACTTTATGGTATTATAATATTTAAATACTCATTTGTTTTAATTGTGGGTAATATGGGGTAAAACATGAAAACATTCAACCTTTCAAATTTTAGAGAAAATGAAAGAATGTTACAGACACACCTTTTATGCTCAACCTCTACAATTTAGGTGCTCAAATTACTTGTCTTATTTGTATAATTGAAATAAATTTTTGTAATATTTTAACCATGAAAATGGAGACTTTCCATCTTATTTTTTTGTAATAGAGATCTCATCCACCTAGTTTGTGTTATTGTAGTGGTAAGATCAAAAAATATTTAACAACTTGCTTGATCCATTGGCCTCTTCCAAAACAAGGATTTTTTAAGCATTTGTTCCAATAATTAATGGTGTTGAAATATTAGTAATAAGACTTTATTATCCAAGGATGACAATCATGAAGTGAATATGGGTGCTCTTGATGTAATCCTATGGGCATGTGCAATGCAATCCTATAGGAATCCTTATGTAATCCTAACATCATTTGTGTAACCCTATAAGCATGTTTTATGTATGCCTATGATCAATTTTAAAATATTCACCTTCAATGATATTGGTTAAACCACCTATATTGTTAACCTTAATTAAGGGTTTAATACATTTAATATATTAAAATTTAACCTTTAATTCAGGTTATGCTAACTTGAGGTTAACATTATATTGGGGATTATTTATCACAATAAATAACTTCCAATGACTAATCCATTGCATTTATTAGCATGATATAATATTGTGGGGGTGCATATGAGCACCCAAACTTTCCTTTATTTAATATATCTCTTCTTTTATTAATCTATTTTGTCCTCTCTCTTATTTAAGCCCTTATAATATTTTTTTATGATTGTTGTGAATGTATGCTTAAAATTATTTATGGAAAATATTACAAATTCCAACATACCAAATCTAAAATGAAGAAACATAATCCAATTATACAAAAGAATACTTCTTGTTCCAGTAATTTAAGGAGAAAAAAAAGTTGAAATAGCCTTCTAGTTTTTGAAGTGAAATTTTTATAATTTTGAGTTTAAAAAATAAATTTTGAGAACCAAATTTTGAGTGCCAAAAATTAAAATTCATTCTCTTTTCCTTGGAATGAAATATTCTATGTCATTACAATTTTAGATTAAAGGGTGTTTCATTTATGTCTCCATGTTTATCATAGTGATAATATCAACTATTTCTTAGCTCAATATCCTGAGGTTATATCCCAGTTAATTATTTTGTGCTCCCAACTTCCATAGGATCATATAATCATGGTTTCTTGTCTTCATATATTTATTTTGTGCATGGGTGCCTTGTCTACCACTATAGTCTTTGTGATAAGAGACAATAAATTTAATCTATGTTAAAAATATTTTTCAAAGGGTAATTTTTTTATTTTCTTAGTGATATCTCTCTTCATTTTTGTGCTTCTCAGGTTTGATGATCTCCTCTATCCATTCTTATGGTAGATTTCTAATGTTGTTAAATACATCAGTTCTTTGGTATTTTCTTGTCACTAGAATAGGACCTTGCAAATAACATAGTTCAAACTTTTGTCTCCCAAATGATTTCCCATAACTATAATTGTGGGTATTGAAACCATAATTTGTTTTATACACATGAAGGTAGCTTTGCTAGTAATATATACTAATTCATATTTAAACTCTATAAAGATTTGTTAAATTTGATAAATTCTATCATTGATACATGGAAGTTTTTTGTCATTGTTTACTAGGAACCTAATCCAAATGACTACAATATTGATAAAATATTTTTATAGGGCATAGAATCTTGATGGTGCATGGATTAATAACTAAAAATTAAATATAGTAGCTACTTTAGATACAATAATTTTCTTGGGGTATTTTTTAAGTATTTGGAGGATGCATTCCAAAGACCATGTGGGTGTGAGAATACATGATCCCATAAAATTTCTATAGGCATCACTAGTATATATTCATTTCTTGTAAACTCTAACTCAAATATGTCATAGGGGTGATGATTGGTCAAGCCACTTGTTTCTTAGATTTTTGATGTTAGTGCTCATTGCATTGTTTTTTATTGTGTTACTATTCAGAAAGATTTTTATATGGTGTAAACTTTCAAATAGTGAGGACATGGAATATATGCTCTCCCAAATTACCTAAGATATCTTATATAGTGCAATAGCATATCTAGATCCAACCTTCTCATTTGGCATGGTAGTTGGTTTGTTTGCTTGGGATAGAAGGTCTCATGTTTGAATCGATATGGCATTTATTTTTAAAACATATTATTTATTTTTTCCAAGATGTATGACATGTTATAGCCACTAAATTGTAATGACCCAAAATATAGCTCCAATAAAACACACAAAAAAGATAAAGATTTTTTACTAAGGAGAGGAATTCATAAACCCCAAACCGACCCTTGGTTATTCTATTTGTTTAATATCACTAAGTTTCTTGACTTTCCCAAAGAGTTACATCTCACCAAATACCCTACCATAATTCATTCTATGTAGGTGTATTATGTGTTATCGCAAATAAGCTTATCTATCCCATCACTCTTGATGAGCTAAAATTATAACTCTCAATCAATCGAGAGTATACGCCCATCACCATACCATACACAAATCCATATATGTAGGTATGCTACATGTATTATGAGTTAAGCTATCCATCTCATCTCCACGACAAGATATATTAACTCAGATGTAATATTTTAGTCTACTTATCTTTCACTTTCCCTAAGGGGTTTTAATTCCCATAGGTCTCCTATGTTCAACCTAAAGGATCTCAATCCCTTACGTTACTCTCTAGGTTCATCCTAAGATCTCAATTTCTTAGGTTGTTTTTATGTTTAGAAAATAAAACAAGGAAGATTCATTCTATCTAATCAAAGAACATATATAAAGCATAAAATAAATGTTAAAAATAGGAATACATATAAATGAAGAGAAAGAGTTATCTAGAGAAGCATAATAATTTCATAAAAATAATTTAAAGTATATTTTCCAATCATCAAATGAGTTATTACATATAAAAAAGTATGGTAAATCCTCCATACTTTGCAAAAATAACATAATACATCATTTTCCATTTGGGATATCTCCCATAATTCTAGTCTATTTGAGCATAAGTAAATCATTGTAAAAGTAATTCAAACTGATGTATATGAGCCAACTACCATATTTGGTCCTCCATGTCTTTCCTTCAATCATTTGAGGATAGTAGGGGATTAGGGCACTCATGGTTTCATGATAGACATGCTTCTAAATGCATTTAATTATTTATTTTCCAAATTGCAACTATACAAATTAAATCAAAGTATATAACCATCTACTACATAGTTGATATCATAAAAACCACTATTTTTATTTTCCCCTCTCATTACCCCATGAGAGTCTTTCAACGAATGTAGCTAGATCATAGATCCTACTTTAATCAATTCTTTCCAACCTTTATTCAATGAATTAAAGTCCCATACCTTTAATACTTAAATAAGCTAGGTTCTTTTTTTTTTCCATAAATCAATTCTCATTACTTAATCTATAAAATAAACCATCTTTCCTTTATTTCATAAATTAAAGTCCCATACCTTTAATCTATAAAACAAACTATCTTTTCTCATTAATAAACCATAGTCTAAATACTTTAATTCATAAATTGTTCATTTTATAAATCAAAGTCCAATACCTTTATTCTATAAAATAAACTATATTTCATTATTTAATAAATCAAAGTCTAAATACTTTAATTCATAAAAAACTCATTTTCTTCATTTTATAAATCAAAGTCCCATACCTTTTTTATTTTGCTAAGTTAAGTTTATATATTGTTGTGGCTGCTCCACAACACACCCCAAAATTGGGGACCCACCTTTTTACATGCTTTCCAAGAAGACCGAAGTGGCCCATAGGCTAAAGATCAAGAAAAAAAACAAAATATCACAAGGAGAAAAAGTGTCGCGATATCGCGACATGTTGCTCCATCGTAGCTAGAAAATGAAAAAATGTCGCGATATCGCGACATGTTGCTCCATCGCGGCTAAAAATGAAAAAGTGTCGCGATATCGCTACATGTTGCTCCATCGCGGCCAAAAGCAAAGGAAAAGCCAAAAATGAAAAAGTGTCGCGATATCGCGACATGTTGCTCCATCGCGACCAAAAATAAAAAGCATCGCGATATCGCGACATGTTGCTCCAGCGTGGCAGAAAAAAAAAGGGTCGCGATATCGCGACATGTTGCTCCATCACGGCCAAATATAAAAAGCGTCGCGATATCGCGACATGTTGCTCCATCACGACTAAAAATAAAAAGTGTCGCGATATCACGGCATGTTGCTCCATCGCGGCTAAAGTGAAAAAGTGTCGCGATATCGCTACATGTTGCTCCATCGCGGCCAAACGAGGAAAGAAAGAATCAGAGGAGAAAAAGTGTCGCGATATCGCGACATGTTGCATTTTCACGATCGTACAGGAAAAAGTGTCGCGATATCGTGACATGTTGCATTTTCACGACCGTACAGGAAAAAGTGTCGCGATATCGTGACATGTTGCATTTTCATGATTCAAAATGGGCAGACAAGCAGAGAAAGAAAAAGTGTCGCGATATCGCGACATGTTACATTTTCGCGGCTAAAAGCAACAAAATACGGAAGGGGCCAAAAGTGTCGCGATATCACGACATGTTCCATTTTCATGATTCAGAGCAACAAAGGAGAGCAAGGAGGCAAAAGTGTCGCGATATCGTGACATGTCATGAAATCATGGTTCACAGAGGAGAGAGAAAGACAGTGAAAAATGTCGCGATATTGCAACATGTCATGAAATTGCGGTTCACAAAGGAGAGAGAAAGACAAAGTGAAAAATGTCATGATATCGTGACATGTCATGAAATCGTGGTCAAAACAGTCAAACAGAGCAAGATGTCAAAGTTGTCGTAACATCGTGACATGTCTCATTTTTGTGATACAGGTAGAGGAGCAAAGCTGCATACATAAAAACGTCACGATATTGCGACATACTATTTTTTGTTGCAATTTACAGGGGGCCCTTATAGAATGTGTAGGGAAGCGCTGAACACATGGCACAAAGGCATAGAGGCTATGATAACACTTCAGGATCGACGGTTACAGTTAGTAGAGTAGACCAAGCGTTTCACACCCGAGCAAGAAGCCAAAACAACAAAGAGGCGGGAAGACAAAATGAAGCGATTTGGGGAGACGAAATGACTGGACCTGGGAAATGAAATGAAGCATCGTAGAGTGAAACAGAGGGCCATACCAGAAAGCTTAAAAGCAAAATCCAATGACAGATACAGGGGGGCGGAACTGTTCAGAGAAGATTGCAGTAATGAAGGCAAGGCCTTAGCACTGGGTTTCTCTAGATATTTTCTTCCACATTGGACTGGTTTTTCTTCTTCATGGACAAGGGTCAAAAACCGCTACGAGCAGAGTTGTAGAGCTGAAGGCGATAGGCCATTCTGGGCCTGCTTAGGAGCGTTTTCCTTTGCTTTTTTTGGTTTTGATAAACTGGAAGCTTTTGTTGTTGTAAACTGACATATTTTTAATACAGAAATTACAGAGAGTTGCATCTCATTGGCAAGAAAGAAGGAGTTATTTTCTGCATGCAAGATTTAATGTTTATTTTTCCCCTTTCAGATTTTTAGGCTTATAGGTGAAGTTTAATGCAAGTTCTCTTGGTTGCTTCATGCGAATGTCTAAATCTGAAAACCATAGTTAAAACCCAGAAACCAACACCTAGCTTATTTGGATTGTGCGAGTTTTGCAAGTTCAATAGGTTAGGTTGTATGTAGAAAACCTCATTATCTTCGGTTTTGTCAAAATAGGATCGTAGCACTCTGAATGTACTTTAGTTTTAGTTTCTTTGTATTTTATTTTCACTTCTTTTATTCTCTGCATTTTTATTTTCTCGAAAATCTAACTTTAGTCGAATTTACAATCCTTGAAATAAAATACTTGAAAATCTACCGAAATTGAAAATAAAATAATTTCATCATTAAGATTAATTCACATTGAGTTCATTTTGATTAAATGAACAATCATTACAATTTCAAAATAAAATAAACCATAGTGCCCCTTGTTTACAGTTACTTGCAACCACTAAGGTGTTCCGAGCATTCAAACTAAACATTATTATTCATACAAAATGCTAACATAGCGGAGACCTTGGAGAAATTATTTATTAAATTTCTTTGCAAGAGAGGATTTGGAACTCGAATCCTATCGGAGAGTGTGTTTTCACAATCGGGTGAAAATACCACTCAACAGATTGGCGCTAGAAGGAGGGCTGGATGGGTTTATTTTAGTGAGATTTAAAATTTTTGTATATTTCATGCCCTATTGATTGTTATCTTTAGTCCTCTAGCACTCAACAGATTGGCGCTAGAAGGAGGGCATGAAATGGTTTATTTCATCGTTATTTTAAATGCTACAGGTTAATAATTGTTCAAGAGCTCTATATTGCTAAATATTTCAAGTCCATTTGATTAGCATCTTCGGCCTCCTCTAACACCACTCAACAGATTGGCGCTAGAAGGAGGGCCTGAATTGGTTTATTTCAGTGTGATTTAAGTGCTACAGGGATGTCAATTTTGAATATTTCATGCCCTATTGGTTATTATCTTTAGCCTTCTCTTAACAATACAACTTTGTACTGTTAAAAGGAGGACATGAATTGCTATGCACTATTCTAACGCTTTGATTGTTCATACAGGAATAATGTGATTTGATTTGATTTAAAAAAAAAAAAAGAATTTTTTGGGTATTAAAGTTATATTCTTTAAGATTCACTAATGGCTATGTTTACACCGTGGATGACAGGTAGCCCATTGAACATACCGGGAGTTCAACATTATTTTCCCGTTGGTTTTGAGAGATGTCTTCCTCGATTTTTGTCTAATGGGACAAATACTGCAGAAGAACATATTCAAGCATTCAAATTTTGTGTGAATCACTTAACAATTTGGTATGATGATGTTGCTTGTAAAATGTTCCCTTACACCTTGGACAAAGTGGCATATGATTGGTTTACAAGTCTACCTTTAGGGTCTATCACTTCTTGGGCTCAACTAGAGGCAACATTTCTTAATCAATTCAACAGAGAGCGAGTTGACCCAATCCGCATGTATGAGCAGTTTTTCACTATTAAAAAAGGACCAAGTGAAAATGTGAAGTCATTTTCTGAAAGGTTCTTTGGATTATATACTCAATTAGTGACATTTTATGCTCTTTCAGAAGAAGTGGCTCTCCAAATATACGTCAATGCTCTTGACCCACTCACTTCCACATATTTGCGAGGGATGCCTCAAATCACATCTTTGTCACAAGCCTATACTCAAGCAATGGCAATTGAGCAACAATTAAGTTGTCAATATTATGGTGTGGGTTTTGGATCATATAATTTTCAATCATTTAATACCTCCCTTACCCACCCAATGATTTATCCACCTCAACCAAGTTCAAGTGTGAATCAATTTCAGAATCAACAATCATTCCCAAGCTTCAATCAATTTCAAAATCCTCAACCTACTATGCAAGATCAACCATCTTTCTTAAGTATGAATCAACTTCAAAATACTCATCTTGATTCAAAAGATGTTTCTAAAATCAATTTCAATGATTTTCATAAGAATATGATTTTAGGCAAGGGAGGAGTACTAGATCCAACTAGTATTGAAACATGTGATAGATTGGAAACCCTTGACTCACCAAAAGATGAATTCTATGAGGATGAATCTATTTCGGATGACACATTGGATGACATTGTTGAAAGTAATGGCCCAGAAAATTCACACCTTCCAAATTATGTTAAACGTGAATCATGGGTTACACATGTGGATTATGATAGCCTTATCAATTTGAATACAAGCAATAACCCAATTTTGGAAGTAATTGAACCATCTAAGGAAGGTGAAGATAAATTTGATGAGAAACATGTTGATGAATTAAAATATGATGAAGAAATAGTTGAGCATCACAATTTGATTTTGAAAGATGATCATTATGATTCTTGGGAAGAGTATGCTCACTCCAAACCTTCTAATGAAATTTGTGTGCCTATTGATATGCAGGATAATACAATTGCCCTTTCATATGAGGATATTACAAGTCCTGTACAATCTGAGAATGTTTTGGAAGAAGGGTTGGAATCTCATCAAAGGTTGGAGAAGGATAATGATTCTACTACCATGGATAAAGAAGGAGAATCAATTGATTTTGTTCCCCTTGAGGGGCAAGAAATCAAAAATATTGATCCACCTATTGTTTCTACAATGTCTATGCCATCTCAAAATGATGAAATTACAAAACCTAAGTGGTGTGGGTTTGATACTATTGATGATCCTAATGAAAATATGGATTTTGAGGCAACTCAAGCCATTGATCATGGAAAGGTGTCACGCGACACATATCTTGAAAAACTAGGCTCTTGTTTTGAAAAATATGGACGCATGTTTGATTGGGTGCCTAACTTTGGTGTTTTTGAACAGGTGTTGGATGATGAAGAAGACAATGAGAAAAAATAAAAAGCTACTAACACTCATCAAGTTGTGGTAAATTCTAACCATGATGGGTTGAGTATGGATGACAAGGTGAAATCTTTACCTTTGGTAGTAGCTACAAAAATTTTAAGTGATAGGTTACATGGTGTCCCTTTGGATGCTAATATCATTAATGGGGAAATGTCAAATTTTGTTGATGCTTGTCAAGTCTTGAATTATTTTGATTGCTTTAAAATCCTGGAAAATGATTTGAATTCAAGACTTTTAGAAATAGGCTCTTGTTTGCAACATCTCACATTTGAAAAGGAAGGCCTAATTTTAAATCATGAATCGAATTATGAAGTGGATACTTTCATGAATAGACAAGAAGAGATTGAAAACCATTTATTGTCTTATCAATTCAATGAATTAAAATTTCAAAATGAAATTGCTAACGTTATCCAAGCAAGTTGGCAGAGTGAGAAAGGCATAATGGGAATTGGAATATTGTTTGGCTTACTTTTATTCTTGCATTTTTGCAAATCTTGGTATGCACCTAATATTCAATGTCTTTCGAAATGTGCTAACCATATTTGGGATCCGGGAAAATGATGGCCCAAATTTTTGCACCATCTTGTACAATAGTGTATATAATTTTTGTTTTTTGGTGTGGGTTTTCAAGTTTTCATTTTTGGGATTGCTATTTGGGTTTGGATTTAAAGATTGTGTGTTGGTCCTCTAGACATATCTGGTTGTCTATTTAAAAAAAAAAAAAAAAATTGAGATGTCAACTTATGCCTAGGATCAGGAGAATGTGAAACATTGGAATTATGTTGTAGAAAGCTCCGCAAGTAACACAAACATTTTAAATAATATCGTTTGGAACTTGTGATGCATGAAGTTGTCGAGTTATACAAATTATGGCAATACTCCATCCGCAATTCAGAAAAGCAATGCATTCATATTACATCCCACTTTGCATATACATGCCATCTTAGTTGCATATGCATTTCAGATACAAATCATTGAAAATGTGTCAAATCCTCTTAGGGTTATTCTATAACATAAAAAAAAAAAAATCCTAAGGTTGGGAACTGATGCCCGAACTATCTTGAACCAAGCACATTCTATGCACATTAAAAAAGATCTTGAGCAAAATGATCAAAACCGTACTTGGAAGAAAGGTCAGGCGAAAGGAGCATTCCGTGTCTATCCTATCATGCAACATAATCCTTAAAACAATGGTTTTTACCACTTCCATCAAGCTTAAAGTCTAAAACCAGAGTAGTAAGGATAGGATTAAATCCTCATCGAACTTAGGTTGAGGATCCAATTCCCCAAAGCTCTGATTTGACCTACATGGGGTAGTAAGGATAGGGCATAATTCTCATCTCGCTTAGGTTGAGAATCCGATTCCCCAAAGCTTCATTTTTTTTCCCATTTCATCATAAGTATTGGATTGGAAGGATCGTACTACATATCCTCTGCAAAGGATGGGTAGTCATCCCAAAGGTCCAAAAGTAAAATTAATTTTGCCCATTTCATCTTAATATTGGATTGGAAGGATCGTACTACATGTCCCTCGCAAGGATGGGTAGTCATCCCAAAGGTCCAAGAAAATAAAAAATAAATAAAAATGATTGAATGAAGCCAAATAATTGATTATGGAGTTAATCTTCATCGGGGCTATAGACGCCTGACCGGCAGTGGAGTATGCTCATGCGTGGCAGCATGTCTTGTCTAAAAGCAAGACCACTGACTGTTCAAATGGATAGACTAGCCTGACAATTTCATCCATAACTGGTTAAATCATTTTGCTCAAAGTGAGGTAATGAATTCCAGATCAGAGTAGTAAGGATAGGGTTAAATTCCCATCTCGCTTAGGTTGGGAATCCGATTCCCCAAAACTTTGATTTCACTTTCACTTGCACATGGGTTCAAGATAGTAGTGACTCATAACCAACTTTGGGATCTAATAAATCAATTCATTATACATATAGTTGATCCTAAGAGGGTTTGATAATTTTAAATGTTTGTATATGATATTAAAAGGTTTAAAGCTTTTATAAAGCAGATAGTTATATCTCTAGCCCATTTATCAGGCTGCTCAAATCTTTCACAACCTCACATATGCATTCATGTAAAACTGACAATGGAATGTGGATCAATTTCAAACAATAAAAATGGAACACATTGCACACACCGAGCTGATACTTAATGATTCTGATGATTCATGTATTTCTGATCTATTGGCATTTGTTTATATTTCTTATGTGCTAACGCCTGTTTTCGAGTTTGTATACTTCCAGGTTAGGTTCTCACCAAAATGCTCAAGAGCATTTGACAACAGAGTCGCCATTTGTTGTGGCTGCTCCACAACACACCCCAAAATTGGGGACCCACCTTTTTTACATGCTTTCCAAGAAGACCGAAGTGGCCCATAGGCTAAAGATCAAGAAAAAAAGCAAAATATCACAAGGAGGAAAAGTGTCGCGATATCGTGACATGTTGCTCCATCGCGGCCAGAAAATGAAAAAGTGTCGCGATATCGCGACATGTTGCTCCATCGCGGCTAAAAATGAAAAGTGTCACGATATCGCGACATGTTGCTCCATCGCGGCCAAAAGCAAAGGAAAAGCAAAAATGAAAAAGTGTCGCGATATCGCGACATGTTGCTCCATCGCGGCCAAAAATAAAAAGTGTCGCGATATCGCGACATGTTGCTCCATGCCAAAAAAGAAAAAGTGTCGCGATATCGCGACATGTTGCTCCATCGCGGCCAAAAATAAAAAGTGTCACGATATCGTGACATGTTGCTCCATCGTGGCTAAAAAGAAAAAGTGTCGCGATATCGCGACATGTTGCTCCATCGCGGCTAAAAATAAAAAGTGTCGCGATATCGCGACATGTTGCTCCATCGCGGCTAAAGTGAAAAAGTGTCGCGATATCGCTACATGTTGCTCCATCGCGGCCAAATGAGGAAAGAAAGAATCAGAGGAGAAAAAGTGTCGCGATATCGCGACATGTTGCATTTTCAAAAGAAAAAGTGTCGCGATATCGTGACATGTTGCATGACCGTACAGGAAAAAGTGTCGCGATATCGCGACATGTTGCATTTTCACGATCATACAGGAAAAAGTGTCGCGATATCGCGACATGTTGATTTTCGCGACCATAGAAAAAGTGTCGTGATATCGTGACATGTTGCATTTTCGCAATTCAAAATGGGCAAACAAGAAGAGAAAGAAAAAGTGTCGCGATATCGCGACATGTTACATTTTCACGGCTAAAAGCAACAAAATACGGAAGGGGCCAAAAGTGTCGCGATATCGCGACGTGTTCCTTTTTTGTGATTCAGAGCAACAAAGGAGAGCAAGGAAGCAAAAGTGTCACGATATCGTGACATGTCATGAAATCGCGGTTCACAAAGGAGAGAGAAAGACAAAGTGAAAAATGTCACGATATCGCGACATGTCATCAAATCGCGGTTCACAAACGAGAAAGAAAGACAAAGTGAAAAATGTCATGATATCGCGACATGTCATGAAATGCATGGTGCAAAAAAAAAAAATGTCATGTCGCGACATGTCTCATTTTCGCGATAAGGTAGAGGAGCAAAGCTACATACATAAAAACGTCGCGATATCGCGACATGCTATTTTTTGTCGCGATTTATAGGGGGCCATTACAGAACATGTAGGGAAGCACTGAACACGTGGCATAGAGGCGTAGAGGCTATGATAACGCTTCAGGATCGACGATTATAGTTAGTAGAGTAGACCAAGTGTTTCACACCCGAGCAAGAAGCCAAAACAACAAAGAGGCAGGAAGATGAAACAAAGCGATTTGGGGAGACAAAACGACTGGACCTAGGAAATGAAACGAAGCGTCATAGAGTGAAACAGAGGGCCATACCAGAAAGCTTAAAAGCAGAAGCCAATGACAGATAGAGGGGAAACTGTTCAGAGAAGATTGCAGTAATGAAGGCAAGGCCTTAGCACTGGGTTTCTCTGGATATTTTCTTCCACATTGGACTAGTTTTTCTTCTTCATGGACAAGGGTCGAAAACCGCTGTGAGCAGAGTTGCAGAGCTGAAGGCGATAGGCCATTCTGGGCCTGCTTAGGAGCGTTTTCCTTCATTTGTTTTGGTTTTGATAAACTGGAAGCTTTTGTTGTTGTAAACTGACATATTTTTAATACAAAAATTACAGAGAGTTGCATCTCATTGGCAAGAAAGAAGGAGTTATTTTCTGCATGCAAGATTTAATGTTTATTTTTCCCCTTTCAGATTTTTAGGCTTATAGGTGAAGTTTAATGCAAGTTCTCTTGGTTGCTTCATGCGAATGTCTAAATCTGAAAACCATAGTTAAAACCCCAGAAACCAACACCTAGCTTATCTGGATTGTGCGAGTTTTGCAGGTTCAATAGGTTAGGTTGTATGCAGAAAACCTCATTATCTTCGGTTTTGTCAAAATAGGATCGTAGCACTCTGAATGTACTTTAGTTTTAGTTTCTTTGTATTTTATTTTCACTTCTTTTATTCTCTGCATTTTTATTTTCTCGAAAATCTAACTTTAGTTGAATTTACAGTCATTAAAATAAAATACTTGAAAATCTACCGAAATTGAAAATAAAATAATTTCATCATTAAGATTAATTCACATTGAGTTCATTCTGATTAAATGAACAATCATTACAATTTCAAAATAAAATAAACCACAGTGCCCCTTGTTTACGAGTTACTTGCAACCACTAAGGTGTTCCGAGCATTCAAACTGAACATTATTATTCATACAAAATGCTAACATAGCGGAGACCTTGGAGAAATTGTTTATTAAATTTCTTTGCAAGAGAGGATTTGGAACTCGAATCCTATCGGAGAGTGTGTTTTCACAATCGGGTGAAAATACCACTCAACAGATTGGCGCTAGAAGGAGGGCTGGATGGGTTTATTTTAGTGAGATTTAAAATTTTTGTATATTTCATGCCCTACTGATTGTTATCTTTAGTCTTCTAACACCACTCAACAGATTGGCGCTAGAAGGAGGGCCTGAATTGGTTTATTTCAGTGTGATTTAAGTGCTACAGGGATTTCAATTTTGAATATTTCATGCCCTATTGGTTATTATCTTTAGCCTTCTCTTAACAATACAACTTTGTACTGTTAAAAGGAGGACATGAATTGCTATGCACTTTTCTAACGCTTTGATTGTTCATACAGGAATAATGTGATTTGATTTGATTTAAAAAAAAAAAAAAAAATTTTTGGGTATTAAAGTTATATTCTTTAAGATTCACTAATGGCTATGTTTACACCGTGGATGCCAGGTAGCCCATTGAACATACCGGGAGTTCAACATTATTTTCCCATTGGTTTTGAGAGATGTCTTCCTCGATTTTCGTCTAATGGGACAAATACTGCAGAAGAACATATTCAAGCATTCAAATTTGTTGTGAATCACTTAACAATTTGGTATGATGATGTTGCTTGTAAAATGTTCCCTTACACCTTGGACAAAGTGGCATATGATTGGTTTACAAGTCTACCTTTAGGGTCTATCACTTCTTGGGCTCAGCTAGAGGCAACATTTCTTAATCAATTCAACAGAGAGCGAGTTGACCCAGTCCGCATGTACGAGCAGTTTTTCACTATTAAAAAAGGACCAAGTGAAAATGTGAAGTCATTTTCTGAAAGGTTCTTTGGATTATATACTCAATTAGTGACATTTTATGCTCTTTCAGAAGAAGTGGCTCTCCAAATATACGTCAATGCTCTTGACCCACTCACTTCCACATATTTGCGAGGGATGCCTCAAATCACATCTTTGTCACAAGCCTATACTCAAGCAATGGCAATTGAGCAACAATTGAGTTGTCAATATTATGGTGTGGGTTTTGGATCATATAATTTTCAATCATTTAATACCTCCCTTACCCACCCAATGATTTATCCACCTCAACCAAGTTCAAGTGTGAATCAATTTCAGAATCAACAATCATTCCCAAGCTTCAATCAATTTCAAAATCCTCAACCTACTATGCAAGATCAACCATCTTTCTTAAGTATGAATCAACTTCAAAATACTCATCTTGATTCAAAAGATGTTTCTAAAATCAATTTCAATGATTTTCATAAGAATATGATTTTAGGCAAGGGAGGAGTACTAGATCCAACTAGTATTGAAACATGTGACAGATTGGAAACCCTTGACTCACCAAAAGATGAATTCTATGAGGATGAATCTATTTCGGATGACACATTGGATGACATTGTTGAAAGTAATGGCCCAGAAAATTCACACCTTCCAAATTATGTTAAACATGAATCATGGGTTACACATGTGGATTATGATAGCCTTATCAATTTGAATACAAGCAATAACCCAATTTTGGAAGTAATTGAACCATCTAAGGAAGGTGAAGATAAATTTGATGAGAAACATGTTGATGAATTAAAAGATGATGAAGAAATAGTTGAGCATCACAATTTGATTTTGAAAGATGATCATTATGATTCTGGTGGGAAGAGTATGCTCACTCCAAACCTTCTGATGAAATTTGTGTGCCTATTGATATGCGGGATAATACAATTGCCCTTTCATATGAGGATATTACAAGTCCTGTACAATCTGAGAATGTTTTGGAAGAAGGGTTGGAATCTCATCAAAGGTTGGAGAAGGATAATGATTCTACTACCATGGATAAAGAAGGAGAATCAATTGATTTTGTTCCCCTTGAGGGGCAAGAAATCAAAAATATTGATCCACCTATTGCTTCTACAATGTCTATGCCATCTCAAAATGATGAAATTACAAAACCTAAGTGGTGTGGGTTTGATACTATTGATGATCCTAATGAAAATGTGGATTTTGAGGCAACTCAAGCCATTGATCATGGAAAGGTGTCACGCGACACATATCTTGAAAAACTAGGCTCTTGTTTTGAAAAATATGGACGCATGTTTGATTGGGTGCCTAACTTTGGTGTTTTTGAACAGGTGTTGGATGATGAAGAAGACAATGAGAAAAAAGAAAAAGCTACTAACACTCATCAAGTTGTGGTAAATTCTAACCATGATGGGTTGAGTATGGATGACAAGGTGAAATCTTTACCTTTGGTAGTAGCTACAAAAATTTTAAGTGATAGGTTACATGGTGTCCCTTTGGATGCTAATATCATTAATGGGGAAATGTCAAATTTTGTTGATGCTTGTCAAGTCTTGAATTATTTTGATTGCTTTAAAATCCTGGAAAATGATTTGAATTCAAGACTTTTAGAAATAGGCTCTTGTTTGCAACATCTCACATTTGAAAAGGAAGGCCTAATTTTAAATCATGAATCGAATTATGAAGTGGATACTTTCATGAATAGACAAGAAGAGATTGAAAACCATTTATTGTCTTATCAATTCAATGAATTAAAATTTCAAAATGAAATTGCTAACGTTATCCAAGCAAGTTGGCAGAGTGAGAAAGGCATAATGGGAATTGGAATATTGTTTGGCTTACTTTTATTCTTGCATTTTTGCAAAGCTTGGTATGCGCCTAATGTTCAATGTCTTTCGAAATGTGCTAACCGTATTTGGGATCCGGGCAAATGATGGCCCAAATTTTTGCACCATCTTGTACAATAGTGTATATAATTTTTGGTTTTTGGTGTGGGTTTTCAAGTTTTCATTTTTGGGATTGCTATTTGGGTTTGGATTTAAAGATTGTGTGTTGGTCCTCTGGACATATCTGGTTGTCTATTTAAAAAAAAAATAATAATAATTTGAGATGTCAACTTATGCCTAGGATCAGGAGAATGTGAAACATTGGAATTATGTTGTAGAAAGCTCCGCAAGTAACACAAACATTTTAAATAATATCGTTTGGAACTTGTGATGCATGAAGTTGTCAGTTATACAAATTATGGCAATACTCCATCCGCAATTCAGAAAAGCAATGCATTCATATTACATCCCACTTTGCATATACATGCCATCTTAGTTGCATATGCATTTCAAATACAAATCATTAAAAATGTGTCAAATCCTCTTAGGGTTATTCTATAACATAAAAAAAAAAAAAAATCCTAAGGTTGGGAACTGATGCCCGAACTATCTTGAACCAAGCACATTCTATGCACATTAAAAAGGATCTTGAGCAAAATGATCAAAACCCTACTTGGAAGAAAAGGTCAGGCGAAAGGAGTATTCCGTGTCTATCCTATCATGCAACATAATCCTTAAAACAGTGGTTTTTACCACTCCCATAAAGCTTAAAGCCTAAAACTAGAGTAGTAAGGATAGGATTAAATCCTCATCGAACTTAGGTTGAGGATCCAACTCCCCAAAGCTCTGATTTGACCTACATGGGGTAGTAAGGATAGGGCATAATTCTCATCTCGCTTAGGTTGAGAATCCGATTCCCCAAAGCTTCCATTTTTTTATTTCATCATAAGTCTTGGATTGGAAGGATCGTACTACATGTCCCTCGCAAAGGATGGGTAGTCATCCCCAAGGTCCAAGAAGTAAAATTAATTTTTCCCATTTCATCTTAATATTGGATTGGAAGGATCGTACTACATGTCCCTCGCAAGGATGGGTAGTCATCCCAAAGGTCCAAGAAAAAAAAAAATAATAATAAAAATGAATGAATGAAGCCAAATAATGGATTATGGAGTTAATATTCATCCCCAGGGGCATATAGACGCCAATGCTGGCAGTGGAGTATGCTCATGCGTGGCAGCATGTCTTGTCTAAAAGCAAGACCACTGATTGCTCAAACGGATAGACTAGCCTGACAATTTCATCCATAATTGGTTAAATCATTTTGCTCAAAGTGAGGTAATGAATTCCAGATCAGAGTAGTAAGGATAGGGTTAAATTCCCATCTCGCTTAGGTTGGGAATCCGATTCCCCAAAACTCTGATTTCACTTTCACTTGCACATGGGTTCAAGATAGTAGTGACTCATAACCAACTTTGGGATCTAATAAATCAATTCATTATACATATAGTTGATCCTAAGAGGGTTTGATAATTTTAAATGTTTGTATATGATATTAAAAGGTTTAAAGCTTTTATAAAGCAGATAGTTATATCTCTAGCCCATTTATTAGGCTGCTCAAATCTTTCACAACCTCACATATGCATTCATGTAAAACTGACAATGGAATGTGGATCAATTTCAAACAATAAAAATGGAACACATTGCACACACCGAGCTGATACTTAATGATTCTGATGATTCATGTATTTCTGATCTATTGGCATTTGTTTATATTTCTTATGTGCTAATGCTTGTTTCCAAGTTTGTATACTTCCAGGTTAGGTTCTCACCAAAATGCTCAAGAGCATTTGACAACAGAGTCACCATTTGTTGTGGCTGCTCCACAACACACCCCAAAATTGGGGACCCACATTTTTTACATGCTTTCCAAGAAGACCGAAGTGGCCCATAGGCTAAAGATCAAGAAAAAAACAAAATATCACGAGGAAAAGTGTCGCGATATCGCGACATGTTGCTCCATCGCGGCCAAAAATGAAAAAGTGTCGCGATATCGTGACATGTTGCTCCATCACGGCTAAAAATAAAAAGTGTCGCGATATCGCGACATGTTGCTCCATCGCAAAATGAAAAAGTGTCGCGATATCGCGACATGTTGCTCCATCGCGGCCAAAAATAAAAAGTGTCGCGATATCGCGACATGTTGCTCCATCACGGCAGAAAAAGAAAAAGTTTCGCAATATCGTGACATGTTGCTCCATCGCAGCTAAAGATAAAAAGTGTCGCGATATCGCGACATGTTGCTCCATCGTGGCTAAAAATAAAAAGTGTCGCGATATCGTGACATGTTGCTCCATCACGGCTAAAGTGAAAAAGTGTCACGATATCGCTACATGTTGCTCCATCGCGGCCAAATGAGGAAAGAAAGAATCAGAGGAGAAAAGTGTCATGATATCGCGACATGTTGCATTTTCATGATCGTACAGGAAAAAGTGTCGCGATATCGCGACATGTTGCATTTTCGTGATCGTACAGGAAAAAGTGTCGCGATATCGCGACATGTTGCATTTTCACGACCGTACAGGAAAAAGTGTCACGATATCGTGACATGTTGCATTTTCGCGATTCAAAATGGGCAGACAAGCAGAGAAAGAAAAAGTGTCGCGATATCGCGACATGTTACATTTTCATGGCTAAAAGCAACAAAATACGAAAGGGGCCAAAAGTGTCGCGATATCGCGACATGTTCCATTTTCATGATTCAGAGCAACAAAGGAGAGCAAGGAGGCAAAAGTGTCATGATATCATGACATGTCATGAAATCGCGGTTCACAGAGGAGAGAGAAAGACAAAGTGAAAAATGTCGCGATATCGCGACATGTCATGAAATCGTGGTTCACAAAGGAGAAAGAAAGACAAGATGAAAAATGTCGCGATATCGCGACATGTCATGAAATCACGGTCAAAATAGTCAAACAGAGCAAGATGTCAAAGTTGTCGTGACATGTCTCATTTTCGCGATACAGGTAGAGGAGCAAAGCTGCATACATAAAAACGTCGCGATATCACGACATGCTATTTTTTGTCATGATTTACAGGGGGCCGTTACATAATGTGTAGGGAAGCGCTGAACACGTGGCACAGAGGTGTAGAGGCTATGATAACGCTTCAGGATCGACGGTTACAGTTAGCAGAGTAGACCAAGCATTTCACACCCGAGCAAGAAGCCAAAACAACAAAGAGGCGGGAAGACGAAATGAAGCGATTTGGGGAGACGAAACGACTGGACCTGGGAAATGAAATGAAGCGTCGCAGAGTGAAACAGAGGGCCATACCAGAAAGCTTAAAAGCAGAAGCCAATGACAGATACAGGGGGGCAAAACTGTTTAGAGAAGATTGCAGTAATGAAGGCAAGGCCTTAGCACTGGGTTTCTCTGGATATTTTCTTCCACATTGGATTGGTTTGTCTTCTTCATGGACAGGGGTCGGAAACCACTACGAGCAGAGTTGCAAAGCTGAAGGCGATAGGCCATTCTGGGCCTTCTTAGGAGCGTTTTCCTTCATTTTTTCTGGTTTTGATAAACTGGAAGCTTCTGTTGTTGTAAACTAACATATTTTTAATACAAAAATTACAGAGAGTTGCATCTCATTGGCAAGAAAGGAGTTATTTTCTGCATGCAAGATTTAATGTTTATTTTTCCCCTTTCAGATTTTTAGGCTTATAGGTGAAGTTTAATGCAAGTTCTCTTGGTTGCTTCATGCGAATGTCTAAATCTGAAAACCATAGTTAAAACCCCAGAAACCAGACACCTAGCTTATCCTGGATTGTGCGAGTTTTGCGGGTTCAATAGGTTAGGTTGTATGCGAAAACCTCATTATCTTCGGTTTTGTCAAAATAGGATCATAGCACTCGAATGTACTTTAGTTTTAGTTTCTTTGTATTTTATTTTCATTTCTTTTATTCTCTGCACTTTTATTTTCTCGAAAATTTAACTTTAGTTTAATTTACAGTCATTGAAATAAAATACTTGAAAATCTACCGAAATCTGAAAATAAAATAATTTCATCATTAAGATTAATTCACATTGAGTTCATTCCGATTAAATGAACAATCATTACAATTTCAAAATAAAATAAACCACAGTGCCCCTTGTTTACGAGTTACTTGCAACCACTAAGGTGTTTCGAGCATTCGAACTGAACATTATTATTCATACAAAATGCTAACATAGCGGAGACCTTGGAGAAATTGTTTATTAAATTTCTTTGCAAGAGAGGATTTGGAACTCGAATCCTATCGGAGAGTGTGTTTTCACAATCGGGTGAAAATACCACTCAACATATACAAATTGGAATTTTAAGAGGATCCCAAAACCTTATAACAAAAAGGGTCATAGCATTGAGATTTTAGGCAATGCCATAGTACATGGAAATAAACTTAAACCAAAAGGGAAGGAACCAGATTAAACCCTTGATCCAGTAGAAATACCAGATTCTAGTACCAACTAATGAGACCCACTTCGCTAAAACACCATCTTCCTATTGCTGTCAGTCTGGGATCCTCCTAAGGGAGGATGCATCGCACCTACCCAAACCTAAGTAGGTAGAGTGGGAAGGCCAAGAATAGTCTGAAACAAGATATCCTGCTTGAAAACCAGAAGTAGGAAATTTTAGGAATTTGGAGAGGATCCTTACCTAGGGATGACCTGGGATGCACCCAAGGGTGTAGTAGAGCAGCAAGTAGCCACGCGAGCAAAGCATCAAGAAGCAATGAGATACAGTCTAAGGCATAGCAGTGGGACATCTTGGGAAATATCATCAAGATCCTTAGAGAAAAACAATAGGAAGCCTTTGCTTGAGAATGTAAAGTGGAATAGCACTACTGGGGATATCTACAGGCCAAGGTATCCCCATGCATGGCAAGGAGAATTATGAGGAAGCTGAAAGGATCTAGGGATAGCAAAAATAGGCACAAAGAAAGGATCCCTAAAAGACAAAACTGAAGGAATAAGGAGGGACCACAACTACAAATGCACTGATCTCCAACTCTAGACTAGAAAATACAGAGAAAATCCACCACCACTCTAGCATAAAGGCCAAGGAACCCACCATACTTGCTCATGAACATATCTAGGTAACCATAACTGGTACTGGGAACAACTCAAGAATAGGAGGAGGCCCACCCCCAAGGCCAATAACATGCTCTGAGAATCCATAAAGAAGCAGGACCAGAAGGCAGAAGCCCCCGAATAAGAACCAAACAAAAAACCTATGGATCCCAGGAAAAAGTGATAGCAGGCACAAAGATGGGATCCTTAGAAGCCTAAACTAGGGGATTCAGGGTCTGCATGCATTGATCATGGGTCCCATCCCAAAGATTGAGATATGTAGTAGAAACTCTAAAAACCCCATCAAAAAGGACCAGGAACCCCCCATCCTTGCTCACAAATAGCTTCAAGGAACTAGGACTAGGACTGGGAACAACCCAATCATAGGAATATGCCCATACCCAAGGCCAAAAAATGCCTTGGGCATCCACCAAGCAACAAATCCAGCAAGAAGAAGCCTTCGAACAAGAAACTAAAAAGGACCCTACCAAAAGGAATGGGACCAACAACAACCAAAGGCATCCCAGAGAGGAGTCACAGGCAAAAGAGGAAATTGCCCCCCCAGACCAACCCCAAAGCTATGAAGACATCATAGGATGCACCAAGAATTTGTCAAAAACCCAACCTACAACCACCGCTGATTGAGGAGGCCCTGGTAACTGGATCCAAGCAAAAAACCTGCAAAAAAAAACCCAGGGGAAAGCCTGAGGGATATCGGGGAAGGGATCTTGAAAACATGTAGGAAACCCTAGAAGAACCTTGGGATGCACCAGGCCAAGGACTCAAGCAAGGAAACCTTGAAACTACTAGGAAAGGAGCAAAAAGTGGGGAAGGATCTCCCCCCAAGGATATCATCTGCTACAAAGAATTCCCAGAGTGGGATGACTCGGGATGATCTAGGGATTGGGCAAGAACTAGGGAAGGGGAGCAGGGAGAGGGAGCAAGACCCTCCTCCTCTCCCCCCGGGATCCTCCCAAGTCCCATACCTTTAATATATAAACCAAACTATCTTTTATTCTTTAATAAATCAAAGTCTAAATACTTTAATTATAAACAATTCATTTTATAAATCAAAGTACCATACCTTTAATCTATAAAAAAACTATCTTTCATTGTTTAATAAATCAAATTCTAAATACTTTAATTCATAAACAATTCATTTCCTTCATTTTATAAATCAAAGTCCCATATCTTTAATCTATAAAACAAACTATCTTTCATTATTTAATAAATCAAAGTCTAAATACTTTAATTCATAAACAATTCATTTCCTTCATTTTATAAATCAAAGTCCCATACCTTTAATCTATAAAACAAACTATCTTTCATTATTTAATAAATCAAAGTCTAAATACTTTAATTCATAAACATTTCATTTCCTTCATTTTATAAATCAAATTCCCATATCTTTAATCTATAAAAAAAACTATCTTTCATTATTTAATAAATCAAAGTCTAAATACTTTAATTCATAAACAATTCATTTAGCAACCTTATTCATTTGTTAAAGTACCCACACTCTTAATCAAATGAATAATCTATGAAGCTACTTTATTTATTTCATTAAAGTCCCATTACTCTAATTAAATAAATAATACATGAGGCTACTTTATTTATTTCAATTAAAGTCCCATTACTCTAATTAAATAAATAATACATGATGCTACTTTATTTATTTCAATTAAAGTCCCATTACTCTAATTAAATAAATAATACATGAGGTAACTTTAAACAAAGGCCCTTTAACTCATGAATCTCCCCATAACAACAACCTACGTTCTCAATGCATAGCAAAGGAGATAACATACCCAAACCCACAAATCAAAGTTTTACCTTAATGCTAAATAAAATAATCTTTATTTAACAAAGACCTTAAGGGCACTATGGTCCTATAATCATACATGGATCGCTGCCTAAGATGAAGGAGAAGCAAAGAGCTTCTTGAACACCCATACAATAATGAAGGGGTCCCCCATGGACACACATAAGGCAAAACCAATGGCATCAAGGAAAGACCATAATGTAGTCAATCCAACACACAACACACAATGATCAATCACCATACTACCTCAATGTGTTTTCTACAACATAAAGTATAGGAATATTTAGTTGGTGTCTAAGGAGTGCAAACCCTGAAACTCTCATAGGGAGAGAAGGGGTCTCCTCTCTAGGAAATTATTGTGGATGCAACATCAAGATAGAAGAGTTAAAAAATACTCCAAAAACAATGGTGGATGTATCACTAGCTAGGTCTAAGGTAGACTTGACTGTCACCAACATAGCAGCATAGAGCATAGGAAAATATTACAAGTGAATCACCAATGCAACCCAAGGACTAGACATTCAATGACATAGCATCGGTCCTTCTAACTCAACCTTAGCATAACTACACAATTGCAGTACTCACTTCGATGCTACCAAGGGTTTCAAACCCAAATAACACTACCAAAACATAGCGATAGGACGATAGTGGGAGTTGCAAGTGTCTAAAAATCGACTCACAAACCAGTCTTAGGAGTACTTAGACTCGAGGGAAGCAAAAAAAACCAAAGGAAAAGAGAGCACAAGGAAGAATGTTATGCTAGAAGGGTAACCCATAGTACCAATATGGTAATTTCATCCAAGAGGTAGTGCTAGCTTCCTTGAGGTGGTGTCATCGCAGTAGCTTGTCTCTCTGGTTTTTGCTTCACCCTCATCTTCCACAGTGAACCAACAACAACCCCTTTCTTTCCTTCTTCTCTCATTCTTAAAGGAATGGAGTGTTTGTTATCAACCCCATCCACTTACTCTGCATTCACCATTACTTCTCAACTACCCAAATTTACTTCTTCCTTATCTTCTTGATGGTTGAGAAGGCAGTTTTATTTTTAAAATTAAATTTTCCTCCTTTCGAGGTTGATCCATAGTGCAGTTCCCCAAATCGGTTGGAAGCTTCTTAGACAAAATCTGATATCTCTTATCAAACCAAATATGATATTCCATCATCCAAAAGGAGAGATAAAATAATTTTTGTAATATAGAAGTAAGAGCTCTCATCTCACTATTACTTAGAACAAGACTTTAATATCTTAATACAAAAATATCATTTGTTAACAAATATCTTACCTATAAAATAAAATATCTATTCTTGTAAATGAAATTTACTTTATTTATTTAAAATAAAATCTTATTATATTTTTAAATGAATTTAATTTATCATTTGAAATAAAATATTATTATCTTTTTAAATGAATTTCAATTATCATTTAAAATAAAAGTTTATTATCTTTTTAAATGAATTTCAATTATCATTTAAAAACAAAGCTTATTATCACTTTAAATGAATTTCAATTATCATTTAAAATAACAACTTACTATATATATTTTTATGCTTATTTTAAAATATAAAAATATTCTTTTATCAAGGAAGACTGCTTGGCCTCTTGGCTGTCCATTCTATGGGATGTTTTTTTTTTTTTTTTTGACCATTTTCTATTATTTTTATATGGGCACAAGCTACTCTGCATGGTGCTTGCATGATTAGTTTTTGTCTTTGTTAGTTCTTTTTTGCGTCTTTCTTTTTCGATGGCCATAATATTAGGCTTCCATAGTTTAGTTTGGCTGTATTCTAATGGAAGAGTAGGTCTTGGCCATTTTTGTTGTCAGTTTAAACTTTTAGGGCTTGGCCTTTGTCCAGTTGGTCAGTGGACCCTATTTTGTAAAATGGTTTTGGGTCAACCAGTTAAAACCCGGTGTTAATTATAATATTCTCTTACCAAAAAAAAAAAAAATACTAACATCGGGCCAAATGGATTTAAGAAACACAAGGAGTTTTTTCAAAGATAACCAGTTTATGCATGCTTTCTAAACCATTGATGTAGCAAGTGATGAAGTAAAATATAATCAAACATATGCAACACGCAAAGAGGAAGTCTTTCTGTCAACTTAGAAACCTATCTTAGTTGAAGAATTTATGATAGCTAATAGGCTATCAACATGAGGCTCAAGGTGGCTAGCTAGTTGATGATTATCCCTATTCTATTATGTATGCCTATATGAGGGTGTCTATCCATGTTACCCCCGAGTTGCCATAATAATTACTTCCCCTATCTTAGGTATCCCATTTATGGTGGATGATTCTACCTCTTCCACCCACGAGTGTACCTGATTTTGCACATTATCAATATGTTAGTAGTACCATGTTCTTTCAAAAGATTAAACTAGCATTGCATAGTTGTTCAATTGCACAAACTAAGTATTAAAGCATCAATAGTTAATACATTATTTCTTTACCAGAAAGCCTGCTGGTGAGGGTCATGACATAACTACAACCAACCATTTGGTATGGTAGTTGTCCAAGTTCTTTGTATTAGAGATGTCCATGATTTGATCCTTCCTAGGTGAAAACATTTTTATATGCATCATTGAATAAGTCCTCATTTTAGTTTTTATTATAGCATGCTACTTTTATCTCCAATATTCCTATTTTCATGGAGGTTATAATCTTCATTACATGAGTGGTGTCATGTGTTCAATTCATAGTAATGACCTTATTTTTCTTTTGAGAAATAAGGAAATAATTCTATTCTAATTTAGGTAGCGTGCCTTACATTCCAAAGGTGCGACAAGGACACTTGGCTAAGATAGTGACCCTAGGGTGCACCTCGCCCAAAGAGCCTTTGTTTAAATCATGATGCCTACAATATGGATGATATAATTTAAAAATATTTTTTTGATAGAGGATTCCAACCAACCAATTTATCCCTAGTGTCAAATGCCCATTCACAAACTAAGCATGGGTGGTCAATTCAACATAGTTGGTAACATCAAGTATGAAATATTTAAATTACATGAATGACAAGTGGTAATTATTATCATTCAATACATGGTAATCCATGGTTAAATAATTTACCTCCCAATGTTTTGAGGCTTATTTGTTTAGTTTTTACCCTAATATTGAGGCCATAATGTTTTTATACAAAAGTCTTTAAATCCATTTTCTTAGATTGTATGGATTTAAAATCTCTATAAATTGGTTATGTTAATTCAAGGACCTATTATAGTTTCATAGATGTATCATTTAAATACAAATGGAGTGGGTTTTGGATGGTCAACACAAGGTGTGCCTTGTTCTTATAGTTCTCTTTCCAATAATGGGGGATTATTTTTCAAAAACATGATTGTTTCTTGATGATTTAAATGTTTTCATTTATGATTAGATAACATATTGAATGTTCATAATATTCTTATTGTAAACCCAACATCTTTGGTCTAGAAGGTGTACTAGTCATATGTTCGATGATGGGTTGATCCAATTCATGTACCTTTAGTAAGAGAAGATAGAAATATTAATGTTGAAGATTCATTAGCTTATTTGAGCATTCATTATGGGTGTAAGATGTACCATCTCTAATATTTCCTCCCCTTAACTCCTCAACTCATATTATCAGGAGCATTGAAACATCAATAAATTGATCTTATTGGCCAAGTCTAACAAGGATGAAGCCATCGATACTCTTTATATAAGACTATGAGCATATGCAATGTAATCATATGGGAATCCTTATATAATCCAAAAAGCATTACTTATGCAAGTCTTCAAGTATATTTAATGTGGACCTATAGGTAGTTTTTATGTATTCATCCATAACAATATTTTTTAAACCACCTATATGTATAACCTAAATTAAGGGTTTAATACATTTAATCTATTGTAATTTTAACTTCAAGTTAGGTTATGTTGGCTTGTACTTAATATTAAATTGGAAAATAAATATCACTATATATACCCCCAAAGATAAATTCATTGCATCAGTTAGTGTAATTAGGGGTGCCTAGGGCACTCACCCCTTCTTTTATTTTATATAACTTGCAACTCATTTTTATTCTCATCTGCTCTTTTGTATATGATTATGGTAAACAATATTAAATAATCCAACAGATGGATCTCATCTATATAATATCTTGTAGACTAGAAACTAAGCTACATGATAGAAATTTTTTATAGCATTAACACAAAATTTAAAATTATTGCCTTTGATAGTTCCAATTCTAAAACATATTATATGCTTCATGTAGATAGAATTTGGAAAGCAAACGCATATATAGAATTAAAAAAAAAAATGTTGTATCAACATCACCATAAGTTACAAGAAATCATCATATTCTATCTTTGACAAAAGAGATAAAATGCTCCACTTTTTCCCTTATCCTTTCTAAAAAAAAAAATTGTTTGAAAACTCTCACTTCATAACAAATGTCCAATTCCTCACAAATATTCTCAATACAATCTCATACCTTGTAAGCAATTATCATACGCATAGAAATAATCTTACACCTTTGTGAGTGAAGTTGCTTCTCCAAGGTGCCCATAAACACTTTGGGACTCTCTTTTCCATAAGACATACTAAAAACCTTGTATGCCTTACACCCTATCATCAATCTATAATATGCGATAAACCTCATACAATATTCTCCAAATGTTTTTCAATTTAAAATTGTTGAAACTAATGGATGTGTAAAACTTATATTGTACTTTTTCAATTCTTCAATGCACTGAATTTTTTATCCAAGAATGGATCTTGAAAAATATGAATATGAGTCTTCAACAACATGAACACACTAGAAAATTTAAAAATATAAAAAATATCCATATGTAAATGCACATTTAGAAATGGCCAACAAGTGGTAGCAACTCACTTTGTTCTCAATATTTCAACCATGGGTGCAATAACTCTATCTAATAGTCCATTATAAACTATCTTTGCCATAAAATAATACATCTTCACTACAACACATCCTTGCAAGATAAATAGACATACCCATGTAAAATAAAAATAAAACAATGTTGTTCACTTCTACAATGGCCTCACCTTGTCTTAAATTTTATTGGAATGACCTGGAATAGAATTTCATCTTAAACTATAGTTCTCTCTTAAAATTTACCTTGAGCATACTGCAACCAATTGATGAATTTATGCTCTATAATGTTTCGTTGCCTAGAACATTAAAAAATATTTTTTGCTTAATAATCGTCAATAAATTCTTAAACTTCACACGTTTGTGACTTTAGTTTTTATTATATTTAAATACATTTCCTATTATAAATTCCTTCAGTATTTCACCAATTATGCTATGCCCAATAATAAAAATGCATCCACTAGTTTGGGCACAATACATTTAGCAAACCAATAAATACAAATAGATAGTTTTTTTTGGTAAATTAATAATTATATTAAAAACCACAGCATTTGAAAGGTGCCCCAACGCCTTGTACATAAAAGGAGCAAAAAGGAATAGAAAAAAAGAACCCACATAACTACTTGCTGAAACAAAAAATTACATCCTCAAAATCAAAGGAACAAAAATAAGCAGCCTTTGATAGAAAGGGACTGAGAGAAATAGGCAGAAAGATGACAGCATCCAAAAAGAAGTGATACTCTACCACAGGGGAACTCAAAAAGAAATGATCCTCTGCCATAGAGGAACCCGAAAGCAGAGGAAAAGCCTTCAGCCATCAAGGGGGATGTCCATTTGCATGAGAGACGAAGCAAAACCTTCTAGGCCAACATCTTTTGCATCTGTTTTAGAAATATCTTTAGTACTATCCTTCAGAATAGTGGTACAAGTATCCTTAGCAATATCCATTACATCATCATCATTGGCAGCATATTTGACATCAGTTTTGGTATCCAAGTATACCTCAGCACCAGCCAAGATTGGATCATTATCAAAATTATCACAAAAAAAAAGAGGCTTAGTACTTGGAGTTGTTATTTGAGAGTTGATATCACCTTTCCAATGGCCAAATGAGCAGTTTCAAGATGATCAATGGTGGCTGAAGTTTCATGCATAGCCAACTTGTGAATATACCTTTCAACTAGGTCAAGAGAATTAGACTTATCCGTTGGAGTTTTTGCAGAGGTGGATGGAGGGGTTTTGGTAATTTATTTATGTTTCAGCCTCTGGGGAACTACGGACAGGGGTCATTTCAACTTTTGCCTTCTTCTTGGCAGAAAACTCAAAAATAGATTTACCCCCTTTGTCTTTTCATTTGGATATGGTATTTTTCGGGCTCGGGGTTGAGGAAGAATTATCTTCCTCAGACTCAGGGGTAGGAAGGTTTCCTGAAGGGAAATGCAAAAGAAGGAACTTGTATAGGACTTTAAAAAGACCCTGGTGACAAGGTTTGGCTTCATATTTATTGGAACGATTGGTAGTGATAGTATAGTCCATGGACCAAAATAAGGCAGCAGGAATGTTCATCATTTTTGAATCCCGCAAATGATTTACAAAAGCTAGATGATAACAACATAGTTGGGACTCGGGGTTGTCACAAGTAAAATATTGCATTATAGGCTTTAAAATTTCTTTCCAGGGTGTTGACAAGTGATGGTGAAACAAACCTTTTTTTACCTTCTTGTGAATAGGTGAATTTTTTTCGAAATGTGTCAACTTCGCCTCCCAGTTGTGATTGTTTCTTCTGATAAATTTTTTGTCCAAATATTGCCCCATCAGGTCTACCAAAAACTCGAAGGAAATCTGGAACTGGACACCATGGATGGAAACAAATCTATTTTTCCAAGTTGTCACGAAAGCCTTAGTAACCTCCTCATCCACACCATAGAACATGTTGAAGAAATCAATTATTCCTTTTTATCTTTAAACATATCAGTGGAGATGGAATCCAGTTCAAGAGCCTCAGGCTCAATGAACACAACTTTCCCTTCCTTCATGATTGCAAAAGGAATTAAGGAAGGAACAAAATTGAAGGTAAAAAAACATAGGCCTAAAGGAATAGAGACAGAACAGTGCATCCACTGATAAAACCACAACAGGAATAAATAGAAGGTAGTACTTGGCCAAAAAGGAAAAAACTGCCAGAAAGGATAATATTGGTTAGGGCAGTAGGCATGACACAAAATAGGGAGATAAAGGTGGGTAGGAGCAATAGGGAAAAACACCATTCCATGGAAAATGAAGCTTCTGGTAATACTTACGCAATGAAGCCAATGAGAAAAGCATGTATGGTAAGCAAAAAGGATTAGGATGCTCATCGCAGGAGGCCTCAGGAGAATACAAAATATAAAGCATTGAGAAAGGGTTCTCAAAAAGGCAAAAGGATAAACATTAATCCACATGAGAAAGAGATGATTAAAAAATAAGGTGGACCTAACATCGGGATTCCTCATGGAAACAATTATCAAAAAAGAAGGGGCATATATGAGAGGTGGCGGAGAACTTGGAAATATAATCATAGACCCCCTTTTCAAAGAAAGATAGTGCAAATGATGAATAAAATCTCCATTTTGGATTTTATTTGGACTTTGGATATGGACCCAATGAATCATGGAAAAAGGGATTCTTGGGCAATGGAATAATCAAATATTTCGAGATTCATCATGACTGATAGTATTTTGATCACAGTTGACCAGCTCGACAACTTCATTGGGGAGGACATCCATCCAAGTCATCAATCCTTGTGCATTAACACCAATGTTGGCTAATTTGTCAGCTATAAAATTGCCCTCCCTAAAAGTGTGTTGAACCACAACATTGACTTGTTGGCGAAGAATTTGCTTGCTTTCTTCAACAAGATTCGTAATCCTCCAGTGCTGGGTTTGGAATTTTTTAGGTAATTTATGATATTAAGAGAATCTCCTTCAATAATAACTTTTCCTGGAATATATTTTAAGAACTGAAGACCTCTCCACACTGCTTTATCTTCAGCAGAATGATTTGACCTGATTCCTAATGGTTCGGAAAATGCAAAAATGGAATTTCTAAGATGATCACAGAGAATTTCTCCAGCTCTTGTGATGCCATGATTACTTTTTGCAGTGCCATAAAAATTAAGCTTAACCCACCCCACTGGAGGAGGCTGCCATTTAATGTTGGTCCTAGATGAGGAATGATTAGTAGGGCTTGGGCTATCAATGAAAATGTTACAGGAATTTAGGATAACCTTCTCAAAAGGTGAACAAGGAAAATGATCAAAAGGAGCAACAAGGGCATTCTCCTTAGCATAAAGGATAATTTTACTAGCAATAATGTTGGCATACAAGGCTTTCATGTCAAAAATTATTTTATTACATTCTAGCCATATTTTACAAAGGAAATGTTTCAAACAAACTTCCAAAGTCCTCTAAGGATAGGATTTTTGAAAGGATTTGGCCACTGTTGGAACAAGTCGACAATGGAAGGAGGGCATGCCCAAGAGATCTTGAAAGTGAGGAAAAGTTTGTTAATCACCAATATTGAGAAGGAACAAAATAAGAAAAGGTGAGAAGTAGATTCCCAATAAGAGAGGCAAATATGGCATCTGTTAGGCAAAGGAATGCCCCTTTTTATGAGGTTTTTCATAGTTAGGATTCGATCTTGGATGCATAACCAGGAAAAGGAAGCAATCTCGGGGATCAAATATTTGGTCCAAACAAGCTTGAATAGGATAGGATTTTCAATAATGTTGAGGGAGAGCAAATAGGCTGACTTGATAGTAAAATCTCCAGAATTAGTAGGTTCCCAAATAGGACAATCAAGCTGGTCATTTAAAGGAATCCTGACATAGGAAAGTTGATTATACAAATAAGATAATTCATTATCATGATCAGGGGCATCAATCCTTCTCCATCTCTTATGACCATTAATACAAGAAATGAAATTTACCACTAAAGGTCCAACCAACTGATTAGTAATGTTCCTTAGCCTTTGAAACATAGGATTCTGATTAAGAGGTCGGTCCCCAATCCATTTTTCATCCCAGAAAGAAATAGATATGCCATTACAAATTTTGCATCTCATACCTTTTATCAGAAGAGAACGAGCTTCACAAATATATTTCCAGAAAGCAGACCCAGAAGTAGGGACCTCTCCATGAAGGAAATGGGAGTCCTGAAGGTATTTCCTCTTAATGATCTTGACCCACTGAACATTCTCGTTATAAATAAAACGCTAGGCTTGTTTGGAAAGAAGAGATAGATTTAGAAGAAGAAATCTTCTAAGCTCTAAACCTCCCTGATCTTTAGGCTTACACACTTTATCCCAAGCAACCAGATGAAATCTATGTTTATTTTTAGAACCTATCCAGAGGTAATATTTTTGGATTTTTTCCATTTTTTTATAAACACTCACAGGAGCTTTGAAAAGAGAAAGGAATTAAACAAGAATACTTTGAAGGTAAGTCATGGTGAGAGTAATTTTCTTCGCTTGTGATAAAATATTACTCCTCCAAGTGGTAAGTTTTTCTATAGCCTCTCAATGACATTGTCCCATAAACTATCTTTGACATTCCCAGTGAAGAGTGGTAATCCCAGGTAAGTTGAAGGTAAAGGAGCTATGGATAAATTAAGGACGTCAGCAATGATATTTTGTCTTCTTGGAGGAGTTTTAAGGAATTAAATTTTACTCTTTTGAAAATTTATCCTTTGACCTGCAACATGCTCATATAGGAGGAGAATCCACTTGATGATCTTTGCTTCATTGACAGAAGCAATCATAGACAACAAAGTATCATGAATAAATTGTTGATGTGTGATAGGATCACATTGAGAAGTCGTCTGGATTCTAGAAAGAAGACCAAAATTTTTTACTGCAATTATTGATCTTCCTAAAGCCTTAGCCGTAATTATAAATAATAGAGGAGATAAAGGGTCTCCTTGCCTTAAACCTCGGTTGCTTTGAAAATATCTTGTAGGAGAACCATTTATAAGGACAGAAAACCAATCTGAATAAATACATACTTTAATTAGAGAAATCCATTCAGGATGGAAGCCAAAATTGCTTAGGATAGCAAAAAGAAAATCCTAGTTTAGTCTATCATAGGCCTTGTTCATATCCAATTTGAGAAGGAAGGCAACTTTTTTGTTGATTGAGACTGAGTGAATTGCTTCATGCACTGAAATGATGCCATCCAGGATTGATCTACCTTTGACAAAACTTCCTTGGCTCTGATTAATAATCAAAAGCATGAATTCCCTCATGTGAATGGTAATGGCTTTTGTTAGAATCTTGTAAATGACATTGCAAAGACTAATTGGCCCGAAATCATTGAAATTACTTGCATTAGGCTTTTTTGGTATGAGCACAATGAATGTGGAATTGAAACCCCTTGGAATGATTTTTGAGTGTTGGATCTCTCTTATGGCTTTGAAAACATCCCTATTGAGAAGATCCCAAAAGGCTTGGAAGAACCTAGGGGAAAAGCCATTCGGGCCAGGAGCCTTGTCAGGATCCATGGAAAACAAAGCATCTTTAATTTCCTCATCAGAAAAAGTAGCAATAAGTCTGCTATTGATATTATCAGAAATGATATGAGGAATGAATTGAAGGAAGAATTTCTTTTCCACCTGGGAATTTGGTTTGTTCTCTTCTTGAAGTAGTTGCATGAAATGGGAAACACCTTCAAACCTGATTTCTTTGATATCATTGATGATCTCTCCATCCTGAATACGGGTTTCTTTAATTCTATTATTGATTTGATATCTCATGGTAGAAGTATGGAATAATTTGGTGTTAGAGTCTCCTTTTTGGAGCCATAAGTCTTGGGATTTTTGTCTCCAAAAAATTTCTTCACATTGGAGAATATTGTGATACTTGGCTAACAACTCCTTCTCTTCTTTTTTTATCTCAGCAGTATAGTCACCATTCTCTTGATTATTTTTTCAATCAGAGATAACCTCAACATTAAATCCTGCTTATTGTGGAAAAGGTTGTCAAATATATCTTTGTTCCATACCTTGATATTATCTTTAATGATTTTGATTTTTTGAGCCAATATAAAGGAAGGTTTTCCTTGAACATCAGTTTACCACCATTGACTGATTCTTTCCTTGAAATCAGGATGTTGCATCCACATTGCTTCAAACCTGAAAGGGGTTTTGTAGATTAATACAAATAGATAATTCAATATTTAATATTTGCACCTTTAGTTTGGTTCTAGAAAAATAAATCCCATATCTTCATGCCTTACCTCAATATTATTATGCCTTTCAAAGCATGCATGTTTTTATCTTCTCAATGAACTACAACAATCCTAACAAATTCTCTTCAGAACAAACTGTTATAAACTAGTTTACTTGTTTTTAATCCTAGCATAAAAATCTTCTTGTCTTGTTATGATATAATATAATGAAACAATGGGATGTTGGATGATTTTTAATTAATAAAAACATATATTTCAATAAGTCTTATATGGTTTATTTTAACAACCACTTATGAACTACCTTTATAAATCCCTAACAAACCTATAGGACAAAGTGATATTTCTACAAAGATCCATCTCAAGTGAGAGGTAGATGATATATTTTGATTACAAAATAACCAAACCCATGCATAAGATATAGAGAGATTTAAACATTTATTTTATCCAAGCATAGACCAAACTGGCTACAACACATAGGGAGCTTGTGGGGCTTTATCAATTGATCTCATTATGCTCTCACATTAATAATCAAACTCTAAGGAGTGCCTCACTACATATTCAAGTGGAGGCATGTTGACCTCGATCAAAAGGTCTCTACACTTACATAGATTTTATACATGTATATGACACATCTTTATAGTCATTGTGGCATCCTAATGATGTATCAAGGATTTTTGGAACCATAGGGACATGTACTTGTGTTGATTGGTAAATTAGGCATCTGATCATTAGGTGATTATTTTTATTATTATATGTGCATATAATTTTTTTTATGTATGTGTGTGATATCATTTCTTATTGAATCCTTAAGACTTATATGTTCATGTGTATAATATATTATTTTATTACTATTGTCCAATATTTTATTTATGACATAAATAATATGTGATGATAAAAATTCAATTACATTCTTGATACATGTTGAGATTCTATAAAAATTACAGATTTGCTTGGACACTCACATAGAACTTATCCATATAACCATTCCTTTGATTCATTTATAATTCCAATAGTTGAAAGAAAATAAATAAATATAATTCAAGACATAAAACTTCCTCAAATTTTAAAAGATATAACAATGAAGCTTATAATATAAATTAGGATGCTCTTTAAGAGGAAACATGACATGTTACCATTATTTGACATAAATGATTCAAAATTGTATCTTAATTTACTATTTAACTAATTAATTTCACCATTATATTTGACCATGTATACTCGTCTACCTATTTAAAAGTAGAAAAATATATTGACACCTATAATTTGATAATATTTTCTAAAAATGCATGAAAATGACAAATTTGGCCCACAAATAAGCATCAAAGAGACTAATGCCAGAATGTGTTTAAAATAAATTTTGACACACTAGAAGACATCAAAAGAGACACAAAGTAACATGCTTACATAGTAAGATTTATCTTGAATAGTATTAGAACATTTCATATAAATCAACATAGACCACCAAAATTCCTCATGATGTAAAAACACTTTGAGAAGATTTAAGCAAACAATATTTGAATGATTTATTTGAAACTTTATAAAGATATCCCATTTAACCAATGTTCTATGTCATATGCTTGTAAACTTAAGATAATATCTCTGTTTTATAATTTTAGCTCTCAATTTTATTATCATTTTATCCTCTTCAAATATTGTGTAGGTGTCCTCATTGCCACACCATATGAAAAATAGTATGAATTTGATGAGGATACACCAATATATACAAGGATTTGAAAACAAAAATATGTCTATTGCCATACAAAAGGAGGCTATTTATGGCCCAATACATTGGCTTATAAGGAACCTTCTAGAAAGCAAAGCATTAAATGCTCAAGGAGGAACCTTCTAGAAAATGCTTACATTATAATGGTGGCCACCTATTAACAAATATTATATTATTAATCAAAAGAGGTGACCATAGGAAATATTAATCCTTATCATTCCTCCCCACCATAGAAGCATTAGAATCCAATGCTTGTACAAAATAGGAGGAAGAAATATTGTAGAGGGTAAATAATCTAGTGAGCTTGAAGTAGAAGCTGATGTAGAAGCTAAGTGATGTGCTTGATGTGGTGTTTTATAAGTATTATAATAAGTCTTGCTTCTAAATATAGGAGCCAAGCTAAAAAGCTAAAATCCATTGAGAGAGATGAGCCGCTAGGAGGCAAAGACAACTCTGATTATAGGAGTACCCATGTGATTCTTGGTGATCACATAAAAAGGGGTGTGGTATTTTGAAGGAAGAGACAACAACAACTCCATCTATTGGAGTACCCATGTGATGCTTGTTTATCATATAAAGAAGGGTGGTGGTTATGAACATATCTAAAGATAACTCCATATGTAGGAGTACCTGTATGCAAGGACCATGATTTGGAGGATAGTCTACTTTCAAAATAGTATCTAATATCAAAGTGAATTGAAGGAGTGTCATGTTCAACAAAAAATGCACTCCTATTATATCAAGTAATTTAAAATGTAGGTTAGATCAACTCAAAATTAGGAGCACCATAGGTCAATGTTGACCATTAAAAATTTGAAAAATAAGGTTCCTACTAGATCTGGATCAAAATGAGATTTCCAATGACTATAAATAATACTATAGTTATAACAGATTTAAATCTACGATTTGCAAAAAATTGAACAAGATCATCAAGGAGCAAAAAGAGTGGGGTTGGATGCCTTTTTAAACCATTACAAAGAATATTCCTAGATTTTTTGTAGGATATGTTCTTATTTTAAAATCTCATATTGAGCACCTGTCATTTTTCACTTATAGTTAATAAAACAAGAATAAACATAATAAAAAGACTCATAGAGCCTACCCACTATGAATGTGGGACAAAGGATGTAGGGCATGAATCCAACCTAGACAAGCTCCATGCCAAAGATATCAATGTGCTAGGAATCGGGTGAGGGACGTATGAATGCATGTTATGGACACATGGTAATAAGAGTAAGCCATATGTTGGGAGATATGTGCATACTCATGTTGCTACTAGAAATTACATGTAGAAAATATGTGGTATTATATATAAGACATTCATTATGAGGGGCCATGCATATGATGTTGATATGTTTCATTATATAGGATGGCCAAAAATAAGTTGAAGGTAATGCGAATGGATGAGAGTAACAGGCCATGATATGAAGTTGTTAAGGGGTTGTGCTTGGAGGGAAAATAATAGTGGTAGGTAAACAAAGTTTTGAAATGAGGATATTGAATCAATGGGAGTGCCAACTAGCCAATAGGGATACATAACTATGGATGCAAAGGGCTCCATGAAAATCATGACTAAGGTTTCCAGTGATAAATGGTGGGGATGTGGCATTTGGGGATTATAATAAGGAAATTGATGGAAAAAAGGAGATTTGGCATGAGGGTTTTATGACTGGAAGATGGATATAGGCTATGTGTCAAGAGAAGAGAGTGGTGATGAATGCATATATACTAAAGTATTGAATGCAATATGTGTAGGAGGTGCATGGAGGAAAGGCAAAACAATAACAAATATTATGATATATCTAGAAGGTACAACATGGAATACAACAACTATAGGGTACATACAATTTGACATTCCTATTAGATACGGTGAACCAAGCAAAGAAGGATAGACAATAAGAAATCACACAATACCTTGGATGGAGAGAATGTAATGCCTAAGTAGAGCTACCATTTTATAGTATCCACAAGGAGCAATAGTGGAGAGAGTTGCAGGTCATGGAGCAAAGACACTACTGGTTATAGATGTAGTCACCAAAATAACCAAATCTAGTTGATGACATACATGAAATATGGTCGATGAATACATTTTTAAATAACATGATCCATTTTCATGACCCTACCCTTGGAAAACCTTCTATTTTTATGGATTTATGTTTTGTTATATTTCTTATGGATGGAATGACTATCTATATCAATTTTATTATGCAAATTACTTGTTTCTTATGGAAAATATGAGATGTGGATCCTTTGTGGGATGTAGGATAATTCCATGTTTGGATCTGAGAAACATGCATTTGATGTGAGAACATGATGTTGCTAATGAAAAGTGTATTTTTGCAGGAACAAGTTTCTTTACGGTGGCAGAAAGAGTAACCACTGAGAAAAGAATACCTTGGGGAAATGATGTGATGGGTAAATTATCAAAAATTATGGGGAGGCAACACGAAAGAATACCCCTTTTCATGAAGATGCATATCATGAAATTGCTTAGTTGCATTTGTGTGTTATAGTAGTTTCTTATAATGAAATCTCATAAGATGAAAGAATAATTGTTGGTTAATAGTTTTCTTATAATGAAATCTTATAAAGTAAAAGAACAATTGTTGGTTGATATTATTACCATAGTGGATAATAAGGAAAGAACAACAAAGAACAAAGGATAGTTTTTATAAATGATTTCTCTTTTGTTGTTTCGGTATGTGCTTTACTCCTGACTATTTTAGAACCCATAGCATTTATTGTAAGAACATGGAAATCTGGTTATGGTGTGTTCATTGGATTCCTTATGGAGAAGTGTAATGGAGTGGGTTGTTAAGGAACATTGGAAGTTAATGCACAGGAGTTAGGCTAGAGTGGGTACACCAAAGGAAAGTGGAGGAAGGAAAACAATAAGAAGGATTGGTGAAGGAGGAAGGCATTCGTTGGATTGTGAACAGGATTTGAAAGACTGGGTTTGGCACATCAAAGGTGTGAAGATAGAGAGCAATCGATTTTAGTAAGTAAAGAAACTGTTGCTTCTTGTTGTATTAAAGCTTCAAAAGAATTTGTGATTAGAAAATGTGCTTGTGTGAGTTCAATTATGTTTGGGTTATATCATTGATAGTCCGTCATATGAAAGAAATGATTGTGCTTTATACCTAGTATGTTGATAGAGAACACATCCCACAATTACTCTTATTTTTATAGGAAAATTTTATGTTTCATAACTTCAGCACTGCCATTACGAATGTATCCAAAGAATCCCATTAGTAGGTTCATCCGGCCTAGTCACCAGTAATGGATTGATATTGCCATTGGGCATTGGTCTCCATGTTATGATTGTTGGGAGAAGGAACTAATGTTGATGATTGTTGGGTAGTGTTTTAGTGTGAGTTTTGGAACAGTGGAGGCATTTAAGTATATATTTTTATTTTGTTCATGTTCTGTCGTTGTCATGAATGGTTTGGTAAACTTAGTAGATAGGACAAATATACTTGGTAATTGCTTAGATATTTGAAAAGAGAACGATTGCCTTCTATTGCATTTGATTATACCTAAAACTCTATGTCTGTAAGGAATGTGTATAATGAATGCATGATTTATGATTGCTATTGATAGTATAGAAGGAGACAAGAATTGAAACTCATTCCTTGAGTTTGAATTATTATTTTGGCAATGCTCGGTTCTATTTTTTTTTTTGAGAAGTTAAAATAAAATAAATATTAAAGGTTAGGTTGTTGTGGATTCTTGAACAATGGTAATTGCTTATATGTATTAAAGGAAGAATGATTATCTTCTATTGTATTTGATTATATCTGGAATTCTATTCTTTGAAAGGAATGTGTTTAATGAATGCATTGATTTATCATTGCTATTGTTAAAATTTTAGAGAGATCTATTCATTGTTTTGAATGATTATTTGAGAATTATCAAAAAGAATGGTTGGAATTTGAGACTCAGTATGAATGCATGATGAGCATTCTTGAAAGAGTTAAGGAGCCATCTCTGATCCCTGTTATAAGGTAATATTTTCTTGGTTGGTGCTGTTGATCCTGCTGTCGAAGTGTTCTATGGGCATCGGTGTGGTTACAATCATAGGTGCAACTTGAGTCTATGTCAAAGAAGCTCTACGATAATGATGCGAGCATGGGGATGATCTCAGCTATAGGAGTTAATACTCTACGAGGAGATATTGGTGCTCAATGACCACCAGCTGGAAGATGAACTGGTCCTATTCAAATGATGGATGGCAGTTGAAATTCGATTGCCTTAATGTAATTCTTCTATAGAGAGACATCTCATGAATTGAATCATTTGTATATACATCTCTAGGGGTTGTCTAGTGATGCACTGCCAGTAATGTTGATTTGAAAACCTGTATATAGTTTGGATAGTTTTCGAATGATTTTAGTATGATAAACAAGATCATGCTAGTTGAGTTAACTTGACCTTGATGTAAAGATATGCTTATGTTATGTTGGTGTTGGTTTATTAACTCAGAGATCAAATTTTGAGCATTCACGGTGTCTTATGGGACTTACCTAGAATCACCTAAAACTAAGCTTAATTAGTTAATTCATTAGATTAATTCTTTGAAGCTTGAGTTACGGGATTACACCGAGATTATCGATGTGTTTTGTTAGATTAAATGTTATAATCTTTACCCTATAAATGAATAAGGACAACTGGGTATCTAGCACCTTCGGATGGCATCTATAATCGATGGATATCCACTACTCACTAATTAGAGATGAAATGTGGATAAGTTGGTTAATTAGTTTAAAAGAATATAATGAAGAAATTCTCCCAACTCATTCTCGTGTAACTGATATCACTTTTGAAAATAGTTTTGGGAATGGGAACTAGAGGGAGTCCGACTATATCTTTTTAGATATCGGGTAAGGGATCCTCTTGGAAAAAGATGTTGGTCAAATTATTGTGGATGATGCTTAGTACTCCTACACTAAAGGAATTGGGTAGGGAGTAGGGATTATCATATCCATGGAACTCTTTCACTAAAAGACTTGTGAAAAAGAGTAGAAAACTATGTCTATAGATCTCTTACACTAAAATACTTGCATGAAGAGAAAAGACTAGTGTCCTAGAACTCTTGAACTAAAGGACTTGTGCAAGGGTAAAGACTAGGGCTTTTCCTTTCAATAGAGTGAAAGGAGAACCAACTATATTGTTAGGAATTAAAGGTAGTTGGAGTGGAAGATAATTGCACCAATGCTTCTCACAAATGGACATGTGGAGAAGTAGGGATGGTTGCATATTTAGGCTTGGTCGTAACTCTTAGATGAGGGTCATGAGTTATTCAACTCTAGAAAGGATTACTAGAGACTAGGTCTATCTTTCATTAGAATGAGAACTCAATCAACCCTTATGAAGTTTATAGTAAAAAAAATAAGGGGTTGAATTAGAGTAAACTAGGTTTAAGGAACTTTGGGTCACGATATTTGGTATCAGAGCATGGTTCATAGTGGAATTGGATCACTACACAAGAATTAGTTTTCAGTGTGAGATAGAAAACATATTAGATATTAGTAATTAAATAGAGAAAACTAATAGAAGCAAATTTACCCAAAATGACTAGGATGTAGTGGGTAAACAATTATTAGTAGGAAGAGCAATTTGAAGGGCCAAATGCTAATGAATTCCTACTATCTCTTCTATGAGTGGCCAGGGACAATGCCACTAAAAATAAGAAGAGGAGGTGTTTCCCCAACAACAAGGCAGACATGAGGAACCAATGCAGAGAATAGAGCACCTAATGATGGTTCAAAAAACCACAATGAGGGAGAGAATCTTACTGAAATAGTGGCTCTACTTCATGAGTAGGTGGAAGCCCAAAAATAGTTGTTGGATGTTATGCTAAGTTGAGAAACACAATATGGTAACCCGAGAAGGGAACAGGTAAATGAACCTCTTACAGAGGCACAATTGGCAAGAGTTTGATTGGAGGCTGAGCTGGGCAAGGAGATGAAATATCTAAAATCTTCCAAGTTTAATGGAGAGGAATATGGGGATAAGGTTGAGGCTTGGTTGAAGGAGATAGAGACATATTGTAATATGAAGAACTTCTCCTCAGGCACTCGAACATCGTATGCTACATTACATTTGCAAGGAGATGGTTTAGCTTGGTGGGAAACCCTTAGTGAAGAGCAAAAGCTAGTGACTATAGTTGACTTAAAATGGGAAGAGTTTGTAAAAGCTTTCAAAGAAATATTTCTCATGAAATATTTTTATTCCCAAAAATTTGATGAATTCACTAAACTTCATCAGGGAATTAGAACAGTGGAGAAATATTATCAAAAATTTGTTAAGTTGGTGAAGTATGTGCCCGCTTACACTGAGAAAATGAAGGTCCACAAGTTCATACTTGGAGTAGATCCTAGAATAGGATAAGAAGTGGACATGAGAGAACCTAAGACATTGCAAAAGGCCTATGAGTTAGCAAGGAAAGTCATGAGGCACTAAGGAAGAGGAGCAGTTCAGGTTTCATGAAGTGGGAGCATGAGCAATCAATTAGAAGTGTTACAGGATAGGATGAGAAAGAAGATAGGAAACAAGGAAAATTTAAAAGAAAGTTTTGAGGAAGGAATCGTAAATGCTATAATCAGGGCAACAATGGCAATAGATCACCACAAAGATAGACTAACTTTCCAAAAGGAGGAGCAAGGGAGCTGAGATGAAAAGAACATCCAAGACCAAAAGAAGGATGTTACATATGTAAGGGATCACATTATGCCACCAACTATCCATAGAAAATAGGTATGGGTTCTAAAGGAAAGGAACCGATGTACAAGGAAACTGCACCTAAGGAACCAACACATCGGATTTACGTAGCAATAGGAAACCAAAATCTGGATGGTCAGGCTACCCCACTAGTGATAAAAGGTAAGATCTTTGGTAAAAGTGTTAAAATATTATTTGATAGTGGAGCTACAGACAACTTTATTTCCACTAGTTTAGTTAGAGATATAACAGAAAGGTCAAGAATCTTGGAACATGGGTGGAAGGTTGAGTATGGTTTAGGATAAACCTACTCTGTGAACCAGTGTTATCCTATGGCAAAAATTACCTTACCTAGTGGAATGACCTTAGGATGTTTATATGTTGCACCATTGCATGCCTTTGACATAGTATTGGGAATGGATTGGCTACAAGAGCATAAAGTAGTGATTAATTTTTAGGATCGATGGGTTGAATACTCAGATGATGATGGGCTTGTTTGTAGAGTGAATAGCCTACAAGGAACTTTCCAACCTCAAATCCTTTTGGCTATGCAACTCAAGAGAGCCATAAGAAAAAGAGGAATGGTATATATTGTTAAGTTAAATGAGATAGAGGAAGGGAAGAAGGAAGAGGTGTTTGGGAAACACCCTGTTCTTCAATATTTTAGGGATGTATTTTTGAAATATTTACCTGGATTACCACCTAAAAGGGAATTTGACTTCTCTATCGAACTTGAACCTAGAATAGAGCCTATCCATAGGGCTCCTTATAGAATGAACTCCATAGAAATGCAAGAACTAAAAGTACAACTTCAAGGATTGTTGGAAAAAGGACTAATTAGACCAAGTGTGTCACCATGGGGTGCACCAATGTTGTTTGTAAAGAAAAAGGATGGATATTTAAGATTATGTATTGACTATCGGATGTTAAATAAGGCAACTATTAAAAATAGATATCCTTTACCTAGAATCAAAGATCTCTTCGATCAACTCAAGGATACCTCAATATTTTCAAAGATTGATTTGAAGTCAGGATATCACCAATTGAGAATTCGAGAGGAAGATACTCATAAGATAACTTTTAAAACTTGATATGGACATTATGAGTTTATTGTCTTGCCTTTTGGGTTGATGAATGCTCCAGCGATATTTATGAATCTGATGAATAGTATCTTCAAAAAGTACTTGGATAGATTTGTTCTGGTGTTTTTGGATGACATTTTGATATATTCCCAAAACAAGGAGGAGCATGATAAACACCTCATATTAGTGCTAGAGTTGCTAAGGGAAAAGTAGTTGTATGGGAATTTATCCAAGTGTGAGTTTTATGTGTCAGAGGTGCAATATTTAGGGCACATTGTTTTGGTTGAGGGAATCATTGTAGATCCTAAGAAAATAGAAGCCATATTGAATTGGCCATCGCCAACGAATGTAACTAAGGTCCAAAGTTTCATGGGCTTAACTGGGTACTATAGGTGATATGTGAAGGACTACACCAAGATCACCTCATCGATAACCAACCTTCAAAGGAAAGGGAAGGAATTCAAGTGGATAGATAAATGTGAGACAACCTTTGATTTACTTAAGTAGAAGCTTACTACACCTCCTATACTAAAAATACCTGATCCACAAGGAAGTTTTTCTATGTGTACAGATGCATCGCTAGAAGGACTGGGAGGAGTGCTCTCACAAGAAGAAGCGGTGGTTGCCTATGGATCAAGGAAGCTAAAAAGCATGAGGTTAATTATGCAACTCATGATTTAGAGTTAGCAGTTGTAGTTTTTTCTCTCAAGAGTTGGTGACATTATCTAGTTGGTAGACCCTTTGAGCTAAAGACAGATCATCAGAGTCTTCAATACATGTTCACCCAACCCTTGCTCAATGCTAGACAGAGAAGATGGATGGAATTTCTCGTAGAATATGATTTTGGCATTGAATACATTAAGGGAAAGGAGAATAAGGTCGCAGATGCTCTGAGTAGAAGGAGACACATTGTAGTCTTATCTCGTATTCATGTTGACTTGATGGAATAAGTCAAGGTAATGCAAATTCAGGATGCTTACTGTAATCAAATCCAAGAAAATATGGAAAGGAAACCAGATGAAAACAAATATTTTAGCATCAAGGATGGTTTTCTATATTTTAAGGATAGGGTAGTAATTCCTAGAAGTGGATATCTGAGGAATATGATCATGAATGAAGCTCATAGATCCCCCTACTCTGCTCATCCAGGAGGAGCAAAAATGAGAGAGAATATGAAAAAGATATTCTTTTGGCCAGGAATGAAGAGAGACATAATTGAATTTGTCGCTCAATGCCTCGAGTGCCAAAAGGTTAAAGTAGAACATAGACATCATGTTGGTTTGTTATACCCACATGATGTGCCTATACAAAAATGGCAAGTAATTTCAATGGATTTCATAGTAGGGCTGCCTAAGACCAAGTTCCAACATGATGCAATCCTAGTAGTGGTCGATAGACTGACCAAGGTTGTGCACTTTATACCCGGGAGCACCAAGGATGATGTCATGATTGTGGCTAATAGATTTTCCAAAGAAATATTTTGGCTTCATGGATTTCCAGAGGTAATTATATCAGATAGGGACTCGAGATTCACATCTGAGTTTTGGAAAGCCTTACATCGAGCCATTGGCACTAGGTTGAACATCAGTTCAACTTATCACCCAAAAACTGATGGAAAAACTAAAAGGGTGAATCAAGTGTTAGAGGACATGCTTCGCATGTATTGTATGGATCAAAAAACCCGTTGGGAAGAGTACTTGCATCTAGTGGAATTTACCTACAATAATGGTCATCATTCGACATTAGGCATGGCATCATTCAAAGCTTTGTATGGTAGAAGGTGTAGGACACCATTGTCTTGGGATAATCCAGAAGATCATATTACGCTTGGACTAGACATGGTCAAAGAAATGGAGCAATAGTTAAGGGTAATTAGAGAAATATTAAAGGAAGCTGTAGACCATCAAAAAAGTTATGTCGATCTTAAGAGATCACCCAGAGAGTTTGTTGTTGGTGATAGAGTATTCTTGAGGGTGAGATCGAAGAAGAGTGCTATCAAGTCCACAAAGCTTGATCCTCATTTTGTAGGACCCTTTGAAATCATAGAAAATATCAGTCCTGTGGCATACCGACTTGCCTTACCACCTAATCTATCCAATATTCACAACACCTTTCATGTTTCCTTGCTTAAGAAGTATGTTGCTAACCCTGAGCATGTGTGGAATTTTTCTAATTTGTAGATGGTGAACCCCGAGGCTATAGAGGTTCGACTAGTAAATATCCTTGAATTCCAATCCAAATCGATGAGGAAAGGAACCTTGGAGCAATGCAAGGTCCAATGGGATCATTATTTCGAAAGAAATGCTACTTGGGAGAAAGTAGCAGACATGCAAAAACATTTTCCATTTCTATTTGAGGATGCATTGTAAATATTTGTTTAATGTTTATGCTATGATGACACATAGAGGACTATGTTAAGCCTAAGGGGGGAGGATGTCATGACCCTACCCTTGGCAGACCTTCTATTTTGATGGATTTATGTTTTGTTATATTGCTTATGGATGGAATGACTGTCTATATCAGTTTTATTATGCAAATTACTTGTTTCTTATGGAAAATATGAGATGTGAATCCTTTGTGGGATGTAGGATAATTCCATGTTTGGATCTGAGAAACATGCATTTGATGTGAGAACATGATGCTACTAATGAAAAGTGCATTTTTGTAGGAACATGTTTCTTTACGGTGGCAAAAAGAGTAACCACTAAGAAAAGAATACCTTGGGGAAATGATGTGATGGGTAAATTATTAGAAATTATGGGGAGGCAACACGAAAGAATGCCCCTTTTCATGAAGATGCATATCATGAAATTGCTTAGTTGCATTTGTGTGTTATAGTAGTTTCTTATAATGAAATATCATAAGGTGAAAGAACAATTGTTGGTTAATAGTTTTCTTATAATGAAATATTATAAAGTAAAAGAACAATTGTTGGTTGATATTATTACCATAGTGGATAATAAGGAAAGAACAACAAAGAACAAAGGATAGTTTTTTTATAAATGATTTCTCTTTTATTGTTTCGGTATGTGCTTTACTCCTAACTATTTTAGAACCCATAGCTAATACGTCCTTATTCAAAAAAGAGAATGAAGAAGTCCTTCATTGTCCAGAACCAAATCATAATATTTCCTCTATTTCCAATGATGAGATTGAGATTCCCCACCCTCCTCCAGAACCCTCAAGAAGCCTTAAATTCTTAGGGTCTTAAATCCCACCCCATGATACTATTCTGAACCACTCAAGTGGATCTATCAAATTGACTCACATTGAAGAGCCCGCAATCCCAAAAGCCATCCTTGGATCATCCAACCCTGTGGTTCAAAAGGTTAACTCACAAAAATTTAGCCCAAAATAAACCAAAATTTTCAAAAAATTCCCTATTTATTATGATGGTGATAAGAAGAAGGGAAGAACATTGGCCAATGATCAATGGAAACAGGGATTAGTAGAGGAAATAGCAAGCAAAAACAAAAAAACCCTATTTTCTATAGGGTTAAGTCAGAACAAATATGAGTTCAAATGCATCAAATATCCCCAACCTCAAGGAAAGGGGGGCAAAAGTAATGCTAAATATTTTAAATGAGAATCCTCTCTTGAAATGTGAGAGGACTTAATGGACTAGCTAAGCAAAATTTATCTAGAACTTTAAGGAGAGAAGTTAATCCTACCATCTTCTTACCACAAGAAACCAAAATTGGAGAAAATTTAGCTGCTACCTTGGGAAAAAAACTATGGAAAAAAGAAGAAGCTATTTCCTGCAATGCTAGGGGAGCTTTAGGGGGCCTCATGTGCATATGGGATCCTGAGAATCTTGAAGGTATATTGATTCATTCAAATGATATGACAACTAGTATCCTATTTTTTGATAAAGACAAAAATTTCCCATGGATCCTCACTAATGTGTATGCTCCCAATTCAATTCCTGGTAGGTCTAGGTTATGGGAAACCTTAACCAATATTAGAAGAGAAATCACTAATTTTCCTTGGATCTTAGTTGGAGATTTTAACACTCCCCTCTATCCTTCTGATAAAAGAGGTGGATCTGGATCCATTTCAAAAAGCATGGAAGACTTCCATGATTTCATCAACTCTAATGATCTTATGGATGTTAAATTGAAAGGTAACCAATTCACTTGGACCAACAGAAGAAGTGGCAGCCAATTAAATTAGGTCAAACTTGATAGATTTATTTATTCTCAGGAGTCTACTTTAAAGTGGGGGGATGTAAGTCTTCAATCAATGCTCAAAATAGGTTCTGATCATAGTTCACTTCTTTTGTAAACAAGCAACCCACAACCCTTTAGAACCCCCTTCATATTTTAATATATGTGGACCCACCATCCAGATCTCAAAGATAGAATAATTCAATGGTGGCAATCAAATTTCCATGGATCACCTTCTTTCAGATTGGGGCAAAAGTTGAAATTGGTTAAGGAAAATCTCAAGATTTGGAAGAGGGACATTTTTGGAAACCTTTTTCGAACAAGCAGACAATCAAGAACCGATTGGAAATAATCGAGAAAAATATTCTGAATGGACAAAGTGATGATGATGCGTTGAGATCTGAAGAAAAGATCCTTTTGTCAAAATATCACAATGTTCTTGCTTGTGAGGAGACTTTTTGGAGACAAAAATCTCGAGCAATTTGGCTCAAGGAAGGAGACTCAAATACTAAATTTTTTCACATTTCTACTCTAAGAAATAGGAGCAAAAATAGAATCAAGGAATTGCTTAAGAATGATGAGAATGTTACTATGGACATCAAGGAAATTAGGTCTAAAGCAGTCTCTCATTTTATGCAGTTGCTTGAAAACTCAAACTCCACTTTTGACTTTACCAAAGAATATTTACTTCAACACATTTTCCATTCCATTTTAGAGGATATCAACTCCAAGTTAACTACAACTCTCTTAGATGAAGAAATCAAACAGATCCTCTTCTCCATGAAACCCGACAAGACCCCTGGCCTTGATGGGTTTCCCCCAAGATTTTTCCAAGATTTTTGGGATTTTGTCGATCCTGATGTGTGTGCTGCTATTAGAGAATTCTAGTCGGACAAGGATATACCTCATAATTTCAATTCCACATTCATAGCTCTAATTCCTAAAATTCAAGATGCTAAATCACTTAATGATTTCAGACCAGTGAGCCTTTGCAATGTTGTTTACAAAATTCTTACCAAATCCTTGGCCAACAGGATGAGAGATATCCTTCCTTTGATAATTGACCATTACCAAGGGAGTTCGGTTCAAGGAAGATCTATACTTGATGGGATTATTACTGTCCATGAAGCCCTGCATTCCACTTCACAAACCAAGAAGGTTGCCTTTCTTCTAAATCTTGACATGAATAAAGCATATGACATAATGAATTGGGATTTTCTACTTGCAGTTCTAATCAAATTTATATTCCATCATGATTGGGTTGAGCTAATTAAAGGATGCATTTCCACAACCTGGTTCTCAATCCTAATCAATGGATCACCTACTGGTTACTTTCAAAGTGGCAGAGGCCTAATACAGGGAGATCCTTTATCTCCCCTTCTCTTCATTATTGTTGTAGAGGTGTTGGGAAGATCTATTCATGCATCCAGAAGCTCAGGTCTCATATCGAGGATTAAGGTCACTTCTCAAACTAATCCTATCACCCATCAACAATTTTTTGATGACACTCTTCTATCCACCTATGCTTCTATCATTGAATCCAAAGTCATCAAGCATATCCTCCTCCTTTATGAAGAAGTCGTAGGACAAAAAGTGAATTTCTAGAAGAGTAAATTATACTTTCTCAACACTCCACATAGGCGATAAATCAAAATTACCAATATTCTAGAGTGTGCAATATCCACCTTACCAACTACCTATTTAGGGCTTCCCTTATTCATTGGAAATGCTACTGAAGAAATGTGGAATAGGGTCATTGAAAGAATCTAAAAAAAACTCACAGGATGGAAAGGTAACCTTCTATCCCAGGCAGGGAAAGCGACTCTCACTATGGCATATCTTCAAAGTATTCCAGTATATTTTCTATCGGTCTTCAAGGCTCCAAATAAGGTTTTTAATAAAATTGAACAAATCCAAAAATAGTTCTTATGGACTAGGGTTGAGAATAAAAATCGATTTCATCTTGTTGCTTGGGACAAAGTGTGCAGACCGAAAGACCAAGGAGGAATTGGCCTAAGAAGAATTAACCATTTAAATATTTTTCTGCTTGCAAAACAAGCTTGGAGATTGGTGTCTGATGAACAAGTTGAATGGGTTACTCTAGCAAAAAGGAAATATTTGTAGGGATCCAAATTTTTATGTGATTTGGCCCCTTCTTCTAGGTCAGCATTTTGGAAATATATCATCTTAACAAAACAACTTGCATATTAACAAAACAACTTGTGATAAAAGGCCTCATATGGCAAGTTGGGGATGGAAAAATCATAAATTTTTGGGAAGACAAATGGATAGGAAACCAGCCACTAATAGAAATTCCTATTTTTAGAGCTATAAAGAACTTTACTGATCCATTATTTGGCCATAAAGTAGCTGAATTTTTAACTGTATCCAACAATTCATGCACATGGAAAAGGATACATTATCCTAATTTATTAGTGGAAATCAACTCTTTGGAGGCCTTACTTTCTTCTTATGTTTTACCTTCAAGGAATGATAGGGATCACCCCATTTGGGAACCCTCAAACATTGGAGAATTCACTGTTAAATTGGCATATCAACTCCTCCTATCTCTTGAGGAAATTCAAATTCCTTTCAAATTAGTATGGATCAAACACTTAACTCCAAAAGTTTCATTTTTTTCCTGGTTGGCCATTCAAAATAGAATCCTTACTATTGAAAATCTCATCAAGCATGGAATCCCTCTACCCAATAGGTGTTTTCTATGCCTTGTTGATTGGGAATCAACTCACCATATTTTCCTAACCTATCCTTATTCCAATTCCATCCTTAACAACCTTTTCCAAAGGTTCCAGATCAGTTGGTCCAAACCTCCTTCAATTATAGATTTGTTTTTCCAATGGTCTGATCCTTTTTGCAATCCTTGCCTCCATCTGATTTGGAAGTTTTATCTTCACCATTTCCTATGGCAAATATGGCTTGAAAGGAATAGAAGAGTTTTTTCTAGTTCTACTAAGGATATTTCATCCATTACCAATAGAATCATCTTCTATGCTAAGGAAAATGCACTCATGATCCCAACTAATCCTCATCCAATCCCTAGGTTTGAAGCCTCTTTTATTTACACATTTCTCTAGATAATCCCAACTCTAATTCTTCCCAAATCATAAGGAATAATATCAAGTGGATTCCTCCACCACAAGGCTAGGTAAAACTAAATTTTGATGGGGCAGCTAAAGGCAACCCTGGCTGAGAAGGAGCAGGAGGGATTCTTAGGGATCACAAAGGAAATTCTATCTTTACCTTCATCGAGGGCCTGGGTGAACAGTCAAATCACATAGCTGAAGCTAGAGCTCTTTGGAGAGGTCTTCTACTGATCAAATAGTTTCTTGGTAAAGTTATTGTTGAAGGGGACTCTTTAAATATTGTCAATTATTTGAAAAATTCCAAAACCCCTACTTGGAGAGTCAAAAACTACATTGAAGAAGCTAGAAACCTGATCCTCCATCAGCATGAGGCCATCATTCAACATGCTTTTAGGGAAGCAAACAAAGTGGTGGACAGGTTAGAAAATATTGGAGTTAATGCTCCTGGGATGATGATGTGGAATGACACCCTCCCACAGGAGGTTGACAAAATTGCCAAGTCAAAGAAAATTCAAAATGACTAACAAATTGTTATTCCTTTTATTTTACCTAATTTCTTGTTTGAAAGGTTTACTTTCCCTAGGTCATATCGCCATATATGCCTTTTGCCCCTTTAGGATCCTACTTCGCATTCCTATTGTTTCCATGATGATTTTGATTTCCTCAAGGTAATTTATGATTGGTATCCTTAGCATGTTTGTGGTTTTGAGTTGCACCTTCCTTGTGCCTTTCCCAGGCCTCATTTTCATTGATGTTGGCAGTACCAATGTCCAAATTTTAAATGGTCCCAATTTTTATTGGGTTGTTACCTTAATTTGTCATCCTAACTATCATCATTTCTTAGTACTCTACCTTTCACTAAATCTCCTGGCCCACTCCTTCCCAAATCCCACTCGTGTGTCAATCCTTCGTGTGTCACATCACCATTCCTTTCCATCACCTTTTATTTTCTTGGGACTCATCATTTTCATCCTCGTTCCCACGCCCCTATCCATAGGATATTTCTACCATTTTCCAATGCTTCATGTTTTAGTTTTTCCTTGCAAGGATCACATTTCTTCAAATGATTCTTACCCAAATTTTCAAAAGTTTCTAAGAGTGGCACACATTTCTATTTTTGGTGGTGCTAGGAGTTGTTGGAATTCTCAGTCTACTAAGGCCTGTTGCTTTGTTATCAGGTACAAGGTGGAATTATTGTTTCCAAGGAATTATTACAACCTGAGGAGGTGGCAAAGAAGTTTCCAAAAATGCCCAAGACCTCCCTTTAATTCAAAAGCACACCTCCACTCCAAAATTACTATCTCCATTGATTTCTTGCCAAGGTTTTGGTTAGAGCACTCTATTTTTTCTTCCATCTAGCAATTTTGTAACCTGGCCATTATGGGTTTCATTGAACCAAAGACACTTGAAATTGAACCTATTGCTGAGGTGATCATGAATGCATGTGGATTCATGCATTTTCTATAGTAATTCTCTAGGATAGACTAGGATGTGAACACTACTTTTGCTTCCACCTAGGAGAAAGGTGTTGTTATCATCCATGGAGTGGAATTTTAGGTTGACATCCAAATCCTTGTAGAAATAATAGGTCAGCCACTGGTGGGAAGAACCATCCATAGAGACAAGCATAATTGGGACACGGAGTTGAAGGAGTTTGAGCCAAGATCAAGTCTGTACAAGCTCATAAAACCAGGGATGGTTAGGGAGGATTTACCTACTCCATGGAAGGAAGTCATGAAACTTGTGATGGAGTATATCACGGTTGACGACCCGGGTTCCCCTCTCAGGAGTTTTCACATAGCCTTTGTGAACCACTTTAGGGAAGTGAAACCTCTCAACATCCCTAAATTTCTATTTTTATCTATGGAATATTCCATTAAGGCAACTCACTCAAAGAAGGATGAGGCTTGGCCCTCACATCAGGGACTTTTTAAGGTGATTTACAAACATTTGTTAGAGAAGTTCCCAAAAGGTAATATTTTTATACATGAGCAGCAAGTGGATTCCAAATAGACTATAGAGGAGGATACGTCCTTTACCCCATCCTCAAGTGCTCATGGTTCCAAGAAAAGGAAAGTGGAAGGTAGATTTTAGGATGTTGAGCAATCGGTAAGAAAGAAGGTCAAGGTGGAGGATCGCCCCACCCCTTCGAGAAGCTCCTAGTGCCTAAAAGATAAATTCATTCAAAACCAAGAAAAAATTCATGATTCTATTGAGGATGAGCTTGAGGATCCTACGGTCAAGTTACTTTAGGAGTACATCATAAATACTACTACTGCCACCATAGATCATATGGAGAGTGCAATAACCATGAGCATGGTGGCCATTGCCCAGATGAAGGAGCACAAAAATGCTCTACATTTACTATTTTTCTGTAATAACTATTCCGAGGATCACCCTAAAAAGAATACCGTAGGAGCCAACGCTAGTGGTAACATCAAGGAGGATGACGTGGTGGAAATTGCCAAGGAAGTCTTCAAGGAAATCCCTAAGGATGTCAAAAATGATGACACCAAGGATTCTGTAAATGTGTAATACCCTTGCAGATTGTCATCTGCTTCTGGTTTTTGTCTAGTTGGAATGTTTTGGTTCCTGTTTCATCCTTTTGGTCTGTTTTTGTTTTATCTGAAAGTCTTAGGCTTTGTTCAGATGTTTTTAGGTGTTTTTGGATGTTGCATCATTTAATTTTTTTTTACTAAGGCGTTAGGGCGCCTTTCAAATTCCCTCATCAATACAATTTTTTTAACTTACCAAAAACAAATTTAGAACCCATAGCATTAATTGTAAGAACATGGAAATCTTGTACTGGTGTGTTCGTTGGATTTCTTGTGGAGAAGTGCAATGGAGTGGGTTTTTAAGGAACGTTGAAAGTTAATGCATTAGAGTTAGGCTAGAGTGGGTACACTAGAGAAAGTGGAGTGAAGGAAAAGAATCAAAAGGATTGGAAAAGGAGGAAGGCATTCGCTGGATTGTGAAGAGGCTTCGAAAGACTAGGTTTAGCACAAAAAAGGAGTGAAGATAGTGAGTGATCAATTTTAGTAAGTGAAGAAAATATTGTTTCTTGTTGTATTAAAGCTTCTAAAGAAATCTTTATTAGGAAATGTGCTTGTGTGAATTCAACTGTGGTTGGGATATATCGTTGATAGTGAGTTATATGAAAGAAAAAGATTGTACTTTATACCTTGTATGTTGATAGAAAACACATCCAACAGTTACTCTCATTTTATAGGAAAATTATGTGTTTCATAACTTCAACACTGCCATAAGAATGTATCCAATGAATCCCATTAGTAAGTTCATCCTGTCTAGTCTCCAGTAGCAGATTTGATATCATCGTTAGGTATTGGTCTCCATGTTATGGTTCTTGGGAGAAGGAACTAATATTGATGATCGTTGGGTAGTGTTTTAGCATGAGTTTTGGAATAGTGGAGACATTTAATTATATCTTTTTATTTTTTTCATGTTCTATCATTATTGTGAATGATTTGGTAAACTTAGCAAATAGGACAAAGATACTTGGTAATTGCTTAGATGTTTGAAAAGAGAACGACCACCTTCTATTGCATTTGATTATGTATAAAACTCTATATCTGTAAGGAATGTGTATAATGAATGCATGTTTTATCATTGTTGTTGATAGAATAGAAGGATACAATTGAATTGAAACTTGTTCCTTGATTTTGAATGATTATTTTGGCAATGCTTGGTTCTATTTTTGTTGAGAATCTAGAAATGAAATAGATTTTAAAGGCTAGATTGTTTGTGAATTCCTGAAGAATGATTGCGTAGACGTTTGAAAAGAAAAATTATTACCTTCTACTGTATTTTATTATATCTAGAATTCTATTTTTGAAAGGAATGTGTTTAATGAATGCATTGATTTATCATTGTTGTTGATAAAATTTAGAGAGATTTGTTCATTGATTTGAATGATTATTTGAGAATCTCAGAAATAATGGTTAGAATTTGAGATTTAGTATGAATGCATGATGGGCATTCTTAAAAGAGTTAAGGAGCCATCTTTTATCCCTGTTATAAGGTAATATTTTCTTGACTGGTGTTGTTGATCTGCTATCAAAGTGTTCTATGGATGTCGATTGGTGAGCAGAAATTCATGTCCCGAAAAACATTCATTTCTCTTCCATAAATTATCAATCCGGTAAGTTCGTAAACTTATGAGTGTCACGCACAGTATATGCCTGCAGTGTTGGGGAACAAATCTGGTTGTACCTTATTTAGTTTGGTGGGGAGGTTTGTGTAATTGGATTCCAGCCAAACCAAATAAACTGAGTGCAGAGAATTTAAATAAATAAAATACAATGCTGGAAATAAAATGCTGAAAATAAAAGCACACACCTAAATTAAATAAAGCAAGAACTAAAGCAATAAAATAATCTACAGAAGATAAAGAACATAAATAAATAGGGGAGGACTACTACAGGGAGTGGGCCCAAGCTCCCACAGATAGTCCGCCCGGCTAGCTACGTAGAGCTTGCTCGAATAAGAGGAGTTGCACTCTTAATTAATTAAACAATAAAATAAAATAAGTTGTGTAAAATTAATCATTGATCTCCGATCTCCTCTGTTCATCTGGCCTGCGTCTTTATATAAAGCGCAGCCAGATCTCATTACAATAACAAATCGGTCTATTTTAATCACGTGATGTGATTTAGTTACAATTGATTCTACACATATTTTATTCTTCTATTTTAAAGTATGTTCGTTCACCGAAGGATAAATATAAATATCCTTAGGTGTACGTAACAACAAATCCTAAACTAATGCATCCTAAAAATAATAATATGCTTTAAGAGCTTTACAAGGTCAACCGAGCCAATCGGTTGATAATAATAACAAACACTTTATTCTATTTAATAAATGCATGATTAAAATAGATCTCCTTTGTCTTCACGTGCAACCTCCTCCATAGTCCTTGGTCAACCAGTCAAAGTTGACTTGGTAAATCTTGCAAAGTATGAAGGCATGGAGGCGCCTTCCGGTTGTAGGGAGGCGCTCTTCTTCCGTTGGCGCCTTTCGGTTGCAGGGAGGCGCTCATCTTCCATTGGCGCCTTCCGGTTGTAGGGAGGCGCTCGTCTTCTGTGGGTGCCTTCCGGTTGTAGGAAGGCGCTCATTTCTATCGGTGCCTTCCGGTTGTAGGGAGGCGCTCTTCTTTCGTTGGCGCCTTCCGGTTGCAGGGAGGCGCTCGTCTTCCATTGGTGCCTTTCGGTTGTAGGGAGGCGCTCGTCTTCTGTGGGTGCCTTCTGGTTGTAGGGAGGCGCTCATTTCTATTGGTGCCTTTCGGTTGTAGGGAGGCGCTCTTCTTTCGTTGGTGCCTTTCGGTTGCAGGGAGGCGCTCGTCTTCCGTTGGCGCCTTTCGGTTGTAGGGAGGCGCTCATCTTCCGTGGGTGCCTTTCGGTTGTAGGAAGGCGCCTACTTCTGTTGGGCACCTTCCTTGAAGAGGAAGGTGCCTACTCTCTTGCCTTAGTCTCTGTAAGTAGAAGTATGCCGGGTCCAAGTGGATGTAGACTGGAAAACACCATATTAGTACCAATACCTGCATTTATACACATTTCCCACTAAAAACACCAATCAAGCATAATACCGGATTTTCTATCAATTATATGCATAAGTTATATAAAATACATTTCATATGCTAATTGAACCAGTGATAATTCTCCTTAACCGTGTATATAAAATGAGCATTTTTGGTGCTCATCATCCCCCCATGCCTAACATGTGCCACGCCCTCGTGGCACCAAAAGGTGAAGTTATCCCTCTCGTAGGCTGACCATGCCAAAAAGTTTGTCATGTCTTCGTGATAACAACCCCTGGGATATATATATTTTTTCCCTCTTTTTTTTTTATTTATTTATTTATTTTAATGGCCTTCAACATCTCTGTTTCTCTGCAGTTGAGTGCTGCTATTTTTTCCATTCAGCACTACTATTTTTTTTCTCAGTACTATTTTTTTTTATTCAGCACTGTGTTTTTTTTCATTGAGTGTTGCTATTCTTCATCCATAGAGTGATGCGGCACCAGCAGAAGTCAGAAACACATCCTGACTAATCATCGCGAACAAATAGTTAAATTGTGACCACAATGTTTAGGGCCAATGACCACTGCATTTTTTTTATTTTTTTATTTTTATAAATGCTGGCATTCTCCAATGTTGCTCATTGGTCATATTTGGTGAGACCAAATTGATTTAAAATAAGTGCAGTCACCAGCTGCTACTTTTACCCACATTTGAAACATATTTCACATCTCCAGAACCTCCTTTGTGGTATAGAGTAGCATCATTTATATGTGTTCGCTCAAGCCAGTTGCCATTGTCATGAGGCGGCAATGAAAATGATGCCAAATTTATTCACGTAGATGCCATAGCCTCTCTCTCTCTCTTTTTTAATTATATATTTTTTTCAAGGCACATCATGTGTTTGAATTCTAATGGGAGATTTTGAAAAACTATGGAGGCATCGATTGGTATTAGCATAGAAATGATTTTAAAATAACTATACACATAATTAATAAGAAAATCAGTACATACCCGGGTGAATTTCGTAGAATCTGATATATATGATACCGGTGGTGTGAGACGTCTTCACGTTGGTGCTCCTGGAGATTTTATTTATTTATTTATAAGTATCTTTATCTGTTCTGCCATGAACAGAACAGATCTTGACTCTCTCCCCTTTTTTTTTTCTTTCTTTTTTTTTCTTCATCCTTTACATCAAAGAACAGAGTCAATCCGCAACAACTGAGCTGGTGACTCTAAACTTTGAAATACCCAGCTTTTTCTTAACAGCACAAAAAATATTTTAATCCTGCATTGACGTATCTCTCTCCGAATGCATTTACAGGATGAATATTAAAATTTATACCTGACACGTGTGCGTCCAAAATGACATCCCCTCTGAATTATTTCTTTTGCATGCATAATTGGAACAACACGACATTCCTTTGTTTTTTGGAGTGAGGAAAAACAATATTTCTTTCATCATTCACGGCATCTGTCAAGTGCATTGCTGAGATGTATGTGTTGTATGTGCTGGCGTTGGTAGGATGTTCTCATCCATTGATGCGATCCCCAAATTAACCTACATGCCGTAGAGTTGGAACTGCACCAATATTTGTTGCCCACATCGTGCTTGTCTAGTCAATGGGCGAAGAACAAGGGCGCCTTCCCTATGAGGAAGGCGCTTGCCTTCTAGTGGCACCTTCCTGTCGGTGCCTTCCTGTGAGAGGAAGGCGCTTGCCTTCTAGTGGCACCTTCCTGTTGGTGTCTTCTTGTCGGCACCTTCCTGTGGCACCTTCCTGTCGACGCCTTTCGGTGAGAGGAAGGCGCTTGCATTCTTTTGGTGCCTTCCTGGAAAAGGAAGGCGCTGGCCTTCTATTGGTGCCTTCCTGGAAGAGGAAGGCGCTTATCTTTTCTTGGTGCCTTCCTGGAAGAGGAAGGCGCCTACCTTCTTCTGGCACCTTCCTTGAAGAGGAAGGTGCCTACTTACCATGCGTTGATTCCGAAGGAAACATATATTTGACATCTATTTTTTTTTCAAACTCCTCCCCCATTTTATTTAGCTACCAGTTGGAGGTTTCTCATTTCCCTTCGGGACCAGGCTGGTCCTCGGGAAAGAGGATACTCTCTTCCAACGGGCAGCAAAAATAAAACTTTGCTTTTGATTTGCATTTCATCGTGGAGCTATTTCAACACAAGGTTTTTTTTTTTCATAGGAGTAAGTTAGGCCGACAATAAGGCGTCTTTCCCCCATGTCTAAAATTTGTCACGTCCTCGTGACAATAAGCCTTCCAAACCTTTTTTTTTTTTCATAGGAGTAAGTTAGGCGCCGACAATAAGGCGTCTTTCCCCCCATGTCTAAAATTTGTCACGTCCTCGTGACAACAACCTTCCGAACTCCCCTTTTTTTTTTTTTTTTTTACGGGAGGTCTTGATTCACCCGCATCTTCCCCCACTTAAATTGGTGATGCCCTTATCGCCAGCAATAGGTCCCTCTGCGCAACAGGTCTGCAGCCCTCCAAACGTCAGGTCCCACACTGAACAACAGGTACCCCCATCCAAGGGAGAAGAAAATTGCTTATTGGTGCCTTCCTCCAGGTGGAAAAAGGCACTGCTGTATTGGGCTGATTGTAGGCACTCTCTTCCTAGTGGGAAGTAAGTGCCTTTTTCGCTTTGCCACACTCCTAATTGCAGGGCACAAAATGTCACATCTGTTAGGCCTAGTTTAAGCCGGCTCCACCTACAGATCATGCTCATGGTTGTGTACTACGAAACTACACCTACAAAAACTGCACACACGAAAGCAGTAAAACAGGAGTCATGACTCCGTGCCTGTTAGGCCCTGGCTCTCAGGATGCCTGCAGCTTGCATTCGGTTCATGATTTCCTGCAAAGCAATAAGAAAGCAATTTTTATGCTAAGCAGGACATGTTCTATGCGTTTTTTTTTCAGGGAGATGCGTGGACCGGCTCGACACCAAGACCCCGGACCCCCGCCCCCCTCTTATCAGGCGCTTTCACTTTTTTTTTTCTTTTTTTTTTTTTTTTTCTCTCCTCTTTTTTTCCTCTTTTTTTTCTTTTTTTTTTCTCTCTCTTTTTTTTTTTTAACGAATGTTTGAACATTCGTCCAAGCTACTGGTATGGTATGGGGTCTCCCCCATGCCGATGTCTGATCCACTCTTGCAAATGTGAGGTAGTGGTTAATGGAGCTCGTTGACCATTACTCGAACGTTGTCTCGACACTCTTCTCTTGCACTTGGTGTAGCATATCTGACTTTGTTTATCATCCAGGCTATAACGATCATGCACTTTCTAGCAAAATTTTCCCCCAAATTCCACAAGCACCTTGGGCTGGAAGCCTTTCGCTTGATCGGGGTTACTTAGTCTGCCTTCAAGTGCCAATGTTTCCAAGGCAAAACTCTGCTAGCTTTCACCTGTTGGATTGGATGCTACACGATCGGGTACATGAGACAGTTCGTATAGTGCTATTACGAACTCCACGTATGAATCTCAACTCACGAGATCTTCACAGACACCTCCTTATTTGTCTACTTCGCACTTCATGTTGTCCTACAAAACATAAAAGAAAAATCTAAACTAAAGGCATTAAAATAAAATTCTAACTAATTTTTTTTTCTCTATTTTTTTTTTGGTCTATTCTGCCTTGACCAGAATAGATCTTGGATTATCATTTTTTTTTTCATCATCTGCATCAAAGAACAGAATGTCTACTTCAACCATTTGAGCTGGTGATTTTCACATCTGGAGGTTTGTCAATGATCCATCCTAAGAATTTGGCAAAATGTACCATGTACTGAAACATCTTTGCCCTCACACTTTTTGTGAAAAGCAGATTTCTCCATGGTTTCGAGATCCTCTCAAAGTTGATGTTATCTTCCACCATAGTGAGACTCGCCTCTCTTTTGTATATATTTTTTTTCATATTTCCAATTTTTCCCTCAAAAAGGGGGGTGTAAAAACAATAAAAAAAAAAATTCAATACCAAAAATATGACAACCAACAACTCACATTTTTGAAACACCAAGCTCCTCCTCTATTAGCACATAAAAAAAAATGTTAATCCTGCTTTAATGCATATCCAAAGTATTGGACTCTCCGTATGTATTGCAGGGATTAATCTTTGTGCACTATTTTCTCATCGTGTGCCCCTAAACGCATCACTTTTTCAATTAAGTAATCTTTACATAATCCTGACACATGTGCATCTGAATAATCTCCCACTTTGAATTATTTACATCGCAGGTGGAGTTAGAGTGGCCCTACGATCCTCTATTTCTCAAAGTGAGGATAAAAAAACAAATATTTTCCATAATCTACAACATGTGTCGGGTGTTCAAGTGTGACGCCTTCATAAAATGCCTCGATGAGATTTATGTGCTATTATTTTTCTAGCCACCTTGAGCTCCATTCACACATTTTTTTTTTTGTGCTCAAGCACCATGTGGCCTTTGTGCAGACATTTTAAATCTGATCTCCTCCAAGCTCTTTCCCTGTTTTATTTAGCTACCGGTTGGAGATTTCTCATTTCCCTTCTGGACCAAGCTGGTCCTCGGGAAAGAGGATACTCTCTTTCAACAAGCAGCAAAATAAAACTCTGTTTTTGATTTGCTTCATTAACTTGGAGCCTTTTCAGCAGATGATTTATTTTTTCTCTCTTTTTTTTTCATGAACACTATAAATAGCGTTCATTGTGTTGTTGGTGGCATTGATGAAGGTGGGGTCTCCCCCATGCCTACATCTGAACTAGTCTTCTCGATTTTTTTTTTTTCAACTAGTCTGATATGTTGTAGCATGAGAAGAGTATTTTCCTTCATGGCCTCGCAACCAAACTTCTTTCAACGTAATGGCAAAGTGTGCAGGCCAGCAAATGACTATCCGTGAGCTAGCAACCTGAAGAAAACATGGCATAGCATTCGTTAAAAACACATGCTAGTTTCTGATTCACCAGGTCGCCTTAAGCGCAAGTGAAGAGCATACTCCATAACAAGATGTTCTTTTTAAATTATGCTCTGTCATTTTCCCTGCATTATTAATTTCATCATAAAAAAACATTTACCAATACGTTGCAAAAATTTCAAGCCTAATTTTTTTTAATTTAAAACCAAGCTTCTAGAGGCACAATTTTTCAATGGTTTCCGTATAAAAACATGTCCCTAAAAATTTTCAATCAGACTTGGGTTGTGCTTTTTCTTTTGATTTCTTGAAACCATTTAGAACATGATGGAAATCCTTCAATGCCAGATTTTTTTCTAATTTTTTTCAACAACACATTTTATTTCTACTTCTACACTTAATTATGGTACATCAGGTTCATTCCCGCATTTACCTGAGAAGCTAAAAAATATAAATAATTGCCTATGGGATTTGGCTCTGACTGTGCCGGCAACTATTTTTGGCCTTTTTATAAAAAGCTCCTTGGTGGACTCATGCTTCTCAGATAAAATATTTACAGGTAATTTCAAATAAGCTTTTTATCTGACCTGTAAATTAGAACACTACAGTTTAGACACTCCCCGACAACGGCGCCAAAATGGTGAGCAGAAATTCATGTCCCGAAAAACATTCATTTCTCTTCCATAAATTATCAATCCGGTAAGTTCGTAAACTTATGAGTGTCACGCACAGTATATGCCTGCAGTGTTGGGGAACAAATCTGGTTGTACCTTATTTAGTTTGGTGGGGAGGTTTGTGTAATTGGATTCCAGCCAAACCAAATAAACTGAGTGCAGAGAATTTAAATAAATAAAATACAATGCTGGAAATAAAATGCTGAAAATAAAAGCACACACCTAAATTAAATAAAGCAAGAACTAAAGCAATAAAATAATCTATAGAAGATAAAGAACAGAAATAAATAGGGGAGGACTACTGCAGGGAGTGGGCCCAAGCTCCCGTAGATAGTCCGCCCGACTAGCTACGTAGAGCTTGCTCGAATAAGAGGAGTTGCACTCTTAATTAATTAAACAATAAAATAAAATAAGTTGTGTAAAATTAATCATTGATCTCCGATCTCCTCTGTTCATCTGGCCTACGTCTTTATATAAAGCGCAGCCAGATCTCATTACAATAACAAATCGGTCTATTTTAATCACGTGATGTGATTTAGTTACAATTGATTCTACACATATTTTATTCTTCTATTTTAAAGTATGTTCGTTCACCAGAAGGATAAATATAAATATCCTTAGGTGTACGTAACAACAAATCCTAAACTAATGCATCCTAAAAATAATAATATGCTTTAACGAGCTTTACAAGGTCAACCGACCAATCGGTTGATAATAATAACAAACACTTTATTCTATTTAATAAATGCATGATTAAAATAGATCTCCTTTGTCTTCACGTGCAACCTCCTCCATAGTCCTTGGTCAACCAGTCAAAGTTGACTTGGTAAATCTTGCAAAGTATGAAGGCATGGAGGCGCCTTCCGGTTGTAGGGAGGCGCTCTTCTTCCGTTGGTGCCTTTCGGTTGCAGGGAGGCGCTCGTCTTCCATTGGCGCCTTTCGGTTGTAGGGAGGCACTCGTCTTTTGTGGGTGCATTTCGGTTGTAGGAAGGCGCTCATTTCTATCGGTGCCTTTCGGTTGTAGGGAGGCGCTCTTCTTTCGTTGGTGCCTTCCGGTTGTAGGGAGGCGCTCGTCTTCCATTGGTGCCTTCCGGTTGTAGGGAGGCGCTCGTCTTCTGTGGGTGCCTTCTGGTTGTAGGAAGGCGCTCATTTCTATTGGCGCCTTCCGGTTGTAGGGAGGCACTCTTCTTTCATTGGCGCCTTTCGATTGCAGGGAGGCGCTCGTCTTTCGTTGGCACCTTCCGGTTGTAGGGAGGCGCTCATCTTCTATGGGTGCCTTCCGGTTGTAGGAAGGCGCCTACTTCTGTTGGGTGCCTTCCTTGAAGAGGAAGGTGCCTACTCTCTTGCCTTAGTCTCTGTAAGTAGAAGTATGTCGGGTCCAAGTGGATGTAGACTGGAAAACACCATATTAGTACCAATACCTGCATTTATACACATTTCCCACTAAAAACACCAATCAAGCATAATACCGGATTTTCTATCAATTATATGCATAAGTTATATAAAATACATTTCATATGCTAATTGAACCAGTGATAATTCTCCTTAACCGTGTATATAAAATGAGCATTTTTGGTGCTCATCATCGATGTGGTTACAATCGTAGGTGCAACTTGAGTCTATTTCAACGAGTCTCTTGTTGGAAATAGAGTCTATTCCATCATTTGGGTTATGTAAATGTATCCTCCAAGATACATACTTAGATTACTTCATGTGCAAGTTATCTAGTTACTTCATGCAATGTAATAAATGCACAAGTGTCAATGTGCAAGTTGTACATGTGCAAGTTGTCCCTTGCACAACTAGATAGAGTGTTGGCCAAGTATCCTATTTTACCTATATAAGGATGGCCTCTTAGATAGATAGATATAGAGTTGGGGGACATAGTCAGATAGTGTAGCTTAGTGGATAGTGTAGTTCTGTGTGCCTCACCATTCATTGGTGATGGATACAATGTAGATCAGTAGCTTTGTTAATGGAGTGCTCATTTCCTCCATAGCTACATTGTAATATTTTATATGATTTATATTTACTAGCATACTTCAGTCATCTAGCAGATTTACTTTCTTTCATATTATTCTGCATCTTGTGATTGTTATCTCCCAAGGCTCATTCATCAAAAGCTAACAGTGGTATCAGAGCCACGGTAGATCTAGTCTATGTAGGTCAATAGGGAAACCACCATTATTAGTTAGCCTAAGAGTTTTGTCAAACTAACGTGCCACTGGACCAACCACTATCAAAATATCTTAGAAGAATCTAGGTGGTAGATTTTGGGAGAGTCACAAAGATAGGACTGAAAGGAATCTCAGTTTCAAAAAATATTGAGATCATTTTCATCTAGAGTCTTTTCCATAGAGTTGTTAGGAAAACTCGTGAAGACTAGGACTCAACACTCAATCCACTAGATTGACAAATCATCTAGTGAAGATCATCCAGGTTATCTGGAATTTACTAACTAGTGCCTAAAGTTTCTTTTGTTGTAGGAAATTAATTCTCAGAGGATTGGGACTCCTCCTACGATAGAAAGCTAGGAGACTCCAACTTCATTGCCCGAAGGTCGATGTGCCCTCATAGTACAGAGGTTAGTTCATTATGCAAGAGGAGAATACTATGGAAGAAGACTTCTAGTGAAGGATCATGGTGAAGATAGGAGACTAAATATCTCCATTATTGGATTACAGAATTCCATAGTTGAAGAACAGGCCATAGGAGCCTTGATACAGAAAGGCCATAGAAGCCTTGAAGAAGAAGCCACAAAAGTCTTGATACTAAAAAGGCCATAGAAGCCTTGATACTAAAAAGCCATAGAAGCCTTGATACTAAAAATGCCATAGCTATATAAAACCTTATACTAAAATGCCATAGAAGCCTTGATACTAAAAAGGCCATAGAAGCCTTGATACTAAAAAGCCATAGAAGCCTTGGTACTAAAAAATGCCATAAGAGCCTTGATATTGAAATAGGCCATAAAAGCCTTGATCCTAAAGAAGAATTCAAGAAGAATATCTAATTCAAAAGTAGACTAAATATTTTAGTACTAATATATTTGTTGCAAGAACAGAAGATTCAGTGAGTTGGGAGACTTCCTACAAGAAAGTTAGGAAGAGTATCTTCTTCAGAATCAACTCAACCCTAAAGCAAAAGTGAAGAGATCAGGAGAAGATCTCATTGAAGAACTTCCAATCTTGGAAGAAGAAGAAGAAGGACTAGGAGAGTCCTACTCAAAGCCAGGAGCAACAGAATCAAGAATATCCAGGAGAAGATCTCACCACCAACACTTCCAAGAGTAGAAGGTTGAAGAAAAGGTCTCAAGGAAGACCATCAAAAGCTGCCAGATCAAAGACCTTGTGAAGGTCTCATCGAGCATCCAGAAAATGCTAGGAGAGCCTTGTTGAAGATCAAGAGAGTTATTTGGAGAACTCATTGGAGAAATCCACTACCAAGGTGAAGTCCCTGATAGTGAAGGACTTGGGACAATTATCGCCATCCAACAACAAGCCCAAGAGGAGAATTTGGCAAGGAGTGCCAAATATATGAAGGAGAATTTGGCAAGGAGTGCCAAATCTATGAAGAAGAATTTTGCAAGGAGTGCCAAACCCTAGAAGAAGATCCTGCTTGAAGTCAAAATTCGACAAGAAGACTTGAAGACAGAAGAAGCTCACCAAATCTTGGATATTTGAATATTACCTCTCACAAAAATAAGGCACCACTTTAGAGACATAGACTTCTCCAAATCTATAGCAAAAGGAGAACACAAGAGGAGAACAAGCCACCAAATCCTAGGCTCGTGAAAGAAAGTTTGAGACCATCATTTGGTGAAGGAGTTATTCAAGACATCCTACTTGAAGTAACAACTTGGTGTTTTTAGACACCAAGGTCTACATCCTCTACAAAGGTGGGAGAAGAGCTACAGAAAAAGGTAAGCAAATTTTGGTGCAAGAAGATTCATTAATTGGATTACTTATCAAATTTATTAGAGCACCTAAATTTGGATTAAAGTTGCAAGAAGAAAATTAGATTACAATATTCTAAAGTGCAAAAGGAAACAAATTATTTTTAAGGATTTATTTGCACATTTATTAGGATTTTATTAGATTTCATATTAGATTCTATCAACTACCTATTATCTACTTTGAAAAAAAAGAAGACTAAGTCCTACAACATTGATTGTAGTGAAATTGCAGAATAACTCTTAAAGATTCATTTTAGGTTATTCTTGATTAGTTGCAGAAAATTATTAGTGCATGACTTTGAGAGTTGATTGGAGTGATAAGGTGTAATATTAGTGCATTAAAAGTGAAGGACTTGTACTATTATACCACTCTAAAAAAGAAATTAGTTTTGTGTTTCTTGAAAGGCACAAAATCTGATTTGTATCAAGTGTCTAAAGACACTATTGAAGCACAAAAATCTGCAACTTGTAGTGGCCAATAGAAGCCACCAAAAAGGGTTAGAATCCTCCAAAATTTGGAGAAGAACTTAACTAACCAAAAATAGAAATAGAAGCTTAAGAAAGTGAGACTTGGTGAGTCTCAAATCAAAAAGCATTACAAAGTTGAATGCAAGGAAAGAAAGTGCAGAAAATTGCATCAATTGAAAAGCTTCTATCTACTATTATTGAAGCTTGGATTTGTTATCAAAGTGTCCAAGAAAAAAGGGAAAGGTGTGTCTACTCTTAAAATACAACCTCAAAACCCTTGTATTGCAGGAAAAATCTACCACAAAACCAGAATTTCAGATCTGGAAATAGAGTGCAAAAGAAGGTATATTAAAAGCCTTATTATACAACATTATAATACATTATATGCACTACTCTAATCTGGTTTTGATAGCAAAAGAGCAGATTTGGAAGTGCCACAAAAGGGCACATTTACTATAGGGGAAATCAGCCAAGGAAGGTCGGATGTCAGCACTCTTCTTCCCAAGCTAGAAGGAGCCACTCAAGGGCTCATCTTGGATGTACGTACCTATAGAATCAAAGCTCATTTTAGATCATTCAAGAGCTACATTTATGTAGACAAGCGAGTGCATATCTATTTCTAAAAGATATCAAAAATCTACAAGGGATTCAACATGATTGGAGGTATAAAAGGAAGAGGAAAAGGTGTTACATTCATGGTCTCTAACTTGGAGAAGACCATCCACCAAAGGAAGCTCCAAATCATCATCCAAGCTCCATAGTGCATCATCGATCCACCTATAGAAAAAATAGCTTGCTTGCTGCCCAAGCAACATAGCAAAGCAAAGGAATTGAGGAGTTATAATCTCCATATTCGAAGATGTTACAAGAATGGACTCCATGCAGAAATAACACTTGGCATTATAGACATCATTCCTCTCTCAACATTCTAGAAACTCCCACGTAGGAGTTACAAGCGAAGTAGTGACACTTGGTATTCTCCACCAGCTTCACATGAGTGCCCATACATTTTTAGATTGCTTCAAGAGCGTTGAACAAAGGACTTGGAGTATTACATAAATAAGGGAGTGCTCACTTGTAATGGACGTGACACATGTCACAAAGTCCATGATCAATTATCCTTAAAAGGTATTCGAAGTCCAAGTTCAACATGTGTGAGTGAAGCACAGTCAAAGACATCCAAAGAGAGAGAGTGAAGCACAGTCAAAGGAGTGAAGCACAACAAAAATGTCTGAAGTGCAGTGTGGAAGATAGGAAGAAGGAGCATTAAAGGCTCCTCCATTTTTGAAGGTCAAACCTTCAGTGCCTATGTACCAGCATTTAAGACCAGCTACTCCAAGGAATCTCCATTGATTCAAGTGCCTAAGGTACCACTTAAATGTTGTTATACTCAGCCATAGAAAGCATCAAACAGTGAGGAGATTTTGCATCTAAAAAGGTAAGGTCTAATCCCATTTATTATTGCTTTCATAGTTGGAGATATAAGGGTTATAAACTAAGGTTAAAACTTAGATTTTGAAAGCAAAAGGGGTAACTTATCTTATTAATTTAATATTTGCAATATTACTTAGGAGAAATAAGGAATTCAACTTGGATTAAATTATTTTGCAAATATTATTATCATTTTTCTAATTTTCCAAACTTGGGAGCCACAAGGATTACTCCATCAAATTTATTTTATTGGAAATTAGAAATAATCCAAGGGATATAAAAGAGGTTATTAGGGTTTCTATTAAGGTTGGATATATATATATTTTTACTTGTCTCAAATCTTCAAAAAGGGACAAAAGAATTCCAACATCAAAACCTCTTCAAAAATTGAAAAGTGCTTAGTTCAATTAGGAGTAATAAGGTGTTAAGAAGTTGATTTTTGATTCTTACAAAACTTGTACAAAATCAACCAAAATTGAACTATATTTTTACAAAAAGCACTATATCATACTTCAAAACATTAGGGAGTCATAAGGCATTTTACAAAACTTGATAACAATAATATTTGTCTAAGATTATCAAGTTGGGAAGATATAAGCTTTCTTCAAAACCTAAAATTAGGTGTTCATCACTAGGGAGATATAAGGTAGCCCACAAACCTAAGAATCTATAAAGGTTTTACAAAATCAAGCTTATATACTTCAATCAAGGAGCACATATCTTAAGACCTTGGGGCTATAAGAATTCAGGTCATACAAATGTCTACTGGCATACTTGGTAATGCTCTTAGAAGTGGAATGAGGAAAATACCAATATGGATCAAGAACCTGATGGACTACAATGATGAAAAGGGGAAAGAAAAGGAAGAACCTCTACAATATGACATAATTTCTGAAGTCAACAACTATGCAAAGGAAGATTCATCTAATGAATCAAATGAACAAAAATAGGGAAATATTGATCAACAAGACTTTATGCAAAATGGAATAGCTTCAATTGTGCACATATGGTTTGTAGACCTTATTAAGGAGATAGAAAAACATGATATTCCTAAAATTGACCATAAAATTGCTAGATCATCTCTATTGTGCACTCATTGCAATCAATATGGTCATGAAAAAATGAATTGTTGGAGTTTACATCCATGCAAATATTGTGATGGAACAAATCACTCATATTTTTCCTATCACTTCAAATATAGATATTATAAAGACTATGAAAGAAGATTGCTTCAAAGGTTAAACTATTATCTTCAAAAATTTATTTTAGATAGATCTACTAACATTGAGCTCAAGGTTGATACTTATGAAGGATAGAGAACCAGGTCTTACCAAGGTACAAAATAAGGAAGAAGGATCAATTCAGATCCACTCAAGACATGCACCATCATGAGAGCAATGAACCACCAAAGACGCTTGACATCAAGGAGCAAAGAATTGAAAAAGATAAGAAGCCTTGACATGAAGACTGTAGCAGCAGAAAAAGAACCAGATCAAGCTGAAGATGAAGAAGATCCATATTGAAGACTAAAGTCTTCAATACCCAAATAATGTAATACAAGGGGTGTTGGAAATAGAGTCTATTCCATCATTTGGGTTATGTAAATGTATCCTCCAAGATACATACTTAGATTACTTCCTATGCAAGTTATCTAGTTACTTCATGCAATGTAATAAATGCACAAGTGTCAATGTGCAAGTTGTACATGTGCAAGTTGTCCCTTGCACAACTAGATAGAGTGTTGGCCAAGTATCCTATTTTACCTATATAAGGATGGCCTCTTAGATAGATAGATATAGAGTCAAGGGACATAGTCAGATAGTGTAGCTTAGTGGATAGTGTAGTTCTGTGTGCCTCACCATTCATTGGTGATGGATACAATGTAGATCAATAGCTTTGTTAATGGAGTGCTCATTTCCTCCATAGCTACATTGTAATATTTTATATGATTTATATTTACAGCATACTTCAATCATCTAGCAGATTTACTTTCTTTCATGTTATTTTGCATCTTGTGATTGTTATCTCCCAAGGCTCATTCATCAAAAGCTAACAACTCTATGTAATGTCATGAGCATGGGGATGATCTCAGCTGTAGAAAGAGTTAATATCTACGAGGAGAGATTGATGCTTGATGATCATAAACTAGATGATGAACTGGCCCTATTCAAGTGATGGATGGTAGTTGAACTTTGATTGCATTAATGTAATTCTTCTATAGAGAGACATCTAATAAATTGAATCATTGGTATATACATCTCTAGGTTTTTTTAATGATGCACTAACAGTAATGTTGACTTGAAAATATTTACATAGTTTGGATAGTTTTTGAATGATTTTAGAATGATAAACAAGATCATTCTAGTTGAGTTTAACTTGGCCACAGTGTAAATATGTGTATATGTTATGTTGGTGTTGGTTTATTAACTCAGAGATCGAATTTTGAGCATTCACGAGTGTCTTATGAGATTTACCTAGAATCACCTGAAACTTAGCTTAATCAATTAATTCGTTAGATTAATTATTCGAAGCTTGAGTTACAGGATTACACTGAGATTATCAATTTGTTATGTAGGATTAAATGTTATAATATTTACCCTATAATTGAATATGGACAATTGGGTATATAGCACCTTCAGATGGCATCTATAATCAATGGATATCCACTACTCACCAATTAGAGATGAATTGTGGATAAGTTGGTTATTTAGTTAAAAGAATATAATGAATAAATTTTCCCAAATAATTCTCGTGTAATTGATATTACTTTTGAATATAGTTTTTGGGAATAAGAACTAGAGGAAGTCCGACTATTGCTTTTTAGATACTGGGTAAGGGATCCTTTTTGGAAAAAAAGTTTGTCAAATTATTGTAGACGATGCATAGTACTCCTACACTAAATAAATTAGGTATGGAGTAGGTATTAGCATATCCATGGAACTCTTACACAAAAAGACTTGTGAAAAAGAGTAGAAACCATGTCTATGGATCTCTTATGCTAAAATACTTGCATGAAGAGAAAATACTAGTGTCCTAGAACTCTTGAACTAAAGGACTTGTGCAAGGTTAAAGGCTAGGTATTTTCCTTTCAATAGAGCGGAAGGAGAACCAACTACATTACTAGGAATTAAAGGTAGTTGGAGTGGAAAATAATTGCATTGATACTTCTCACAAATAGACATGTGGAGAAGTAGGGATGATTACATATTTAGACTTGGTTATGAAGTTTATAGTAAAAAATAATGGGTTGAATTAGAGTAAACTAGGTTTGGGAATTTTGGGTCATGACATCCATTGCCATCAAAATCCCTTCATGTAAGATACACAATTAATAGAATGCTGACACATAATGTCTATTGGCAATGTGAAATTGAGTGACACCATGAGGAGGTTTCCCAGTGAAAGGTACACTATCTCAACTACAAAATAAAATGAATGACATTCATGTTGGGTGGTCAAGGAAAACTACATGGAGTTTTCATAGTGGTTTTTGACGAGGGATAGAGAGTCAACAAAAAGAAGATAGTATGCATGAAATATAATGTGGATGCAACATGATTCACTATGCTATTTCAATTATAAATATATGGTGGATTGAATTAGAATGTGATAAGGTGAGATACAATAGAAGTAAACAACATTGAAGCTAAATGGTCGCAATGAAGTAGGGCTTCAAAATCAAATGCGAAGAGGGCACAAGAATAGCATGTTGAGAGACAAAGCTAAAATATACAATATATAAAATAAAAAAGTAGCCATGAAAGTCAAAATGGGTCGAGAAAAAAGGAAGCTAGCGAAGCAAAATTTAGTGAGATAGTAGAGAAAAATATAAGTCGTAGGCATAGTTTTTGAATGCTAATGGTCTATTACAAGGGGAAGCAATAACAAGCTAGTCAAGGGAGATAGTAATATGGAGAAATGGAATAAAAATCCACTTATGCAAAAACCAAGAATGATAATAGTGACTCCCCAAAATGATATCTAATCATAACAAGACAAAATTAACAATGGTAGAGGGGAAGGGGAATTTCCAAAAGGGAAATTCCCCTTCATAGGGTAGGATCTACTACTCTAATACCAAGCTAATGAGAACACACTAGAGGATACAAGGATTCATAAAAAATGTTATGCATAAGGGGTCAAACCCAAAATATATTTATAAAAATGTGGTGAATAAGTTTCAAAATCAAGGTGGATCATGTCCAAAATCATGTACGAGATATGGCAAATTATATTTTTGTCCACCAAAAATTATAAAAATGGGGTGAATCAATTTCAAAATATTTCTACTACTCATATGTCATCTATTCTTATGATAAGACAACAATATTTACCAAATACATCATTTTAGGTTGCCAAGATCTAGCATCCTTTAAGGGTTTTTGTGCATTATCCATACTAGATCTCTACTTTATTTTTCTATGGCATTACACTTTAGCAACTTGAGAGCTCATTTTTGAGGTATTTTGAGGGTCTTGCATAGATCTCATTGATCTAAGTGGTTTAAAAAAAATGAAAACAAAGCTATGGATCAAAAGTTACGCCTTCTAGAAGGTTTCCTACTTCAAAAGTAAAAACAAATCCTTGATCATCCTTTTCACAATAGCTCCTAAGAACTATCAATCAATAATAAAGTAGATGTTATCAGTTTAAAATAGATCAATTATTGTCAATTGACAATAGATATGATGTTGTCAATCAACATCCTCTACTATCAATTGGCAAAATTTGCTCTATTGTCAATCAACAACTATTGATGCTATCGATTGGTCTATTTTGCTATTGATCGAAAACATCTACTATATTTTTAGTTGATAGTTGTTGATGTTTTTGGTCAGCCTATTTCATTGTAGTTCAACAACATTCGCTATATGATCAGTTGATAACTATTGATGCTATTGGTCAATCGCATCTGCTATGTTATCAGTAGGCCTATTCTATTGTTAATCAATAACAACTGCTCTACTATCAATTGGTAGATTTGCTATTGATCGACATCATCTACTCTATTGTCAATTGGTAGTATCTACTCTATTTTTGATTAGTAGCATCTGGTCTACTATCAATATATAGAATCTATGTTATCTAATTTTTCTATGACTCATCTATTCCTGTTACTGCACATCTATTGCTGCTATAGGTCATTTTTTCATTGCTACTAGTTATATTGATGAGAATCAATGTTTTAGATGTACGAGTATCATTGTCATGTTAGGTATATATATTGGTGGTATAAGAGGTAAATTTGGCTAGATAAATAAAATAATTTATAATTTCAAGGTGAAAACATCCATGATTTAGGCGGGAGTGTTGGAAATTTAAAATAAAAACGATGAAATTATTATCAAAGTGGGGTGAGCTGACCCAAAAATAATTGCTCTAAATTTTTTTGGGTGAACGAGACTTGGTCAAGGGTCCTCATATTTGCCAATTTAAAAATTTTAAAATCCTAATATTTACGAGTTAATGATAATTTATTGCTATGCATAACCCTGTTTGTAAATGAAACAATGTCTATTACCATATGGAAGGGGAATATTTATAGCCCAATACATTGGCTTGGAAGGAACCTTCTAAGAAGAAAAGCATTAAATGCTCAAGGAGGAACAATTTGGAAAATTCTTACATTATAATGGTGGCCACCTACTAACAAAGATTATATTATGATTAAATATTATTAATCAAAAGAGGTGACTTTATGAACTATTAATCCCTATCAGAATTTCAACATAGGTGTTTTGCTTTATGAAACTCGAAGGGAATGAAACTAGCATAAGCATTAGATAAATGGATAAACAAATTAGAAAAAATCAAATAATAAATATTGGTGATGTAATTTTGGCATGAAAAACATTTCTCTAAGATAGATAAGAAAAATATCAATAGAATACTTAGAAGTATAAGAATCAAAAGATATCATATTACCCCTAGAGAGGAAAAGGATGGCATGCAATGAATGGATTTTTAAAAAAATAATTAGGGAAAATTAACACTTAAGAAGGAAATATGCCCCTTGTTGGGAAAGGATAGATGTCATCCTAGGGATATGCACCTTTAGAGATTAATTAGATAATACATAGATACAACTAGGGGAAATATATTGATAGACATAAAAAATAGTCAATAAGATACAAGAAGAAAATAAGAGGTATCTTTCCAAGAACTAATATGGCATCCTCAAGAATTTAAAGGTGACTAGGATCATATTTCACCATTTTTCTCTTAATATTTCATGGGAAAATTATTTAGTTTTATACATAATAAAAAATCTAGAATATAGTCTAATCACTATGCAATGGCTCATTCATTAGCTTGATTAATTAGACCCACTTATGTAGTGAAAATTCAACCCAAGGTAAAATAAAAAATAATATTTTTAAGTTAGAATAAAAAGGCACAAGAATATCACATAATTAAACTAAAAAGAAATATCAAACAAGAGGACACCAACTCATATGTCTATGATAAAATTACCATAAAATGATGTGTTTGCATCAAAGCAAAGGGATATGATAATGAAAACAACATAAACATACACAATGTTGGATTCAAATGTGTTAATAATAATAGAAATAAGAAAACACAAATAAGAGATGAAATTAAAGGATACAAGTGAAAGATAAAACTAATATTGGGTGTAAAAGCACATGTTATGCATAGAGCTAGCTGACTCATCTAGATCTATACCATCTATGTTTTATAATTTTACCAAACACAATATGTATACTACTTTTATGGGTATAAGGACCCATTTATTTGTAAATAAATTATCCTTTTAATTCTTCATGGATATTGTCAATCTTAAAAATAAGATATCAAATGTTAAAGACACAAATTTTGACTCTTTTTCATATTGGTCGGCTATAGCATTTTCATATACGTGATTAACTTAGAGAGCATGAAGCCACTTTTCATCAAGATTAGTGAGCTTTACATGGCATGATTCATGATACTCTTAATGATATTCATCATGATCCAATAAATTCTATAAAGAAATATACAAAGAAGGGATCTTAAATTCAAGAGGTAAAATAACTTAAATACTATAGACAAGCAAAAAAAGGTGTGGTCCTATAGAAATTCAAATATTAGTATGATAATTACAAAATGATGACATAACCTTAAATGCCAATTCTTATATGATTATTTCATTATTATTTTTAATTTATTGACCAATATTATGTTTAAAAATATAATCTATCCATTGGTCTATCAATATTAATGCATGAAAAAGTGGTGCCAAATATGTAATATTTTAGTTCCATTTTTTTGTTCCTAAAAGATTCATCATTACTAATGATGATATTTAATGAAATATTAAAATCACACAATACTTGATTTATAACAATTTAATATAGTTTCAGAATTTCGATTAGCTAAATGCATATCCTTGACCTATTTTATGAAGTAATTTGTAGCTATAATAATATACTTGTGATCATGAAAAGAGATTAGAAAATTTGGACTCACTAGATCAATAACTTACTATTACTAAAGAAAATTCTAAATCAACTTGGCCATAAGGTGATATATAGAAGGATGAGGTTTAGTAAGCATGGGAACAATAGTAGTAGAATAATCTAAAGAAAATAACATATCCTTTGTATCTAAGACATCATCCAAAATAGTAGAAAAAGGCATAGGGTGATCATACTCATCTAAAATGGATCTAAAAATTAAGAAGAGTGAAATATCAATGAAGGATCTACAATATTACAAGAGAAATTACCAATATCCATAGAAATGTAGGACCATGGTTATAAAATTACTAAAATTAGAGATACCTAGAGTAGAATCACCTATAAGAGATCAAGAATCCATAGAAGTGGAAAGAGGATTTGCAAGAAGAGATAAAACTAAACTAAAAGGACTCAAAGAAGAAATTTGATCAGACTCCAAATATTTCCAAATAATAATATCTTGAGTGTTAGTATTATAAAGGCAATAATCCTTAGAACTATCATTGAAACACATATGAATACATTAACGAATATTTTTCTAAAGTTTATTCTACTTCTCTTTTGAAATGAGAAATCATGAAATTGATCTAAAAAAACAAAAATATAAAACTAAAGGATTCATATTAGATAATTTATTAGAAGGTGTTATATGTTTGACCATCCAAATTAGTTTTTTGTTTATGATATATGATGCATGAGTTATTATTTTCAATTAAAATTTGGTCTCCATATAGGCATGAATCATATAATGAGGTATATCCAAAGCAAATTTATTCTTCCACTTAACTACCCAATTCTACTAAAGAGTATAATGGATTTTCCACTATAATTTCATTCCACAAGCTACCAACAATTTCTTAAATGTGTTATAGTAAAATTTCTTCCATTGTTCCTTAGGCATTTTATTCAGTTCTCACTATGATTATGAACCAAAATATTGAAAATATTAAATTTCTCAAAAAGATTCATCATTGTTCTTAATAGTGTAAATCCATAAATACTCTAGAGAAATCATCGATCAACTTTAAAAAGTACCATATTCTTGAAAAGAGAATAATCTATCATAAGCCCACAAATATCATTATGATTAAGCTCCAAATGCTAATTGACAAGATGAGATTTTCCTTTTGAAAAATATTATCAATGATGTGTTTGTAAAATGCATCCCTTACAAACACTACAAGGTAAATCAATGGATGAAATTCCATCCACCATATGAATATAAATCATATGCCTCAAGGATATATAATTGTTTGGTCAATATGTTCTACCACCACTTCCTAATGCCATTTACCTCAATAACAATAACAAGAGATTATTTCCTCTTGGAAAAAAAGGAGTATGAAGAGAAGGGACACACAAATTATTATTTATTTCATCATTTTATCCTGGATAAACTATCATAAATCCATGATCAATATACTTGATCACGCATCCATTTTTCCAAAATTCAATCTTTCAATAGTTTTACTAATGTGATAAATATAAAATAATATAAGGGCCAATACTTAGAACAAAGATAACTTCTTCAAAAGATGATGATCTAAGAGTCACATCACAACATCCAAAAATATATAACGAAGAATCAACACCAATGATGATGCATTTACCATGATGATATGTATAATATTCAATCAAAAAATAATGATGCTTTTTCATATGTCCTATTGATCCAATATATGCAATCCATTCCTCCAAAGATGTGAATGTATAGTATACTGAATGAACTGGAACATGTGCTTAATAAATATCACCCTAATGTTCATTATCAACTTATGTAATAAGGAGACAAACATCACCTTCAACTTTATTAGGAACCTCTCCAAGCTTCATTGTTTGAAGATTAGAAAAATTAGCTTTATGATCCTCATTCATGAAAAGCTATAAGCATGTTTCTTGGACAATTTCTTGAAGAACTTCTACCTATTTTTTATTTCTCCTTTTTCTTTTATTTCTTAGCTTATTAATTTGGAGTTTCTTTTGGATAACAATAAATATAGGTTGCAATTGCCATTTGAATCCTCATACATGCTTGGTGATGAACAATATAAGTGAAAGAACTAGTTGATGAAGGAACAAGTTGTGTTGGGAAAATATACAAAGCATATTAATGAATATCATAATGTAATCATATTCTTTTGAGAACGATGTTGACAAAAATTTCAAGAATTTTAGTGGTCCCACCTATAGCACCAATATCCCACTATAACTTCTCAAAATGATTGATGTACTCTTCAACATGACAAATTTAGGCCGTATTCAAGGTATTAAGCTTAGATTATAAATGGATCACTTTTGTTGTAGTGACTTTGTCAAATGGATTTTAAAAATAATCTAAAATCTATGAGTGATTTGAGTATTGGTGATATGATTATCTATATTCTTATTGATATAAAAGGTAATAAATTCATAATTTTCTTCCTTTTTGAATTGAATGAGGTCCTTTTTATTTATTAGATATGTATCAATAAACATCATAGAATTAAACCATTATAATATTTTGCTTCAAAGTAGATTTTTTATATTGATCTTCTAGAAAGAGTTATATTTCCCATTAGGCATGGGTACTTCAAGGCATATGATCCATATTTTTCTCATATAATTTTATTCTTCTATTTATAAAACTTGATATAGCAACCAACACCATTAGAAATAGATCATAAAATTAATTTATCCAAAAAATGGGCTCCAATTGCTTTTGTGTGAGTTAGTTATACCCTTTAAAAGTTTTGTATCCTTATAACTAATATTTTCATGAAAAAAAAGTTAAAATTTTGAAAATACCTATTAGAGTTTTGGATTATCGTGTGGCACTACAAACCATATTAGAGGGGCAAATCACATGTTGTCAAGTTTTCATAGACTTTACTACTAATTCAACTATTAATTAGAGGATGAGAAACATATTTTATGATATGTGATACCTTTAGATTGTCTTACATGTATATGTGTTCATAAACAAACATACATACATACACACATAAATTTTATTTTTGGGTTTCCACTTGAGCATAATTTTGGCTATTGAACCATCCATATTAGCCACCACACACCAACTATCCAACATAGATAAAACCACAATGAGTAGTAAGGAACTCAAATATTTAACCTAGCATGCATGTAAATCCTACAACCCATGCATTAGCCAATATACCCATAGGCTCATTACAAATAAATAGAATATAACATCAAAAAGGGATTTTTGTTATACCAATTTAAATGAGGTCCCAACAAGGTTGCACCAATTTAAATGAGGTCCCAACAAGGTTGCCCATGAGGTTCAAACCCTAAAAAAAGTCCACTAATGCTTAATTATCCTATGCACTAGCCACCAAGTTGTCTATCATCATGGTAATTAAACCACACCAAAAATCAATATCTCTTTAATAAAAATGTCATATAGGTTTTAGACCCTATATCTTGTAATGAAACATTCCCAACACACATTGACCAACCATATTCCCTTCACAACACTTCAAGACCACCATTTTATACATGACTATAATATTTTATTGTAGTTGATAGTGAGGATGGGGAGTCAAATTCCTGACCCATATCCCATAATGATACAACACATAATAGTCCAACCATACAAACATACAATATGATTAATGAATTTTCATTTGCTTGTGATGCTACTAAATTGTATCATGTTCTTCTAATAATAGAATTTTTCATTAAACAATGAAATATATCAAAATCTAAAATATTTATTTTAACCAAGAAGGGAGGGAAGCACATAATATTTGGATAACTGATGCAATCCTCTATATGAAAAAACTGATAATATGTTGAACAATGACCCCTTAAAAAATTTCACAAAAAATCTAAATGTTTTAGTGTTTCATCCATATCTCTTATTGTTTCTCTTACACAACTAAATATTTTTTTAGAGATACTTATCAGTTGATCCCATTTTTTCAAAGCACCTTAATAGCTATTGGGACCTACTAATAACTTTTATGTGTTCTTGAAACTCAAAGGTCCTTACCATGCACTAAAATTTTCTCAAGAATATTTTTAGCAACTAGGGTGGATTGTAATTATTTAACAATTGATTTAATTTTGAAAAGGAAAGTGAGTCATCCCCTTATCTATTATTCTTTCCCAATAAATAATTCAAAAAATAGAAGGATATATACTTTTAATAAAATTCCACAAAACTTGTTTAGTTTTGTAAAAACTTTAAAAATTCAACTGATCATCTTGTGATATAAATTCTCTTCAAAAGAAATAACTTTATTGGAAAAACCCATCACAAGATAATTAATAAACTAGTGGTTGGATATATAAAAGAGAGAGATATAATAAAAATTATTAGTCAATATTTCTTGTGGATAATCCTCTCCAATTATAGAAGTACAGTAAGGTAACATAGTGAGATCATAGGTCCGAGGTGTAGACCAATTGGTTCATCCAAACCCCATAAGGGGGGCGGAGGTCCAAGGTTCAAATCTCGGGCCTCGTCGGACTGAACACTTGTCCCTTTCCTAGTGCTTTCAGTGACGTAAAAGGTTTAAAATGATTGTGGCATGGTGGTTATAGGGACGGATTGCGTGAAGATCTATGTGGCAGCTTTCGGGGTGGACAACACAGAATACTGTGGCGGCCATAAAAGCTGGACAGCTTGCCCGGATTCGTGGCGGCTATCAATTCCACCATGTAAAAAAAAATAGTGAGATCATCACAATCCATGATCCATCTAAGACTTTTAAAATCCTTAAAAAATACAATGTTGATCAACCAAATTACTATACACCTACTCCTTCGTAAAGAATTATATTTCTTCTAGAATCATCAAAGTAGATCAAATGATCAGACTCTTATATTGAGTAATGAATATTAATACTTGTTATGATACCATGGTAAAAATTATAATATATATAAAAATTAATAGAATTATACATTACTTAGCAAAACAAAAGTAAACAACAAGGAGAAGAACATTTATATATAAAAGGTTCTATTAGATCCCAATAATCTCATGAATAAATAAATAATCATCTCTTGCCAATGAATAAATGGTTGGCCAAGTGGGGGAATAAATACTACTATAATACAGGGTTATGCATAGTGGCAAATATTCACAAATTGGGCAAATATTAGGATTTTCAAAATTGTAAATTGGCGAATATGAGGACCCTTGACGTTGGCCCATTCGCCTAAAATTTTCAAGATAATTATTTTTTTAGGGTTAATTCGCCACAATATATATCCAAACATAGGCATATTTGTACTTTTTGGAAAGATCTTTTCAAGCATGATCTAATGGTGATATTTTTATGAAGTTATAATATGATTTAATAGGTCAAAAGTGGCCCCAAATATGACCTTACATTTTAGGGCTTCAAATACCTCAAATTTTGGTATGAAGATGCTCGATTTGATTTGCTTAGGATTCTTCATGATTCACCTTGATTTTCCAAGATAGTCATATCCTCAAAGAATCCCCCTACAAGTTACCCAACATCAAGGTTAAAGAAGCAACCATTGGATAATAAGAAATTAATACAATTAAGCCATCTTACAAGCTACATGTGGGTCCATAGAAAAATATAAAATAATCACAATTAAAGGTGGATAATGGCCTCAAGTGAATATTAACACTTATTTCAAAAGTGTTACAAAATTCCCTTCCAATGTTATAAAATAACTTGTAGTATTGATTTGCTATATTTTAATTGTTTTTTTCTGGTATTGATAAAAAAGGGGGTTGAAGGGCCTTGACCCTTTACACAGAGCTCAAAATATGTACAAGAAAAAAATAAGATAAGATCATACAAATGCAATATAGCCCTATCTTAGTAAAACAAACAAACCTGGGCTAAACCTGTTGATGGAGAAGCTAAAATAATATTCCTCTTGCTATCCTTCTATTTAACATGGTCGATGCAGTGCTCAATGCTTTACATAACTGATAAAGAAACTGCTGAAAATAATGTAATTTAGTGTGCTTCTACTTTACTCTACCCTCTTTATCTACTGACTTTATTATTAGTACTTATAATCTCTTTCAACTCCATGGGGGCATATGACTAGACATTGAAATTCTCATTTTTAACTGTCATATTCACCATTTTATCGGTAGCTTTATTTCTCTATCTATAAATATATTTAACTTGAATTTCTTCTAGGTTTCCCAAGATAGTCCTCACATTTGTAATTATTTGGAAAATGCTAGAATTATTTAACTCCCCTTTTTGAAGGGAAGTTATAATATTCTTGGAATACCCCTCAAGAACAATTCTCCTAAAATCCAAATTCACTACAATTCTAAGGCCTGTAATCATTTCCCTTAATTTAGCTTAGTGATTTATGGTAATTCCTAGATCCTCAACATATGCAGCCACTACCTGACCTCTATCATTCCTAATGAGACCCCCACCACTAGCATGACTCAAGTTACCTTTTGCAATTCCATCAAAGTTAATTTTTACCCAATTTTTGTGGGGACGTTCCCATCTAGTATCTAGTCTCACCTTATTGATTTTTTTCATATTTAAGATGTATTTTTCTCTAGATAGGATCATTGCAAGATTTTCCTTGCCAAAAATATTTTTAATACAATCCTCTAATAGGATTGTTTTTATCCTAGCATAAACCCCAATTATTTCTTTGGTTTTATTTTTGAACACTCGTCTATTTCTTTCCAACCAAATCCCCCAACAAATATGTGGAATGTATTTTTGCAAAAAAATAATGCTTCCTAAGTACCACTATTACCAAATATTGATTAGAGAATCTAGAATGACCCAAGCAATATTAACTTCTCTCAATAACATATTTAGGATATCACAAAAATAATCACAAGTTCCAAATAGGTGGTCCACAACTCATCTGCTTTGTTACATAAGACACAAACATTTGGAACCACAATCCCTCTTTTGAATATATTATCTTTTGTAAGGATCTTATTGAGAATGGCAGTCCAAAAAATATAGCAACCTTAGGGATGATGTTTAGCTTCCAAATTATTTTAAGCTCAGGTTTCTCTGAGGTTACTTTGCCCAAGACTCTATATCCATCCTTCACCACATACTAGTCTTGATGGTTTCTTACCCAAATTATCTAATCCTCATCTAAACCTCTACCTAAATAATAACTCCTTAGGAGGTTTTGCAGATCTTTACCCCCGAGCCTTGCATATCTTCTTGCATGATTTTCCACTCCTGAAAATCACCCACCCTATGAATGTAACCATTAATTTTATTACCATAGGTTTTGGTTAAATATTATTTAATATCTTTGAACTTTCTGTAGTTTGCTAAAGGCTCCTCTTGAATCCAAGGGTATTTTCAAAAGTCAATTTTTTCTCCCCTGCCTACTCTCCAATTTAGACCTTTCCATAGAAATTTCCTGCTATTGATTATATTTTTCCAAAAAATAGACCCACGTGGAGGATTAGAACAATTGATAAAGTGGTTTCTACCCTCCAAGTATTTTTTTTGGATAATGCTAGCCCATTTCCTTAATACTCCAGTGTAAAGCCTCCAACCATGTTTAGCTAGAAGGGCTCTATTTAGATCTCTCAAATTCCTCAAACCAAGATCCCCATTATGTAAATACTGGCAACAGGTATCCCAAGCTACCATATGTATACGTTTTTTACATTCAGTGCCATCCCATAAGAAATTTTTTTGTAGTCTTTCTAAAGTCTCTTCCACTTTCCTTGACATCCTTAGGAAAGACATGAACATATATAGGGAGGCTTTGAAGCATGTGTTTTATGAGTTGTACTTTCCTTGCAGAGGATAACAAAGATCCCTTCCAACCTTGAAGTTTCCTATTAAATTTATCAATAATTAGATTCCAAAGTTCATCTTTCATCTTGCCTATAAACAAAGGTAAACCAAGATAGGTGATAGAGAACTTTTCCTCCTTACAACCCAATACTTTAACTATTTTATCTCTTATACTTTCCTCCATGTTTAAAAATATAATTCTACTTTTTTTATAATTTATTTTTTGGCTTGTAGCTTTTCCATAAGAATCAAGGACTTTTTTAAACTCCAAAGCTTCTTCCTCTATAGATTCCCCTAGAAAGAAAGTATCATCCACAAATTGTTGATGATACAAAGCTTCACCAATGGATGAATGTTTTAGACCTTTGATATTAAAATCCTTTCTATTTCTTTCCAAATTTCTTCCCAAGACATATACCATAATGATAAAGAGATATGGATACAACGGATCTCCCTGCCTGATTCCTCTAGTAGAAGGAAAGAACCCAACAGACTGTCCATTGATCAAGATTGAAAAGTGGGGTTATAAATACACGTACCAACCCATGCCCTCTATTTTTACTAAAATCCATTCGCTCCATTATTTTATCTAAGAAGGACCATGAAACCCTATCATAGGCTTTGTTCATGTCCAACTTAAGGAACATGCCTGACCCTTTCCTCCTTTGAAGACAGTGTGATGTTTCATAAATGGCAATGAACATTAGAATTTACTAAATATTATGTGTCAAACTCTATCACATAAATATAAACTTAATTTTTTAATTTAATATACTAATAAATAGTGTATTTTTTAGTTGTAACTCATTTAGAATAGTAGATTGTTATTTGATCATAACTTTTCCATACAAATGTCAAAATAAATTTATTTGAAAACTATGTGAAATTATAATAAAAAACCTAACTCATGTATTAAATACATTTGAGATCATTTATTTGATCATTCAAATATATTATAAAATATTTTTCTTAACATGTTATTTACAATGGGATAGGCTAGACCAACTACTGGTATTTTAATCATATCCTTCTTATCTAACATTGTATTAAAGTGAGTTGAAAAGAAAACAAAAGTGGATTTAGAGGGATATAATTAATATAACAAAAGAATAGATTAATTATACAAACCCTTCAATTTAAAAAAATATATTTTTCCACAACTTCTTTCTAAACAAGATAAAATTAGATCTTAAATAATATATTTTTTGTATCTCCCATCTATGGTATCAGAATAAAATAATCTAGAAGTCTTAAAAACTAGATGCTATATATACCATTAAGTCACATGCAGTACCTATATCAAGGATCTTTAAATTGCTTTATGTGAAATGACTTTAATATTTTGGATCATGTTATCAATCATAACTCCATAAATACATAAATCTCTCCGGAGGTGATGGGAGGGTGTGAAGACTGAAGATAATATTATCAACAAGAGATGATTAAGGGCAAGAGGATATTTATGGAAGAGGATATTACTATAAGATAAGATTACCAATAAGATTTTTGATAAAGAGAAGCAATTTGAAGATCATTGGCAAAGAGAAGTGATCTAAGTTTTAGTTGCAATATCTTATTTACTGATAAAATAATTTTCTAGCATTATTATCATTACCATCAAAGCCATCCATGCTTCTTTATAACAACAACAACAATCTGTGCAATGATGTTGAACCCTTTTTACGAGAAGCTTGGTAATGGATTAATGCAAAGTCATAATAGGAGGTTGAATTCACTTTTTTTCAATTATATTGCATTTAAATTATTATGTTGGTGATAGTAAGGATTAGAGGAGTTCAAAAAAGAGAAAATTTTAAAAAATCCTAATTTTTTTCTTTCCAAAACCCTAGCTATTTTTGGAATTTTTTTGGTTGAGATCACAAAGTTACCAATATTCACTGGAAATGATGAAATTGATGCTAGAGAATGGTGGATGAAGGTTAGATCTCTATATTATGGTGATTTTTTTGAAATTGTAAACTTTTTCATCTTTTAAAAGAGGAAGCTCATGATTGGTGGAATATTCTTACTAAGGAAAGGGTTGTTAAGAAATTTTTTCCACATGTGATGAAATAGAACATGTATTCTTCAACCAGTGGAGCCATTATAATAGGATAGCTAGTTTGAAGGTCACCATCAAAGGATATGAAGAAGAAATAAACATGATTTAGAGGAAACTGAAAGAAATGAATAAAGAGGATATAATAGAAGGAAAAAATATAGATGATAATCTACATGTTCATGGTCACATTCACAAGAAAAATCTAAAGAAGCAAGGATCCAAGGTGAAGCAAGAAGTAGTTATGGTAAGGGAACAAGCTGAAGAACCATTATAAACTCAAAAGTTGAATTTAAAGTAGCAATAACAATAGATTCCATGTAATAAGCAACAACAAATTCCAAGGAAGCCTTGGTAGAAGTGCACAAGGATAAACCAAAAGAAAGGTATAAGAGAAAATATTATGGAGAATAATTTAAAATAAAAAAACAAATTGTTGAAGAATCGAAGGAAACAAAATGTCAAGTTAAGGTTGCAACATATCAACACCCACACCACCTGAGTGACAACAATCTTGGAGGTATGGCTTAAGGCATCAATATTTTAGATCTACATGGAGTCAAAAAGACATCAAGTATGGCAATGTTTGGAAAAAATGCATAATATTTCTAGATTTCAAAGAGGTGTAATAGCATCAAGGAACAATAGGACCGACCATTTGAAACATCAAAGTAGCACAAAGAAGCATGGAGTGAACATAGTAGTTATGAATATTCAAGTGGCACAATGGCAACTTGGCATCATCAAAGACCGTCACTAATCAGAATTTCACTTGAATGGATGGATGAACAAGATTGAAAATTTTCAAGAAAAAGGATGTTGAATATTTGTATTTAGTAAAAATTAGAAGAAGATCAAAAAATGAATATAAAAAATTTAGAACTTTTGTAAAAAAATATGTAGGTATCTAGTTATAGCATCTCAATTGAGATGAGAATTGAATATGTTTGTAAACTCCCAAGCTTTACAAAAGATATTTGTGATTTATCAATGTTCTTAGGACTATATTAAAATCCCATTATATAAATAGAGATAAAAAACATTAAATTTTCAACTAGTTGAGTGCATGATCCTTCATAAATTATTAATATTGGGTCACACAAATTTATTCAATGTGCTATATACAACCATCCATAAGAGAGATATGAATCTAGTCTATATAGAAAGAGAAAAAAATAAATAAATTGAAATAAATATCTACTCAATTCCTATTATGCTTCTACTTAATGTGTTATATATCTCTCATATTACATTGACAAGGGGCCCTTTATTGCTACATTTGAAGGAGACCTCCATGCCCCAATTCAATCCATATGTAGATATACTAAAAGGTTAAAAATTGTAAATTTTATTAATATTCTAAAGGTTGGGTTATCAACCATTCTTGCAATACAATATATTTTCTCTCTTATAGGCAGTCTTTCTACATATTATATAACCAATAATAAAATATCTCAAATAATATTTAACCAAAGTAGTTGGTAAGAAATCTAATTAATCTCATTTATAGAATCAAACATATCCAAATGATTTGGTAGTAATATCAAGTAACTTGGATATAACCAAATTACACAATAACCAATATCAACTTTAATATAATCTATAAAATATATCATGTTAGTTCAAGCGATTTTTTTGGGATTTATTTTTATTATTGCCATATACTATTTGTGGAAGTAATGTTATGGAATTCTATCTTAAAAGAATTGCTAGAGTAATTTTATAAACATAGTGCTTCAGATAAATATTGTAGAAGTAGCAATGTTGTGGAATGGTATAGCAAAGGTAAAATAATAAAAATAGTTCTATAGATTTAAATGCTATAGAATGCTAAAAACTATTATATTATAAAATGATATGGGTACAAAAGTAATTATGTATAAAATTCTTTACTATAAATTCTCTATTGCATAATGCTTTGACAACTTCAAATCCCTATTATTACTCCAATATTCTAGTTTACTCTTACAAGATACAAGCTATATAGTAATTTTTATAGCATCTATAATATGGATAATAATTACAAAATACATTAGATAATGTCATCTATAACATACACAAAACATTCTTTTTATGTTGAAGATGGTGCCAAAAATAAGACACATTAATATAAAACAATTATTCAAAGCATTCATATATGTGGAGTATAATTATGTAACCAAACTATTTAGACTTCATAAGGCTAGATAAAATTTTATTAGCCTCTACCCTTGGTAAGAGATCATACTTCTAATTATTTTTAATGTTTTTATATTAGTAGTCCTTAATATTCTATCAGATGGTATGAGCACAACAAGTTAATACATCATCTTTCAAGACAGAGGCTAGGGTTCACATATTTCCAAGTTATATGTATAATTGATAAAATATTAATTGTAATACCACTATGTGGTTTGTTGAAAAAATATGGTAACATTATTGTGATGTAATATATGTGGGACTTATTTTAGTACTATATAACCAATTAAAAAAAATCCTTACAAGACTAAAATAATCGATGATTGGGATTTGAAGTTTCCATTTGTGCATTAGATGCCTATGTTTAGAATCACTAATTGGTTAATTAATTTATAGTAGCTTGCCTAAAAAACATGTTGGCTAGGAATATTGGAAGGGAGACACTTAGATATTAGGAATAAAATACCCTAACAAGAAGATATGGTTTATCCTTAAGACCTATATTTGTATTCTTTTATTGGAATCCAAAGCTTTGGATTGAGGTCTATATTTATATGGGATTGTAATTTCTTTATAATATATTTTGATATCATTAATAGAAAAATATAGAGAATATTGAGCTAAATATGATCATATTTTACTAAAGGAATAGTTTGAAGAATTTTCCTATCATAATTCCTAGTGTAATAAAAATTTTGTTCTCATAATACATTACCTTGGTTAGTATGCAAGAACAAAATTCTAACATATAATAATTTATAGAAAGGACTTCACAGTATCTTAAGTTATGCCATGTGTGAAAAAGATATGATCTTGCACCTATAATTGTATTGTAGATTTATTTTTAATGTCTATTATATTTTTTGAGATATTAAGCATAGGCATAGGGAACTTAGACCATGGGGGACGCTATTCATTATTAGATATAGAAAATGTTCAAATATACAAAGGTGATATTGCTAAAAATAGTCAAGTCATAGAATATCCTATTGTCATAACCCTCTCTCGGCAGACCCTTTGTTTTGGTTGGATTTATGCCAGGTTATGCATGATGGATATGTTATTGCAGTTGGATGCTTTTCTAACCAAAGGAACGACTAATAAATTATGTTTGATTTTTGCAACATATATTTAATGGATAAAATATGATGTTGCTAATAGATTTTCATTGATGCAGGATCAAGATGTCCTAAATATGGGCATATTATTTGACAAAGAAACAACCTAATAGATGCTCTCTTTTCTTATTTAGTGACTTGGTGTAATTTGTATATAAGAGATAGATCAAATATTACTTGCTTAGTTACTAACTACAAAAATTTAGTGAAGATGATTTGAGTTATATTGTGTCTTAAAAATATGATCTCTTTCAAAAAAAGAATGAAGGAAAATTTTTGGTAAGCATAATTAGTATGGTGGACTTCTTATTATCGATTTTAATATGATCTCTTATGATCATAAGATTATTTTTATATACTTGTGCAAATTCATAGAGAAGAGAAAAGACAAGAGTCTTGGCTTTCCTTTTATTATATTATTGCTTTTTAAAAAAAAAAATAGGTTTGCTAAGTGTTTGGTAAGGCACCAAATCCTTGGTATATGTGGGGAGAAAAGGAGTAAACTTCATGGTTTGTTCATTTGAGAACTCATGTTGAGAGTCTATGAATCAAAAGGTGATGGATTAGTGGGGAAGTTGAGGTGGGGTGGTCCATTTTGGACACCCAATAAAACTAGGAAGAGAGTAGGCATTTTTCGGTGAAGGGGGTGGTGGAAAATCTCTCTATAGAAGTCTACAGTGGCAACACTACGGAAAAAGACCTAGTTCACTGTAACAATATTGGATCACAGGTAGGCATTCTTCTTAAAAATGATGTCTTCTCACTGTGTTATTGGTATTAAAATATTTTCCAATGCTTTGGTGGGGATGTTATTCTTTCACAACCAGTGGTGAGAGATGTTTCATTGCACTCACTGTCTAACACTTGTTGTGCATTGGACCTATAAGATAGATTAGAAAAGATCCTGGAGTTGGCTTGGTTGAGCGAGCTATTAAATGGTTTTACTCTTCTTGTTAAAACTTCTCTTTTGGTGTAGTAAACCATTAGGATAGCAAAGTTGGGATGATAGGTTTGAATGTCGTGTAAACTACCCAACTTGGTACCCTTACTTGTTACTCATTGTATATTTTTGGTGTGCAAAAGACTAAAAAGTCTAAAGACCTTATCCACCTAGCTAGAGGATTAAGGACAATTATTGGTTACAACATTGCATGTGGGTTGATGTTCTTGTAGTTGTAGAGACAGTGGATTTGTCTTGAATCGTTGTGGATCTCACCGTTACTTAAAGGTAAGTCCATGAGGAGAAGCCTTATTGGAATAAGTATTTGCATGCATCTTGTGTTGTTATTTGTATAAGGAGGACTAGGTTATCTTCTAGAGCCAAAACAACAATAGTTGTTGTGAAAATGTTTGGATGTCAGAATGATTCACTTGAAACAACCTGGAAGTCGAGTTGAGTTTTCTTGTGTACATCTAAGACTTTTGGTAGTAGGAGGTGGATCCCTCTACATGTTATGTTATTCTAGATTGTATAATGCATTTGATAGCATTAGATAATGGATTAAATAGGAATGTTATTCCAAATTTTATAATACATTTGATAGAATTAGATAATAGATTAAGGAGGAATGGTATTCCAGATTTTATAATGCATTTGATAGCATTAGAGAATTGATTAAATAGGAATGTTATTCTAGGTTTTATAATGCATTAGATAGCATTAGAGAATGGATTAATTAGAAATGTTATTCCAGATTTTATAATGTAATCGATGGTATTAGAGAATGGATAAAATGGATATGTTGCCCCTGAATTTGTGATGTATTAGGTAGCAATGGAGGAATGATAAAACAGATTGTTGTTCCAGCTCTTTCGTACATTAAAAAGCATTGATGATTTTATGGAAGAATATGTAGTTTTAGAATCTATTATGCTATCGATAGATCTGGAAAATTGATAAGTTGAGTATGTGATTCCAAGTTCTTTATGCATAAAATAGCTTCAGTAGATACCAGAAAATGGTTATGTAATCCTAAATCTACTATGTTTAGTTGGAATTGGTAAATCAAATTGGTGGGTTCTTCAATTTTGAAGTTCGGTTGATTTAGTATTAGTGTAAGGCTCCAAGAATGGTAGCACCAATTTTGTGCATTCTCAATGGATAGGTTCCACTCCGGGCACTGTAGTTGACTACTCTTAAAATGATGAAGAGTTGAGGGTCGAGTGTTAGTGCTTGGACAATATGCTAGAATTGAACCAGAGTGCCTATGGGATGTTTACTGATTTTTTTCTACATTTTCCAACCAATGTTATGAAAACAGATTAGAGGTTTTGGGAATAAAGTTCCAAGACATAGTCACAGTAGCATCTGTGAGTAATGAAGGACCACCTCTTATGAGAAATTTGATAGATGTGATAGGTTCCTTAGTAAGTTTTGAACAATATGGTTTATCCACATCTTATATAAGGGTTTATATTGATAAATGAAATAATGATGGTTTGATTTGAGGTTGGGTTTCTCCACAGGGTTTCTCCCAAGATAAATTTATGTGTTGATGTGGTTGTTGTGTGGCTTATAGCTATTTCAGTGTTAATTGTCTATTCTTATAGATGTGGTTCCATGCATTTTGGTTAATATGTTGGTTAAAAATATTTAAAAGATAGAAAGTATTAGAATTAGATTTATTCTTGGTAAGTTCTTAATGATTATTCACCTTAGGTATAGATGTTAATGTAATAGCTTTTGGAAAACTGTGATAACATTAATATTATATGGTGGATAGTTTAGTTGGGATTCTTGAAATATTGTGAGTGATTAAGCTAATACTCATCTAATAGGTATATTAATATATGATGTTCATTAAAATATTGGAATCGTATCTAATATCGTATTTGGTATATGTTAATGGGTAAAAACCTAAGAAATATTCTTATGCATCATAAAGGAATTTTATGGGCGAATATTAGGATGAAGTTAGTATATTCATTGGAAAAACTATAAGAGTAAAAACACACATCATAAGGGAATTTTATGGGGTGTTTTAAAGGGAAATTGAATACCTTGTTGACTTTGATGGGTGACATTGTTGTCTAAATTAATCTAATGTATTTCTATGGTAGGGTTTTAACAAGGAAAGTGAGGAACTGATTAGCTCATATTTATATGAGAGGGATAGTCAAGTTCTATATGCTCTAACCCACTCAGATGGACATGATTAAGGGATATATAGAAGCGTACCCCTTCGATAGAATGAAAGGGAAGGTAAGTTAGCTCATGGGGCTAGCAAGAGGGATAACTTGTAAATACTAGTGTTGCACCTAGTACACTTGTGTAGCCAGACTTATACAAGATGTAGTAATGGGTGTACCTTGGGTAAGACAAGATAGGTTGTTAATCAGGTTACAAAGCATCTAAGTCTCCTTGAATATATATATATATAGGATAGAAATTTGGGTTGTGACATTTGGTATCAGAGCCTAGGTTCATAGTGGAATAGACTTACTATGTAGCAACTAGAATGGTTATGAAAGAAAAAAAATTACCTAGATACAAGGATGAAACCTATCTCAAACCATATTTTGACTATGAAGGGTTGGATGAGTAGGGTAAAGAGGTATTAAGGAAATGAAACAATGCATGATTGAACTCTAAAGGAAAGGAACCTATGTACAAAGAACCTGCACACAAAGAACTGACTCACAAGATTTATGCAGTAATAGGAAAACAAAAACTCGATGGACAAACCACTCCATTGCTGATAAAGGGTAATATTTTTAATAAAGATGTTAAGATTTTGTTTGATAGCGGTGTTGCAGATAGTTTTTTTTCGACTAGCTTAATAAAATATATATCAAAAAGACCAAGAATCTTGGCTCATGGATGGAAGGTGGAGTATGGCTCAGGGTAAACCTTTTATGTAAATTAGTGTTATCCTATGGCAGATATCACCTTATCTAATAGCTTGACCACATATTACCTTTATGTAAATCCCTTGCACGCTTTCGATGTGATCCTAGGAATGGACTAGTTGCAAGTGCATAGGGCTATAATTAACTTTCAAGATCGATGGATTGAGTTCTCAAAAGATGATGGGAAAGTGCAAAGAGAGTATAACCGACAAGGAGATTTTCAACCTTGAATTATTTCGGCAATGCAACTCAAGAAAGCCATTAATAAATGAGGAATGGTCTTTATTATGAAGTTAAATGAGATAGATAGGGAAAAGAATGAGGAGGTGTTTGGAAAACATCCACTACTACAAGAATATAGGGATGTGTTTCCAGAGGACTTACCAGGGTTACCACCTCAACATGAATTTGACTTCATAATCGAGCTCCAACTCAGAATAGAGCCTATTCATAGAGCCCCCTATAGCATGAATTCCATAGATATGTAAGAGTTGAAGGTGCAACTACAAGGATTGTTGGAGAAAGGATTAATCAGACCCAGTGTGTCACCATGGGGAGCATTGGTATTGTTTGTAAATAATAAGGATGGCTCCCTACGAGTATGTATTAAATATAAAATTTTGAGCAAGGCCACCACCAAGAATAGGTATCCTCTACTCAGAATCAAAGACCTCTTCGATCAACTTAGGGATGCCACAATATTTTCAAAAAATTGATTTAAAGTTATGATATGATCAACTGAGGATTCGTGAGGAAGATACTCACAAGACAACCTTTAAAACTTATTATGGAAACTATGAGTTTATTGCCATGCCTTTTGGCTTAACAAATGCTCTGACCGCATTTATGAACTTAATGAATAATATATTTAGAAATAAACTAGATAAATTTGTGCTGGTATTTTTGGATGATATTTTGATATATCTAGAAATAAGACAAAGCACAACAAGCACCTCAAAATTATGTTAGATTTGCTAAGATAAAACCAACTATACAGAAATTTTACCAAATGTGAATTTTATGTGTCAAAAGTGCAGTATCTGGGACACATTATCTCTGCAGAAGGATTTATGGTAGACCCTAAAAAGATAGAGATAATTTTGAACTGGCCACCAACCATGAATGTAATATTACAAGTTTGAAGTTTCTTGGTTCTGACCAGCTACTACAGGCACTATGTAAAATATTACACCAAGATCAATGACTAACCTTCAAATAAAAAGGAAAGGATTCAAGTGGACAGATAGATGTGAGGAATATTTTGAGCTGATTAAGCGAAATATTACTACACCTTCTATAATCAGGATACCTGACCCTCAAGGAAGTTTTTTTGTTTGTAATAATGCATCATTAGAATTTTTGGGAGGAGTGCTCTCTTAGGAAGAGACAATGATAGCTTATGGGTCAAGAAAATTGAAATGACATAAGGTCAATTATGCAACCCACGATATCAAGCTAGCAGTGGTGGTGTTCGCTCTCAAGAGTTGGAGACACTATTTGGTTGGGAGACCCTTTGATCTAAGGACAAACCATCAGAGTCTGTGGTATATATTTAATCAACCTTTACTCAATTCTAGGCAAAGGATATGGATGAAATTTCTAGAAGAATATGATTTCAACATCGAGTATATAAAAGGAAAGGAGAACAAAGTCGCTAATGCACTATGTAGAAGGCACATTGCAACCTTGTCTCGCACCCATACGGATTTTATGAAACAAGTCAAAGAAATGAAAAATAAATATGCTTACTACAACCAAGTTCATGAAAATATGGAAAGAAACCTGAGATAAAACAAGGATTTTAGCTTCAAATATGGTTTCCTGTGCTTCAAGGACAAAGTAGTTATTTCGAAAATCAATAACTTGAGGAAAATGATCATGAGTGAATCACATAGATCACCATAATATGCTCACTCGGGAGAAGCAAAAATGAGGGAGAATATGAAGAAAACCTTTTATTGGCCTAGGATGAAAAGTGACATAACAAAATTTATCACTCAATGTCTCGAATGCTAGAATATGAAGGCAAAACACAAACACCCTACGAGACTGTTGTATCCTCATGAGATACTAATGCAAATATGGCAAGTAATTTTAATATATTATATCATATGGTTGCCTAAAAATCAGTTTCATTATGATGTGATCTTAGTGGCGGTTGATAGATTAACCAAGGTTATACATTTTATACCAGAAAGCACTAAGGACAATGTTGTAGTTGTGGCTAATAGATTTGCCAAAGAGATATTTTGGTTTCATGTTTTTATAGAGGTAATAATCTTAGATAGAGACTCGAGATTCATATTTGAGTTTTGGTAAGCCTTGCATTGTGTCATTGGTACTAGGTTGAACATAAGTTCTGCTTATCATCTTGAAACTGAAATTCAGACTAAAAGGGTAAACTAGGTGCTAGAGGACATGCTTCATATGTATTGTATGGACCAAAAAACCCAATGGAAATATTACTTGCATCTGGTAGAGTTTACCTACAACAATGGCCATCATTCAACTTTAGGCATGGCTCCTTTTAAAGCACTTTATGGAAAAAATATAGGATGCCCTTGCCTTGGGATAACCTGAAATATCAGGTTGTGCTTAGTCTATACATGGTTAAGGAGATGGAACAACAGTTGAGGATAATCAAGGAATGGCTGAAAGAAGTTGCATATCAACAAAAGAGCTATGCCAATCTTAAGAGGTCCCTAAAATATTTTTTAGTGGGAGAGAAGGTGTTTTTAAGGGTGATACCAATGAATAGTGTTATTAAGTCTACTAAGTTGGATTCACATTTTATGGGACCCTTTGAAGTTATAGAAAATATCAGCCCTATGGCATATCAACTTGCCTTACCACCTAACTTGTTTAAGATTCATGACACCTTTCACATCTTTTTGCTTAGAAAGTATATTGCTAATCCTGAGCATGTATGGGACTTTTCTAATTTGTAGATGGTGAACCCAGAGGCTATCAAGAATTGATCAGTAAGAATCCTTGAGTTTTGATCCAAATTGATGTGAAAAGGGACTTTGAAGCAATGCAAGGTCCAATGGGATCACTTTTATTAGAGAAACGCTACTTGGAAAAAGTAGCAAAGATGTAGAAACACTTTTCATTTCTATTTAAAAAAATTAAATTGAATATTATATATTATTTAAGAACTTAGATGTAAACACATAGGATTATGTTAAGCCTATGGGGGAGTATGTTATGACCCTCTCTTGCTAGACCCTTTTTTTTGGTTGGATTTATGCTAGGTTATGCATGATGGTTATATTATTGCAGTTGGTTGCTTTTCTAACCAAATGAATGACTGGAAAATTATGTTTTATTTCTGCAACATAGGTTTTATGGATAAAATATGATGTTGCTAACATATTTTTATTGATGCAGAATCAATATGTCCTAAATATGGGTATATTATTTGACAAATAAGCAACCTAATAGATGCCCTCTTTTCTTATTTAGTGACTTGGCATAATTTGTATATAAGAGATAGATCAAATGTTACTTGATTAGTTAGTAGCTGCAAAACTTTAGTGAAGATAATTTGAGTTATATTGTGTCTTAAAAATATGATAACTTTCAAAAAAATAATGAAGGAAAAGTTTTTGCAAGCATAATTAGTATGATGGACTTCTTATTATCAATTTTAATATGATCTCTTATGATCATAATATTCTTTTTATATACTTGTGCAAATTCCTAGAGAAAATAAAATACAAGAGTCTTGGCTTTCCTTTTATTAGATTATTGCATTTTTTAAAATAAGTGTTTGGTGAGGCATTGAATCTTTGGTAGACATGGGGAGAAAGGGATTAAAATTCATGATTAGTTCTGTTGAGAACCCACATTGAGAGTCTCTGAATCAAAAGGTGATAGAGTAGTGGGTAATTTGAGGTGGGGTAGTTCCATTTGGGATGCCCAACAAAATTAGGAAGAGAGGAGACATTTATCGGTGAAGGGGGTGGTAGAAAATCGCTCTGCAGAAGGAAGTTTGGAGTGGCAATGCTGAGAAAAAGGACCTGGTTCACTACAACAATATTGGATCAAAATAAGGCATGCTTATTAAAACTAATGTCTTATCATTGTGTTATTGGTAGTAAGGGATGCTATTCTTTCACAACCAATGGTGAGAGATGTTCCATTGCACTCACTGTCCGACACTTATTGTGCATTGGACCTATGAGATATATTAGAAAAGAAGACCCTAAAGTTCGATCGGTTGAGCGAGCTATTAAATGGTTTTACTCTGCTTGCTAAAACTTTTATTTTGATGTGGTAAAACATAAGGATAGCAGAGTTGGGATGATAGGTTTGAGTATCATGTAAACTACTCAACCCGGTACCCTTGCTTGTTACTCACTATGTATTTTTGGTGCGCAATAGACTGAGAAGTCTAAAGACCTTCTCTACCTAACCAGAGGATTAAATACTATGCTTGGTTATAGCATTGCACATGGGTTGATGTTCTTGTAGTTGTAAAGACAATGTATTCATATTGAATCGTTGTGGATCTTATTATTAATTAGAGGTAAGTCTGTGAGGAGAATCCTTCTTGGAATAATTGTTTGCATGCGTCTTGTGTTGTTCTCTATAGGAGTAGGTTATCTTTTGGAGCCAAAAAAACCATGGTTGTGAAAATGTTTGGATGCCAGAATTATTCGCTTGAAACAACCTAGAAGCCGAGTTGAGTGTTCTTGTATACATCTAAGACTTTTTGTAGTAGGAGGTAGTAGGAGGTGGAGTCCTCTGCATGTTATGTTATTCCATATTTTATAATGTATTTTATCGCATTAGATAATGGATTAAATAGGAATGTTATTCGAGATTTTATAATGCATTGATAACATTAGAGAATGGATTAAGTAGGAATGTTATTCCAGATTTTATAATGCATTTGATAGCATTAGAGAATGGACTAAATATGAATTTTATTCTAGATTTTATAATGCATTAGATAGCATTAAAGAATGGATCAAGTATGAATGTTATTCCATATTTTATAATGCTTTTGATAGCATTAGAGAATGAATTAAATATGAATGTTATTCCAGATTTTATAATGCATTAGATAACATTAGAGAATGGATTAAGTAGGAATGTTATTCTAGATTTTATAACGTAATCAATGGTATTAGTTAATGGATAAAATGGATATGGTATCCCCGAATTTGTGATGTATTAGGTAGCAATGAAGGAATGATAAAATAGATTGTTGTTCCAGCTCTTTCATACATTAAAAAGTATTGATGATTTGATAGAAGAATATGTAGTTTTAAAATCTGTTATGCTATGGATAGCTCTAGAAAATTGATAAATTGAGTGTGTGATTCCAAGTTTCATATGCATAAAATAGCTTCAATAGATACCAAAAAATGGTTATGTAATCCTGAATCTACTATGTTTAGTTGGCATTGGTAAATCAGAGTGGTAGGGGCTTTAGTTTCGAATTTTGGTTGATTTAGTATTAGTGTAAGGCTACAAGAATGGTAGTGTTGGCTTTGTGTATTCTCGATGGACAGGTTCCACTCCGTGTGTTGCAGTTGAATACTCTTAAAATGATGAAGAGTTGGGGGCCAAGTATTAGTCCTTGGATGATATGCTATAATTGAACCAGACTGCCCATGGGGTGTTTATCGATTATTTTCCAACCACTTTTATGATAGCATATTGGATATTTTTGGAACAGAGTTCCAAGATGTAGTCAAAACGACATCTACGAGTAATGAAGGACCACCTCTTATGAGGAATTTGATAGACGTGATAGGTTTCGTAGTAAGTTTCAAACAATATGGGTTGTCCACATCTTATGTAATGGTTTAGATTGATTAATGAAATAATGATGGTTTGATTTGAGGTTGGGTTTCCCCACAGGGTTTCTCTCAAGATAAGTTTATGCGTTGATGTGGTTGTTGTGTGGCTTATAACTATTTCAGTGTTAATTGTCTATTCTTATAGATGTTGTTCCATGCAATTGGGTTAAGATGTTGGTTAAAAATGTTTAAAATATAGAAAGGATTAGAATTAGATTTATTCTTGGAAAGTCCTTAAGGATTCTTCACCTTATGTGTAGATGTTAAATTAATGTAATGGATTTTGGAAAACTATGATATAATTAATATTATGTGGTGGATAGTTTAGTTGGGATTCTTGAAATATTGTGAATGATTAAGCTAATACTCATCTAAGAGGTATATTAATAGATGATGTTCATTAAAATATTGGAATCGTATCTAACCTCGTATTTGTTAGATGTTAACTGATAAAAACCTAAGAAATATTCTTATGCATCATAAAGGAATTTGATGGGCGAATATTAGGATGAAGTTAATATCTTTGTTGGAAAAAATATAAGAATACAAACACACATCATAAGGGAATTTGATGGGGTGTTTTGAAGGGAAGTTGAATACCTCATTGAATTTGATGGACGACATTGTTGTCTAAATTAATATAAGGTATTCTTATGGATAGGGTTTTAATGAGGCAAGTGAGGAACTGATTATCTCATCTTTAGATGAGAGGGATAGTCAAGTTCTATATGCTCTAACCCACTCATATGGACATAAGTAAGGGATAGCTAGAAGCGTACCCCTTCAATAGAATGAAAGGGAAGTCAAGTTAGCCCGTGGGGCAAGCGAGAGGGATAAATTGTAAATACTAGCCTTGCACCTAGTATACTTGTGTAGCTAGATCTACGCAAGATGTAGTAAAGGGTGTGCCTCAGGTAAGACTATATAGGTTGTTAAGTAGGTTACAATGAAACTAAATCTCCATAAAAAATATATAGGATACAAATTTGGGTTGTGACACCTAAGTACAAACTAAAGTGTAAAAAATATATGGAGTTTTGGTTTTGGATTTATATCAACATCAATATGGAATGGGTGGAATGATTGAGTCTTCAAGGACAAAGTTGTGTATGAGATTAAACTATTCAATAAATAAAAAACTAGAATTCTAAAGGTGATAACAATAATTTATGGTCACCGAGTCTTGAAGTCTTGAAACATTATTCATAGTTCCATATCAATGATGGAATACATGTTAAATCTAAAGTAAGTTTCCTTGGAATATGAATCCTTCCAATAGGACTTGTTCAATAAAAATTAGGTTTATGCATTGAGAAAAATTAAAATTTGATGGAATAGAGTGTCTATTTGGAAGTGAAAGTAGAATTAACTTGTGGATAAGGATAACGAATGCTAATGGATATTGTATAGATTCCCTAACAAACATTTATGTTCCATACAAAAATGTACTTAGGTGTCATGTTAGTAATAGTAAATGCCTTACTAAAGTAGGAGTTATAGCATTGAATGTTGAATGCAATCATTTCATTGATACACAAGATTGAGATATTAACATCATTTAAATTTATATCATTTTGTCATATCTATGAGTGCAAAGGTAGTAGTCTACTCCAAATCCTTTGAGTGTGCGCTAGACCGATGACGATGATATGAATCCTGAGCAACTGGTGGTTCTCTTCACGTCGGGTTATAAAATAATGAGTTGGTATAGGCTTGTTAGGGGAAGCCCCTATGGTTTGAACCCTACACTTGGAAGTTACTAAAAATAATGTGGATGTAACCAACTCCCAAATGTATCCAAAAAAATGACAATATTGAAAAGAGATTTTATTGTACATAAAATGAGTACATATATAGGCATGAGACTATATGAGATTATGACATGTGTTATCATGTGCAACAAGGGCAAAGTGCACAATAATTCTAACATTCCTCCTTAATGTGCACTTTCTAAGTACAAAATGCACATTAACATTCGAACATCCCTAAGACAAAGTTGGAATAATTGTCAAAGGGGGAGGGAGGATGGGGGGAGGGGATAATTGCCAAAGAGACAATTCCCCCCTTAAGCCTACGAGGCAATAAAACCTGCTCTAATACCAAATGACAATATTAAAAAGATATTTTAATGTACATTAAACGAGTACATATAGGTATGAACCTATATGAAATTATGACAAGTGTCATTATATGCAACATAGGCAAAGTGCACATTAATTCTAACAAAAATATATATATCTATGAGAGTGGAAACAAGATTATTCAATTTTAATCAACGTTAATCATGGAGTAAGAAATATAGGAATGTCATAATTTCATGTTTGTATTTAAAAAAAACTAAAAGACCTAATTTAACAAGATAGGTAAATCACATTTACTCAAATGATTAATATATAAGTTCTCACCAAAATTATGGTAAATCGCCTAAAGGAAATTCTTCCCCAAATCATAGACCCATGCCAAGGGAGCTTTGTTAAAGGGTGGTTGATCACTGATGGTATTATCACAATTCACGAGCTAATCCACTCTATCTCTAGAAGCAAAAAGCTGATTTTTTTCTCAAACTGGACATGAATAAAGCCTTTGACCGAGTTTCTTGGAATTTTCTATTGGTTTTCCTCTCCAAGTTTGAGTTCCACGAGGACTGGATTAGACTCACCAAGGAATGCCTTAGCATGGCCTGGTTTTGTCCTTGTCAATGGCTCTTCGATCAACTATTTCAAAAGCCATAGGGGAATGAGGCAAGGTGATCCCATGCCACCATTCTTTTTTATCATTCTTGTCGAATCCTTAGGGTGATCTCTCAAGGTGGTGTGTGCTAATGGGTTAATTTATGGGATGAAGGCCTCTTCTGGTATCACTTCGCTTTCTCATTAGCAATTCATGGACGACACTATCTTGGCCACCCAATCCTTTGTCCCTGAAGCTCAGGCCATCAAACGCATATTAAATTATTATGAAGAGGCTGCAAGTCAGAGAATCAACTTCATAAAGAGCAACTTGTATTTCATCAATACTCCTAAAGAAAGGTAACTCAAAATAGCTCAAATTATGGGATGCAACATTGTGAATCTGCCATCCACCTACCTCAACCTTCCTCTCTTTCAAGGTAAACCAATGAAGGCAATGTGGAATGAAGTCATTCAGTGCATCATAAAAAATTTGGTAGGGTGGAAAGGCGCTTTCCTCAGTCAGGTAACCAATCAAATTTAGTTCAAGCCTGCATCCAGAGCATTCTGGTTTTCTTCATGTCGATCTTCAAAGTTCCCAAAGAAGTCACTGCCAGCAAATAAAAAAAAATCAAAAATAGTTTCTCTGGTCAGGATCGAAAAATAAACATAGATTCCTTTGGTAGCGTGGGACAAATTTTGTACAAGGAATGCTCACGAGGGTCTAGGATTTAGAAAAGTTTCCAAAATAAAAATGGCTTTCTTATGCAAACATGGATGGAAAATCTTGTCTGACTCTAAAACCCTGTGGGTTGATATTGTCAAAAGCAAATACCTCCGCCACTGTTCTTTCTTTGCAGATTTTGTTTGTCCTGATGGATCGACATTTTGGAATGTTGTGTCCCATACGAGAAGCATCATCGCCTAAGGACTCATATGGTGATTAGAGAATGAAAACCTCATTTGATTTTGGGAAGACCTGTGGATCTCAGATCGTCCTCTCATCAATTCTCTCGAGCTTTATCTCCTAAAACCTCTTCTTGACTAGTCTGTTGGGGAATTTGTGTCCAACTTCATTTTCTATGATATCAAACAATGTCCTTCATGGAAACCCATTTCTTCCTCCAATGATATCCTTGGTTCTACTGAAGTTGCCAAAGCCCTTTCAGACTTGCTCAGAACCTCTATTATCCCATATAACCCATCTCAGGATTCTGTCCTATGGGGAGCCACTGATCAAGGTCTTTTTAATGTCAAATATGCCTACTTCCTCCAGGAAAAACCTCTACAAAACTAGTTTCCAACTGATCTCATTTGGCTTCGCCACCTCATTCCCATAGTTGCCTTTTTTTCTGGCTTGTTGTGCATAACAAAGTCTTAACCTTAGACAACATGTCTTGTCATGGGTTAATATTTGCCAACAGATGCTATATATACCATTCCAATAGGGAATCAATCCCCCACCTCTTCTTGGGCTGCCCTTTTACCTCAATCATCATGTCCTCCCTCTTGTCGGAGTTCAGTCTTTCTTGGGCTCCTCCTAATACCATCATGGACCTTTGCATCCAGTGGCCCAATCCCTTCCACCACATCTGCCTCTGCTCCCTATGGTATTTCTGTCTTCCACATTTCCTGTGGAAAAGTGTGGCTTGAGAGGAACAATAGGGCCTTCAATGACTCTTCCTATAGCCCTACTTTTGTCATTTCCAAAATTCTCACCTTGGCTCAGGAGAATTCTATCCTTGTTCATTGCCTAAAAGTTGAGGTCATGATATTGAGATCGTCTTATTTCTTCGTTCAATATCCTTGCTGGAGCTTCCAAGCCTCAATTCCCCAAAGTTGATAGATCCTCATTTCGTTGGGCCTTGCCTCCTCCGAGTTGGTTCAAAATCAACTTCGATGGAGCTGCAAAAAGCAACCCTAGCAAAGCTAACGCGGGAGGTCTCATCAAGGATGACCAATCCATAATCCTTCTTGCCTTTGCTGAGGCAATTGGTGTCTAGTCCAACAACTTTACTGAAGCTCGAGCATTGTTCCAGGGTCTCACCTTAGCTGCCAATAGATAGTTCTACAATCTTATCGTCAAAGGGGATTCGTTGAGTACCATCAACTTTGTCAAGGGTTCATCTCCTCCTGTGTGGTCTGTTGGTGTTGCTATCGACGAGTTGAAAAGGATTCTTAGACTCTTTGATCAATCCTTAGTTCAACACGTTTACAGAGAAGGCAACGAACATGTTGATCTGATGGCGAACCTAGGATTGAACCATACAGGACTCCGAGTTTGGGATAGTGATTTTCCCAGTGAAATAATCGATTTTTACCTCCATCATGATGTTTCAAATCAGTAATCTATTCAATGAACTTTAGTCATGGTAAGGTGGCGCCATCGTGGCCTAAAAATTTCTAATCCCAACTGGATGGGTTTCGGTTGTGGGTAGGCCCTCATAACTTTCTTCGCCTTCCAACAAGTATAACAATATGCTCTCAGGTCCTCTAGTGGAGAAAGAGGAAAAGGAAAGCTTCTGGATCAAGACATTTCTGTTGTTGCGTTCCTTGTTGCTAGCATACAAACCCCTTCTCGTAGTGCACCTCCTATTTTGTCTCCTAGTGGTTCTTCTGCTATGGTTCTTCCTGATGTTGTGTCTGTGCTCATTGGCAACCTCCATGATTTGGTTAGCCTGGCCAATTCCCTCCTTACCCAAGCTGGGAAGGTCATCGACCAAATCAAGAATCCTTGTCTCTGGTCACCCAACCCAAAGCGTTGATGAAGATAAGCAAATAGATCCTGAGGTCCAGATCTGATCTGTCCATTCCCATGGTTTGGTTCAGTTTCCTAGTTTTTGTTGGATTTTCCTTTCCCTTTTGTCTTTGCTTATGTTTAAGGATTGTTGTGTCAGTCCCATCTCTCTTTTTTATTTCCCTTTTTTCTGTCTCTCTATGGGATCCCTTCCTAAAAATCCTCTTTTTGTCTTGATATTGTAAAAGGTTCAGGGACCCTTCAAAACCCCCTTTCCATCAATCAAATATATATATATATATATATATATATATATATATATATATATATATATATATATAACAACATTTCTTAAACATCACCTAAAAATAATTTAAAAATTTGATAATTTACCTATACTTTTTCTTTATTTGATAATTTGCGTGATGATTTATAGACACTATGCCATTTAATATGTTTGCATATATTACATAAAGTGCAAAGTAGAAATTTATGGTGTATATATTCCGTTGTTGAAATCAATAAATGCACTCCTCAACTTTTGGTTGGTGTCTCCTTTAATATTTAACTTTTATAATAAATAATGTTGAACCTTTCGGTTGGTATCTACTTTAATATATTGTACCACCCCAAATGAATATGACTTAAATAACCGAATATTTAGTGCTCATCTTTTGGTAGCCAAATCTATAATAATAATAAAAATATAATTTTGAGGTTGGTGGATGTCTAACGGAGTACACGTGTAGGCGTGTCCCAAGTTTTGTAAATTACAAAGGCAGAATTAAAGTTTCGGCTCAATGACCATGGTCCAGTTTCGGATCAATGACCATGGACCATCAATGATTAAGATTTTTTTTTCAATAATTTTTTTTTAATAATATTTTTTATACACATTTATTATGGAATTGAACTTTCGAAAAAATTTCGGATCAATTTTAATAATACTTTTTATACACATTTATTAGGGAATTGAATTTTTGAAAAATTTTCGGATCTATCGTCCCTGGGCTTCAATGTACATCATACTTTGATTACCTACCTCTATAAGATTTAAATTTTAAACCTTTTCTTTTTAATACTAAAATCTTTACTTTTAAATTAACTTAAATTATACACCTTAATTAAAAATTTTCACTTTTAGATTGACTTAAATTGTACGCCGTAATTCAGTAACTGAGATAGATCTAATGATAAAAAAATTACAACATTAAGTTAACCAATATAAACCTAATAAAAAACTTTAAAATTTTATAAATTTTACAATTTTTTCCCTTAAATAAATTAACATTACTTTAATAAATATAAAATTTTAAATAATATTTAATTTATATAATTCAATAAAATCAATGTGATTTATAGTTGTTGAGTTTAGAAAGACCATTTATATATACAAATATAAATAATGAAACTAAATTTAATAAACATCCTCTCCTTCTATGGTTAGATGAACTTAGAAAGCCATTTTAAAAAAATAAAAAATATTTTTTAAAATTTTGTTGAGGTATATAATTAGTATACATAAATTTAAAGTTGTGGAGGACAGTGCAATAGATTGGGCTTTGGCTTTTCTTCGATAGGTTTAAGGTTCAAACCGTGGTGTGGTCGAGTGGTGCAGTCGAGTGTGTGAGGGGGTGGATGTGCGGTGGCTGTGTGTTAAATTCCCTATTGATAAGTACAACTCTTGATTTTACGAGGGGTCATGATCAGCCTTGTGTGTTGGTCGTAGGGGTTTCTCACACACACATTATATATATATATATATATATATATATATATATATATATATATATATATATAATTTTAAAAAATAAGTTTTTTTTATTTTTTATTGTCTCAAGGGAACAAACAACTATTTGGGCTTTGGCTCTTCTTTGGGAGGTTCAAGGTTCAAACTACAGCTGTGGCGAGTGTGTGAGGGGGTGGGTGTGTGGTGGTTATGTGTTAAATTTCATTTGATAAGCATAGCTCTGGGATTTACGAGGGGTCATGGTTTTGATTGTTATTGTGTGTATGATTAATTATTAATTATGTTTTTTTTTATTGAATAATTTTATTTGAATAAATTGGAAAGCAAACTTTAAAAAAAGTGTAGCCAAAGGGCTTATCATTAGCATGTTCAGTTATACATAATTTCCTGGGTTAAAAAATTAAGAAACAAATCTTAAATATTAAAAACAATAAAACATTAAAATAGGCTTAAGTAGTAGTTGGAACTAATGTTGCAGTTGATGAGTTATCATGAGGATCTCCTTGGGGTTTCTATGTTACATGGGACACCTCCTTAGAATTCTAGCAAATGAGGAAGATGCTCTAGTTCCATTTGCACCTTTTGAGCTTGTATTGAAATTTGTAAATTCATAGAAGAAATAAGATACAAAACATCTTTTGTTCTAAACTCATGTTCATTTTTTTAATATTCATTTATTTTTACAATTCCATAGAAAAAAGAATTTTAGTTTGGATCATGTGTCAGGCTTTACACTTGCATCGTTCCCAAGAGTTATCTATTCATATAATGACCATAGCCTAAGTAACCTGAGGGATCTTCCAAGCTCATAAATCTTTGATACCATACCCATGCCTAAGGGGTCAACGATAAGACTAGAACATATGCATTAGATTTTTTAACTACTGACACACAATATAGAATGTGGGAGCAATGCCAAGATGGCTAAGATGACTCCCCACTAGGAGATCTCCCAATAAAAAGACCTTGCAAAATTGTCTTCTTTGTATCTACTAGTGGCAACTAGACTGTGTATATATTTCAACAATATTTCCTAAGAAACATTAACTTCCTAGTACTTCTTAAGGGGCTAAGCTTGGGGCTAAATAGAGTAATTTGTAGGCTTCTTTAATAGAGTATGCAACACAAAATTTATGACCAAGGGACCCAGTCATAGTTTAGTAGAGATGGAACAAGGTATTTAACAAAGTATAGGAGAGAGTACTTAATAACATTAATATAGGTAAGATATCTTATATTCACTTTATAGTACTATTTAATTTTTGTTTCAAAGAGGTGTTCTTTTGTTTTAATGCTTAAAAAATTTGTAAAAGATTTGATATATTCTTATATAGTATTGTTGTTGGGATATCCCTATTGAGGGTAAGCAAACTAAAATTGTTTATGAAATATAGGGACCACCATAGAATTTGAGAAAGAGCTAAAAAGTCTTTTTAGGAAGAGAATCCATCCACTATAAAATTGATGTCAAAAAGCTATTCATTCATTGAGACAAGAGCCTATTTAATACATGCTTTAGGGTTATAAATTGGAAGATCAATACTCTTGATTAGGATATTGATATATTAAAATATTCTCCTAGCTATTATTACATGATATAATAATAATGTAATAATATATCCTAAAATCCAAACCTTATTACATTTTTTGTATTAGGAAATATTAAGACCCCCTTAATTTAGAGGAGCCTAGGATCTTGCTTTTTGCTTTGGCTCTAGCTCTTGGATTTGGCTTTGTCTCTTGGATCTTGGCTCTGAATCTATCTCTTCACTCTAGTTCTTGGCTATAACTATTGTGGCTCTGGCTATTTTGACTCTTGGATAAACACCTCTAGAGCAACCTCTAGGTCTGCCTTTGGGTTTGTTACCTCTAGATCTATTACCTTTATATTTCCTCTAGGTTAGCCACTAGGTTTGTCATCTTTGGGTTTGCCTTTGGGTCTATTACCTTTGGGTCTGCCTCTAGGTCTACTACCTCTAGGTCTGCCTTTACCTCTTGCTTGGATAAAAACCTCTATGTCTACCTTTGGCTCAACCTCTAGGTCATCCTTTGGGTCTAAGCATATCAAATACTCTTAGAGTACTTAAGAAAAAGTGGGATTGATGTCACTTTGCTTATTTAATTACAAGTGTCCTTATGGTAATCTTCTCATCCTACTAGAATGGATGGATAACCAGTTGCTACAACCACTAGGTATAATAGAGTAGATCACTACTTACAAGGTTCACTTTGTCGATCTCATGAGTACCCCCCTTAGGATGAACTCATCATTTGTACTATGAAGGTGCCAAACTCTATCGAGAATGCACCTTTGTACAAGAATTTAAATTGTAAGAAAGGTGAAGGTGTTAGACTCCACTAAAAATACACCTTTAGCCATATTAGACTATCACAAAACTAGAAAATGTTGTTTCCATTAGACTGGCATCAAAAACCACTTTCTAATTGAAAGACCACAACACACTTTATTGATGAATAGTCAATACATATATATAGGCAGCAATCTAGTGTGAGATTATGACAAGTGTCATGATCTCCATAACCTCACATGGATCAATCCATGTGACATGCATAAGATAAAATATGCATGAGACAATGGATAAAAGTGCACATAAGACAAAAAATAAAGTGCACATGAGACAAAAGGTAAAGTGCACATTAAAATATTCTAACATCCCCCCTTAATGTGCACTATCCTAAATATATACAAAGAGAAGTCAACATTAGATAACATCCCCCCTTAATGTTGACTTTGATTACAACATACATAGAGCATTTTGCTAAACTTGGAAAACTTGTCAAGCCCAAGTGACTTGGTGAAGATGTCTACCACTTGATCTTGAGTTGGTACATACTCCATGTGTATAATGTCTTCTTGGACCATTTCTCTGATGAAGTGATGATGGATCTCAATGTGCTTGGTGCGAGCATGGAAGACTGGATTTTTGGTCATCTTAATGGTACTTTGATTGTCACAATATATTGGTGTTGGACCATATATGAGTAGCCCAACATCCTGAAGTAGCTGCCTCAACCAAATAGCTTCCTTAGTTGCCTCAACTGTTGCCTTATACTCTACTTCTGCTGAAGACAAGGAAACTGTAAGTTATTTCTTGGTACTCCATGAAATGGTACCTTGGCCCAACTGAAAGCAATAACCAAAAGTGGATCTTCTAGTTTCAGGACAACTAGCCCAATCTGAATCTATGTACCCAATCAATGAAAAGTCATCACATGTTGTATACATAAGACCATGATGAGGGGTCCCCTTGAGGAATCTCAAAATCCTCTTAGCTGCTATCCAATGGCTCTTCTTGGGATCTTGCATGAATCTGGAAATAAGGCCAACTGAATAGGTAATATCTGGTCTAGTTGAAGTTAAGTAGATCAAACTTCCAACTAGTTTCCTGTAAAGGGTGCCATCAACCCTTTCTTCATCATCACTATTGACCAATTTCAATCTGGTTTCCATGGGAGTGGGGGATGGTTTACACTCCTCCATGCGAAACCTCTCCAAGATAGACTGAATGTATTTAGCCTGGGAGATAAATATCTTACCAGGTTGTTGCCATACCTCTATGCCTAAGCAATAGTGGAGGAGGCCCAAGTCAGTCATTTCAAAAAATTTGCATAAGTCCTCTTTGAGAAACCTTATTCCATCTGTGTCATCACCTGTAATGAGAAGATCATCCACATACAATGTAACCAAAATGATGTGGTTCCTCCAATGTTTCACATAGAGAGTAGATTCTACTGTAGATCTAGTGAAACCAAGGTTGATGAAATAGGAGTCAATTTTGGCATACCAAGCTCGGGGTGCTTGCTTCAACCCATATAGAGCTTTCTTCAATCTGAGGACTTTGTTTTCTTGGCCTTTGATTGTGTACCCTGGTGGTTGGTTCACATACACTTCCTCCTTCAATGCACCATTGAGAAAGGCACTTTTTACATCCATCTGATATATAGGCCACTATTTTTGAGCAGCTAAAGCAATAACTGTGTGGATTGTAGTCATCTTTGCCACAGGAGAAAAAGTCTCCTCATAATCAATTCCCTCTTGTTGCTTATAGCCTTGAGCTACTAGGCGAGCCTTGTAGTGATCTAATGAGCCATCTACTTTATACTTTGCCTTGTACACCCATTTTGTGCCAATGGTGGATTTTCCTTGGGGTAAATCAACTAACTCCCATGTGTGATTCCTTTCAATGGAATCCAATTCCTGATCCATGGCAAGAATCCATTTAGGATCACCAAGTGCTTCTTTGACATTAGAAGGTTCTGGTTGGCTAAGGACTTTGGCCATGAGGGCATAATTCACTTGGTGTCTTAGGGCAGAAGGCCTTTTACCTGTATAAGTGGGCAAGTGACTTTGGGCTTCATCTATGGTAGATTGGACCCACTTAGGTAAAGGATTGGATGATGTGGCATTATCATTAGATGGAGGAGGAGTAGGAGGGGAAGGAGGACATGGATCATTTGTGGGGAGGTCCTGATATTGAGGAATATTTTGATTTGTGAGGGAAGAGGAAGGACTAGATGAGATGGTTGGTGCCAAAGGAGCAACTGTTTCATAAATTGGTTCAAAAGTGGGGGCCATAGGAGGAGGATTAGATGGGGGATACTCATTGAAGGTAACATCCCTAGAGAGAAATATCCTCTTGGAAATAGGCTCAAATAACTTATAAGCTTTGGCAGTATCACTATAGCCAACAAAGATGTATTTTTGGCTTTTATCATCAAATTTCCTTCTTTTTTGATAAGGAATGTGGGCATAGGCAACACATCCAAAAACTTTGAGATGGCCCACATAAGGTGTCCTTCCACTCCATAATTCCTCTGGTGTCATGTCATTCAAAGCCTTAGTATAGGACCTATTAGTCAAGTAGGTAGCAGTAAGAACAACTTCCCCCCAGAATGTGTTTGGTAACTTAGCAACAAGTAGCATAGATTTGGCCCTATTTGTGATGGTTTGATTCATCCTCTCAGCTACTCCATTTTTTTGAGGTGTATAAGGAGTTGTGAACTACCTCCTTATGCCATGATGCTTACAAAAGCTAAAAAAGGCTTTGGAAATATATTCTCCACCATTATCTGACCTCAATGTTTTGATTTGATAGCCACTTTCCCTTTCTACAAGTGCCATGAAGTCTTTGAATGTATCAAGGGCTTGCCATTTGTACTGAATGAGATAGATCCAAACTTTCCTACTGTAATCATCAATGAAGGTGATGTAATATCTAGCCCTAGTATGAGAGTTAATAGACATTGGCCCACAAATGTCTGAATGTACCAACTATAATGGTTTGTTGGCTCTCCAAGCCTTTCCTGACTCAAAAGGTTATCTATGGTGTTTGGCAATAACACATGGCTCACAAAAGCATTTAGACTCCCTAAGGTGAGGAAGTCCTTTTACCAAACCCTTTCTTGCCATCATTTGAAGATTATGAAAATTCAAGTGACCCATTCTTTCATGCCACATATACTCCAAAGAGAAAGTAGTATTTGTATGCAAAGAGTGTTTGGTTACAGATTGGGTAACAAGATAGTAGACACCATCCTTCTTGACACCCATGGCTTTGACATAGCCATTTGGTTCCTTAATATAGCACTTGTCTTTATCAAAGAAGATAGTGTAACCCTTATCTGTAAGTTGCCCAATAGAAAGGAGACTCCTCTTAAGGCCAGGTACATACAATACATCTATAGCAGGAACATTCTTCCCATTATGTAAAGCAAGTGGTGCTTCTCCTACACCTTCAATGGGAAGAGCACGTTCATCTCCAAAAGTAATGGATTGGTTATGGGTAGGTTGAAGCTTGGTCAACCAATCCTTTCTTCCTATCATGTGTTTGGCTACCCTTGAGTCAATATACCAACAATATTTATCTTCAACACTGATTTGATTTGCTGCATACAATGTATTGAGATTATGATCTTGTTGACCCCTTTGATCTCTTTATCTTCGATAACAATTAGTGGCATTATGATTGAGTTTGCCACAATAATCACACCCTTGTTGGTTATTGGTATGATTAGGTTGTTGTGGAGGTCTATGATTTTGAGGCCTTCTATTAGATTGATTCCCTTGAGGAGGTCTTGTTTCCCATATTGGTTGCTGATGTGGTTGTTGATGTGGTTGGTGTTGGGACTATTGTGGCTATTGTTGATGAGGTTGCTATTGACGTGGCTGATGATATCTCTGTCTCCCTCTCTGATTTTGATGTTGTTGATGTGGACCCCTGTTGGGTCTATGTTGTAGGGATGCCTTGGTGGCAAAGGCTGTTGATGTGGAATCAATCTCTTCATATTTTATAAGGGCTTGCTCATGTTGCTTAAGGAGAACTTCAATCTCCTCAAGTGATGCATTCATTGTTTTGCCACTTAGATTTAACATGGTAGCATAGGCATGAAATTTAGAAGGGAGGCCTCTCAACATGATTGGAACTAACTCATTATTAGGAAGAGTTAAACCAACAGCTAAGAAATCATTCCTAATAGACTTCACTTCCATAAGGTAATCAGTAAGTGAGCCTTTCATACAAATATTATGCAATTTATGCTTCAAATACAAAATTTTATCCTCATTAGGCCTATCAAATAGCCTATTTAGTGCATCCCATGCTTCTTTTGGTGTAGTAGCAACCCTTATAGATTCTCTACATTGAATCCTAGTAGAGAGTTTGATTAAGCTTAGTGCTATGTTAGAGTTCTTTTCAAATAATGCCTTAGTTGTAGCATCTATAGGTGGAGTTAATGCTGCTTTATTTTTTGCTCTATCTCTAACATAGTCCCACATACCATGCATCATTAATATGGACTCCATTTCAAATTTCTAATTTGCAAATGTGTCAACTCCCTCAAGATTTTGTGTGAGACCACTTAGTAGATTTGTGGATGTCATGATTAGAAAAGGAGTAAGAGAGGAGGGAGCTCAACCAAGGAAGTAATGAGGAACACAAGTGCCAAGAAAAGGCCCTCAAAAGAATCTAGGGTACACCACTTAAAACCCACAAGGTGTGGAGGGTTCACCTAGTTCTTCCACTCTGAATCAACAAGTGTTTCCAACAGTGGGAGGAAGACTTGAACACATGTGACCTATCACAACCAAGAAGAGTGAGAAGTGAAATGGGGGTGAGATTTTGCTTATTACAATGATTTGCTTGCTTGTGTGCTTGAGAATGGTGTTCACAATGGATGTGCTAAAGATTCAAGTGCTTAGGTGTTGTGACAAGGGTGCTTGTGTGCTTGCTTGCTTGTAGATGTTGCACAATTTATGTGTCAAAATTCAAGTGTGTATATGCAAAGGAAACTACACTTGATTACAATGAAATAAACCCCAAAGACATGCAAGGGTTATAGCAAGCATTAAAATGAAGGACAAGCACAAGTGAGGAGAGGCAAGCACCAAACACAATGTGGCCAAGACAATGCCACAATAAAGGACTCCACAAGCAAGGGACAAGGGGCCCTAAATCACCCCTTTGATGATGATTGTATTAAGGAGATGGCTAAAAGATAGCCTCCAATGATGCCTCGAAATGTGATACAATTTCAAACCTCCAATGAGTTAAGTGCCTCCAAATTTGGCCAAGTACAATGAATAAATTGGCCTAATAATCCCCCAATGACATAAAAATGAGCTCCCCTCAAGTTTGCCAAATGTTCTACCCAAGAGTGTCGGATACAACCAAAAATGCACTCTATTTTACAAGGTCAACTTTGAGCCACAATTTAGCATAGAAAATGATCTCAAAACTGAAAAATAATCCCACCAATGGATTCACCTTGGAAAAGCCTTTCCAACAAGTATATATAAGGGTATACTTGTGAAAGATAGGGGTTCAAAAAAATGCAAAAAATGATGTCCCTCTAAGTTGGTGCAGCTTTAGGACTTCCCAAGTGGTCACCCATATTAGTTTTACTCTAAGACAAAATGATTAACTTGAAATTTTTTATGGGATTTGCTGCCAATATGTCAAGTGTCCTCATGCACATGGGAGGACTTTTATACAATTAAAACAACATAAATAAGGATGTTCCCCCTTTTTTGAAAAAGACAATATTCCACTATGTAAAAAAAATTCCCCGCATTTGCATATTTCAAGTTAAAAATATGAGATAATTATCATGTGGGCCTCAGTGGGAGTGGTGGTAAAAAAATGCAGTTAAAAGTTGATAAAGATGCATAGGGAAATTTTTGAATGTCGAGGGGAAAAATTTTTAGAGGGAAAATTTTGAATTTTCGGTGGCAACGAAAAATTTGAAATTTCTGACTCAAATTGTTTGCTCAATTTTTTTAGAAGGAATTTGAATTAAAAATACATTTCAAGCATGAAATGTATTTTGAAATGTCCTTGTAGGCATACGTGGCGAATGCATATGTGGCAAACTAGACCCTACGTTGTGTTAGAGAAAGAATTTTTTTTTTATACTTGTTTACGTCTCAACACCAACCAACAAGGAGTCTGTGATCTTGGTTTGGTAGAAAATTTTACCCTGAATAGATGCACGGTAAAGTAAGGACCACAATAGAGAATTTTTGATTGCGTGTTAGAATAAATGACCAGTACCCTCGAAAAAAATACAAAAAATCTTGTGTTTGATCCATAGCAGACAGGTGAAATATCTCCCACGTATTATTTGACATAACAACAAATGGGGGGCCAAAATTAGCAACTCACTACTAGTTCATTGTTTTACATGCATAAGAGCATTTTTGGTGATCTAAAAAGGATAGTATGTAGATGTTTCTTCCAAGCAAAGAAATATCATGCGTTTAAAAAAAATATGCATTTGCAGGTGTGTGGGTTGATGTGGGAAACACTCTTAAAAGGCAACATGAAATGGCACAAATGAAAACTGAGCTTTGCATTCAAACCAAAAATATATTTATAGGCATGTCTACCTTTACAAAAGTGGCATTTAATGCACCCAATCCATGTGAGCATTAAATGTTGTACAATATGATCCATGTGAAAGGGATAATATTAGAGAATTAAATATTAATCCCTATCATTCCTCCCCACCATAGAAGCATTGGACTCCAATGCATCCAAAAGGGAAGGAAAATCATGAGCCAACTGTGCTGAAGTGATCCATCGAGCCTGGTGAGGAAGCTCTCCATGGCGTGCAACCAGATACGAAGTGGATGAACCCTGGTGGGTGTGTCGAGTCCTGGTGTCGAATAGATGATCATCCTCCAATGGAAGCTAAAAATCTGGAACAACATCGGTAGGATGACTGATGACAGGTGGGCTCTCTAATGTGGACTCATGATATGGTCAGAGTAGATCAACATTGACAACATCATGTATACCCAAGTGTGTTGGTAGGTCCAACTGGAATGCATTCTCGGACAGTTGTTGGATGATAGTGTAAGGCCCATAATGAAGAGGTTTGATCTTGCTATGTGCCTTCTCTAGAAATCTGTGATGATCAAGGTACAACCAGACTCTATCACCTATCTAAAAGGAGTGTGGAACATGGTGACGGTCCATTGCTTGTTTCTATTGCTATTGTGTCTTCTGCAAGATTTGGATAACTTTGGACTGGAGTTGTTGTAGGTGTTGGATGAAGGACTATGCTTTATCTTGTTCTTTCTGCATGTGGACTGTGATTGGAGATGGAAGAGCCAAGGGTAACTCATATGGAGCAACTGGTTAAAAATCTAGACAGACCTCAAAAGAGGAATGACTTGTGGAAGAATGGATAGCTCTATTGTACGCATGCTCAATATGAGTTAGACTCAGATCCCACTTGGCTGGCGATGAATGATGGAAGACACAAAGACTTTGGACAAGTGTACGATTGATGACTTTTGTTTGACCATCAGACTGTGGATGAAAAGTTATGGAAAAATTAAGGGACACACCTAATAATTTCCACAAAGACCTCCAAAAATGATCGACAAAATGGGAGTCGTGATCAGACACAATACTTGTGGGAAGACCAAATGATCGCCAGATGACATCAAAGAACAGTTGGGCTAAGTCTGCAGTAGAACTTATTTTTCGACATGGAATGAACTTAGCCATCTTACTGAAATGGTCGACTATGACAAAGACACAATCATGTTGATGGACAGTCATGGGAAAACCACTGACAAGATCCATAGATATACTTTCCCAAGGACGAGATGCAATGGGCAAGGGCATACTAAGACCAAGCTTACGGTTGGATGACTTAGACCGACTACAAGGGACACACTATTTTAAGTACTTGAGGACATCTCGCTGCATGTGTGGCCAATAGAAGAATCTTTGCAGATGGTGAAGGGTTTTATGCTTGCCAAAATGACCACCATAGAGGGTGGAATGAGCCTCTCACAAAAGTGAAGGTCTGCTCTCAATGGGAACACAAAGTTTATCTAGATGGTAAAGCAACCCCTCCTTGAGATGGAAATCCTGAAAGGGACTCAAATTAGAGGAGGTTGGATGTTGTAAATGTTGATAAACTATGGCAAAGTCTGGGTCCTTAGGATACTCAGAAGGCCAATATTGGAACCCCAAGTGAGAGGTAGTGACTATGGTTAAGGCATGAGCAGATGGAGGATGACTGAGACAATCGACAATAGAGTTTTGACTCCCCTTCTTGTACTTGATGACTAAGTGAAATTGTTGAAGATAGGAGGCCCATTTCATGTGGCGTGCTTCTTGAATCTTGGTTTGGGATTGAAGAAATTGCAATGGCAAATGATCAGTGTGGACAATAGTTTCCTTACCAAGAAGATAGTGATGCCAATATTTGATAGCTTGAACTAAGGCATAGAGTTCCTTATCATAAGTGGAGTAGTTCTGTTTTGTTGTGGAAAAGGACTCAGAATGATAAGCTATGGGATGGCCATTTTGTTTGAGAACAACACCAAGGGTAAACTGAGAGGCATCAATTTCTATTTCAAAAGGCTATTAGAGATCAAGAATGGCTAAGATAGGAGCTGAACAAAGCTTATCTTTGAGAGTAGTAAAATCTTGGGTATGGGCATCTGTCCAATGAAAAATAGATTTGGCCTTAGTCAAGGAATGCAATGGAGCAACAATTGTGGAGTAGCCTGGAATGAATTTGTGGTAGAAGTTAGCAAGGCCAAGGAAACTCCATAGTTCAATGATGTTGGTGGGAGGAGGCCATTTGAGAAGAACTTCAACTTTGGTAGGATCAACTTGAATACCTTCAGCATTAATGATGAAACCAAGGTATGAAATGGATGTTTGGCCAAAGGAGCACTTTTTCATACTAGCATACAACTGATTCTTTTGAAGGATGGCAAGGACATGCTCAAGATGTTGTAAATGTGTTGGCCAGGTCTTGGAAAAGATCAAGATATCATCAAGATAAATAATTACATATTCATCTAGGCACTCACAGAACACTTCATTCATGAGCCTCATAAATGTAGTTGGAGCATTAGTGAGGCCAAAGGGCATAACCAACCATTCAAACAAACCCATATTAGTCTTGAAAGTTATTTTCCAAGTATCCTCTGCATGTATTCTAACCTAATGGTAGCCACTTTTAAGATCAAGTTTGTTGAAGAATTTAGCACCTTGGAGTTGATCTAACAAGTCATCAATGCGAGGAAGGGGATACCTATTTTTTATAGTGATTTTATTGAGTGCCCTGAAATCAATACAGAATCTCCAAGTACCATATTTTTTTAGAACAAGTAAAATGGGTGAGGCACAAGGAGAAGTGTTGTGTTTGATGAAGCCCTTATCCAACAATTCTTGTAATTGTTTCTTTATTTCATCATACTGTAAAATGGATTACCTATACATCGGAACATTTGGAAGAGGTGTTGCTGGAATTATCTCAATTGTATGATTAATTGCCCTTTCAGGTGGTAAAGAAGTGGGCTCCTGAAACACACTTTCATACTTGTGCAATATTTTGTTCACTTGAGAATTGTGTACTTGAGAATTAGTGTTGTTTTTAGGCCCTTTTGCTTGTGCTTGCTGTTCTTGTTGATGAATGAAAATTAGTGCAAGTGCTTGAGCATTATTAGTGGCTTTTCTGGCTTGGTGGCAAGTAAGCAGAATATTAGTGGAGTGCTTTGCAGATAGTGGAGTGCTTTTAATGAGAAAGTGCTTTTGATATTTCTGTAGTGTGTATGTGTTCTTATATGCATCATATGTTGCTCTCCTATCATATTGGTAAGGTTTACCTAGAAGTAACCCACAACAATCCATTGGTGTGACATCACACGTGATCGAATCCCAAAACTTGGGGCCAAATGCAAATGTGATGGTGCACGTGTGTGTGATTTTTGATGTGTTTGTGCTATCCTTCCACCCAAGAGAGTAGGGGCGAGGATGTTTTGATGTAGGGAGCTTGAGCTTATCGACAATGGACTGTGCAATGAGATTCTTTTGTGATCCATTATCGATTATACAATCTACTGCAAAGTTATGGAGCAAGTGAGCCCGAGTGACAAACAGATGGTCATGATCATCGGATCTAGAATGGTGATTCATGAGTGTTACATTATTGAGTTGCCCTCTCAACTCCTCATAAATTTCTTCTTCACCAGTAGTCTCGATGGGGTTATCACAAGTTCCCTCATCAGACTGTACAAAAATATTCTTCTTCTTTTGTAAGTGTGGACATTGAGTTTTATCATGGCCTTGCCTCTTACAATAGTTACAAAATTTAGCATTTGGAGCATGAGAGAATGAAGAAGAAGAGGAAGAAGAAAATGAATTTTTAGAAGCAGGGGATGAGTAAGAAGTGGGAGTAATAGAAGAAGAAAAGTGGGAAGATCTCTTTCTTTCTGGTTGATGCTTGTGCCCATCTTCTATCGATCCACCGAAAGAGTAGCGAGGCTCCCTCCATTGTGCCATGAACTTCTCCTCAGCTAGTTGCGCATGCTTGAAGGCATCATCCAATGTAGTGCAAGTAGTATATTTGATCTCCCTATAAAAGTGTGCGAGAAGACCACTTTTAAACTTTGCAATCAAGACAACATCAGAATCTGAAATGCCAAGTAAGACTCGAAGGTGGTTGAAGTGATGAATGAAGTCCTGTATAGATTCCCTCTTGCCTTGATGGAGTCATAGCCATTGATTCAGTAAGTCCTCCTCATAATTTGATGGATAAAATGAGGCCTTCAAAACTTGTACCATCTCCTCCCATGTACAAATTTGGTGATTGGATATGAGGACTTTGGCGATGTTGGAAATTTTGAGCTTTGCAAATGGAACCTTTTCCTCATCAAGAGTGTGTGTATAATCAAACCAAGTCTCCATGTCAAGGATCCAACTATTGAGTACATCAAGGTCTCGAGAGCCTTCATATATTTTTACTTCACACCTTGGACGAGGAGGATGGGAGGAACATTGAAGGTTTTGCAACTTGGCAACTATTTCCACCATTTTTTCATCATGGGTTGTAGTGATTTCTACCAATTTTTCAACAATGGCCATGTTTGTAGCCATAGGTTTACTAGGAGTGGCCAAGGATTTTCTAGGTGCCAGTTTAGGCTATAAAAGGAGAATATGCAACAAAATATTTTTGCCAACTTTTAATGGGTCCTCCCTCTCTGATTGGACCAAGGATTTGTATTGGATTATGTGAGACTCAACGACCAATGATCAACAACGAACACAATCGCTCATAATGAAAATGGTCACAAATGGCCACAACAACTCACAACGACAATGGTCCAATGCATAAGAGTCAACAATAATGGTTAGCAAGGCACATGAAAATAAGGACTAGATAGTAGGGTATACTAAAAAAGGCACACAAAAAGCAAGGTGCACAGAAAGCAAGGACTGGATAGCAAGGTGTAGACACCAAAACAACACCAATCCAATTATGTGACTACAAGCACTGATCGAATTGGCATACATACCCCCTAGGGCAGCCTCCAGAGGTTAAACAGTGGTCCTAACCACTCCCAAATTAGTTTTAGAAGGTCAGAGGTCAATTTGGTACCTTTTAAGCACTTTGCTCCATATTCGTCCCACCATGGGATGATTAGAATCCTATTCGTCCTACCCCAAGATGATTAGCAACAATCGCTCCAGGGTGGGACGATTAGTAGGTTTGACTGGCAAAAAGTCAAGCCTTAACAAATGGTAGCCCAGATTCGTGACCCAAATTCACCTTCAAGGCATGCAATTGTGAGGAATGGTTTCAAATCTGAAAGAGAGACTTCAGTAAAGCATGCCTTGATCATGGAGGCTCTAAATCAGGGAGGAATCTTCTCTCCCCTAAGAAAGGCATAATGAGCCAAGTGGCGCCCTCGCATGCGCATTCAAAGGAGACCCTTAGGTCTATAAAATGGTGAGCCTCCTCACCCAAAAAGGAGAATAGATTAGGAGAATTTATAGCAATGGAGTGCTACCAAATTATACCCCCATTTCTCTTTGTGCTTCCTACATCCCTAATTTCTCTTTTGGAAGAGAGGTTATCGGGTGAACACTAGGAATGCAATCTAGACCCAAAACCCAAGAAATCGGCCACAATCCCACACCAAACTCATAGACACAACCCCCTAGGAGGTTTTGGACCCATACCACTTGGATTGGTGCCAAAAATAGGCCCCAAAAGGTGGGCGTCCTGCCCCCAGGCCCCCCCGCACTGTTGTAGTCCTAATCACCCCACCCCGGAGCGATTATAAATATGTGCATGATTTCTTTACTATTATTTTTGCATTATCTTTTATCTGATGTACTTATGCTTCTGTCCAAGTTTCATTGCTTTCTGACATGATTTGACCTTGTTTTTATCATTTTATGAGTTCACTAACCTAAAGGGAGCACCTTCAGATACAAGACAATCTAGGTAGAATATGCCAAATATGACCTTCTGGGTCATCTCAAAATGCCCATTTTAGTCTAAACCCAAGTTTTCATGAATTTTGGAGGCCTCTAGGTAGGACATTTGCAAGGTCACTTTTGCACATTTTGTGATAGTCCCCAACATCCCACCCCGGAGTGATTAGAAATCTGTGCATGATTTCCTGACTGTTATTTTTGCAATGTGTTCTTGATGATGTATCCATGACTATCAAATTTTGAATTCATTATGACATTTTTTGACCATCGTTTCATTCTTTTATATATTAACTAGCCGGAGGCTTTGGGGATTGCATGTTTTCCTATATCCGCATATGTTATTAACCATTTGCTATTTTTTTGTGCATAGGATCTCACCACCAGGAACACCAGAGGGGCAAAAAGGAATAATGAACACATGAACACAAGTGGCAACAACTTTTGGCCCACCCATTTCGAATGTGGGCATGCGGAAGACACTAGAAGCGTACCATCTATTGATGTAACGAACTGTATCAAACGTTCTGAGCCCTAGAGGGGGGACATATTGTAACTAGATTAAAAGAAAACATTAATAAAAGAGGCCCCACTTTGTTTTTCTCACATCTTGTTTATACATCGTTCCCTTCATGCATTGCTCTTTGCATTGCATTGCTCTTTGCATTCGTAGGACTTAACATATGTACCATATCTATTTTGTTTGCATCATATATGGTACACTATCATTATGCATTCTCTTTCAGTGGCAATCATGATGGGACCTTGTCCTTTGCTATTAATATCAAGTTTCTAATCCAAATTTTGTGGTTTTTATTTGCATGTGTTACTCATTCGGGCACTAGACTGCTACTCGTGCCACCCCAGGACAAATGCATATTCGTCCCACCCTATGACTACTGCAAACCTGCTATTCATCCCACACCGAGACGATTAGAACTCTGTGCATTTTATAAGCAGAAACTCAGAGGCATCTTGCTTGGACAGAGAAGATGTAGGCCTTCTGAACATCCTCTGTGTTTTTCTACTTTTTGTTCCTGCATATTTTTGTTTTCTTTGCTTTATTTTTAGACACTTGCATAGAAATGTTAAGTAGTTTGGTTTCCTTTCTTGCAATAATAAAAAAAAAAAAAACATAGAGTAAATTAAATGGAAGGAACTTGATTAGGAATGCATTTTTCTTTGGTTTGCTTGCATGATACTTGCACAAGTGGCAAGTCCTCATTATAGGTTTCAGTTCTAGGTAGGTTTTGTGATTTCCTTTTTGCTACTAATGGTTTCTAAAAGATAAAACGTACTTTAAAGCATTGCATTAGTGAAAACCATCTTTTGTTGTATGTTTTCTTTCTTTACACAATTAAAAGGAACCACACACACCACCTAATAAAATTAACATCAAGGAGTTGGTCTTAATACCCCAACACTTGATCAAGACCAACGGTGGATTTCATCACCACCTTGGCTTGGATTTTACATACATATACCCTGATTGCGACTGTTGCAAGACGTAAATCTTGATGAAAGCTGACCAAGTGTAGCGGGGGTGGTTCCTCATGCACGAGGATAAGTCTTCTATGGTAGGTGTCAAAAATAGTGCGATCCCCATTTCGTACGGCCTATGTTCCACTTATTGTTCTAATCTCATGTACCAATAGTTTCCCTCACGTAAGGGCGGGTATATTGAGAGGTTCGGTATAACGGCCTAGAAATGGTATATTGAAGGGGCAACCATTTTGGAGATACAAGAGCCCTCATTATGCATGTATAACAAAATTTTCTTTACAATATTTACACAACAAAAATCAAACACATTGAACAAAATATAGGGCACACATTTAATCTGTAAACGAGATAATAATTTCTTTGTTTGTGTGGTCCCTTTTGTTTGGTATAGCATAAAAATTGTAAAGGAGATAAAAATATACATATCTTTTTAGAAAAACCACCACCATGGTGTATACCCGTAGCCAAGCCCAATCATGGGTAGAAGCTATGAAAAGTATACAAGGAGGCACAAGTTGCCTCCGTTATAGCCCCAAGGACTTGGTTATACCACCTTGGCAGCCTGACCCACAACATAGTCCACACTATGCCACTACAGAAAAGGACTATAGAGGCATCCCTTTGAGGGGCACTCCCATTCAACAAAACCCCTCTCAGGAGGAGTACACACATGGGAAGGCCCCCTTAGACACTCATTATGAGTGGTCACTGCACGATGAAGTGCTAGAGCAGCATATGGTTCATAGGGAGGGGCCACATGACTATATCATTCCCCCTCCACCCCTCATTACTATTAGAACTAATAGGCCAAATATAGAGCGCAAGGCTCTTTAGATAGGGCGAGTCAACTCTGCCTATTCCTTTCACATATACAAAAGGGAGCATGAGGAAAACCAGTATATTCCTCAAGAGCAACACACCGTACGGGAGCAATGCGCCTCTGCACCTGCTAATTATCAAGATCACCTATTGAGGCCAGAGCCTTGGGTGAATGCTGCTAACCTTGATAAAGGAAAGTTACCCATAGAGATATCAAATCACCATGACCGAGATAGATATGTAAGGGATGCGTCTAGGCCTCCTAGACCTAGGATGACGTAATAAATCAACTTGGCATTTTCCAAATAGGCCGCCTACCAAGCGTAAATCACGTAGCTTAGGCAAGATCAGCGACAGTTAGAACAACTATATCATCTTAACAAAGAGCACATTCAGTGCCAGATAGATGAGTTTCTCCAGAACACTATGCATGAGAGGATTCCAACCCCTCGCATGCCTAGGACAAAAAATTATGAGAAGCACAACCCCCTAGTACGAGATAGGTCACCACGACCTTATCAAGCATTACCTCCAAGACCTCCTAGACCTGAGCGGAAGGCCACCCCTAGGACCAATTATGGGTGCCTTCCTCGGGCACCTGTCCATGTTTATAGGTCATGCCGAGAAACTCCTCAAGAGGCCTATGAGGAATTTGAGCGAGAAGAAGAGCATGCTAAAATGCCCTACCAAGGCAAGGGTGGCGCTATCCGGATACCCCTACATAGGCCTCAATTTCATCACAATTCATAATGGGAATAAACCAAAGAAGAGGAAATCAAATCCTCTGATGCATACAAAGCACTGCTAGAGCACTTAGAGTCTGTGGAGACCAAGACTTCAGGGCCCCAAAAGCCCACCTTACGCCAACTCCATAGTCACCCTGTGCATCCTTCAGTTTTGACACCCCTATACCTCGACCACTTCAAAATGCCTCAATTGGCAATTTTTAGAGGGGATGAGGATGCCCAAGAGCACATAACAAGGTTCCTGATTCAATGCTTTGGAATTTAGGACAACGATGCATTTCTTCTGAGAATGTTCATAACTATGTTCATAGGCCCTACCTCAGATTGGTTTACCCAGTGCCGAAGCATAGCATCAACAATCTAGACCAACTAGTGGACGCGTTCCTTGAACATTTTGCCTTCAACACCAAGAAGAAGGCATCCTTGAGTGACCTAGCTAGCCTTAAGCAGTATGATGATGAGACCATGGTTGCTTATGGGAATCGGTGGAGGACATTGCTTTCAAAGCTTCCTTACCTCCCTCCTATGGCCGACATGACTCAAATGTTTTCAAAGAGTTGCATAAGGTCGATATCTATGCTATTGTAGCTGCAGTAATATGCCACCCTCAAAGAAGCCCTATCGCAAGCCAGGATAATCGAGGAGATCAAAATACAAGACAACAAGATTGCCAAGCCGCACAAGAAAGAGTGGACCAAAAATGCTAAAACTGGTCCCACACAACCGAAACCCGCCGCAGTCAATCAGGTTGCCATAAATATACCAAAGCCTGCACAAATGACACAGCCCCCAAAGGCTAATTATCAGGCAGTTCCTATTGATAACTATGAAAAGGAAAATCATAAACAAGAGAAAAATCAGCAGCGTCATCCTAGGCGACAATTCACACAATTCATTAAGTCTAGAGACTCCTTGTTTGACCACTTGTTCATGAAAAACCTGATAAACTTATCAAAAAGTTGACCCATAGACCCCAACACACCAAAACCCAAGGGCTATAGGGAATATTTATATTATAGATTTCACCGAAAGAAAGGACACGACATCTTCACTTGTTGGAAATTCAAAAACTTAGTGCAGGACTTGATAGACAACAAAACGCTTGCGATAGATAATCCCGTAGCATTGAGCAACCAACAGATGGAAGTCTTCAAAGACCCCCTGCCTACCCATGATGTGTAGGCAAAGACTTTACAAGTGAACTAGGTGACACAAAACTACCCCATGCAAGGATACGTAAGGATGATAAGCATCGTAACACAGAATAAAAGATACCCAAACATGGCTGCACCCGCTGTAGCTACAGGAGATGTTCCATCAACATCGCAACCTCCACCACACCCTACACAACCTCCCCTGCCTAGACTAGTGGCCATGATTTAGACTAAGCTTACTCAAAGTTTAAGGACCATATCAGCTAGGCTCTCCATTTATGAGCTCATCCAACAATCACCGCCCCATCGGGAGGCTCTGATGGAGATAATCAAAGCCATTGAGCTACAACCCCATGAACCCAATTATTTCAACAATTTTGTGGGACATGTGAGACAATGCACAGAACCAGTCATAACCTTCAGGGAAGATGAACTAAAATTGATGACTGGTGATATGGTGGATCCACCCTTGCATGTCATTGCGCGGGTCAATAAGATTCCATTCAAGAGGGTATTGGTGGACACTGGCTAATCCATCAACATAATCACAATAATGATATTAAAACATTTTAAGCTACCAGCATCCCACATTATGGCATCCATTTACACTCTTCGAGCATTCAACGACACGTTATGCTCAACGGTTGGCACAATTGTCCTGCCCATCCAAGTAGGACAAAAGACCATTCCTACGTTGTGTCACATCCTTGAGGGTGAGATGGCCTAAAATATCTTGCTAGGCCAGCCTTGGATCAGGGACATGAAGTGTGTCCCTTCGATAGCCCATCAATGCCTCAAATACACATATGAAGGGCAAGTACATGTAGTCCCAACAGACGTAGAACCCTTTAAGTTTTGCAATGCGATGCAGCTAATGCAAAAATTGACCCTCCCATCGATACATTTGGACTTTCAATTGAATTCATCCACTTAGGGTCCTATTTCGCCTACATCCTCACTATTGAGTCCCTCAACTCACCAACCTGGCCCATCTTCATCATTTGTTCCTTCACCCACGATGCCACCTATGGTGGCCACATCGAAGGACAATGGGAAGAAGCCCCTAGAGGAGGTACCACCATTAGTCTCAACCATCTCTACCGAAGAGGTGCCCAGCCAAATGGAATTCAAGACACCTGGTTCGCCCAACATGGAGTGGAATTAAGGATAACTCCCATTTCCCCCCCCTTAATCGTCGACGATTACCATTGATATGGTCAATACGGTCCTGGGGGAGTACCTAGTGCAGAACGTTGTGGCAACACCCGTGCTCGAATCCATGCAAGACATGGGGAGACCTCGCCTCCCCATCGGCACTATCATCCCTTTAGGTTACCTACAAAATTAGACCAATTTTGTATATGGGGGCCTCGAGAACAGCCTTGAATCCTACCTACAAGAGGAAGAGGATGAAGAGCCATTTTTTGAGAATTTTGACTATCTGTCCAACCCAAAATTTGCCTTGAAATACCTAGACCAATGTAATTGGTATGGATATGGATTGGGCAGATACGAACAAGGAATGCACACTATTTGTCAACTGAGATACCAGATGCAATATGATAAATCAGGAGTAGGGTTCAACCACCCTTTGCCCCTCAAAATCTTGGTAGAAGCCATGCAAGGCTTAGGTCTAGGCAACAAGGATGGGTTGGTACAAGATCCATATGCCAATCCCAACACTACATACACATTGGGGAATTATTTCCCATTGTTAACAACAAACCTTGTTGACCTCAACAACCCCTCCCCTTTGATCGAGGAAGGAGAAAGTTCAAGAAGTAACCTCCAAAAAGGATATGAACAAAATCAAGGGGGGTCTTCTGAAGATGAGTCAGATTATGAGGTAGCACCTTGGGAACCGTTTGAGTTCAATAGAAATCACTCGCAGATGACACCCATGGACGACTATTAGGAGGACTTCGTCATAATGTTCCCCTTTAATGTTCCAATTGGGCAATTGCTACCTCCATAGAATACAGCCCTCCCGTAGAGAGCGGAACAACCCAGAAGGGATCAAATCAACATGCTCGAACAAAACAAGCCTCCCACATCGGCCATAAGGCCAAGTGATCCACCGGAGGAAGAAGATCAGGAAACGCCTAGTGAGAGGCTATACCAGCCAGAGGGGCACATAGTTGTCGAAGCCAATGAGGGCCTATGGATCTCCGATAGCGACTATGAGGATGAGACTGAGATGGCATATCTTAACCATATGAGACAATAGGAATGCCCCATAGACATTGATGATATGTTTGAACATCTAAATATGAGACCAAGGCATAGGTGGCATTTAAACCAAGTATAGTTAAACCACGTGCTTCATCCACCACTATGGGCATACATAGAGCACCTCCCACCTAGAGACCCTATAGGGCCATCAGTGACTAGGGTAGACCCTGTCCTTCTATTTACACATATGGCTGATCCTTTTGTGCCAATACCCACAAAGCCAGATCTGGGGTACAAGGATCACCAAGGATGTCTGAATCAACACCCATGCGGTAATGGAGACCAAATTCATTTCATCAACATGATCTCAATTGACTTAACCACCCCCATCTACAATCCAGTCGATCCAACACGACCAATGTATCTAAACCTAAATGTCATAGACTAGGATTGTGCTAACTCACCAACATCCCCATCAAAGTACTGGCCTTGTGGCGAGATGTTTCATTTCACCCCATGAAAAACTTAGGAACGTCGAAGCGTCGGGTTCCTCTTATGGCAAGATGTTTCATTTCACCCCATGAAGAGGAACCCGATGTTCCCAATGCAGATCTAAATTCAAAAAATGATATCCACCTGATCCCAACTCCACACCAGTTGGAGGACGGATCCCACATGTCAGTCGAAGAAATTATTGACGCAGACAACGGTTCTGATCCAATGAATTTGAAAATCATCAAGCTAGGGGTAATTTTATCCCACGAAGAGCAATCCAATTACATTGCCCTTCTCAAAGAGAAGAAGGAGGTTTTTGCATGGTCCTATAAAGACATGTCGAGGCTAGACCCGTAGCTAGTCACGCATAATCTAACACTTGATCCGACAGTCAAGCTAGTTAAGCAAAAGCTACGTAAGATGCACCCAACAATGGCCTTAATGGTCAAAGATGAGCTAATTTTTTTTTTGGATGCACAGTTTGTCATTTGCGTAGATTACCCACCATGGTTGTCCAACATGGTACCCGTCAAAAAGCCTGACGGGAGGATTCGCATATGCACCAATTTTTGAGATTTAAACAAAGTGAGTCCCAAATACGATTTCCCCTTGCCTAGCATCGACTCATTGGTAGATGCTACAACAGGCCACAAAATGCTTTCCCTCATGGATGGTTTCTCGGGATACAACTAGATTCGTATCAATCCTGATGATCAACTAAAAATAGAATTTACGACACCTTGGGGGGCATTTTGTTATAAGGTCATGCCCTTTGGCCTTAAAAATGTTGGTGCCACCTACCAACGTGCTATGACATACATATTCCACGATCACATGCATAAAACTTTGGAAGATTATATGGATGATTTTTTGGCCAAATCTCTTTTGCACCAAAATCATCTCGATGACTTATGCAAGATCCTTGATCGCCTCATCGAACACAAGGTTAGGCTAAACCCCAATAAGTGCATATTTGGTATCACATCTGGGAAAATCTTGGGTTTCATAGTCTCGAAACGAGGCATCGAGGTAGATCCAAATAAAGTCAAGGCAATCCTTGAGATGCTTCCCCCAACCACCATTAGGCAGCTCAAAAGCTTGCAGGGTAAGGTCACGTCAATCAAGCACTTCACAGTATAGTTATCTGACAAGTGCTGACCCATGAATAAATTATTACACAAAGGGGTAGCATTTCATTGGGATGACGAGTGCCAGTCAGCCTTCGATGACATCAAAAAATACTTGGCTTCGCCACCAGTATTGGCACAACCTAGACTAGGAGTGTCGTTCTATTTATACATCTTAGCTACTGAGGTGGCACTGGGCACCATGCTAGCCCAAAAAAATGAATTACATAAAGAACAGGCTAATTATTATCTTAGCCGCACCCTGGTCAGTTATGAACTTAACTATGCATACGTTGAGAAGCTATGTTTGGCGGTGGTATTTGCCACCAAAAAGCTACGCCATTACATGCTGAGCAATATGATGTATGTTGTGTCTAAGGAGAATCCATTGTGATACATGATGAGTCATACTTATCACAGTAGTCACATGGCAAAATGGATCATTTTATTGACAGAGTTTGACATCAAATTCATTGGACAAAAGTCCATCAAAGGTCAAGTCATTTCCGATCAACTAGTAGAGGCTCCTCTCGAAGATGATCAGCCTCTGACCATAGAGCTACCTGATGATGGGGTCTTCCATGTATCAGAATCACATGATTCTGATGAGCCTGAGTCACAGGCAGACATAACCTTATTTTTTTATGGTTCTAAATGTGAGCAAGGGGGTGATGCGAGAATCATGTTTTTTACACTGCAAGGGGCTCCAATGCCTTTATCATTTAAACTTGATTTCCTGTGCACTAATAACAATGTTGAATACGAAGCCCTGCTCATAGGTCTTCAGATAGCCATCACCATGAACATCAAACACTTTAATATCTTTGGTGATTCACTATTAATTGTCAACCAAATGAAAGGGGTATTCCAATGCAAATGCCCAGTTTAGTAGGCCTACAAATCCCTTATGGATAAATTCCTGGCAAAGCTTGAATGGTACAACATTGAGGCACTCCCTTGATCATCGAATCGTTTTGCGGACACTATGGCCTCCTTGGGGTCACTAATCCTACAAGACCCTTCTGGTAAGATGACAACCATTCAAGTCAAAACGTTATCGCAATCCGCGATGGAGCATGCAAGCTCTGACATAACGCCAAGAATCCACATAATCCAGGTTGAACCATCTCAGGATAGATTCTCTCGAATCCATGATAGTCTAAATCACACCAACTGGGGGTCTTTGTTCTCTCCAACCCCTCTTAATAGCAACACAACGCTATTTCTACAAGTTATTTCCTGCTCAAATTTTGCTAGGGATGAACTTCAAGAGGGATCAACTTTTCATACCATCGAGGTTTCTGATCAGTAGGATTGGTACACACCCATAAGAGACTATCTCAATTTAGGTAGCCTCCCACTTGGATTTTCGCACACCGTGAAAAGATCATTCAAACAGAAAATGGCAAAACATGTCTTGCTAGGAGACATTTTGTACCATCGAAGCTACAAAGGGATCCTCCTCCGTTGCTTGGACTAGCAATAGTCCACTTGGGTGATCACCCAAGCACACGATGGTACGTTCGATGGCCACTTCAACGGTATGGCCATCGCCAAGCACATTCTTCACATGGGCTATTATTGGCCATCTTTAGAATGAAATTGTTGTGCATATGTGCGAAAGTGCGTGAAGTGTCAACACCATGCTAACTTGACACACGTACCTTCTCAGGCCTTGCAGTCGATCCAATCGGCTTGGCCATTTTTGTAGTGGGGCTTAGATCTCATCGAAAAGATCTCCCCTGCGTCGTCAGGTCATCACATGTTTATCATAACGGCCACAGAGTACTTCACTAAGTGGGTGGAAGCAATTCCGCTTACCTCTATGACTGGGCCCTACATTATGGAGTTTATTTTACATAACATCATATGTCATTTTGGTATTCAATCCAAGATCATATCGGATAATGGGGCATCATTTAAGAACAAATATGTGCATGCTTTGACAACAAAGTACAAAATTCAGCATAAGTTTTCGACACCTTATTATCCGCAAGAAAATGGGCAAGCAGAGGCATCAAACAAAATGCTAGTTGCCATCCTTAAAAATACGGTCGCAGATAATCATAAGGATTGGCACATCCAAATACCACTTGCCCTATGGGCTTATCACACTAGCATTCAAACGCCCACTGGGGCAACTCTATTTTTGCTAGTGTATGGCTTCGAGGTAGTCATGCCTCTCAAGTTGGAAATACCCTCCCTACGCATATCAATGCAAGAGTTCATTGATGATGACACTACATGGTAGGCCCGGTTAGACCAGCTTACGTTACTCGATGAACGATGCGTCAATGCTCTCCAACATCTACATATCTACCAAGAGCGACTTAAGAAAGCATACAACATGAAAGTTCACCTGAGGGACTTTCAGGTTGGTGACCTGGTCTTAAAAGAGAACCAACAAAATTCTAACTTACCGCCCCATTTAAGGGACAAGTTCACGGAAAATTGGTTATGTCCTTATGTAATCGACAGTAAAATAGGACCTGGAACATACCGTCTCGCCTCTCTTGAAGGAATCAAGGAACTAGAACCCTTGAACATTCGTCATTTGAGGCCATTCAACATTTAGAGAGCCATAGACCACTCCAAAAGCTCCAAGGGTTCTCGCCACCGCTTGGTCACCCAAACGCCCCAAAGGTATCAATAATCCCTTTGGTCAAACCAAAAGCTCCAAGGGTTCTCGCCACCGCTTGGTCACCCAAATGCCCCAAAGGTATCAATAATCCCTTTGGTCAAACCAAAAGCTCCAAGGGTTCTTGCTACCGCTTGCTCACCCAAACGCCCCAAAGGTATCAATAATCCCTTTGGTCAAACCAAAAGCTCCAAGGATTCCCGTAATCGCTTGGTCAACCTAAAATGTCCCAAAGGTATCTATAATTCCTTTGGTCAAACCAAAAGCTCCAAGGGTTCTCGCCATCGCTTGGTCACCCAAACACCCCAAAAGTATCAATAATCCCTTTGGTCAAACCAAAATCTCCAAGGGTTCTCACCACCGCTTGGTCACCCAAATGCCCCAAAGGTATCAATAATCCCTTTTGTCAAACTAAAAGCTCCAAGGATTCCCACAATCGCTTGGTCAACCTAAAACGCCCCAAAGGTATCTATAATTCCTTTGTTCAAACCAAAAGATCCAAGGGTTCTTGCCACCACTTGGTCACCCAAACGCCCCAAAGGTATCAATAATACCTTTGGTCAAACCAAAATCTCCAAGGTTTCTCACCACCGCTTGGTCACCCAAACGCCCCAAAGGTATCAATAATCCCTTTGGTCAAACCAAAAGCTCCAAGGATTCCCGCAATTGCTTGGTCAACCTAAAATGCCCCAAAGGTATCTATAATTCCTTTGGTCAAACCAAAAGCTCTAAGGATTCCCGCAATCGCTTGGTCAACCAAATGCCCCAAAGGTATCTATAATCCCTTTGGTCAAACCAAAAGCTCCAAGGATTCCCGCAATCGCTTGGTCAACCCAAAATGCCCCAAAGGTATCAATAATCCCTTTGGTCAAACCAAAATCTCCAAGGGTTCTCGCCACCGCTTGGTCACCCAAACTCCCCAAAGGTATCAATAATCCCTTTGGTCAAACCAAAAGCTCCAAGGGTTCCTACAATCGCTTGGTCAAAAACAAATATAAAAAAAGCAACAAATAATCAAAAATAACAAAAAAATTGCATCTCACTTTCATGCATATTCTTAAAAATCAAAACACAAAAAAAGAAAAGCAGAGCTGCATTAGGCATTGCATACATACATTGCATAGGCTGTAATAACTTGGCAATTCCATAATTTTCCACATTTAGTCCATTTTACAAAAGATCCATCAACAATAACGCCCTTCGAATTTTTGCCATAATATAGTCAATTGTCTTCTAATGTCTTTAGTGTTTTTTTGTCATTCAGATGTCTTTGGATTTCTAGTCAAATGTTGTACAAAGTCAGACTTATTTTTACAAGGTAGAGTTTTACTTGGATCATGCCTTGTTACATAGCATCCCAACACAAGCTTAAAACACCCCAAAATTCCTAATTTGTGTGAACGAAAGATGAAACCTGCATAGCAGACTAGGTTACCATCAATGAAATGGTTATATTGCTCATCCCCCTATGCGAATGACCCCAAGAATGTTGAGATTTGGCAAAAGGACAAGCATATTCCCTACCCAATTCCCAAAAATAAATAGTGGTTCTTACCACTATCAGAAATCCCAAATTCTCAAAAGGTTGCAAACATCAAAAAATTGCAAAATTCAAAGTACAAACTCCAAAGTTTGACATCAAAACCCTCAAAGTGCACACATCAAAAAGCACAAGAAATAGTGATCCCCATCACCCAAAATTCAAATCCCTTGCTCAAAAACAAAAGAAAAATAAATAGTGATTTTTATCACTATATATGAGAGCAAGTATCCCAATAAAATTGAAGAAAAGAAGGGAGTCGAAATTGAATCCTTGGAACTCTCAGCATTCGAAAGGTCATGAGGTGATCCTCAGTCCCGATTTGATGGATAGCCTACTGGCACTGGTGGCAAACCTCCCGCATGACGATATATCTATCACATTAGTTGTTGGGCATATGTATAGATCAATGTTTGCATGTGGATGAGCTAGCTTATGGTATCCTAGATTGCACCGTAGATTAATATTACTAAATGCAACAAAAGAGTTAGTGGATCTAATTATGTGATCCTCAGTACAGGTTTGGTGGACAGACTCCCTGGCACTGGCGGTATCCTTATGAATACCACATCAACGAACTCAATCGCACACACAGGGATGTGAAATAACTTGGTCAAACTCAAGTCTAAATTCATACCTTGTTCGAAAGTCTTGTAAGATAATGTACAGTCTTGACTATTTCGTTAAAGCATCTGAGTCTCAGAAAAACCTTAACCACATTCTAAAAACAATTGTTGTACATTTCATTATTTACATCACCATCAAAAAATACAACACAAAAATTACAAATGCAAAGTTATTTCATAAAGCACTCACATAGTACGAAAGCCAGTAAATCCTGTACAGTCTATGGCGCCACCGCCTGTATACCAAAAAATCATTTCATCCATTCCATATGCATACATATATATCATATAAGCTAACATCATCCACAGTCATAATAGCATATGCATACATCAACATAAATAAATGTGCATAAAGAACAATAAACCATGACAAGCATATCAGCAAACCAAAAATGAGTCATGCATATATATCAAGTCAAAATGTCCTCAGGATACAATAAGAAGGTCCTCTAACCTTGCAAAAAAACCAAAAACTCAAAATCCCCAAAGCCTAGGGAGTCGACCACCATGATCACGTAGGATCGATGCCATTGGAACTACCCCCAGTAGTATGGGTCCTATGAGACCTCTTAGGGCGGCTGCTACTAGCCCTCACATCCTACCCACCAACACTACCCTGACCTATCTGCCTATGATGAGATGATGTAAACTGATTAGTCTCATTGCCTCTCGTACGGTGTGATGACCCACCTCCATCAAGCACATGCAACTGTCCATCGAGACGAACAACCTCTGTCTCCAACTCTACCCGATATCGACCCCACTCTAGATCTCATCGATGATACACAACCAGTGCACTATCCCATTGTGCCAACTGAGCCCGTAGGAGATCCCTCTCCTGTGTTATCTCCACCAAAGCATCTCTATGCTCCTCATATCGTCTCTATAGGAGACCCTCCAATCATGCTATCTCAGCATGAAGCCCAGCCTCCACATCCCCTGAGATAGCCTGAGGCATGGGCACCTCCGAGACAACCTGCTGCTCTGGCACCCACTACTCCGGGACATCCTGTACATCTGGCTGCTCCAAAACCCCCAAATCATCTCCATCGCCAGTGAAGTCATCAACCACCAACAAAAGTTTTTGAATGAGAAGTGCTCGTAGGCATTTACAGAAAATGAAAGAGTATTCCTCCAAAGCCAAGATTTGCTGGTGATTTTCTCATTCCTCTTTTGAACCAGGCTGGCCTAGAGGAAGAGGATACTCACCTATCCAACATTCAATTTTGATACCAATGATGTAGGAAACACATTTTTTTAAAGCGAAAAAACCCCTTTCAGGGCTGCCTTGGTCTAAGGGACCACAACCAGGGGGTTATACACCTTCATAGCCACCTAGGAGTCATGCCTGGCCCTGCTTACACCAACATTATCAATTGGATTTTGGGTACCCAATTCAAATTTTTGGTAGGGTGGAGATTCGAACCTAGGGCCTCCCTTGGAGGATTGCCCTCTCCTCTCCAACTCACCTACAACACCTGGGTATGGGAAACACTCTTAAAAGGCAACATAAAATGTCATAAATGAAAAATGAGCTTTGCATTCAAACCAAAAACATATTTATAGTCATGTCTGCCTTTACAAAAATGGTATTTAATGCACCCAATCCATGTGAGCATTAAATATTGTACAATATGATCCATGTGAAAGGAATAATATTAGGGAAGTAAATATTAATCCCTATCATGGGTGTAAAGGGTAGAATAGACAAGAGTGGTGGACAAATTAATGATTGATCATGATGGTATGTGCACTATGTCCAGTCAGGGTAGAATCTTGTCAATAATAGAAATCTCATCAAATCCAGTTACTTCGACAATATTCGTGACTATAGTGGTACAAAAAAATTACACCAGAATTGTTTTTTGCCATGCGGGAAGTAGAGAGCATGAATCAAGTTACAATGACTAGTGATTGTTCTGAAAGAATCTCCCAGTGCTACAAAAAATCCATGCAGGAGAAAAAATATGGGCAAACGATTGAAGGTGCTGTGGAGGTTCAAATGATGTTGTGGTAGCAATATGGAGAAATAGAATCTCAAAATTCTCCTCGTCAATGTAGTAAAGCATGAATGCCTAAAGCAAGAGTGCATGGTTCTTACAGTCATGACAATAATGAGGGTGGAGCAGTGGGGCCTCGTAGGGAAGAGTGACACCGCTACAAGTTGTGCAATTATGGATCATAAAAAATAATTATGCCACTCAGAGAGGATTCCTCTCATTGATCGGGATGTCAAAAATCTAGATGTATTTTCCTAGAGGGCTCAGAGAGAATTTGTTTACTCTCCTAAGAATGAAGATAAAAAAAATTCAAATCTAACACCACCCCACTTTTACGTAGTTACCTACTAACTATTTGATAGTAGGGGGGAGGGCCCGTAAAAAAAATAGGAAGGCACACGTATGTTTAGTGTTCAAAGCAGCGTATGGGAGCAAAAGCAAAATAGTGTGCACACTTGGCTACAGAGGGATCCTGCTATAGTTGTTACAGGTCACTAATGGTGCTGTAGAACGTAAAACTAAAAGCAAAGGAGGGGAGGAGCTTTCTAGTTTTTTATCCACTTAGAGAGTGAAGAGCATACTCCCTCAGCTCACAGCTCAAGACCCTAATGGCTCTGATACCAAATGAAAGACCACAACACACTTTATTTATGAATAGTCAATACATATATAGGTAGCAAGCTAGTGTGAGATTATGAAAAGTGTCATGATTTCCATAACCTCACATGGATCAATCCATGTGACATGCAAAATACAAAATATGCATGACACAATGGATAAAAGTGCACAAGATAAAAAATAAAAGTGCACATGAGACAAAAGGTAAAGTGCACATTAAAATATTCTAACACTAATAAGTATATATAAGCCTATACTTGAAAATCAATTGATGCCTCAAAATGCAAGAAATCAATGTCTCATCAGGTAAAATAATAAGGTTGGGATATTTTTGCTCCAACCAAGTGTCTAGAGGGAATATTATCTAGCATATTGTGTGGTTATGAAGGTACCCCATTTTTAAAAATTAAAAATATGTGCACAATTTTATTTTTTTAGATGAGCATCTTTTTTTAGATCACGTGGTTGGTGGGTCCCAGATATGCCAGCTAGAATCTTCTTGATGCTCATAATACTATCATCCATGATATTATTTACCCATCACTATCACAAAAAATAAAGCTTCTACTATGTTGATGATCTACATGGTTTGAAGGTAAGTGGAGTATCAGACTTAGATCAATGTATTCAATCCATGCTCATCAATTCACCATGCCAAACCCTTGTTTGCAATATCTCTCATCATAGACCTCCACCATGTATTAAATCTTATCATCATTGATGATACTCCAAAGTGCATAGAACTCCATATCATCTCATCGTGGTAGTGATTGGGCTGAAGTGATAAATGTTTGTCTAGTTAGGCATAGGCCTCCATTCACTCATCGATAGAATATTCTTAGCAATCTCACCCATTCATCTAAAGGCCTACTATGAGGTTTGATGTTTTCCCTATGATATTTGTCAAAAATATCGATCGATGATTGATAAAGATATTCATTTTATGTCTTTAGATGACACCTTTGTTGAAGTTTCAAGGAATCAAGCACCAAAGTCTTCATTGTCAATGCTAAATTTTACAAGGTCAAATCCCTCATGACCATCGATATAAGCTGAATCTAGAGCCTACTCCTTAAAAATAATTTTAAATTTCAATAAACAACTACAATCTTGTTAAAATTCATATATTTATGAGAACATAGAGTGTGATTTCAACCCTTAACATGTTATTTCATAGCAATGGCAATGGTAGCAATTTTGACAACATGCACACCCTTGATGTAACGACCCAAAAACACACAAAAAAAAAATACAAAAATAGAACAAGTTTTTTTTTTACTATGGAGAGAGGTACATGAACCCTTCATGGACCCCTAACCAAACTACTATTTGCCTAAAGTTTTAATTCCCTAAGTTTTCTCGGAAGCTACATCTCACGAGGTACCCTAACACAAGCCCGTTTGTGTTGGTGTATCATGTGTTACTGCAAATAAGCCCATCTATCCCATCACTCTTGATGAGCTAGACTTATCACCCTCCATCCATCGAAGGTATACACGCATCTCCATACCATACACAAATCATTATGTGTAGGTATGCTATGAGTATTATGAGTTAAGCTATCTATCTCGTCTCCATGATGAGCTATCTTAACTCAGATGTAATCTCTTCCCAACTTAGTCCTTTATATCCCTAAGGGGGTCTCAATTCCCTTAGGTCACCTATGTTCACCCTAAGGGGTCCTCAATTCCCTTAGGTCACCTATGTTATCCCTAAGGGGTTCTTAATCCCTTTAGGTCACCTTTGAGTTCACCCTAGAACTCTAAACATAGATCTCTATCATCAAGCAATCAAACAAGAATACATATAGATATTACAACACCAGAAAGCAATCACTAAACATCCAAAAAATGAAGAAATATTAACACTAGAAGAGAGTCAACTACATAATATAACCAAATACATAAATAAAGTAAAAGTACCTTCTCTAAACCAATAAACAATTAATGCATTAGAATTAGCATGGTAAATCCTTCTTTCTCTAGAGAATATTACAGTAACTACATTGGGGATATCTCCCCACAATTCTAGTCTATTTGAGCATAAGTGAAGCAACATAAAGTACAATTACCTATACTTTGCTTCCTTTGAACTCCTTGCTTCTCCTCGCTTCCCATTGATTCTTTGAGGGTAGTAGGGGATCAGGATACTCATGGTTCAAGATAGGCATGCCTCTAAATGCATCTATTCATTTACTTTGCCAAATTGCAACTATACAAAATTCAATTAAGTTTCCAACCATCTAATGCATAATGGATATTATAAAAGATCCTTTACTTTTATCTTCACCTCTCAAGTTCCCTTAGAGAGTCATCCAACATGTACTACTTAGATCAAGGTCTAACTTTAATCAAATCCATTCATGTCTTAAAGCATTAAAGTCCCATACCTTTAACCTCTAACACATTCCTTTCCTTTCATTCCCTAAATCAAAGCCCCATAACTTCAATTCAAAGAATAAAACTACATCCTTTTTAATTCACAAATTCCAATCAAAACAATTACTATTTAAAGCATTAAAGTCCCATACCTTTAACCTTTAAAACAATCAATCATTCATTCCCAAAATCAAAGCCCCATAACTTTAATTCAAAGAATAAGTCTACATCCCTTTTAATTAAAATCCCCTAAGATAATCAACATTAATCAAAGGTTCTCCTTTTAATTAAAACCCTACTATAATTAATCATAAATCAAGGGTTCTCTATTTAATTAAATCCTTCAATGTATTCCACATAAATCAAAGGTTCTCTATTTAATTTAAATCCTTCAATGTATTCCACATAAATCAAAGGTCTATATTTAATTTAAATCCTTCAATATAAATCAAAGGTCTATATTTAATTTAAATTTCATAGTGAACCTTTCTAATACAGAATTTATAACCAAAGGGTCAATGCCCTTCATGGCGAATATTGATGACCTCTGTAGAATGAGTAAGGGATTGCTAATCCGAGAGATCTACAAGGTAAGACAGAGTAGAACAGGCGCTAGGCTTTCACCATTATCACCACTAACTATCCCTAGTGGGACTGAACTCACGTAACATCGGAGTTCCCCACACACGCAGATGGAGTTACGCTAAGCAACACTTTCTACACACAACCATCTCTTAAACCCTACGGGTGGTTTTCCCTACTAGTGGTGCTCCCAATCGCAACACTTCCTCTTGAAACTCTAGCATCTTTCCTAGTATAGCAGATTTTAAAATAGGGTGCTCTCTTTCCCTTTGAACACGAAAGTCTTTGGCACACAGTGCATTTGAATTTCCACAACGTTCTTTAGACACACCCACACTCTCAAACTTACACTGGTTTCAAGCACTTATAGGGTTTCTCTAAATGCAACGTCCTCTACACTCTAGCAAGCTTTTATTTAAAATCAACAAGCTCTACAAGCATGGCATCCTCAAAACACACATAGGCTCTTTCAAAACACCAATAGGTTCTACAAGCATGGCATCCTTTAAAACGCATGCATGCTTTTATTTAAAACCAATAGGTTCTACAAGCATGGCATCTTTAAAACACACGTAGGATTTTCTTAAAACACCAACAGGTTCTACAAGCATGGCATCCTTTAAAACACACGCAAGATTTTCTTTAAAACCAACAGGTTCTACAAGCATGGCGTCCTTTAAAACACACATAGGCTCTTTCTTTAAACACCAATAGGTTCTACAAAGCATGGCATTCTCAAAACACACGTACTTTTCTTTAAAAAAAACCAACACATGCTTTTAAAACCCAGACGCAGGTGGTTTCAACCCTTACCAAAGGCCTCTCATGCTATAGGGAGTATAACCATTCGATTTTCACCAAACCAACGCATGCAATTAAATAGGTTAAAGCATAAATATTCCAACCTTAATCCTCCTATGGACTAGAACTTGGTGGCATCTCGGTTTTCTCTCCTCCTTTTTCGGTCCCTGGTCTACGTCCTCCTTTTATCTTTCTCCTCCCATTGTCCTCCTCCCATTCCTCTTTCTTCTGGCTATAGTACCTTACATGATTTCTTGCTCCAGGTGGCCCATCCTCTGTCCTTCCTCAAACCTCGAGCCCTACCTCGAGCCTCCCCTCCCTTGCTTTCTTCATCCCTTTCCATGGTGGTGAGTAATCCTTCTTCCCACAATTTCCATCTTCGAAAACCTAGTAGCCACCCTAGATTATTTTCGTAGCTTACGTTCCATAGGGGAATGGGATATTTATATATTTTATATTATCCCATTTCTTTCAAAAAGAAGCACGGTACCCTTTTAAAACAAATATCATTCATGTGATATTTATCACCTTTAAAAAGCACTTCCTTTATTTAATCAATTTCATAATTGATCTTTCTTTTAAATAAAAGACATCTATTTTTTTAAAGGGGTTTTCTCTTTTTTTTTCTCAATTAATTAAAGTCTTTTAATGACTTTTTTTCCATTATCATTAAAATGAACACCTTTAATTAATTTAAATGAACTCTCATTTATTAAATAAAATGAAGTTTACTAATAAGCTCAATTAAATCAATCATTATTTAATCAAAACTTCATTAATTATTTAAAAATGAATCTTCATTTAGCATATATATATTTGCTTTTCTTCATAAAAATGATGCTCTATCTTTACTTCCACAAGACAGTTTGCTTTATGCATCCACATACATTTTTGCAGTTGTTTTCCTATAGAAGTTCCAACATTATGCTATTCAAACCATGATGCAGTAGAGAGCAAACAAATTTATAAAACAACAAAGAGGGAATCTTTCCATCAACCCAATCACCTATCTTAGCCAGAGATTTTATGATAGCTACTAGGCTATCAACTAAGGCTCAAGGTGATCAGTCATTGATGATTATCCCTTCGATAATGCATGCCTATATGAAGGTATCTATCCATGTTACCTCCGAGTACCTTAATCATCATTTCCCTTGATCTTAGGTACCCTCATTTCTGGTGGGTGCTTCTGCCTTCTCCACCTACGAGTGTACCTGATCCTGCACACTTGGCAATATGTTAGCGATAACATGCCCTTCTAAATCAACTAAACATCATATAGTTGGTTCAATTGTTCAAACTAAGTATCACCACACCATAGGTTAATACATTGTTTCTTTGTGCCATAAAGTCAGCTAGGGAGGGTCATGACATCCTCCCCCACTAGAATTAAACATCATCCTCGGTGTTTCCAGTTTCCTTTGTTTTTAATAGAAAGTAAAAATTATTACATCATATAGCTTCAAACAAAAAGGGAAAATATTTTTGCATAACCTCCACTTTCTCCCAAGTGGCATTTTTCTCAGAGAACTGGTCCCACTGGACCTTACACTATTCAAGAGTCCGATTCCATAGAGTTTTAGAATGAAACTCAAGAATATTCATCGGTAGTACTTCAATGGCCTCCGGATTTACCATCTGCAAATTAGAAACATCCCACACATGTTCAGGGTCAGCAACATATTTCCTAAGCAAGGATATGTGGAAGGTGTCATGGATTTTGGATAGATTAGGTGGTAATGCAAGTCGGTATGCAACCGGACTGATATTTTCCATGATCTCAAAGGGTCCCACAAAACGTGGATCCAACTTCATGGATTTGATAGCACTCTTCTTTGGCTTAACCCTTAAGAACACCTTATCTCCAATAGAATACTCTCTTGGAGTCCTTTTTAGATCTGCATAACTCTTCTGCCTATCTGTAACTTCTTTAAGCCTTTGCCTAATTTCCTTTAGCTGATCTTCCATTTTCCTGACCATTTCTGGCCCAATCACAACTTGATCTTCTAGGTTATCCCAAGACAATGGTGTTCTACACTTTCACCCATACAAGGCATCGAAAGGTGCCATTCCTAGCGAGGAGTGATGTCCATTATTGTAGGCAAACTCTACCAAAGGTAGACAATCTTCCCATTGATATTTGTGATCCATGCAGTACATGCGGAGCATGTCTTCCAAAACTTGGTTTACCCACTTCGTTTGGCCATCAATTTTAGGGTGGTATGCTGAACTCATATTCAATTTCGTACCAACCACACTATGAAGTGATTTCCAAAATTCAGAAGTGAATTTGGAGTCTCTATCTGAGATAATTACCTCAAGAAATCCATGCAATCGGAATACCTCTTTGACGAATCTTCTAGCCACTACCTGAGCATCATCCTTAGTATTTTCCAGTATGAAATGAGCAACCTTAGTCAATTTTTTGACCACTACAAATATGGCATCATGTTGGTACCGAGTCTTGGGTAAACCTACTATAAAATCCATGGATATAACCTACCATTTTTGCGTAGGTATCTCATGCAGATATAGTTTTCCTATGGGATGCTGGCATTCTGCCTTAAATTTCTGACATTTGAGGCATCGAGCAACAAAATCCATGATGTCCTTCTTCATTCCTACCCAAAAGAAGGTTCTTTTCATGTTTTCTCACATTTTGGCTCCTCCTGGATGAGCATAATAAGGAGATCTATGGGCTTCTTGCATTATCAAGTTCCTTAAATCGCCCATATTTGGTATGATGACCCTTCCCTTATAACACAAAAAGTCATCTTTTACACTAAATTCCTTATTTCCTTCAGGATATCTGTTCATATTAACTCGAATTCCTTGGCAATACTCATCTTGAGATTGCTCCTGTCTTACTCGATCCATCAGGTCCATGTGGATTTTAGTTATGGCTGCTATATATCTTCTTCTACTTAAAGCATCAACCACTTTATTCTCCTTTCCTTTTATGTATTCAATCTCAAAATCATACTCAGTGAGAAATTCCACCCATATTCTCTGTCTTGCATTGAGTATTGGTTGGGTGAATATATATCACAGACTTTGATGGTCTATCTTTAATTCAAAGGGCCTTCCCACCAAGTAGTGGTACCAAACCTTTAAAGCATGCACCACCGCAGCTAGCTCTAAATCATGCATAGCATAATTAACTTCATGCTTCTTGAGCTTCCTTGAAGTATATGCCACTACTGAATCCTCTTGTGAGAGTACCCCACCCAACCCCTCTATTGATGCATCAGTGCACACTAAAAAGTCCCCTTGAGGATTGAGAACCTTTAGTATTGGTGTTGTAGTAAGCTTAAGCTTTAGTAGTGCAAAGGCAGCCTCACACCTTTCTGACCACTTGAATTCCTTTCCCTTCTTCTGAAGGTTAGTTATGGGTCCAACAATCTTGGAGTAGTCCTTTATATAACATCTATAGTAGCCTGTTAATCCCATGAAACTTTGCACTTCCATCACATTAGTAGGGGGTGGCCAATTTAGAATAGCCTCTATCTTCTCTAGATCCACAGCAATCCCCTTTTCTGATATGACGTGCCCAAGATATCGTACCTCTGGAACATAGAATTCACTCTTAGTCAGATTCCCATAAAGTTGATTCTTCCTTAACAATTCTAACATGATCCTAAGATGTTTATCGTGTTCTTCCTTATCTCGAGAGTATATAAGGATATCATCTAGGAATACCAAGACAAATTGGTCCAAGTGTCTTCTGAACACACTGTTCATTAAGTTCATGAAAGTAGCTAGGGCATTAGTCAGTCCAAAGGGTAGAACCGTAAACTCATAATGCCCATACCTAGTCTTAAATGTCATCTTGTGAGTGTCTTCCTCATGAATCCTTAACTGGTGATACCCTGACCTCAAATCGATCTTAGTAAACACCTTGGCATATTTTAGTTGATCAAATAAATCTTCAATCCTAGGTAAAGGATATCGATTCTTGATTGTAGCTTTATTTAGCATCCTATAATCAATACACAATCTTAGCGAACCATCCTTATTTTTCACAAACAAAACCGGTGCACCCCATGGTGACACACTTGGTTTTATCAAACCCTTCTCCAATAATCCTTGCAATTGAACCTTCAGTTCTTGCATTTCAATAGGGTTCATCCTATATGGGGATCTATGAATAGGCTCAACTCCCATCATGAGTTCAATTGTGAAGTCAAATTCCTGTACAGGAGGTAACCCAGGTAAGTCCTCTGGAAATACATCCTGGAAATCCTGTAAAATCGGATGTTGTCTTAGTATTTCTCCTTTCTTGTAGTCTTCCACTTCATTAAGTTTTACTACATATACTATTCCTCCCTTCTTTAGGGACTTTTTCAATTGCATAGCGGACAACATCTATGGTTCAAACATCCCTTGCTCGCTATGAACTCTTAGTCTCCTTTCACATTCTTCCAAATACTCAATCCATCGGTCTTGAAAATTGACTAAGGCTTTATGAGCCTGTAGCCAATCCATCCCTAGGATCACATCAAAGGCGTGTAAGGGAGCTACATACAAATAACCTTTCGTAGTTCCACTAGATAGAGTGATTTCTACCATAGGATAACACTGGTTCATCGAGTAGGTCTACCCAGAACCATACTCAACCTTCCACCCTTGAGCCAAATATCCAGGCCTTTTCGACACAGTCCTTGCTAGACTAGATGAAATAAAATTATTAGTGGCTCCACTATCTATCAAAATGTTTACTTGCTTATTGAAAACCTTACCTTTCACAAGTAATGGGGTGGCTTGTCCCTCTAGCTTCTGCTTCATGGTTGTGGCATAAATATGATGTTTTGGTTCCTTCCCTTTTGCATTAGTTGTGCTAGTCCCTACTCGATATGGACATTGATTGTAGTAATGAGATCCCTGATAATTGTAGCACCCCTCCTTGGGTCCTTGCTATTTTTCAGGTTTCTCATTCCCACTTTTAACTACTAGAGTTGGAGCTTGCGACTTCTGTAGTTGAGGTTTCATGTTATTGGGTTTGTTATCCTTCTTACAAAAGTTCTTCTTGAACTTCTTCTGATTTCCATTAGGTTTCTTCTCAGGGTTTTGGGGGTTCTTAGCTTTTCACTCTTGATCAGACTCCCATTTTACAAACCCAACACTATTCCTCTTCTTTAGCTCCTACCGAGCTTGCTCGGGTAGAGTGTCGTATTTATAACAGAAGTGTGACTCTACTTTCTTTGCTAAGTCATATGCCTTTTGTAGTGTTTTAGGTTCCTGCATGTCCACATCATGCTTTAACCTAGACTCCAATCCCAGAGTAAACTTATGAACCCATATTTTCTCATTATAAATAGGTACATATTTAAACAATCTTACCAAATTCTTATAGTATACCTCTACTATGCTGGTTCCTTGCTTCAGACTAGCAAATTCCTCAAAATTTAAGGTATAGAAATGCTCTATTAGGAATCTCTTCTTAAATATGTTTATAAATTCTTCCCATGGAGTATCAATAGGTTCAATCTTAGTTTCCTCATAGTGGGTTTCCCACCACTCCAGAGCAACCCCTTCCAAGTTAATCATAGCCCAAAGTGTTTGGGTTCCTGATGAGTAGCCTTTTACCATAAAGTGAACCTCTGCTTCTCTCAGCCATGCTTCCACTGCATCTCCATCACCCTCTCCATAAAACTTAGAGATACTGATGTTTTTCATGTCCCTAGCCATTTCCTTTTCTACTAAGGCTCTGGCTTGTACTTGTTCTGTAGTTAGTCCACTATCTAGACCAATATCTGAACCTCGAGCTTGCAAATTTTGATTTCAGTCATTTCTAGCAACTATCTTATCTGATCCTGCATAGCAGTGACCGTAGCGATGAGGTCTTCTACCTCCCTATTGGGGTTTGTTGGTTCCCCATCCTAGTCTTCCTCTTTGACATTACTTTGTCGAGTTTTTCTAGGCATAGGCCTCCCTCTTCTGGTCTTAGGTGGCATCTTAACCTGATTCCATCCAAGAAAGGAGATTAGATTATAGTTTCATCTTAAGTTGTATCTCTAATTCAAGCCATAATACAGAGTTCTCTTGCTATATGCATTAACAATCTAACTAGGGTAATATCCCAGGCTAGGATGTATCACTGATACCAAAGCCCATACTAAGGCATCCTAACATCCATGCTCCCTTGGGGTTAATTCCCATCAGATCCTAGCAAATAGGGTAGCCTAGATCATCCCAGATTTAGCCTTTACCTTAAGCAAGCCTTCATTGGATACATCTAATTTCCCTTTAGCACACATAGAAGCTCTATACCCTCATACCTAGAGCTCTGATACCAAATGTAATGACCCAAAAATACACAAACAAAAAAATACAAAAATAGAACAAGTTTTTTTTTTACTATGGAGAGAGGTACATGAACCCTTCATGGACCCCTAACCAAACTACTATTTACCTAAAGTTTCAATTCCCTAAGTTTTCCTGGAAGCTACATCTCATGAGGTACCCTAACACAAGCCCATCTGTGTGGGCGTATCATGTGTTACTATAAATAAGCCCATCTATCCCATCACTCTTGATGAGCTAGACTTATCACCCTCCATCCATCGAAGGTATACACGCATCTCCATACCATACACAAATCATTATGTGTAGGTATGCTATGAGTATTACGAGTTAAGCTATCTATCTCATCTCCACGATGAGCTATCTTAACTCAGATGTAATCTCTTCCCAACTTAGTCCTTTATCTCCCTAAGGGGGTCTCAATTCCCTTAGGTCACCTATGTTCACCCTAAGGGGTCCTCAATTCCCTTAGGTCACCTATGTTCTCCCTAAGGGGTTCTCAATTCCCTTAGGTCACCTCTGAGTTCACCCTAGAACTCTACACTTAGATCTCTATCATCAAGCAATCAAACAAGAATACATCTAGATATTACAACACCAAAAAGCAATCACTAAACATCCAAAAAATGAAGAAATATTAACACTAGAAGAGAGTCAACTACATAATATAACCAAATACAAAAATAAAGTAAAAGTACTTTCTCTAAACCAATAAATAGTTAATGCATTAGAATTAGCATGGTAAATCCTTCTTACTTTAAATAATATTATAGTAACTATATTGGGGATATCTCCCCATAATTCTAGTCTATTTGAGCATAAGTGAAGCAACATAAAGTACAATTACCTATACTTTGCTTCCTTTGAACTCCTTGCTTCTCCTCGCTTCCCATTGATTCTTTGAGGGTAGTAGGGGATCAGGATACTCATGGTTCAGGATAGGCATACCTCTAAATGCATCTATTCATTTACTTTGCCAAATTGCAACTATACAAAATTCAATTAAGTTTCCAACCATCTAATGCATAATGGATATTATAAAAGATCCTTTACTTTTATCTTCACCTCTCAAGTTCCCTTAGAGAGTCATCCAACATGTACTACTTAGATCAAGGTCTAACTTTAATCAAATCCATTCATGTATTAAAGCATTAAAGTCCCATACCTTTAACCTCTAAAACATTCCTTTCCTTTCATTCCCTAAATCAAAGCCCCATAACTTCAATTCAAAGAATAAATCTACATCCTTTTTAATTCACAAATTCCAATCAAATCAATTATTGTTTAAAGCATTAAAGTCCCATACCTTTAACCTTTAAACCAATCATTCATTCATTCCCAAAATCAAAGCCCCATAACTTTAATTCAAAGAATAAATCTACATCCTTTTCAATTAAAATCCCCTAAGATAATCAACATTAATCAAAGGTTCTCCTTTTAATTAAAACCCTAATATAATTAATCATAAATCAAGGGTTCTCTATTTAATTAAATCCTTCAATGTATTCCACATAAATCAAAGGTTCTCTATTTAATTAAATCCTTCAATGTATTCCACATAAATCAAAGGTTCTCTATTTAATTAAATCCTTCAATGTATTCCACATAAATCAAAGGTCTCTATTTAATTTAAATCCTTCAATGTATTCCACATAAATCAAAGGTTCTCTATTTAATTTAAATCCTTCAATGTATTCCACATAAATCAAAGGTCTATATTTAATTTAAATCCTTCAATGTATTCCACATAAATCAAAGGTCTATATTTAATTTAAATCCTTCAATGTATTCCACATAAATCAAAGGTTCTCTATTTAATTTAAATCCTTCAATGTATTCCACATAAATCAAAGGTCTATATTTAATTTAAATCCTTCAATGTATTCCACATAAATCAAAGGTCTCTATTTAATTTAAATCCTTCAATGTATTCCACATAAATCAAAGGTCTCTATTTAATTTAAATCCTTCAATGTATTCCACATAAATCAAAGGTCTATATTTAATTTAAATCCTTCAATGTATTCCACATAAATAAAAGGTTCTCTATTTAATTAAATCCTTCAATGTATTCCACATAAATCAAAGGTCTACATTTAATTAAATATTTCAATCTAAATCAGAGGTCTATATTTAATTTAAATTTCATAGTGAACCTTTCTAATGCAAAATTTATAACCAAAGGGTCAACGCCCTTCATGGAGGATACTAACGACCTCTACAGAATGAGTAAGGGATTGCTAAGCCGAGAGATCTACAAGGTAAGACAGAGTAGAACAGGCGCTAGGCTTTCACCATTGTCACCACTAACTATCCCTAGTGGGACTGAACTCACGTAACATCGAAGTTCCCCACACATGCAGATGGAGTTACGCTAAGCAACGCTTTTTACACACAACCATCTCTTAAACCCTACAAGTGGTTTTCCCTACTGGTGGTGCTCCCAATCATGACACTTCCTCTTGAAACTCTGACATCTTTCCTAGTATAGCAGATATTTTAAAATAGGGTGCTCTCTTTCCCTTTGAACATGGAAGTCTTTGGCACACAGTGCATTCAAATTTCCATAACATTCTTTAGACACACCCCCACTCTCAAACTTACACTGGTTTCAAGCACTTACAGGGTTTCTTTAAATGTAGTGTCCTCTACACTCTTAGGCTCTTGGAAACTTTAACCAGCTCTACAAAGCATAGCGTTCTCAAGACACCCAAGCTTTTTTAAACACCCAACCTACAAAGCATGGCATCCAAAACACACACATCTCAAAACAAACAAGCTTAAAAAAAAACAAAAAAAAAAAGGCTCCAACAATTTTCAAAATACCAAAAGGTTCTACAAAGCATGGCGTTCTCAAAACACACGCAGTATCTTTCAAAACACCAACAAGTTCTACAAAGCATGGCATCCTAAATTTATCTCTAAAACACTCATTTTCTTTAAAACCAACAAGCTCTACAAGCATGACATCCTTTAAAACACACGCATGATTTTCCTTAAAACACTGACAGGTTCTACAAGCATGACATCCTTTAAAACACACGTAGGCTTATCTTTAAAACCAACATCTATCCACGTTCTATAACGCATAGATCCTTAAAACACAACAGTATTTTAAAACCCAGACGTAGGTGGTTTCAACCCTTACCAAAGGCCTCTCATGCTATAGGGAGTATAACCAGACTTCAAACTATGATTTTCATCATACCAATGCATGCAATTAAATAATTTAAAGCATAAAACATTCCAACCTTAATCCTCCTATGGACTGGAATTTGGTGGCATCTCGGTTGCCTCTCCCTTGCTTGTGATGTGTTTCTCTCCTCCTTTTCCGATCCCTGGTCTGCATCCTCCTTTCATATTTCTCCTCTCGTTGTCCTCCTCCCGTTCCTCTTTCTTCCTCTCTAGCACCTTACGTGCTTTCTTGCTCCAGGTGGTCCATCCACTGTTCTTCCTCGAACCTTGAGCCCTACCTCGAGCCTCCTCTCCCTTGCTTTCTTCATCCCTTTCCATGGTAGTGAGTAATCCTTCTTCCTATAATTTCCATCTTCGAAAACCTAGTAGCCACCCTAGATTATTTTCGTAGCTTACGTTCCATAGGGGAATGGGATATTTATATATTTTATATTATCCCATTTCTTTCAAAAAGAAGCATGGTACCCTTTTAAAACAAATATCATTCACGTGATATTTATCACCTTTAAAATACACTTCCTTTATTTAATCAATTTCATAATTGATCTTCCTTTTAAATAAAAGACATCTATTTTTTTTAAAGGGGTTTTTTCTTTTTTTTCAATTAATTAAAGTCTTTTAATGACTTTTTTTTTCCATTATCATTAGAATGAACACCTTTAATTAATTTAAATGAACTCTCATTTATTAAATAAAATGAAGTTTACTAATAAGCTCAATTAAATCAATCATTATTTAATCAAAACTTCATTAACTATTTAAAAATGAATCTTCATTTAGCATATATATTAATTTGCTTTTCTTCATAAAAATGATGCTCTATCTTTACTTCAACAAGACAGTTTGCTTTATGCATCCACATACATTTTTGTAGTTGTTTTCCTATAGAAGTTCCAACATTATGCTATTCAAACCATGATGCAATAGAGAGCAAACAAATTTATAAAACAACAAAGAGGGAATCTTTCCATCAACCCAATCACCTATCTTAGCCAGAGATTTTATGATAGCTACTAGACTATCAACTAAGGCTCAAGGCGATCAGTCATTGATGATTATCCCTTATGATAATGCATGCCTATATGAAGGTATCTATCCATGTTACCTCCGAGTACCTTAATCATCATTTCCCCTGATCTTAGGTACCCTCATTTTTGGTGGGTGCTTCTACCTTCTCCACCTACGAGTGTACCTGATCCCGCACACTTGGCAATATGTTAGCGATAACATGCCCTTCTAAATCAACTAAACATCATATAGTTGGTTCAATTGTTCAAACTAAGTATCACCACACCATAGGTTAATACATTATTTCTTTGTGCCATAAAGTCAGCTAGGGAGGGTCATGACACTTTATTATAATAATAGTAATGGACATGTTTGCATTTTTTACAGGTAGGAAAAGTGTCCAATGGAGTGCATAAATCCCATCTTAATATTATCACTAAACCTTGACTATCTCACTAGATTAATAAATTTAATTGTTTTCCAATGATTTTTACATTGTGCTTGAGCAAGTCATCAATGGCAAGGCAGACTGTCCCTACGAGCTCTTCAACACAAAATACTTCCTTAAGTTTCCACTAAATAAAAGTCTTGTCTTATCACTCCCCATCACCTATAATATAAGCATTCCCTCATGAGATATGAATCCTCCTATCAATTGACTACATTGATGTAAAATTTACCTACTCCTAGGACCATAATGGTTGTGTCAAAGGTTGTTACCACAAGCCATTAAAAAACATCTTCTTATGCCTACTCACCATACCCATGATTGAAAGGAGATGTTAGGGTATCGAAGCTTCATGAGGATTTCCTACTTCACATTATTATTAGATCTCCTTTGTCATTGTTATGGTGGTTTAGGCCACAAAGTGGGTCTATCACTTCTCCATTGATGCCCTTTGGAGCCACTTTGTTCATTAGTGATGGTAAACTATCTATTGATATGGTAGGCTCCACCCACTTTCTTGAGGTTTACTTGATCTCTAATGTTGGATTACTTTCCTTGCACCTTAATTCCTCTACCTATAAGAGCTCTATCTACTTTGGTGCACTATTATCCTCTTGTAGGAAGGGTGTGCTTGAGCCTTGAGGGTAGGATCAAAATCCATTGTAGTGGAGAGGGTATTATTTTGGTGGAATTCAATGCAAAAAAGTGGAGTTGTTATGTTGTATTTCTCAGCTTGAAAACCCATGTAGAGTAGTTGTTAAAAACATAGTAAAAACAACATAAATAAGGAATTATTGTGAAGCACTAGTTGTAAACGGTTTGGACAATAGTGACTATGTTTTAGTTTGTGATTGAATTTTAAAAAATCAAACTCAAACACTTATAATATTCTTTTTTGTCTTATGAGAAGCTCTATCCATGGCCTACCAATATTTTTGCATGTAAATACCATGATACAATCTTGTATAAGTAGCCACTCAAATCACGAGGAGGTAATTCTCCCCTCAAACCTACTTTGATACCAATGATGAAAAATAACTATTCATTCATTGAGGCAAGATCCTATTTAATACATGCTTTAGGGGTGTAAACTAGAACAAATCTCCATGGTATCAAAGCATGATCTAATAATGTAATAAAATATTCTAACAAAAACAACCTTAATATTATCTCAATCTTGCCAAATGCTCTATGAAATAAATATGCCAAAATTATTTATCTATCCTAGCCAAAATGGAAGAGTTTGAAGGCCAAGGCATTTCCATGAAGATAATACTTTTGAATGGGCCTTAAAAAGTGTATATCTAAGAAATCGCTTTTAATTATAATTACTAGTAGCTATACAAACCACTTATTTTACAACAAAGGCCAATCCTTATTTTTTTTTTTTATGTTAGTTAAACCCAAGAATCCATGTCTTGAGGGGTACATTAGACGTCCTTATGAATTATATGAAAACTAGTATTTCCATCAATTTTATCCCATAGTAAATTTCTTAAAATTTTCACTATATTTTTATAGGAGTCCTAGGAACCTACCCAAAATGATGAAATAGACATGAGTACTGGCCAAAACTTAAAAAAAAATCTAGACTTTCCTAGCCAAAAAGAGTGGTATAGGCATCCACATCTCTAATTTGGCCACAAATTTATCCACTACACTACTCCATAAGGTTGAGGGATGAAATTCAAAGGCTAGAGGAATTCCTAGGAATTTTAAAAGTTGGCTTAGTTGCAACCAGTTCCAATATTTGCTTTACAACTACAAAGGCATTGGATATTTACTAGTTTTGTAGGCACAAAACTTATATCCATTGGATCATGGATCCTCAAGATTTATAGTATATATCCATGTATCTTTATATTTTTTTAATGTAGTCTCAAATTTCCTCGATAGTTAGGAATGTGCAACTACAAAACAACCATAAGTTAAAGAATGTTTGATGTTATTTAGGTACGGGATCCTTTAGAATGCTCTTCTTTCCACCTGAAACTATAGTAAGTATCTACATTCATCAATAATAAGAAAAAAAAAATATGGTGCTAGAGGGAAGCCTTGAAGAACAAATTATGTTGGAGAGAATATTTTGGAAATTTGGCCATTTATATTTAAGGCCACATTGGCATTAGAAAAACTATAAGTCATGGTAGGAAAAAATAGACCAAAACCCAAGGCTTGCATCATGATGTCAATGAAGGCCCATTCAATATCTCCATATGCATTAGCATATTCCAACTTATAAAAAATCACATTAACATTAATGGTTGATGCATAGTGGATCCCCTTTCACACGACAAGTATATTATCATGAATACACCTACCTTTCACATATCTCATTTATTAAATATGAATGACATCTAGTAATAGATTACAAAACCTTAAGGCTAGAGTTTTAGCAAGAATTTTGTAAGACATAATGAGGAGAGTTACGGACCTTCAATTTATCAAATCATATTTATTTTCCCCTTTTGGAATTGATCCTAACAAGATCTTGATTGATCCACTTCCCAAGGGATCCTCTCATTAAGGCTTCTTTACACACTTTCAGTAAATATGATCCCACCAAGTCCCAAGTGGATTTGTAATATTTAGTGGAAAGGCCATCCATACTTAGAGATTTATGATTGGCCATGCTAAAGTATAATCTTTTAATTTATTCTAGAGTGATTGGCTAATTAGGCTTATCATGATATTCCCAACTAATTTTTGGTAGTGTGACATCAATACACTCCTACATGGCCACTGTATGTTCCTCAATATGTTATTACAATGTGAAAAGTTCTTGGTAGAAATTTCATAAATTTGATTCAATAACCTCTTAAATATTTGAAAAATAATCGATTCATGTTTAGATAAGAAATTTTCTCATATCTATAATTTTCTTGAAGAAAGGATAAGTCCTTTGAGTCTTGATTTAAATTCTTGATCCAGTGCAATTGAGATCTTATTATTTCCTCTTGGTCTATACTTCTTTATCTTCTAGAATTATGGCTGAAAGACTAGTAGCCTTTTAGATTTTTCTGCCATCGTAAGGCTTATTTTGAATATCAATAAGAAGCCCTTTGCATATTTTCTTAGTGCCCACCAATCTATCTCTCTTTGCCTAGGCAATTTTTTGATCAAAATTCTTTAAGAATAGAGTTATTTGACTTATGGTTCTTTACCACCAAAAAATCAACCCTAAATAAGATCTATGCCCAAGAAAAGAGGGCCATACATATTTTATACCATTTATATAGTCTAGGTTATTAATATATGAGTAGTTGAGAGGAAATATAGAGTGAAAATCCCTTATGTTCTCCTGCTTCCAAGTACAGGTGAAAAGGATAGGGTAATTGTCTAAATAGTCAAAGTTTGAGATTGTTATATTTTGAAGATAGATACATAGGATAAAGTAACCACAAGATCTAAATAAATTTAAATATGAAATATATGATAATTGGAATTTATTAAGCATATAAAACTCATAAATAACTTCAAAAATGAATCATATAAATACCACTAATAAATGCTCATGAAAATATGATCTTTATTGAATAAAGAACTTGTGTATTACAATATGGAACTAAGTGTCCATAATATAGATTTTACAAAAGACTCTTGGTCTTCCTCAAATGACTCTTGATATTCCTATTCTATGGACACATGTGCATGTGGACAACTATGCACATTTACATTTCCAAAATACTTTGCACACTTGTGCATTTATTACATTGCATAAAGTAAATACTTTCATTCTAATCTATGATACTTTTCTAATCTAAAGGTGTACCCAAGCATGTATAAAATAATGTAATATATTCCAACACCCATTGTATTACATTATTTGATATGATCTATTCCTGAGTTGCGCAACTGATCTCTAAATATTTGGAACTTGTTTTGACCTAGTTATTTTGTTCTTCTGTAGGTACACACTTTAAACTGATGTGTCGATTCTGAAATGATCTCTGATGAAATGACATTATGCTTTGTTCGTTCATGTATGATTGGATTTTTGATCAAATTGAGCACTCCTTTATTGTCACAATGAATTAGAGTTGTGGTTATTTTTATTCCCATATTAGATAATATATTGTAACCATAAGGCTTCACAAGTTGTATCTCTAATTGCATGATATTTTTCTTCTATGGATGATTGTATCATTGTATGTTGTTTCTTACTGTGCCATGAAATTGGTCCTGATCCAATATAGAAAATATATCCAGAAGTAGATTTCATATCATCAAGAGATCCTACATAATCTAAATCTGAGTAACTTTGTAGATAAAATTCTTTATCATGCTTAGTATAAAGTAGTCCATAATCTACAATTTTCTTGACGTACTGTAGTATTCATTTTGTATATTTCCAATGACTCTCTCTAGGCTCTTGCATGAATATTGAAAGATAGTTTATGATAAACACTAAATCTGGTCGAGTGTTTGTTAGATATAAAAGACTTCCAATCAACTATCGATAATTTGTAGCTGAAGCTAAAGGAGTACCATCAATTTTGGATAATTGAAGTCCTTGTTCCATGGGAGTATCTTTAGGCTTACAATTATCCATTTTATATTTATCTAGTAGATCTTTTGCATACTTTATCTGTGTAATTGTAATATTATCTTCATTCTGATGAATCTCTAGACCAAGATAGTAATTCATAAGTCCTAAATCAGTCATTTCAAATGCCTTCTCAAGATATTTCTTTATCTCACTTATTAGTTTTTTTGAGCTTCCTATAATTACTATATCATCAACATATACTATGAGAATTATTATATCATTTCCAATTTTTTTGTATACAAACTTGGATCTAATGTACTTCATTTGAAGTTGTGTTGTAGTAAATGATTATTAATATTTATGTTCCATGCTCTAGGAGCTTGTTTTAATCCATATAAGGACTTGTTTAATTTGCAAACCTTATGTTCTTGTCCTTTGATAACAAATCCTTCTGGTTGAGACATGAAAACTTCCTCTTCTAAATCACCATTGAGAAAGCACTCTTGACATCCATTTGATGAAGTTTCCAAGCATGGTGAGCTGCTAAGGCACATACTATTTTGATTATAGTCATTTTGGCTATTAGTGCAAATATCTCTTCATAATCAATTCCTTTTTTTTGTGTATATTCTTTTTACACTAGTCAAGCTTTGTATTTGTTGATGGTTCCATAAGATTTAAACTTTATCTTATAAATCCATTTGCAACCTATTACTTTTTTTTTATTAGTAAGAAGGGGTTTGAAAGGTTCTTGTAACCTTTTACAAAAAAAATCTAGTCAGGGACAGTTATCCCAACCATCAGAAACAAAAAAGAGGCACCTTATTCTGAAACAAGAAGAGACAAAAATAGATAAAGAAGCCCTTGAAGGGGCAAAAGAGGAAGCCTCAATAGACAATAAAAGAAGCCCTTGCAGGGGCAACATGAAATGGAAAAGAAACCACAAGATATTATAACCAGTACTTGTACTCCTCTAGAAGGGCATCTACTCACATGTTTGGGGGAGGCAATAATTAGCTCTAGTGTGTCATCTTCCAAGTGATAAAAATCCTATAGGTGGTAATCAATGAATATGATTTGATTACAATGTCTCCACATATTGTTTGCAAATATAGTATACATGCTCAACCACAAGCTCCACATACATCGAGCATTCATTCTATCAAGGTGAAGCCACTCATGAGAATAAATGCTAGAAATAGAATCTATGAACTTAGAAAAATACCATAGACCAATGCAACCTTTGAACATAAATTTTGGAATCATTGTCCAATTAGAGGTAGAATCCTTGGATTGAGACACCTATTTTTTTTTTGTAGATTAAAAGTGAGTTTTTGTCAAGGATCCCAAAACTTGATTACAAAGGATCTGAATACAACACAAAACATCAGAATGAAACAAAAGAAATTTGTCTAAGGATGGACAAAATGACAGACAAGGACATCCCAAAGGAATAAAGTAAGGAACATGCAATCCTTTACGCTAGAGGAAGACATCTTCCTTTGTGCCAAAGGAAAAATGGGCAGGAAGGGAAAGCCCACCAGAAGTCCAAATTTGAATCACAAGGCACTGAACAAGGGTGGGAGAAAGTGCCAAACTGCCCCAACCACAAAAAATCCTTTTGAAACTTTCCCATGGGTGGGAAAAGGAAACAAAGCCAAAGTTTTAAAATTTGAAACATCCCAAGGGCGAGAAAACCAGAAACCACCCTTGGGAAACAAAGATCTGAAGAGAACTAGAATCCCACTCAGGGGAGCCTAAAAATAAGTAAAATAGAATAATAGCCTTAATATGGTACTACAGTGGTTCAATAGCAAAAGGAACACCCCAGGCCATAGGGTACTTATGCAGAAAATGAAGCCTTCAAAAATACCTACCCAGCAAAGGAAGCAACAACAACAGAACAACACTTCTGAAGGAAATAACGAGAAAGTGCCACATGAATTCTCCAAGAAGTAAGCATGAGGATGCATTACTGAAAAGGATTGAAAATCCAACTAACTTCATATTATTTACAAACTCATTATATAGGCTCTAATGGCCCAAAATACATAACCAAACCCATAAAATCATGGATTTGATCCAATATGCTTAACCATAAGCTACAAAAGTACAAAGGAGAATGCACGTAACTTCTAAGTTAAGAGGAAATGAATAATGCTAACTATAAGATCCATTTTAGCTATCTTGAAGTACACACTTCCTACTTTGAGTTCACACTTACTAACTAACACTCTAAATGACAACTAGAAGATAACTAGTGCCCACAAGTGCATGTGAGAAGGAGACTCACTTACAATATTAATTTGCAAAAAATAAACTATGCAAACCTAGCTAGGAACTACTAGAGGGGTCATATGAGTGATAAAACATCAATCCTCATCATGCCTCCCCATAATAGAAGCATTGGCCTCCAATACTTTCAGAAGAGTAGGAAAGTCATGAGACATCTGATTAACAGAAATTCGAGCCTGATGCGGCAGCTGTCCTTGCTGAACCACAAGATATGAGGTGGTAGACCCCTAGCGAGTCTGTTGAGTCTTTGTGTCATAGATCTGATCATAATCCAATGGTAACTGAGAATCAAGAACCATGTCCATAAGATGACTGATAGCTGGTGCGGTCTCCAATGTAGAGTCAAAGTACAACTTCAAAAGATCTACATTGATGACGTCATGAATTCCCAAGTGTGCGGGAAGATCAAGGTGAAAAGCATTCTCGGACACCTGTTGAAGAATAGTATAAGGTCCATAGCGAATCGATTTGATTTTGCTATGAGTCTTATCAGTAAAACGTCGCTTGTCAAGATGCAACCAAACTTTGTCACCAACCTGAAATGGATGAGGAATTAGATGTCGATCCATGGCATTTTTTTGCTGCTAAGTTGCATGATGAGAATTGATGTTTGATCACTCATATGACCCCTCTAGTAGTTCCTAGCTAGGTTTGCATAGTTTATTTCTTGTAAATTAATATTGTAAGTGAGTCTCCTTCTCACATGCACTTGTGGGCACTAGTTATCTTCTAGTTGTCATTTAGAGTGTTATTTAGTAAGTGTGAACTCAAAGTAGGAAGTGTGTACTTCAAGATAGCTAAAATGGATCTTATAGTTAGCATTATTCCTTTCCTCTTAACTTAGAAGTTACGTACATTCTCCTTTGCACTTTTGTAGCTTATGGTTAAGCATATTGGATCAAATCCATGATTTTATGGGTTTGGTTATGTATTTTGGGCCATTAGAGCCTATATAATGAGTTTGTAAATAATATGAAGTTAGTTGGATTTTCAATCCTTTTCATTGGTATCAGAGCCTAGTTCAAGTTTGCACTAGGGCTTGTGAGGTGAGAGGAAAGGAATAATGCTAACTATAAGATCCATTTTAGCTATCTTGAAGTACACACTTCCTACTTTGAGTTCACACTTACTAACTAACACTCTAAATGACAACTAGAAGATAACTAGTGCCCACAAGTGCATGTGAGAAGGAGACTCACTTACAATATTAATTTACAAGAAATAAACTATGCAAACCTAGCTAGGAACTACTAGAGGGGTCATATGAGTGATCAAACATCAATCCTCATCAATTACTGTAGATGTTAGAGCACAAACCAAAAAACAATAGCCATATATCCCATACAACCTTCAACAATAGCTTCAGGGTCAAAGAAAAGGAAGTCCTATAAGGAATCATCAACAATAAAACTAGAGGCCCCCAGAAGCCATGAAAGGAACTAAGACCCGCAAGAACTACCAATTTAGACCCAAAGAGTAGAGTCATAGTAGAAAGTACATGGGAAACCCCTCAAGCCCAAAAGGACATTGTGTAAAACTTGAAGCCAGAATTCGTCAGACCTGCCAAAAAGTAGCTTCAAGGAAAAGAGGAGAACCTGTAAGGATTTAGTACCAAAAAGATTAGAGGCTGCAAAGCCATGAAAGGAACTGAAATCCTACAAGACCCACCACCTCAAATCCAAATAACAAATTCATAGTATCAAGCATGTGGTCCTTCCACTAGACAAAATGATGTTGTGCAAAACTGCTCAAGAAGCCAAAAATCCTCATACCCAACCAATCACCACTGAAGATCCTCAACGAGCAGATGTCAAGAAGACTTCCAAAAGCAACCTGAGAAAACCCAAGAAGAGTCCCAGGGAAGAACCTAAACTTGAACATCCCAGAACCCAAACACCGAAGGATGGAACAGTGGGACATAAATTTTCCCACCTTAGGGCAAGGAAAGGTGCAGAATAGTGGATCAAGGATCTCCCCCCAAAAGGAGATCGTATGCAACACCTTCCTTCCATGAAGGATGGGAAAAGGTGCCAAGGAAACTGGGAAAGGATCAGGGACCTGGGATAGGGGAAAGGAAGGGATGCAAGAAAGAGGAACATGAATTCCATGGGAAGTCACCTACAAAGCCCCCCTCCCAAGGGGATTGAGACACTTGTGAAGTCTTAATTGGAGCATATTTTGGCATGGGAGCAAAATTCCACCATTTATTTGAAGGAAAAAAATTGGGCAAGAAAGTGACCCACAACATGGAGAAGATGCATCTAACCAAGAAACCCGAACTCTGAGAGAGCTCATGAAAAGGAAACATGTGTGGGATTACCATCAAACAAGGGTGGAGAGAACTTTAATTCTAAATTGTGAAGTTAGGCAAAGCAATACCCAAGTTAGCTAGAGAATCAACAACTTGGTTTCCTTCCCTAAAGATATGGTGAATGGTGACATTAGGGGAAGAGCTCAAAAAAAAAATTGCCTCGAAGATTAAGTTGGAGATATTCCAAGATGTTGACTAGGTGCCTAGAAGACTTCTAACAATGTTCATAGATTCACCTTCAACAATAAGGTTAGGGTCTTTTAGGCTATGCAGAAGAGAAAGACCTTGGAAGAGAGCTTGAGCTTCAGAAAAATGATTGGTTTGGACTCTAATATTTTCTACAAATGCCAACAAGATCTTCCTTGAATGATCTCTAAAGATACCACCTGCACCAACCAGTCTCAGGTTGCATAATATATTTCCTGGAGGTAAATCTATTAGATTTCATGTATTATTATTTTGTAATAAAAAATATTCTGATTCCATAGCTACTTTCCATTGAGAGTGATTTGAGGCCTAAAGAATTTTTGTTGGTTTTTTTGTAACACTAAGTAACCCTCTATTCATTTTGATTTGACTACAAGTTTGAGGTCTTGTACTAGTAAGATTTTGTATTTGCTCCAAATTTGATTATCTAAGTGTATTCCTAAGCCATATTGGTTATTTTCTTGGATAAATTGTAGAAGTTTCTATATTTTCTACCTCTGACTCTAATTCTTCTTGAGATTCTATCTCTATTTCTTCTTGATATTCTGACCCTGCTTCTTTTAAAAAATCTAGAAGAGCTTCTGAATCACTATTTTATTCTTCAGCGTCAACTTTGATCTTTTCATCAAAGACTACATCTCTACTTATATATTTTTTCTTTGTTCTTGGATCAATTATTCTGTACCCTATCGATTCCTCATCATAACCTACAAATATACCTGCCATAATTTTTTCATTTAATTTGGTTCGTTTCTATTTTGGAATATGCATATAAGCTTTGCATCCAAAAATCCTTAGCTTTGCAATATTTGGTTTCTGACTTGACCATGCTTCTTCTGGAGTAATATTATTGAGAATTCTCATAGGTAATCTATTTTGCAAATATACTATTGTCTTCACTTCTTATACCTAATATTGGTTGTCAAGTTGAGCCTCTTTTATCATACATCTTACCATTTCTATTATAGATCTATTCCTTCTCTCTGCGATGCCATTTTTTTGTGGGAAATATGTTGTAGTAAGTTGTCTCTTTATTCTATTTTATTTTAGAAATAGATTAAATTCATGTGATGTAAACTCTCCTCCTCTGTCTGATCTAAGAGCTTTGATAGTCTTTTCTTATATTTTTTCTACTTGGAATTTAAATTATTTGAAACAATTGAATGCTTCTAATTTGTATTTCATGAAGTATACCCACATTTTTCTAGTATGATCATCAACAAATAATTAAAAATACTTATGTCCTCCAATACTTGTAGTATTCATTGGACCACATAGATCTATATATATCAATTCTAGTGGTTGTTGAGATCTATATTGACATATTTCAAAGGGTGTTCTATATTTTTTTCTTGCCAAACATTCTAGACAAATTGTAGTTTCCCAGGAAAGACTTGGTATTCCTTCAACCATTTGATATTTGACCACTTCATTTAAGGATGATGCACTAGTATGCCCCATTCGTTTATGCCATAATTCCTTTTTCCTTGATGTTTTAACTGATAGAGCCATATTGGTGGTGGTATCTAGAATAAATAGACTTTCCTTATAGGACCTTGTAGCCATATTATCATTTGATAATATGGAACTATTTTCTTCCATTGATGATTTTGAACTCTACTATCATATTTTGGTCCATGAGTTGTGAGACTAAGAGAAGATTGGTAGTTAATACAGGAACATATAAGACATTGATAATTATTCCTTATCCATATATTAGATTGACTATAACATCTCCTATTCCTTTTACTTTATAGATCTTACTGTTTGCTATTGTAACTAGTTTCTCATGTTTTGCTTGTAGAAAATCAAATAATATTTTGTTTCCAGTCATGTGTTTGCTTGCACCTGAGTCTATATACCAATAATCCATAGTTCTTAATTTCAGAATTTGACTACCTTATGTCTCTTAGATTCAAGCAAAAATATTCTAAATTTCATACATCCTAATTTGGTGTTGAAGTCCTTATATCTCCAAAATTTAAGAAATTCAGAAATTCTAAAAGTAGTATTTGCAAGTTTTGAGTTCCTAATATGATGTTGAATACCTTATTTCTCCAAAATTATCAAGTTATAAATATTTTAATTAGTTTTTTAAACTCAAATGTGCAATTTTACAAAACTTCAAAAACTAATGCTTTAATTCTCAAATCAGTCTTCAATATTTTGTAAATGCTTTCTAATTGCAATATTCAGATTTCTAAGGTTTAAATAATACTTATCTCTCCAATAAAATACTTTCAAATTTAATCTTAGATAATATATTCCTTTAATCCTTATAAATCCTAATTATAAAATTAATTCCAAAAAGTAATGAGTATTACCTTTAATATTCTAGGCGGTCCCTCCTTAGTGATATGCTTGGACTTGCTTAGAAACTGGGCACTCTAACTTTGCTAGTCAACTTTCCTTCAGACTAATCAAGGTGATTTTTCTTCAACATAATATGCTCCTTGCTATAATTCATGAGACAAATACCACAATATTTTTATCTTAAGCAATTAATGGGTGCTTCAACATGTTTTGCTTTTATTTGTAATATTTTACTTCTTGCAAGATAAGTGACAAGTATCACTAAAAAACTTCCTTTATCCTTTTTAATGCATCTTGTGACTCTTGCATAACTTGTAGCACTGCTCCTTTCTTGTGACAAGTGGTAAAAGCTAAGTTATAATGTTCCCCAACCTTATAGATGAATTTGTAACACTCTTTGACACTTTTTCTATCCTAGCTACATTACATTCTGATTCTAGACACTTGGCTATGCATGTAATGGATTAGTGCAACATTGTACGATACGTTATGCAAGACTTATCTTCATTTCCCTTCTTGGTGGTTGCAAGAACTTGACCTTTGGTCTCCCTTAATACCTTTACAATATCTTTCACTATTTTACGTTTTTGAATTTTTAGGTAGCGCTTCAAGTTCTCCAATGGTGGATCTTTCTCTTCCACTTTGGTGCTTCTTTCTAGTGGTTGTTCAACAATGGTTCTTTCCTTTTGGTGGTGGTTTCTATCCTCTCTAGTGGTTGTTATTTTATATAATTATCAAGCACTTTTTGTGTTTTTTCTTTTGGAAAATTCTTGGGTGCTTTCCCCCCTGTATTTTGCTATCACTTTTGCACTTATCTATGGTGCTCAACATGTGCAACTCAGTGGTGTTTTGAGTAGTGGATATACCACTTCTATTTGGTGGTTTCGTTCACCAATGCATTCTGTAAGCTTGATGATGTTCTTGGTGTCATTTGACACCTTAAATTAACCTTCATTTTGAGGACTATTTAACCTCAATATAAATCTGCCTTTTTATTATATAAAAATAACATATACTAGTTTCCTTATAACTCCTTTTAGCACTTTATAAACTTTAATTCTTGTTGTTATAATTTGTAGCAATACTCTTCTTCTTTTGTTGTTTGTAGAATATTTATATTTCAGTTATAGTTTTTGCCCAAATTTTTAGCTCAAACATCTTGAATAGCTGCTTACAAAATCTAATTCCTTGGTATCCACGAATCTTCAAATTTGTTGCTCTGTGACCTTTCAACTTCTCCTTTGAAAAATTAGCAAATTCCTCTTTTACAAATCAGCCTACAAAACCTTTGTGGTTGTTCTCAAATATCTCAAATCTATGGCCTCTTCAATCCTTCTTCTTTATTCAAGCTTCTTATCAAATTATAACTTCAAATATGATCTCATTCACTGTATTATTCCTCAAGAATTTGGATGTCTTGAGATCTTCAAAAACTTCTCAAAACTTGACAAAATTATTGCCAAATTATTTTTTTCCTTTTTGGTTTTTTTTTTAGATGGTGAAAATTGTCCCAATTTCTTTTTATTAGGTTCTCCTCTAATGGCCACTACTTTTGTAAAATAATCCCTTATGGCTCTGATACCATTGTTATCTTTTGAATCTAGTTACATAGGATAAAGTAACCACAAGATCTAAAATAAAGTTGCAATATGAAATATATGATAATTATAATCTATTAAGAATATATAAATCATAAATAAATTCATAAATAAATCATATAAATACCACTAATAAATGCTCACAAAAATATGATCTTTATTGAATAAAGAACTTCATGTATTACAATATGGAGATAGGTGTCCATAATATAGATTTTACAAAAGACTCTTGGTCTTCCTCAAATGACTCTTGATCTTCCTATTCTATGGAAACATGTGCATGAGGATAACTATGCACATTTACATTGCTAAAATAATTTTCACACTTGTGCATTTGTTTATTGCATAAAGTACATACTTTCATTCTAATCTATGATATATTCCTAATATAAAGGTGTACCCAAGAATGTATCAAATGATGTAATATATTCCAACAGGGATAGCTTGAATTAGCAAAGAATTACCTTCCCTAAAAAATAAGGGAGAGTCATAAGAGAGAATAACCCTATCTAATAATTTAAGGATATGCATCTCACTTGCACTATGACTAGACTAGGTATACCAAATTCCTTTGATTTATTACATTATGGATTTATTTGGGTTAGATAATACAAATATATTTTGTAAGGGAACCCACGGTTGACACCCCCTCTCTACCGGCCTCACCAAGGTAAGACCCAATTTATCTTCTTAGATTTCTACCATGTTAAAATATCTAAAACTTGCCATTGGATGTTTGGAAGATTTTTAGAGATTCATTCCTATGGCTTGGATCTCTCCTCAACATCATTGGAAGTGTAAACATTGAGAACTCCAACAATAAATTATAAATAAAAGAGCTATATCCAAATTATCATATGGTGGGGGTTAGACCCATGATTGACCACCATACCTATAATATGGGGATGTTCCAATATGGTAACACCGCTATGACCCCCAAGGTTGTCTGTCTATACCACTATAGATGTCATGACTCACCTTGGTAGGACCCAATTATGAAATAAAGTATATATTGAATTATGTTTCAATGCTTTATGTTTTGCAATATTGATGTTTTCTTATTGCTTTAAGGATATCGTCCTACTGATGTTTTGGCTTGACTACAGGACTAGGTACCCTCGAAGGTGGCAAGGAAGTCAACCATCAAGATTGAGGTACCAAGAAAAAAGGAAATGATGATTATGGCAGCTTAGGGTAACATGAACAACTATCCTCATATAGATTTATGCATTCTTTTTTTTATGATGATCATAAAAAATCTAGTCATCTTTAGCCAGAAGTTGGTAATATAGAAGTTACCATAAGTCTTCTGCTAGGATAGGTGATCGGATTTACGATGAATCACCCACACCCACCTTGTTTGATGCATTTGATTGCTCGCTTTTGTTTACATATGCGTCATTGTGTAAGTGGATTTGATAAAGAATCCCCTTTAGAAAGATATAATAGATATAGAGGTTCTATTAATTCTTGACCCACTTAAATATCATACTAATGTTCAATATTAGTATAGGTATTTTGATTGAATTAATCAAACAAGGAAATGATTAATGGTTTTTATGGTTCAAGTTAAATTGAATTTAAAATTATATATATTGATTCTTTAACGTTCTATTTAAATATTCCTTTTTATCTTTTATGGAATAAATAAAGAAATGAATGGATTTATTTGAGTCAAGATATTTTGAAAAATGAAGAATCATTTTAAATTCAAATATATCCCCTCTTTCCACCTTGGGTAGACTTGCATTACTTTCGGTAGATAGTATTTATATTCAAGTGGGACTTTAGCATTGGGGTAGATAGGTTTCTTTGATAAGAAGGCTGAGAGAAGGGGGTAGGAGGATTATTTTAGGGGAGAATAAAAAATATTGAAGGAGCAAAACAAGGATGAAGGAAGGGAGTCAAATTTTGGAGGAGAATTTAGTGCAAGGAGATTCAGGTTGGGGTATTTGCTCTTGTTTACTTTTAAAGTATTAGTATTATGCTTTTAAGACTTAGAATCACTAAATGGTGGCATGTTGTATTCAGCCTATGTTGGCCTATGCTTTAGCAAGAAGAAAGACTTACTTTAACTCCTTTGTAACTATTTATTTGAGATGCTCTTTCACTGTATTCTACCTTTCTTAGTATCTATGAAAGCTTTAGCCCTTTTGAGTATTATTATAGAATCATTATGGGTTGTTCTTAGCTTGGGAAGGTGACCTGTGCTGCAATGTGAATAGTTTAATCCCCTTGTCATTTATTTTCCTTTTCCAATGATTTTTATTGGGCCTCATTGATCGAGTGGTGTTTAAAACATTTGTCTATCATCTATCAGCATGTTTTGTTCTATTTTATGGGTTTTAATAAAATAGTCACCCCTGTTTCTTAATGATATCATCCCATTTTAGATGATGTATGGCTTGCAACTCACATCACTTCTACAACTCTTGGTATAGATGTTTTGGTTCTTCTTTTATCCAACTTGGTTGTGACATCAAACCAATAAATTATTCCATATTTTATTGGATTTTTTATCTGATGAAATTGCCTATGTTTTATCAATATTTTATTTGGCAAATATACCCTATCACAATCGTTGGTGGTAATATTTTATCACCACCACTAGGTGAGTTTATTCCTAAGGTTTAACCTTAGGGGGAGGCTTAATTTAACTCAACCCACCACCACCATGATGCCACTGAGCGGTGACTTCATGGGTGGTTGGGCATGGGTAAGGGAAGGCCAAACAAGCCTTCCCTGGACAATATCCCACATGGGATATGCCCTGGTGCTCTGATCACCTCAAAGGGAGTTTACCTCCCTTAAATAAATCAACCACAAATTATGGTTATGGAGCCTACTCCACGTGGTGGACCACCCTATGCCAATTGAGGGTGTGTATGTTGCCACGTCACTTATGCTTATTGTCACATGGGTTGAACTTCTTTTATGACTATCATTTGACCATTGTTATGTCCTACCATGTGACAATTCATGTTTTGGTTTGTTGTTGTTTTGTGCCTAATTGTTGGGTTGTTAAATGTTTTTTTGTATTTAAAGGTGAGGGTTTAATCCCACATGCCTAGTGCAGGGGTCACCTTAGAACCAAATTAAGGGAAAGGAATTCCCCTTAGGGGTGACCACCTCTAGGTGGTCATGAGGAGCCAACTTGAGTTGCATTGATTGTAGCACCAATGGTTGGGCACATACTGTGTTCGGTTGTATACCCCCTGTGCACTACTTATCCAATATCACCTCGTCATTTTTTACTGTGTTGTTTATGATTAGTTAAATTAGTGGTCATAATTGAAATCCTCATTTTGTATTATAATGATGCTTAAATTATTTAAATTGAAGAATGATATTTAGTTTATCTAAATTGAAGAAATAATATTCAATTACTTGATTAAAGAAAATTGTTTGTATGAGTATTTAGTTAGTTAAAAGTATAGGATTTTAATTGATAAAATAAAATGGTTTATAAGTATTTAATTAGTTAAAAGTATGGGCATTTAATTGATTAAAGAAAATGTTTTTTGTGAGTAGTTAATTAGTTAAAAGTATGGACATTTTATATATTATAGAAAATGGTTTTTATGAGTATTTAATTAGTTAAAAGTATGGGCTTTTAATTGATTAAAGAAAATGGTTTATAAGTATTTAATTAGTTAAAAGTATGGGCTTTTAATTGATTAAAGAAAATTGTTCTTGTGAGTAGTTAATTAGATAAAATTATGGGATTTTTTTTTGGTAGATAAGATACTATAGCATTAATACCGGGTTTTACAGGTTGACCCAAAACCTTTTACAAAAATCAGCCCAGGGATGTTGATGAATATATCCTTACTAAGGATCCTATCTATGTAAAATTTACATGCCGCCAAAGCCATTACATACGGTAAGGCACATAGCCTGCTATCAAAAAGAAACTTCCCATACAACATTTTGGATATACCCTGAGAAAACACACATGCACCATAATTACAAAAAAGAAACAGACATGGATCCCTTCCTTGAGACAATGGAGAAACAAAAGCTGCAGACACACATAGCAGAGTACTGAAAAAAACTCCCACAAGCTCTGTATTGACAGTTACTCTTAATAATAATTATGTAATTGCTTTCTTCCGTATATGACATGCTTTGGCGCCACATACTATCTTGGCCAATCAGCCTTGGAGAAGTGAACCTACTGGCTAGATTTATGGAAGTGGCTATCTGGTGTTCCACGTGGATTTGGTTCGAAGTCTTATATTGCTGTTTCTTTCCTTCCTTGTGATTATAAACCAACCTCAAATTACTAATACGACTAGGAGCCATGTTATATGACATGTGAGTGTCCCCATTAGTCTTTGTGGTATTTACAAGTAGCATCCACGAAGACTGATAGCTCAAATAATTTTTATTGTGAGTCCAATTCGAAAAAGAGACGAGAATACTCCTAGCCTTCGAACTTACAGTTCCTTCGCTGTTGGTAAATTCGACTATCATTCTTGGCATTCTTGTTGAATAAGCTCCTCTACTTCACTTGGGACACCGTGTTAACATTTGAAAAGTCTGTCACCATCGACACCCAAATTGGCTAGCTTATCAACAATTTTGTTAGCTTCTCGAAAGACATGTTGGGCTTTTCTGTTCTGTCTTCCCTGGAAAAGGATCCTAGCCTCTTCAAAAATTGTTTTAATCCTCCAAGGAGGTGTTTTCCAATTATTAAGGAGATTTATAACATGCATAGAGTCTCATTCTATGATCAAATTGCCTTCTAAGTTTTGAGTCATTTGAAGGCCTCTCCACATAGCTCTAGCTTCAGATTCATTGTTTGTCCTTGTTCCCAAATATTCAAAAAATGCAAGCATCATATTCCCATTATGATCTTGCACAATGCCACCAGCGCCTGCTCTGTTAGGATTGTCCTTAGCTGCTCCATAAAAATTAAGCTTAAACCAAGCCGTAGGATGTGGAGACCACTTAACATTAGCTCTGGGGTTGACTACCCTAGGCACAGACTCATCTAACAAGGTTAAGCTTAAATATTGAGCAATCATGGTCTCCTGCAGATGAGGTTTACAACTATCAAAAGGGATAAGGTTCACATTGTCATTGGCAAAGGATAGGATCCTGGCAATGATAGTTTGATGATCATGGATAGACTCATTAAAGACTCTATGGTTCCTTTATAACCACACCTGCCAAAGATAGCTTTTATGGGATTTTAATTAATTAATGAAAATAGCTTTTATGAGTATTTAGTTGGTTAAAAGTATGGGTTTTTAATTGATTAAATAAAATGGCTTTTATGGGTATTTAATTAGCTAAAAGTATGGGCTTTTGGTTGATTAATTAAAAGGAATGATTTTTATGGGTTTTATTAATTAAAAGTATGATCTTTTGATTAATTGAAAGAATGTTTATTGAATTATTCTATGCATTGATAAATGATAAATAACTCATTCTTGGATAATGAATACGCTTTGTATGATTAATGAAATAAGTATGACAATATGGAAAAAGGAAATATTATATAAAAGAATGGGTTTGGTGAAATTATGGGGTTTCCTCCTGATTATTGATTGAATTATTTTTGCATAATTATAATGTATAGATTGTATAGTTGCAATTTAACATCTGGTTTATAAATGCACATGTTTCATAAGCCATTTAGAAAATGCATATAGTTGCATGTTTTATAAGATCTATGAGTTGTCCTAATCTATTACTACCATCAATTGAGCGATGGAGAAGCAATAAGGACAAGGAAGATAGTTAGATCCAAGACATTGACCTTTTTTATACATATTGTAGTGAAGCTCTTATTATGGAAAACTTATTGTAAAATAGACTCTAGCATGAGTAATATCCTAGTTGGATGATGATGTAATGCTCTATTATTTTAATGTGGTGATGCTTTACCACACTTGAATTATGTAATGATTAATTTATGAATGGAAGATGTATCTTTTACTTGTAAATAAAGGATCTATGATGTCATAGTTTCTTAAACTATCATGCCTTGTTATTATTTTAGATGGAAAATTATATATTATTCATGTGTCCTCTTTTTATGAAGTAGTAGATGTTATCTAATGTTTAATTAAGTAGGTAGACTTAATTACATCCTTGTTTAAAGAAAGAAATATTAAGAGATATTTATGGTTTAATGTAGTAGATAACTTAGAAATAGTATCTAAAAATGTTTATGCTTACGAGTTGAAAGTATAGAGAGAAACCTAAGGGATTATGGGATCCCTTATGGAGGAACTTCAAGTAATCTTGTTCTTCAAGGAACTCTTCTAAAAACTAAACTAGTTAGATACACTAAAACATCAAATAGATTTAAGATCAATAAATTTGGTTATCACTAGGAGTGATGGAAGGAATAAGTTAGCTCATCGTGGAGATGAGACTGATAGCTTATTTACCTTACATTTAGTGCACCTACATATATGAACTTATGTATGGTGTAGTGATGTGCATAATATTTTGATAGAAAAAAGGATAAGTTAGCTCATTCATGAGCATGAGACTAATAGCTTATGTACAATACACTCAGTATACCTACATAGGTAAAATTATGTATGGTGTAGGGATGGGCATATCCTTTTGATAGATTAAGGAAGGGGATAAGTTGGCTCATCATGGATATGAGATAGATAACTTAAAATATTAGATTAGGCCTTAGACAACTTCATAGAATGACATACGTTGGATAGGGATATGTAAATCCCTATTGAGTATATATATATATATATATAATTATCTCTAGTTTGTTTATTAGATTTTTGGGTTGTTACATTTGGTATTAGAGATTTATGTATGATGAACTAGAGGCTTCAATGGAATGTGTTAAGGATTTAGGTATTTTCCTATTCAGGCCTTTGCTTAGTTCTTAAGCTAAAGTCAAGAAGACCTAGAATTTCCAATTACTAGAATTCTAGAGAGTTGACCCTAGGAAGGGTAGCTTATTTTGATACAGAACCTTACGTATAGTAAGTGTGGTCATTAGTATGGAATTAGATGATAGTTTTTAGAGTAACACCCTACATTGAGTGAGGGTGGTCCTGGTATGAAAACTCTATAGTTAGCATCTATAGATGATATATTTAGCTAGTAGTTAGTAATATAGTTTAAGGAAGAAACTGTAACCTAACATAATATTTCTTCTTTTGTGTGACCAGGATAATGGCATCAAAGACATGAAGAGGGAAGTCTATTACACCAAATAGATAAAATTGATAGGACAATATTGAGGGTAGAGCCCAAGATGAAGGCTCAAGTAATTCTAGCAGAGAGGTGGAGAACCTCACTATGGTAGTCACATTGATACGGGAACAAATGGAGCATAAGAGACAACTATTGGAGATCATAGCAAAGCAGGATTCACAAGATAGGTATTAAGAGGTTAGGCAAGCAAATGAACTGACAACTTAAGAATGAGAAGCTGGAGCTATGATAGAGATAGAACTAGCTAGAGATATAAAGAATGTTCACACCTACAAATTCAATGGAAAAGTAGAGGGTGATGCAACTGATGCTTGGATAAAAGAACTAGAGATCGTATTCACTATGAAAAACTACTCTATTGGAACTCGAACAATTTGGGCTACACTGCATCTACAAGATACTAGACTAGAATGGTGGGAAACATTCCAAGAAGAGCAAAGAATTAAAGTATTTGATTTAAAGTGGGAATATTTTTCATAGCCTTCAAGAAAAGGTTTCTTACAAAAAATTTCTATGCAACAAAGTTTGAGGAATTTACCAACCTACAACATGGACCCAAATCAGTTGAGGTATACTATAAAAAATTGGTTAAGTCATTAAAATACGTACCAGACTAGGATGAAAAGATGAATATTTACAAATTTATTTTAGGATTTGAACCTCATATTAGGCATGAAGTGAATATGCACAAGCTAAAAACACTCCAAAAATCTTGTCTTGGCTAGAAAAGCAGAATTCCATATCCAATTTAACTATGCAGTTTTATTTGAGCAAGATAGACAATCACTTAGAAAGAGAAATTGTGTTGGGTTCATGAAATGGGGAGGAGACCAGAACCATAAGTGTACAATATTTCCAAATATCAAAAGGAGGAATGAGGGGAAGCATGGAATGTCTAAGAAAATATTTCAAAAGAGGAAGAAGAACAACAACAATAATAATAAACCTCAACTCCAAAATCAACCAAATTTGGTATGAGTGGGAAAAATGGGGGAAAAAAAATAGGGAGTGCATATAGGTCCCAAGGGTGGGTGCTAAAATTTTGTAGGTTTAAACTATGCCAATCGTTGTCCACATCAACTAGGACTGAGTACAACCAAAGCAAAAATAAAGGAGCCTGCCCATAAGATTATGTTGCAACCAAAAACCAAAAATTGGTCAAGGATAATAAGAAAATATTTTAATATATAATGAAGCTATTGTTGGATTTATTTCTTCTAGTATAGTCAAGGATATGTCGAAAAGATCGAGATATTTAGCACAAGGGTGGAAGGTTGAGTATGGTTTTGGATAAACCTACTTGGTGGATCCATGTTTTTCTATAACTTAAATTACCATAGATAATGGTCGTATCATAGGATATCTTTATGTAGTGCCACTACATGCTTTTGATATTATATTGGGAATGGAATCGTTATAGGCTCATAGAGCCATAATCAATTTCTAGGATAGATGGATAGAATATTCAAAAAAGGATAAGGAAAATATTATGGATCCATAGTGAATAAGGATATTTTAAACCCCAATTACTATCTGCTATGAAACTAAAGAAAACCATCAAGAAATAGGAATGGTTTATGTTGTAAAACTTAACAAAGTCAGGAAAGGAAGAAGGAAGAAGTATTTGGGAAACACCCAATCTTGTAGGAATTGAAGACCTACCCGAACTTACTCCTATGAATGAATTCAATTTCATTATCGATTTAATTCCAAGAATAGAACCTATCCATAGAGCTCCTTATAGGATGAATCCTATAGAAATATAGGAGTTAAAAGTACAAATACAAGGATTTCTAGAAAAGGGACTGATCAAACCTAGTGTGTCACCATGGGGTGCACCTGTACTTTTTATTAAAAATAAAGATGGTTTTTTGCAATTATGCATAGAATATAGAATGCTTAACAAAGCAACCATAAAGAATAAGTATCCTTTACCATGATTTAAGACTTATTTGATCAATTAAAGGATCCACGATATTTATAAATATTGATTTAAAATATGTATATCATCAATTAAGGATATGTGAGAAGAATATTCATAAGACAACATTTAAAACCAAATATGGGTATTATAAATTTACAGTCTTGTCCTTTGGGCTGACTAATTTCCCAACTGCATTCATGAACTTAATGAATAGTGTATTCAGAAAACATCTGGATCAGATCATCCTCATATTCTTAGATAATATTCTAATATATTCTTGAGATAGGAAAGAGCATGATAGACATATTAGAATTGTGCTAGATTTGTTAAAAAAAAATCAACTCTTTGGCAATTTATCAAAAAGTGACTTCTATGTTTTAAAAGTATGATATCTGGGATATATAATACCCGTCAAAGAAATTATAGTGGAACTAGAGAATATTGAGGCTACTCTGAATTGGTTGCCACCTACTAATGTGTTTTAAGTGTGAAGCTTGATAGGCATGATAGATTATTATAGGTGTTAGGAAAAGTATTACTCCATAATAGCCATTGCAATAACCAATCTTCAAAAGAAAGGGAAGGAATTTAAATGGATCGATTAATATGAAGCTACTTTTAAATTTCTTAAGCAAAAAATCACCATGATACCAATATTGAAGATTCTAGATCCTCAAAGAAACTTCTCGGTATGCACTGATGCATCACAATAAGGGTTAGGAGGAGTGCTTTCACAAGATGAGTCAATACAAGCATATGGGTCAAGGAAACTCAAGAAACATGAGGTTAACTATGCTACATATGATTTAGAGCTAGCAACGGTTGTGCACACTCTTAATATTTGGTGACATTATTTGGTAGGAAGACCTTTCGAGTTAAGGACAGACCATAAGAACTTGAGGTACATATTTACCCAACCTATGCTCAATGCAAGACAAAGGAGATGGATCAAGTTTTTAGCTAAATATGACTTTGATATTGAATATATCAAAGGAAAGGAAAATAAGGTGGCTGACACCTTAAGTAGAAGAAGGCATATAAAAAATTTGACCCAAATCCATGTATATTTATTAGGTAAAGTCAGGAAATTTCAATCTTAGGATGAGTATTGAAAGGAAATCAAGCTCAAAATTGGAAGAAATCTTGAAGAGAACAAGGATTTTGGCATAAAAGATGGTCTTTTATGTTTTAAAAATAGAGTAGTACCAAAAATAAGTGATTAAGGAGGATGATCATGTGAGAGGTGCATAGATATCCTTAATTTTTGCATCCTAGAGGGGCCAAGATGAGGGAGAATATGAAAAAGACCTTCTTTTGGATAGGAATGAAGAAGAAAATCACTAATTTCATTGTTTAGTGTCTAGAATGCTAGAAGGTGAAGGCTAGCATAAAAACCCTATAGGATAAATGTATTTACACGATATACCTATGCATAAATGATAGGTTTACCTAATACCAAGTATCAAAATGGATCAATCCTTGTGGTAGTCAACAAATTGGCTAAGATTACCTATTTTATACCAGGAAACATCAAGGATGATGCTCAGGTTGTGGCTAACAATTTTTCCAAAGAAATATTTGGGTTATATGGATTTATTGAAATGATTATTTAGATAGGGATTCTAGATTAACTTCTAAAATTTGGAAATCCTTACATCATGCAATGGGCACAAAACTAAATATAAGCTCTTCATATCACCTTGATATTGATAGTTAAACTGAGAGGGTAAACCAAGTCCTATAAGATATGCTTCGTATGCACTATATGGACCATAAGTCTCAATGGGAAGACTATCTACATATTGTAGAATTTTATTATAACAATGGTCATCATATGGTAGGATATGTAGAACATCGCTATCTTAGGATAATTTAGAGGATCGGGCTGTGATCAGACCAAACATGGTCAAATAAATGGAAGGTTAGCTTAAGATGATCAGGTAGAGGCTTAAAGAAGCCACTCACTATCAAAATAGATATGTTGATATGAAAAGATCACCAAGGGAATACTCTATGGGAGATAAAGTGTTCTTAAGGGTTAGATCCACAAAAAGTTCCATCAAATCCTCAAAATTGGATCCTCAGTTTGTTGGACCTTTTTAGATTACTGAGAAGATTAGTCCAATAGGATACAGACTCGCTTTTACACCCAACCTATCAAATATCCATGACACCTTCCACATATCCCTTCTTAGGAGGTACATTACTGATCTTGATAATGTGTAGGATGTTTCTAAATTATAGATGGTAAACCCCAAGGTAATTGAAGTGATGTTGGTAAATATTTTAGAGTTTGATTCTAAATCTATGAGAAAATGAACACTAGAACAATGTAAGGTCCAATGGGACTGATATTATGAAATAAGTGCCACTTGGGAAAAATTGATGATATGAAAAGGTATTTTCATTTTTTATTTGAATAAAAGTATTGTAATATAGAAAAACATAGAGGAATGTATTTAGTCCAAGGGTGGTAGTATGCCATGACCCACCTTGGCAGGACCTAATTATGAAATAAATTATATATTGAATTATATTTCAATTCTTTATGTTTTGCAATATTGATGTTGAATTATTTCTTTAAGGATATGGTACTATTGATGTTTTGGCTTGAATACAAGACTAGGTACCCTCGAAGGTGGCAAGGAAGTCAACCACTAAGATCAAGGTACCAAGGAAAAGGGAAATGATGATTATGGTAACTTAGGGTAACATGAACAATTACCCTTATAGAGATGCATGCATTCTTGTTTTTACAGTTATCATCAACAATCTATCCATATTTAGACAAATGTTGGTCACCTAGAAGTTATCGTAAGTCTTTGACTAGGACAGGTGATTGGATTTACGATGAGTCACCCACCTTGTTTGATGCATTTGATTGCTTTCTTTCGTTTACATATGCATAATTATGTAAGTGGATTTGGTAAAGAATCCCCTTCAAAAATAATTAATAGATATAGAGGTTCTATTAATTCTTGGTCCACTTAAATACCATACTAATGTTCAATATTAGTATAGGTATTTTGATTGAATTAATAAAATAAGGAAATGATTAATGGATTTTATGGTTTGAATTAAATTGAATTTAAAATTATAAATATTGATGCTTTAAGGTTCTATTTAAATATTCATTTTTATATTTTATGAATTAAATAAAGAAATGAATGAATTTATTTGAGGCAAGATATTTTGGAAAAGGAAGAATCATTTTAAATTTGAATATCTCCCCTCTTGTTGCCTTGGCTAGACTTGCATTACTTTTGATAGATGGCATTTATGTCCAATTGTGACTTTAGATTTAGGGATATATAGGTTTATTTAATAAGAAGGTCGAGAGAAGGAGCTAGGAGGATTCTTTTAGGGGAGACTAAAAAATATTGAAGGAGAAAAACAAGGATGAAGAAAGGGAGTTAACTTTTGAAGGAGAATTCATCGCAAGGATATTTAGGTTGGGGGATTTGCTCTCATTTAGTTTTAATGTATTAGTATTATGCTTTAAATCCTTAGAATCACTAAATGGTGGCATGTTGTATTCAACATGTGTTAGCCTATGCTTTAGCAAGAAGAAAGACCTAATTTAACATCTTCCTAACTGTTTATTTGAGATGCTCTTTCATTGTATTCTACCTTTCTTAGTATATATGAAATATTTAGCCCTTTTAAGTATTCTTCTAGAATTGTTGTAGGTTGTTCTTAGCTTGGAAAAGTGACTTGTGCTACTATGTGAACAATTTAACCCCCTATCGTTCATTTTACTTTGCCAAGGATTTTGTTTGGGCCTCATTGACTGAGTGGTGTTTAAAACCTTTGTTTGTCATCTATCAGCATGTTATGCCCTATTTTATAGGTCTTAATAAAAAATTCACCCCTATTTCTTAATGATGTCATCCGGTTTCAAATGATGTATGACATGCAACTCATGTCATATCTACAACAGTTGGCAGGGATATTTTAGTTCTTTTATCCAACTTTGTTATGACATCAAACCAATAAATTTTTCTTTTTTTTTTTTGGCTTTTTTATCTGATGAAATCACCTATGTTCTGTTTTTTTTTGGAAAATATGCCCTATCGCAAGTGTTGGCGGTAAATAGTTTATCACCACCACTTGTTGGGGGAGGCTTAATTTAATTAATCCTACCACTATTGTGATGTTGTTGAGTGATAAATTTGTGGGTGGTTGGGAATGTGTGAGGGAAGGCCAAACAATAATTTCTTGGGTAATATCCAGGATATGCCCTAGCACTCTAACAACCTTAAAGGAAGTCAACCCCCCTTAAATAAATCAACCATAAATTATGATTAGGGGGGCTGCTCCATGTGGTGTGCCACCCTAAGCCAATTGAGGGTGTGTATGTTTCCATGTGGCTTGTTATTGTTTTCACATGGTTTGAACTTGTTTGCTAACCATCGTTTGACCATTATTGTGTCCTGCCATGTGGTAGTTCATGTTTCGATTTGTTGTTGTTTTACACCCGATTGTTGGGCTCTTAAACTTTTTTTTTGCATTTAAAAGTGAGTGCTTAATCCTACATTCCTGGTGTAGGAGCCACCTTAGTTCCAAATAAGGGGAAGGAATTCCCCTTATGGGTGATTTCATGACCCTCCCTTGGCAAAATTTTTATTAGATAGATTCATGATTGACTATGATGTTTGTAGAGAGAATGAATGATAGATGTTATGCTTGATTTTGCAAATTGGTTAAATGAAAAATAATGTTTTATGTTGGATGAAATATTGTGAAGGTATTCATAGTGAACATTAAAGGAATACACAGAAGAAAGGCTTGCTATACAATAGTATATCATGAATTGCAAAGAAAAAATATATTGCACCTTTGGTGAAAGGTTGGTTGCTATTGATAATTTTTCCTTTATATATATATATATATATATACACATTTGTGTTAAAGGAAATTTTCCATGTGTTTTTAAGAAAAAAGAACTTCAATAATAAAATAAATGAATACATATATAGTAGAGGTTAAAGGCTTTTCTGTCTTGTGTTTTCTCATTAAGAGAAAGTGCAAATGATAGATATTTTAATTTTAATGATGGTATTTCATTGAAATAGCTTGCTTCCTATTTTATGTGAAATGGAAACTAATAAAAAAATGTAGATATATATGTAAATATAAATATGAATAAATACAATATACGTGCATAGAGATACTCCCTTGCAAGATGTCGGTTCCATTAATAAAAGAATTTGGTGATGATAACTGGTGTCATTAATATTGGTCGAGTTTGTAGATCACTCGAATCATGGGCCAGTAGAGGTAAACATCTAAATTCCTCTTGCGAATTCAAAACCAAAGGATGACAGTTAATCTAGTTGTACGGATCAATGCTCACCCATGTAGTTGAGAAGGGATGTGTGAAGGCAACATTAATAAATGTCTACTCCCTAATGATCACTCAAGAAGTGGGTGATGGAATGAAGGAAGTTTCCAATGGAATACAATGAATAGAGAAAAAGAAAAAAATATTGAAAAGAGAAAGGAGAGAACAAAACAAAAGAAGAAAGGAACCAAGAAGATAGATTTGTAGGTTTCAGTCTACCGTGAAGCTCACGCTGGGATATTACAGGTACTTATACTAAGGTCCTTTGTGATTTTAATGAGCCTTCGTCACATTGAGAGATTAGAACATATTTTAGATTCTAGAATGTAATTATGGGTATTATAGTAGAGCTATTAATTTTGAGTTGATAATCATTGATTCTTGAATCACAATGATTTACCTCTATTCATGTTTTTTGGATGTCATTATAAGTTGACTCTATTTTTTGACCTTAGAATAGTTGGGAATGATATAGCTAAATGATAATATCTTCATTCTAGGTTTGGGTTCTTCAGGCTTGAATTCAAAGCAATAAACTTTAGGTAAATTATTCTTTTGTTTCTATTCGATAAACATTGTAGAATAAGTGCTTGATGGTTGACTAAGAGTCTAGAGGGTATTTGGGTGAAGGAAATTGTTACAAAACTCATAGAATATTGGTCAAAGTGGAGAGAGAGAAGTTTGGTTAGACACCAATATAGAGACCTTTGATGTTAGTGTCCCATGATAAAACTGGGTTTATACTTTCTATGAGTGAGATAAGTTTCTGAGTTATTAACAAATTTTCTAGATAACAAAATCTGTTGGTTATACACTTTGTAGTTGTTGACTATGAAGAAAATATAGATTTAAATGACAATGTGAGATAATGATAGTTCTATTCACACCTTGTGCTTACCATATTGTGTAATGGACGTATTTATAGTAGCATAGGATTCATGAAGTGAATGCTTTTTCTATTATCAGGTCATTTCTTTACTTCTGTCACATCTTGTGTTTGTAAGATTAAGATATGAACGTATTTGAAATAATGTAACTTCAAGAGAGTTGCTACTACCATTTACATTGAATATTATTGATGAATGATTTCTATGTTGTGAATGTTTAGAGAAGGAACAATAGTTTGCTATTATTGTGACTATAGATTGTAAAAATAATGTATTTCTCACTATAAATGATAAGGTGAGTTTTACAATTGAGCTTACAAATTATTGGTGTAAATGCAAGATCTACGATTGAATGAGATTTGTGGTAAGTATATACATAACAGGTGAACAAAATAAAGGATATTTATTTCTAGTTATGACAAAAAGATGCTTTGAGTGAATGAATATGACAAAGTAATGAACTATATTTTGTGTAATGATGGTCTTGATTGTGTTTAAAGGAGTTTGTATTTTAACACTTTAGTTTGTGTGTTCAAGACGTATGCCTATAAGGTATGTGCTTTGTTTTATAACCTTTGTGAAAGTTAGATAATAATGGTAAGTAATGTTGTTGTTATGGAGGAAAGAACATATCTCCGGTTTAGTATATAGTGTAGGATGTTCCTTTACTTTGAAAATGATATGGACTATTAGTAGAAGTTTGTTTTGGCGCATCTATAGGAAGAAAATATTTATTTTAGGAATATCTCATGTGTTATCCAAAAGACCTCATGCATTAGGATTACAAGAACTATGTGAGAATGTGTGTGGAGGTGACGATAGGCAGAAGTAGTGAATGGTGACTATGAGCAATTCATTGACCATGCTGGAAAGATTCATGTGTTAGACCATTCACACTACATGTGATACACCTATAAAATTTCATATGTGGTTCCTGTTACATGCATGTAGTTCATGGTTTTTTGAGGTCCTTACCTGAGGAGTTAAAATGAATGACTTATACTATTACTGATCTTAGTGTCATCTCATGAGGAATATATTGATTCTTCCTATACGTTGTAAATGATTGTTAAATGATATGCTTGTAGTTGTTAAAGGAGGATTCTTGACAATCTATTCAATTATTTAAGTGTATATTTTTGGTATTGAAAGAATTGAGGAATTATCATATTTTTGTTCCAGTTGTTTGACTGGTGTGTCACTATTAAAATTATGTTTCTTCCCAAAATCTTGATTGGTGTCTTTAATATGGATTTTATGTTGAGAACCAGAGAATGCAATATTTCCTTCTTGTTAACTTAGATAGATGGTTATGTTGTTGGGTGTTCTCTTACGTTAGGAATGGGAGTTTTATGAAAAACTAATCTTAGAGAATTGATTAGTGCTCTTAAGGGGTAATTTTAGCTCTTTTAATTTAAACTAAGGATGTGTTGCTTCAATGAATTAGATAGAAGGGATAGAATCTAGACTTTGCTATGACTAAAGGGGAAATGAGGCCTCTTAAGGGTTGACTAGCTCAAATAGATATGAGAAGGAAAGTCAAATTCCTATACGCATATATCTCCTACATTAAAAGAGTTATGTAGAGAGAAAATTAGTGTGCACCTTTCAAAGGAATGAGAAAATTAGTGTGCACATTTCAAAGGAATGGAAGGAAAAAGTCAAGATTAGCTCATTGAAAGTCAATGAGAGGGATAGTTTGACTATTTAGGAAAACATCTAGTGCACCTACATATCTAGCTCTATGTAAGGTGTAGAGATAGATGTGCCTTGAGATTGAAACATTGAGTGACTCAAGTGGTAAAACTTAGTAATTACTTTAGAATATAGAATCCTTGGTATATATATATATATATAATATTTAGTTGAGGAATATTGGGTTATGATAGGTGATCACCTCTAGGTGGTCATGAGGAGCCCACTCGAGCTGCCTTGATTGTAGCACCAATGGTTGGGCACATACTATCTTTGGCTGTGTAACCCCTATGCATTGTTTGTCTAAGATGACCTTATTATCATTGGTGACTGCCTTGCTATCATTGTTTTTTTTTGAAAAATTTGAAAAAACTTGTATTAAAACAAATATCAATTACAATATGGGAAGAGACTCTTCCCAACCGAATTCAAAGAGAACACAAACTTACAATAGAAGAAGAAGACTTGCAATGGAGCCAAATCTCCTAAATCAATAACTAGCTAGCAGGGGATCGACAAGGATAGATGATGCAACTTGTCACAAAAATGTGACATGTCGCGATATCGTGACACCTTTTCTCCTTTGGCCGCAAAAAAGCAACATGTCATGAAATCGTGAAACCTTGCTATCATTGTTGACTGTGTTGTTTATGATCAATTAACGTAGTGGTCATAACTAAAATCCCCCTTTTGCATTAGAATGATGTTTAATTTTTTTAAATTGAATAATGATATTTAGTTTATTTAAATTAAAGAAATGGTATTTAATTTATTGATTAAAGAAAATGTTTTTTATGAGTATTTAATTAATTAAAAGTATCGGCTTTTAATTGATTAAAGAAAATGGTTTATAAATATTTTATTTGTTAAAAGTATGGGATTTTAATTTATTAAATAAAATGGTTTATAAGTATTTAATTAGTTAAAAATATGGGATTTTAATTGATTAAATAAAATGGTTTTTGTGAGTAGTTAATAAGTTAAAAGTATAGGCCTTTTATTGATTAAATAAAATGCTTTTATGAGTATTTAATTAGTTAAAAGTATGGGTTTTTAATTGATTAAAGAAAATGGTTTATAAGCATTTACTTAGTTAAAAGTATGGGCTTTTAATTGATTAAATAAAATGACTTTTATTATTATTTAATTGGTTAATAGTATGGGCTTTTAATTGATCAAAGAAAATGACTTTTATGGGTATTTAATTGGTTAAAAATATGGGCTTTTAATTGATTAAAGAAAATGAATTTTATGGGTATTTAATTAGCTAAAAGTATGGGATTTTGGTTGATTAATTAAAAGGAATGATTTTTATGGGTTTGATTAATTAAAAGTATGGGATTTTGATTAATTAAAAGAATTTTTATTGAATTATTCTATGCATTGATAAATGATAAATGATTTTCATTCTTAAAGGATAAAATGAATCTCCTTCTATGATGAAATGAATGATATATGAATTTCATTCTTGGATAATGAATATAATTTATGTGATTAATGAAGGAAGTATGATAGTACGGAAAAAGGGAATATTAGATGAAATAACAGGTGTGAGGAAATTATGGGGTTTCCTCTTGATTATTTTTTTTTTGTGTGGAAAACATCCTAGAAGGGATGCCACTTTTGGGTAAGACCCAAGGAGGCAGGGGTATATATTTCACCAAAATCACCACCTGGCCTACCACCTTTGACATACTCAAGGAGCAAACTTGAAACAATAAAAAAAAAGAACACAAAAACATAAACACACAAAAATATTAAAAAAATAAAAATAAAAAAACATGCTCCTTGAGTGTGTAAAAAAGATAAAGCACAACCAAAAACACACACAATAAGATAAAAAAAACACAACATGAACCACACAGAAAAACACAAGAACAACATAACAAACACAAACATAACAAAAAATAACAAAATGCTACAAAGACACAACCAACAAAAAATGAAAAACAAAAACAACCAAAACCTAAAAAAAAAAAAAAACAATCAACAACAGACAATAGAGAAATATAAAAACATACTCACCAAAACACAAAAAAATAAACTAACACAAACACACAAAAACACAAGCACAATAACAACAAAAATACAAGAACAACAACAAAATCACAAGAACAACAAAAAAAGACAAAAAACACAAAAACAAAACAAAACAAAACAAAAACACACACATAAATAGAAAAGAAAAAAGAAAAAAATAGAACACAACAATGACCTTTCTATACCAAAATACTATTAAGGCAAGAATAAATAGAGAAAACAAAAGAAAGATTAGTTTGAGCTAGGGAACTAAAATACCTTGACCGAACCAAAGAGAAGCAAAAATAAAGCAAGAAGAAACTAGGTACCTTCAGAACTGGAGCCATCCAAAGAAATGATAGAAAGAACTTCCCTTATTTTAGAAACCCACCATCTAGGGGGGTGGCCGTAGAAAGTAAGATCACCTTTGTCCAAAGCCCAATTAGCTAAAGCAACAATAATCTTGCTCTGATCTCTGACCACATGGGATTTCCTCCTGATTATTGATTGAATGATTTTTGCATGATTAAATTGTGTAGATTGTATAGTTGCAATTTGACATCCAATTTATAAATGCACATGTTTCATAAGTCATTTAGAAAATGTATTTAGTCTTATGCTTCAAAATATCTATGAGTTGTCCTGATCCCTTACTACCATAAACTAAGCAATGGAGAAGCAAGAAGGACAAGGAAGACGCTTAGATCCAAGACATTGATATTTTTGATACATATTGTAGTGAAGCTCTTATTATGAAAAAAATATTATAAAATAGACTCTAGCATGAGTAATCTCCTATTTGGATGATGATGTAATGCTCTATAATTTAATGTGGTGATGCTTTACCACACTTGAATTATGTAATGATTAATTTATGAATGGAAGATGTATCTTTTACTTGTTATAAATAAAGGATCTATGATGTCATAGTTTCTTAAACTATCATGCCTTGTTATTGTTTTAGATGGAAAATTACATCTTATTCATGTGTCCTCTTTTGATGAAGTAGTAGATGTTATCTAATGTTTAATTAAGTAGGTAGACTTAATTACATCCTTGTTTAAAGAAAGAAATATTAAGAGATATTTATGGTTTAATGTAGCAGATAACTTAAAAATAGTATCTAAAAATGTTTATGCGTATGAGTTGAAACTGTAGAGAGAAACCTAAGGGATTATGGAATAATTTATGGAGGAACTTTAAGTAATCTTGTTCTTCAAGGAACTCTTCTAAAAACTAAACTAGTTAGATACACTAAAACATCAAATAGATTTAAGATCAATGAATTTGGTTATCACTAGGAGTTATGGAAGGAATAAGTTAGCTCATCATGGAGATGAGACTGATAGCATATTTGCATTATAATTAATGCACATACATATATGGACTTATGTATGGGGTAGTTATGGGTGTATCCTTTTGACATGAAAAAAGGGATAAATTAGCTCATTTGTGAGTATGAGACTGATAGATTATTTGTAATATGCTTAGTATACCTACATAGGTAGACTTATGTATGGTGTAGGTATGGGTGTATCCTTTTGATATATTAAGAAAGGGGATACGTTGGCTCATCATGGATATGAGATGAAAAACTTAAAATATTATATTAGGCCTTATACAACTTCATATAATGACATGCATTGGATAGGGATATGTAAATCCCTATTGAGTATATGTTTATATATTGTCTCTAGATTTTTAGTTAAATTTTTGGTTTGTTACAATATATTCTTTCCAAAGAGACTTGAGAAAATATTTCAATCCACTATTTACAATTTTTACTTCTTGAAAATATTTTTTTCATTTCTACAAAAAATCTTAACAATTGTTTTCTTTATTTGGGTCAGACATAACCCTAACATTCCATGAGAGACACCTTATCAAGTTTATTGAAATTATTTGGGGGTGTTAGGATTGTACCCATATCTCCTCTTTCATTGTCTACATATTTAGCTTCACCAACGCCCTAGAATACCTCAATCCTATTGAGGTAAGAGCACTACCAATGGAGGGATCCAAATATTCCTTGCAAAAATGTGTTTTTTACTTTATTTCTATGGTCATTCATGAGCATGCTAGATAAATTTGATGAATTGGGGCAAATACACCTTTGTGCATCATAGGAAAAAAGCTTTGATATTTTATAGGGGATTGCTAGGATTGGGATCTAGAATATTTTATTGGATCCAAGAAGCTAACTATTTAAGGCCTAATAATTACTTTATTAGCTTGAGAAATTAAATAACTCTTTAGAATATAATGCTAACATCCAAAGGATTTGGCTTAGGATTTTTCTTTCTTATGATCACTTGGGTCCAAGTACTAGTTTCTTCAATTTTCTTATTATCCAAATTTTCTTTTTCCATAGGCTTCTAGTTTTTTCAACAAAGGGTAGTCTTTGAATTGGTGTTTCATAATTTTGTACCAAAATCAAGCATTAAAAATATTAAAATATTAAAAAAATTGATGATAAATTTACCATAAAACCCAAAATGTAGCATCCTTTAGGTCTTTGTAAATTTGAATACACACATAATCCCTAAAAAACAATAGTGGCAAGAACTAGGAAGAAACTTGCAAATAAATGCTTTCTCCAAGTTTCTCATAAATTTGAGGGATAAGGTCCTTTAAATGTATAGGTAAACAAAGAAATTCAACCTACACTAAGCAACCAAGACCAATTTGACTATCAATTATAAATCTAGGATCATAACTGGACATGATACAAAAATAACCAAAAGTTAATTTGTGTTCCTACCTCACTTATCACTATGGAATACTTAGTTAAACCAAATAAAAATGAATAAAAACCCCTATATAGGCTCCTAAATTTAGAAACTTGAAGGTCCAATGAATCCCATGTCTCTTGGATCCAATATTGGATATAAGTGATCAGGGGAGCTCAACCACTTATGGAATATCCAATTGTAACCCTATTTTAAAAATCTTATAATACTTGAGAAAAATAATTTTAATGCACCTCAACCAAAATATTTAGATCATAATCAAGAGGGATATCAAAATAATTACTTTGTGCAACATTTTGGGGATGAAATTTTTGGGTCACTTTGCAAGTGGTGTTATTCTCAACAAATCCACATTCATAAAATTATGAGTTGAGACTTGTTGCATGGCCATAGTTTAAATAATTGAGGCCTAAGGTTAGGTGGTAATCTTATTAGGAATGGTAGCTTTCACAAAAGTTGAAGCATAGAAAATTCTATAGAACAAAAATTTCTATTGTAACATGTTTTTGACTTCAAACCCTCATCCTTGAAACAACTAGTTTACAAAAATTAAGATTAATACCTATAATAATATAAAAAATTATAATATTTTTTAGTGTTTAGAAATTATATGTTAGAAGTTTGAATATATAAAAATAAATTTATTTGGTCTATAATGTTTGATGACTAAAGAGGAATAAAACTTTGCTAAGGTTCAATCTCAATCTTAAGGTATTGAGGTAGTTTTATATCACCTTATTCCTTTGTTTTGGAACCTAGGGATGGTAAGATAACCTTGCATCCTTTATTATATACACGTAATTTTATGTATGGAAGAAATTTTAACTTAAATTTTTGAAACAACAAAATAAATTTTAACAAGTTTAACTCAAAAATATCAAGCAATCCCTAGGTGGCTTCCTCTAGAAAAATAAATGTTTGTTTACCATGTAGCTAATTGTTTTAGAATATTCATTAGTCCTCAAACAATAAAAAATAATATATTATATTATCATAGGTATGTTCTAATATGTAAATTGACATTAAAACTAAATTTTCAAATCAATTTTCAATATTTTCCCCTCTTTTGAATATTACTAACATTGAAAAAATGTAGTGGTTAGTGGTGGGGTCATAACGAAGAGATCAAGGGGTTATTTTACAATCATAATATTTCTCCCTTGGATATATCTAATATTTCCCCCACTTTCCTCTCCCACCACAACACACATGCAGACACACTAATTTAGCAAATATAAATGTGAAAAAATATTTATAGAGAGAGAATTTTAGGGATGTTTGGATATTTTTGAGTTCCTTGAGGGTCTTTGAATGCTCCTTTGATTTATACCTTAGGAGGATTTATTTAAGGCACCTTTCTTGGTTTATGAGAATATGATTGATGATATTAAAGTAGGGAGAGAATTTTAGGTGGATGTTGGTGATGTACTTTCTCCTTGGATGTTTGGATGTTTTTGAGTTCCTTGAGGGTCTTTGAATGCTCCTTTGATTTATACCTTAGGAGGATTGATTTAAGACACATTTCTTGGTTGATGAGAACATGATTGATGATATTAAAGTAGGGACTCCTTATATAATGAGAAGGCCTAATATATGGGAGAAGGAAAGTGCTATCTTCTTATGATGATAATGAAATATGATTACTATAGGATTCCCTTGAAGAGAATATGTAAGGAGAATTGGAGACTACCTAGCACATGGGTGCTAAGTGGAATCTAGGACTAGAAAACACTTTATGTGTCTTATTATTGCTTTATCTAAATTATATTGGAATATTTGTAATATGACCTTATTTGCCATGGCCAACAACTATGAAGTGCCTATGAGTACTCTTGATGTAGCCTATAGGAAAGTGTAGTGTAAGCCTATGGACATTCAATATGAAAGCCTATGGACATTCAATATGAAAGCCTATGGTCAATGTAAATATAAGGCTATAGGAATATTTTATGTAAGGCTATGAGCATCTTATATTTAATCTTATGGGCATCTTGTATGTCAACCTAGAGGTATCTTTATGTAAGCCTATAAGTAGTTTTCATGTATTCACTTGTACTGATATTGGTTTAACCACCTATATGCTTAACCCTACTTAAAGGATTTAATAATTTTAATATATTGTAATTTAACCTATAATTAAGGTTATGTTGGCTTGATATTAGCATTTAAGTAGGGATTAGGTATCACTATAAAAAACCCCAATGGTTGATCCATTGCAATAGTTTATGATACATTATCATAGGGATGCTTATGGGTTCCATACTTTATTCATTTCATTTTGATTATCTCTCTTTTTGTTTCACTCTTTTATTATTTTACATATGATTATGGTGATGTATTTGTAAAAAGAGTATTAATAACTAAATTTATAGGTGGTGTAGATATTTTTCCTCTTATTTACAAGATAGGGATGGACTAAAATTGTTAGTTTTTGGGTAGGATGATAGGAAGCCATGTTGGTTAGTGGTTTTGTTTTCCTTTTTTTGCCCATTTGTCACTATTCTACCACCTTTATTGATGTTTTTGCTTACTAAATTTTACAAAATCCAAAAAATAAGGATAGAGTAATTATTAAGGGATATTTTCACATGCATCCCCCAAAGAATGTATACTAAATATCAATGATTCCAAGACTATCGTTTTAAGTAGGAAGCTGGTTATTTTATTATTTTTAGGGTTTTCAATTCATGGTTAGGATTATAGCATGTTTTTACACCTACTATTTGAACAATGTATCATTTGGACTTATGGTTTGGATTTATGAACCCAACAAGTGAGAAAATTAGTTTTTGGCTATAAAGGAAAATTGTATTTCATCTACTATAAATACCCACTTAATTTTCTTATTTTCTCACCATAAATTTAGTGAGCATACCATTATTATACATTTAGTTGTTGATCATTTTTATTATTGACATTGCTTCCAAGCTTATTGCCTTTATTTCTACCACATCATGTAACTCTTTCACTCTCTTTCTCTATCTTGTCCTTGTAGGTACAACCAAAGCCATCGATTGTTGGTTCACTTTCTTCCATGAAGGAGGAAAATGTGATCTACAAGTATTTGCATCCAAAGGTCACTAATTTCCATTTAATAACTTTCTAAGGTAAATCAAATCCTCTACAAACATCCAAAGTGTGATTTCTTCTTATTTACTAAGATGACATTGCAAGGAGGATAGGGTAGGAATGAGTTATTTATCATGTTTATTTTCTAAATAGTATGGTACTTGATGCCCTAGGTGTCAAGTAAGAATTTTCACTATATTAGGATTAGTCCTAACATTTACATTGTGTGGATAATCTTAGTGTAGTTTTTTCGTGAATGCTCAATCTTCAGTTATGTTGAGACTAAGATAGTTTTTTTTTTTTTTTTTTAAATAAAGGGGTAAAAATTTATTGATGAAAATTATGGATTACAAAGTACAGCTAAGCCCCCACCCAGGACTCAAATAAGCAACAAGACAGGCTAAATCACTAGACAAGGTCAACTCCCAAAGAAAAACAAAAAAAACAAACCACATTAAGTCTGAACATCCTTATGGATCAGCTCCCATAGGTGTTGAGAATCCCTAGACGGGAGACTCTCCCAGTTATCAATACTCTGAGTATCCAATAGCTCAGAAGCCCTTTTGGCTAGGTAATCAGCAACCCCATTCCATTCCCTTGGAATGTGCACAAAGGATATAAATTCGAACTCTTCACTCATTCTGAGAATCTGAATGGTCACGAGAGGCCAACTCGCCAATTAACATCCTCCACTCTTTTGCTGTTTAAAATATTAACCAAAATTTGAGAGTCAGACTCGCAAATAATCCTACGCCAGCCAAGAGAAAACCCCCTTTGCAAGGCCTCAATTATCGCCAGAGATTCCATAAGATTGTTGGAGTGAACACCTTTATAAATGGAAAAGAAAAAACTGACCATGCCAGTAGAATCTCTCCCAACACCACCAATTCCAGCATGTCCAGGATTGCCCCTGGAAGACCCATCAATATTAATTTTTAAAACTCCTCTAGGGGGCAGTCTCCATCTACCCTCTCTCCTAACCTTCTTGCTAAGTTGAGGAATCCTACTAGGGCTAGAAGAATTCACACCAACCCCAAACAAACCAAGGGTCTATCGTACCTTCTCCTCCCTAGAGTCCAAATGAGGGTCCACATCACATTTACTATGGATAGTTTCTTGAACCATACACAGGATCCTTTGTCAGATTTGTTGAACAGCCAAATGACTTCCCTCAAAAATGTGTCAGTTTCATTCAAGCCAAATTTTCCAGATGATGCAAGAAGGGCCCAAATTCCAAGCCACTTGGAGGAAGGGGGCCTTGGTCGGAGGTCTACCTAGACTACTCCAAAACTCCACCAGGGAGAGCACATGAAAACAAGGATGGTTCCAGGAACTCCACCAACAGTGCCAAATGTCTCTGGCAAGGGAGCATTGGAAAAATAAATGAGAAGAGTCATCTTCATTCTTACCACAAAGGACACATAAAGAGGGACCTTGAAATCCCCTCTTCCTCAAGTTATCCCAAGTGAGGCATTTATTATGAGCTACCAGCCAGAGAAAAAAGTTACATTTCGACCAAGAAAATCTATTCCACACATTTTTCTACCATGTGACAGGGAGACTCCCAAACTTTTGCTTATCAAGAACTTGATAACCATAGGCTACAGAGTAGGTTCCCTTGGGATTAGGGTTCCAAGCCAGAATGTCTTTATCCCTTAATGAAGAATAGTACCTCCATGTAAGAATAAGAGCAAGCACCTCTCTATCCTCGGCCAATCCCCCTTGGGGCCATTCCTACGGATCTTTCCATCTGTACATCTCCATATTTCCAAAATACTAGATTTTTTTTAAGTCCTCCACATGAGACCAGCCTGCTTCCAAGAAACAAATGCTTAGGGAATCTAACCTGGGATATTGAGTCAAGATAGGAGGGTGGCCATCCCAAGAATCCTCCCAAAAAAGAACATCTGATCCCCGATTGCAAATCTAGAACAAACCCTGCTTAATTAAATTAGCTCCTCTTTTTAGAGTGTCCCAGATAACAGAACCTTTCCCAACCAAACTGGCTCTAGGGATATCTACCTCAGAAATGCCTCTCAAGTATTTATAAGATAATATTTTAGCCCAAATCTGATCTTGAGAGATACACCATCTCCAATAAAGTTTCACAGCCAAAGCCTACCGAGAAAGAGTTTCCTGTCGCAACCCAAGGCCTCCCTCTTGAACTGGCCTACAAATGGAATCCCATCTAACCAAACTCCATTTAGATTGATCAAGTTTTCCAGACCATAAAAACTGTCTTAATAGAGCATCCATGTCATTGATGAAATGAGAAGGAGATGTTTGCACAAAACATCAGTAAATGGGTAAAGCTTGAATAACAGATTTTAAAAGCAATACTCTACCTGCAGAGGATAGCCATCTGATAGTCCAGTGATTTACCTTCCTTCTAAACTTATCAAGTATAGACTGCCAAGAAGATCTAGGCAGAGGATGAGATGAAATCGGGATCCCAAGATAAATGAAGGGGGGAGTCCCGATCTAGAATATTAGAATGTGAGCAATCTTGGCTTGAATAAGAGGGGGGGTATTGAAGAAGAAAATAAAGGACTTGTCCTCATTAATCACCTATCCAGAAGCACCAAGATATATGTCAAGAGACTGTCTAATGTTTCTAGCTTCCTTGATAGTGGCAACTCCCAACAAAGCAGTATCATCAACAAATTGAAGGTGGGAAAGAGGTGGCAAACTGTTATCCCACTTCCACCCCTGAATGAGACCATGCCTGACCTGAGACTTGAGTAATCTTCCCAACCCTTCTACCATAATGATAAACAAATAAGGAGATAGAGGATATCCTTGCCTTAATCCCCTTGAGGCCTCAAACAGCTCCGTTGTCTTGTTATTAACAAGAACAGAGAATGAGGAAGAAGAAATATAGCTCATCACCCATATAATCCATTCCTCCTCAAAGCCAAAAGTAGCAAGAACTTTTTGAAGAAAGGACCATCTAACTCTGTCATAGGCTTTTGCCATGTCCAACTTAATGAACATAGTTTTCTCCTTAGAATTTTCCATTGAGTGAATAGCTTCTGTAGCAATAACAACCCCATCCATGATTTGTCGGCCAACAACAAACCCACCTTGCTCCTCAAATATGATTTTGCTCAACCATATCTTCAGCCTCTCAGCAATAATTTTTGTGATGATCTTATATACAACATTATAGAGAGCAATAGGCCTGAACATATCCAAGGAATTCACTCCCTCTTTCTTGGGAATAAGCACCACAAAGGTAGCATTTAGGGCCCTTAGCATATGTTTGTTCTTTTGGGACTCACGGACCACTTCCAAAAGGTCAAATTTGATTAACTCCCAAAACTCTTGATAAAACTCAATCAGGAATCCATCCGAACCCAGGGCTTTCCCCTTTTTCATCTTGAATACAACACTTTTTAGCTCCTCAAGGGAAATTGGATCCATCAAGTGCTCATTCATCTCTCTAGAAATAATCAAGGGAATATAGTTTAGAATAAGTTTTTCTTCCTCATCATCTGAGAGGGCATCCTCCTTGAAGAGAGGAAAAATACCTCTTAGTCTCTTTTGAAATATCCCTAAAAGAAGAAAGCAGGGCACCCTGAGAATTAACAAGAGAGGTAATCAGGTTACCATTACGACGAGCCTTAACAGAGTTATAAAAGAAGGCTGTGTTCCTATCCCCTTCCTGAAGCCAATCTACTTGAGCTTTTTTTTTCCAAAAATTTCTTCCCTCAGTTCCCATTCAGCAAGGTCTTTTACAGACCTCGGATTCCTCAACAAGAAGCTCCTCCGTGAGTCCCTGATCTCTAATCTTCCTTGAGGCTTCTTCCACCCTCCTAAGAGCTGCCAGCTTAGCCAAGGAAAGGTTCCCAAAATTTAGTCTATTCCATCTCTTCAATTTATGCTTAAAAAATTGAAGCCGCTTCATAAAGGAGTACATAGCGGTGCCATGAGGAGGTTTGCCATTAGTCCACTAGCCTCACATGAAATCATGAAGCTTAGGATCTCGCAGCCACATAAGTTGAAACTTAAACGAGGGATTATTTTTTAGCCCTAAATCTAGAGCAGAGAGTTTGATAGGCCAATGATCATATCCTCTACCCTCCAGAATCACAGAACTAGAGCTTCTATTATTGCCAATCCAAAAACTAGAGATCAAAAACCTATCCAATCTCTCTGAAATGGAATATTCCCCACATCTTCTATTATGCTAGGTAAATATCCCATTATCCAAATTGATGTCAACCAAGTTCAAGGCCCGGATATGAGCATCGAAGACAGAAGAAAAAGGCTCAAGACGATCAATCCCACCACGTTTTTCCTCTAGACAAGTGATAGAATTGAAGTCTCCAGCCAAAATCCATGGGTATAGGGGAGCTAGACTTCTCACAAAGCCAATGTGCTCCCATAAATTCACTTTACCATTGTAATCAATAGGAGCATACACATTTGTAAGTAGGATGGTCTCACTAGATTCATTATCAAGCCCGATCATCGAAATAGACCACCTGTTGGAAATCCAGGTAAGAGGAGAGATCTTAACTGGATCCCATAAACAAGCAAGGCCACCAGCATATCCACATGCACCAATACACTGACATTGCCCCTTTCTCCACAACTTGGGAGAAATATTGAACAAGCTATCAATAGCTAATTTAGTCTCCTAAATAAAAACCACATCCGAAGAATGAACACGAATCAAATCATGAACAACTTTTTGTCTGGGGATGCTGTTCAACCCCCTTACATTCCATGAAAGTATAATCATTTTTGGGGGTTATAAAAATGGGAGTCCAATGTTCTCACCAAACCTGACTCTACCAAAGTCTCCCCCATTAACTTAATTTTATCTTGGTCTTTCTTTCGACCCACCTTCATATTCTTATCTAAAGCATTTTTTTTAATTATTTTATGCTGCAATCCCAACACCGTAGGAGTTTTATAGTCCATGGATGACTGCATCAGTGCCTGGGTAGGAGAGGGCATATCTAAATTTGTGCCATTTTCTAAGATAACTTCACTTCCAGGGCTAGGGCCAACCATATCACCTATACTCGGAACCAAAGCCCTCTGTTCTTCATTTAAACCCCCTATATCTGGTTCCCTTAGTTCCACCTCATGAAGAGACAACTGATTTGGTCCTGTTATATCTATAACAGGTAGCGATGTTTCAGGTATCTCCATGCGCTGATCAAGATTCTCTAGAATTTCAAAATGATTGAGTTGAGCATCTGGCTGGTTATCCTTAATGTCTCTTTTTGCCTTTCTTCCTTTGTTTCGAGGTTTTACCGTAACAAAGCCTTCCTTATCCTGATCCCCCTCCTTTATTGGGGCTTTTCCTTTATCCATATTTTGTACAGCTCGAGAGGGCCCAGGATTTGAAGCCACATGCAGGACAAACTTAGGGCATTTTCTTTGTAAGTGGCCATATTCATGGCAAATCCGGCAATGAAATGGAAGAGCTTCATAGTCAAGTTTTTGAACCCATTTGGTTGATCCGAACTGTATTTCAATAGAATCTGGAATAAGATTGTTTAAATCAATTTCAACACAGATACGGGCAACAAAGATTACCTTTTTATCCGATGTATGCATCATGACGACCCAACCTGACTTCCCAAGTAGAAGGGCAATCATATGCAAGATGTCATTTCTCCAAAATTCTAATGGGAGCCACGAAAGCCGAACCCACACCAGAACCCGTGACGGCCGCTCCTCTGATGGGTTGAAACCCACATGCCAGGGTTTAAGAAAGAGTCTTGCTTGGTTATAGAAATAGGGACATCCTTCAAATGCTTTGTTACGATCCGCAAGACAAGAAAAAACCACCATAAAATAGTTGTTTGCACTCAGCATCACCTCCACATCACCTTCAGGGTTCCAAGTCTTCCTAACCCAAGCCTCCACAAAGGGAAGAGAAATTTGGATGCCCATAAATTTACCAATAAGTGCATGTTTGGTTAAATACTCCACATCTTCTACCACCGAGTCTGGTTGAACCACTAGAACCGACCTGGCTTCACATCATTCCAAACATCCATTGTTCTTTAACAAGCAATTCCTGGCATGCAATGGGAAATCTTGTTCCTTCCAATCATTTTTAAAAGAAATACCAGCCCTAGCATGCACGCTCTGTGATGGACCTGATGCCATCACTACATTCCTCCAGTTGTTCATACCTCCTCCAAAAACTGCTGCCATCCCCACAGAGCCCACCAGATAGGTCTCAAAAAAATTCCAGCAAAGCAACTTTCCTCCACATATCTAGTTCCTTATAAAGGCTACTCCAAAATTGATTTTTTGGAGAATTTATCTCTTGTTCTTCTATATCTCTGATCTAAGATAGTTTTTAGCTCTAACTATTAATTTACTATTATAATATCTTTATTTAAGAACTTTGCTTTATATTGTATTAATTTGTATAATTGTAGGAGATATATTTTTTCCTATAAATTTTTTTGGTGAACCCAATGTGAACCCCACCTTTTGAGGTTTTTATTTCTATTTTCAGCATTTAAGGTTTAGTAGGTTGGCTACCATAGGTTTTGTGTTAGTTACCACTTTTTATTGTGTGTTAAATAAACCAGTTGTAGTTTTCCTCTTTCTCTTAGGTATGCCCCAATTTCCAATTCTATTTTGTATGAGGTAGTTTTGTAGTTTCCTTTCTTAAGGGTAGAAATTTTGGTAAAACCATAGTTGCTCTTAAGTAGGTTTTTATCTTGCCATCATGGCTCCTCTTGCTTCTTCTAAGAGCATTGGAGTATCTACTAGGTCTAGGAAGATGTGTGTTCTAGTTTATAGAAATAGAAGAGGATCTTTCTCCTTCTATTATCCTTCAAAACTACAACATTCACCCTTCTTTACTTCCCCATTATAATGAAATTCAAATTAAATATTGGACAAATAGATTCTAATTTAGAAGAAGAAAAAGGACCCAATATTGAATTTGAAAAACCTTAAAAATATTCTAAAGGGAGTATCAACATTAAGTAGCAATGATGAGTGCCATAATGAATAAAAACCATCCCTTAATGACATAGCCATTGCAAAACGGAGATTGTCCAAAAATATAAAGATTATGACAAGACATATGCTTGTATGAAGTAAACATACACAATTATATTATTTGAAGTTCAACAATCATTTTGATCCTCATAACAAAAAATTAGATACATACATGATGACCCTCAAGTAATATTTGGTTTACAAGCTAGACAATCATAGGTGAAACTAAAAAGAAAAAGGAGGATTCTAAGAGAGAGATGGAAGCTTCTAGGAGGGAAAAAACCAAGTAAATGGAAGATATGATAACTAATATGACTCAAATATTAAGTTCTAATAGACACCCTAAAGTACAAGTTGCCATTCCTCCTATTTTTAATCCCAATGCTTCTTGTCAACCTTTCCTAGCTAACCCTAGAGAGGATTTTCCTATTGGACACTTTGAGCAGGGTTATGCATAAGGGGTCAGCCCCAAAATGTATTTATAAAAATTTGGCGAATTAGTTTCAAAATCCAGGTGAATAGTATCGAAATGCATGTAGAAGGTTAACTATTATTAGGGGTAATGTTGGAAATTTAAACTTAAAATGGTCAAATTATTATAAAATTGGGGCAAATCGACCCCCTCAAAAAAATTGCACCCAAATTGTTTTTGGCTAATGGGCCTTGGTTAAGGGTCCCAAATATTAGTCAATTCCAAATTTTGAAAATCCTAATTTTAGCCATTTGGCTAAAAATAGCCGCTATGCATAACCCTGACTTTGAGCTTATTTAGTTGTCATTGATTTCAAAGTGAAAAAATGTCATTAATACCATGGAGCACACCATCAATAGCATAAGGAACAATGCGAAGAGTTGAAGATAAAGTTGGTAAAATAATATTTTATGAGGGTTTATGGTAAACCCATGGTGGAAGATTAAATGGTTTTATTAAAATCATTATGAGGATATAAAAGTCTTCTCACACATTGAGATGGAAGTTAAGATTTTAAAAGACCCACGGTGGCAGAATATTTACAAGTTAAAGGTTTAAGTTTAAACCCAAGGAAGACTTTAATCTCTTTAAAGCTAAAGTTTATAAATATAATTTATAAAATTTAAATTCCTTAGAATTTAAATAATTTATAAATTATAAAGGTGGGAGTGCCGACATCATCAAAAGTGGGAGCATCGATGTCTAAGAAACAAAGGGATTTTCATGTATAAATTAATGCCAAAGAGGCATTCAAAACTTACCCCTCGACATTATTCTTTCATGTGACAAAGTGAAACATTTTCGTGCATTTGTTATTCGTTGAGGAAGAAGACAAGAATTTTGCTTGTCTTTAGTGCCAGGTAAAAGAGATAAGGGAGAGAGAAGATTGATTAAAATGGAAAGGACACCGTGGTCCATTGGTAGCGCATATTTTGTGAAGGCATTGGAAGTTGAGAAGCCCGTGATTGATTTGCGTGGAGTGGTGTGTGTCTTGAGCAACAAGGAAAGTTCCTTTTGCGCATGCCTTATTTTTGCATGACAGTCGAGGATAAAGGGGAAAAAGAGCATCTAAGCTCTTAATCGTACATCTAGCACATGCGAAAGTCAAAGCCACGACTAGAGCACTCACGGAGACAAATATTGTGGGTTCAAAACCCACTAAGAGGTAAAGATAATTTTTGATAATTAATTTATTATTTGCCTAAGGTTTTTCTAAAGGATAATGTGGAGTTATAAGGGTTTGTGAAAAGTTGTGTGTTTGATTTATATTAATGTGGAGTAATAAGGGTTTGTGAAAAGTTGTGTGTTTGATTTATATTAATGTGGAGTAATAAGGGTTTGTGAAAAGTTGTGTGTTTGATTTATATTATTTTGGAGTTATAAGGGTTTGAGAAAGGTTGTTTTATTGATGAGTGATTTATATCATTGGAATTATAAAGAAAGTTGTTTTGATTTTTATCAAATTTTATCTTGCCATTAAATTAAATTAAAGAGGTTTGAGTTAATTTTTGGTGGATGTTAAGTTTATTTTAGTTGGGAGTTTATAAGGTGTTATTGGATAAATATTTTATGTATGTTGATGGTTGGTTTTTGAAAGGTGGAGTGATAAGGTGTAATTGAGTATTTACATTATATTGTGAGAAAGATTTATCTTCTAACCTCTTTGAGCTTGGCAGAGAAGTGTTTGTGGTTGTGATAGATTTATGAGACCCCTTCATCATCAATAAAAAGGTATGAGCACATTCTTCCATAAGTTGAGTTTATTGATTGGTTTTTTGGAAAATAAGTTTGGAGTGAAAATGACTTGATTAGGGTTTCCTTTTGATAGTGTTTGAGTAAATGCTTCAAGGTTTTTTGGAATAAAGAGTTGTTGTTAAACCTTATTTGATTAGCATTTTTGTTGAATCCATTGGTTGTGTGAAGAACTTGAGTTAGGGTTTTGCAAAGAACATGAGTATCATTGTTATGTGAATATTGTTTTATAAGCATTATTGTTGAAGTGAGTTGTTGTGTGAAGAAATTGAACTAGGGTTTGAAAAGAACATGAGTATCATTGTTATGTGATATTAGTTGTCGAGCATTATTGGAAATATTTTGAGTTGTGTTTATATGCTTGGACTAGGGTTTGTGAGAAAGGGGTATTTCATTAAGTGATTGGTTGAGTAGAGTTTATTGAACCTAGTCAAGTGGATGTGTGAAGTGATTGTTCAAGTTCCATAAAATAAACTATTCTATATTCTATTTTGAGTTGAGAAAGTGATTGAGCATTGAGGTTAGAACATATTGAGTCTCTAACAATTTTCTTTATGTTTCTATGATATTTGGACAAGTTATGTGTGGAATTGTTAAGCATATTTGAGGTAAGTCTTTGAGAAGACTTGTGGACTGATTTTGTGTGAGATTTTTGTGGAAGCTTACAATACATATTTGGACAAGTTCTAAGTGAGCTTTTTGAGTAGATTTGGACAAGTTCTGAGTGATTTTGTTGAGCAGATTTGGAAAAGTTCTAAGTGAGCTTGTTGAACAAATTTGGACAAGTTCTGAGTGAGCTTGTTGAGCAGATTTGGACAAGCTCTGAGTGAGATTTTTGAGTAGATTTGGACAAGTTATGAGTGATCTTGTTGAGTGGATTTGGACAAGTTCTGAGTGGACTTGTTAAGAAGATTTGAGAAATTTATGAGTGAGCTTGTTCAGCAAATTTGAGCAAGTTCTGAGTGGACTTGTTGAGCATATTTGAGCAAGTTATGAGTGGACTTGTTGAGTAGATTTGAGCATGTTATGAGTGAGCTTGTTGATAATATTTGAGCAAGTTCTGAGTGGACTTGTTGAGTATATTTGAGCAAGTTATGAGTGGACTTGTTGAGCAGATTTGAGCAAGATCTGAGTGGACTTATTGAGCAAATTTGTGCTAGACTTAAGGATTGAGTTTAGTGTAGATTTGAGATTGAGATTTGAAGGTGATAGAGCAAAGAGGATGATGGTCTCCAGTGGATAGGGATCCATCATCTAGGGTAGTGAGGATAGGTCTTTTGAGTGGGGACAAGAGTCTTTAGTGGAGAGAGATCCACAAGCCAGTGTAGTGGAGGCAATAGTCTTCTAGAGAATCACCAGCTAGAGCATAGGATAAGGAGTTCTCCTATGGATAGATATCCATGAACTTGATTTAGGGGATTGGTATCTCCTTTGGACAAAGGTCCATAAAAATTGTAATAGGGAAAGGATTCCCAATAGATTGATTGAGAAAATTTTAGTGAAATATTTTCTCCGTGGAGTAGCCCACACTAGGTGAACCACATAAATTATGGTGTCTCTATTGTGTATGGTGATTAGTGCATCGCTTTGATTACTACTGATGATATTGCTATCTATACATTGTATAATATTGATTTGAAAGAAAAGTAAAAAGTGATCTTATACTGTTCACCCCTCCTCTCAATATAAGCTTGTGTAATTCATTGCCCACATCAATAGATCCAACATTGAGAAATTAGAAGAGTCATATCTAGCCCATTATGTAGAAGATATATACCTATTTGGTCATGTGCCTAAGTGATTTTATGATGGGACTTATAAATCTCATATATTTATTGATAAGTTCATGACATATTATAGGCATTGGTTTGACAATGAAAAATCCTTATTGAAATTAATGATTAGGGCTTTAGTAGGAAATGCTCTTGACTAGTTTATATCTTTACCTAAGCACTCCATTGAATCCCTAGGTACTTTTATAAAAAAATTAAAACAAAAATTTGATGATAACATGACTATAATGGAAGCAATGGATGTTTCTGTAAACACAAATTAAGGCTAAAATGAATCCAATGGTGATTTCCACAAAAGGTAGAAAATACTTAAGTATCATGTGGATATCAATTTAAATAAAGAGGATACTATTGTAATGTTTTAAAATAATATTAGACCCTATTTTGAAGCTAAAATATAGGAACACAACCATTGTGGTTTGCTTTCCCTCAACAAGGATATACATTTTGTTTAAATCCTTGTATATTGCAAAAATAATGAAGGCCAAAAATTCTTGAAACATAAAAGTATAACAAAAATGCTATAGGGGATGGAGTTTGAAATGTAGCTATTAAAAATATATCTCATGAATCAAATATAGGTGGATCTCTCATGCATATCTTAACTAAAACTTTGGATGGTTCAAAATTTAAGAATATGATGCCTCAATGGACACAGATATTCACAAGATATGTCCACCACCTAAGCTTAAAAACCAACATATCAATGACAAGTTTCAAGCACTTGTATGGAATGATCCCAATAAATATTTCTTTTGGAATGGAACCTAGGCTCATGCTAATTCCACTTGTGTAAATATACAAAATTATTTCCTTAAGAAAACCTTTGGTCCTAACTTTCATATTGATCAAGTCAAAAATGATAGGATCAATTTATTTTATGAAAGAAAAAGAGTCTCCAAAATAGGCTTAATCACCCTCAAAATCAAATTATAGGTATCTATAAGACCCCATTCCTTAACCATGAACAAAAAGCTCCAAATCAAGGTCAAGGGATTAATCAGGGTATCCATCAAAACTATCAAAATTAAGGATATAAATCTAATCAAGGAAACCAAAGAGGGAGTCAAAATTATAAAATAAAAATGATAATTACTCATAAAATTAAAATGTTGGAATTAGAACTCAAAATTCCTCTCAAATTAATCAAGCCTTTGTTAAAATTGTCCCAAATAGAGAATGCATCTATAGTTAATTAAATGTGCATCATTATATCAATATTATTGAGGTGTAAAGAGAAACAATTGTTGTATTAGTATAGAAAATTACTACTATTACAAGGAGTGCACCTTATTACAAAAAGAAGCAACATCCTAAGGAAGAAAAATAAAAGAAGGATATAGGAAAAGAACTTATTCAAGCAATGGTTAATCCTGCCAATATTGATAGGATTCTAAACCCTCCATTGGTCATCTAGGAACTTTTTGAAAACACAAAATGCAAAAGATATTTTTGAGAAAACCTCAATCTAGTTTAAAAAATATATCATTTCTAAAAATATAGAGATACCATTATTTTCACTTAAAGGGGTGATCTTGGCATCAATAATAAAACAATGATAGGTTGTCACCCAACCCAAGAATTTTCTATTAAAAGTAGTATAGGAGCAAAACAAAGGTGCGGGATATTATTGAAGAGTTGCATACAACCCCTTGCAAGGTACCATACTTGGAATTACTTAGGACATATCCCTATCGATGGAAAATGTTAAGATACTTATTGGATGAGATGGAGATTCCTGAACCAAGAATTTGTAACATTATACCCACTATTCTAGGGTCTTATGAATTGTAGTATATTTAATCACATAGAGAAAATTTTTACATTAATGCACATACCAGCCTTGATTTAGTCATAAACTGTCCTTTGAAAAACATGAGTGATACTAATTATTTGGTGAGGGATGATAATTGGCCATTGATATAAATATTTTTTTATAGTAATAAGGTGTTCCATAGGTCTTTTGTTGATGAAGGTAATGGTACTTGTGTTATGTAGTTATCATTGATAGATAAACTAAAAATCCCTAAATAAAATATCCTCTCTACTTGAAGTCATTGCTATTCTTATAATGGAAAACCTCAAGATCCTTTGGGTTGCATTTGGTTGTCAATTTAATATTTGCCTAAATAATTAAGAGTGAAGTTTATGGTGTGTTTTTTTAGACCAATTATAACATGCTATTAGGTAGACCTTAGATTAATAATATAAGAGCCATAAATTTCTCTATTTGTCAAGTGGTTCAGTATGCTTAATATATAAAGTTTTCATTATAGAAGATTTATATCCTTGGGGGACTTATCATTTAAGTCATTAAAGTTTTTTATTCCTTATATGGATGAACTACAAAAGGTTATAATATATAAACATGAGCCTTAGTGGACTTCTAGAAGGAAGTTATAAGGGGCATCCTGAATTTAATCTGAAATATCCTCAAGATAGGTATCAAAGTATTATCAACTTGACATGGATGTAATTAATCCCCTTACTTAAGAGGTATTAGATAAATTGCTACTATTTTTAAATCCCAAAAAAATAGAGGAACCTATTTTATTTTACGAAAGGTTGACAAAATTACATAAATCTCATGACAATGTTGCCAATTTGAAACAAGAAATAATTTGTGTATATAATGACAACATGGGAGAGTAAATTTATAGTGACTTTAATCAAAAAATTTAACCATGAAACTAAGAATGTGCCTTATACTACAATTTTTTAGGTTGGTTTGGGGCATTATCAAGTAGGTTTAAACAATTTTTTATTTTAGATGATGATGATAATGAATTTGACGTATTTTTTTTGTGAAATGGATAATAGTAATTTGTTTTCTTATTATATTATCAAGAATGTTAAATGTAATAACTATAGATATAAGCTATATAGGCATAGAACAACTCATGTTTCTATTATCTCTACATCAAAACATTGACATAGGCTAGGTGAAACAATAATTATTACCTTGTCTAGGAACTTAGCAATGGCTAACATCTATTAGTTTTAAATTGCTATGCAAATAAACCAATTAGTTGATCTATTTCTAAAAGCATTAATTCTTGTACTATCTTAACCTGTCCTAAACTAGAATCCACTATTGGCTCAAATTAAAGTAGTGATCCTAATTAGCATTAACATTTTAGTTTGTTTGGGGGGATTTTTCCTATTGTTTTGGTAATCCTAGATGACTATTTGACTTGAAAAACCTTTGTTGTGCCTAAATGTTTTAAATTTTTTATGGTATTTCTTGGAAACCAAGACCATCCCTTAATGTGGTAATCCTAGTTTTCTCTTATTCCTAAGAAATAATGAATGCCCAAGAACTCCTTATTATTCTTGTTGGCCTATTTCTAGATTTAGAAATACTTTCTTGCTTAGACTTTTTAACAAGTGGCTCGATAATCTAACTAATCCTTCACCCTCTTGTTTGGTGAGATGATCGATGTAGAATTTTACATTGAACTGAAAACCAATGTTGTTATTAAGTCTATAATAAAATTTTATAAGCAAGTAATACTAGACCTTGGTAAGCATGTACCTATATTCCTTAATACATAGTCTCATGCTCACATCCTCTCCAGGCTTAGGGAAAAGAGGTATGTGGAAGAACTAACAATCCAAATTCTTGTTAATATTCTCTTTCTCCCATCCAAACAATTAAGGTATCATAGAATTCTTATATGCTAGAAAGGAAATAATTCCATGACAATATAATAAGAGTGTGTTTCTTGAAGATCCCAATCCTAATTGGGGGAGGCATAAGTGGTTTGATTATGTTTTCTAGGTTGATATTAATTATAAATTAGAGAATATTCCCCCTCTAGACCATTTTAAAGAAGGTAATGTATTGAATGTTGAACCTACTATTGATGTTAACATAGACAACCTTGAGCAACCATGAATAAACAAAATTGGGGCTAGCCTATATACTAAACAATACGCCACCTCTATTACCTTGCTTAATAAGTACAATGATATATTTTATTGGGAATATTCTGATATGCTTGGGATAGATGCAAATTTGATTTTCCATAACATTGTTACTTATGAGGATGCCACTCCAATATGATAAGAGAAAAAAGGTTCTCTCTTACCCATTAAGACCTATGCAACATTGAAATCCAAAATCTATTAGATACCAATTTTATTATATCTATTGAATATTTGGAATGGGTATCTAATGTTATTCATATAAATAAGAAAGAAAGAATGCTATCTAGATTTTCCATAATTTTAGAAACAATAACCTAGCTTATCCCAAAGATAACTTTCTTTTGATCTCTATTGATGCAATTGTCAATTTTACATGGGCTATGAAATGTTGTGTCTTATGGAAGTTTTATTAGGGTATAACAAAATCTAGATTGCACCTGAGGATCAGACTAAAATAATTTGTATTGTCTTGGGATACATATTATTATGTTGTCATGCCTTTTAGGCTAGAAGGTATTATTGCTACTTATCAATGGGATATGACAATGGTCATTCATGATTTGAGGGGAAAGATAGTGAAATCATATATAGATGATATCTTGTGTAAATCTAGGAATTAGAATGGTCACCATACTAACCTTTGTGTCATATTTGAGAAATTACATCACTATAAGGTTAGGCTTAGTTCCAAGAAATGTGCGCTTCATGTTACTAGTGGTAAGATTCTAGAATTCATGGTGTCTCATAGTGGCATAGATGTTGATGAAGATAATATCAAAATCATTGATGCTATGTGTTCCATTAGAATTATTGATGGCAATCCGAGATTCACACAACAAACTTCACATTAATTTTCTGTAAATTGCTTAATACAGTTTTACAATACCATTTCCAGGCATAGAACTTTCCCTCTCAATCCCGGACTCACCATCCCTTGCCCTTACAATTTTTTCGAGTTTTTATCGAGGCCTCGATCCTCTAGGCAATTAATGCCCCCGCCTAACAAAAATTCAAATTCGATTTTCCCCCCCGACCGAGTTTTTGAATTTTCTGCCATAAATGCGCAACTGCCCGATCCGCCATGAAGCTTGCATTAATGGCCTCCCTTAACCTGTACCCACCATTTTTTTTTGACTGTTATTTTGCATCGCTGTCTCACCGTAAAGTCCCTCGCCTGTAATTGTTGTTCTACCAGAAATAATAATAAAAGAAACATATGCGTGGTCGACATCTCTCTTTTTAAATTACGTGGCCCTCACCTTGGACTTAATACATGTATGCTTCCGCGTGTCAATTTCAACCTTACCTCCAACTGGTTGCGTCGCTTTTAACACACGTGGCAGCCACGTGTCCATTTCCGCCTTGCCTGGCCATCCGCGTGTAAACTTTGCTCTATCTTCTTATTGGCCGCGATATCGCGATAGGTCACGAAATCGTGACATGTCGCGATATCGCGACCAAAAGCGCCTTCCCCTGTCGAAGCCCTTTGGGGGTCACGATTTCACGACATGTCACAAAATCATGACATGTCACGATTTCGCGACCCCCTCGCCTTTGCCTTGCTGAAGCTCCTTGGGGTTGCGATTTCCCATAACGATGCACGATTTCGTGACCCCCCCCTCTGCCTTTTCTTTGCCGAAGTCCTTTGCTTTGTTTTAGCTTTGGAAGCTGTTTTGAGACCATGCCACGTGGCAGCTTTTCACTGGTCATGATATCGTGATAGGACTCCCCCCTACGCCTTGCTCTGAAATATTGTTGCGATATCACGACGTCGCGATATCGTGATGTCGCGATATCACAACGAAACTGGCCCTTACCATGTCGCAGCTTTTGAGGTCGTGATTTCGTGACATGTCGCGATTTCGCGACCCCCTCCCCCTTGCTTTACAAAAACTTCCCCCATGGGAAAAACTGAAGAAAAGTACTTAGAAAAATTTGAAACAAGAAGTTTTGGAAGATGCAAGATTGCTCTTACTGCCATCGGATGCTCCTGCATCAGACACCCGAGGTAAATTAAAAGTGATCCTCACTTCTATTTTGTTAGGGGAAGACCCAGGTGGTCAACCTCCATTTTAGACAACCAAGTTGCATCTTCAACAGGTCTGCCCTTCCACTTTATCAAATACTTAGAATACTGTTTGTTTCTGGTGCTTCTACCCTCACGAGTGTCTAATATTTCCTCGACCTCGTCGGTGGTTGGAGTAGATGCTAGAATTTGCCATACTCCTGTACTTGGTACCTCTGTACTCTCTCCCTCATGATATTCCACTAAATCTGAAATATTAAAAATAGGTGAAATGTCAAGCCAATTTGGCAATTCCACTTTATATGCATTTCCTGACTCCCGTTTTTCCAATATTTCGCATGGCCCAAACTTCTTCATCTTCAATTTGTTATAAGTTTTGGCAGGAAATATTTCCTTCCTGAGATGGACCATGACTTCATCTCCTACTTCGAACTCTTTGAACCGCCGCTTCTGGTCTTCTCTTGTCTTATATTGAGTATTCATTTTTATAATTTGTTTCCTTACTTCTTCATGTAGACTTTTCATATGTTCCGCAAATTCTTCTGCCTCAGCACTGCACTTTTCTCTCTTATCCAACTTTCTCAGTTTAGACACATTTCTTGGGCTGTTTCCATATATTATCTAGAACGAAGATTTATTTGTGCTCTTATTGACTGAACTGTTATATGCAAATTCCACCTGCGGTAAAACTAAATCCCATCCCTTGGGTTGATCTGCTATCAAGCATCTCAGTAAATTACCTAGGCTTCTATTTACCACCTCTGTCTGTCCATCAGTCTGTGGGTGGTATGCAGAACTGAACTTCAGATCTATCTTCAACTTCTTCCACAAAGTTCTCCAAAAATAACCAACAAATTTTGTATCTCTGTCAGAAACGATGCTCTTCGGTAGACCGTGAAGTCGTACCACTTCCTTGAAAAATAACCCTGCAATGTGAACTGCATCACTTGTTTTCTGGCATGGGATAAAGTGTGCCATCTTGGAAAATCTATCAACTACTACAAATACAGAGTCATTTCCCCTCGTGTTCTTGGCAATCCGAGGACGAAGTCCATGTTGACGTCCTCCCATGGCCGCTCAGTGCATCGTTAACGACTAATACAATCTCGTGTTCTGTATTCTGCCCTTTGCCATCTGGAATACTCTACAACTCTGTACAAACTTTTTCACATCTTGCTGTAGTTGCGGCCAATAGTAATTTTCACTCACCAGGGCAATTGTCTTATCCCGACCAAAATGTCCGACCAGTCCCCCGCTGTGTTTCTCCTTGACTAAGTTTTCCCGCATGGAACTCCTTGGAATGCATAATTTACTTCCTCTGAACAACATTCCGTCTTGGATTAGAAAATCCAACCATCTTGTCCTGTCCATAGTAACAGGTGTCAAGCAAGCCATCCAGGCTTCTACAAAATCTGGATCTTCAGGGTACAAACCCTTCAGTTCTTCAAATCCCACTACTTCCACTGTCATTTCAATCAATAAATTCTGCCTTCTACTCAAGGCATCTGCAACTCTGTTTGATTTCCCGCTTCTGTGCTTCAGTACAAAGGTATAGCTTTGAAGGAACTCCACCCACTTCATGTGCCTTTGGTTTAGTTTTGTTTGACTGTTAATGTACTGTAAAGCCTGATGATCAGTAAATAGAACAAACTCCTTTGGCAATAAATAATGTCTCCACTTCTTTAGAGCCTGAACTATAGCATAAAATTCCTGGTCATAAACTGAATACTTTTTTTGAGCATCATTTAGCTTCTCATTGAAATAAGCAATAGGTCTGCCTTCTTGACTCAGTACATCCCCTATTGCACTGCCACTGGCATCACAGTCCACCTGAAATACCTTGTTAAAGTCTGGGAGTGCCAAAATAGGCTGTTCTATGACCCTTTTCTTTAATGCATCAAAGCTCCTTTCAGCCCCTAATGTCCACTTGAACTCTTTTTTATCCCCTCTCATTGTTTCCGTGAGAGGTGCACAAATACTGCTGAAGTTCTTTATGAACTTCCTGTAAAAGCTGGCTAGACCATGAAATGATCTTACTTCTATTGTGCTTCTTGGGGTAGGCCATTCAATGATGGCTCTCACCTTCTCTGGGTCCATTTTTAGACCTTCTGTTGAGATTACAAACCCCAGGTATACTAACTCTTTCTTGACAAAATTACACTTTTTTAGATTTATTAATAACTGCTCCTCCCGCAACTTTTCAAAAACCCTCCTGATATGCATCAGGTGTTCCTCCAGGGTTCTGCTGAATATCAATATATCATCTAAATAAACAATGACAAACTTTCCCGAAACTCTTTCAGTACTTCATTCATCAGCCGCATGAAGGTACTTGGTGCATTGGACAGTCCAAATGGCATGACCAACCACTCATACAAGCCCTCTCTTGTCTTGAAGGCTGTCTTCCACTCATCTCCTTCTCGGATACGGATCTGATGATAACCACTTTTTAGGTCAATCTTCATGAAGTACTCAGCTCCACTTAAACAGTCCATGATATCATCCATCCTTGGCAATGGGAATCTGTATTTGATAGTGATTTTGTTGATTTCCCGAGAGTCTGTGCACATTCTCCACTCTCCATCCTTCTTGGGTGCTAGTACTACAAGCACTACACATGGGCTAAGACTCTCCCTAATCAATCCTTTCTCCAGCAACTCCTGGACCTGTCTGTTTAACTCCTCAGTTTCCACAGGTGTCATTCTGTGTGCAGCTTTATTTGGCAAGCTTGATCCTGGCACCAAATCTATATGGTGGCTGATCTTCCTTACTGGGGGTAAACCCTCAGGCACATTATCTGATACAATATCTGGAAATTCTTCCAACAGATCTAGGACTTCTATCGGGGTATCTTTGCATTCCTCCTCCCTAATTCTAGGAATTATTGCATAACACAAATGTTCATGCTTCAAACCATCCAAAAATTTTCTCCCTTCAACTAGACATATTCTGGAACTGTTACACACCTTTTCATCCACCTCCTTCATGGGTTTCAGCTTATGGCATACACCATTCTTTGTCAATGAGTAGGTGTTGGCACGACCGTCATGTACTGCACTCCGGTCGAATTGCCAGGGCCTTCCCAACAACATATGGCAAGCATCCATAGGCAGGATGTCGCACAGGACCTCATCACAATAATTTCCAATATTAAATTTAACGGAGCACTACTCATTGACCAAAGCCCTATGGTCCTTCTGTAACCATGCGACTCGATATGGATGCGGGTGCTTCTTCCTCTCTAATTGTAACTTGGTAACCATTTCTTCTGAAACCAGGTTATCCATGCTACCATTATCAATAATAATATTGCAAACCTTGCCCACGCATTTACACCTTGTGCGGAATAAAATTCTTCTCTGATCTGTGTCCTTCTCCTCATTCAATAGGACTCTTCTTACGATCATTGCTTCCCCTCTCTCCGCTTCTTCCGAATGTTTAGATTCAACATCTTCCTCTGCCACAGCAGCTCTGGCTGGACCCTCAGGCCTCTTGTTTGTTCTTTCTCGGTGTTGTGGACACTCAAATGCTCGATGTACTTCTTCACCACAGTGGAAACATGTCCCACGAAATACTCCTCTTCCAAACCCTCGTCCAGATCCACCCCGTCCTCTTGGGTAGTCTGTTTCCGATCTCGGGGCTGATAAACATCCTCTTCCCTTTGATCCTGGTTACTATCGGCTTCACCAGTCTTCTTTGGGTCTTTATATTTTTCTCCACTGGTTCTCCCACCAGTTCTTCCACCATGGCCCCTTCCTCTTTGCTTGCCTTCAAACTGCCTATTCAGTTTTTCTTCCACCTTTAAGGCAAACTGGTAAGCATCCTCAATGGTGCTTACCCAAACTAGGCTCAGCTCTTCCTGGATACCGAGTCTCAACCCATTGATATAACGGGCTACCTTTTCTTTGTTTGCCTCTAAATGCCCAGTTCTAATAGAGATCTTGTAAAACTCCTCGGTGTATTCTTGGACAGTTTTGTTTGTCTATCTCAAACTCTGCATTTTTCTTAGCAGATCCAACTCGTAATCTGCCAGAATAAACTATCTTTTTAGCTTTTCCACCATTCTATCCCATCTTGTTATTCTCTCCTTCCCTCTTCTGTTCCTCTCCAACTGTATTCCCCTCCACCAAATGCTTGCATGACCCTTCAACTTGGTCTTAGCAAATCTGACCCGATTAGGGTCTTCAACCTCCTCATATTCGAAATATTCTTCTAAGTCATTTATCCAATCAATCACCTCTTCTGGATTTAGGTTTCCCGAGTATGTAGAAACCTCCATTTTTGGTTGCTTTCCAATCTGAGAGATGGCTTTGTACAACCTGGCTTGTGCAGGATCCACAGCCTCTTCCTCTTCCTCAGATTGGTCTTCTTCTTCAACTTCGTCTTCACTTCCCTCATCCCTTTCGGGCTCGTGCCTTCTGCGTAACTCTTCTTGCAGGGCTTGAACTTGTCTCTGCAAGGCTCGGAAGTCTTCGACCGGCACCACATTTCCTACTCCACCATGATTTCTTCATGGAGGCATTTTTCTTTCTTCCCTTACAAATCCTTCCATAGATCCTGGTGTAACTGCCTCTCTTCCGGTGATCTATTACACGCTCAGGAGCTCCTGCTCTGATACCACTTGATGGCAAGCCGAGATTCACACAACAAACTTCACATTAATTTTTTGTAAATTGCTTAATACAGTTTTACAATACCATTTCTAGGCATAGAACTTTCCCTCTCAATCCCGAACTCACCATCCCTACCCTTACAATTTTTTGAGTTTTTATCGAGGCCTCGATCCTCTAGGCAATTAATGCCCCCGCCTAACAAAAATTCAAATTCGATTTTTCCCCCCGATCGAGTTTTCAAATTTTTTGCCATAAATGCGCAACTGCCCGATCCGCCATGAAGCTAGCATTAATGGCCTCCCTTAACCTGTACCCGCTGTTTTGTTATGACTGTTCTTTTGCACCGTTGTCTCACCGTAAAGTCCCTCACCTGTAATTGTTGTTCTACCAGAAATAATAATAAAAGAAACATATGCGTGGTTGACATCTCTCTTTTTAAAATACGTGGCCCTCACCTTGGACTTAATACATGTATGCTTTCGCGTGTCAATTTCAACCTTACCTCCAACTGGTTGCGTCGCTTTTAACACACGTGGCAGCCACGTGTCCATTTCCGCCTTGCCTGGCCATCCGCGTGTAAACTTTGCTCTGCCTTCTTATTGGCCGCGATATCGCGATAGGTCACGAAATCGTGACATGTCGCGATATCGCGACCAAAAGCGCCTTCCCCTGTCGAAGCCCTTTGGGGGTCGCGATTTCGTGACATGTCACGAAATCATGACATGTCATGATTTCATGACCCCCTCGCCTTTGCCTTGTTGAAGCTCCTTGGGGTCACGATTTCGCGACATGTCACGAAATCGCAACATGTCACGATTTCGTGACCCCCCTCTGCCTTTTCTTTGCCAAAGTCCTTTGCTTTGTTTTAGCTTTGGAAGCTATTTTGAGACCATGCCACATGGCAGCTTTTCACAAGTCGCGATATCGTGACAGGACTCCCCCCTACGCCTTGCTCTGAAATATTGTCGCGATATCGCGACGTCGCGATATCATGACGAAACCGGCCCTTACCATTTCATAGCTTTTGAGGTCGCAATTTTGCGACATGTCGTGAAATCGTGACATGTCTCGATTTCGTGACCACCTCCCCCTTGCTTTACAAAAACTTTCCCCATGGGAAAAACTGAAGAAAAGTACTTAGAAAAATTTGAAACAAGAAGTTTTTTTTTTTTTTGGAAGATGCAAGATTGCTCTTACTGCCGCCGGATGCTCCTGCATCAATTATTAAAGATATGAAATCTTTCTTGTGGAAGCTTGGAGCCATTAAGCAATGTATTCATGAGTGGTAGTAAGAACCTTGTATGCTTCACACTCTATTGTTAATTTACAATGAACCAAAAACCTCATACAATCTTCTCCAAATGATTTCCCATTTCAAATTTCTGAAACTAATGGATGTCTAAAAAGTCATATTGTACTTTTTGAATTCTTCAATGTACTAAATTTTCTTATCCACCAATGGATCTTGAAAAATATGAATATTTTATGATGCATGATGAACTAAATTAATTTTTTGTTGTTGAACAGTATGAATATTTTATGATGCATGATGCACTAATTTTTTTTTTTTTTTTAATGATATATGATGCATGAGTTATTATTTTTAATTAAAATTTGGTCTCGGAATGCATCATATAATGAGGCATATACAAAACATATTTATTCTTCCACTCAACTACCCAATTCTACTAAAGAGTGTAATGAATTTTCTAGTTCAAGTTCATGCCATGAGCTACCAAGAATTTCTTAAAGGTGTTTCTAGTGAACTTTCTCCCATTGGTCCATAGGCATTTAATTCACTCCTCACCATGATTATCCTCCAAAATTTTGAAAATATTAAATTTCTCAAAAATATTCATCATTGTTCTTAATAGTGTAATTCCTTAAATACTCTAAATAAATCATTGATAAACTTTAAAAAGTACCTTATTCTTGAAAAGATAATGATCTACCATAAACCCATAAATGCCATTATGATTAAGATCCAAATGCTAATTAGTATGATAATATTTTCCCTTTGAAATGTATTCTCAATTATGTGTTTATAAAATGCATCCTTTACAAACACTACTAGGTAAAACAATGGATGAAATTCCATCCACCATATGAATACAAATCATATACCTCAAGGATCCATTATTGGTTTAGCCAAGATGTTATGCCACCACTTCCTAATGTCATCTACCTCAATAAAAATAATAACAAATTCTTTTCTCTTGGAAAAAAGGAGTATGAAGAGAAGGTATACACAAAGCATTATTTGTTTCATCACAATATCATGGATCAACTATCATAAATCCATGATAAATATCCTTGATCACTCATCCATTTGGCCAAATTTCAATATTGTCATAGTTTTCTTAATGTTATAAATATAATTGAATATCAAGGCCAATACCTAGAACATAGATAAATTCTTTAAAATATGATGATTTAAGAGTCACATCACAACATCCTAAAACCTAAAAGTAAAAATCAACATCAATGACAATTCTATTAGGACTGTAAAATATGAGATGTTATTGATACAAGATATGATTACAATATATAGGCAGAAGGCCTATATGAGAATATGACAAGTGTCAAGGACACATATCATAACTGACAGACAAAGTACACATTAACTCTAACATTCCCCCTTAATGTGTAATTTTATAAAAAAGAACCCTAACATCCTTCTTTATTACATGATTTGGACTAGGCTTTTGATCTTTGCACTTGGCTCTCCAACTGTAAATAATGCTATATCAATAGTGTATACATCTTGGTCTGTTACCTCAGGGTCATCCACTTCCTTAGATACGTTGCCTCTGGATCAAACTGTCTAAGTGCCTCAGGGTCATCCTGGGTGCCTCAGGGTTAGTCACTTATGCTAAGTATGTTGTCTTTGTAGGTCATTCTCTAGGTATGTTGCCTCTTGTAGGTCACTAACTAGGTTCACCATGAATATAATTCCTCCTCATGGTGAAACTCAATCTAGAATGTGTCGATCTATGCTGAAAATACACCTTAATATAAAAGAAAATACAATCCATATAAGAGTGTTGATATCTCCTGAAAATGCACTCAAAAAATATAATAAAATGATCTATAGAATCCAAATGTGAAGAAGAAGAAGAAAGAAGAGAATAGAATCTTCTAAAGTGTCTATGTTTGTAGTCTTAAGAAGTTGATCCAAAAAAATCCTTGGATAGAGTCTAGGGTTTCTAGATCCTGTAATCCCTAGAGTAGATGTCCTTATGGTTACCATCTCATCCCATCGGATTGCATGGGTAACTAGCCACTGCATCTGCTAGGTGCTATAGAGAATATGACTAGGTACTGGGATCACTTACAATTTGCCTTGGGAGTGTCGGGTTCAACCGAGAGTGCACTCCAAGATACAATAATATTTGAGGCTAAAAAATGCATATAGAACTACCTCAAAATTACAATTTGATACCACCAATGTATCCGTATCAGAAAAACCTTTCCAACAACTATAAATACCCCTATGTTCCATTCTCAATGGGGCCTTCATTTTCTAGAAAAAATAGTAGCATGCCTCTCTTAGGAAGCAAATAAACATCTAACTTTGGAAGAATAAAAAATATACTCTCAATGTTTCCTCATAGGGGAATCACATTGGCTATGTGGGCCATCGACTTTCATTGCCCATGTGGAAAATATATTAGAAAAAAAGGTTTGGAGTCTTTTCTCATGTTCCAATACAATAAAAAGTAAATTGATCCCTTCACTTTAATAAAAAAACATTACCCTCTAATGCATGGGTCCCACATTATTTAAAAAATAATGAGCTTAAATTAAATTTAAGTGGTATCCTTTCCACTTTATAAAAGGATGCTCTCTAGTTTAAATATATTTCCCTTTTTTTTTTTTGAAATAATTTGCCCCACCATAATTTTAAATAAAAAAATATCCACTTTAAGAAAAGTTTTAGATAACACATGCACCACATATAACATAAAAAAATATTAGTTGAAAGTTAAAAAAACACCACGCAGAATCCATGATCCGAACCTTCTACGTCAAATCTCTTGCAGGATATGTGACTTATCACAGGTGCACTGAGATTCCATTCTCGAAAAGAACTCCAGCAGGTACTGTTAGTTCAGTGGAAATGATCACATCCTCTAGACAAAAGCATGGCCTCTGTGATCATAGTAATAGATCTGATTGAACAACATTTTTCTCCATGGTTCTATCCATTGGTGGCCAGATATATCACAAACAAAAAATTAAAAATTAAAAAAATTTGGTGTAGGATTCTCCTCCTCGTTCAGTCGACTGCCTTTCCAACTCATACTTTTGCTTCTTTCTCCATTGCTTCTTCTTCCCTCCAATCACACGCCTCTTATGCATCGAATCTCGTGAGATACCCATGATTGCAGAATTAACTGTGATGCCTACAAATTTCTTCCTTTTAGCATGAATAGATCTTCCACTGAGATTAATGATCCCAAAATAAAATATTTCCTTTAGCAAGCTTACAAGTCTTTAGAATACTCTTGACTGGTTGGTTTTGCCTAAAGTCGAGCACTGCAAGATCATAGTGGTGCACCACCATAGGAACTAGAAGGTTTCTCAACATATAAAACTATGGTTTTTATCATATATTTATCTAAGCACTCATCCATTGCACCTTCAATCCAAGCACACCTACAAATCCATCACCAAACATATGAAACTATAGACGTGATTGTCATTGTATGATTACATCAGAAAAGAGTACCAAAACTAATTGTGTTGCCGTTGAAATTGAAACTATAACAAAAAAAATATATCCAGAATGAGAGCACTATGGGGTGTGTCCTCGTGTGTGTGCTATGAGTGCTAAATGGTCCTCTATGTAGCTTGCATTCTCAAACAAGATGACCAAGGAATGCATTTCAGACTGCTTTAGACTATGAGAAAACTATGTAGTGGAGTCCCATGAGCTTATGTTGGATATGCTAGCAAAAAAGGGCTCATTGCAGTAGTAGGGCGTGTGAATCTAACTTGCACAACATACTGGGAAAATAATTGTTTCGACATTTCATCTTTGGCCACACATAGGAAGAAAATTTAATTGCACTGCTTTTTTGTATCAAGATTGCATTAACTAGTTTCTTCACCTTCAGCATCGAGCAACACAGGTTCAAGACTGCATTAACTGGCATGAAATAATCCAACATAAAAAAACATTTTTTTTTTTTTTTGGTAAGAGAATATTATAATTAACACCGGGTTTTAACTGGTTGACCCAAAACCATTTTACAAAATAGGGTCCATCGACCAACCGGACAAAGGCCAAGCCCTAAAAGTTTAAATCGACAACAAAAATGGCCAAGACCTACTCTTCCATTAGAATACGACCAAACTAAACTATGGAAGCCTAATATTATGGCCATCGAAAAAGAAAGACGCAAAAAATAACTAACAAAGACAAAAACTAATCATGCAAGCACCATGCAGAGTAGCTTGTGCCCATATAAAAATAATAGAATATGGTCAAAAAAAAAAAAAACATCCCATAGAATGGACAGCCAAGAGGCCAAGCAGTCTTCCTTGTAGTCCTCATCTAACTTCTTATCATCGTTCTTGCCATCATCTTTAGATTTTGCCTTCGACTCCTTGTGCCCCTGGAACTGCTGGCTATAAAATAGAAGATTTAGGGAATCACACAAATCAACAGCTGCACTGATGAGGCCAGACAGACTCTTCAACTGGTTGATACTGTTGGAGGCTGATGAAATTGTCATCTTCTCCAAGACTATTATGGTGGGGTCTGGTGCCTCATTGTCAGGGATCTCCAACACTTTGTTATTTCTTGCTAGGGCCTTTTTGCGACATCGAATCCAAACACACCTTGGGAAATACTTGAGGCCAAAGCAGATGTTTCCCATGCATGAATTTGTAGATAAAAAACCTATATCGGTGCCCCACCAGCTGCAAAAAACACTAGTCACATGAACAAAAAAAACAAATATGACAAAATCCATTATAAGGTTCAAATTTTTTTTTTTTTTTAAAATGCCCCCATTTTTTGTCATTGATCCACTTTGAGCCTTCCAATCTAAATTTTTTCATTATCTATCACCATTGAGACTGCATGAGGAAGATTTTCAGTCCACGTGATCAATTTTGCTGCTACAATGCCTTCATTTGCCGACCTTATCACCGCCATGTTTGCTTCCGGAAGGTATGCAAAATTATGGCCTCAGGTCGGTCATGAATTAAAGCCCTTGCTTCATGGATGTAGTCATCAAATATCCAAGGAGCTCTCTTAGTGTTCTTTAGAAGATTTATAATAATAAGAGAATCACCTTCCACCAACAGTTTCCCTGGATAATTCTCTGCCACCTTGAGGCTCCTCCAAACATTTTAGGTTGCTAATGCACACACATGTTTACCAAAAATCTCACCGCACACAGCAATAACCATAGAATTTAAAGGTAGAAATGACGTTCAAACCCATGACCCAAATTCAAAAAAATATCGTCATATGATAGGAACTTTTGCCATGAAGGACCTCTACTATTTTCACCTCAAAATCATACACCAATATGCTCAAATTAAAGTAACTCAATTTCAGCTATGTCTTCATCCTCCTGACTGAAACTCAACTATTTGGAAACTGTAGGAAATATCTACTATAGGTCAATAAAGGCTGGTATTTGACATTTGGGCCACCTTTACTAGCAACCTTATTGTAATAGAAGGTCCCTCTCACAGCTGCTGGTGGGTGCGATGGCCACCACCACCACTGCTACCACTACCTCCCATGCCTCATGAGGTTGTGATTTGTATTATGATGATTACATCAGCCCCAACACTGTGGATATGGATAGTGGCCTTCCATTCCACCATTGAAGAGCTTCAAATATTGTGTGTCAACACAGCTAAACCAAGAGTGCAATAATAGCAGCATGTGCAATGAGCATGTTTACATGGTACTACTACATGAATCAAGGCAAAATCAATGTGACTACCAAATCATGGTGATTTATAGGAGTCCTCAGCAGAACAACCAACATGATGAAAATAGATTTTTATTCCAATTAAGTGGATCCATGTCTGCAACTCTTTCACCTTAGAGGTCTTTGTCCCTATCACTATGAACTGCAACCAAACATATCCAGTCTTTCTAGGCAACCTGTAGATCTAACAAAAAAATGATTTATAGATGAAAAAAAGCAAGCCTCCAAACATCAAATATACCTTTGAATGGATTTTCAAGGATGAAACCAGTGTATCTCGTTTTTTGTTTCTCTATGGAAAAACTACTTCTACGAATGAATACATAGGAAAAAAAACTTTTGGTTTTTGATCCATTGTATACAATGGAGAGCATACTCCCTGGTTTAAAAAAAATGGGAAAAAAAAGGGAAAAAAATGGGGGGGATTTCCATGAGGGAAAATCCCCTTTAGACTCATAAGCTCTGGAGAGCACCTAATCTCTGATACCAAATGTTAGGACTGGAAAATATGAGATGTTATTGATACAAGATATGATTACAATATATAAGCAGGAGGCCTATATGAGAACATGACAAGTGTCAAGGACACATATCATAACTAATAGACAAAGTACATATTAACTCTAACAAATTTATTTACCATGATTCTATGTATAATATTCAATCAAAAAGTGATGATGATTTTCATATGTCCTATTGATCCAGATATGCAATCCATTCCTCCAAAAATGTGAATGCATAGTATACTGAATGAACTAACACATGTGCTTATGAAATATCACCATAATTCTCATTATCAAATTATGCAATAAGTAGATAAATATCACCTTAGAATTTCTTAGCCACCTCTCCAAGCTTATTTGTTTGAATATAAGAAAACCCAACTTTATGACCCTAGTTCATAAAAAAACTACAAGCATATTTCTCGAACAATTTTTTGAAGAACTTATACCCATTTTTTATTTCTACTTTTCTTTAACTTCTTATATTCTTCATTTGGAGTTTTGTTTGGATAATACTAAATAGAGGTTGAAATTTTCATTTGAATATTCATAAATGCTTAGTGATGAAAAATATTAGTGAAAGCATTATCTAATAAAGGAACAAGTTGTGTTGGGAAAACATCCAAAGCATATTAAGAAATGTGGCAATGTAATCGTATTTTTTTGAGATATTATTGAGAACCATGTTGACATCATCTTTAAGATTTTTAGTGGTCCCATATATAGCACCAATATCCCATTGTGTACTCTTCAACATGCCAAATTTTAGCCACATTAAAGGTAATAAGCTTGGGTTCTAAATGTATCATTTGTGTTGTAGTGACTTTGCCAAAATGATTTTAAAAAGAATCTAAAATTTATGAATTATTTGAGCATTGGTGATATTATTATCTATTCTTTTATTCCTTGTTGGATTGAATGAGGTCCTTTTTATCATTTGGATATGGATCGATCTAAATTTTAGAAATAAACCAATATAATTTTTTTCTTCAAAGTAGAGTTTATATATTGATCATCCAAAAAGAGAAATTTTTATCATTAGGCATGGATACTTGAGGTATATGATCTATATTGTTCTTGTATAATTTCATTCTTCTATTGGTTTTAAGAGGGAGGAAGTAAGAAAAATTCCCCAAATGCATTGAATTAAAACAAACTCAAACAACAAAATATTAGTATGCCAAGATATATATATATATATATATATATATATATATATATATATTACACATGTAAATAACATAAAATTTAATAAATTAAAATTAAAATGTACTGGGGTGGACAACACATAATATTGTGGTGGCCATAAAATTCGGACAACCTACCTAGATTCGTGGCGGCTACCGATTCCACCATGTAAATTAAAAAAAAAAATGTAAGGTAAGATAGAAATAAATCAAACCACATAAAAGACACCAATATTACATGGAAAACCCTATAAAGGGAAAAACCACGACCAAAATCGTATCTCCACTTTTGTATTATCTTCAACAAAATATACAAGCCTTTTTCCTCAAATGTGATTGGTGCAAATCACCAATGTCTCAAGTAAACAATAGTGTCTCATAGTTAGCTCACATAGTTGGCTCATACTATTTTTGTTTTTTATAGTTAGCATTGTTATAACACAAGGATTTTAGCCTAAATAAATAGTTTGGGCTATCCTCTTGTTGAAAAATAGCCTTGAGGAAAGCCTCCACAACATGTGCCACCACACCTATGCCACATACCACCACACTTATGCCACATGCCACCACACCTATGCCACATACCACCACACTTATACCACATGCCACCACACTCAAGTCTCATGCCATGTCACCTTTGACTTTGAGTTGACTAGAGTTAGACTAGATATTAGAATTATTTTAATTTAATAATTGTAGGAATAATAATATTAAGGTTTATGATAAAATATATATAGGTATATATTTATTTTATCCATGTCATCATCACCACATAGTGGTATTACAATAAAGCTTGGATATTATCCATGTATCACTTGGCATAATTTGAACCTAGGTCTCGTCATTGAAATATTGAGGAATTTAACAGGTTGAGCTAATGCCACTTGATATATAGCTTAATATATATTAGTCCAACCTAGGTATATATACATATTAATAAATATAAATTAAATACCTATTTATTTAATTTATATTAAAACCTAGATACCTAATTTTATTATTCACCTTTAAACTTAGATTAATTTACAATATAATACCAAAATTAGATTATTTGTTCCAACACTCTCCCTTAATCTATTTTTGGGGTTATAATACACTTTTACAAGAGGTGAGGTTCCAAATAACCAATTTACCAAGGAGCATACATTTTGGCAAAGACTTATTTAACAATGGCATAGTAGAGACTCCAAGTTGTGTGGCAATAGCCAAGGCACAATCCATCAACATGGATCTACAAAAGAAAAACATGACATAGAGTCAGTAATCACATATATAAAATATGGCATGTAAATAAGATTTTCATCAACATGAAAATCATCAATAATAAGTGGCATATATATACATATATGTATATGTATATATATATATATATATATATATATATATATATATATATATATATGTATGTAGATGTATATGTATATGTGTGTGTGTATATATATATGTATGTATATGTATATGTATATATATGCTATATATATATATATATATATATATATATATATATATATATATATATATATATATATATATATATATATGCATTACTCCTCCTTGAGGGCAATTCGTTTAGGCCTAGTTTATTTCTAAAGTAATAAAATCTAGATTCTACTAATGGTTTGGTTAAAATTTCATAGATGTTCTCATTTGTGGGGCCATATATGAGTTTAATTATCCCATATAATACCTTATACCTAATGAGGTGTGATTTAATCTCAATGTGTTTTGTCCTTTGATGCATAACATGATTCTTTGCTAAAGCAATTGAGCATTGGTTATCAAAAAATATTGTGATATATTTATTATTGTTAAACCCATTTTTTTTAGTAGTCTTTAAATCCAATTGGCTTCTTTACAAGCTAGAGTAGCACTTATATACTCAACCTCAGTTGAGGAGAGTGCTATGGTTGGTTGTTTCTTACTACACCAAGAGATCACACCTAATCCCAAGGAGAAACAATATCCACTTGTGGATTTTCTTTCAACATTATCCATAGCATAGTCATTATCACAGTAGAAAAACAAATTTATATCAGAATTACTTAAATATTCCAAAGCTAAATTAGTACTTCCACTTATATATTTAAGTATTCTATTACCAACATTAATATGAACATCATAAGGCTTATGCATAAATCTAGCCATCACATTAACAACATAAGCAATATCTAGAAACCATAGGAGTAGAAACACATTTGCAATTTTTCATTTGAAACCTTTGCAAGATTTATAATATATACTTATATTTAGAAATAATAATCTTGTGGGATTATTGGTAGATTTACAAGCCTAAGTAGTAATGCAACAAACCCATGTCAGTCATTTCAAATCTATTATTAATTTTTTTAATATATTTCAATCATACATTCATTGTTTCTTTTTAAAAGTAAATCATCTACATATAAAACAATGATAGTAATGCTATTATTTTTCCTATAAATATATAAATTTGGATTAGAATAACACTTATTAAAACCAATTGAAGAAAAATACTTGGAAACCTTATCATACCAAGATCTTAGATCTTGCTTAAGTCCATATAGGGATTGCTTTAATCTACAAACATAATTTGGCTTTTCTAGATTCTCAAAGCCTTGAGTCTCCTCCATATAAATTTCAACATCTAGGTTACCATTAAGAAGTGCACTCTTTACATCCAATTGATATATTTTCCAATTAAAAGTAGAAGCTAATGCTATTAATAATCTAATTGTAGACATATTAGTAACTAGAGCAAAAGTTTCCTCATAATCTACTCCATACTTCTGAGAAAACCTTTTGCTACTAATCTAGCCTTATGTTTGTCAAATTTTCCTAAAGAATTTAACTTAAGTATAAATACCTATCTTCAACCTATCAAATTTTTCTTAGAAGGCCTTGGGACTAAATTTTAATTATAATTTTTGAATTGAGAATTGAATTCTTGTTCCATAGATTTGATCCAATTTGGATCATTTTTAGCAGGGTTATGCACAAAGATGAATTTCACAAATTAGCGTGAATATTCAAATTTTCACAATTTAAATTTTGCGAATTTGGGGACCCTAGAGGTTGGCCCATTTGCTCAAAAATTTTGGGATCAATTTTTTTAGGGTCAATTCACCCCGCTATCATAAGGTTTCCTGCCTAATTTTTGCCTTCAAATTATTAAAAAAAAATTATTTCCATTAAATTTGTCTCTTGTACCCCATTATATATAGATAACATGATAACAACACTCATACAATTAAAACATAATTTTTTTTCTAATAGCGAGAGATACAAAGTAGGCAACTGACACAACGCGATTGAGAAAACGTGATTGGCATGAGGTGATTGACACAAGGAAACTGACAAAATGTGTCTCACATTAGGCGACTGGCACAAAGCGATTGGTAGAAGGCAACTCACATCAGGAAACTAGCACAAGGCAACTCACACAAGGTAACTGTTAGAAGGCAACTAGTAGAAGGTGAGTGGTAGAAGGTGACTAGCAGAAGGTGACTAAAAAAATATGATTGGAAGAAAGTGACTCACATTAGGTAAGTGGCAGAAGGTGATTGGCATAAAGTGACTCACATTAGGTGACTAGAACAAGGTGAGTGGTAAAAGGCGAGTGGCAAAAGGTGACTAGAACAAGGTGACTCACATCAGGTGAATGGAAGAAGATGACTAGTAAAAGGTGAGTGGCAGAAGGTAACTTGCATTAGACAACTGACACAAGGTGACTAGCATAAGGTGAGTGGTAGAAGGTGACTAACAGAAGGTGACTGGAATAAGGTGACTAGAACAAGGTGACTAAAATACAATGACAACCATTTACAAGTAAGTTTATTTTACCATTAATTTTATTTTTTTTTAATATTTTATTCATGGACACTCAATAAGGAGGTTTTCCTATTATTTGGGCACCAATCTCAAGCTTGCTTGGGTCAGACATCATATTGTCTTGAACAATAGTTCTCTTTTACCAATTATTTTTATTTTTAAAAATAATGTTCATGTTACTCTTCTGTTTATACAGGTAAAATTTCTCCTTTTGGCTATGGAAATAAGGGAGGCTAGTCCTTCTATAAAATGAGTATCCTAAAATACTTTCAGAATATAAATCCTTGGCAGGTTTTATGTATGCAAATCATAGGAAAGTTGATAAGGCTAAAGATTTACTATTTTGAATGAGTGACTTTGAAACACTTCTCACATTGTGTGGTATTCTTCCAATGTTGGAAGAAATGAATACTTTGATTACAATTGTACAAGAAAGATCAATTTATATTGTGGATTTCATTAGGGTAAGAAAATAATGTTTCATACATATTGATACGATGTACGTGTTTGGTCAAAATTTTATGGATCCAATGTTTGATATTTGGAGAGCATTAACAAACGTGAATGATACAACTTTTTGAAGTTCAACATAAATGATCATATATGTATTAATATCCATAGAAAGGAAATACCTTTATATTGTTTTGGTCAACGAATGGATATAGCTACAAATGAAGTTGAAAAAATATCCATAACATACAACAAATTTCATGTAGTTGTACGTGATACAAAAATTAAACTAAAAAAAATAGTAGAATCATTGACAAAAGAAATAAGAGACCGTTTTCAAAGAGATGAATTTCTTGAGGCTATGGGTGTGGTTAACTCGATGTTTTGGGATCCTTGTAATGAATACCAGGTTATAAATGGTTTGTTTCTCAAATACATGGACACTCTTGCTAGCCATTTCACTAAACATGTGGTAGTTAATGGTATTGAAATCAATGGTATTTTCAACAAAGATCTTTTGACAAAACAATCAAATTGTTTTTGAACGATAATGTCTGCTCAAGTTTTACAACTCATTAATTGTCATGAAATAGGTTCTATTTCATGTTTATGGAAAATATTACATCCAAGTAGTATCTTACAACATACTATGAATGAATATTTTTATTTATATGAATGATTTCAAATGATGATTTTAGAATTTGTGGAAGATGAAAGGGTATTTAGTGCATTATTATATGTAAAATCTAAAGTTTGAAATAGGTTGGACAACAATTTGGATTTTTTTTTGAGAGTATATGTGTCGACCTATGAGGTGGAGAAGTTTACTTATGAAAGAGCTTTGGCATATTTGAAATCTTTGGCAGAGAGAAGAGGTGTCATGAATACTTAGGTTGATGAGGATAATGGTAACACTGATCAAAATGTGATGATAAAATTTTTGGGTATGAGTACAAAATATGTTATACAATCTAAAAGAGTTTGTTCCAACTTTCGAAATTATAATAAAATGATTTTTTCATTTTATTTGATTTCACATATTATGTTATTAGTTTTCAACAGAATATTGAGATTTGATTATAATTTGAGACATGTATTTTTTGATATCATTAATCATATAATATGAGATTAGACGTGCTATTGGATATTTTGTATATCATAGCCCTCTGATTTGATTATGTATATTTGGATGAAATTGGATTATTTGATTATAGATATGTTTATTATGAAACACTGGATTATTTTTAATATCATAGACATGTTATTGGATATTTTGTATATCATGTTATTTAAGCCTTGTTATTGGATTATTAGTCTATGATATTCAAATTATGTAGTAGATTTGTAATGTATAACCATTTATGGCAAAGTAGATATTTGTGCTACATTTCAGTCATTTCAAATTATTTCATAAAACATAAAAGAACATTTTATTGCATCCACATAATTCAAAATTATTTATTGCATCCACACAACTAATCAAAACATCACAATATTTAAAAAAAATAAAAAATATAATACAATTTTTTTGGAAATTGTCTCTTTTATTGATTTCAAAAATATACCATTCTTTTACAATTTACAAAAAAGCTACGCAACATGTTTGGTTTATCCTCAAATAAAATTGCAATAGTCTTCAACTTTTATTTTTGCACGATGCCTGAAGTTTTAGCTGCATATTCCTCAATATCCTTTGCTTCCAATGCACAAGCCCTTACCAGAATTTCAATTGTAGTGTTTATCTCTAATAGCAATAAACCTTCTTCCTTCACTAGATCTTCTCTAAAAGGTGCATTCAGTTCTTTCTCATTTTCTTTTAATACAACCTCCACATCCAGGCCCTTATCTTTGATAAACTTCTTCAACCAATTTTTTTCTCTAACAATGTATTGTAATATTTTCTTCACTTCAATAGCACTAGTCACAATAATTTTTGTAATATTAATCAACATTTTCATGGCATTGAATTGTTGCTTTAAGTGTTGAAAATTATACTACAAAATAGAAGAGAAAAAGGATAATATTTATAAATAAAATATATTTAAGAAAAAAAAATGATTTTCAGTTATATGTAAAACTTACATTAGCAGTAAGTCTTGTAGTTTTTGTAACTGCTACTTTTTTCTTATCTAGTTATCATTCATTGAAATATGCCTGGGCCTTAATATTGAGGTTTTCTAAACATTTCAACATAATTGCTAGAATTTCATCACTATATGTAGACTCAGCCTGGACGGTTCCAGATTCAACTTTATGTAATAAAGCATCAAGCTTTTGTGGTTCATTCTCCACCTTTGAAAGTAGTTCTTTCTATTTGAAAAATTCTTGTATCGGGCATTTATTTCTTTTATCAAAACCTTGGCCTGATATTCCCAATATTTTAATCTATCAATATCTACAAGTAGACTATTATTAACTTAAGCTTTACATCTATTGGCTAATAAAATAGTTTCTAAAAAAATAACTTTATCATCATTGTTTACATAATAATGGGTGGCGACTTGCTGGGGGGAAGAGAAAACTTCAACGACATTTGTGTCAACAATATATTTTGCTTCATAATAGCTTTATGGAGCCTAAAGCACATCACTTGTCTTGAATGGGAAATTTTTAGGATTCATATCCTAATAAAGAAAATCATCATTGATATTCCTAGAGGGTATTGAGATGCGCTCTCTACATTTGAGATATTTCCAAGGGTAAAATTTGGGAACATTGAAACATTAGACTGAGACATAGTTTGTGTCTAGGAAAGACTTTTACTTCCTGGAGGAAGTGGTGTGAGGAATTATTTCCCATGCATGTGATATTGGTTCCTCACCAGTTGTACCTATTGTGGATGGACTTGCTGTGGCACTTGTTGTTGGTGCATTTATGGGTGTGCATATGGTGGAGGCATATTTTTTTCAGTATTTTGAATGTAACCGGTGCATCTACAAAATTTCACATGAAAATATAAATTAAAACTAGTGTAAAAAACAATGTCATAAAAAGAGATTAATTTTAACCAAACATACTAGTCTCAGAATTTGCATCTGTTGATGATGTAACCATTTGTCCTTGCTCTGAAAACATTTAAAATATTTCCTAAAAATAAATATAATTTTAAATCATTAAAATATATCATTTAAAATAGTACTTTTGAATAATAAGGTTACCTTGTGAGCTAGAGGTTACTTCTTCAATGTCAACTACAACATGTCTAGAAGTAACATGAGTCGTAGGTGTATGCTGATCACCATGAGATCTCACATATTTCATGGATATTGAGGTAGTTATTGGTGATTATTGTGACTGCATGTCAGAATCGACAAACACTTCTTGAATCCTAAAGGTGGCATCCATTTTACTAGAAGATTGAGCTATTTTTTTCTGCTTTCAAAAGAAAATTAGCAAATAATAAGATTAATTGAAAATAAAGAAAACAAATATTATTCCAAAAAATAATTTTACTTGTATTTCATTCTCTGTCATACCAATAGCTAAAAGTCTTGGGTGCAATGCATTTGGACGAGGACTATTTTGAAGATTGAAATATGCTTCATTAAAAAGAGAAAGAACAAAGTTGCTAGTTGTTACTGCATAAGAAAATAGAATTCTCTGGGCACTCATAAGGTCCTATTTAAGGCAGTTGGAAATGTGCATGGACCAATCAAATATACCACCAACAATACATCGAATCAATAAGGACAATGCCCAAAATGATGTTTTTTTAGGTCACCACTGCAAAATAAGTCTTACCTAAAAAATTCAATGCAAGCATGAAGAAATTTATCTCCAACGTTGGAAATGTTTAAACCCCTTTTTGACAGAAGAATTAATTAAAAAAAATAGAGAACATTATAAGAAAATATAAATTACAATAGGGAGAACATTATTAGAGAAAAAAAACTACAATACATCAAAAATGAAGAAAAAAAAAATTAAATTTTAAAAATATACCTTTCAAATTATCTAAATGGATATCGAATTTGGATGCTAGCAGTTGTTTGTCATATTTTATCAAGGCGTATTGGTTATTCACCAGGTGACCATCTGTAAATGGTAGCCTTGTTAGTCACTGCACATTTGAGGGTTTCACAAAAAAAATAATAGCCTTGTTATCCACTTTGATTTGAATAGTGGACTCATCATGGTTGTAGCAACTAACTATCCTTTGCATCACAAAGACATCGACATTCAACTATGGCATCTTGATTACTCTTGTAACTCTGAAGGTGTAAACTCATTTTGAATCTCTTCAAGGAGTGCCAAAAAAATTCTTAATGTTGGGGCAAAATTAGTTCTTGAATGACACTTTTGAAGGTAGACGAGAGGAAGAGCTAGCCATTTTTACACTAAAAATGGTTTGAAAAATGCTTTGAAAATAGTCTAAAAATGCTTTGGAAACACCTTGGAAAATGATCTAAAAATAATCTAAAAACACTCTAAAACCCTCTGAAAACCCTCTCAAAATTCTCTAAAAGCTATCTAAAAATGCTTTGAAACCGCTGTGGAAAATGCTCTGAAAATTCTAGAAATCACTTTGAAAATGCTCTAGAAAAATCTTTGAAAATGCTCTAGGAAAGGCAAAAAATGACCCTACATTTCTATTTATAGAAGTATTCATGCCTGAAGTCTTTGGATGCATGACACATGGTATAGGAGAGGACACATAACAACTTCTTATTTATGACCTTTGAAAATCACCGTTTGTCAGTCACCATCCACCAATCACCATCTGCCAGTCGCCATCCACCAATTGCTATCTACCAGATGTCTTTTGCAAGTCATCATCTTCCAATCGCCTTTAGCCACTCACCATTTGTTAGTCACCATATTCCAGTCACCATCTACCAAATATCATTCACCAGTCACCTTCTATCAGTCACCTTTTGGGAGTCACCTTCTGCCAGTCTCCTTATACCACTCACCTTTTGCCAATTGCATTTTTCCAGTCACCTTCTACTAGTCATCTTCTATAAGTCATCTTCTTCCACTCACCTTTTGTCACTCGCCTTCTATTAGTCACCTTCGTCTAGTCTTCTTTTGCCACTCAACTTCTATCACTCGCATTATGGCACTCACCTTCTACCACTCACCTTATACCACTCACCTTTTAAAATTTTTGATAATTTTTGTGTAAACTTTTAGAAAATTTGCCATATTTTGATAAATTCTCTGCAAAATTTTGAAAAATTCACCACCAAGTTTAGACATGATTCTCCTTGATTCACCCTGATTTTATAAAAAAAAATTCGGTACTACTCTTTATGCATAAACATGATTTTTAAGCTTAATTATAGGTTTGAGGTTCATTCAAATTTTAAATTTTAGCCATTAAGGTTATAATTGATGTTTGGCTTCTAGTTTGATATTTGTAAATTCCACCAAATGGAGATTCTTTGGTTGTTTGCTCTAACCATTTTGGTCTCTTAGTTTGATTTTCTAAAGGAGAATTTTAGTCAATGCTAAACGAATTAGATTTATATAAAGTAAACTCATCAAATGTGACAACCCTATTCACAAAGATAGTCCTACTATTAGGGTTTTATAATCTATATCATTTGGATTGATTATAATAACCTACTAGCACACATTTCAAAGATATATAATCTAATTTATTAATATTATTTGAATTATTATAATGTGAATAAGAAATGCAGCCGATTACTCTCAATTGCTTAATTGATGGTTTCCTTTGAAACCAAGCCTTAGATGGAGTGATTCCATTTAGTGCCATAGTAGCATACCTATTAAGAAAATAAACAAAAGTAAAACAATATTCAACCCATAAGAATTTAGGCAAGTGTTAGAGGAAATTCTTTGCCATGTTTGCAATGGGCCTATTTTTCCTCTCAGCAACCCCATTTTGTTGGGGTGAATATGGGCATGTGAATTATATTGAAATTCTCATTTAAAGACAATGAGTTAAACTCATTACTCACATAATCTCCTCCATTATCAGTCCTTAAGATATTTATGGAGGAAGAGGTTTCATTTTCAACAAGCATCTTAAATTTTTTGAAATATTCAAATACTTAAGACTTGTTTTTCAAAAAGTAAATCCAAGTGTACCTTGAAAAATCATCAATAAAAATTAAAAAATATAAAAATCCACGTAATTATTTAACTTGAAAAGCACCCATAAGATCAGAATGGACTAATTGCAATCTATAAGAATATTTAAAAGAAGTTTTCACCAAACATAGTCCTAGGTTGCTTGGATAAAATGCAAGCCTCAAAAAGTCCTCCATCAAATTCAATTTTAGGAAGACCAATTACCATGATTTTGTTAAAAATATCAATCATACTTCTATAGTTTAGATGTCCTAATCTATTATGCCATAATTTTGAATTATTATCAACATACATGGCAAGGCAATTCTTACTTGAAATTTGATGTGGATATTATACATACAAGTTGATGGAAAGCATACCTTCTCCAACAATCTCTCCCACATTATTTTTTATGATGCACCTATTTTCATAAAAATTAATGCTTCTTCCTTGAGAAGCTAACTACCTTACAAAAAGTAGGTTAGTTGCAAGATTAGGAATAAAAAAAACATCATTATATACTTTTGTACCTATCTTAACATTGTCAATTCCTTCTACAACAATTTGGAAATTATCCCCAATAGTAACTACATCATTGTAATCTAAGTTTAATGAAGTAAAAGATGACTTAGAATTAGTCATATGATTAGTGCATATTGAATCAATAATCCAAGAATTATGGTCTATTTTATCATGAATAGAAGTCAATGCATGAACTAAAGAAACATTATTAGTTTACTTACCTTCCTTCTTGCTCTTTATGTTTTTGGAGGCTACCTTCTTCTTGTAATAATAATTTTATTTGTGGTAAAAAATACCACAAATAAGTTACAATTACCATTAAATTTAGGATTATCACTCTTTGATTTTTTCTCAAACTTAGGTTTTGAAGAACTAGTTTGATTCTTACCTTTAAAGTAGTTACCTTTATTCCACTTTCTAGGTTATTACCTTTATGAAAATTCAAGGAAATAAAAGTAGAGTTAGGGTCCTTACCTTCACTTACCTTTATACCTTCTTGTAGCTTGATGGTTTCTTCATGTTGAACAAGTAGGTTGGAGAGCTTCGCTAGTGTAGGTAGATTGCCTTCTTGATCAAATCTTGTATTGTGGATATTTACAAAGTCCTTGAACTTTTCAGTAAGATTTTTGAGTACAATGAAGCATAAGAGATTTGCATTCACCCATTCACAACTACATGCAAGTAGTTGTGTCTACATTTCCCTCATTTTAGCTAGGTATATTACAATAGATTCTTCACATGACATTTTGTGTTAAGCAAATTTGAAAGAATGGAAAATTTTCTACCCATGTTTAACCCTGTGAAAATGGTCTTTAAATCATTAAATGCTTCATATACAAAATATTAATTATAAATATGCACTAATATATCATAATTTATAGCCCTAAATAACATAGAAAGGATTTGCTGATTTTTTACATTCCATGGTTCAAGTGCTCTTCCATTTTGGGGTTGTGGCTCCTCCTTGTTCATGATCTTCCAAAGTTACCTTGCTTGGTATTTTGCTCTAATCCTAGGCTCCCAAATATGATAGTTTATCGCTTAAAAGCTAAAAATATCGTTAGAGGTCATGACTGAAAGCACAAACATGTTAGTATGATTGTAGAAGTAATTTAGCAAAGAATAAGAATAAACGACAACTTATTTTACCAAAAATAATACTCAAATACCTTTAATTTATAGCGGGTTTTGTGGACCCCACAACCAAATTAAAAAAATTAAAATAGGGAGGTGGCCCCACAGGCCTACCATCCTCCCTTTTTAAATATTATTTTACTATTAAAAAAATTATGGGTATGTGAGAGGCTTGAGGTCCCCTTACGCAACCTAAAGAGCTATTGTCGGCCAACACACTATGTTGTTGATGAGATGCCAGTGTTTGCCATCTGGCCACCACTCAGTATACCATAAACAACCTATTAGACTATTGATGCATAGACCAAGGCCTGGTGTTGGCCTGTCGCATGACCTATTGTAAGGTAGGTCATGTCAAAAACTAACTTTTAAATAAATTAACAACTTATTAGACTTAAAACATTCTTTTAAAATCAGTATGATGGGACCATGGCCCCTCATAAAAACATGTGTAAACTCATTGAAAAAAATAAACTTTTAAATTTAATACAATATTTAAATGAAGATCATTTAAATATATAAATAACAAGAACCATTTTTTCTAATTTTTTTATTAAAAAAATAAACCCTCATATATATTTAAAAAAAAAATATTATCATTTAAAAATAAATAAAGTGTTCTTCATTTAAAAATATAAATAAAATAACCCTTTTTATCTCTCTTATATATATATTGACAAAAAAATATTATCATAAAAAAATAAATAAATAAAGGAGGATTTTTAAATAGATTCTAACATTAAATTTATATAAAAGATAAATGTTAGATTTAATTGTAACATAGTTTTTTTTTTAATTACTAAAAGCTAAAATTAATGAACTCACCAGAGATGAACTTGGGCTCTCATACTAAATTAAGGGGGAGGGAGTGCAGCCGATTAAAACAAAATCGAACAAAAAATATTAGAATGCCAAGTATATATATTACACAAATGTAAATAACATTAAATTTAATAAATTTAAATTAAAATGTAAGGCAAGATAGAAATAAATCAAACCACATAAAAGGTACTAATATTACGTGGAAAATATTGTAAAGGAAAAAACCACAACCAAAATTGTATCTCCACTTTTGTATTATCTTCAACAAAATATACAAGCCTTTTTCCTCAAATGTGATTGGTGCAAATCACCAATATCTCAAGTAAATAATAGTATCTCATAGTTAGCTCACACAGTTGGCTCATACTATTTTTGCTCTTTATAGTTAGCATTGTTATAACACAATGAGTTTAACCCAAATATATAGTTTGGGCTATCCTCATGTTAGAAAATAGTTGTGGAGAAAAACCTCCACAACACATGTCACAACTCCAATGCCACATGCCATCCCACCTATGCTAAATGCTACCACACTTATACCACATGCCACCACACTCACTATGAGGGGACCATGACCCCTCATAAAAACATGTGTAAACTCATTGATTTTTTTTTTTTAATTTAATATAATATTTAAATGAAGATAATTTAAATACATAAATAAAAAGAACCCTTTTTCTGATTTTTTTATTAAAAAAATAAACCCTTATATATATTTTAAAAAACATTATCATTTAAAAATAAATAAAGTGTTTTTCATTTAAATATATAAATAAAATAATCATTTTTCTCTCTCTTATATATATTGAAAAAAAACTTTATCATAAAAAAATAAATAATTAAAGGAGGGTTTTTTAATAGATTCTAACATTAAATTTATACAAAATATAAATGTTATATTTAATTGTAACATAGTTTTTTATTTTTAATTGCTAAAAGCTAAAATTAAAGAACTCACCAGAGATGAACTTGGGCTCTCATACTAAATTAAGGGGAGGAAGTAAGAAAAATCCCCCAGATGCAGCGAATTAAAACAAACTCAAACAATAAATTATTAGTATGCCAAGTATATATATTACAAAATGGAAATAACATATAATTTAATAAATTAAATGAAAATTTAAGGCAATATAGAAATAAATAAAACCACATAAAAGGTATTGATATTACGTGGAAAATCTTGTAAAGGGAAAAACCACAACCAAAATTGTATCTCCACTTTTGTATTATCTTCAACAAAATATACAAGCCTTTTTCCTCAAATGTAGTAGGTGGAAATTGCCAATGTCTCAAGTAAACAATAATATCTCATAGTTAGCTCACACAATTGGCTCATACTGTTTTTACTCTATATAGTTAGCATTGTTATAACACAAGGTGTTTAGCCTAAATATATAGTTTGGGCTATCCTCTTGTTGGAAAATAGTTGTGGAGGAAAACCTCCACAATATGTGTCACCACACCTATGACACATGCCATCACACCTATACCACATGCTACCACACTTATACCACATGCCACCACACTCATGCCACATGCCATTATGTGCCCCACACATGCCACCACACTCAAGTCTTATGCCATGCCACCTTTGACTTTGAGTTGACTAGAGTTAGACTAGATATTGGAATTATTTTAATTTAGTAATTGTAGGAATAATAATATTAAGGTGTGTGTTTATTTTATCGATATACCTTAACATATATTAGTCTAACCTAGGTATACATATACATATTAATAAATAAAAATAAAATACCTATCTATTTAATTTATATTAAAACCTAGATACCTAATTTTATTACTCACCTTTATACTTAGGGAAATTTAAAATATAATCCCAAAATTGGATTATTTATTCCAACATGGCTAAACTTGATAGAGCAACCAACACCACTAGAAAGAGATCATAAAATTATTTGATCTTGAAAATGGACTTCAAATGCTTTTGTGTGAGTAAGTTATATTCTTTTAAAAACTTTATCTCCTTATAACTAAAATTTTCACCAAAAAATTGAAAATACCTCTTAGTGTTGTTATATTACCATGTGGCACTACAAACCATAGTAGAGGGGTGAATCCCATGTTGCCATGTTTTGATAGACTTTATTACTAACTCAACTATTAATTGGAGGATGAGAAACTTATTTTGTGATAAGTGACACCTTTAGATTAATGCACACACGTACATGCACACACACACACACACGCGCACGCACACACACACACACACACACACACACACACACACACACACACACACACACACACACACACACACACACACACACACACACACACACACACACACACACACACGTGCACACATGCACACATGCCATTTGAGCACCATGTTGGCTATTGAACCATAAGAGGTAGATCAAAACATAATGAATAGCAAGGGACTCATACCACTAACCTAGCATGCATGCATATCATACACCTAACACATTAGCTAACATACCCATAGGCTCTTTATAAATAAATAGAATATAACATCAAAGATCTTATTTTTATGCCAATTTAATGAGGATACCTCTACAAGGAGGACCATGAGGTTCAAACTCTAACAAAAATCCACTAAATGCTTTATTAGGCTACACACTATCCACCAAGTTGTCTATCATCATGGTAATTAAACAACACCAAAGAATCAATATGTATTTAATAATAAAAATGCATATAGGTTTTAGACTCTATATCTTGTAATAAAGCATTCCCGAGGCTCATTGGCCAGCCATATTCCCATGACAACACTTCAAGACCATCAAAATATAAAACTTGTATTTTATCCAAGAAGGGAGGGAAGCACATAATATTTGGCTAACCTATGCAAGCCCCTATATGATATTTTTTGATTATATGTTGAACAATGACCCCTTATAGAATTTTATAAAGAATCTTAGAATTTTAGTGCTTCATCCATATCTCTTATTATTTCTCTTATACAACTAAATATTTTTTATAGATACTTACCAAATTTCCAATGTTTTGAAAGGACCTTAATATCTATTGGAACCTACTAATAACTTTTCTATGGTCATGAAACTTGAATGTACTTACCATGCACTAAATGTTTTCCAAGATTTGTTTTAGAAACTAGGGTTGATCATTATTTTTTAAAAGGAAAATGAGTCATCCCCTTATCTACTATACTTTACCAATAAATAATTAAAAAAATCCAATGATATATGGTTTTAATAAAATTTCACAAAACTTATTTAGTTTTGTAAAAACTTTTAAAAATTCAATTGATCATATTGTTAAATAAATTCCCTTCAAAAGAAATATCTTTATTGGAAAAATCCATCATAAGATAATTAATTAACTAGTGGATTGGATATCTAAAAGAGAGAGATATGATGAAACTTGTTAGTCAATATTTACCATGGATAATCCTCTCAAACTATAGAAGTACAATAAGGTAACATAGTGAGATAATCACAATCCATGATCTAAGAATTTTAAAATTCTTAAAAATAAAATGTTGATCAACTAACTTATTATACACCTACTCCTTCCTAAATAATAATGTTTCTTATAGAATTATCAAAGTAGATATAATGATCAAACTCTCAAATTGAGTGATGGAGATTCATACCTATTATGATACCATGGAAAAAAATATAATATATTTAAAAATGAATAGAATCAAATATTACTTAGAAAAAAAATTAAACCACAAGGACAAGAACATGCATATATGAAAGGTTACCTTAGATCCCAATAATATCATGAATAAATACTCTTCCTAATGAATAAATGGTTGGACTTGTGGGGTAATAAATATTACTATAATACAAGTTACCCAAGATCAAGTTTAAAGAACCAACCATTGGATACTAATAAAATAATACAACTAAGACACCTTACAAGCTACATATGTTCCCATACGAAATTATACAATGATCACAATTAAAGGTGAGTCATGGTCTCAAGTGAATATTAACACTTATTTTAATAGTGTTACAAAATTCCCTTTCAATGTTATGAAATGAACCATGAATAGAATCAAATATAACTTAGAAAAAAAAGTAAACCACAAGCACAATAACATGCATATATGAAAGATTCTTTTAGATCCTAATAATCTCATGAATAAATAACAGTCTTCTACTTTTCTTTTTGCACGGTGCCTGAAGTTTCAACTACATCTTCCTTGATATATTTTACTTCCAATGCACCAACCCTTACCAAACTTTTAGTTGTAGTGTTTATCCCCAATAGCAATAAACCTTCTTCCTTCATTGGATATTCTCTAAAAGGTACATTCAGTTCTTTCTCATTTTCTTTTAATGCAACCTCCACATCTAGGCCCTTATCTTTGATAAACTTCTTTAGCCAATTATTTTCTCTAACAGTGTATTGTAATATTTTCTTCACTTCAATAGCATTAGTCACACTAATTTTTATAATCTTAATCAACGTTTTCATGGTACTAACTTGTTGCTTTAAGTGCTGAAAATTCTACTGCAAAATAGAAGAGAAAAAGGTTAATATTTAAAAACAAAATATATTTAAGAAAAAATAATTTTCAGTTATATGTAAAACTTACATCAATGGTAAGTCTTGCAGTTTCTGCAATTGCTACTTTTTTCTTATCTAGTGCCCATTCATTGAAGGATTCCTAGGCCTCGACATTGAGATTTTCTAATCAGTTCAACATAATGGCTAGAACTTCATCACTGTATGTAGACTCGTCCTGCATGGTGCCAAATTCAGCTTTATGTAACAAAGCATTGAGCTTTTATGGCCCATTATTCACCTTTGAAAACAACTCCTTTCTATTTGAAAAATTCTTGTATGAGGTATTTATTGCTTTTATCAAAACCTTGGTCTGATATTCCCAATATTTAAATCTATCAATATCTACAAGTAGACTATTATTAACCTTAGCTTTACACCTATTGGCTAATAAAATAGTTTTTAGAAAATTAAATTTATCATCAAAGTTCAAATAATGATGGGTGGCGACTTGCTAGAGGGGAAGAGAAAACTCTGGTGGCATTTGCCTTAACATTCTCTTTTGCTTCATAATGTCTTTGTGGACCTTGAAGCACATCACTTTCCTTGAATGGAAAATTTTTAGGATTCGTATCCTGATAAATAAAATCATCATTGAGATTACCAGAGGGAATTTGTGTTGCGCTCTCTACATTTGAGAAATTCCCAAGGGTAAAATTTGGGAACACAAAAATATTATACGGACATAGTGTTTGTCTAGGAAATACTTTTGCTTCTCGGAGGTAGTGGTGTGAGAAATTATTTCCCACGCATGCAAGATTGGTTCCTCATCGGTGGTACCTGCTATGGAAAAACTTGTTGGTGCATTTGTGGGTGTGAAGATGATGGAGGCATATTTGTTTTTAGTATTTTGAATGTAAGTGTTACATCTGCAAAATTTTACATGAAAATATAAATTAAAACTAGTGTAAAAAATGCCATAAAAGAGATTAATTTTAACCAAACATACTAGATTCATACTCTGCACTCGTTGATGATGCAACCATTTTCCCTTGCTCTGGAAACATTTAAAATATTTCCTCAAACTAAATATAATTTTAAATCATTAAAATACATCATTTAAAATAGTACTTTTGAATAATAAGGTTACCTTGTGAGCTAGAGGTTACTTCTTCAATGTTGACTGCAACATGTCCAGAAGTAATAGGAGTCGTAGGTGTATGTTGATCATTAGGATACCTCACACATTTCATGGATCTTGAGGTAGTTACTTTTGATGATTGCAACTACGTGTAAGAATCGATAGGTGCTTATTGAATCCTAAAGGCGACATCCCTTTTACTATAAGATTGAGTTGTAATTTTGCTTTCAAAAGAAAATTAGAAAATAACAAGATTGATTAAAAAGAAAGAAAACAAATATTATTCCAAAAAATAATTTTACCTGTATTTCATTCTCCTTCATACCAATAACTAAAAATCTTGGGTGCAATGCAGTTGGAGGAGGGCTATTTTTAAGATTGAAATATACTTCATTAAAAAGAGAAGGAACAAAGTTGGTTGTTACTTTATAAGAAGATTGATTTTTTTGGGTAATCAGAAGATCCTGTTTAAGGTAGTTAGAAATGTGTGTGGACCAATTAAATCTACCACCAAAAATACACCGAATTAATAAGGACAATAACCAAAATTACATTTCTGTAGGTCACCCCTGCAAAATAAGTCTTGCCTGAAAAAATTCAATGCAAGCATGAAGAAATTTATCTCTAACATTGGAAATTTTTAAACCCCTTTTCAAATTAGAATAATTAATTGGAAAACATGGAGAAAATTATTATAAAATAGAAACTACAACAGGGAGAACATTATTAGAGAACAAAAACTACAATATATCAAAAATAAAGAAAAATAAAAACTAAATTTTAAAATATACCTTTCAAATTATCTGAATGAATATCGAATTTGGATGCTAGAATTTGTTTATCATCTTCTGTCAAGGTGTATTGGTTGTTCACCAGGTGACCATTTGTAAATGGTAGCCCTGTTAGTCGCTGCACATTTGAGAGTTTTATAGAAAAAAATATCCGTGTTATCCACTTTGATCATAATGGTGGACTCGTCATGGTTGTAGCAACTAACTATCATTTGCATTAGGAAGATGTTGGCGTTAAACTATCGCATATTGATTACTCCTACAACTCTATAGGTGTAAAACCATATGAATCTCTTTGAGAAGTGCTAAAAATATTCTTAATGTTGGGGTAAAAGTATTTCTTGAATGACACTTTTGAAGGTAGAGGAGAGGAAGAGCTAGCCATTTTTGCACTGAAAATGGTTTGGAAAATACTTTGAAAATAGCTTGAAAATGCTTTGGAAACGCCTTGGAAAATTCTCTAAAAATCATCTAAAAATGCTCTGAAAACTCTCTGAAAACCTTTTAAAAATGATCTGAAAACTATCTAAAAATACTCTAAAATAGTTTTGGAAAACGCTCTAAAAATGTTGGAAAATGCTCTAAATAAAGCTCTAAAAATGCTTTGGAAAAGGCAAAAAGTGATCCTACATTTCTATTTATAGAAGTATGCATGGTTGAAGTCTATGGATGCATGACACATGGTAGAGGAGAGGACACGTGGTAGCTCCTTATTTATGACCTTTGGTTATCACCATTTGTCAATCACCATCCACCAATCACCATCTACTAGTTGCCATCCTCCAATAATATTTTGCAATCACCATATACCAATTACCATATTCCAATCACCTTTAGCCACTCGTAATTTTCTAATTGCCATCTGCCAGTCGCTTTCTACCAATTTCCTTTTGGGAGTCACCTTCTGCCATTCGCATTCTGCCACTCATCTTCTACCAATCACCTTCTACTAGTAACATTCTTCTAGTCAGCTTTTATCACTCGCCTTCTGCCAATCGCCTTCTTCTAGTCACCTTTTTCTAGTCTTCTTCTGCCAGTCACCTTCTGCTAGTCACCTTCTTCCAGTCACCTTCTATCAATCACCTTCTACCACTCGCCTTTTGCCACTCACATTTTTCCACTAACCTTCTTCCAATCATATTTTTCCACTCACATTTTGTCAATCACCTTCTGCTAGTCACCTTCTACCACTCGCCTTCTACCACTTGCTTTATGCCACTTGCCATTTAAAATTTTTGATAATTTTTGTGCAAAATTTTAGAAAATTCACCATATTTTGATAAATTCTCTACAAAATTTTGAAAAATTCAACACCAAGTTTAGACATTATTTGCCTTGATTCACCCCGATTTTATAATTACATTTTTGGTACTACCCCTTATGCATAAACTTGATTTTTAGCTTAATTATAGGTTTGAGGTTCATTCAAATTTTGAATTTTAGCCATTACGATTATAATTAATGTTTAGCTTCTAATTTTATATTTGTACATTCCACCAAATGGAGATTCTTTGGTTGTTTTCTCTAACCATTTTGGTCTCTTAGTTTGATTTTCTAAAGGAGAATTTTCATTAATGCTAAAAGAATTAGATTTATATAGAGTAGACTCATCAAATGTGACTTCCCTATTCACAAGTCCTACTAATAGGGTTTTATAATATATATCATTTTTATTGATTATCATAACCTACTAGCACACATTTCAAAGATCTATCATCTAATTTATTAATATTATTTGAATTATTATAATGTGAATAAGAAATGCACCCAATTACTCTCAAATGCTTAATTGATGGTTTCCTTTGAAACCAAGCCTCAAATGGAGTGATTCCATTTAGGGCCTTAGTAGCATACCTATTAAGAAAATAAAAAGAAGTAAAATAATATTCAACCCATATGAAATTAGGTAAGTTTTAGAGGAAAGTCTTTGCCATGTTTGCAATGGACCTATGTTTCCTCTCAACAACCCCATTTTTTTTGGGAGAATATGGGCATGTGAATTATCTTGAAATTCTCATTTTAAGACAATGAGTTAAACTCATTACTCACATAATCTCCTCCATTATCAGTCCTTAAGACATTTATGGAGGAAGAGGTTTCACTTTCAAAAAGCACCTTAAATTTTTTGAAATATTCAAATACTTAAGACTTGTTTTTCAAAAAGTAAATCCAAGTGTACCTTGAAAAATCATCAATAAAAGTTAAAAAATATAAACATCCACGTAATTATTTAACTTGAAAAGCACCCATAGGATCAGAATGGACTAATTGCAATCTATAAGAAGATTTAAAAGAAGTTTTCACCAAACATAGTCCTAGGTTGATTGGATAAAATGCAAGCCTCAAAAAGTCCTCCATCAAATTCAATTTTAGGAAGACTAATTACCATGATTTTGTTAAAAATATCAATCATACTTCTATAGTTTAGATGTCCTAATCTATTATGCCATAATTTTGAATTATTATCAACATACATGGCAAGACAATTCTTACTTGAAATTTGATGTGGATATTATACATACAAGTTGTTGGAAAGCATACGTTCTCCAACAATCTCTCCCACATTATTTTTTATGATGCACCTATTTTCATAAAAATTAATGCTTCTTCCTTGAGAAGCTAACTACCTTACAAAAAGTAGGTTAGTTGCAAGATTAGGAATAAACAAAATATCATTATATACTTT